>OU343060.1:35565171-37965171 GCA_910593695.2 Ocypus olens
CTGTTTCTTGTCCTGTGTTGCCCCTTTCTGTCTTGCCCTTTCCTGTCGTGTGCTGTTCTTTACCTGCCCTTTCCTGTTCTTTTCTGACTTTTTCTTGCAATCCTATCCTTTCCTGTCTCAGCCCCCCCCCCCGTCTTTATTATTATTCTCTATTTACATATTTAAAATTGTATTTTTATCTTTCCATGTAAATAAATCTTGCTGTACCGGGATGAGGCTTCAAGTGGAGAGCTCCCCTTCCCTTACATCCAAGTGTTGACCTGCCGCAGCTTATCCGCCTAGCCAGTCAATTCCTTCGTCTCTCCAGTTAGTACTGACTAAATTGATTTAATTAAATAGGTCATTCATTTTATGATTATTTTTTTTATTTTTTCACGGCTTCTGGTGCATATATTATTTGAGCACCCACAGTCAATTTTATGTTTCTTAGTGTACTCAAGTTCAAACAAGTGAACCACGCTCGCTAAAATAATCTGCCCAACAAATTATGATAACCAAAAGTATTTACGAAAATAGTGCCAACCGGGGGCCTTACATTTAAAACCGCTCAGTGATTCGGTGGCTCTGCTGTATGATATATGCATTTGATTGTGATTGTGAAATTTTATCCTTCACATGATATTAACATGATATTAATCATATGTTTCGTAAGGTTCATGAATGGGATATAACCTTTTCTTGTAACAAATACCGATATTGATTTAGTGATTTTACAGCAAGTTGAACGACTAGTTTTCAGATGTGTGCTGAAAGAGCAGTTGTTTTGTCCGCTGCGGATTATTCACTGGAGAAAACGTTTCCTGCCTAACAATTACATTATAGAATATGTTATAAATTAAAAACTCTTTAATGTTCCTTAATTATTTGTTAAAGTAGTAATAGTCATAGTTTAAGTTATAGAATAGTATATTCTGTAACAAGGTTAGAATGAAAATTCGATTTGAGTGGAATATACCTCGAGCATCAGAATTTCCATTTTTACCGAGTAGCAGACTATATTTTCTCCTCGACCAGATAAAATAGACTAATGAAATAATTAACACAATATTATTACGTTTGTGGTTATGTTTACAGTATTTTGACAATTGTGATATCCAAGGCTAATTGTTTTATTTGAAACGATGTGAGAATATCCATTCCATTACTTGTTATGGAATAAATTACATGCAAAACGCATAAGCCCATAGTGTTTTGTTCCATAACAAGAGTGAGAATGTGTACGTTCCATGATCAAAATTGATATCAGAATGCTTAAATTCTTCAGTGGTCGTGGAGAAAATATAAATTAAAAACTCTTTAATGTTTATTTGTTAAAGTAGGAATAGTCATAGTATAAGTTATATAAATGTTTTAGTTTGTTATGCCAAAGAAAAAGCTTAATTATGCATGATTTTAATATTTTTAATTAAATCTACCTATCCGCTCATTTTTGTCAATTAAAAAATATTAAAAAAATAAACTTGACACCTGCGCTAATAGCTATTTGTGTATTAAGTGCGCAAAGTATGTGTTTGTCGAAATTACACACAATATTTTTTCTACGACCGTTTTGCAGAAAAACCCAATTCATAAATTTGTATAACTATAGTAGATTATGTATCAAGGGAAAGAAGTGCTTAATTTTTCCCGAGATGCAAATTTGTATCCCGCGGGCAGAATTTACACTAAAGAATTTTTCACATCATGAAGAATATTACACATTGGCTTTGGTTCTTTTTCATTAATCCTGCTATACATGGTGTCAACATACGCAAAATAAAAGATAACTATTTTTTTTTAATCGAACACCCTATATATCATGACACCAATGCATGGCATTTTTGATAAGCTTTCCAATGATGTACCATTTGTATAATGAAATATTAAGGATTTTTGAGATTTATCCATAAAAACATTTTTCTTTTGTCACCTCCTGCTGATTTTTGGATTTTCTGAAAAAATAATAGGAGACCAAAGTTGTAGAGCGGAAAATTTTCGATCGATATGGGTCTTATATTTTTCCAATAATGCGTGCATTAGCAGTCAGAGTGCATAAAATCGTGACCGTATATGCATTTAAGCGTCGGGTGAAGCCTACGGCTTGTGTTGCAAACTTCAGCCTCGTGGCAATGGCTAACTTTCTCACTCGTTTAATAATATACTATTTTTTCACAACGGGATATTTAAGAATAAAACGTTCGTTCCTCAAACCCAACCTAGAAAAAAATTCTGTTAGACGTGACAGTTAAAATAAATAATGGAACCTCGCAGAGAGAGAAATAATATGATAATTTCTCTCCCTGAGAAATGAAATGTTACTTCTCTCAGGATTTCGAAGGCTGAGAAATCGTCTTTGTCTCCCGTTAGTGAAAAAATATACATAAATATCAACCGTATGCTATTATTTCGCTTGGTCACGGCAAGCGTTGGACGCACTCTTATCTAGGGGGCGGATAAATAGAAATAAAGCTGACGTTCACGATATAGTAAACGTCAGTTTATTATGCGACATTGATAAAATTTATTTCAACAAATAATTATGAGTGAAAATAGCAACGACAGTGATTTTGTAAGTACGCCGTGGCATATTGCAATGTTGCGAGCTCTATTGCGCTGAGTTTGTTATCAGAAAAATCTAAGATGAAATAAGAAAAGCAGTAGAAAAATTTTTGGGATTAGTGCAAGTAATAACAAAAAGTCGGCAAGTACACAGCAAATACCTACATTCAGCGGCGGATACGGTCACGGGCAATTAGGCATTTGCCCGGTGGGCCGGTAAAATTTCGGGCCGATCTGCGTTGTACATGCATTTGGGATCTGCACCAAACCCACGCTTCGTGATAACGCAAATCAAACACATCCTCCCTACTCCTCAGCAATCCTTTTAATATCAATAGGAACTATGAGGCCCTAACATCATCATCATTATCGGTCGTAGAAAATAGTATAATACGATACAAGATCGGTGTAGGTGCGTTCATACAGTCAACATTCGTAAATATTCTTTCATGGTTGTGGTTAGCACATACCGTTAGAGTATCTATCGTATACTATTTTTTGCACGATCATTTGAAATTAAATTTGAATACATTATAATATTTGTTATTTATAACAAGGTTATGATTGCACACAATGTTGCTGATTCTTGACAACTTCTGTTACACTGGCCCCAACGGGACTTGAAAAAATTGTTATTTACAATTCTAGTGAATGAAAGTGGCCCTACGTGTGCTGCATTTAGTTTTCGTTTTTGTTTTGTTTAATTTTAATAGGCTACGCATGGACAACGGCGCAGCGTAGCGGAGCCGTCGTTCGTCACCGGTTACTTTGCTCTATTTCTATAGGCTACGCACGGACGACGGCGCAGCGCAGCGGAGCCGTCGTTCGTCACCGGTTACTTTGCTCTATTTTTATAAGTTGCGCACGGACGACGGCGCAGCGCAGCGGATCCGTCGTTCGTCATCAGTTACTTTGGTCAATTTTAATGGGATACGCTCAGGCGACGGCGCAGCCGTCGTTCGTCACCAATTAAAAAAATTTAAAATAAATTTAAAATTTAAAACTATAAATTAAAAAAAAAAAAATTAAAATTAAAAAAAATAAGTTTTTTTAAAATTAGAAATAAAAAGACGACCATTTTACTTATTGAAGCTTTAGCTTGAATAATGATTTGGTCGGTGGAGAATATACGCAGTCAGGGTTGCTATGGATTTTTTGTAAATACTAAAGTTATGTGTCAGATTTGACATATTATAATATGTGGAAGAAGTGGATAGTGGCAAAATGGAGAAGAGGACATATGGGACAGAGTAGAACATCATTTTACAGAAGTGAACTCCGCCTTTCAGCTTGCTGTCCAACTTATATGTATGTATTTCAATATTGTGTAGACTATTTTACTGTAATTGCACTTTGTAATTCTAAACAAGTATAATAAAGATTAAATAAATATAATAGTAACGACGATATTGGGATTAAAGCAGGGTGAAGAGCCGGGTATCCGCAACTCGTCCCACTCAAATCGCGCAAAACACTACGAAGTGACATATTTACTTACTTTACTGAGTATTTCAGTATTGTATTTATCGTTATCATGGTAAAAACGGAACAGTGTAAGTCAAGTAAAAAGCACGATCGTGCAAAATAGTATATTATTATATACTATACTTTTTCGCATCATATTAAATAATTACCTAAAGAGTTTTCTGTTTGTATTAAATTATAACAAATATTTTTTCTATTTGGAAATTGCGGCAGTTTACTGACAAAAAACGAATCGTAACCATAGTAACAACTAAACTGTTGAACAATGAAACCGCTTTCATTTGATTGGACGTCACCTGTGGAGAAAATGATTCGGCCGAATAATGGACAACTTTCTCAATCAAAAACGATTTAACAATGTTTATATTATTTAATAATATGCGAAAAAAATATTTTCATGTTTATCTAAACACATTATTTCAATATGCATTTCTATTAAGATATATGTGTGTCTGTCTGTGCGCGCTGTATCAAAAATGTCTAAATGAATGAGTATGAAACTTTGAAATAAGCCTTATTTGATAATCCAAAGAACTGAAAAGATTTTGGTAAAATTTTGAACACCCACTTCTGGCGTACAAAATTTTGTAACCATTTTTTGTTTTTCTCCGATAATTTTTCAATTGTGAAAGATATTGAAATAACATTTAAACAAACATTGAAGACAACAAAGAAATGAACATCTTTTGTTTGAAAATATTTTTCTTAAAATGTTTGTTTTTTGGAAAAAACATTTTTTGTCATTTTTGGTTTATAATTAGGAAACGGTGATAGCCATATCAGATATATTATATATTAATTATTGTAGAGAAATGAACAACTTATTTCAAGCGACAGTTTCATTCGAACTTTCGTATGTACGTTTGATGTACATTTAAAATATGTTTTCAATTAAAAATTAAGCATGAAAATACATATAAATATGAATAACTATTATACCATCAAATCGGAGAAAGTAACATGATGGCCACATCACCATTTTTATTATTTCTGCGGTAGATTCTGGTACAAACGTAAATTAAATGGATTATACATTGACAATTTTTAATTCTCCAAAAAATATTCCATCACGATTTTTTTTTTAAATGAATAGGGGGGCTAGTAATTACTCATATTTCATTTTACATGTTAAATTTCTATGTTCCCCCTTATCCCAGACACACGGTATATCAGTATATTCGGCGTCTTTCCTTTTATGTGTGTCGGAAACAACTGCACCGGTGACTAAACGATCAGCTGTTTTTAACGCAAACAATCTTATTATTGGTCCCGCTTTTTCTAAGAGTCGACGCAAGCAAGGAAGCGTACACGCCTGTCCATCCTTTTTCTTGGCTTTAGTTGTATAAGCGTTATATATTCTAGTATTAGTATGTGGAAATAATAAGACGTAAATGTACATCTAGGGGTAGGCTTACCATAATTTCAAAATAATAAACCGGGACCAGCGTTGTCAAACTTTCAGAAAAAAGGGTGGGGGTGGATTTACAGTAACATGTTAATCGCATAACTATTAAATTATAAAAAGGTAAGGAGATAAGGCGTTGTAGAGATAGGGCAAACTATTTTATTGAATAAAATAACTTAATCTTGATCACTTTTTATATTTTAAACGACAAAAAAAGAAGCTTATGTATTCCTAGAAATAGCTTAAACTGGTAAAATTTAACATTATACGTAAACTGGACACCAAAAAATGGCAAGACATACTCCTCAATAAACATATCGGTAGGCACTATTTATTTGAGTTTGGAAACGACTCATACTTTTCACTTGAATTTTGTCCTGTTTCATTTTTTCATGGAACTGCACACAGTTGATATGTTGAAAGTTGAGTTTGCAGTACAACAGTGCCCTGACCATTGCCTCGTTCATCCGTCCTCGCTCATCTGACCAAATATTTTTCATAATTGAAAAAACCTTTTTAACTGGCGTAGAAGTTTCCGGCAGGCACAGTATAAATTCAACGACTTTAGTCAAATTTTGCACTCGAATTTGGTTTTCATCCAAGTATTTAAATAGCTGTACCCACTTTACTTCATAAGCAGTTGAATGCTTCCAATCTTCATCCTTCAACTGGAAAAACTTTTTGACCAAAACTGTTTCGTCATCACTAATGATTTTGGCATAATCCGATTCCTTCAATTTCTCATTGATAATCCCTGCTGTCTTCTCGACCTCGTTCCATTAAATGTCGCTCCTCCAGGACTGCCTTCCCATAATTCAATATATGATATGCTTCTTCTATAAAATTCATCAACATCCATTTGAAATTTTTGGTGCATCTAACGAGTGCCTATGGTTTTGCTGGCAATTATTAGCGGCAGAGTGCCGATTTTCTAGAAGCAACAAGCAAGAGTGATCCAGACGCTAATAATTGCCTAGGAAAAATCAATCACGAGTTAGATTCGAGAAAACAATTGGCCGAATAGAAAGTTCACACTTAATAATTTGAAAAGTTAAATTTAGTGTCAGACGTGTATTAATCTACGCCACAATAATTGTAGTAAAAATAAGCTCACCAAGATTTTGAGAAATGCCTATGAATACTATTACTGATGAAAGCACTAACACATTACCCGAAAATACAAACAGATCGAATTCAGGAGCAAACTGTTAAAAGTCCGGCAATAACCGACGTTTCATACGTTATAGAAAATGTACTAACGCGTTGCTAGCCAATACCAACATGATGGATTATCTGGTTAAATACCACCCAGGGTGAATTACCATAGATAAGTTCTTTCATAAATAAACAACCAATCAGATTGGTCCATTTCTGTCGAACGCCGCACGCTACAGAAACTTAGAACGTCAATGTCACTGAGAAACGGTAAGACCCCGCGCGTCAGGGCGATTTGTTAAACTTAGGCTGATAAGACCCCCGCTGTCGGTGTCGATGTTCAGATTTATATCATATTCATAGATACCCTTGAATAAAAAATTACGATCGATCTGTCAACGTATAAACAAACATGTCTGAATCACGCTTCGGGACAAAATGCGATGAAGCAATTAATAATTTAATTGAAAAAACGACACCAGAAAACACAGTAAAAAATAAAAAATACGTATGGAAACTGTTCCAACAATTTTGTGAGGTACGAAAATATGAATTGAATGGCAATAGATCGATTGAAGAAATTGCCTTGATGTTTATTTATTTATTTTATTTATTTATTTAGTTCTCAACAGATACAAATAGATCTAATTACAGAGAACTATCATAAAAAGAAAAATTAAAATACATCGTAAACACAAAACTTAACCTAAATTAACAATAATATATGTTTATAATAAACGCGACTTAAAAACTAAAATTAACATTAATATTCAAAAGAAAAATTAAAATTACAATTCAAATCAATTGTTTGGGGAAAAAATATAAATTCGTATGGAAGTACAATGAATGAATGAAGATAAATACACTGGCAGACAAATCATTATTACAGAGAACGAAGCGAGTTTAAGAAAGTGCTTCTCTTATCGCAAAATATGTCCACTGTGTGCTGAATGTTGTGGTAAGATTTTAATATTTTGACTACAGGTGAATTTCCGTGATGATTGATGCGTGGAATATTATAATTAAATGTAAGGGCATTTCTAATAGAACAGTAAGGAACATGGATATTAATCATATTAAGTATTACACTGCAATCACATTTATTCTGAATAATATTGTAAAGCGTCGTTACTAATATTTTTCTATGCCTATCCGTTATTGATTGAAATTTATACTTGATTAGTAAAGCAGTGTACGACATGTCATCACGAGGGTAATGCCCTGTAATAAAATGATGTAGTTATTTGAGGAACCGTTTCTGAATACGCTCCAATTTGTTTAGATGAACATGATAGTTTGGTACCCATATAGCAGCACAGTAATCAATTTTGGATATAACAAGAGACTGATACAAAGAAACTAGTGCCAAGGGATTTTTAAATTCCTTGGTTGACCTAATTATGAAGCCAATTGCTTTGTAGCAGTCTCTTACTATCTGATCTATATGACAAACGAAATTAAGTTGGTGGTCAAACGTTACCCCTAGATCTTTAATAAATTGTTTTCGGCTAATGACTATATTATGAATTTTGTATGAAAAATTAACATTATTAAGTTTTTTCCTAGTATTTATCTATATTTAGTACAAGTTGGTTGTTATCGCACCAAGATTCTAATCTGCATACGTTCTGTTGTAAATCAGTGCAATCATCTAGGGATTGTATAGTTTTGTATGTTTTGAAAGATTGGGCTGTAAATATGAAGCAAAGTAATGGCAATGACTACAAGGAGTCTACTGTTAAAACAATCTGGAACATAACTGCCAAATTACTACAAGAAAAATATAACACGGAATTTAAAATAAATTTGGATCCATTCAATAGCATCGTATTCAAACAAGCTCGTGACGCTCGTAACGCCAAAAGACGAATACTACAATCGGTGCCCGAAAAACGTAAGGTTAGTTCAGTACCTCTAAGTACCAGTGAATATAATCAAATAATAACATTATGGAATGAAAATACACCAGAGGGATTGCAACGAAAATTTTATCACATTATTGCGGTTGAATTAGCATGGAGAGGTGGAGAAGCCGTTAATTGTTTAATTGATTATTTTCACGTTGAGAGAGCTAATGATGGTTCCACGACAGGAAGAATTGAATATAATCCTATTTTTAATAAAACTTGTCAAGGAGGAGCAAACAGTTGTGCAAGTAGTAAGTGGCTTGGTGAAAATTTAAATAAAGATAAATGCCCGGTTCGATTGTTTCATAAATTAATCTCAAAAAGAAGCAGAAATATTAAAACCAATAGATTATTTTTAACACCAAACCGTAATTGGAAAATGGATGAGGATATATGGTATGTCAATATACCACTTGGAAAAAACACTATTTTAAAATGGACGAAATCTGCTGCTGCAGCAATTGGATTAGATACCACTAATAATAAAATAACTAATCATTCCAACAGATCAACAGCTGTCAGCCATCTCGCTAAAAGTGGAGTATGTGAGCAACAATTGCTCAAAATTACGGGACACAAAAATGCCAATTCAATTAAACCATACTTAAATATTGACCAAACCCATCACGAGAAAATCATAAATAATATGCGTGTAACTAACAATACAATAGTACGACAAGAAATAGCCACCACCTCAACTAACTCAAGAAGAGATACGCCAGAGCAACCTACTTACTGTTTTAATCATTGTTCTTTCGAAAATTGTACTTTTAATTAATAAATAGCTTTTCAAGTTTTGTACATAATTCAAGAACTTATCTTACCGAATGTATCTCGGGCAATGATAAATTCGAGATAATTTTGACTAGTTCCCTCAAGTGTGTTGCTTTAAGTAATTGCCCTCCGCCTGACGGCGTCGGGCAATTACTAAGCAACACACTTTCGGGGTTTAGTCAAAATTATCGCAAAATTATCAGTGCCCTTGGGACATTATAGCTGACAATTGCCCTCATTTACTTATTAACCAATGAAATCTGTAATGAGTACATGGGTCCCGTAATAAAAATAATTAATGTAATATTTTTTTCAGCAAAATCATTCGTAATTGTAATAATCTGATAAATGTAATTCACACAATAATCATAACAGCGCATAATAAATATCAATCGTAAAAGATAATGTAAGCAAGAAGTTGAGACACGCGCGCCCTCGCGGCCTCGTCGGAATAACATCGCTAAAATAAACAACAACACATCCACGCTGAAAAATATGCCTCGTACAAAGAACTCTTTAACTTGTATCATCTAAAATCACACTTAGCACCGGGAAGAAAACGTAAACATCCTCCTGACCGAGATTCAGAAAAATGCAATTCATAAAATTCAACGTCCAAAACAGGACCAGAAAAATACTAATAAGTAAATTCACGGGAAAGTTAATGAACTTAAACATACACGAGGCAATTTGGCACGTGTATTTCTGAATGTGGCGGGGGCAAATTAGATGATAAAAGGGACGGGATCACAAAATTCGGGAGGATTTCCGTGATGGAAATAGAATGGTGAGAATCAGTGAGTGATTCGACAACATACAGGGTGAGTAATTTCTTTAATGTCTAAAGT
This sequence comes from Ocypus olens, assembly GCA_910593695.2. Lineage (NCBI taxonomy): Eukaryota > Metazoa > Arthropoda > Insecta > Coleoptera > Staphylinidae > Ocypus > Ocypus olens. Next base: position 35,575,284 of record OU343060.1, read on the forward strand.
GAACTTGTCTCAATGAATAACTACATCCGAGTAATCACTCTGCAACGAAATGTGAAACTATTCACATCTGAGTTATTACTTTGCCACGAAATGCAAAATCGTCGGAGAACGACTAACCTGAGTTAGAAGACATTATACTACGAATAACTTTCTCACAACCTCCAGACGCTTTGAGCGCTAGGACCATTGGTTGTGTAGAAAGGGGGTATCGCCAAGACGCTTTGAGCGCTAGGAAAAGAACCTCCAAAATCTAGTGTCTAATAACTTTAACTTGTCATTATTGAACGTATTGCTTTCTTTACAACCTCCAGACGCTATGAGCGCTAGGACCATGGGTTGTATAGAAAGGGGTATCGCCAAGACGCTTTGAGCGCTAGGAAGAGAGCCCTAATTACCATCTGAAAGAGTGACTAGCCTGAGTTAGAAGACATTATACTACGAATAACTTTCTCACAACCTCCAGACGCTTTGAGCGCTAGGACCATGGGTTGTGTAGAAAGGGGGTATCGCCAAGACGCTTTGAGCGCTAGGAAAAGAACCTCCAAAATCTAGTGTCTAATAACTTTAACTTGTCATTATTGAACGTATTACTTTCTTTACAACCTCCAGACGTTTTGAGCGCTAGGACCATGGGTTGCATAGAAAGGGTGTATCGCCAAGACGCTTTGAGCGCTAAGAAAAGAGTACCCAATTTCTGATGGTAATCTTATCAATTTCTGATGGTAATCTTATTCTCCGAACGAAAGAGTATAGTCAAGGTCACCGATTGTGTAAATTATTCATTGAGATCTAGTTGAAAGTTTTATCGACATCAAGCAAAGAGGTCAATTGCCAAACCTCACGTCCTTACAAACAATCCTGAGTCATACGTATTCTGGTCTGGTCAAAGAAAAAGTACGACAGTTGTTGTAAATCTCAATTTCTTGCAATATTGTTTTGTAAAATGTTCGACGATAGTTCTGAGACTGGTTTTCCCACAGGGTTTTCCCAGATCTATTGGTACAGCAAGGATATGTGTTCATAAATCAAATAACATACTCTTTGGTGCACCAATGCAAGTGCCAGAACTAATAAATCAAATGAATAAACGTCCATTCGTTCAACAAACAAGAATTTTATTTACCAAAACCTAACCAACACGCATCGACACTCGTAACGAATCTGTTAAATAATTAAGGGTTACTACAAATATAAACACAACGTATATAAGTACAAAAAGGTCAGACTTGACGTACTACAAATCGAATAACGTTGATGACATGATCCAATAAAATTCTAATTACGATGCGTAACATACCACGCTGCATGTTATGCATAGCAATTCACCCTGGGTGGTATCTAATCAGATAATCTCTCATGTTGGTATTGCCTAGCAACGCGTTGGTTCATTTTCTATAACGTATAAAACGTCAGTTATTGCCGGACTTTTAAGCAGTTTGCTCCTGAATTCGATCTGTTTGTATTTTCGGGTGAAGTGTTAGTGCTTTCATAAGTAATAGTATTCATAGGTATTTCTCAAAATCTTGGTAAGCTCATTTTTACTACAATTATTGTGGCGCAGATTAATACACGTCTGACACTTGGTGTCACTAAATTTAATTTTTCAAATTAAGAAGTGTGAACTTTCTGTTCGGCCAATTGTCTTCTCGAATCTAACTCGTGACTGATTTTTCCTAGGCAATTATTAGCGTCTGGATCACTCTTGCTTGTTGCTTCTAGAAAATCGTGATCCTGCCGCTAATAATTGCCGGCAAAATCATAGGCACTCGTTATATTACTGTTGATAACATGCAGCGTGGTCTGTTATGCATCGTAATTAGAATTTTATTGGATCATGTCATTAACATTATTCGATTTAATTGGTTAGTAAGTGAATGAGGGCAATTTTCAAGCTTATTGAGAAGTTGCCGTTGGGATAAACTTGTTCTGAAGCCTTTCTCCTAGATTTTCTTAGCGTTTCATTTCGATGGCAACATCAGTTGCACTGGCATTCGTTCTTTCAATTCGAAGGATTACTTTGGCGATCACCCAGTTTGTCCTCCTATTTTTACACCCGGCGGTAGGGGGTCGTTTGCGGCCGATCGCAAGAACCCATAAAAATTAGGAGGGATCATAAAGTTGTCAACACAGAGTCCTCTCCCTCCGGTGATTTATTGCGGTACGGAAGACGGCTGGTCACTTGAAAATTATGCTAATACAACATTCGGAAACTTGAAATAGATATTATTAAATCCACTTAAAAATATATATTAGAAATAAAAACAAAATGAAAAATTATTTTTATTGAAATTACAATCTTAATATGTTGACGACGGCGAAAGACAAACATGAATTTGAATAGATATAGTTATTAAAATTCACCTAAAAATTAATATACAGGGTACTGTAAAAATGGCGGATTAACTCAATGGTACGTTGTCGAGTATGGAAAAAATAATTTGAAAAAACGGTATTGTATTTTTTCGAAGATGTAAAGACTGTGAAGAAAATGGTTTCATTGCTTAAAATCTGCTTAACAGTGATTATTTACACTCCGGCTCATCAAATAAATGTTGAGAGATACACACTTTCATACTTCTCAATATTATATGCAAATGCCCAAAGTGCCGAACGACGCCAAGCGACGTCGCATCGTTCATAAATAAGGCGTCGGAGCCGAATGCGAATCGGCACTTTGGTCATTCGACAGAACGTCCTCGCACGCACCTATGATTAAGGCCCAAAATGCCGAATGCACATCCTCATGAATGTTAGTAATGTGCGAAAATTATTTTTGATAATACATACAATTTTATCAATGAAGCGTAGATAGTTTCAGGGCTAGGGAATGTTCTTTTTAAATTTAAAGTAAAACAAATTGTATTTTTGTTTTTTAAACGTATTATAACATAAATATTCGGCATTTTGGGCCTTACAGGTAGGTGCATGCGAGGACCAAAGTGCCGAATAGGCGTACATTCGGCAGTTTGGGCCTTTCTGGGAGGTCGGCGGGAGCACAAAGTGCCGAATATCCAAACTGCCGATTCGCATTCGGCTCCGACGCCTTGTTTACGAACGATGCGACGTCGTTTGGTGTCGTTCGGCACTTTGGGCATGGTCGGTAGTATGAAATTCGGCACTTTGGGCCAAATACTGATTCGGCACTTTGTCCCGGACCCTAGTGGGGTAGTGTTGGATTCATCTCCTGAAGGGCACCATGCCTATCAACTAAAACCTCTCCTCTCCGCAAGACCATGTTGAATTGTTGTTTTGTCGTATTAGAAAAAGGTTTGGATTTAACAATAATCCAAATGTTCTACAGTTTAAAACAGCCTTCTGCTGCTGCGATTTGTGTAGCATTTGATAATAATTCAGTAGAATGTGTCTGACATAAAATGGTCAAAAAAAGTTTTCATTGAAACAGAGGAGATAAAAATTTAGTTATATTTTCAAAACTATATTATGTTGGCGGATATTTAATTAGAGGGCTTTAAAAAAAAATTCTTGCAAATATGTTATGCTTGCAATAGGAACATAATTATGCTCACAAATATAAATTTTCCGTACTAACGGATTTCAAAAACCGAGGAGGATTAATATCACCTTCGGAAAGTGTTTTCAAAATAATTAAAGCCACCGACATTTAAATTAATATTGTAACAAATAATTCAAAGACTACTTTAATTAGGAACGTTGAAAGGAGAATAATAAATTTTGTAATTAATCAATTTGCTATGCAGAAAAATATTTTTTCTAATTTAGAATTAGAAAAAGAATCATAAAATTGATTTAATTGTATATATTTCTAAACATTACATAAAAATTAGGATGCATGGTATAGCAAAGTGGACAAATGATAATAATTTAGAAGTTACTAAAAGGCATAAATTAAATAAACTTGTATTATTTTCAAACCAATAAATAATTTATAGTGTGTTTTTAGGAATAAAAATTTATTTAATAACGATTTATTTGTGTTTACAATATCATATCTAGTATTATTTTAACACCTCGTATTCAAATTTTCCTCCGTATTTCCTTTACTACAAATGGCCGCCAAGCGACATTGAGGCTTCACTTTCCAAGCAGTTTGCAATAGTGAGTTAGGTATCTAGGTTATATATGAAAATCTTTGTCTTTGTAGTACAAATTAAAAAATTTAGAGAAATATTTCCTACAATAACGTAGTGAATGGTGGGGATATTAATCCAAAAGTTATAATGTTTCTAAATCAATTTCTTCTTTCTGCGCCGCCAACATATTTAGTAATTGCAATAAAAATTACAATTAGTGAATTTTAATAACTATCTATTTCAAATTTCATATTATATTATTCATAAATATGCAGGTTACCTAATTATGCAGTTGTGTATATTTCCGAATGAGTTATATTAACATAATTTTCAAGATTCTTAAACGTTCTCCGTACCGCAATAAATCACCCGACAGAGAGAACCCAGTCATTGACAACTTGAAGAGCAGTCCTAATCTTTATGGCTTGTTGCGGTTGACTGTTAACGGTATGGTATCCATCAAAAGTACGGTAAACGCCCGCGAGAGGGGGATTAAATCAAATTGGTATGACTGTAGGCAACCCAGCGTACAGCGAGGGTAAATTAACTCAGTGCTATTTCCGTATATCTAATGCATTCAAGGTTGCGCCTGCGATTCTAAAAGAGAGAGGCTATTATACGTCTGCACCCCGCTACAGCGCGAGCGTGAGAACCGTATTAGAATATGTATTGTGGTTATTTTTTTTTCGCATCGGTGGCGTTTACATCAAACCCCGCCCAACCCAACCATTTCACGGTCTAGCGAGCGTCGTCCAAACACAATTGAAGGGCGACATAATCGTAACCAAATAATTCCCAAGAAATAATATCTTGGGGATTATAATTTGAAATTTTCATTATTGTGATACAACAAATCTCCAAAAGCTACCAATAGATTTTATAATGTAGTTTGAAACCATATCTGTTGTATGGGCCCATTATATAAATAATGCGCATTTTCTGGCAAAAATATATTTATTGATCGCACCGGTACAAATGCTTCCAATTCTTCAAAATACTCTCCCCCTGCATCAAAACACTTGAGGAGACGTGTCTAGCATACCTGGAAGGCACCCTGAAACTCCTCGACGGGAATGTTGAACATGCTTTTGGATGTTTTACACGGACTCCAAATGCTTTACTATCAGCTCTCTCTTCAGTCGGGGAAACAAAAACGGTCGCACGAAGCCAAGTCGGGACTGTAAGGGGGCTGGAGGACCACCGGGGTGTTGCTCCAGGCCAGGATATTGGTAACGATGAAGGCCGTGTGACTGGAGGCATTGTCATGGTGGAGCCTGACCGTGTCTTTGATGTCAGCCACGCGCACGACCCAGCGTTTCAACCTCTTGAGCACCTGCAGGTAAAAGGCTGAGTTGACAGTTGGGAGTCCATGAAACATATCCAAAAGCATGTTACACGCTTTCTAAAAGACATTCTCGTCGAGGCGTTTCAGGGTGCCTTCTAGCCATGGCAGACTTGTCTCCGAGAGTCTATTGATGCTGGGGGAGAGTATTTTCAAGAATTTTAACCATTTGTACGGGTACGATCAATAAATATATTTTTCCCAGAAAATGCGCATTACTTTTATAATAGACCCTGTAATACAAATATTATGTTCATCTCACTTTTGTACCTGGCATAACTGCCCTCAGTCGAGTATCTACACCTAAATTTTTGCTGGTAGATACAGTACTTTATTCTGTTTAAAATTTAGAATTTTCATCATGTATTTTCAATATGTAAAAACCGTAACAGAAATATGAACTTTAGCGCACACGTCTAGAACAGAGTTTCCCAAAATTTTCAGATGTGGCGTAACTTCAAATTATGGGCCCGGAGGCAAACCAATATTTTAGAGCCTCTTATGTATTTTTTCACTCTCGAGTATGAAATATGCTGATCCTCAAAAACTACTACAGATCTTTAAATGTAACTGTAAACTTTGGGTTTCTTCGACAATTCTAAGATCTATTGAGTTATTAAATTGAGTTTTCGTTTTTCTTATTTATATTTTCAACAAATTAATTGAAATTGCAAACCCTTACCTGTTACAGAAGCATTAAATAAATTAAATAAAGACGAAAGGTAGCCTGAATAAACTGGTTCCTTTTATGATGGCCACATCAACATTTTTGAATTTACGAATCATTAAGTCAAATTATTTGCCAAAATAATTTGCTTCAAGACTGGAAACGTAGAATTAATGAAAGCTTAAGATAGCAAGTTTTACACCTTTTCGTTGTTGTTAAAAGGTTATTTTACTTTATGTCTTATAGTAATATTAGTTTCGAAATTAAATTCCTTTTCCAAATTGGTGTTCTACTATTCTTAAGAGTATAGTACATCATTTAAAATGTTAAACATATTTTAACTTTCGCCGTACAGTATTGTTTTCGAGATTGAAAATGTTGATGAAAATATTCATTTTGAGGTTCCCGAAAACAATTATTTTTTTGGGAAATGGTCTGTATGTCCGTGTGCTGTGTCGACCTATCTCTAAGTCTGTCATTTTATGGGCACTGTGTCTCAAAATCAAATAGGCATTTTTAAATTGCCTGTTGAGGTCATTTGTAAAAGTGTCTCAATAAATGTATTGTCTCTCTCTATTACAAAAATGATTATTTATCTATTTAAGATAACAATCTTTTGTTGATGGATGAATTTCGTAAACTCTTTGATTTTCGAGAAAAAATTTTGAATGGAAAAATTTTGACTTTTTTGAGATAATGAATCATTTTTGTTCGAAATCAGACTTGAAAATGCAAAACATCCGAAAAAACCATTTTATACTCTCAAATAAAGAAAGTAACGTGATGGCCACATGGACATTTTTAAAACTATATTACATACATGAACTTTATTTCAACATACATACAAAACATACATATGTTAGAAAGGGCCATCGATCGAGTCCTTCAGTCCTTTAAATTATATTATTTCGTTTTAGTCTTAAAAATATTGCCCTATATTATAAGTTGTAATGTTTAAAAAGTTTTAAAACTGATGCCTTATTTCTTTTTACTTTCTACCTTATAAAATTAATGTATGTAAAGGCTTCTGAACTGTCCCTTGAGGAACACCACATCCCAACGATTTAAAATCACTCCTTATAGAGGTAAGTTGAACGCATTGGATCCTTTCATTAAGATAACTTCGAAAGAGTTCCAGCGCGATTCCTCTAATACCTAATTTTTCAATGGTCCTCAAGAGTATGGAGTGACTGATTGTATCGAACGCTTTGGATATATCTAGGAATACACAAAGAGATCGGTTACCTTTATCCAAGGCTGAATACATATTTGCGGTTAGCTTAGACATAGCATCTGCAGTACTTCTATTGGATCTAAAACCGTACTGTTTTCCTGATAAGATGTTAAATTTCTCGAGGTAACCATTTAATCTAACTGCCAGGATTTTTTCAAAATTTTTGGAGAATGTGGTTATAAGAAATATTGGCCTGTAGTTCACAAAGTCTTTTTTTATCTCCCAGTTCATACATTGGCTTTATTACAGTTGTTTTAAACTCAATTGGACATAAGCCATCTACAAAACATTGATTTATAATAAATGCTAATGGCTTCGAGATTACAGCTTCGATAATTTTTAATGTCTCTGCCCTGATGCCATCTATTCCAACAGGTTTATTATTTTTTAACGATTTTATGGTTCTTGAAACTTCATCTGGTGATGTTGGTTTAATATATAAGGAATGTGTGTAGTTAACCGGCTGTAGGTTTACATTGCCTCGGATATTTTTACTTTCTCCGTTACGAAGTACGAGAAAGTATTGTGATCGTGATTTTTTTTCAAAAATTTTTTTTGCGGAAATATCCGATTTGGGGTCCCTAGATACCATTTCAACAATTTCTGGAAATTTTTTTTTGTGTCTGTGTGTGTGTCTGTCTGTGTGTGTGTGTGTGTCTGGCTGTGTGCGCTGTATCTCAAAAACTAACAGAGCAATTGATATGAAACTTTGAATATACGTCTTATTTGATAATCTGAAGAACTGAAAAGCTTTTGGTAAAATTTCGTACACCGGAAATGGGCGTTTACCTTAACTGTTTTTTGTTTTTTACCAATATTTTCTTAAATATAAAAAATATCACAAAAATTTTTAAACAAACATTAAACACAACAAAGAAATGAATATCTTTTGCTTGAAAATATTTTTCATAAAATCATTGCTATTCGAGAAAAAAAATTATTAATTTTTTTTTAATTTTTAGTTTATAATTATGAAACGATAATAGTTACAGCAAATTTATGTGAATAATAATTGTAGATAATGCTAAAATACACAACTTATAAAGAATAAGTTTTTTTCGAAATCCCTTTAGTTTTTGAGTAAACTGAGTTTTTGAATTTGAAGTATAATTTTTCCATCTTTCATAATTTTGACGTTTTAAACGTCAGTTTCATCCGAGTTTACACAACGCTCGATGTACATTTAAAATATGATTTCAATTGAAAATGAACCATGAAAACGTAAATATAAATGGCTATGATACCATCAAGTCGGAGAAAGTAACACCTCCCAAAATTAATGAAATATCACACTTAACACTAAATTGTTTGCTATAGGAGTTATTTGAAGTTTAAAAAAATTGAAAAACGCACTGAATGAAAAATGGATCAGCAATTTTGTTTAAATTAATTTTGACTTTAGATTCGTAATCTGTGACCACGAAAACCCCCATATACTAATTTTCATCACTTTTTATATCATTTCCACATATGTTGCCGCCATATTGGATCCGCTATTTTGTTTAGAATAATTTTAAGTTTAAATTTGTAATTTGCGACTTCGAAAACCCCCACATACTAATTTTCATCAATTTTTTATGTTATTTCCACATATTTTGCCGCCATATTGGATCCGCCGTTGTGTTTATAGTAATTTTGAATTAGGACGTGTAATCAGCGACGTCAAAAATCCCTAAATACCAATTTCTGCACGAATGTAAGTTCATTTGGGATTTTGGCCAGCTTTTTAGGGTAGCTGGACCACTGTGCTGGGGGTATCGGCATTTAATTGGCAATATAGTGGGATACCAGTGGGTAAATACTTTTTAAAAATCAGACCTAAAAATGTTTTCTATAAAGAAAAATTGTGGAATAGATAATAAACAGCCGAGCGTTAAACAAAAACAAACAAAACAAAAAAACAATTTCCAATTAATACTCCATAAATTATCGGACCAGTGACGGTTCGTGGGGTGACTCTGGTACGGCCGCCGTAGCAGAGATGGTAATACAGATAGATCACGCCGCCAGCCGTCGTTGCAACCGACCCTACCTATCTGTATTGCTACCTCGGCCGTACTATGAGTCACCCCGCGAGCCGTCACTGTATCGGTCTTAAATTATTTACTAATAAATATCCGGAATTCCCCGATTATGTGACTATTCTTATTAGCTTGTATACTTTTCAAGTAAGTTTTGTACTCTGCAATGATGAGGGGATCAACAACTTCTATTTATTAAAAATATACATGACGTAATTAGTTTATGAATTTTATTGAACGCATTACTAGTATGTACATGTTATAAATCGGAATCGTCGCAGGTACCCCGCTCTCCGGTCCCTTGTTTATTTTTTTAGTGCAGTTGTAACTCGATACACTAATATGAGTAAGTGCCGCCGCCGCGAGTGACGCAGAAATGTGAATAACATGCGATGTTATTGGGCATGCAGGTGAATATGCATATGGCATACGAAATCTAGCACGGAAGAACGATTTGAACGTCGCGCTAAATAAACTCCCCTATCATAACGTATCCCCTAAACCCCGCGCACACTACCATCACGCTCAAGTGGCCGAATGCCTGTACTAGGATGAAGAGCAATAGACTCGCTGCAAGAAATATCTACATAACGTTTTTATTTCTTTCTGATTGACTATCTTAAAAAGTTGCCACAGGATTATTTTGAAATTTTGCACATATGTTAATTATGTTCCAGTCTAGACAGTAAGAAAATTTTATCAAGTTTTGACCAATACTAATGGAAATAGACACAAAAAACATCATTTTATTATTCATTTGTCTCCTAATTCGTTCATAATTTTTTTATTAACTAAGATTTTGCCTCCAAATTACTTCATTGCCTAGATGTATGTATTGGTTGGCTACAAGTCAAGTTTCACTGTTGTTACTTACTTGGTTCTGCAGTTTGTCTGTTTAAAGTAAAATGTTGCTAACTTTGTTAATAATAACGATTAAACCAAAACTTAAACACAGAAATAATAATCGATCTTTATATAATATGTTATCAAAATAAACTTTTCGAAAAAGTTTATATTTACAACGATATATTCGATTTCTTGAGCGACTAATTTAATGGGTACCCTACCCTTAAAGACCTCGAGCCGCCTGGGTGCAATAATAGGAGGACAAACTGGATGCTCCTTTACTTTGTTAAAAACCGCGGGTTGGCCATGGGCGAACCATAGATATAATTCAGTTTCTACATTCTAGAAAAAAACATCGAATACGGGCGGAAAGTTTTCTTCTGAAAGCAAATATGATTTCAGGTGTTCAAATATTTGAAGTATCCTCTCGACCGCAGGTAAAAGGGACAGGAACTTGGTGCTACCATGTTGCATCCCATTAGCAGAAAACCTTTAATTTCGTCACACGTACTGTGTAAATGCTTGTAGATTTTTACCACTGACTTTCAATTTCGATAGGTAGACAGTCAACCGCAGTTTGCAAACAGTTATATACTATGTGGGCACCACACCCAATGCCCATGACATCCACTTTGAGTTCATTTTTCAGCCGACTAAGCACGTTGTTTTTGCCTTTCCTATTCACGCCACCAAAATTGGTTATTATAATTATCTCCGCAGAAACCAATAACTTTCCTTTCAATGGTATGCTTCCTGATAGTTGAAACGAGGTGATTGGTTAAAGTTTCAGTTTGCCGTTGACGGATTAAAAATCAAGCAATTTCACCTGCACCCCTTTCAATAGTTGAAAGTATCAGACTACAACAGGCGCCTGCTTAACTTCCGTTCTGTTCAAATGTCTGTTGAAATGGTGACAAAATTGGACTGAATCAAGTTTCCATGCATCATCAAGCGACATAGGTACGATGACGTTCAATATTATGGCCTCGGTTTTGGTCGTAGTAGCTCCAAATGTTTTCTCAAAAAGTTGTGAAACTAGTTTTGAGGTGCAATCTGAGGTCTTTAAGCATATGTCATGAGCAGCTGTATGAAACGAGAAAAGCCGCCTCTTTCGGAGCTATTTCCAAATTCTCATCAGACGATGTCGTATTTTTAAAAACATATGAAATTGTCGAACTGCTGGCTGCTGCTCTCAGACTCGCTTGGTGGCGCCCGGTCTTCAGATGGTTTTAGATATCGGATCGCCCACCGTGGCTGATTGAAAACTCAAAAGACCACAGGACAGATTTTACTCTGTTGTTGACATCACCGCACAATTCTGTTCAAAAAAAGATAGTCATAGAGCAAGTGTGTTTGCTGGTTGTTTGGGCTGTAACAAAGAGAAAAGCGTACTTAGAAGGTTACCACTACTATTATGACCGACCAGCGGAGCCTCAAGTGGCTGCAGTCGATGCAAAATCCTAAAGGACGACTGGCCCGGTGGATTTTGGAATTGCAGGATTATAACTTATGAGGTTATATACCGGAAAGGCTGCGAAAATAAAGTCGGTGGTGCTCTATCACGCAGCACACAGGTTGACGCAATCGACAATATCGAGCCAGAAGCAGTATGCATGCGGCATGAGTCCTTGAAACGCAAAATACAAAATACCCCATTAATTTTTCCGAGTTCAAATTAATTGGAGAAAATTTATACCAGAAATTTCCGGCTAGGACACTCACGGAAGGTTTTCATAGGGATTGGAAACTATACGTGCCGACACCACGAAGCGCAGTTGTCCAAGACGAGTTGGGCATTTCGGGATTCGCAAGACGATCGCCAGGGTGTGCAGATACTATTGTAGACCTGGAGTTTTCCCGGATGTAAGAAATTACATCAATTTCGGTCCAGTTTGCCAGCAGTACAAGCATTCACAACAACCTCCAAAGGGTGAGATGTGGTAGCCGAGGGTGAATGGGCCCTGGGAAATCGTGAGCTCCATTTCCTCGCTCGACGAAAGGATATGTTTACTTACTGGTGTTCCAGGATCGGTTCACTAAGTGGACCGAGATAATTCCGGTAGGAATTGGGACAGCCAGTAGTATCATGTAAAAATTAAGAGAATTAATTTACCGATTTGGCAAACCAAAAGTGTGTTCCTTTTTGCCATTAGATTGTAGAGTCGGAGTGGTTAATTTTCAGCGATTAAATCTGGTATGAATTCTTCAGAGAGTAGTGGTCTGGTTCGGACTGGTATGCTCAATTTAGGGGTGCATAGGTGGGATGGTCCTCAAGTCGATGTGTTACCTAAACAACGTAGTATGGAATTAGATAATTGTGGAGCGATGAGAGCTTGGGATTAGTCTTCAATATTGTCATAACATTGAGGTTAAAATGAGTGATGTTTGTAATTAAGTTACTAAGCCGGTACCTACGTCTGGTTGTTCCTCGTCCTAAGAAACTTATCCTGGATATCACAATGCACTCAGTTACCGCAGGGCCGATCCTAGACCCTTGGCCGCCTGCGTGCAAATTATGAGTTGGCGGCTCCTTCGCGTGCAGTAAAACATTTCTTGGGGCCAGAGGATTTTATTTTTCAATTCTAAAAGCAGAAAATAAAGCAGAAAAATATTATATCAGAGCATATACAGATATTTCAAATTTGAAATATGTTTGGTCGGAATTGAATAAAAATGACTAAAGAATCTGCAAGTAATCCGGGACTGCCAGACACCTTTTTTTTCTTTGTAAAATTCTGGATACATTGCCGAGGTGTATTTTTCTATTAAACCCAGCTGGATGCTGAGGGCAAAAAGTGATAGAACGGTTAATAACTTAATCAATCAACTATGTTCGTATAAAAGGGCCTTAAGGACCAAAGGAGCTGGATCCACCAAGCACGAAGATCTCATCTGCAATCTTCGAAGAAGTCATCATAGCAACGCAGTTCAGTCGATGCGACTATGCAGCTGCTGCAAGAAACCCAATCACATCGTTAAAGTGTGCATGAAATGGATTACTGTCCTCCGAAGCCTAGTAAACCGAAATTCGACACAAATATGATACTCGTCACTGTTAGCTCAACTGAAACACATGCTGAGTGGTTGAGATGCAGGGATGACAATGGCGCGATAAGCCATATTTTAAATGAACAAATTTGCTTTAGAACGTTCGAGTCTTTTTCAACTCAACACACTGTGATCACAGCAAATGGTGAGAAAATTGAAGGCATTGAAACACGTGACGTAGAAATTGGGGTAGCAATCCAAGGAAAATGGTACAAAATTACCTTGGTTGATATTTGATGTTTACCCGGAATCAAGGAATCTGTGCTTCGTGCTTCAAATCTAGGATAGTTACTAGGACAGCCAATCCATCTTCATCACCTGAAGTCAGGTCTAACAATTGGAGGATACTCGCCATAGAGGACTGTTCAAGTTGGCCGTGATAAATTTGAGCCCTATCAGATGAGGTCAATGCAGTAAGTAAGGGAAACCTGCTGTAGTTATTGGTCGATTCGGACGTCAGAAGAAGCGCCATATGAAATCGTAAAAAATCTGAAGTTGCTGAAAAACTGAACCAGTTCCTAGCTGAGGCAGAAACAGTCGGGAGCTGCTGAGTGATAATGGCAGGGAGTTAGACAACACAATCAAGGTATTATTCAACATCTTATAATGCCCTCTACTCAGGAACAAAACGGGTCCAGTGAGAAGGGAAATCGTACGGTGGTGGAAACTACTAGAGAAATGATAAACGCGAATGGAAACATTCCTCGGGCACTTTGGGCTGAGATGATACAAACAGGTACTTACATCCTTAACAGAGTAGAGCCCACCCACGTCCCAGGAATATGACATTTCGAGTTGTGATATGGCAGGAAACCAGGTTTGAAACATTGGTTCAAATTAGAGCTCGTTAATACACGTGTACACGAATAAACGTGTTCTTAGTTAGCAGGCGGTTTTTAAACATTTAAACGGATATTCGCGTTTAAACGAATATTCACGTTTACACGTGTAGACGTTTCTAGTTTACGGGTTGTAAACTTTTATTAGGCTAAACGTGTTGTAAACGTTTGCTAAACGTGTAAACGTTTATTCGGATTAAACTTGTTGTAAACGTTTATTAAGCTAAACGTGTTTTATTCGTTACAAATAAACAGAAACGTTTACACGTTTAAACGTTTAAACGAAACGGAGTAAACGTCGAGCCTTAGTTCAAATTGCTGTATTCATGTATATTCATATCGAAGGAGCAAAGGTCGAAAATGGATCCGAAGTCCACTAAAGGAATCCTCATCAGCTATGATAACGAAGACGGATACAGTATCTACAGTGGAGAGGACAACAAGTTCTACAGATCCAAGGACGTCATCTGCGACAAAAAAATGGTGGAAGACGGGGTTATTATAACCCTAGGAAGCAACGAAGCCGAAGAGTCGAAACTTACTGAACCCGGTGACAGTGACAGTGGTTGAACAATCTCAGAAATGCTGCAAGTCAATAAAGAAGAGCATGCAGGTGAGACTCACCTCGACGACCTTCGAGGAACCAGACACCTACAACGACACCACAAAGTAAAAACAAACACTGATTGGTGATCAAAGCTTTTTCGAAAAGATGAGGAGTAGATTATGATCAAACCTTCAGTTCAGTAGCAAGAACATCGTCTATTCGAACGCTACTCAGCCTTGGTCTAAATTCTAAAACAATACTGCTCGCGATTATTATGGTGCAAATTCATCAATTATATTTGAAATATCTAATGTTTCACCGATTTCATTTTCAATAAAAATGATAGCTTAATTAGCAAATCGCTCTTATGATATAGTTGGCCACAAATAATTTTTAATACTGAAATTTGGAAAACAAAGAACTGTCTTGGCTAATTAAATGATTTAAAATTTCTAATGATTTTACTTGGGAATGATTAGGAAATAGTTCCCTGAAAGATAACAATTCTTTTAGGAGTTCCATTCCATCTAAATCTTTCCGTTTCCGGTTACCTGTAAATTAATATCTAAATTTATATAACATTTTCATATATATTCGCACTCTGAAGAATGAAATACTACCAAAAATTTTAAACAAGGAGCAGCAATTTTCTAACAGTTCAGAACGTTCGGATATCAAATTAATAGCGATGTCAAAAATTTCAAAATAAAAGTGAATTCTAAATTTTTCTCTAGGATCTCTACGATCCTATGTTCACCTTCGTGGTGAGGTGCTCCTGACGTCTCACCAATCGAGTGAACTTCTCCTCGTACACCTCAGGTGTACAGGAATGTGGGGATGTCCGTCTGATCTCCAGTGTGGCCTCAATCGCGTAACTAGCTATGCGATTTCTGAATGCTGAGGCGATCCTCCTAACGCCCTCCCCGTCGACTGTGGCGATGGCCCGCGGGTGGCGTTGGGTTCTTAAGTGCCCAGCGAGGTGTTGTGGTGTGGTAAACTCCTCCTGGTACGCGTTACACCTCAGTGGCTTTAGGGCCGGCTTCACCTTATTCGCCGGAGGTGCTAGGGCTGGGGGAGCGTTGGCCACTCTCTTCAGTGGTGGGAAGGCTCGGGATGGTCCTGCTACTGCCAACGGCTGAGACGGTGCTGCTTGGGGGGTGATACTTCCTCACATGCTTTTTCAAGTTACTCTTTAGTGTGAACGTTGATGGACACATCTCGCACGAAAACATGTTTATTACTGGGAACTAATAAACTGAATCATTTCGTCGCTGAGCTTGAATTTATATGCTGCGATAAGTTCTTATCATAGTTGCGCAGCTGCCTGCACATATCAGTATTTCCACTAATAATTCCAAGTTAATCTACACCACAGTTCTGATATAGGTTAGGATATCCTCCGATAACTTTAAGTTAATCTACACCGCATCTCCGATATTAGGTAGGATACCCTCCACAATTTTTGATTTAAAAATCAGAATTTCCTGCTCTACCGTATCAGTTTCCGCTGATAATCCTATCAATATCCGTCGACAAAGTCTTATCAGCATCCTATGTGTGGTCGGCTACATTCGTTACTAAGCGTTATCAGCATTGTCTGCCAACTGTCAAATCCCCCAGATTTTGACAGTTGGCAGACATTTTGAGATGGAAATCCCCCAGATTTGAATTTTTTCCTCCCCGAAATGAATTTGAATTTTTCACCCTAAAATCCCCAAGATTTGAATTTTTTCACACCGAAATCCCCTAGATTTTGGTTAGGTTGCCACCATATTTACTTCGGGATCACTTTCTGTTCCCGTACTGGCTGTTCCCCTCTACTAAAACACTTTCATCGCATGGCTCATAATTGAACATCCGCGGTTTTTCTTTCCTTATACAAAGTTCAGATGCTTTGCGACGCTTCTTACGCTTTTTTGGCAAAATCATTACCCGGTTATAAATCGGAAACACTTCAGGCAAGGGTCCAGGCGACTATTTCGGGGAGATCGGTCTAAATTTTACAGATTGGTCAGCGGCGTTGTTCTTCGCTTCGCCGGTTTAGCCGCCCCCCTAACCGCTGCCTGTGTGCCATGCACGCTCTAGCCCCCCGGTGGGATCGGCCCTGAGTTACCGCAGTAATTCGATAAATCTCTTGTTGTTTATGATTTTCTGGTTACAATTCGGGTAGTAGCAATGACAGATAACCATGGAATGAAAGATAACCCCGTATATGTTGCATTACCAAGATGGTAAAGCAACTTACAGGTTTCGTTTCGATACATTTTGGATGGGAGAAATTAGATCGTTCATTCTTGGATGTTGTACTTGGGGATGGGGCAATAATAGGGGTTGATGGATGATTTCAATATTAGTAGTGATCTACGTTTACTGGATGATCGTATTAAACCTGAACTATCGGGATAATCGTGGCGCCATCTTTTGGATTTGGCGCGGAATGATGTTCCCTAATATAGCGGAAGCTGACTAGTAGCGGTTACTGGGGGATAGTCGTTTTTCCAGTGGCGGAGTTAGTATAGTGGTTATCGGACTAATTAAATTTTTTTATTGAAAGGAAAATGTTGGTAAATATTTAATTTTTTTTTTCTCTCGGATGTGACGAATATTTCGACAAGAATTTTTTTTCTTCTTTTCTTGAGAGGAGCCATCGAGTTTCGAGTTCTGTTCCGTTTCGGCTTTTGGAGAGAGCACAAGTAATTTTTTTTTTCGATTTTGGCGAATACCACCTCGTGGAATATTTAACACTTACATAGTTAGTGTTCCTCTGTGAAGGGAGTTTTACACGAAGGGGGTGAAATTACCATTGTGGGTGAAGCAATTGGATTTTGGGGTTGCGACCACGTGGGACGTAATTTTTACGGATCTTATCCCAAATCGGAAAATTATTCTTAGGACGTGGAGCAACTTAGACGTAGGTACCGGCTTAGTAACTTAATTACAAACATCACTCATTTTAACCTCAATGTTATGACAATATTGAAGAATAATGCCAAGCTCTCATCACTCCGAAATTATCTAATCCCATACTACGTTGTTTAGGTAAACACATCGACTTGAGGACCATCCCCCCTATGCACCCCTAAACTGATTTTCCTGACATGGCTGGATGTGAAAATGCTATATTATTTTCAGATGCTACCACTTAAGTAAGTACAGGCAAACATTTAAATGAAGTAAAGGAAATAAATTTGACAACCATGTCCAATGCAACACAGTGGTTTTCAGCTAATAAACTGCTCCTGAACGATTCTAAGACTGTCGAACTTTTGTTTACCCTTAAAAGATTTAATGAACCAGAAATGGATAATGTAGTAAGTGTCCCCTTCTTAGGAATTCAGCTTGATCCCAGACTAACATGGGATGCTCATGGTGACTTCATTTCTGGTAAATTAAATAAATAATTATATGGCTTACGAACGCTTTCCAATAATGTTTCCCAAAATGTTCTGCTACATGCATACTACGGCACATTTCACTGTTATCTATTGTATGATATACTTATCTGGGGGCATGCAACTTGCAGACACAAACTCTTCAAATTGCTAAGAAGAGCTATGAGAATTGTCGCAGGTATCAGATATCAAGATGATTGTAAACCTTTTTTTAAACAGATGCAAATATTAACATTGCCATGCATTTACATTTTGGAATGCTTATTACATATAAAACGTAATATTAATGATGCGCCAGTACGTAATTATCATTACGATACTAGATGGAAAGAAAACATAAACTTACCACAAACTAGGCTACAAAAATCTCAAACTGGCACAAGGTATTATTGTTTCAAATTTTTTAATCACCTAAGCCATATTACATGAAACTTGCCTTTCAATGAGTTTAAGCGGGTGGGAAAAAAATTCCTCGTGGAGCAGGCATTTTATAACAAGGAAGAATTTCTTGATAATTCTGTTATTTTATAATTGTATTATTTTTATTGTTTATTTTATATATATTTTTTTTTTCCTTTTAAAATGTTATGTACTGTCTGTAGTCGTAAAGTTTTATTTTAATTGTGTCTGTTTTTTTTTACTATACCTATATTTATGTATTTTAAATTGTACATGTCCTTTATTTTATATTTATGTATTTTAAATTGTATATGTCTTTTTATTATATATTTATATATTTTAAATTGTAAATCTACTATCAAGTGTTCAATAACTTATTACTTTTATTTATGTGCTCTTAGGTTTAGTTATACCGGGTGTGGCACTTAAGACGCCTCGGACCATAGCTTCTTTACGATAAAAGCTATCGAAAAAAATCTAAGAACAAAGTGATGCATAGTTACCGTCGCTATGTTTCAAAAATATTTCTAATCATCAGTGGCGTGCCGTACTCCAGTGGCGTACCAAACTTATGTTTTTTTTTTTTTAAATGGAATGCCCTATTTTTTATTGCAGATTTGGAAAGTGCTCGACGAGTACTTATTTTTTTTATCTAACATGTTATACCCTTCACTTTAGCGGTTTCGCTGTTATAACCCCTTCTTTCAAAATTGCGCCCCATTTTTGAGATTTTTTTGTAGAGAAACTAATTGACGCCGGCGCCTAAATTTTGAATTGAGGTACAGGTTCAGACCTCGTATACCTTCACATAATTTTTTTTCGGGTAATTTTTGGAAAAAAAAAATAATTTTTGATTGATCTTCGTATGTTGTCATTTTTTCCGAAAATTTCAAATGGCACCCCCCTAAAAAAATTACGGCGTTGTACAGCCAAAACTATAAATTTTTCATTGTTGTAAAAAAAACGGGTGAAAACCCGTCCTCGATGACCTCCAGCTAGCTCTTGGAGTCGGTGTCGCTATTAGAACAGCACAAGAACACACAAGGATGGAGCAGAGGTAGAAAATTCTGACAGGCGCGATAACGATCGCTCTTATTTACACACAGTAAAATGTTCAGCAAAAAAATAAAATATATACACGCGGGAAAGTCAAAAATAAAAGTCACGAAAAGAAAGAAAACAACAGTCACGAAAGCAATAGTCACCAACACTTCACTTAGTTCGCACCGGGATGCCCGACGAGTTCGCGGAGAGGTGACCGGCGGCTCGGCGGCAAAGACAACGGCGGCGATGGCAGCGGTGGCGACGGCATCGGCAGTAGCGCTCCATGGCCTTTTACGGGGTCCACGCCCTACTCTTCTCCGGGTTGCGGATGGTGGTGGTGGTAGGGTGTGATGGGAGCGTCGAGGTCGGCGCACGTGTTCAAACTGGCAAATTGCTCTTCCAAGAACAATTCAGGTTCGAGCCGAGTTCGTCACGTACGCAGGCAACTGGAGGGGGGGGGGGGGTGGCGAATCAACAGTCCATTGTGTTGGCACTGGCAGCTGCACATTTTGAACAGTAATTGCACAAGTGAATTGGTAACAAGTTTGTGCGATTTCGACAAACTAAGTCGTTTTGTTTGGCAACAGTCCCGAGCCCGCAAGGGCGAAGGGCTGTTGCCTAAAACAATGCGACTGAGTTTGCCGAAAGAGTGCAAACTTGCGATAATTTACAATTCACGAGAACAATTTATCAGACTATATCCCAACAAAAATATTATTTTTTTTAAGCTAGCAGCATTGAAATGTCAAACTTCAAATACCTCAAACGATTATAAGCCATATACATATAAATAACTTGAATCGCAGAGTTAGTACGCCGCCATCTGCATTTTGACCCCGCACACGCAAAATGTGCCCACGAAATAGATATAATAAAACAATTTGATTTTCGTGACATTGACACATTAAGGTTACCAACTTCAACTACATTCAACTAAATTCCATAAATTTAAAAATTCTACATTTTTCATTTAAAAAGGGCACAATACAATATATACTGTAAATAACTCGTTTGTAAGTAGTTTTATTGGTTATAATAATTATTAATTGTGCAATTATTGTATACAATATTTTGCTTATCAGTTACATTATTTTGTTCCTTTCTTATTACTAGAGTTTTGGAGTTTTGTATTCTAAGGTTGCTAATTATTTCGGTATGATGGTCAGGATTTAATTGCAAATACGGTTTAAGTGATTGCGAACTAGAATGTCCAGTGATTTTAATGACTTCTTGCTCACTACTTCTCTGTTTTAGTAAGTAGCTCACAGCTGATGCTCTACTGGAATGGTTTGTAATTTTGATAGTTTTTGTGTTTAAACCGATTTTCTCAGCCACTTGTTTAACCTACTTTCCAATTTCGTTACGGCCAATAGGCATATTTTTATACCAGCTTTTTCCCGCTGACCAATTCCTGTTTACAGTAAGAAAGAGTCGATCTGTTTTAATGCTGTCGCCGCGTTTTGATAATAATTTCTTAAGTAATCGTACCGGGCAGACATCTTCATTGTTTTTGTGTTGTGTGCGCCATTTGTTTTCAGCCAAACGTTGCCCTCCACCCTGAGAGGTTTTAGAAAATATGGTATTGTAAATAATCCTCCCAGTCCATTCTCCAGAATTATTTAATTCATCTTTGAAGTGGTGGATTAATGTCGATGCCCCTTCGCCTCCTCTCCACGCGAGTTCCATCGATGCTATATGAAAGAATTTCTTTTGCAATCCATCGGGAGCGTCTTCGTTAAATTGAAGAATTATCGCTTGAAATTCTGCTGAAGATAACGGTGCAGAACTCGTGCTTCTCTTCTCAGGAAACCGTTACAATTCATTACGTTTGGCATCGCGGGCACATCGTGCCGATTTGAATATCAAATCTTTGAATGGATCAAATAATATTTTAAATTCACAAAAATACTTTTCTTGCACTAGCTTGGCAGTCGTATTCCATATAGTTTTTACTACTCCTTCTTTATAGTTAGTTTCGTCCCTCTTTCGCATGTTATACGCCCAGTTTTCCAATATTTGCGAAATATTTTCCAAGGTGATATGTTTCTCCATGCAAAACTCCATAAATTGCTTCCAAATATATTTTTGGATGTCACTGCATTCTTTGCCTGCGCCTCTTTTACTTTCTCCTGAATTTCATCAAGAGAAACTCTTCCGAATCATGAGTTATCATTCATTTTATTAGCGTTCTTATCGTACACTGACATTTGACGTTATTTGATGCACGACCAATTTTTAAATTGAAAAATTAATTGTAAACCAACCAAGTGCTGAAACATAATGCGAGTAGAGAACTAATCACAAAGCCGCATTCGAACTCTACATGATATGTTTCCTGAAAACATAAGTTATATAGAATCTGATTGGTTCTAATTCATTCGCATTTCGGAATGCTACGTTTGGCGGGATATAGTCACTAATAGTTCTGCGAAATGTCCTAACAACGTCCTCGATGGGAAGATGCACAGCGGTGGAGGCTTATCCCTTCATTGTATTGTTACTAGCAGCTGTACTTCTTCGAAAATTATCTCGTTTGGAAATTCCAATATTGCGGATTTATGTTAATATTGAGAAAGGAGCAATGGTTAACTCATAAAATGCAAATTAAGATAATTACGCATTTTTTAAGATGCGTAGATAAACTAAGCGCCGATAACAAGCGGACACGCCATCAAAATTGAGATTGATGTTTAAGATGGACGAACTGTTTGGGCGATCTCCACCGACACCGCGCAATACACCGGTATTGTCACCGCGGCTAGTGTTTACTTTGGGGAAAATGGAGCAGGAGCCTGAAATTTGCTTTGTAGACATGGTTTTTTGAGCCGATTTCAGAAATGTACGTTTTTACTCTAGGAAACGTAAGGGAGAAAAGCTATGCCCCCTTAAAGTTTCCCATGTTCGATGGACAACTCGCTCAAAACACGAGCTTCTGTGTAAAACAGGTTGTAAACTAACAACTACAATCGACTAATAATGATTTTAACTTAGGATTTGAGTAGAGAAAATGCAAATTTTGTATCTTTTTCTTCATGAAAATATCACATGTTAAAAATGCGTAATTTTCATTAGTTCATCGTCCCACCGCAACTGAAGGAGTGGCGTGCCGAAATAAACACTTTATTAAATTATCTCTGAACTATTATTGCGTTAACAATTGACACGAGTTTTGAATTGGTCTCTTGTAAATTTATTTACAATTTCTTTATTTGTGCCCCAGTTTTGTGGGTGTTTCTATTTTTTTAGGAAAGGTGCCCCTACCAAACATAAACACGCATGTATCTTTAACCGGGATCCTAACCACACAAATTCATCTAGTAAAAATTTGGGGCTTTAATCAATGATTAAATGGCAATGCAATAGATTTTTATGAATTAAGGGAGATATGGAATATTTTTTCCCAAAATTGTTGGGGTTACAAACCGAGGTCGTCTGGCCCGAGGTTTATAAGTGAACCCAGGGTGAAGACGGGAGCGTCATTCCTGGCCGAAAAATATTTTTACCCCTCTGCGGGGCAAGGACAGTGAGTTTCGGGCGGACATAGCCGACGAGTACGGGCTTCTTCTCCCACCATTTAAAGGTGTCTCGAGGTTTAGCACTAACCAGACGACCAACTCAATGTATTTTTCTGTCGGCAAAACCTCACACGTTTGTAGATGGCGAAAGTGTAGAAAATTGTGGGAAATTCAAATGTAATATAAGCACCATTAATAATAATAAATATGCTCAATAAATTCAGTTTTAAATAAAGTGAATCTGTCAGGTATAATGCAAAATTAACTTCGGTAATGTATATCACCAATAAATTCACACATTTATTAAAAAAATAACAATGCAAAATAGGAATTTGAAGTTACAAAATATTTAGTGACCTTTTAACAATATTAATTTCCTGCATTATGATAAATTCATTATTTAATATATTTGTAGTAGTATCGCATGTTACATTAGGTAAACAAAAGAAGAGGTTGTTTATTACATTTATGAACGTTTATTCGTTTTATTTATAAATTCTGGTATTTACTTTGATATGCCAAGAAATTACTTATATGTTTATTAACGTAAAATATAAATTTGATATTTTTTGTCACACCAAGAGACAGGAAAAACCCAGTGGGAAAACCAATCTCAGAACTGTGATTTAACAAATATACATCAAATAAAACAGGAAAGATAATTAAAATTAAAAACCTTACTTGTTGCAGTAGCATGAAATAAATTAGATAAAGACAACATGTACTTATTGAAACTCCATGGTACCACTTGATAAAACATTGTAAATTGTAATGTCATACTTTTCGTCTATCTGATGAAGCCACTGCGTGGTGAGACAATTGTCGTAGAGCAATCAAATATTTTGAAACCTTACACTGGATCAGTGTTTATCAAGTAATAACACTTAGTTCCTCGTACTGCCTCTTTTACTACACCAGAATATGTATGACTCAATGCAAATTCATTTAATAATTAGATACTTAACCACATCAATTTCAACCAATGATTGAGGCAATCCTACATTAATAATCACAATTTTAGAAGAACTGAATTTTATTTGTTGGATATAAAATTCCTTTGAAGGACCCCTGCGGTGCTTGTGTAGTTTGTCCATTGTCCTTTACTTCACACTTTCTATATTTCTTGGAAAAAAGAACAAACGTCAAATTCCTGCTTAAAATCTAATCATATTAATTAATAAGTTCACTACACCCCAAACATAATTAACTTGCCGAATTTAATTGTGGCTTATTGAGCTGCACCAAGGCCCCTCAAGAGTACTTGGATAGAAACCATGTAATCTGCCTGACCCAACTTTACATATGCAACATTTTTTTCTGTTTTCTGTCCGTTCTATTTTGCTCTTTCATTTCTCTTGTCATCCTATTGCAATACCATGGTAATCCTATTAAGTAAAATTATTATATTAGAATTAATCTGCAGCAGTATTTGGACAGTATGCAAACTAACAACTTTCATCCTGCTGCAGATACATTATAAATGCTACATTTTACATGCAATCCCCCAATGACTTACAAATTAAGCAACACCCTCTATATACAGACTTACCTATTTTACAAACACTTGTTATGATACATTCTCTTATGTAGTCATTATGTTCTAAGCATTCTTCCAGAAAATTAAAATCAATCATTTGTTCCAAATATGGTAAAATCTTCTTTGTTAAGTTTGTTTCCTTTTTATTGGTACTCATAAATTGTTCAATTGCAGTTATAGATTTTCCAACCACAATTACAAGATTTTCGGAAGGATAATTCAATTTACTTATATCTTCTGAAAACTCTCTGAATTCAACAACCTCAAACAAATGTTGCAATTGAATTTTAAAAATAATCTCTTAACAATATATCCCGACACATATGCTACAGATAAACTTGCAATGTTGCCTGAAGAAACTAATTTCTCCACATCTACTGAAATTTCTAAAGGACTACTTTGGGTACTTAGCGTAACAGTTGGAATCTCTTGATTAGTGGTTTCTATCAATGCCCGTAAGTCGCTCAATATCTTCTTATCATCCTCTTCACAATTAGTATTCTTCAAACTCTGATTTGTTAAACCATTGATCAGTTGGGTTTTGAAGGATCCAATAAACTGAGACACCGTTGGGTTCTCATTGCAACCGCAACCTGAGCGTATGACCCCAAAAGTGTTTTCCAAGGCATCTTGGTCTATAAGTCTAGGTTTGAAGCAATCAATTCCTTGCGATTGAAGATATTCCCAAATAATTATAAAGGCCTGAAAGAATAATTTATTTACAAGAAATAAATAATAGTTGAAAAGCATGTTACATTTTGCAGAATACACATTCATTAACTCAAAAATGCAACAAAAATGTTAAATATGCTTTCTACTATAGCTTCTTTATCTTCTAGATCACAATTACCCCTCTCACAATAATATAAGTCGCTAAGGATCTTATTCAATTTTCATTTAGGAACATACCTGTAGTGTATGAATCCATCCTTTTTGGCTTGGTGTTTTCCAAAAGTTTACCACTCTGGTGGATTTTCTACTAAACCGCCACTGTTGAATTCTCTCGATGGCTCCATGCCAGAATTCTACGTGCCCAGTCTCCTCAGTAACAGCACATCTGTAAGATTTCCCATCTGTAGCCTTCATTGCGCTGCCATTAACACTGTCAAAAACTTGGTCAATGTCAGCAATAAATGTTGCCGTCGCTACTGCTCTTGCTGGTAAGGTTTCTAAAAATGAATATATTAATAAATTCTTTTATTAAATTGTCAAATTAAAAGAAATGATTTATACCTTCCCTAACATACATAAATATTGCGCAAGAACTTTTTCGGCTCAGGGTTTGTGTTGCTATTTTCACCTTCATTGCATTTTGCCTGAGGGGTGCAAAATAATAATCCTTCAAATTGTACAGCAGTGTAAATATCAAGGGGTTTTTTTGTCTTCTTCGTAAGCCTTTTTAAGATCTGACCACCTAGCCTGCAACCCTTCTACACTTCCAGATGTGGTAATTATTTGGGATGCCTGTATTTCTACATTATACTTCTTGAATAAATTTCTTGTACACTTCAGCAAATGGGGTACATCATATACGGAAAAAATGGTGCGACCCAAAAATATAAAAAAAGGAGACCCTTCTGTACAGCCCATATTTTTTGAGTGCCATCACATTGGCTGTTCCCATGTCACATATTGTAGATACGACCGGTATGTTGACATTATGAAGAGCAGTAAGCACTTCTGTGATTAATTCCACCAATTTTAAAGAATTTACTCCACCATTGGAAAAATAAAACGCCAATGGCTGTTTCCATGCACTAACTATTCCTTGCGCCATGAAAACCAAAACATAGTTCGCTACTTTGTCACTTCTTGAGGTTCCAAAATCTTCTAACCCTTCAAGTTAATCTTTACTTGCATTATATTCAATATGGTCTCTTATGCTCATCTCATCGAAGGCTACTGTACACAAACGCTCTTTCTCGGGATATTTTGCTAGACATTCCGCCAAATGTCTAAAGATGTGATTATTTACTCCAATATTAAATGGAACCTTATTGAGCAGTGATGTCAATGTTCCTTTTGATGGTAGAGCAAATAACCGACGTAGCAAATTGTAGCATCTTGGGCTCTTCTTAAAAATTGCCAAAGACATAATCTTGTCATCCAATGTCCATCTTCTTCCATATGGAGGGTGTGTACTGCATCGCATTTGGGCGATCATAAATTGCGCCGTTGAGTGCGACATTCCTTAAAACCAAAAATATCAATAAAAGACCTTCACAAAAAAAGTCATGTTACCTTTAAAAATACGTTTATACTGTGTAGTACTTTGAATTTTTGTGAAGTCTTTAAGTTGAGTACGACGACGGGAGCACATTCTCTTTAATTTCCTAATATGGTCTTCTTTCTTACTAATTATTTTGTAGTGTGATTTCTGCTGGTTAGTTTGACTGGAGACTACATTACGAAATAATGATTTCCTTGACCTGGGGGGAATAGGGATGGAAGGTTCCACATGAGGAAGCACTTCGTCGTGCGAAGTAGAAGGTTTCTGTTGGTCATGAATCTACAAAAAATAAGTAAAGATTAGATTCATATAATATACAATTATTACCTTAATGCATTCATGTGAGTATCATTTTAAATGTATAGTACCCCTATTTTAGATATCACTATTCAAACTAAAACATGCATCATAAACAGGAAATTTCAATACCAGATTGAAAGGGGATGATAATAACCCAAGAAATTTTATGATGCTTTAAACTTTTATACCCTATGTTACCGGCGTTCCACCTGGAACGTCGTAACAACGCTTATTTGCATTTTTTATTTTTCACACCGCGCGCTTTCATTACTATTATTTTTATCAACTGTTTCATAAGCATTTTGTTATTAAAAATGAGTTACGTTCGTAACACATACATTGACGAAACGCATTTTAATCATGTAAATAATAGGATGTATGTTAATTCTAAGCTTCGTAAGGTTAGGGAATTAGGGGCATGTGAGTAAGTCTTTCGTGAGGATCTGCTACCTGGCTAATTTATGCGTATCCACGTCCGGACTGATAGACGAGCGCTCGGTGACCATGTGGACGCAGCCCAAACGGTTTAAGGTTTAGGGCACCGCAATAACATCGGCGTGGCAAACAAAAGCACCGTGACGACGCCCAGCAAAATCTGCCGCCCAGATGGACAAGTACTCAAGTACGAACAATGAGATTTTGGGGCGGTAAAGTTTTTGCTATTTAGTAAAAATATTTTGAATATCTTGGGCCAATAAAACGATTTGGAAATGCGAGGCCCTTTGTCCAAATTCGGAGAAGCGTAGACAAAGGAGCCTCCGCTGCTTCCAACCGAAAAGGCCCAAATCGTTTTATGGCCCAACAGCAATAAATCTTGATCAAGTCGATCAAATTGATTATTTCGCGAATTACGCTGCGGCGCAAGTCGCAATCAGTACAAGACGGCGTAATTCGTATAGCCAAGATCATGGCACATCGACTGATACGTCACACCACCATCATCCGGGTACGGGTAGCAGATTGCCACGAATCACGAGAGATGATGCTCATATGTACATACAAGTAGTTATATATATATTCATAGCTAGCTTTGGATAGGTTAAGTCGAATCGAGACTCCTCAAAATTCATATTAATTCAAATCCCTAATTTTAATACCGACAGCGACATCTGCCAGAGGGTGGAAGAACCAAGTGCCCACTCCCACCCTTGGTTCGACCACCACTCCTACCACCCTTCCTACCACCCGACAAGGACTTTCGGGAAGAGGTAGAAGAACAGTTCCTCTTGTGTCTCGAGGAAAAACAGTCGCCTTATCAACAAATTGTTAGTTTTGAGCCAGTGCTCACAGTCTCGTTCGTGTCACCTTAAGTTAGTATTGTTAATCGTTTTCTTGTTTTTTTTAAATTGTATTTTCATTTGTATTGTTTTTTTTCCGCGTAGTCATAATTGTTAGTTATTTTTATTGTTATTTTCTTGTGGCCTTTTGCCACTGCAATAAACATTCATTTAATTCATTTTTTTTTCTTTTTTACCGTTATTCGTAATATTCGTGAATTTACAATTATTACCGGGTGTGTACCAGACCCGCGCTGTTGAACGGAGGTAAGTCCATTTTATTATTATTATTATTATTTGTTTTCTCTTTTGCTCTACATAAATCACCTGAGCTAGCCGATAGTTGCGTCGAGGGTGACCGGCCTAACTATTGTATTTGTTTTCTTTATTTATTGATACGTCCTAAATTCATTCCTCACGCAATAGTTTACCACTCGGTGCACCTTCCCCGTAACAAGTGGCGCCCAATCTACTGGCCCGAAAATCTACTCACGCCCTGAACCATTTGAATTTTTTTTTTCTTAAATACTTTTATTGGTATTTGAATTTATTTAATTCATAAGTTGGTGTGCACTTGTGTCCCCGTAGCAAGTGGCACCCAAGCTAGTGGCCGAAAAGTTGCCCATGCCCTGAATCAACTTTTCAATTTATTTTCCATTTTTTTTTCTTTTTTTTAATTATCTTATATCAATTTTAATTTGTCAATTAATTTGAATCCCAGTCCAACCGCAGTTGTGTCGCGTGATCAGTGCCGCCACAACCTTTTGGCCCGATATACTTACGTCTTGACGTTTTTTTTAATTACTAATTATTTTAATGTCAGGTTAACTTAGTGGCCTTAAATACAGGACTGATAATTTTTTTTGCGTATTCGTTTGATCAAACAACCGTAATTATTATTTTTTTTAATATCTATTTATCGCCACTTTAGTTCATATTACTTCCCCATTTTTGTGTTTGTGTGTAATCATATTTTTTTTTTCAGAAGTGTATTATTGTTTTATTTTGTGTATTGTCTTGCATATTTTTTTTTTGTGTCGCGACAACCACTGTATTAATCCAAGTGTTCAG
Organism: Ocypus olens; assembly: GCA_910593695.2. Lineage (NCBI taxonomy): Eukaryota > Metazoa > Arthropoda > Insecta > Coleoptera > Staphylinidae > Ocypus > Ocypus olens. The sequence continues at coordinate 35,604,645 of OU343060.1, forward strand.
GCTAGCGTTTTTTTTTTTTTGCGTTTTTTAACGTATTTATTTTTTTTTCTCTCTTTTGCAAATAATTAGCTGCTGATTTAGATTGTTTTTTTTCTCTCTCTTTTTTTTTATACGTTTTTTTTTCATTCAGCCGTCTTTTATAAATATCGTTAAGTAGTTGGGGTATTATCTTTTAATTTAATTTAGTCGATTAGGTAAGGGTTAGATAATTGTTAGTTTATTTTTTTAATTTTTACTTTCGGTGAGATCGCGTTAACCGCTTGTATTAATTGTAGTCTTTTATTGTAAATTTGAATTAATTTTTTTTCTCGATGGGGCCGTTTTAGCCAGTGATTTTAAATTTCTTTTGTCGGATCAGCGTTTGACTTCAGCTTAGTCGAATTTTTATTAAATTTTTATTTTTTTTTGCTAATTTAATTTTGCTATTAATTTTCTATTTTTTTCCCCCTATAATTGAATCGAGAGTTTTGTTTTGTTCTGGCCGATAATTTGCATTTTGTTATAATTACTTTTTTTTTGATCAGTCAATTGTCATTTTTTTTGTTTTTTTTCTTGTCGTTTTGTTTAATTTTTATTTAAGTCGAGTAAAATCTCGACGGGGCCGCGAGTTCATTAGTATTTTATGCAATTAGGAAATCGGCAGATCAAATTCTACTAACATTTAAAAATGTCAACAATCAGCTACGATCCATATTCACGTGCTCAACAAGCATCAGCCCGACCAAAATCGGCCGGACCAATCATGTCCGTTCATGATTTCGCCGACTCCCTGCAGGAAGACAACGTGAACTCGCAATCGCGTAATGAAGACCGATCGTCGCCTCTATCGTTCGTCGACAACATCGACGACGAAATGGCGGAAACTCAACGTGAATACGACCAGCGCATGAGACACCTCCGAGAGGAAAAAGAGGCCCGCCTTCGTGTTATTCACGAAGAGAAATGCCGTAGGGAGAGGGAGGCCCAAAGTGACCGGACTTCTACCAACGACCAGCTCCTCCGTGAACTCCGGGAAATACGACAGCAGCAGGAGGACAGGAGCAGAGAGCGCGAGGAATTCCAGCTCGAGCGAGAAGAATTCCTTCGCCGTGATCAAAGCCGTGATCGGCAGGTCAGGGAGATGAGGAAGATAGTGGAGGACCTTCAACGTGAGCGCGACGAATCTCGCCGGCGTGAGCGGGAACGTGAGAGAACGAGCTCTCATCACGAGAACGAGAGGCACCGCTCCCTCCAAGGTCAGCACGCGACGATGGCATGCAACGATGACCGTCACCAAGTAAGGTCGCCCGGGCCTCGCGAGGAATACCATCCCCAGGAATGGAACGACCGGTTCTACTCCCCGAGGGAAGATCCTCACCAGGTAGCCACGCAGGCTAATCGGCAATTGCTGGAACTTCTGAGGGAAGTGAAGAGGGCTGACGCCGACATCCAGCCTACTTTCAATGGTCGAGACCCGAGGCAGTTTATAAACCATCTCGAGCAAGAGTTTGTGGGCCTCCATCTAAGCAACGAGACGAAGAATAGGAGGGCTCTTGTGCGGATGGACGCCGCTGCCAGGGAAAAATACGGGGGCTATTTTGCGGAGGATGTGCCATGGGGCCAAGCCAGGCACCTGCTTATCAGCTCTGTCGATCCAGAGTCTCTCGCCCACGACGAGGTGGTAGAGCTGGTAACAAAACAACAGGGTACCACACCTCCTGGAATCTTCGCGTTGAGGAAGCAACGATTGTGTATTAAACATGGTACCGCATGGACCGAGGAGTTCAAGACCAAGGCGATGTGGCGCCTCGCGTCTGCAGAACTTCGGCAGGCTCTTTTCTTTCGGCCTACCACCGTGACCGACTTCGTGGAGAAAGCTGCCCAGCTGTCCGCCACCGCACTACAGCCAATGCCCACGGCCGCAGCAGATCCAACACTGAAGACCATCGCCCGAAACGCCAGGCAACCAGCGGTCCACGCCCATCAGCCGCCACAACTCCGCTCCTCGCCGCCTCCATGGAGGCGTTACCAGCCGCCAAACAACACCGGGAACAACCACCAGCAGCAGACTCGAAACCGCCCCCAGTCACCCCGCAACAACTTTGAAACCGGCAACGGTCAGCCACACGCCAGGAACCGCCCTCACTCACCCCGTCTACAGCCGCGTAGAGACCGCCCAGATGAGCAAAACGCCACGTACGGTCGAGAGACTGATAACCGCCCCAACCACGGGCAGAACTCCGCCCCGCAGCGAGGCCACACACCTCCTCCAGGCTCAACACAAACCAAGATGGAACCTCCGATGTGCCAGGTGTGCCGACAGGGTCGTCACTGGAATCTCCACTGCCCAAACAAGCCGGGAAACTGCCAACAGCGGCAGAACCGCGGTTAAACTACACCGCTACCTCTGCCGCCACTCAACCACCATGCACCTACCCACGGATCCCGCTTTGCCAGCCTGAGGATGGATTAACATGCCCTCGTAAAACAGTGTCATACCCAGTGCCGTGCCTTACGAACGCTTTTGAACCCCGCCCCCCACGAACACTCACTAGTGCCGTGCTTCGCGATATAGACGCTACACCCGCATTGAACCCGGTATGTTTAATGTCTGCTAGTGCCACCAAACTGGCGATGTTGCCGCTAGTTGTTGACGGCAGGACGCTGCCATGCTTGTTGGGCCTCGGAGCTGGACAGAACTACATCCGCCCTGGGATTGCTGCCCACAATACGCCGCTCCGACTCAAAACAAACCTGGCAGGTCAACACGCCACCGCCGACATAACAGGACTCGCCCATTTGCGCTTCCGGCTCGGATCGGCCTGCTTTAATGAAGAATTTTTAGAGATGCCTGACCTCCGTTACGAGGCCATCCTCGGAATGGGATTCTTCATTAAGCACGACGCAGTGGTGGACTGCTACCGACGCTGCATTCATCTTGGGACTGGACTACGCCAGACCATCTACTGGGCCCCGGAATGTCCTTCCCATGATGCACCTGCCGCTCCTTTACTGGATCACGGGTTCGTCGGCGAGTATAAACAGGCGTTTGAAGAACTCGCGCAGCGATTAAGCCAGACCTTCCAGCCGAAGGATCAGTTTTCCCAACGCCCGCGGACTACTGAACACCATATCCAGCTGACGTCGACAAACCCAATCAGAATCCGACCCTACCGTGTCAATGCGACGCGGAAGCAGGAAATCGATCGGCAGGTCACAGACCTCCTTACACAGGGCATCATCGAGCCCTCCATCAGTCCATACGCGTCACCCATTGTCCTGGTGCAGAAGAAAGACGGGGAAAGTCGCTTTTGCGTCGATTACCGGAAGGTCAATGAGGTGACGGTATCGGAGCCAACCCCAATGCCGGTGATACAAGAGGCGTTGAGAGATCTGGGAGAGGCCCGCATCTTTTCCCTTCTTGATCTAAAGAGCGGGTACTAGCAGATTCCAATGGAGAACACGTCGAAGCCATACACTGCCTTCAGTACTCCAGATGGTGGCCACTACCAGTTTCGTGTGATGCCGTTTGGGCTCAAGAATGCGCCGGCCACGTTCCAGAGACTGATGTCGCAGGAGGTCCTCTCGGGCATGTTGCACGACTTCGCTATGGTGTACCTGGATGACATCATCGTATTTATATTACATATTCGGCACCTAGCGCTCGTGTTCGAGAGGCTCGAACAGTTCGACCTGCGCCTTGGGATCAAAAAGTGCGCGTTCGGCAAGACATCACTGGAATACCTCGGCCATATGGTAGACGCGGACCAGACCAGGCCACTCCACAAACATCTAAGGCAGATCCGGTGCCTCCCGATACCGAAGACTCGGCGGCAGATCCGCAAATTCCTGGGCCTTTGCAACTGGGTGCGGCAGTATATCCCAGGATTTGCGAGCATCGCAGCCCCACTCAATGAACTGACGGCAACTACAAGGCCGTTCCGCTGGACCCCGGCTGCGACAGCTGCTATCAGCCAGCTTCGGGAGATAACTTTGCAGCCGCTACATCTGCATCGCCCTTTACCAGAGCTCCCATTTACTGTCCAAACCGATGCGTCTCAGCTCGGAATATCAGCCGTGCTTTTCCAAATGACCGGAGATGGACAGAGACGTATAATATCGTTTGACTCCGCAAAGTTAAGCGAGACAGAGAGGCGGTATCATATCAACGAGCAGGAGTGCTTGGCGCTGGTGTGGGCTCTAAACCGGTACCGTCCTCTGCTCGAAGGTCGACACTTCCGAGTCATCACCGACTCTAAAGCGCTGACTTGGTTAGCAAACTTTAAGGATCAGCGGTCCAAGCTGACGAAGTGGGCGTTGCTGCTGCAAAGTTTTGACTTCGACATCGAGCATTGTCCTGGGAAGAACAACCAACTACCCGATTTGCTGAGCCGGGAACCCGAGGAACAATCTGTCGGAGAGATCCCAGAACTGGATCAGATTCTCCCGCCAGCTCTTCACAACATCACCCTTCCAGTCGCGAGGCAAGTAGCCGACGCCCAAGCCACCAATGAGGAAACGCAGGAGAAGATCCAGTTGCTCCAGGATTCCATCACCCAGCCTGGGAAGATTTGAACAGCTGCATGGAGACCATAGGTGGACTTCTTTATCATAAGCCGCTGGAAGGATGCGACAGGACCCTTTACGTGCCCATGGCTGCACGTGCCCGAGTTTTACACGCGTGGCACGACGAGGCCATTCACCCGGGACGTGACGAAACACTTCGGAGCATTAGGACGCGGTTTTTCTGGCCAAGCATTCCCACCGACGTAAGGAATTATGTTGGGGGATGCATCATTTGCATCGCGACCAAGAGAGGAAAGCGCCAGAAGCCCGCACCCATGAAAGCCCGCATCCCAACCGCGCCTTTCCATACCATTGCCGTGGATCTTGTCGGCCCGCTTCCCTTAGCTCAGGGCAAAAAGAGAAACATCCTAGTGGTGACCGATCTCTTTACTAGATGGGTGGAAGCATTTGCAGTCGGTCAAGCTCGTACTGGCACCATTCTACAGCTCATGGAGGAACAAGTGTTTCAGAGATTCGGTTACCCTAGGGTGATTATCAGCGACAACGGCCCCCAATTCCGATCTAGACAATGGAAGAGCCAGTGCCAGGAGTGGGACATAGCTGCCTTCTACACGCCAGTATACCACCCCCGGGCCAACCCAACTGAGCGGAGGAATCAGGAACTGAAGAAATGTTTGCGGATTCGTATGCAGGGACAACCCGGCAACCGATGGACTCAACACCTTCAGCAAGTCCTATTCGAACTCCGTTCCCGAGCCAATGCCGCCACCGGCTTTACGCCCGGAAAAGCCCTTCTCGGCTATGAACTGCCACGCCCCGGTGAGCGACACATTCCCTTAAGCCAACCCGCGCCAGCCCCAGAACACGAAGACAGAGAGGAACGCGTGGAAACCATCCGCGAACGCCAAAGGCGATACGTCCGTCGGTATGACCAGCAGACCGAGGCGCCCCGGTTTACAGAAGGCCAGCAGGTAGTTATTCGGAACCATCCTCAGAGTGATGCCCAAAACCCCGCCGGATTCGCGCGTACATGGTTAGGTCCATACGTCATCCGGGATCAACTTTCCAGTGGCGTATACCAAGTTGATCGCGGAGGAACAACCGTACGGGTACACGCTGATGATATCCGCCCAGCCGCACGCCATGTCATTCCTCCTCGCCCTCAAAGGCACCGCCATGGCTCACATTCGCCTCCGCCAGAACCCATTGATATGGATGAACCAGACGACGCCGACCACGCCGATGACCCCGACGACCTGGACGTATCTGGCCCTTCCCGCATCAGTACGTGAACTACGTCACATCATCTCTAGTGCATCTTCTGAAAATTTGCTACAACGTCAGTTCGGTGTGACGTATTGTGCTTTGTGCCGCGAAATAGACGCTTCCCCGTATAGACACTTTCCAACCGCCGGGCTTTGTGACCCCGGACAGTTTTAATGACACACAGTATAGACACTCTCCAACCGCCGGGACTTGTGCCCCCGGACAGTATTAAGTGCCCCATATAGACACTTTCCAACCACCGGGCTTTGTGACCCCGGACAGTTTTAAGCACACACAGGATAGACACTTTCAAACCGCCGGGCCTTGTGACCCCGGACAATATTAAGTGCCCCCCCGTGTAATTAGCCACCTAATCACATAGACACTCTCCAAACGCCGGGCTTTGTGACCCCGGGCAGTATTAAGTACCCGCGACGAGAATAGCCGCTTCCAAACCGACGGGCCTTGTGACCTCATATAGTGATGTAAGTGCTCGTGTAAATAGATTCTGAAATTTCACTCCACAGAAGGAAGAGTACCACCTAGTACCTTCCGTTACGCCGAAGTGGCCGAACCAGACGCCGCTTTCACTGGAAGACGAGCAAGAGATCTTCCCGGCTGGAAATTCCTGGCAAAAATCTCTAAATCACAGGCGTAGAAATGACTATACGGCTATCCAGCCCGACTGACAATGGGCAGTCCAGACAGCCAAACCCATTGTGGCGCCCACTACAACGTTTTGTACCCGGAATCGGGATGTCAGCCCATCCCTGACCGTAGCGAACGTTTCTCACCAAAGTCACTCTCCTAGAAGCGAGGAACAGGCCGCTTCTGAAGAAGACTTTTCCGCTCTGGCCTCCGAGGATGCAGCCATCCTGCAGCAGAGCGAAAAATCGAGATCCGGTACGGGACGACCGAATCCACTCGCACCACAGCTCCGGAAGGATCTTGCCAACCAGCCAGTACCTCAGCAACCAGTACAGTTACTCCGACTACCCAGGAACCCGGAGGATAGCCATAGCTGACCTGCAGCTGGGCACATGAGAGCCACGTCAGGACTTCGAGGATACCCAGCCGTATCCTGCAGCTGATCTGGAGCAATGCTCTGGTCTCCGAGGGTGGAATCACCCTGCAGCAGAGCATCGGGAATGCAGAGGGTTTCTTTTTACCTGAACCCGGATCCGGTGGGGGACGTCCGAATCCCCTCACACCACAGAATTGGAAGGATCCACGTCCGCTCCACTCTCATATGTATGTAGTCGATTTGTATATACTATCTTTAAGGTCAATGTATGTCGTTGTGTATATTCCGCGAATCTAGATGGAATGCGAACTTCACTCATTTTTACGGGGCCGAATTGTTACCGGCGTTCCACCTGGAACGTCGTAACAACGCTTATTTGCATTTTTTATTTTTCACACCGCGCGCTTTCATTACTACTATTTTTATCAACTGTTTCATAAGCATTTTGTTATTAAAAATGAATTACGTTCGTAACACATACATTGACGAAACGCATTTTAATCATGTAAATAATAGGATGTATGTTAATTCTAAGCTTCGTAAGGTTAGGGAATTAGGGGCATGTGAGTAAGTCTTTCGTGAGGATCTGCTACCTGGCTAATTTATGCGTATCCACGTCCGGACTGATAGACGAGCGCTCGGTGACCATGTGGACGCGGCCCAAACGGTTTAAGGTTTAGGGCACCGCAATAAAATCGGCGTGGCAAACAAAAGCACCGTGACGACGCCCAGCAAAATCTGCCGCCCAGATGGACAAGTACTCAAGTACGAACAATGAGATTTTGGGGCGGTAAAGTTTTTGCTATTTAGTAAAAATATTTTGAATATCTTGGGCCAATAAAACGATTTGGAAATGCGAGGCCCTTTGTCCAAATTCGGAGAAGCGTAGACAAAGGAGCCTCCGCTGCTTCCAACCGAAAAGGCCCAAATCGTTTTATGGCCCAACAGCAATAAATCTTGATCAAGTCAATCAAATTGATTATTTCGCGAATTACGCTGCGGCGCAAGTCGCAATCAGTACAAGACGGCGTAATTCGTATAGCCAAGATCATGGCACATCGACTGTTACGTCACACCACCATCATCCGGGTACGGGTAGCAGATTGCCACGAATCACGAGAGATGATGCTCATATGTACATACAAGTAGTTATATATATATATTCATAGCTAGCTTTGGATAGGTTAAGTCGAATCGAGACTCCTCAAAATTCATATTAATTCAAATCCCTAATTTTAATACCGACAGCGACATCTGCCAGAGGGTGGAAGAACCAAGTGCCCACTCCCACCCTTGGTTCGACCACCACTCCTACCACCCTTCCTACCACCCGACAAGGACTTTCGGGAAGAGGTAGAAGAACAGTTCCTCTTGTGTCTCGAGGAAAAACAGTCGCCTTATCAACGAATTGTTAGTTTTGAGCCAGTGCTCACAGTCTCGTTCGTGTCACCTTAAGTTAGTATTGTTAATCATTTTGTTGTTTTTTTAAATTGTGTTTTCATTTGTATTGTTTTTTTTCCGCGTAGTCATAATTGTTAGTTATTTTTATTGTTATTTTCTTGTGGCCTTTTGCCACTGCAATAAACATTCATTTAATTCATTTTTTTTTTCTTTTTTACTGTTATTCGTAATATTCGTGAATTTACAATTATTACCGGGTGTGTACCAGACCCGCGCTGTTGAACGGAGGTAAGTCCATTTTATTATTATTATTATTATTTGTTTTCTCTTTTGCTCTACATAAATCACCTGAGCTAGCCGATAGTTGCGTCGAGGGTGACCGGCCTAACTATTGTATTTGTTTTCTTTATTTATTGATACGTCCTAAATTCATTCCTCACGCAATAGTTCACCACCCGGTGCACCTTCCCCGTAACACCTAATAACAATGAATATCTATATTCAGTGGTGGCTCGTGGAGCATTTTGATAGTAGAGCCAAATAAAAAATAAAATAAAAATATTGAGTGGTATATTCTTATGACTACAGCGCAGTCGCAAGAAAGAATCAACACAAAATTTGTACAAATCTATGTGTACATGATTTATGATTCTTGTATGATAACATGTTATTGTTATATTCATTTATCAATTGTGAATTGGTTGTCCCTTCTTTTTAAAAGAATCATAAACTCACCTGTGGTAAAATAAATACAGTGCTATTGACATTGCCGGATGTAGAGGGATCATTGCTACAACCGTCCTCTGTATTTACATCCTCATTCTTAGATGAAACCCAACGAATTGGAACAGCATCTCTTCTTAGTGTCAATGTTAGAGTTTGTGGAATAAAAGATTGCGAAGAAAAATGATTGTTACAAACTCTGCGTTGTGAAAACATATTGGATGTGTCCTTAATATTTAAGATTTTTTTCCACAAATCACATCTGAAATACAAGGCAAATCAAGGAAAAAGTCTAACTCTTCATTAATTGGGTACAACCCAACCCCACCCTTGTCTCTAAAATTTCTTGATGCAAAGATAGAAAGTGTGTATATCGCTCAATCCACAACAAACCGTACACTGAATTTTAAGTTCCATCTTCAAATTTTCACCGTTTCTTTGAAATTGAAGTGGGAACATGGCGTTTTCCAAAGTTGGTGAGTTAATAATGAAAACTGCTAATGAATTGTATAAAAAATCAATAATATTTAATTAATGTTAAATTCAAATTTTAAATAAATCACTACATAGAATGACTGAACATCTTCAAAATCAACCTGATGATATTTTTTTTTGTACGACTAATGTGTTCGAAGATACAGATATTTGAATGTTCCCATGACCGATGTTTTCAGAGATCTCTTGCAACTTACAAGTCATACAAAATAAGTTATGTATATAACTTATTTAAAAAAAATCGTTTTTTTTTGCGAAACATAACTTCCATTATTTCATGTGCAGAATGCATCTGCAAAATTAAAAAAAAAACGAAATCATCAGTTATAATTTTTACCGAAAACCGTCCAGTTTGACATGGAATGAGGGATATGTAAGTGTTGCATGACCAAAAATAACGAAATATAATTTAAGCTTGATTTCATACAAAATTAAATAATTGCAAAAATAAATTATTGCATATTTTTGTAATGTCTATAATAATAGTATGACAGTTACATAAATAATATTTGTACAGAATGCCAGAATGAATAATTTGTTTTAAACCAAAAAATATGAAAAATGTATAAGATTTTTATAAATGAAGTCTGAAAATTGAGACAGTGAGTTATTTTGATTTGTTGCCATGGAGTTAAAGGACAAACTTTAAAAGTGTGTATTCAAAAGTGATTTTTTTGTCATAAGCAAACCATTGCAATACCTCACTTCATTAATGAGCAACTGAAATGCGTACTTCATTTTGTTCTTGAATTAAATACCTGTAATCTGTGCATTACTAATATTACTTCACAAATTAGTGATATATTTTCTTGGAAAATATCAAAAACATTTTAGTGAAATAAAATTTTTAAATTGTAATTATCCCTTTCCAAGCAATTAAACATGACTCAAACTTGAATTAAAAACGTTTAACGTTTGACTGAATATGTTGAAATGTTGTTAATTACAAAAAACAGATGATTTAGAGAACTGCGGCGACCACGTATTTCGGTAAATCCCCATCATTTGAGTTGCGTCTCGCACATTGCATTAGGCGATATTTGGTATAATTAATAATTAATCATGCAATGCTAATCGGAACCGTAATCTACATGGTGTAGCGGCCCCCATATGTACAGAAATATTGGTAAATACTAAAAAAAAATATTGTACGTACCTGTCGGAATTTCTTGGGAAACAAAATAGTTTTTCCACCTCATCCTCTGAGCAGCCACATATTAAACAAAACATTGTTCTAATTATTGTAACTGGCAGTTGAATAATTACGCTTTAAGCACAAAAATTTCATAAAGCACGTTTCAGTTCAGCGAAATATGAAATGATAACATTCGAGCAGTGTTGCCATTTGGCCACATGATATTGCTGCCTGAAAGCCAACCTAATTCCGCTAGAATTCCGCCAGAAAATATGTGAATAAAAATATATAATCAAAAGAACGAAATAAATACAAACACAAAATATTTCTGAAATAATTAGCTATATTAATTTAAAAAAAAATCAAATAATTAAAGAATTTATAAACATTCTTCAAGAATATTTTCGTTATCTTCAGGCCATGCCTGAAACACATTTGCAGATTTAAATCCATTTAACATTGAATCTGGTTACTTGAAGTGATGACAACAACTGCTTTGTTTATTCAATCCTTACCTAATTGCATTTTGCATTTCAACACTAATTCGGTTGCGCAATTTATTTTTTTACTTTCACTTTTGAAAATAATCGTTCCACTGAAGATAATGCCAAGGCGGATATTAAAAAAAATATATTTTAATCATTCGCATTTTATTACAAATTGAGTAGTATCTACACTTTAGCAGCTAAACAGAAAATTCGACTAAACGTGATTTTTATATTTATACAATTCCAAATAATTATTTATTTATTCTATTCCCAACCGAGCATCGCCTGTTATCCGTTATTGCCCTTGTGGGAAGTTGCGCGTGAATTTAATAATATTGAGAAGAATAATGTGTGAAGATAAACATGAAAATAATTTTAATTATTCCGTTTCATTTGACCTTTATTGTTTAAAATACCTATGTTTAAAAATTTTAATCAAATTACGCTAGTTTTTTCGATAGTAGAAAATTATTCCGCTAGAAAATCCGCCAGCCGCTAAAACGAAAAATATTCCGCAATTCGGAATCAAAATCCGCCAGATCTACCGGATTTTCCGCTGACATGGTAACACTGCTGATTCGAGTGTCACAGACAAACTTGGGAATGAAATTTCGTTTTTTAAATTGTACAAATATGTCCATCTATTAATACCTAAACGAACTAAGGAAAATATCTTACAGTTTCCATGTTTTGTAGGGTCTACTCGGGCGCCTCTACAAATGTGAAAGGTTTTATCGAAGAGAGAAAGAGCGATGTACAATTTTGATGGAAGACAGAGACAGTAGGTTCCTATTCACTTGGCGGTCTGGTTAGTCTGTGAGGTTTAGATTATGTACGAACGTTGTGGCGAGCACGTCTGTGATTGTCGGAAGATAACCGGAGTCGCCGTCGAGTCGTCAGGAGTATTCTTTTAATTTCTGAGATTATAATGTTTTCAAGTAATGTGTTTCAGATATTTATATTTTTTTCCACAATAAAGCTTGATATTATTTTACTCATTTTGCAATAAAAAAAAAACATGATTAACTGGGAGTAATTCATATTTACATTGAATTTAAAAATCGACCATGTTTTAACCACAAGTAATTATTGCAAAAATATAAAGTGCTTATGCTTGAGTTAGGGTTAGTTTAAGTACACCCCCTTGGACCGCCCTGTAGTTTTAACCACAAGTAATTATTGCAAATATATAAAGTGCTTATGCTTATGTTAGGATTAGTTTAAGTGGATCTGGATCTTAATTTGTTAAAACAGTCGAATTTAATACGCTATAATAGTTTAGAATTATGACTCAATTAGATTTAGGGGGTTGCGAACAGTGGCGGCTCGTGGAACACATTGATGGTAGAGCCACTTTTACAATTTATTGGACATTTACTGACATTTGAAACCTCAATTATGAAAGATGGAAATGACAAATTATACAAATTAAATATCGAAAATTCGCGGTTAAAAAAATGCAGACCAAAAAATCCGAAAATTTCAACAAAAGTTTAACCAAAATGAAGAATATTTAGGGCAAAAACTCTAAAATTTGGAACGAAGAAATGAAAAAATATAGACCAAAAAAACAAAAAATGCTGGTCTAAAAATAAAAAATTCAAACCAAAAAATTGAAAAATCAAGGAAAACGAAAATAATTCGCCCAAAATAACTTTTTAGCTCAAAATAAGTTGCCGACCAGAAACTCGAAATCCTCAGTTCCAGGAAGTCCCACAACAAAATTGTATGGACAAATAGAGTTCAGAATGGTCTCCGTCTTGAAAAATGTTTGAAAAATAAAATTTAATTGATTTTAGTCAAAAAGTAACTAAAAACTAAAAAAAATCGCCCATAAAAAATAATAATTCAAGTTAAAAAATCTAAAATCCAGGGCAAGAAATCAAAAACTGTCAACTTGAAAATGTCGACAAAAAATTAAAAAGTCGCGCATAAAAATTATTTCAATCAAAAATATAGGATAAAAAATTCAAAAATTCGATGCTAAAAATCAAAATTGGGGACCAAAAAATCAAAAATTCGATGCTAAAAATCAAAATTGCGGACCAAAAAAACATTTAGACCAAAATTTCAAAATCCGGGCTTAACGATAAAAAATGAAAACAAGAAGATTGAAAATTGCCATTTTCAGCAATCGGGGTGATTAGCCCCAGAAAACATAGGAAAAAACTCAAAATTTGTTCTGTAGCGAAGGAAATTTGCGCTCGACGATTTGAAAAATTTAAAAAATTTATTACTTGAAGGTTTCGCTTCAAATAAACTTCAATTATTCAAAAATAGTGTACTTTTGATTTCCTGAAAATAACGACATGCTCCTGCAGAAAACAAGGGAATAAACTCAAAATTTGCTCTAAAGTGAAGGCAATTTGCACTCAATGTTTTGAAATATTGTAAAAAAATCATCACTTAGAATTAGCTCCAAAATTACTAAAACCATGCAAAAAGAGAGTGCTTTTGATTATTTGTAAAAATAATTGCAATATTGCTGCTGAAAACAATAGGAATTGACTCAAAACTGCACTGGAAGGAACGAAAATTGCACTCAGTGTTTTCAAAAATTATAACAAATTAATCACTTGCAGAATTCGTTACAAAATTTGCTGAAACCATTCAGAAACAGTGTATTTTTGATTATTTGAAAAAACAATTGCAATATTGCATCTGGAAACAACAGGAATGGACTCAAAACTGCACTGGAGGGAACGAAAATTGTACTCAATGTTTTGAAAAATTGTACAAAATTTATCACTTGCAGAATTAGCTCTTAATTAAGATAAAAAACTAAAGAAATAGAACATTTACACAAATATCGAAAATTCGCCATTAAAAAAAATGCAGACCAAAAATCAAAAAGTTTAACCAAAATAAAGAATATTTAGGGCAAAAGCTCTAAAATTTGGAACGAAGAGATAAAACATACAGGTCAAATATCTAAAATATAGGCCAAAAAAATCAAAAACGCCGGTCTAATAATAAAAAATACAAACCACAAAATTGAAAAATCAAGAAAAACAAAAATTATTTGCTACTTTCAGCCCCCAAAATAACTCTTAAAAACCAAAAGATAAGCACAAAAAATCGAAAATTTAGACAAATATAAAAAATTCGTGGTTAAAAAAAATGCCAAAAATCCGAAAATTTCAACAAAAAAAAATCAAAAAGTTTAACCAAAATAAAGAATATTCCGGGCAAAAACTCTAAAATTTTGAACGAAGAAATGAAAAATAAGGGTCAAAGATCTATAATACAGGCCAAAACATCAAAAATGATGGTCTAAAATGAAAAGCGCAAACCAAAAAATTGAAAAATCAAGGAAAACTAAAATAATTTGCCAAAATAACTCTTTAGCTCAAAATTAGTTGCCGACCAGAAACTCGAAAACACTAGTCAAAAAGTAACCAAAAGGTAAAAAATTCGCCCATAAATAATAATAATTCAAGTTAAAAAATCTAAAATGAAGGGCAAGAAATCGGAAAGTGTACTTGAAAATGTCGGCAAAAAAATAAAAAAAGTTTCGTATAAAAAGCAATCATTTACGTTAAAAAAATCTAAAATATAGGATAAAAAATTCAAAACGATCCTAAAAATCAAAATTGTGGACCAAAAATTCGAAAATTTTAACAAAAAAATCGAAAATTTAGAAGAAAATTATTTTCTTTGGAAATTTGTAAAGACACATTATTCAAAATTATTCTGTCAAAATTTCAACCATCTGTTGCAATTAATGTGGAATTTCCATGCAAATTTCTGAAAAATGCGCCTTATTAGTCAGTCACAGTTTAAACCATCTGTTAAATCGTCATCAAATAAATGTGAATTTTTGAAAAATGCGCCTTTTCTGTCATTAAAATTTTCCTTTTAATGCAACCATTTTGTTTTTGTTGTGGTAAACTTGCGATTGCTTTCTTTGGAAATTTGTAGAGACACATTATTCAGAAATAGTCTGTCAAAATTTTAACCATCTGTTGAAATTAATGTGGAACTTCCACGCGGTGTTACAGGTGTTGTTTAACATTTGAAAAGTTTTTTTTTAAGAATCAGTTAAAAATTCTTGCTGAGCTTGAGTCTACAGATAGTGGCTCCGTGGCTGTAAGTAACGAGCCGCCCCTGGTTACGAACATAAACCGGTCATTATTTTCGACCCGCTTGGCGAGATTTGCCCACACTGCGCGTGCCGCGCCGGCCGTGCGTCTTCCTCCAACTGAAACATCGGAAATCATCGCCTTTTCATGGGTAGGTATGGTAGGGATGTCCAAAATTTGCGGAAATTTGCGGATTACGTGACCGTGAAGCTGTCATGAATGCATAATAAGTGGTTATACGGCGCTCGCTGTGGTCGATGGCGGAGCGAACCCGCTTACTTAACTTAGGTTAGGGCTTACTTAACTAGAGCAGCGGATTAGATTAGGGTGAGGTTAAGGTGAGGTTAAGTTCCCTCTCCTTTAGACCAGCTAGTAATTTTATCTGCAGTGGATTAGGTGACGTCATGAGTGCGTAGGAAGTAGTTATGCGGGGCTTGCTGTGGTCGATATCACAGCGAAGCGGATATGGTTATTACAGGATTGTTTGACATGTTAGCACATACTTTCACTTTAAACATACTAATAGCACTATAGCACACAAATGGAAATAATAGTAGCAGTTACTGGAACGTAAACAAAAGAGGTTTCAAACAAATCAATGAACTTACAGGGACTGTGTTAAATTCAACTAGAAATGAAGGAGATGGTAATTTAAATGTAAATGTTGACTATTTAACGGGTCGGTACCCATCAGAAGTACGTTAAACGGTCCTCTAGAGGGGGAGTCAATCAAATTAGTACAACTATAGGCAACACAACTTTCACTTTTTAGGGTAATATTTCGGTCTCCATGATTTCGCGATCGAGGACGAAAACAAATATATCACACGTCTCCAAGCACGGAGTGACCACGCCTCAATAAATTGGAGCTGACATGTTTATGCGTTTTTGACGGTAATACCAAAACTTGTGTTTTTTTCATCATATATAATTATTTTTGTGGTGTTAGTTTATCTGATTAGATATTACCAGGGGCAGGGGCCAGTACCCGCCTTAGCCATCCGTGCGCCCTGGGTGAGGTATTTTTCAGCTCTCTTAATGTTTTCTTTTTAGGAAAATGATCAGTTGATCAATACATTTTATTATTTATAAGCGTCACTCCACAAGGACTTCCCCTTTCTCTAATTTGTGTCGTGGCGTCATTATTTCTGTTTGCTTCGAAGTCGCGGTTAAAGAGAGATAAATTAATTATTTTATTTTACTATATACATAATATTTTGGGTAGGGCTGCGACAGTTCGATTAATTCTAAAAAAATATCGATAAATCGATCATTTGATTAATCGATTAATCGATAATTTGATTGATCGATTAATCGATTAATCGATAATTTAATTGATCTATTAATCGATTAATCGATAATTTGATTGGTCGATTAATCGATTAATCGATTAATCGATAATTTGATTATTCATTATTAATCAATCAACAGATTATTTTAATAACCGCCCAATCTATTATATTAACATTAAGTCATCATATCCATTTTATTCATTACTTTTATTAAATTGGCAAGCTGTAAATATGTGGGTATAAAAACTAATGGAAGCGTGTTACAAGTTTTCGAGTTTTATCCGAGAAAAAAACGTCCGTTTATAAAGAAACCCATGATTCGGCCGCCGCCGCCGTAGACATTAATGTTGCTTAATTGACAAAAAAATAATAAGAACCATGTACGAAATGTACACTTTGGTATGTCAATTGAGTTATAAATCATGCGGATATAAATAAATACACCGGTGTTTATACTTTCCGCGAATAAAAGTCCGCACCCGCAATGCATATCAATGAAAAACAATTGTAGTCTATTGGTTAAGGGGCCCCGCACACGGACAATTATTCAACGACTAAACTATTCAGTTGAGTTGGATACATGTTACAATTCACCGCCAACTAAACTATTTAGTCGAGGAGAAATCGTGTGGAGTGCGCACACAGTACGACGCCGACACAACTCAATTTATGCGGAGCGTGTAGACAGTTTAGTAGAGTATTACTTATTATTATTAATTTAATAAAAATGTTGTTTAAATATTATTAAACATGCTCAAATAAGCTAAAATATGATTACATATGCTCGATGTAACTAAAATATGCACGAGAGGGCTTAGATATGCAAAATATGAAAAATTTTATCATCACCATTTAATTGCATTTTACTAGATGCGGATAGATCCAAAGGGATATTGTCAGCAAATCAATATTTAAGAATATGCATTTATATTATATCTTATCGCGAGCGTTTTACGATCGATGACCAACTAAACTATCGATCGTGTGCGCACTCCCATTGGAACTGTGGAACTATGCCAGTTGTACGATTATTTAATCATAAGGGCTCACCAACTGCTTTTGACTAAAAAATCGGGCTGGAGGATAGTTGGTCTGTGTGCGCACTTGCATTTACGGTAATGCTATTATTGACCTCGACTAAACTATCGCTCAACTAATAATTGGCCGTGTGCGGGCCCGTTAAATCTCATTTTTATGATGCCGAGCTTATATTAACATACTGTGATAATTATTTATACTAATTTGTTAATATTAATATCTCCATATTAAGTGCGTGTAAATATTGTTTATTTTTATAGGAATAAAGATTATTATGATCAAAATTATAGAATTTTGACGCCAGTATCCAGAAAATAATAAATTGATTAATTATTGTTAATCATTATCTTAATAATCTATCAATAGATTATTTACTTATTAGATCCTTTAAATAATAGATGTATTTGAATTATCGGACTAAACGATCTTATAATAAGAAAAACTAAGAAAATTAGGAACATTATAAATATTTACATAAGACTAATACTAATGAGATCGTTGACTTTGCATTTTGGCAATATTTTCAAAGGCGGGATCATCCGATAAAAGAGATATTTATAGACACTGATTGGATAGTTAAATAGTTATTCGTTAAAAAAATTCTTATTTTTAATTCTGAAATACTCGTCAGAAAATAAGGATTCTGCCAAATAAATCGAGCCAAATCAAGACATTTATCAAGATTGGGTATTTCTCTTTAGTGTATTTCCTAAAACAATTTTTGGATTTCAAATACAAATCAATTTGAAGTTTGATTATTTCCAATTCTATCAATCCTGATTTGCATTAACTATTGTAGAGATTTGACTTACAATTCCTTCTATGTTGATATGTTATTGAAACACATTTGAAAAAGATAGTGCATTATTTTCAATCTTACCAAAATCTTCAAATTTTCTCTTGAATTTTTCTCTTCTCAGCAACTTCAATTTCAAGAATTTTGCTTAGGTTAAAGCAAATCATTGTTTGTTTGTCTGGATATATTTTTCAATACTTGGGAAATGCTTTGAATCCCTTAAATTCGCTTTCAACAGTATCATAAGTTCCTGATAAACACAATACGAACATTGCTGACTATACGCACAAGTGCTAATTTTACCTTCTGTCAAAGCCAAGTCTATTTTAAACTGATTCCAAATCAATAATTAGGACTTTTTAGCAGGGGTAATTCGCACATAGGGGCAACTATCATTTTGGCAAACGAATTTTCGTCAAAGCATTGCGACATTATTATAGTACGTTTGTTACATTAATTTAAAATTGTGCGATAGTCTTCCGAATATCCCGCGTGCTGGATAATTTTTTGCTCGTGCATTTTTACGATTGTAATCGGTTCTTGTCTTCGTCTCGTGCCTCGTGATTATGAACGCAAAGCATTCGCAAAAAATGATCCGTAATATTTGATGCACTAGGGATGTTATATGTGATAATGTCCTAATTCAGTCGAATCGATTACAGCTTCCAATTTACATTAATAAGATTGAAAAACAGTATTCACGAGGCTGTGCAAAACTTTGATGTTTTGATTATTACTCGAGAAATATTCAATTAATCGATTAATCGATAATTTGATTTTTCATTAATCGATTCATCTATAATTTAACTTTGATTAATCGATTAATCCATAATTTCGATTAATCGATAATTTCGATTAATCGATAATTTCGATTAATCGATAATTTCGATTATCGATTAATCGATCAATTCGATTAATCGATAATTTCGATTATCGATTAATCGATCAATTCGATTAATCGATATAATCGATTATTTAAAATAATCAAAATTCGATTAGTCATTCCCATAATCGAACACCCCTAATTTTGGGCTTATAACCAGATCAAAGAAGTTAGGTACTAAATAAAATAAAAATAGGCAGAAAAGGCTGAGAAAGGTAGTTAGAAAAGGCAAAATATTCAGAATAACGGTAGAAAACGCAAAAAGCAATAACCAATCCTGATACGGTAGTAAAAAAGGAACAAAAAGACGTATACATAAATATAAAAGGTAAATATTTTATTATCAGTAAAGAGAGGATTTTATGCACTATAAAATTCTGAAATATGTTTATTATTATTACTTGAAATGTACATGTAATAAATTGAAATATGTCAATGAAAAAATTCATAAGTTTGTTTATATACATTATTAATTTTAAAAAAATAAGTCACGTACTTTTATTAATGTTAATAATAAGAAATGAAAAATGCCAAACTTGCTGTAGATGATTAGTCGTATGAATACGACTATAATTAATAAATTACTTTTTGAAACAACTACTTTCCTGGCCAATATCACGACGAATATTGAATTATACAAAAGTCGCAAATCATATTTTCTGAAAATTTAGTTTTCTGAAAACAAAAACATGTGAAGCCTATAGGCGAATGGTGCAAACTTCGTACTCGCGAGCGGGTCTAAAATTATGACCGATTTATGTTCGCAACCACGGCCGGCTCGTTACATAGAGCCACGGAGCCACTATGGTTGCACTAAAAGGAAAATGTTGATGACAGAAAAGGCGCATTTTAAAATTAGCCAAAATATGCGACTAAAGTATATTGTATAACGGGCATGGAATGATATACATTTCTCGCGAGTACGAAGTTTCATACGAGCGAAAAATTCCATACAAGTTGTACACTATGCTTTACCTACAACAACTTTGTTGAGCTTCATTGTGATAGTTAAGGATAATTTAAAATTGTCAGCGTACAATTTGTATGCGATAACTTTTATCAGAGGCACCTGCTTAACGTTACTGCGGAAACAAATCAGTCAAAAACCAAGCCTCCAGCCGCTACATTATTATTTATGGTTCATATCATTTCTTAAGTTTATTCACTATTCTTAGTGTTTAAAAGTATATAAATAGTATGGAGACAAACATCGAAAACAACAAATTTGCCGAGGTACTAACGCCCCATGTATATAGAAGCGACAAAGCAAACATCTTTAAATCTACTCCGTCATTTGATATATAGAAGGTTAGGTTTGATCTCTCACGCCATTGGTCACGCCAGCACTGTTGGAATATATTCCCGCACAGTTAAACGATGCTGAAATTAAATGCGTGAACAATGCACTACATATACTAATCATTCATAAGCTTGTAATGAGCATATATCCAAATTGTCGTAGGTAATAGTATATTGTACAACAAGAGTGGATATAATGCCCATATCTCAGGAAGGTAGGTTTGGGGCATGACGCCATAGGCGAGTGCCCCAAAAGCTAAGTGAGATATGGGCATCATATCCACTCGCGTTGTACAGATAACTTTTTCTACGACTAAAATCCCATTCACTTTTCATAATAATTACCGAATACAAGCATGTAAATTAATTTTTCTGACGTTTGATGTTTGTCGTTTTTTCGATGATTGCATACAAATATACGCAAAATCGTCCTGAAAGTATAGAAATCGTTCCGAAAGTGAAACAAAATCGTCCCCAAAATAACTACTTTCGGTACGATTTATGTAAAGTGGTATTTTCGATTTAATAAATCATACCGAAAGTTTTATTTTCGGGACGGCTGCAGGAAAATGATTAAATATGGATTTTATGTGCAGTTTAATTAAAGATAAGTGTTTAAAATTTGATTATTTATTTATTTATTGGAATTACAACCACCTACCAGCTATTGTTACAAATGTTTGGAGGGTGCTACCATATCTCTTTTCTGGGTCCTTGTGCAATGGTGTTGATATTTGCTAGTTTTTGGGCAAAAAAAACGGTACAAGTAGTTTTGTACTGCCATATCTGTGTGAGTTATTAATATTTCTAAATAATTAATATAACAGTGAATAGCCCGATTTTTATAGATAAGATGAAGTACTTTTGCTCTAAAGAAATAGTGCTTAAACTTGTCCCCGGAGCACCTTCTTGACTACAAATGTATGAATTTCTATCCTTTCAGGATGGTTTTGTCCCCAAAACTAAAATGACTGATAGAAGTCAAAATATTTAATGTTCGCTATCGCTATCTTCGGGCACATAACTCGAAGAATTGTCTTTTACATCTTTTATGTTGCATTTTTACCAATTCGGCACATTTATTACGTTTTCTTGAAATACACGAACTACGCGGCATAAAGAAAAACCGTATTCACAAATAAAATTAAAATCTGTTTACACCACACTGTTATTCCATGCGCCAACTATACTTTTTTGACATACAATGATAAAAAATCATATTTTATCCCGTGGTTTAAAAAAATATCAACATAAACCAAGTACCTAGGCAGCCAGTACATTCGTATAACCTAGAATGCTATATTTTTCTAAAAATTATAAAAATTGTCAAAATTTGTTTATAAAATTTAAGAAATAATTCAATACCTAATTAAATATTAATCGTATTTTAACTAAAAATGGCTGACCTCCTAGGTATTGGAGCAACGTACATATTAAAAAAAATAGAACATTCTAACTTATACAGAAATTTAAAAATGCACAAAAATGCTATATTGTTTATTAGTAATTTGTTTACTTTTTTTTCTTGCAAACGGCAGAGTGAACAGTCATAAACAATATATCTTAAATCGGTATGTTCACATCTTATAATAAACGAGCTACACCCAATCTACCGCACCAAAATAGGTAGGGGTCACCTGCCCTTAACCTCTTAACATACACTTTGTTAACATTATCATTTAGCGCGTTCGATTTAAGTCCAGCTCTTTGACTATATAAACATAGACTGCTAGTCCCGTTTTATTTCCCATATGATCACTGCTCAAATATATGTCCGCGAGCTAGAACCCGATATAAGTCCCGCCCAGGGCGTAAAATGGCGGGTAATTTAAACACTGAAAATCAGAATCCTGGGTAACAAAGGGATATCATTTTACAGCACCTACCCCCCGTGATTTTAAGTAATAGGACTGCAAGGGATACAATTGTACAGCAATAAAAATGCACAAGTGTAGGAAGCCGCCAGGAACAATAAAAAAAATGCATAATCAATAAGATGAACTTGAAATTTGTGCGTCGGTTTTATTAAGCCTCACCGTACTGTTTATGTTAAGATCAAATTTCAACAGCCCGCTCGAAATTAGGTCACCATTCATTCATGCGTCCACACTTAAAATCGGCACCGTGTGTTTTTATACAAGCGAACGAAAGTATTCATTGATGGATGAACAGTGGCGTCTCTTAAATATTTCTGCGAGGGGGTTTAATCCATGTTATTTTGTGGAAAATCGAGATTTGTCATAAGGGTTTTTTTTCTTTTTATCTACGAGGAGTACGCAGAAAATTTTTGGTGCATGAATTTTGAAACACCCTGTATAGCAATTGATCTTACAATTTAGAAAATACAGTGAAATTATTTTAAGGTTATATAACGGGGTGTAAAGAAATCAGGTAATATAAAAATAGTTTTATTTGTCCTTTAATGCCCGATTGCACCGTAAATTAAGGAACCCTTAAATACTGAGGATTTCTTAAAAATAGCGGTTTGGTTTGCACCGTTACTTTAAGTAGCAATTTGGAGGTTAAGGATTCCTTAAGTTTAAGCCGTCGGGTGGTGGCGGCTTAAATTTTAAGTACGTGCTAAGAAACGCATGACTTACACATTATAAAATAGGCAATTTCACACACGTTATTCAACGTAACCTCACGTTTTATAAAGAATTAAAAAATATTCTTTATTTTGACTACGATCGTGATATTCTAGAAGTCATTGAGCTCGGAATTCTGCGTAGAATATACACTACTGAAAAAAATTAAACACCTGAAATTCGTGAAATTTTGACCTTTTTCAAACCGCCTTAACTTGGCGTATTTTCATTCGATTTTGATGAATCTTTGAGGGCGAAAAACTTTGAAGTGTCTTCTTTAAAGTTATGCATGTGAACTTAAGCGTAACCCTTTCCGCCCCCTCTAGCACCCCTGTGAAAAAAAAGTTTTTTTCTAGAAACCATGTCCAACTTTGACGATGTCTACGGAAAAATTTTGTCGACTCGATTCATCATTAAAGCATTTGGTCAATTCCCTATGCAGGACTCAAAGAACGAAGTTCCTATGATGATTTACCACCAAGTTATGGGCGTTTGAAGAAATGTGAATTTTGAGGTTTTTCGCATACAGGGTGTAGTGGAACAAAACGGAACATAGGATTTTCAATGTTAATTTCTTTATACTGTAATATTATCTTCCCTGATTTAAGAGGAAACATGTAAATAAATATTTTATAGAGTAAAAATATCTGCATGCAGTCATGCAATTATTTATTTTCTAGCATTCATAAAAAACTCTCAGAAATGATAAAATAAAAATGATAATTTTCACGCAAATAATGCTTGCCATGAAATTAAACAAAAACGGTGCGCTGTTGATTTGTTGGCTTCTGTCAAATGTATTGAACACTTCATGAATGTTTTTTCATTAAAAATGTATTTGTATCTAGAAAAGGTGTAAATTGTGAAGTGGTGCTATGCTGGTTGCAGTTTTCGTGAAGTGCGGGATATGTTTGCCGTCAACTATCCAGATCGACCAATTCCCCCCATTGCAACGATCCAAAGGTTAATTCATAAATTTGAAACGACTGACTCAGTATTATATTCACATCAACTTCATAACTCTATCGGAAATAACATAAAACACTTAATATTAAAAACATAAATAATACTTATAAAACAATCCACCATTAACTGTTAAACAATAACCTAATCTATTAAAAAATTCTCTGCGCACATTTGCTAATTGCTGGGCTGATATTCTTGCACACTGATCACGAATACAATTTTTCAACTGATCAAGATTATCAAATTGCTTTCCATTATAAATATTAGATTATGAATGTCTCCACAAAAAAAATCATTAACTGATAAATCTGGGCTTCTGGCCGTCCAATTGATTAAATATCCAATGCCAATTATATTATTATTAAAACTATTATTTAAATATTCGCGGACATCCTTCGTATTGTGTACAAGACAGCCATCCATTTGATACCAAATCTCTTCATCTTCGTTTGCAGCTTCATTTATTGCTGGTGTTATTTCGTTTCCTAACAATTCCAAATATTTTATCGAACTTAAATTACCTTCTATAAAAAATGGACCAATGATCCGGTGCCCCAAAATACCTGCCCAAACATTTAATTTTTGAGGATATTGAGTGTGTGTTTGCACGCACAATCTAGGATTGCGTGTTGCCCTTACTCTGCAGTTCTGTCTGTTTGGTATATTATGAAGCGTGAAAGTAGATTCATCAGTAAAGCACACATTTTTAAAGAAATTCCTATTTTCATTGGCCTTTTCCATTATGTTATGGCAAAATTCTGCTCGATTTTCAAAATCACGTTGTAATATTTCTTGGTGGCACTGGTATTTGTACGAGTGAAAATGATGTTTCTTTAAATACCTCTGGGCAGTCGTATAGTAAATTCCACACTTGTCAGCAATTTGTCTTAAGCTTATGTTTGGATCTTCTACTACAGAAGCTAATACCATAAACTCGCCATCCTCATTTATTGGTAAATTATTCTGCTCTGCACTTCATGTCCTCTTAGAATTCCATAATAATGAGCCAGTCCTTTCTAATTTATGAGTTAACCTTTGGATCGTTGTAATGGAGGGAATTGGCCGATTGGGATAGTTGACGGCAAACATATCCCGCACTTCACGAAAACTGCTACCAGCATAGCACCACTTCACAGTTTGCACCTTTTCTTGAATAGAATACATTTTTAATGAAAAAAACTAAATAAACAGTCATGAAGTGTTCAATATATTTGACAGAAGCCAACAAATCAACAGCGCACAGTTTTTGTTTAATTTCAGGGCAACCATTATTTTAGTGAAAATGATCATTTTTATTTTATCATTTTTCAGGGTTTTTATAAATGCTAAAAAATAAATAATAGCATGACTGCATGCAGAAATTATATACATGTTTCTTCTAAAATGTTATCAGGGAAGATAATATTCCAGTATAAAGAAATTAACATTGAAAATCCTATGTTCCGTTTTGTTCCACTACACCCTGTATAACTCGGTGACTTTTCAACCAAATTTGATGATTCTTTCAGGAAGAAATCCCATTTAGGGGGTGAACTCAGATTAAAACGATCCCTTTGTGAACCCTTCAACCCCCGAACAAAAAAAACGCGTTTTTGGGCAAAAAACGTCTAACTTTGGCAACGTGTACCAAGTTAGAAAAAATGTGTCGACTTGATCCACCAAAAGGGCATTGAAATGTGTTCAATTACCTGCGCAGGACTCAAATAGCGAAGTTCCTACGACGATTTGGCACAAAGTTTTGGGTGTTTAACAAAAGTGCATTTTGTAGGTTTTTGACTCATAAGTCCGAAGTTTTTCGACGAAATTGTTTTCGTTTTCACGAATGAAATTTTTTTGCATGTTCTATGCTCGAAAATTCACTGTTTGCCCGGAATCATGAATATCGCATTTTGTACCTTCGAACTCTATTAACAAAAAACTATAGATGAGCCAATTAATTTCAAACTAAAGGGTGTTTTTTTAAGAGCTTGAGAACTTTAAATAATAATACAATAATAATACATATTGTTGGAATTATTAATTATTATTATAATCTGATGGATAATTTCATGGCATTTATTTTTTAAATATGATTTCTGGCATATGTCCGCCGCGGCTACGAGTTACATGGCCCATTCGATCGGTCCAATTTCTCACTACTTTTTCCAATAAATCTGGCCGTATGGCGTCAATGGTGGCTTGAATATTGGCTTCTAATGCTTCAAGATTTGCTAGTTTGTTGGCATAAACCAATGACTTAACATAGCCCCATAAAAAGTAATCGAGATGCGTTAAGTTGCACGAACGAGGGGCCAGTTAACAGGACCACTTCTGGAAATAAAGTTGTCACCAAATTGATTTTGCAATAAATTGATGGTTAAGCGCGTTGTATGGCAAGTTGCTCAGTTTTGTTGGAACCAAATGTTGTCGATGTTTAGCTGATTAATTTTTGAAAACAAAAAAATCAGTCAGCATGGCTCGATGGTGCTCGCCATTCACCGTAACGGCAGCTTCTTCCTCATTGTGAA
Organism: Ocypus olens; assembly: GCA_910593695.2. Taxonomy (NCBI): domain Eukaryota; kingdom Metazoa; phylum Arthropoda; class Insecta; order Coleoptera; family Staphylinidae; genus Ocypus; species Ocypus olens. Next base: position 35,631,134 of record OU343060.1, read on the forward strand.
ATAAATAAGGACCGATGATGCCCCAGCATGTAACCGCACCAAACAGTCAATTTTAATGGATGTAACAGTGTTTCGTTAATGGCTTGAGGATTGTCTTCACTCCATATACGGCAATTTTGCTTATTGACGAAGCCATTTAACCAGAAATGAGCTTCATCACTAAACACAATTCTTCGATAAAAATGCTCATCTTTGGCCAGTTTCAAATAAGCCCAATCAGCAAAAGTGCGACGTAAATGATGGTCATTTGGCTTTAATTGTTGTACGAGTTGTATTTTATAGGCACGTAATCCAAGATCCTTACGTAAAATTTTCCACGTAGTCGAAGGATAAAGGCCAGCAAGTTGAGAACGGCGACGAATCGACATTTAGGCGTCTTCTTCAACACTTCGCGCTACAGCAGCAATCTTCTCTCCGGTACGCACATTTCTTTGTCTTGTTGATGGTTTTGAATCGAGAAGAGTAAAATTAGTGCGAAAACAATCAATAACTACACGAATTGCTCGCTCACTAGGCTGATTAAGTTGACCGTAAAATGGACGAAGTGCTCCATGAACTTCGCGAACAGATTAATTTTTTTGAAAGTAAATTTCTACATCTGCAACGACCCGCTGTGACTCGAGTAATTGTTTGTGTAATCCCCCAAACTCCCAGTGCCTCAACAAACTCCCGCGTAAGAGCATTAGTTAGCAGTAAGCTTTCGTCAATTGCGTTTCTGTGTGTTGTTCTCCGTAGTAGGTAACGTCTAAAATGGATGTTAAAAAAAGAAAAGTCATCGTTAAGTGAAGAGGTGAAAAAAATTAAATCGAAAGATTTAATAAAAAATTTATCAAGTCAACAACAATTATTTCAGAGAGCTAATCATTCTCAAAGATGCGCTTCGAAAGCCAGTTATGTGTTGGCTTATAATGTTGCTAAATCTAATAAAGCATTTTCAGATGGTGAATTTATAAAGCAGTGCATGATAGATGTGTGCGATATTATGTGCCCTGACAAAAAAAAGGATTTTCAGTCACTGTCTCTCTTAAGAAGAACAATCACCGAGAGAATTGAAAATATTGATTAAAATCTAATTTCACAACTGACTACAAAAACTCAAAAATTTATTTTTTATTCAATTACCATGGAGGAAAGTACAGATATCAGCGATACTGCGCAGTTACTCATATTTGTAAGAGGAATCAATGCCCACTTTGAAATTACAGAAGAACTTGCAGGGCTGCAGTCAATGAAAGGAACAACGACTAGTGCCGATATATTTTGTGAATTTGAAAATTGCATCGATAATCTTCGTTTACCTATTGACAAGCTATGTAATGTAACTACAGATGGTGCTCCTAATATTGTTGCAATCAATCAAGGATTTGTTGGGAAATTTAATTCTAAGTATCCGGAAAATGATGTTGTTTTTTTGCATTGCCTTATACATCAGGATGCTCTCTGTAAATCGGCTTTAGATATTGACCATATACTTAATATTGTTGTAAAACTAGTAAATATGATTCGTTCCAGAGGATTATTACATCGCCAGCTTCAACAGTTTTTGGAGTCCGTATATGCTGAGCATTCCGATATCCTGTATTATTCAAAAGTTCGTTGGTTAAGTGCTGCAAAAGTATTTGAAAGAATTTGGGATTTAAAAGACGATATTGTGAATTTTCTTCTTGATAAAGACATTTATAATCAATTTGACGTCTTAGAAAACGAAACGTGACTTTCTGATTTCGCTTTTTTCACAGACCTCCTCGTACACATGAATAAACTTAATCTCAAATTGCAAGGAAAAAATCAGTTTCTTCACGATATTTGGCAATACCTGAAAAGTTTCAAATTACAGTTATTATTATTTGCTAATCAGATCTCTAAATCTGATTTTTCACATTTTCCAAGAATACAATCTTTAAAATTCACTATATCAAACAATAAGATTAAAAAATACGAAATTAATTTGAGAAAACTATCTACAGAATTTGAAAGGAGATTTCAGGACTTTAGAAAAATGGAACCAGAGTTTAGTATTTTTGCGACCCCATTCAATGTTAATTACGAAGAAGTTGATGCAAAATTTCAACTTGTGTTAATAGAACTGAACTGTAATACTCTCCTGAAACAAACTTTTCATACAGTACCATTACTAGAATTTTATAAAAATTTAACTCCAGATAATTTCCCAAATCTAATTACTCATGCAATGAAGATAATGACAATGTTCGGCTCATCTTATATATGCGAATAAATCTTTTCAACAATGAAGCTTAGGAAAACTTCTTTAAGAAACAGAATTACAGATGAGCACCTTTCATCAGTTTTAAGAATTTCTGCTTCGCAAATGGAACCGGACTATGATGAAATCTTGATGAAACAGTCTCAATTTCATTTTTTCTCATGCACCATCAACCAGTAATGACACCAGAAAATAAAGTGATAATACTTCACATCAGGAACTACACTAAATTCATTTTATATTTTGTGCTTATAATTTTGTTACCTTTTGCTTTTTTACTTTTAAAATAATAAGTGTATGTAATAATATATGTATATGATTATAGAACACATAAATTATTTAACGATTAAGCATTATTCTTTGGCCCGCTACGATTGTCTAGTTATTAAAAATGGCCCGTCTTAAAAAAAGTTTCCCCACCACTGAGCTAGTCAAACATCTTACAACAGCTAACATAGAATTAAGAAGTAAGCTAGAACTGTTACAAGTTAATGTTGAGTTCAGGGAAGATGTTTTCGCCGCCAAATCCCAAATCCATAGAGATGGCCAGAATATCATCGTTCAACAGCCAAGTAACATATGCAACCCAACTCGCATAGGTGTGGAAGAGAGAATAAATACGCAGGAGAATGGTAATAAATTGGAACCATCAGTTAATAAAACTATTCCTCTTGTAGATTCGAATCCAATTAAATTAATAAACAGAAACGACTGGTCCTTAGTCCAACATAAAAAAAAAAACTCAAAGAAGAAAGAACATTATCGGAAAAACTGAATCACAATAATCAGGTTTAAAGGGAATCAGTAAACGAGCCCATTTGCATATATATATATATATATATATATATATATATATATATATATATAGGAGAATTTTTAACGACCGTACATGTGAATAACTGTAGATAAAGTGCTAACGAGATTCTCGGTCAGATGATGATAAAAATTTGCAAATGTGTGAGGCGAAAGACAGAGACAGCTGTTTCATCTTTGTTAAGAATCATCAGTCTGCCATATTCAACCCAACACACATCTGCAAATTTTTCGGAAGTAATATATATAGTGTAGATACATGCCGGTAACGGTAGACGAGAACCGAAATGTATCTTGATATTATTCACCACTGGATGGAGCACAAGTCACTTTTGCTACTACATTCCGCTTCGCTTACAACCATATAAGCGAAGCGGAATGGTACCAAATCAATCATCATCGTAGTTATATATAGGCCCCCAAATGGAAATTATTCAGACTTTCTAGACACGGTAGGGACAATGTTAGAACGCATCAGTCAATATATGCACCCAATATGTGGAGATTTTAATGTGTGTTTTAATAACAATGATAGGAAGGCAGAATAATTATTGAATTTGTACAGTACTTATGGTTTATATAAAACTACAAGTCAGTCCACAAGGCAGACTCACTGTATTGATAATATATTTATAAATACATACAACGAACATAAAACTGATAGTGCTGAAGTGGTAAACATTGGTGTTTCAGATCACTCAGGTATCTGCATTGCAATTGAGCATACTCAGATAATCAAAACGAGGCTGGTGCGCCCGATCGCACAATCAGGTAAAATTGACTTTTTTAGTATTCTAGATGGCTATGAGTGGGAGGAAGTTATGAGTGATGTCATAGACTTAAACTCGGCTTGGACTTTGTTACTAGATAAAATTACCAGTGCTTTCAATACTGCGTTCCCAACAAAAATCAAGAATATCAATATAAATAAGTCTAATATTAATTGGTTTGGACCTGAACTAAAAGAAATGAGAAATAAATTACACCTACTCAAAGATATTAACAACAGATACAAAACTGAAACAAAATACAATAATTTTAAGAAACAGTACAAAAAAGTATAATAGAAGACCGGAAAAAAGCAAATGAAAATTATATTACCTCATCATCTAATAACTCAAGGGCAATCTAGAATATAATAAAGTCGAATATACATCAGAATGTAAATGAAACTAATGATATAAACATAACAACTACTGATTTCAACAATTTCTTTTCAAATGTAGCTCAAACAGTTATGGAGTCAATACCTGATTGTGACCTGGACCATATTCATATGATGATGCGTCTTAATGTAAAAACAAATCATTACTTCACTTTTCAAGAAGGATCATGTGTGAAGGTTCGAGAAACAATTTTGAAACTTAAAAAAAAAATAAGCAGGGACATATATGATTTAAACATCGAAATCATTATAATCGCAATCGACAGCTTACTTAGCCCAATAACATTTTTAATAAATCGATGTAAACAACTGTATATTTTTCCAGGTGCACTGAAAATAGCAAAATGTGTGCCAATATTTAAAAAGGCCAATAAAAATGAAAAAGACAATTATCGACCTGTAGCCATACTTCCGGTGTTCTCAAAAATCGCCGAGTCTATTCTGTGTGAACAGATGACCAAATACTTAGAGTCAAATTTCATTATCAACGAATCTCAATTCGCGTTCACACATGGTCGGTCCACGACTATGGCAATCGATAAATTTATCAACTACATTATAGATGCTTTTGAAAATCATGATAATCGGTAATCTGCTGGACTTAAGTAAAGCGTTCGACTGTGTTAACCATGATATATTTCTCAGGAAACTGTATTGCCGTAACTTTAGCCCCACTAGTTGCAGATTATTACTCTCATACTTAGTCAACCGCAGGCAGAGCGTTCTATTTAACGGAGAAACCCCTAGCGAGCGAGATATTGCTCACGGTGTGCCTCAAGGGTCAATCCTGGGGCCAATACTGTTTTTATTATATGTAAATGACCTACCAGCACAGTTCCCATCAGCGTCGTTGGTTCTTTATGCAGACGACACCAGCATATCCCAAAAAGGAAGTACCTCACAACACGTGAGTGAACAATTACAAGCCCATATGGAAACAGCAACCTCCTGGTTCGCCTGTAACCGACTAAAATTAAATAAACAAAAAACAGTAGAAATGACTTTTTCATTAAAACCCGATGCAGTTTCACAAAAATCATGTACTAAATTCCTAGGGCTTACGGTAGATACACATTTAACATGGCAGTCCCACGGACATGATTTAGAAAGGAAACTGTCAAGGAATGTGTATCTTCTACGAAATGTATCCCGAACAATCGGTTCGCAAATGTTAATCCAGGTTTACTATTCCTATGTAAATACTCATATACTATATGGGATAATACTATGGGGACACTCTTCGATTATGAACGACATCTTCAGAATCCAAAGGCGAGCTGTCCGAATATTAACTGGACTTTCATATAGGGAAGAATGTTATGGTGGTTACGGGGTTGCTGGAGATGGAGAGGGTTCCAGGTAGTCGTCTTCACGTTTCGAATGATTTTATTTGGATGCACTTTACATTTTAGTTACAACGTTTGACTGGCGGAACTCGATGGCTTTCGTACGACTACACGCAGGTAATCGGTATTGTTTATCAGCACTGTCTTTGGTCTTCGTGTTCTCGCCTATATATGATATTTAAAAGGTCACGTCCGTATTTGTTATAAAACATATTATTATAACAATGCGAGTGTTTTACACTTATGTAATACCGTTATATGAATTGCGACACTCTCTAAGGCCGAGTGTGTTATTAGTTTATTCAGTGTGACATTGATGATTGATTATGAAATCACCACACCTCCTTCCCTAAGAGTGTTCTTATTTACTGAGTGCAATGATGAAAATAGGACACTTATAATTCAGATGAATCATCCACTACGTAAACTAAAACATAATTAATCCTAATATTCGTGACTATACAATGCAATGCTTACAATTAAGGTTCCTTTATTGACAATTTCTCACTATTCTATTCTTATGTACTACACTAAGTTTACCCGTGCTATTTTTTACCTTACAACTTATGTTTCCTATCTCCACTACCTCAAAAGGTCCGTTATATACCCTCTCCAACTTATTTCTATTCTCATTATTGACTAATACTAACTCTCCTAATTCCAAATTTATTGGCCTTATGCTTATATCGTGTTTTAATTTCCTTTCGTATTTTCTAATTTGCAACATTTTATTCGCTCTTCCCAGTGCAACCTGTAGACGGTATTTTATTTCTTTAACATATGAATCTACATTATACATTGGATCTATTTTGAGCTGTACAAAATCGGATGGAGAAGTCGCGTTTTTTGAAAATATTAACTCAAATAGACAGTATTCATGAACTGTAGAAGGTGTTGTATTGTAACAGTACGTGTAGTATGGAATCCACTGATCCCAGTCACTTCGACATTCGTTAATGTATGATCTTAAATACTCGTTTAGTACTCTATGATTCCTTTCTACTGTACCCAACGTCTGGGGCCTGTAAGGGGTGGATGTAAAATGTTGAATGTCCATTAGTTTCGTTAGTTCGTTTATTGTCTCGTTAACATATTCCGTACCCATATCTGTGCGTATCGACTTCATTCGTCCATATATTAATATAAAGTTCTCGAATATCGCGCGAGCTATCGTCTTTGCCTCTTTATTGGAGATGGCTACAGTTACTAGGTATTTTGATAATTCGCATTCCATCGTAACTGCGTATGCGTTACCATTCGATGTCCTCGCAAATATCGATATCACGATGTCGAATGTATTTAAAGGTGATGGTGTAATACACAAGGGTTGCGTATTTTTAATCTTTGCCTTATTTACTTGGCATTCGTGGCAAGTTTTCACAAATTTAGCTACGTCTTTATACATGTTTTTCCAGCGGTAGTATAACCTGAGTTTAGCTAGTAGTATTTTCCTCCCCGGGTGCCCGCCTAGGATTGGGTCCCGATGGAACCAATTTAACAACTCTTGCCTCTGGTCAACGTCCACTACGTCTTGGATTGGTTTTGTTAATAAAATTTTCGTATCCTTAGAATCCTGTTTGCTACAGTCTTAAACTGTGCTAGTTGTACATATTTAAATATTTCGTCTCCGAACTCAAGTTTCATTTCCCCTATATTATGTTCGCCGGCCGTTTTCTCCAGCCTAGACAAGACTCGCGCTAGAGCGAGTTCGTCCGAAACGAAATCGTTTGTACATATAATAATTGGTGCGCACCTTTTATTGTAATTCCTTTTTTCCATTCGGGGACTTCCGTTTTTTATATTAAATGCCAATCTTGGCAATTTACTAGCTTCTTTATTGTCTAATACTTCATAAACCTTCGGGTTTGCATGGGAGACGTCGCTTTTCCTTCTTGCTTCTTGGTAATCGTTTTGTTTTCTAGTCATGGTTCTTGTTTGCACTGCAGCTATCTGTGCTTGAGTCGTTCTCATATTTATTAATTCATCAATGTTTATTCTCGAAAGTGCGTCAGCTCCAACATTGGCGGATCCTCTTACGTATTCGATTTGAAAATTGTATTCTTCTAGATCCAGTCGCACCCGCGTCAGTTTAGATCATGGATTTTTCATTGAAAAAAGGCAGACGAGTGGTCGGTGATCTGATTTTACTAAAAAAAATTCTCCATACACGTAGGGTCTAAAATGCAATATTGCCCAGTGTATTGCGGCCAATTCCTTCTCGATCGTTGATTTATTTGCTTCTCCCTTCGTAAATGTACGAGATGCATACGTTATTGCCATATCCTTTCCATTCTTCTCCTGGCTGAGGATTGCTCCACAAGCCATTTGCGATGCATCTGTCGTGATAGTAAATGGTTGATCAAATCGTGGATATTGCAGAATGGGTGGCTCGACTAGTCTCTTTTTTAGTTCCTGAAATGCGTTTTCGCATTCGTCCGTCCATGTGAATGTTGCGTTTTTCCTTGTTAATTTGTTGAGACACACTGTATGAAGTGCGAAATTCTCAATGAATCTGCGATAGTAATTACAGAATGCTACGAATCTCTTAACAGCGTCAGCGTTTTTTGGTCGTGGATAATTTTTAATGGTATCGAATTTGGACTCGTCCGGTCGTATTCCCTGATCCGTGATTTGATGTCCCAAAAATGTTACCTCTTTCCGAAAGAACTTACATTTATCCGGATTGAGTTTGAGATTGAATTTTCTACATGATTCAAAAACTTATTTTAGATTTTTTAAGTGGTGTTTTTCTGAACATCCGGTTACTATTAAGTCATCCATACACATGAATGCCTTTTCTGGTGTTAGTGATGCGAACGCAATACTCATCATTCTTTGGAAACTGTTTGGGCTTACCGATAACCCAAACGGCAATCTCTTGAATCTGTACTTTCCGGAGTCTGTGCTTAAACTTGTGATTCTTCGGCCAATGGTATTTGATGAAATCCTGACATCAAGTCCAAAACTGAAAACCACCTTGCTCTTCCTAACTGATCCAAAACGTCGTCTATTCTCGGCAATGGGTATCGGTCCGATATGAGTTTCTTATTGACCTGTCAAAAATCTATAACTAATCTCCATTTTTTGTAATTTGTTTCTGACTTTTTTGGTACTAGTAAAATCGGTGAGTTATACGGACTAGTAGATGGTTCTATTATGTCATTCTTATACATTTCTTTCACTTGCCTATTTATTTCTTCTTTCTGCGAATGTGGTATTCGGTAATTTTTTTATATAAACAGGGTTATCGTCCGTTGTTCTTAACGACTGTTTGTAAAAATTATTCGGTATTAGCAAATCGTCCCTTAGTGAAAATACATCTGAAAATTCGACGCATAGGTTTGTCAAACTTGATTTAACGTCTGATGGAGCATTTACATCAATTCGTTTTAAAAGTTCCGTTTTTCTGTCGTCAGCGTCGTTTTTATACCTGTATACATGATATTTGTCTAAATTTTCGTTGTTTATCTTAAGATTTTCCACTGTTACGTTATTGGAAGTTGAATTCAAAAACGTTACCAATGCTCTATTTCCTGTCGCTATTGTTCGTTGGGCGATAATTCCTGGTGAAATTTCATGATTATTTATCAGGAATTGTTCATACTGGTGTAACAGGTTGACTTCTTTCGTGACTTCTGACCATGCTGGAAATGTAACCGAATTTTCTTCCGGTCCGTTGATTATTCGAACGTTCGTGCGTATGGGTAGAGATTTGACGTTTAAGTTCCAATTCTCGTAATCTATTATGCATTTGTTTACCCTTAGAAAATCTAGACCTAAAATTCTGTCCGCTGGGATTGGAAATTCTGCGTGAACAATTTGAAAATCTTGCGATAAATATTGTCCATTGTTTAGAAGAATGTTGGCTGTAACCGCCTTTTCGGATTGATTGACCGAATTTGTTACTCCATGGATTGTACAATATCTCGTATACATCGGATAATTTTGCATAATTACGTTCTCTTTTATGAGCGATATATCTGCAGCTGTGTCGACTAAAAATTTAATCATCGTTAATGACATATCTGTTTTTAATGTTACGATTTATTTTGTATTACTCCGTTTGATTTCCCATTCGCCCCCCTCCCCCCCGCCCGTTGTTCAAGGGGGGTTTCGAAGTTTCCCGACTCATAATTTTCTCTTCTTCGGCTCGTGTTGTACGTCCTGTGTTGACCATTGTGGTTGTAATTTCCATGATTGTTCCACGTATTGTTGTTCTGGAATTGATTCCTATTTTGACCTCTGAAATTTCTGTTTCCATTGTTGTACGTGTTCCGTACTCCTCTAGATGTGCTGTTGGTATAAAGTATGTTTGTGTTGTTGCTATTTGCCTCGACTGTCATAAATTTTGTAATTGCGTCCTGTACTGTATTGAAATTTCCTGCTTCCATAACGAATCTAGCGCGCTCAGAGCGTGCGTTCGATGCCAGAGTTTGAACTGCTTTATTTTTAGCGAATTCTTCTGCTGTGCTTGCTTGTACGCCCTCGGAGACATATGCAATTGTTAGTCTATCCACGAGTTCTTCTATTTGTTTCGTAAATGTGGTAGAATCTTGTGAATTTTGCTTTGTACTGCGTAGTTTCGCTTCCAAAACATGTGATTTGTCGCCTCTGCATTTTTCTTTTAATATTGTAATAATATCGGTAAAATTTGCAATATTGTCAGGGATTGATAACCTTACCTGGCAATCGTGTTTTTACAAATGTGATAGTGTTTAATTCGTGGCCATCGCAATTTTGACCTAGTAATGTCAGCGCATCTTAAATGAGCAAAGTGCGGAAGGATTACCGTCAAATGTTTTCGGCAGTAGTTTATCTGCGAGATTAAAAAATTCGTTTAACGTAAGTGTCATTTTGTCCACTTTAATTAATTTATTAATTTGAATATCTAGCCTGCACGTTGGTTCCTTGGGTACTGAATATTTCACGTCTAATCTAATCTGTCAAAAGCTATTAATAGTCTGTCCCTAATATATTCAAAATTACTTGTTACCCAATTTCTATGATCCTCGCTAAGCTTTCCCAAATAAGTCTCTGGTAACCCAGTGTATTGATTAGAACAAACCGTTAAGTTGTGAACAATATCGTCTCTAACAGCTTGGCGAGCATCCCAACTCTACTACACTTCGGCACGGATAAAGATTGCACCCCACTGTGTGTTACTCACAACAGCTCATTCAAATTTTTACGGTTGTCCCTGATTTATTTATGAGGGTGTCCCTTCCGAGATGGGTAACTTTGCGTAGGTAAGAAACAGAATTAATGTACTAGGATTTCGGGTAATTCATATGGTTTTTCTTTGATAATAATAGCAACTCTTTATTTTATATTGTACAATGGTGATTGCCGCATAAATAAATAATACATATCATATACCGGGTGTTCGATAAAAAAACGCCCAACGCCATAACTTTGTTATTTATTGACCGATATGAATGAACTAAAAACCGAAGTCAATGGCTGTTTAAATACTAACAAATGGCATTAAAATTGATTTTTTTCAATAGCCCATTTAAAATTTTTAAATGGCTGCCTATAATGGTTTAATTTTATTACATTAGACATTATTTTTCTAAATCCAATAATGCCCAATATGATGTTTTTCGTTTAATACTTTGGTCGAAAAAAATTAAAATAAATCTTTAATTTAAAATTATATCTTTCAAAAATTAAGTCCACGAATTTGTTGATCTACTCTCTTCGGCTTTTTAAGGAGAATCGGTAGAGCTCTTTGGTGTGTTTCTGGCTCAGTAGATGGCACCGCTTTATATGGGACTTATAATGTAAAAGTTTTACAGTTTTTTCTCGACAACTGTGGTTTCTAGAGGAAAACAAAAAACGGAAACGTGTTTAGCGCAGTCAGGAAATTTAAGATTTTTTTCCTAAAAATTTGTATTTATAAGAAAATAATGAAACAAAGTGTAGGCTAAACTCCCGCTTGGGTTTGTATTCAACGTGAAATGGGCGTTAACATACTTCTTGCCTTAGTCAAATAAACACAAACGTGAAACGATCCGAATACATTTTTATGTGCAAAGAAAGAGGATAGATAAATGAAACGTCGTCGTAATTTTTCAACTTGTAATTTATCGCACTCCGTCGTCTCCGATTGGCGATTGACGCCGCGACATGCATCTTTCCAGTCCACGTGGACTCGAAATTATCTACATAATACAAACAAACATAATAATAAATTCGATACTCGAGTTTCTGAGCCGACAGTCGGGAACACATACTGATCTGATCGACTTTCAAGAAATATTTTCGTGGCGAAATTTTATTTCCGACAAAATTATAATTTGTATTTTCTCCGTTACGAGGTACGGGAAAGTATTGTGATCGTGAAATTATTTCAAAAATTACAACAAAAAGCAACATCGAACACGTGCTTTACTTGACAATTACAACCTTTTGGTAAAAATTCGTACACCGGAAGTGGGTGTTTACCTAACCTTTATTTTTTTTCGTTTTTTTTGTGAATATGCAAAATATTACAAAAACATGTAATCAAATGTTAAAGACAATAAAAGAAATCTTTTGTTTGAAAATATTTATTAGAAAATAACATGATATTCATATCTCATTTTTAACCTTTACAATAATAATAGTGTGTTTGTTGCATTATTTGAGTCATAAAAAAAATTACCGTTTCAGTAAACGTCAATGTTACGTGTGCTAATATTTTCATTTCGGGACTGAATTTTGAAAATGCTAAAAAAGGCGTGTTCATTTAGTACAATGCAATGGAATTCGATATTTATGTTATCAATACGCAAAAGGAGAGAGGGTTGAGAGGCAGATAAAGTCAGATTGGCACGAAATCCTTTTCGCTGTTATTTACACAAAGTTCAATATACTGGACACAAATGACATAATAACATGTTCAATCGGAAAACATTTACACTAAAAAGGTCACAAGAAAAATAAATACGGAAGAGTCACAAAAGAAATCACAGATTCGTCACTATAGTTCAGACAAAGTTCGGAAGGGCAAGCGGCAAGAACTCGGATAAATTACCGGACGGTGACTTCACATCAGCGGATCAGCAGCTTCGGTGGATCGGCGATCTTGGTGTAGTTGCTTCCTTGCTTCCTTGCTTCTGTCGTAGGTTTTTTAGTGCTCCTTGATAGGCATATTACTACATGTCCGTGGATCAATGATTTCTTTTAATAAAATATTTTTATAAAAAAATATTAATTTTTCAATCATTTTGTTTACCAAAAATTGTCGTCGTCTCTGGTAACTCTTTCAATCGACAGGTCTTGTTTCGTCCATACGACAAAATCACAAAAGTCGACTTTTGCAATATGCATCTGGCCCTGGTTTTGATAGTAATAATTGTGATTACGTTTTAATTTCAAATCCGTATCCAAAAAGACTTTTTTTTTTCGATTGTTGCTTTTGCTCTTGTTATTTTTTCTATCGATTTTGGGCACTTCACCTCGATAATTCCGCGACCATTTTCTATCAACCCATCTGGAGATGCTACCAAAAAACCATACGTCTCATCCACAAAAAAGCCGCACGGTGTCACCGAAGTTTTTGTCATGTCTTCGTACTTTCGTAAGGCATTTTTTACTTTCTCCGTTACGAAGTACGAGAAAGTATTGTGACATGATTTTTTTCAAATTTTTTTACGGAAATATCCGTTTTGGGGCCCCTAGATGCCATTTCAACAATTTTTGGAATTTTTTTTGTGTCTCTGTGTGTGTATGTGTATGTGTATGGCTGGGTGTGTGTGTCTGCTGTGCGCGCTGTATCTCAAAAAACAATTAAACAATTGATATGAAACTTACGTCTTATTTGATAATCTGAAGAACTGAAAAGCTTTTGGTAAAATTTCGTACACCGGAAGTGGGTGTTTACCTTAACTGTTTTTTGTTTTTTGCCAATATTTTCTTAAATATTAAAAATATCACAAAAACATTTAAACAAACATTGAAGACAAACATCTTTTCCTTGAAAACATTTTTCATAAAATCATTTTTATTCGGGAAAAAAAAATTATTTTCAATTTTTTATTTTTGGTTTATAATTATAAAACGATAATAGTTACAGCAAATTTATGTTAATAATAATTGTAGAGAATGCTAAAATGAACAACTTATAAAGAATAAGTTTTTTTTTGGTTTTTGAGCAAACTGAGTTTTTTTAATTTGAGGTATAATTTTTCCATCTTTCAAATTTTGAAGTTTTAAACGTCAGTTTCATCCGAGTTTACACAACGCTCGATGTACTTTTAAAATATGATTTCAATTGAAAATAAACCATGAAAACGTAAATATAAATGGCTATGATACCATCAAGTCGGAGAAAGTAACATGATGGCCACATCACCATTTTTTTCATTTATTTGTCCGTAGACCGTGGCTTCATTTTAAAATGGCTCCTTATAAAGTAGATTTGATACTAGAGGAGCACATTTTGTTTTTAGTCGCCTTTTGCAGATTGTGCCAAATTTAGATGCTGTCAATCGGTGTTTCCGGAACTTTTTGTATGTTGTACTACAGCAGACACCAACGAACAACTTTGCCGAAAAATATCAAATTTCCGGGATTTATTTCACTCGATCACCCTTTTATGATATAATTTCACTGGGCTATAATATAAATAATACGATTACATTGCTAAATTATCTAACTGTTGTTTATAAAAGCCGAGAGGGCAAGGGCACCTGACTCACACGAATAGACTGAGCCAGTCACATAAATCACGTAGCGCGGCTCCTGTATCGCCAGCGGCGGCTCGTGGATTTCCGTAGGTGAGGCAAAAACAAAGATGCCGCTCGTGCTACACTACTTGCTCTAATAGAGGAAGCAAATATTCCGTTGCTTTTTCGGTCAAATTTTCTTCTGCTGCCTCACCGCCGAACATCCACGAGCCGCCGCTGTGTATCGCCCAGAAATATACCTCATTATTTAGGTACTTTTGAAATCAAATTGCAAAAAAGACTTCACGGAAGCGGTGATCCATATTTCTAATGTGTTTCAAATTGTTCTGAAGAGTTCGATGAAATTATTTGTGGAATTTTTACACAATTTATTTCGCCCGAAAGTGTTTTCGCACAAATACCTCTCTGTCAACTGAAATAAAAAGAATGTTATAGAATAGAACTGCTCGGAACTATTTGAAATACATTTACTGAATTATCTAGCTGTGTTTGTTTATGAAAGTCGAGAGGGCAAGGGCACTTGACTCGGACGAACGGAGCGAGCCTGTCACATAAATCACGTAGCGCGGCTCCTTTATCGCCCAAAAATATGCGTAATTATTTAGGTATTTTTGAAATTTAACAAATTACAAAAAGTACTAAACTATCGGTAAGCTCCTGAATTTTCTGAATTCATTGCAATTTTTCTTTTTTTAATATGACCTATAGTGTCCGAGATGTGCCGGTATTACTTTTCATTCGAAACCGTGGGTATGGAGATTCCCCTTAAAGGCTCCATATCGTCTTAAATTTCCTTCTAACCTTCTAAATTTAGTAATCGCCGCTCTGGAAACCGTAGATGATAAATCCGTGCTGCAGCTCTTCGATTTCTATTTCAAAGAAAATAAATTTGCAACATGTCTGTTAATTCGCTATTGTTCATGATTATGTCTGAAACATACTAATAACAAATGGTTGACATTACTTAAACAATAAATGACTTTTGTCGATTTGAATATTTTTCAAGGCACACTACATTTATTACCAAAAAAATCATGTTAACAAAATTTAATATTATCTTTTTCTGGCATAAATATTAACTTAAAACCAACATAACGGGCATAATTGGATTCAGAAAAACAATGTCTGATATTATAAAATTAGAAAAGTATATGCAGCTATTTAAAAATTTAAAGTTGACTATCATTAGGCAATAAAGTTGATTTTGAAAAAAATATATAATTACCGTCATGTTATAGTATTTAAACAGCCATTGACATTTTTTGTAGTTCATTCAAATCGGTCAATAAATAACAGAGTTATGGCGTTGGGCGTTTTTTTTATCGAACACACGGTATACTAAAGTCAAAAACATGACGAGTTTTTTTTTAACTAATCCTTTGATTACAAATCCAAAATGTTTATAAGAAATTCGGATTCTGTGATTAATATTTTGATGCTGAAAGAAACGATTTTCAAGAGGTCTATTTTTTGTAATATATATACAAACATCTTTATTAAAGAACAGTTACATACAGAATAAATATACATATAATACTCATTTACAATGTACTGACAGTTCTTTATTAGGCTATCGACCTGAGGTCTTTTTGTAATATTTGTTTGAAATTATTGCATATTTGTTGCATAAATAAAAGAAAACATATTTCGAATGATTGCCCATAGTTTCAGCAATTGTGGATTTTCTCTGAAAATATATGAAACTGTTTATGAACTAGTAGCATTCAATAAAAGTTTAATTTTTCCGACTGTAAAAATTAAAAAAATCATAAATTCGAAATTTCAGATATCACGTCAAATTAAAAAAAATAGGTGTCAATTATTTTTGTATCTAGTACTGAAAAAAATATTCAAGGCAGATGCAAATGTGATACGGAATGACCTATATATTATATCGATTATATAGAATAAGGGGATTTCCCTGAAGCAAACTAAGGTAGTACGCCTATGCAGATCATACTCGATGAAACCGTACACGGTAATTGTGCTTGACTGGAAGCTGCTTTATTCTACGGCAATAATTTTGAAAAATTAAAGAATGTTTTTCTTAATTTTGATGATGAAGAATTAGCAGCATTTAAAAATGTAAATGTTGCACGTAGAAATATTACGCAACAATAGGCTTTTATTGCTCATTTTTGCAAATTAATAACCGCAATTAAGAATTTGGAAATTATTTGTGGAATTTTAAAAGGCGAGACTGAGGAGGACTTAATAAATTTTAACATGAACCCCATGGACTCATTTAATTTTACGATTGAAATTCTAAATAAAATTTTGGTCTTACATTGTAGTTACAATAAATAAATTATCATCAGTTGCTATTCGTATTTTTTAATCTTTCAGCATTATTTTTAATTAAACCGCATATAAAATCCGTATTTGAATCATATATTGGCTAATTTTAATCGCATTTGAAATAATTATAACGCCTTTGTTTAGCACATATAAATCCGGACTTTACTGATAAACAACACCAATTTAAATTGTCTTCGAATAATTTTTTCACCTGGTAACATTGTATTAACTATAAGTTGTAAATCTCTAAAACAGAATGGTGCGTTTAAGTAATTTTTCTGCAGCCGTCCCGAAAATAAAACTTGCGGTATGATTTATAAAATCGAAAGTGCCACTTTACATAAATCGTACCGAAAGTAGTTATTTTCGGGACGATTTTGTTTCACTTTCGGAACGATTTCTTTACTTCCGGGACGCTTTTTGTTACTTTCGGGACGAATTTGCGTA
This sequence comes from Ocypus olens, assembly GCA_910593695.2. Taxonomy (NCBI): domain Eukaryota; kingdom Metazoa; phylum Arthropoda; class Insecta; order Coleoptera; family Staphylinidae; genus Ocypus; species Ocypus olens. Next base: position 35,648,099 of record OU343060.1, read on the forward strand.
TATATGTAGGCGGCCTTGACAAAAACATCAATTACGTATTTTTTTGCGCTACCGATCTGTATTGCTATGCTTACTGTATGTGTATTCAGTTACGTTCGAATGGCTTTCCCGGACTAATTTCGGTTGCTAGGAAACTCTCAAAATAACAAGCCTGTTCTGAATCGTAACAGTCCTAGTACCGTTATAGGCTAGTTAAAAGAGCAGTAATTTTTTATTATAAAATCGTTTTCGCAAACAACACTCGGTTCGTTAACTTGTGTCGTAATATACTAAATTATGATAGCGCCTGTCATATAACATTCGTGCGTGTTTTTGCTTTTTTAACATAAAAAACGGCCGCAGAAAAAATATTGTATGTAACTCGTTCCAAAAGTGACTTTACGGGACTCGCAGGATTCCTACTCATCCCGTAAAATATCACTGTCGGAACTTGTTACGTAAATTACTTTTGTTTTATCCTGTAATGTTAACATGCCAATAACTCCTTAGTAACGAATTACATTAAGGTACCTTTAACAACACTAAGAAAATTTAAAATTTAAATTCTTAACAACACTAGTTCTGTTACATGTATCTTAACGCAACTCGTTGCTATGAAGATATTGGCAAACAAACATGATTTCGCTTTTTGACAGTTTTCATTAAACATTTTTCAAATTAAAAAAAAATGAAATAGGATAAAATAAACCGTGTTTCGACACACGTAACGTTATTTGTTTTTACATTACTCGAGAATTTAAAAGCACTCACTCTTGCGTCGTTCGTGCTTTCAAACTTTCCTCTCGTGATGTAAAAAGCTTCATAACGTTACTATTTTGAGACAATTAAATGTTCAGATTTACTTGGCCTGGCTTCTTAAGATCCCTCAAAAAAGTACCGAGTACCTGATCCCGACAAGTCGGTTGAGCACGTGCCACGTGTTACCCATTTTAAGAAAGATTTCCCCCATAAATTATCTGAAGTACCGACCCTAATATTGACAATGGGCTGTTGTGGTTTGTCCGCCATGGGATGCATTGCCTTACATCTAGCCGATGTAGTAGATTTGGAGGTCTCCTTACTCGGTACCTTTTCTTCAAACTCTTTTGGTGTATTTTATAAGCTGTGTAGACCAAATCGATGATCCTTAGTCTTACCAATATATACATCAGGATTAGAAGCTCTTCATTCTGGAAATTCACTGGTTGGACCACGACGGTGTTTATGATTTCTCCCGTGTTTTCCACTTCTTTCGTCTGCGTTGATCCCATATCTTCTTACCGACAGTTACTTTTATGCCATATAAGGGTGTAAATGGAGTCGTGCAGTATCCTCCCTTGCATCCGTTATGCAACTTCGGTCACGGTCGCCATATGGTGGTTACGGAGTTTCTGGAGATGGAGAGGGTTCCAGGTGGTCATCACGTTTTAAATGATTTTATTTGGATGCACTTCACATTTTAGTTACAACGTTTGACTGGCGGAACTCGATGGGTTTCGTACGACTACACGCAGGTAATCGGTATCGTTTATCAGCAGTGTCTTTGGTATTCGTGTTCTCTCCTATATATGATATTTAAAAGGTCACGTCCGTATTTGTTATAAAACATGTTATTATAACGATGCGAGTAGTTTTCACGTCCGTATTTGTTATAAAACATGTTATTATAACGATGCGAGTAGTTTACACTTATGTAATATCGTTATATGAATTGCGACACTCTCTAAGGCCGAGTGTGTTATTAGTTTTTTCAGTGTGACATTGATGATTGATTATGAAATCACCACAAGTTTCAAAACCGGCCATCTATAAAATTCTAAAATCTATAAATAATAACATAATGAATTTTGATTTCTAGCAGTATTGCCATTATTTTTCACTGACAGATATCTGCTTAATGCACTAAAAGTATATTTCAATATTTTCATGCAAGAATGTGTACAACGTTTTTCCATTTTCTGGAAAATCTTTTATATTGGAGATGGCTGGTTTTGGAACTATATGACAAAATTGTACTATTGAATCTCTATTGACTTGTGTAAAACTGTACTGTTACCTAGCAACAATAAATTATTGTATTGTATTGTATTGTATTTATTTTATGCCAAAAAGGCTCACTTTAATGGTAAAAAAAATGTAGGCCTAGCTCACCACCATTCGTCCATTTTGCCATTCGTCCAATAAAAACAAACAAATTACACTGACGGAAAAAAATGAAACACTTGAGATTTGTAAAATTTAGGTAATTTTCCAATGGCGGTAACTCGGCTTCTATCCAACAGATTTCGACGATATTTTGAGAAATCAAAAGCAAAATGTGTTCTATTTAAGAGGATTTATACACCACTCAAAGGGAGGGTTCTACGCCCCTCTTAACGAAAAAATAAAAAGACCACAAAATGATCAAAAAGGGATCATTCCAATTTGAGTACCCCCTTAAAGTAGAGCCAAAATGGGATTCTTTCCCGAAACAATCATAAAATTCGGTTGAAAAGTCGCTGAGTTATGTGCGAAAAGCCTCAAAATGCACTTTCTTTAAACACCCATAACTTGGTGCCAAATCGTCGTAGGAATTTCGTTCTTTGAGTCCTGCATAGGGAGTTGATCAAATCTTAATGCCTTTATGGTGGATAGAGTCGACAACATTTTTCCAACTCCGTATACATCGTCAAAGTTGGACATGGATTCCCGAAAAAACATGTTTTTTATAGAGGTGCTAGAGGGGGGGGGGGAAGGGGTTATGATAGATAGATAGATATATTTATTGGTGCAATTACATCGTTTACACAGGTCACTAAATCATAATAAAGCTCCAGAAGTATATATAAGTATAAATATAAAAATATGACATTTTAAAAACTTGTATAAATAAAATATAGATATAGATAGGATAAGATAAATAGATTAAAAATTTAATTAAAATCAGGAAATAAACTATAATAAAAATATGATTAAATACATATAATTATAAAGTATGCATTTATATCGAAGCAATCGGCAGGGTACTCATCCAGTAGATATTTCGTAATTGTCAAGTAGAAGTTCATCCACACTATAATGTCTCTTATTGACAAGATATGATTTGACTATTTTCTTGAATTGCTTAGCGCTCAGTGCTTTTACTGTTTCAGGCAATTTATTATATATTTTTGGTCGATAGTAGTTTAGACCATTTCGTGTTTTGGATAGACGTGACCGACATAGATATATTTTGCTACTATTTCTGGTGTTATGTACGTGTACTTCATTGTGTAAACGATACGATTCTATATTATTATGGACATAAATGAGACAGTTTAGTACATACAGTGCTGGCAAAGTTAATATCTCTAAATTAATGTAAGCCTCTCGACAGTCATGCCTATATCTCAAGCCTGATATCACTCGCACAGCTCTTCTCTGCATATGAATTATTGTTGAGTGACCCTAGGTAGTAATGCCATATGAAAGATGCGACTCACAAAGGGAGAAATATACAACGCATAGAGCGTGAGACGGTAAGAACTTAGTTGCCTCAACAAGTATATGTTGCGACATATCTTTATAGCAGTTTTCTCCCCATGTGAGTGCCACGTTAGCTTACTATCTAAATGCACCCCTAGGAATTTATGATTTACTTGGTTATAGAGATCTGTAGGCCTCAGTGAAAAGGTAACTGTTATATATAGGATTGAATTGTGTAAATTATTCGTTATTTGCGCCAGAGGTGCGCATTAGTTTTAGAGCACCTTGGCGAAGCTTTTTTTGGGAAAGTTGTGTGGAACGCATGATCATTGTCCGTGTGAACACCGAGATCGATGCAGATGTGTCATGTGCCGTGCTAATAAACGTAAATAAGCGAAACCGTGTTTTATTACGGATCGATCATTAAGAGAGATAAGCGAGTAAGATTAGACCCTATTCATAATCAATAGCAGACGTAACAGTAATGTTTACTGTTTTTTCGTTATATAGTGTTAGTTTATTACTCTCCAAACATTTACAAACCTGTTCTTTAGCCCGCTCATTCTTTTGTAAACAAATATTTATTTGTGATGCTTTATTTGCTATTGAAGTATCATCAGCGTATAAAATGAATTTCGAGTCTATATTTAATGAGGGTACATATTTTAAGAATAGGGTGGGTCCGAGGATAGATCCTTGCGGTACCTTGTATTTTAAGTAATTTTCTGATGATGCATTTTCTTTTATAATAACGGTTTTTTTCCTTTCACTGAGGTACGTATTAATGAGTCGGCATGTGGTGGGGTGGAAATTATAAAAATTATATAAAATAAGTTTTCGCATAAGGGTATCGTGGCAGACGCAGTCAAACGCTTTGCTCAGATCTAAAAAGGAAGCAGTTATATGCATACCTGAATGAAATCCTTGCAAAATATCTTCCACAAGAGCGTTGACCGCATCCACTGTTGATCGACCCGTGCGAAAACCATATTGTTGCTGAGCCAGCAAATTCTCTTCCGCAAGATAATTTAGTATCTGCCTGAAAATTGCATTTTCAAATATTTTTGACAGAATTGGCAATATTGAGATTGGCTTATAATTACCCTTATCTGTCTTATCTCCGTTCTTATATATTGGAGTGACTCGTGCTTTTTTTAATGATTTCGGGAATATATTATTTTTGATGCACATATTAATTATTTTTGTCAATGGCACAATAATGACGTCAATCACCTCCTTTATAAGGGTAGATGTTAACCCATAGATATCGCGAGATTTGGAGGATTTAAGGCTATTAACAATATCACGTACTTCGTTAAATGTGACCTCGGTAAGTTTAAAGTAACCTGTGGTTGGTTTAAAGCTATGCCTAGCCATTGCTCTTATAGGGTCATAACTGGTAGTTGGTAAGTTTCGTATGAGATTATCTGCTACGTTCGAAAAATAATCATTTAGGGAGTTCGGATCAATGTCACAACTTGAATAATTTTGTGTTTTACCACGACTCTCGTTAATGACAGTCTACATTGCTTTTACATTATTTTGAGAATTATTGATGTATGATTCATATCTAGAAATTTTTACATCTTTTAGAGCAGTTTGATATGTTTTCAAATACGAGAAGTAATTATTTTTAAGTTGTGAATTCTGCTTGTAAGCTTCTTTCATAAGATAGAGAGTTTCGCGCATTTGGCGGAGGTTGTTATTGAACCATTTTACCTGGTGTTTATTTTTGTCAAGGACATTTTTTCAAGGAAGCTGTTTTTGCTACTAAGATGGTTTATGTTTAAAGCAGGAGTTATATTAGAAGAACAGAGAGGAGAATTTAATTTAGGATTTAGGGTGCTGGCTTCGCTGGAACTATTAAAGGTTTGTATAAAATTGGAATCTTTTCCAATACCAAGGGGAGGTAAAGGGTCCAAAATAATGTTAATGTTTTCAACAGGTATGTGTGAATCGTTAGTATTTAGAATGGTAGTTAATGCCTTGCCTGTCTCAGGATCAACTCTAACGATACTACTAGCCAGATGAACACCAGTAACAACTTCTAAGTTAGGAATAATGCCCTCTTTAATATCGGGATTTAAGATATTTATTGAGATTACAGTTTCCGTTCTTGGCATGAGGGTTAATATAGATTTATTTTTGGGTTGAGGAATAATTTTATTATGGGGTATAGTGTTATGTACGTTATTTCGACAAGTAAGTGGATTATTTGGTTTAGTAATCTTTGTTAAATTGGGAGTTATCGCTTTAAGTTGTTGGTTAGTACTTTTTAGTGGTATGTTTCGTTTTTGTTGATTAATTGGTGGATAATTAGAAAATTTTTGTATCGATTTAGGAATTCGTGAGTTATTGGAATTTTGGTTATCGGGTGCAGATTTCGAATGTTTTTCCGGCGAATAAAGAATTTGATGGTTAGGGGTATGAACATTTTAGTGGCTTCGTAAAACTGAACCTCATGGTTGTCGATTATCATGTTATTTGATTTATAGTCCAAAAAGGTTTCGAGTACTTTCATGAAATCACAACCAATTATTCCGTCATAAATGATGTGAAAGGAGTCTGAAATTACGTGAAAAAGGTGACAGTAATTTTTACCGCCGAGTGAAAATTTCAACCATGTGTACCCAATGGTTTTGCCCGGATTAGAAGATTGATTAATACCCATCAAAGTGATTATATTATCTTTAAATAAATTAGTATTACGTTTGAGAGATGAGAGTTTGATAAGCGAGATTTCTGCACCCGAATCTATTAACACTGTGTAATTGGTGCTGTCTATAAAAGTTAACGCTGTGAAAATATGGAGACCTATAGGGTGTGTTGGGTTAAGTCGGGATTGGGGAGGGATGTCTCTGGCGCTGCCGCCGACAGAGACGAAGTCATGTTTAAAGAAAAATGTTCTGGGAATTCGTGAGGATTCGTGGGAAAAGAATTCCCGGAGTTACCTAAACTCTTAATATTTTTATTAAATTTATTTGGGTTATCCCGAGTGAAATTGTGGTTGCCGCTAGATTTCGTGTTAATAAAACGTCGAGTAGAAGTGGAAGGTTGAGACGGAGTGAATTGTGGTGTTCGGTAGTTGGGGGGGTTCCGAGAAGAAAAATTATTTCGAGTTTCCTGTTTATGGAAAACCTGTGCGTTTCTATGATTAAAATCCCGTTTACGACAATCCCCAATTAGGTGACCTTTAGCTTTACAATAATTACAAATAGGATAAGATTCAACTGGAATATTTCCACGAGGACGAACTCGACTTTCGAGGAAATCGCTTTCAAGTTGGGCGAACTTGGTAATTTCGTCGAGAGTTTCAAAAGACCTCAACCGTGTTGCATTACATAAATTTTCGCTGTAAACACCAATTTGAAATTGCTCAACAGCTAGGATATGCATGGAGTTTATTTGAGCTTGTTTCACCTCGCTATTTTCCTCGTCGCGAAATGTAAATAACAAATTGTAAAGGCAAGTTTCGAGTCTGCCGCAAAAAGAAGTAATTGATTCATTATGACCTTGGTAGCAATTACGAAGGTCTGCAAGTAAAGTACCTAAAGATTTATTTTTACCGAAATTTTCCCGTAAAAAGGATTTAAGTTCATCCCAATTTTTTATATCACGAGTTTTAACTCGATCAGAGGCTTTACCAGATAATCTAGCGAGAATTGCTATAAATAATTGGGGATGCAAGCTTGTATCTGCAACTAATTGAAAAGAAAAACCACAGGAAGTAATAAAATGTTCTACGTTTTCCGACTGGCTGCCAGAAAATCTAATCTCAGATAAGCTTCTTAAAGCATAATTTAACAATTCACTCATGATTTAAAATTAATGAGTCTAAGAAAGGGTATTAAAGAGGAAAACGAATGAAAATATACAATACACGTAGAAATAATCTAAAAAAATAGTGGTCAAAACTGTAAAATAGGTAAGTACTTACACAAGAAACTCGACAGTGATTAAAAGCAATTGGTTTTTCATCGGGTGGCCGCGGAAACCTGGGGACTGCTTGGCTGGGATGGATCCTGGGGCTCGTACGGTCTGCTTCTGAAGAAGGTTCCAAATCTAGTAGGTGGGATCGTCACTCCCCTTCTTGTAGATATTCGGGAAATGAATATTTCGCAAGTGACAATTGAGGGTGTGGCCTTAGGGAGCTTTCGTGGAGGCCTTAAAAATCCGTTTCTTTTGTTTTTCGACTGCGCCAATTTGTAACACCTAAGCCGTGACTAAGGCTTAGTGTTTTATTTTTGTATGTTGTGTTGTTGGGTGTCGTAATAAATCCTAAGATTTATTACACGAAGTACGTTGGATATTGTTTTAACTTTAACAACTATTTATTAATTGAATTAAAGTGGTTAACAATTACAATAACAATTCGTCGAGCTCGCATGAGCGGAAATAATGATGTTAACAGAACTAGGGCTAGTTTAAGAGTGAACAATAAAAATGTCCGGGCCGTTCGCGGTGCGGAAGGCCCGTTAACAAAAGCAAATAAACGGTCAATGTACAAAGTTGACGAATAACACTGGGGGGCAAAATCACCATTCTGTGGAGAATATTTCCATTGAACTTTGTTAAGTTTTGAAGATTAAAAATATTTACTTTTCCCATGAACATTGTTGTTGACGTCTTGGAGACGACGGGAAATATTTACTTATTAATAAGATAATTCAAAGAACTGGCAATAGCTGTTTCCCAATGTTATTTGTGTTAGATAATTACATTTCTAATACTACATATATACAGTGTGATACAATTAATAATAAAGAAGTGAAGTAAAAGGTGAAATACATTAGATACAATATATGATGAGTTAAATATAAATAGATTAAATTTTGATTGAATTGATTATCCATTAGTATTGGTATGTTACAGAAGTAATCATGAAGAATATCTGAGAACATATCAAACTTCTCTTCAGTAGTGTGCTACATATTATCAATAAAACTCCAATCAGTAGATTGGAGTAATAAGTAAAAATTATTGACGCCAGTTCTTGTGATCGGTCTCATAATTAAAGGATCTCTCTGTATAGGAACTTCGGCTAATTGTAAATTTACCTGGATGCCAATGTGATCAGATAGTCTAGAATCACATGCCTGAACCGATAAATCACGAGGGTGTATGCTTGAGAAGATGTTATCAAGGCAATTTTTGTTGCGTGTATAAAAATTGACCACTAAATAATCCGTATGATGACATTAAATCACATAACTCTGAGGCTTTTTTGTCCTGCGTATTAAATAAAACATTAAAATCGCCGCCGAGAATTATGCGATGGTTATAAACGTCGATACTTTCTAACATGTTGGCTACTATGTTCAAAAAAGTATTAAAATCGCCGTCTGGTGATCTATATATGCAAATAACTAATATATTATGCAAAGGTAAGAGCGATGCAGAAAGTTCGCAATGTTTCTCAATGGAAAATTGATTGATATTTATCATGCTTTTTACGTTACATTGACTATGTGCTAATTGCATCACTCCCCCATGTTGATATTCCCGACGACGTGCGAAACATGAAACAACACTGTATTTTCCCGTTCTAAAAAAAATCGCCTCGTCGGGCTTTAGCCAGTGTTCAGAAAGGCAAAGAAGGTCAAAGTCTATGTTATTAACAATAATAAATGCCTCTAGTTCACTCGCTTTATTGCGCACACTCTGTATATTTAAGAAATATATATTTAATTGGGAATTTATATTTAATTATATTATATTATATATTTGCGTTTCTCGGCTAGCTCGTTTAAAAATATAGCGGCTGATAATAATACCTTCAGGCCAGTTAATTGGATCAGTGAGATCTTTATGATATTTGAAGTCAGCAGCAATCTTATAAGCGGCTTTATTAGTGTTTATTATCACCCGTTCACATAAAAAGTCGGAAGAGCTGACAATGTTTTTTACATGTTCCTTCATATCTTCAATTGACGCATCTGGGCTGACGCGTTTGACAAATAACCAGGTTCTTTTCGGTTCCGCTTCAATATTCGATACTGCCGGTGCTGCTGTGCCGACGACTACTGCTGATTTTTTCTTTCCTCTTCTAGTTACTGTTTTACAATCCTCAGTTCTATTTTCGGTTGGAGTAATATCGGAGTTTTTATTATTTATGTCTGTATGTATGTCTGCATTGTCCAATATTTTGACGACGTTATTTGGGATAACAATCAGCTCCGAGTTTTTTCCACTATCCAATGCACTTGTGGATTGTGCTCTCGTTCGTGCAGATTTCGGCCGAGATTCTGCATTAGTTGGTTTTGATATTTGGTCTTTTTTGATACAGATGTCGCTTCTGGGTTTGTTTACATTAACAGTTTCAATAGTTTTAATTTTAAATTTAAGTAAATCTATGTTCTCTTTCTGAATATTGTTTTTATCATCCAGCTCTTTGATAATTTTATTTAATAATTGTACTTGCGTTTTAAGGGCTTCGTTTTCTTGGCGGAGGATGGTGCTGGTAACCTCACTTTCTTCCGGAACATTACAACATATTAATCGTGTATTATCCAGGATCTTCTCGAAATTCCTTTTCTTGCCGCAACTTTACACTTAGTGTTTACACAACATTTAAACATTTTATCGTCAGGCACGTCACTATCGTCTGCCATGCTTGAACAATATGCTTAAGTTCGCATGCATAATTTGAAAGACGACACTTCAAAGTTTTTCGGCCTCAAAGATTCATCAAAATTGATTAAGAATACGCCGAGTTATGGCGGTTTGAAAATGGTCGAAATTTCACGAATTTCAAGTGTTTCATTTTCTTTCCTTCAGTATACAGGGTGCCCGTTTTTCGAGCGGCACCATGGGGATTTCAGTTATCTTAAGGTGAGAAATTTACATGTTATTTGGCCATAAGGGAGTACAACGATTAGATTTAATTAATACGTAATCCACAGCTATGAAAATTACCCATATTATTACTTGAACCTTTGTGAGTAAAATAAAGTAAATTTGGGTATAAAAACCAATTATTAAATTAATTATACAACAAATAAAGCGATTCTTTACATTAAATCTGTCGATTACAGGGAAAATATATCACGTGTGTAGCTGAAATGACTTGGATCTATTAAGATGTTGATTTAGAACCTGTGTTCCCGAAATCACCTTTTGTAAAGTACCAATAAATGATATTAACAGTTGTGAAGTAATCTCCATAAGACCCAATGTTAATTTTACTTATGATTGGCGTAAATAGATGGCGATACTTTGTCATGCCGCACAAACGCTGAAAAACATTAGAAAGCACTGTACTTCCTGAAATGTGCCTGGAAGAAAGTTTTGACCGTGTTAAATTTCAGCCAATTTAAAATAAATTGCAATCTTGACATTTTACGGAATTGTCTGAGAGGGCATAATCCGGTGTTTTTGTGTTTTGTGATTTTTATTTCAAAGTGCAATTAGTCACTGGTGGGGTAGTTAACAAATCATGGGATAAGAGAAGAAAACGTTCAAGAAGATCTGTGCTTGCCCGAAAACGTATTTTAAGGTTAGTTAACTGATAAAATAAATATTTAGAAATTACTGAATGGTATTTATTATAGATCCATTGAAAATGTATCCCATTTGGACACCCACATAAATGAATCTACATATAATGATGTGTATGCAAGTACCAGGTATTTTTTTAAGTTAAGGAATATAAATATCAAAATTTAATATAATAAATGTTTTTCCTTTAATATTCCCTTACCATGTATGCCGTACTAAGGTTTAAATAAAATGAAATGTATTTATACAGGAACTTCTTTAGTTTTTTATTATAAAAAATAAAATACTAAGGAAGTATATGTATAAACACATTTGATTTCCTTACTTGATTGTAGGTATCTGAAATAATAATTGAAAATATAATTAATATATTCCAGTTCAACTATATATATGTACATTAGTTTAAAATCTGCGCTTAAAAAATAATACTTATTTTGAAACGTATACCAAGGGGTAAACGTTGTAAAGAATCAATGTCAATCCTACAAGCCAGGGAAGCTCGTCAAAATAAAGAGGCCAAGAAAATATATAATATAGATTAAAGATACACTTCACTTATCTTTTCATGTTGGTTAGTTGCAACATATTTATGTGAATTATTTAAATATTTGGGATCATCAATAATACTGATTTCAATTAGTTTTTAGAAGACCCTTTATGTAAGAGTGACACATAGTTGATATTTACAAATTTACCTCGAAATTTCCTTCATATTGAAGAATGCTCAAAACTTGCCTAAAGTGAGCGGGTCCACCTGCTACCAAGGATTATGACAGACCAGCCAATGTTGCAGCCACAGTAGAGGGCACACCACCTGCCACCCCTTGACTGCCAAAAAGACAGCTGCCGAAGCAGCGCTCCCACCCGTTCCCAAGGTCCCTACTTGACCTACACCAATGTTCACCCCGGCTGAGCAGTCCAATACAGCCAACCTTCCTGCCGCTACACCTACAGCGCTGTCGTACAGCAAACTGCCTCCAGTTGTCCTACCAGTGGACCCAAGATCAACACCTTGATGAAATCACACTCCATCAAGTACCACCAGGCCAAATACTCAGAGTGTGGACCCGACTACGCCCAGGTAGGCAGCATTATAGCGGAGATGCAGGCGGCCCTCAGCATTGCGAGAAGACCACGCCACCATCGTAAACCATAGCAGTCCCTAAGATCGTCCTGGCGGTTGGGGACCCAAGTCCTGACTTGAGTAATTTTATTTTTGTTACAGGTCCCATCGACTCGGAGGACACCACCAATGAGTTCCCGGTGGCAATTCTTCCGCCACTGCACTCCTACCTCGAATATCCAGACATCCAAGAAGGGACCCGAAACCGAACCTCTGTCCGGTTAGGATATCACTCTACCCTGCTAGATGTCAAAGAGGAGGAGTTTTAGCTGGTATACCCTTCAGGTGACTCCAGCACTACCCCGTTAGGGGGGTGTCTATAAAAGATTTCTCCTCCTCGCATCAAAAAAAAAAAAATAATAAATAAATAATAATAATAATAATAATAATAATAATAATAATAATATTTTTTTATTTGTTAACTCAAACTCAAATACAATGCAGCAAAATAATAAACGTTAAATTAAAAAGAATCAACAAAAACGAATCTAGATCAGCTTATATATCAGAAAAAAAAAATCTGATATAGCTGTTACTTCCCCTAGATCGTAATAACCCAAAGGTATAGTGCAGTATGCACTCAAGTTACTTAAATATTAATAACATATCTAAATAAGGTATACAAGTAAGATATAAAAAAAATAAAATAATATTCAACGTTACAATGTTAAATGTTAAATAGAAAATACCATGCTCGTAATAGCAATTAATTAAGTTCATTTTGCTCTATTAATAACTTGTTCTTTAAATATTGTTTGAAGGAATACAATGTAGAATGTGCAAAGTTAAATTTATTATAATACAGTGCAAATAAACAGATAAACCAGAAATTATAGCAGGTGTGCTTCAAGCTCTCGACTTAAGATCAGTTACCAAATATAGTGCTATTTGTTTACTTTATCGAAGTAATAATAATAATAGTTATTATTATTGATTTATTTTAAGAAAATTGTTATTAATAGTAGGCAATATTTTTGTACTTTAATTTGATGAATTTATTTATGTATCTTAGTAAATAAAGATTATTATTATATGAGTGTTCACTCTTACAAATTCATATAAACTGGTCCGGTTTTATACCGTGGGTCGTGGCAGTGCAAATGCATGTGGGTGGCCGAATTAAGAATCATTTGCTCAAATGGTTAGTTCAATATCACGAGAACAAATTTCAAATTTATTAGCTCATATTTTTATCGAGAATGATATTCCTGAAAAAAAACAATTATATCGAAATAATGAGTTCTCTTTGAAGGAAGCAAGAAAGGTAAATTAATAAGTTTTTATTATAGTTTTGTTTTATATCATTAAAAAATGTATTATTGTGGTTATTTTTTTACTCAAAATTTAAAATGTGGTTTGTTGTATTCTTGAAAAAAATGAAATTTATATATTTCAGGCTTTTATCGTGGGTGGGCAAAGCCCATTTAGCACAAGGGGGGCTTTATGCCCAAAACTGATCATTCATCAAAATATACATATGTTTCGTCGTGATTAAAGTAGATAATTAACTCACCATTAATAATTATAATTTCTTGGGGGCTCGGGATACATTTTAACACAGAACGCACTCTTCAATGACATACTCACAACTGCAGCTAGATCATTGCCCTTTCCTATGTTATTGGCCTTATACAAACAAACTCGCCCGAAGTCGTGTGGTATTCATAAGCAGACATACCTACTTAAGTGCTTCGTTGACAATATTATTTAGGAAATAATATCTTTATGAACTATTTGTAAATACATTTCGAATGAATCAAATTTATACAAAAAATTCAAATGTTGTGAAAAAAACTTGATTTCTAAAGCTGGGTGTCCACTGGGTGTCCACGAGTGTCTTAGAGTCGGAACCCATGCTACTGCTCTTACTTACGGAAAGTATTATTGTCTGTCTCGCTCGTGATTCAGTGATGTAGACTTGGTCGGGCAATACAACCGCGTGCCCCGATTTCGACAATCGCTCTTCGCACACAGGACTGTTATGTAAACAAACAGCGAGAAAAATAAATAAACACCGCACGACCATCTGTTTCGGGTAGAAAGTCGATCGGCAAGCAATCAAATTGGAAATATGAAATAAATTATGAATGACGATATTATTACATTTTTAGTGAATATATTGTACTTATTACAACTTGAGTAAATTATTTATAAATTTATTGTTAGATAAATTCCATTAACTCGGCTTAACCACAGATTAATGAATACAAAATTTATTTTCGCTTCGTTATTTTTTAAATAATTTTTTTTTACAAAAGTTCAAATAAATGTTACAAATAACGAAAAAACTGAATATTTTGTATTAACAAATGTTTGTCACCAATGCCTTAATTTTGGGAAAAAACAAAGAAACAAAGAAAATCATTATAATTTTGTAATGTTTTCTGTGTCATATGAATATATTAGAGTTATATAAAATGTATAATAATTTAGCATATTACAGAGAATACGTTTGCTTTCAAAATCCCACTTAAAATTAGTTCACTTGTAAAACCCGAAATTCTTAATTTTTTGTCCATACTTGATTTTCGGAACAAAGTCCCAATAACCCAAAAATGAAAATGAATGAAATGTAATCTTCGCATCGAAATTATATTCCTTATTGTCCTTATTGGACACACGACATTTAATAACTGCAAAAATACATTTTTGAGCGTGGAATTAAATGGTATTAATTCCACCTATTAATCCTGAATAATTTTAAATCGAATGTTTTATCATACATTTTGATTAAAAAATCAAACGCTTTCAGCCTCTAAATCTAAAATGAAACCTAATGATTTTTAAAACTCGTTCTTTAAAAATTCAAATTTTAATATTGTTAAATATAAAAATTGAAAATTATATTTTTAAGATAATATATGTTCGATTACTTTCAAAAGAGTATTATCTTATGGTTAAGAGCATTTAACATTTAATCCCACTCTTGGCCGAGAACAATTGTATAGCGACATATATGGTATACAAGTTGAATGACCGCCTCAATTTTCTCGGAAATTGTAGCAGTTAAAAAAACGCCTAGCCGGTATTAAAATTTAGGCTAGTTTTCATATCAATGCTCATGAAATCAATTTAAATCAATTTAAAATAATGTTTAAATGTTTTTTTTTATCTGTTAATCTGCTTGAATCAAAAACTTTTTTTTAAGTAATGTGATTTCAATCGCAATTAGCCTATGGTAACTTTACCTTGATCTCTAGTCTTATAAGAGTACTATAATTCAATTTAGTTTTAATTGTAATTGTCAAAAGTGAGTGCGCCAGGGTAATCAAGCGCTGCAGCTGAGACCCTCTGCGTGGCGGGTCCTGCATAAATTAAGGGCCTCCAGATACCAAGAAGAAATTGAGACCAAAGAACACCCCGTGGAGTTACAGGCCTCATTCTTTCTTTCCGCATTGTTCACTCGTACGATTTATTTCTTTATGACGAGTCCGTCGCCCAAACTGGCAGAACGATTCGAAACAGTTACACTCTATAAATTCGAATTCGATTATATAATTTTTCTATTTTGCAAACATATCCATTTAAAATTAATCCATAGCATTTTATTAACGTGTATATGTGTAAATCACACTTTTCATAAAGCATACATTAGCACACTCATTCATACCAAACTTGAATACGTGCGCTCATAAATGCTCGTAGAAACGTGTTTCAAAATAGTATTTCTCCACGACCACTGTAGAATTTATGCATTCTGCAATCAATTTTAATCATAGAACGTTCACATTCTCACTCTTGTTATGGAACAAAACACTATGCGCTTATGCGTTTTGCATGTAATTCATTCCATAACAAGGGATAGAATGAATATTCTCACACCGTTCCGAATAAAACAATTAGCCTTGGATATCACAATTGTCAAAATACTATAAACATAACCACAAATGTAATAATAAAACGTAAGTTCCTTGTGTTCATTACTTTATTAGTCTATTTTATCTGGTCGAGGAGAAAGTATAGTCTGCTACTCGGTAAGAATGGAAATTCTGATGCTCGTGGTTCCTCGCGCTCGCCTCGCGGCTCGCGCTCGAAATATTCCACTCGCATCGAATTTCCATTCTAACCTTGTTACAGAATATACTATTCTGTCGTCGGATCGTAATTCAATATCTTGTGTCAGAGACGAACACCACTGGTATGGGTGGAGCAACGAGATTGCGGGCGTAGTGTGCGACGAAAAGAGAAAATAATCCTAGACCCACATTTATCACTGAAACACTGTCGCACGTTAACATAAAAATTAAATTGGTTTTCCAATCAAAATAAATCATTCTTATGTGAGATTCAAGAGTACATATTGGGCTCTTGCATCGACTCATTTATTTTAATATTGTAACTTTATTTACTGCGTTAACTTTGTTGAAAAAAATAAGCCTATTATCGGGCACTTTTTTCAATATTAATCTTATTATAAAAAATACTCTGAGGTGAAATTGGACAAAAACTGTTAGAAGATCCATTACTAAACAATAACATCTTCTACTCGGTGAAAACCGAAATAGAATAAATTTAACCATTTAGCTTCAATTCATGTTAACACATGCATTTACATATACTGTTCTGATGCTCTCTTAAGAGCGTTGGGGAGCGTGGAAGAAATTATAATGTCAACAATCGTTCCCCTTACTTACTACTCTGACCCGCAAAGGCCCTAGGTTCGGCTATAGTGGACCAGTCGCATTGATTAGATATCCGCCCACAGCACTGTAATAATTACTTGAGTTGACTGACTACGTTGAATCTTGCATATGAGTGTAACAGAGAGCGCCCCGTCTTATCTGAAGTGACGACTGATTTATTTATTTTCATTTACGAAAAACACTCATCGCTTGGTATGCTTGTTAATTCAATTACAGTAGAAACATTGGGTTCGGCAACGAATTAATAATTGTTCTTTTTTTATTTTAAATTTGAATTTAACATCATGATGTTACAAATGCAAAAAGGACAATTATATACAGGTTAGTTTTTTCCGTGTTCACTGTGGGGGTCGCGGAAACTATAAAAGATAGAGAAACGGTTAATTGAATTGAAAATTTGACAACTGTCTGTTTATTTAGCTCGAAAATCTGCCCTTCTTTGTCCATTTAACCGTTTCTCTATCTCTTATAGTTTCCGATATTCCTACACTGAATACGGGAAAGAAATTATATATATATATATATATATATATATATATATATATATATATATATATATATATATACCGGGTGACCCGGCGATCTGTAAAAGCCCCATAACTTATTTGCTATTTGAGATATCGACTTCTAGTTTTCTTGAACTGGTACCCACACTTATTCTGCATATTTTAAAAATATGTATGTTTTTGTACAGAGTGTCCCAATGTACATAACAGACCAAAGTTATGTTTTTTTAAATGGAACACCCTATATTTTATACTTTATTTTCAACCCTCTTGAGAAGCTGATAAAAATAGTATAAGCTAGTATGGGTCTATTATGAACGGTTGGTTAGTTATGGGCAAATTTGTGGCAAAACAAAGACACATTCAAAAAGTTGCAGAAGCGCTCCTAGCAATGCTAGCGTGGTTTTTTATACACTAAAGAATTTTCCACATCATGAAGAATAACAAAAATCGGCTTTGGTTCTTTTTTGTTCATACTGCTATACAGGATGTCAACATACGCAAAATAATGGATAACTATTTTTTTTCAAATGGAACACCCTATATATCTTGCCACCAATGCATGGAATTTTTAATAAGCTTTTCAATGATGTACAATTTGTATAATGAAATATTAAGGATTCTTAAGATTTATCCATAAAAACATTTTTCTTTTGTCACCTCCTGCTCATTTTTGGATTTTCAGCCAAAACTAAGCATTTTCTGAAAAAATAATATGAGACCAAAGTTGTAGAGCGGAAAATTTTCGATCGATACAGGTCTTTCGACTTTTCCAATAATGCGTGCATTGCCCGCCAGAGTGCGCAAAATCACGACCGTATTCGCATTTTAGAGTTTTTCTCAAATTTTTTGTTAATTAATTGCACTATACCTTATTTTCCACGTCCTCTAGCAGAAAAACGGGTAATTATAGAATTATTTAAATGACCTACATCGATTGAAAATATTCCGCTCTACAACTCTTAAAAGAAACAATTTTTGCCCAAAAAGCATAGCTTTCTCTAAAAATTTAAAAAACCATTGAAAAACGCAAAAATTGATATATACATTTTCAATTTGCGTTTTTAGGGAAAACTATGCATTTTTGACAAAAATTGCTTCTATTAAGAGTTGTAGAGCGGAACATTTTCAATCAATATGGGCCCTATAATTTCCCGTTTTTCCGCTAGAGGGTGCGGAAAATAAAGTATAGTGCAATTTATTAATAAAAAATTTGAAAAGAAAACGCTAAAATGCATACACGGTCACGATTTTGCGCGCTCTGGCTGGCAATGCACGCATTATCTTATAAGTTAAAAGACCTATGTCGATCGGAAATTTTTCGCTCTACAACTTTGGCTTCTTATAATTTTTCCTCAAAATGCATAGTTTTGGCTGAAAATCCAAAAATGAGCAGAAGGTGGCAAAAGAAATATGTTTTTATTGATAAATCTCAAGAATCCTTAATATTTTGTTATACAAACTGTATATCATTAGAAAGCTTATTAAAAATGCCATAGATTGATGGCAACTTATATAGGGTGTTCCATTTGAAAAAAAATAGTTATCCATTATTTTGCGTATGTTGACACCCTGTATAGCACTATGAATAAAGGAGAACCAAAACCGATGTGAATTATTCTTTATGATGTGGGAAATTTTCTAGTATATAAATAATGATGCTATCTTTGCCAGGAACGCTTCTGCAATGTTTTAAATGTGTACATGTTTTTGCCACAAATTTGCCCATAACTAACCAACCGTCCATAATAGACCCATACTATATTATACTATTTTTATCAGCTTCTCAAGAGGGATGAAAATAAAGTATAAAATATAGGGTGTTCCATTTAAAAAAACATAACTTTGGTCTGTTATGTATATTGGGACACCCTGTACAAAAACATACATATTTTTAAAATACGCAGAATAAGTGTGACTACCAGTTCAAGAAAACTAGAAGTCGATATCTCAAATAGCAAATAAGTTATGGGGCTTTTACAGATCGCTGGGTCACCCGGTATATATATATATATATATATATATATATATTACACCTGAATTCGGGTCGCTTCTGTATGCGAAATGATCAATTGAATATTATAACAACTTCACCTTCTAAGCGGGTTTTGAATGTGAGAATGAAACATGTAATAAAATTTAACACATTTTACAGAACTGTCCCTATTATTATTTCAACATTATTGTTTATGACTCAAGAACATTAGGATGTGTTGAGAAAGTGAAAAAAAGGATTTTAATGTTATAATTACTGCTTATTCACACACAAATATTTAATTAAAACCACATAAAATAATACAAAGAACAAGACAAGAAATTGCGCCATAATAAATAAACGTGAAAATAAACTAAAATAAATAACGAAAATAATACAAAATTAGTACTAATATTTAATATTTTATGTCAATTCTTGATTACAAATTAATTTTTCTAATAAAATGTTTTAAAATTCAATGTGTACATATAAAAAGAGTCAAAAAGGAATTAAAAACTAATCCCTAACAGGTAAATTTCGTGTTTTTCTAGGATCTATTAATTCCGGTAACATGTTGTTTAAATAAAATTCTTTTTTCCGCTACCGACAACGTAAATACGCATTGCATGCATGGTTACAGGTACCGTAAGTGGCTGATAACATTCGTGGTGTTTGTTGTCCTTGACGACGGAACTTAATTTTTACTTACGGACCTAGGAAAATAATAAACAGAAACGTAACGCTCCAACATATAGGCGAGCAACACATTTTCGTCTATACCTACAGAATCGGCATCCTTTTTACATAACCACTGCTTAAAAAGAGTCGTAACAGGACACATACCTTTTTAGATTTTGTCGGTAACACATTCTAACACGCAATATTCGCAGCTTCGTTTGCATCCGTGCCCGCAAAAACTGTCACTGGATTGACACAAACAAACAAAATTCGACATTGTTTTCTCCGTTGCTGGGTTGCCATAGGACGCATAGAACGCATAGGTGACTATAAAAATTTGAATCCCAAAAGTTACAAGCCGTATTTTAGAATATTTTCTGATCATTTTTAAGTATTATATTTCCGGTAGCGGAAAAAAATTAATAAGCAACACGGAACGTAATGACAATTAACATTTTCGGCAGGCGACGAGCCTCGGCTCCGCCTCGGTTCGTATTCGCCTACCTCAAATGTTAATACGTCCTTACGTTCCTTGTTGCTTAAATAACTATTAGAGGAGGCAGCATTTTATTTGTCCACAAATCTGTATCTCTGGTAATCTAAAATAAAAAATATCGAATAAGCCTATTAATTTTGATTTTAGCAGTATTGATTAGTTTACCTTTTCGACAAGAATTCCTGTAGGAGTATAAATGACAAAATAACAGATCTCCCTTTCTGTTATATTTAACAGAATTTGATAATAGTATTGATGACACCTATTTAATTTAAGGTGTCATCGTTCGCCATCGACACATATGGTATTACTTTAATTTAAGGTGTCATCGTTCGCCATCGACACATATGGTATTAATTTATTCGTTATAGCATCCCTTGGTGTCGCATGCTTTGTTTTATAAGGGCATTTAATTTCCACGATCCAATTTGGATCCCCTAATCCATCTGGGCTACATGCCAGGTATGGGTATTCTTTAGAAATGAAAAGACCACACGGATATACTTTTAAAGAATATTGTGCTTCGAATTGTTTAATTGCCGCTTGTTCATAATATACACCATATGAAGTCTTTTCATTACCAAAAAACGTTTTGTACAAAATATTTTCTACTTTTTTTCCGCGCTTTGTAGTTTTTCGCATTTTAATTATTTCTCCAAACCGAGATGCGGTTAATCTTAAGGATCGTTCTTCAAACCACTTTGGATTTGAGCTTTGACCTCGAGTTTGGACTTCTATTACATCTACATAGTTTCCAAGTCGTTCAAGAAATACATCTTTTTTTATAGTATATTCTTCTTCTGGCATATCTTCAATTTGTGCATCGGGGCCATAATCTTCATCGGTTGTTCTGATGGGTTCCATTTTTCGTTTTTTTCTTTTCTCGATAGGTTTAGCTTTATATTCAAATCTTTTATTTTTACTTTCTATTATATACTTCTGGGTATATAATCCTGGTTCACATATATCTGATAATGAATTATATAGTATGCCGTAGAACATGCCTTCAGAATTAAAAGATAATACTGCTGCTTCACAGCGGGTTTGATATTGTCCACGTTTTGTAAAATTAATTCTTTTACCGCCAACAAACTTGCAAACAATTGAATTGAAATGCTCTGTATCATTTGTATCCATATTCCGAAACAGGCTGGATGCATTAATGGACAATCTGTTTAGGCAGTTCATAACATCAATCGTTAATCCACATTCTTCCATTCCTGGTATATGATTAATTTCCGTTTTTTTTTACGCATTTGAAATATTGTATTGCTTGGCATTCCTTGTGTTCGCCAAATATATGTGATGGCATATTTTGAATATCGTTTTGCAGGAGTAATATTTTCTCCTGCATGTCATTATTTTCTGAATTTCGATATCTTATCGAGCCCATTATTGCTGATCTAAATCGCTTGAAGTTGTTTCGCACAACATTTCGAAGATATGGAGATACAGGCAAATTTTTTTGAATTGCTGCGTCTTCGCTCTGCATTAAAACAAAACAATAAATGTCTTACAATTTGTACTTTGTGGTGGAGGCGGTTACTTTGTGATACATTTTAACTATTTAATAAAATAACAAGAATAACTTTTTTATAATAACTATTTTATTTTTACGGTGACTAGTTTCGACTCGTCAGCGAATCATTTTCAAACGAAGTAAAAATAAAATAGTGCATAGAAAATGGCAATTCGTCTTATTTTCTTACAGCTTGGTTGAGATATAATAACTTACCACACAATTCTCTTAGCTTCTTGCAAAAATTCCTCAGCATGTGATTTTTGCATTCTATTTTTTCGACGCTTTGTAGGCCGTATGGCTTATTTTGAATAATTTTTCGGTAGACGCTGCTGTCTCCATCTGCTACTAATTTTAGATATTTTACACCATACATGTCCATACTGCGTGTAAAGCCTTCTGAGATGATATCAGCTTCCATGCTTGTTGATGTACCACTCCAATTTTTGAAGCATTTGTGTTGTTTTGGAGTAATTCCACTTACGCCAGGCCGTTCGCATACGCTACAATATTTGTTTCGGACTCCCATAAATATCACTTTCTTGGTGCGATAACCTAGAATACACGCCTGAAAAAATATGATAAATTATATTTATAAAAGAATGATCAATTATCCTTACCACTCCTGACGAAGCATTGTAATTAATGTTATAAGATCGTTTACTCCAAGCTCCATCTGTTATGACGGTAATGTATGGAATACCGTGAATATCCACATCACCATTGTCTTCAGCTAATCTTCTTTCTTCACGGGCGGCCTCTTGCATAGAATTCCATGTCGTTTTATGAATTACATCCGAAGCAATGCCAATGTAATAGCTAAATGTTTTATTGGCCATTGCAGGAATATTCATAACTGAATTCAATTCCTTTAATTGAGAATAACCAATTCCAGTTGATATTGACCCTAATGCAACTGCAATATTGGTATTGGCATCGGACTCCGGTCTATCTGTACATATTTTATTAGTAATCTTACACATTTTGCACTTCATTGTAAAAATGCAATTCATTCCTCTACGTTCTTCATTGACAATGTCCATATTAATGAACGAACAATCGAAAGGAGAATGTGTTTCACCATTTAAAATTTGTTGAAACACAAAACCAATGTCAACAATGCGCCTACCCAAATTCGATAGATCCATGAAATTATTTGAAGATGTTTTTATAATAATGTTATCTGCTTTTTGGGCTTCAACTGCAGTACTAGTACTAGCAATTAAAGTTTGGGGTGTTTCAACATGCGGAAATATACTAGAATTGTTGGCTGTTTCCTGGTCTATAACTGAAGTACTCGTACTAGCAATTGAACGTTGGAATTTTTCAACAATAGGATCATGCCTCTTATATTTTTTCATCCTGAAATATATTAAACTTTATTTTATTTGAACAGTATACATCCACTATGTGTAATAGTAGATTGCCAGCGTAGAGGAAATATTTGATTATAATAAATCCAGGGATAAAATAGCTAAACTCTGCGCAGACCGCCGAGTTTAGCTATATCCCGACAACCGGGTACATTTAAATTTAGAACATTTGTAGGATTTTACGCGGATTAATAACACAGATCTACAAAAACATGTTTTATGTATTACGTCAGGTTTTTTGCTTTCACCGAACAAAAGTTCGTGAAAATACAGTGATCGTGAAATTTTTTAACGGAAATATCTGGTTTGAGGTCCCTAGATGCCATTTCAAAGATTTCTGGAAAACAATTGTGTCTGTGTGTGTGTGTCCATGCGCGCTGTATCTCAAAAACTTAAACAAGAATTGGCATACTTTTAACATAAGCCTTATTTCACAGTCCGAGGAACTTGAATTTTTTGGTAAAATTTCGTACACCGGAAGTAGGGGTTTACTTGAACTGTTTTTGGTTTCTTGCAATAATTTCTTAATTATGAAAATCATTACAAAAACATTTAAACCAATATTGAAGAGAACGAAGAAATAAACATTTTTTGTTTGAACATATTTTTCATAAATCCTTCTTTTTATTATTACAAATATTTTCATTATTGGTTTATAATTATGAAACTATAATAGTTAGAAAATTTTATAATTATTAATTGTGGAGAATGGCAAAATGAACAACTTATAAAGAATGGGATTTTTTCTAAATTCCTTTAGTTTTTGAGTAAAGTGATTATTCGTATTTGAAGTATAATTTCATAAGTTGTATCCGATCTTGTTGCAAACCGCATTATGTACATTTAAAATATGATTTAAATTCAAAATAAACAATTATAGTATAAATATAAATAACCAATATAGTATCAAATGGGTGAAAGTAACATGATCACCATTTTTTACAAAATACAAAACACATCAATTGGTGATGTGGCCATCATGTTACTTTCACCGACTTGTTGCTATATTAGTTATTTATATTTAAACTTTAACGGTTTATTTGAAATTTGTATCATATTCGAAATGTACATCATGCGGTTTGCAAGATCGGACAATACTGACCTTTAAAACGTGAAAATTATGAAATTGTACTTCAAATACTAATAATCTTTGACTATATAATTATATGGACTGTTAACCCCAACTTCACGTTGGAAGCCAAGACCTGTGGCGACGCCGTGTGGACAAGCGGCGGTTGAGAGAAAATTTCTGACATTACGTAAATCAAATCATTGTAAAAATGGTACTACATTGTTTTGTAGAAGGATGCACATCTAAGAAATACTGCAAGAATAGTGACGTAAGTAATTGCAGCCTGCAGTTTTACGGGTATGTGTAACTATACTTTCTAATCTAAACGCTGTACGTAAATTATATAGGTAGACAATAACGCTATTTTATAGTTATAAAGCTTTCCATAAACATAGAAATAAAAATAAATAAGATATGAATATATTAATTATTTAAAATACGATTTCTTTCATTTTTTTTCTTACATTCATATATCCTTTAAATTTCCCGCAATTTGCCACACGGGGCGGGTCCTAAACCAACTTCATGTTGGATACATAACCTTATGGGCGAAGGGGCAAGCGGGACGGGGCAACTAGTAGTCCATGATTGTATAGTCAAAGCTAATAATCAGTTGATTCAAAAACTAAAGGGATTTTGAATAAAATTAATTCTTTATAAGTTGTTCATTTTGGATTTCTCCACAATTATTATTTATATTATTTTGATCTAACTATTATCGTTTCACAGTTATAAAGTGATAATGAAAATAAATGTAATATTTTTTTAAACAAGAATTTTATGAAAAATAGTTTCAAAGAAAAGTAGTGTATTTTTTCGTTTTCTTCAATATTTGTTTAAATGTTTTTGTAATATTTTTCATAATTAAGAACTTTCGTTCGGTGAAAGTAATAATAACTTGTATACACAATGTACATTTGCTGCATAAAATAATAATGAAGGTATATTTCCAAAAATATAATATGTGATTTTATTTTTAACCAAATTAATATCTTCTACGTTTTGTACAAAAACTGCCCTTATTACTTGAGCCAAAATGTTATAAGCGGTGACACTAAAATCTCAAAGTGCCGGCAAAAAAAAGTATAGCTAAATTAAAACTACTAAATGGATAGAATAGGACTAAACCAGTTTTTTGAAAAAAAAATTAAATATAAACAATTATATTTCAACGTCTTCTTTTATTAAAAAAATAATATCTCGAAAACTATTAATTATAACTGGACTTTTACGTGGAAAGGATCAAATTTCATTATGCTATTTCTATTTTTACATATTTATAACAAATGACTTATTTTGAATGCAATAATTACATCTAAATTGAAAACAAATTATGTTCCCCGTCTGATAGAAACATCTAGTAAAAAGCAAACGAAAGTAAATTTAATTTCCTTTTGATTTCCAATTAAAGAAAAAATGGACCGCAATTGTGCCAAAAGTTACAGCACTTTTCGCAGAGCGCGGCACCGGTCTGACGCGCCGCGGCACTTTTCATCATAATTATCCATTATACTAGCTGTAATAATAATAAATGATATCAATGATATTATCAATAATATAGGTTTATTAATAATTTTTCTCGGCGACACTTTGGGATTTTAGTGTCACCGCTTATAAAATTTTGACTCACTTTTAGTATTGTATATTTTTTCTATGTTATTAATATTAATATAATAGCACATGTGACTCTAAAGAAGAAAAGTTTTCGATCATATTGTAGAATATTTGATAATCTCTTTCTAATACCATTTTGCTACAAACATCAATATCCAATTTGGCAATGAATATTTCCACATTATAACAAGCACATGGTTTGTAAAAAAGAGTTACGTGATGGAAAAGAATGGATGTTATTTTCGAGATCAGGGGGTCAAAATCATTGAAGAAAAAGTAAAATAATAAATAAATATTTAACTTACCGGCCATTATTCAATATTTTAGTACGAGCTCTTGAAGATAGTCTTTTACAACTGTTTTTTCTATTTCCCATATTTAGCTAACTAAACACTTTTAAAAACGTAATAAGTTAAAACTTCACTGCACAAAACTTTGCGCTTTGGCGATCGGTTAACAATTACTTTAAAAATGTCTTTACTAGATGAATATAAATGGGAACTCAACGTTCCCGCACAGTGGGTGGTAATAGAGGGGGTTACAGGTAGTTTATT
Source organism: Ocypus olens (assembly GCA_910593695.2). NCBI lineage: Eukaryota > Metazoa > Arthropoda > Insecta > Coleoptera > Staphylinidae > Ocypus > Ocypus olens. Next base: position 35,674,572 of record OU343060.1, read on the forward strand.
CATGCAAATAAATAACCCTGTTTTGAATAACAGACTCATTTGCTCAGGGTACTAATCCGAAAATCTCATTTTCATGGAATTGCGTTAATTATCGCTGAAAACAAACCTTTTTGACCAGATTCGCCTAATCTATTTTCTAGGAAGCATAACAATAGACTGATTTATTTATTGTTTTCGACTTACAGCAATACATGTTAACATGTATTTTTGTATATTCGACCATTATTTCAGTTTATAAAATACAAAACAAAACAAGTTATAAATTAAATGTATTATTGGGTTGAAATAATAATTGCAGCGGTTATTGTTGTTGCGGAAGGATTCCACCTTTCCGCTACCTGTAGTAAATAGAAAGTTCCTTACAATTAAATATATTAGAACAATAAAACATTAAATGGAACTCGGCTATTCCATAAATAAGTGCACACTTTTGGGGGTTTATCAGGGATTTTAGCGAATTTCACATATATTATAAAGGCTATTAAGACATGGCTTATGGACCTTACTACATGTTCACAAAATTATTGTGTTAAAAGTTATAATAATGTAAACTTTTAGTACACTTTTTTTTTGAACTCAAAAATAGCGTGAACCGTCACCGATACAAAAAAGCTATTCTATACTTTTTATGCTTAAATGTTCAAAGTTTAAAATAATAATTTTTCCAAAACATAAAAACTTTATTTACATAGTTGTTTTAATATAAATAAAATATATCAAAAAATAATCAAATACTCATATTATAATTTTCTAAAACAGAAATATCTTATACCCTGTTTATTACTTAGAATTGTTCTGTTTTCAAAATTATGGGAACTTTAAAACTTTTTGAGATATGATTTTTTACCCGAGCGCTGCATTGCTGTGAGGAGCACATTGGTGTAATGGTACGGAGCGCGGTGTGCGAAAACTTTTAAATTGTTTATTAACCCGAAATGAAGTCAACAATGTAGTTTATGTAACAGTATAACAGATCCCCCCTTTTACCCGATAAACATTATATAGCGATAAATCGGGAAACTATGCTATATAAATTGATTAGACTCTTTTACATTGTGCTACGCGAATATCGAAAATCTGATATTTACTTTGGTATACTGCTCTTTAAATACAATTCATGCTGTTTCAAATTACACATAACTAGTCTTTTCTTTTAATATTCTTGCTATCGCTTTTACCTGGCTCAACTAATTTCATCACTTTTATAAGGTTTTGATATTTTCGATAGTTGATGCATCCAAAGGTTTCCGCCCGCAGGAATGTCGTTTTGCATTTTTTTCTACATTAAGGATATGCACTTTCGGGCCAATGAAAATGAGATGTCAAAAGTGGTCACCAGTTTTCGTATACTCCATTTACTTGATGCAATAGATAAGACTTTGACTTGATTTGTGTGATTGTTGGTTCTAAGTACTAGTAATGGTCTGTTTGATTTTTTCGATCACGTTCTTTATTTTCATCCCTGAAAGTTTATATTGTTATAACTTTTAACACAATAATTTTTTCAACTTCTAGTAAAGACCAAACGCCATGTCTTAATTGCCTTTATAATACATGTTAAATTCGCTAAAATCCCTGATGTACCCCTAAAAATTGTGCATTTATTTATGGAATGGCCGAACTGTATTAAAATTTTCATCTAAATCAATAATAGGCATTGAACACTTATCCGTACACTATAATCAAAGAACGCGTGTTCCTGTTTATATATCGTATCTTAAACAGATAAACATCCAGCCAAATAACGCTCACTTGGCGTGCCGACGTTCGTCTGTTTCCGTGGGTTTCGCCGATTGGTGGTAGACTAGAACGGATTATAATATTAAAATACTTATTTAATTCATATCTTAGTTAATAGTGATATTAGAATAAAATTTATTAGAATATAATATATTCCAATTTTAATTCCGGAGGGCACAGAGTTTTCACTTTTCCCATTATTTTGTTTTTTTGATTTTATTTTTGTTACAAACAAAAATAAATTAAATCTAATATCTGTGTGCCCTCCGAAAATTAATTCTAGAAAAAGCGTAAAAAGCGGATTTTAAATATATACACTAATAAGCGGGATATCAAGGTTTTTCATAAATGCATGGTATCCAGGACTCTTAAGGTCGTAGCGCGGAGCGGACGCGTCTTCATGCATTCACATGCATTTTTCTTGGGGGCCGCGTTGCGCCGCTCCGGCCCACCGACCTAGTGGACGCCCAGCATTACACGGTGTTATATATTTAAAGTATTTAAAAAAAATTGACTAAATTTGATAAAGTGTCACATTTTTCATTTAAAATTTGACGGATAGACAACATTAAAAAAATGGATAAATATTACTTACATTTAGTATTTATTACGCAAATAAATATCCACTGTGAATTATAATCGTCACCGTTCTCTCTCTAGTTTCCGGTTTACTTTGTGTTAACATTTGTATTTCACTTATTAATAGTGTAATATATAAATATTCGAATTACCAACAACAACTCAAAACTACATTCTAATAGTTCGTTACCTGTACGCATTATATAAGCGGCAAATATGCCGACTCCTTTTGATGGGCATAAAACGCACGACCTGACATCTATTGACCGTGAATTAAAACTTTTCATATTTTTGCCACCTTAAGAGATACGAGGTTGGTTAAATTAGGGCAAAGTTGTGTATTCTAATGTTGATTAATAATCTGTTGAGAAATTTTTGTTTTCAAAAAATCGCGAAAAAAATAAAAAATTTCAATTTTCAGTTTTACTTTTTTATTCGAAAACTGTTACTATTGCACATTTTGCACTAAGACATTATTAGAGCACTTTTTAATGGGGGATCTAAATATGATTAGATTTATTGTAGCTTTCAAGATGGAGGAGAAACAATAGACAACTTTTGTTTCTCTTATGGCCGCAAAATTGGATTTTTACATTTTCTCATGCAAGATTTTCTTCTTTTTTCGATGATATATCACACATTATGTTTTAATTTTACATTTGAGCCAAAATTTTATATTTATTATTTTTGTAAAGAGTGCCATGCAAACATCACACTTTTCTACAACAATGAGTATTACAAAGCCTGTAAAACAAATAATAACAACCTTAGGAATTTATTACAATATTTAAAACTACTAGAAAACATAATGCTACAATAAGTGTTCAAATTGTTCACCTTCCACTTCCAAACACAATTCTACTCTTTCTTAAATTATAAATTGCCCTACTAATATCTCTTCTTCTAATATTATTTATAGAATCAACGATACTTCAACGCAGTTCATTAATGTTCGTTAGAACGCTTTGATAAATCTTATTTTTCAAAGTTCCCCATAAAAAATAATCCAATAGGGATAAATCAGGAGACCGCGCTGGCCAACGTACATCACCATTGGTGGAAATTAATTTATGTGGAAACAATTCGGATAAACGTTGACCTACCAACCGCGCGTTGTGAGGTGGCGCGCCATCTTGTTCCGTTGACCATAGCACAGGGTTATTACAAGTTAACTTATTTACGCAAAACGAATTATAACTTAATAATTGATTATTTTCGTTGTCGCTCCACACCTGTGAAACTCTCGTTGATATCCAATTGTTTGGATTGTAGGATAGTGCCCACCCACCGCCCTTTGTATTAACTTTAACTTAAACTACAAAACTATGTCCGTACAATAAAATTTCTTTGTATACTTTTTCCGCTTGAAATTGAAAATCTACCTTCGAAGGGACTTTATTGCAGCCCATTGTGCGCTCGGATTTTTATTAGGGTTATGAGAAGAGGCTGGACGTCTGCGGAAGTCCAGAGTCGGCTTCGCTAATTGCATATTTGCCCCCATTTCTATGTTACATGAACTAAAATCATCTAAATTAGTGTTATTATACTTATTACATTTTACTACAATAATTAAAAGAAACTAGATATTATCCGAGTATCCGAGTCAGACTAGTTGATTTCCACAAATTTTGAACATATTCGATGTCTGCTTTCTAATGCTCCTTTTGAATAATTTTTAATGATTAATGCCAATAGTGTAAGATTACATTACATTATGGCTTTAGGTTATAAAAAGATACAAATTCCTTAACTCCTTTCTCTTTGCAACAGTACAAATAAAATGCTCCCTTTAAATTTTTTTAATGATAGACGCCATTGGATAATTATGAGTTACAAATTCCCTCACTATTTAAGTTGTAATAAGTTTAAGAAGTACATAAAGACAGCCTCAAATAGATCTGTGTTTCAATTGGTGTAATATTTTTCTTTGCAACGGTACAATTATTATCTTGTGAAAGGTTTAAGTGCACGATGGAAACGTCATTAAGTGAAACAGCAAAATTAATTTCATCTATTTATAATTAAACTTATTTCTTCACATCTGTACATTCACTAATCACCTCAAAATCAGGTATAAAACCCGTTCAAACCTTCCATAATCTCCACAGTCGTTCACGATCACCTTCACGTAAGTGTATTTTATTATTTAACATTCAATTTAAATGCGAAGCTGCACTGATGAGAGATAAATCTCGAAACGCGTTTCCAGATGGCCAATTACTTAATTTTCATATATTTTTTAATTCAGTGGTATTTTTAGTTATTATCAAATTTGTTTCATCTAGTAACACTAGATAAGTTTAGCACTGTGTGTCCTTGTCAAAATGTTTTCTGGTTTTTTCATTTTAATAATAACATTTACAGTTTAAAGTTTCACATTTCATTTTAGAATAATTTTCTAAGTTAGTCTTGTTTGTAGAAATAAACGATCTTAGACCAATGTTATTATCTAGTAGTACTAGTAATAACATGCAAATTTCTTTTGTATCATTCAATATCCGGCGTAGCACTAGCCAGGGAAGTAGTTGCTTCAATAAGTTATTTGTTTATAGTCTTAGTAAGACTTAATTTTTTGCTTGCAGATTAACGAACAGGTTGAATATTCATATATTCAGGCTACATTTCGTTTTCTTGTATTTATTTCGATGATCCCCAACCATGTCAGGAGAGAGGCTTCTCCGGAATGTATGTTGAAGATTTCTATCAACAATCTACAGAGTCCCTTCAATCTATCAATGGAAACTCTTTTCAAATTAATTTTGACGAATTTCCAAATAACGGCGATCAAATGGATACATAAACAATAGAAGATGAAAATCAGACGTCAGCAAAACACATGTTTCTTTCAACGCATATTAAGAGAGTGGTGGTACACATGTATAACATTCTTATAAGCGAGAACCATTAATCTGCATTGCGGAGAATTTCGGTTCTAACTGGAATTCCATATTCAACAGTGTGAAAAATAGTCAGAAAAGGACAATTGGAAAGGAGACGCCGAAGAAGTTCAAAATTTGTGAAAATAGATGATGCCACCGCTAAGAGGATTAAAAATACTATCTACGACTCGTATAAATCAGGTAAAGTTCCAACAATTGAATTTGTTTTAGAAAAGCTGGGTGATGAGTTTCCATACAAACGAACAACCCAGCATGAATATCTCCTCCGAACACCGATATGAGTATTTAGAAAAAATTAAGGAATATCGGAATGCAGGGAGGTCGATCATATATTTGGATGAAACGTGGTTCGATACTCACGACGTCGTTTGCAAGGGATGGATCGACAAATCTAATAAGTGTTACCTTACCACTCCATGTAATAGAGGAAAAAGAATTGTAATTCTACATGCGGGAGGAGATTCAGGTTTGGTGCCAAATGCTTTATTGTTATCAGCAAAAAATGTTGCCTCAAGCTCTTTAGATTATCATCAGGACATGAATGCTGAACTATTCGAAACTTGGTTCCGAAATCAATTATTAACTAATATTGGAAATAATACAGTTATTGTAATGGATAATGCAGCATACCACTCAAGGCAACTGAACAGAATTCCTACCATGGCTTCTAAGAAAAATGATAAAGCTGAGTTTTGCATTCAGAATAATCTAATTTTTTCCCCCAATTCGAAAGAAAAGGATTTGTTGGCAATTATCAAAGCACGAAATTTCAAAAAGGAATATGTAGTTGATAAAATGGCAGAAGAATTTGGCCACCAAGTGTTGCGACTTCCTCCTTACTACTGTATATTAAATCCAATTGAGCTTGTATGGTCAACAGTAAAAAGTAATTTGCGGAAAAATAATACAAATCCCAAAATGAGCGAAGAAAATTAAAATGATCCAACAAGAATTTAACAACATTCCAACTACCACGTGGAAGAACTGCATCAGTCATGTTATTAAAATTGAAAACAATTATACGACGCTTCAGCAACCAACTGTATGTTTCAATATTAATCTTCAAAGTGAAACTGAAAGTCAAAGTGATGTTTCAAGTTGTGCGGAGTAATATTTGTTTCTTTATGTAATTTTTGTCATATTTATTTATTTATTGTAATACTGCATTCTTTTATATGTAATATTAAAATAGGAATGTAATGAATTTTATTGTGTATATATTTGACTTGTTGCAATATATGTATTTTTCTGATAATGTATCTTTCTAATTTTCGCACGTACTGCGAAGCCGGCTCTGGACGGCCAGTCTCTTCCCATTACCCTAATAAAAACCTAAGCGCACAATGGGCTGCAATAAAGTCCCTTCGAAGGTGGATTTTCAATTTCATGCGGAAAAAGTATACATATATTGTTCATGTTTGAGGTTTAAGAATCACCAAGACAGAGTTCTTAATTTAAGTAAAGATTAGTCCAAAGGGTGGTGGGTGGTCTCGATCCTACAATCCAAACAGTTAACAGTACCACAGAGTTATTCTAAATGAACAAATTTATTATTAACAATTTATTCTTAGTAAATTTATGTAGACGATTAATTCAGCTTAGAACAGAATATGTGTGTGACGCTTATTGTAACCTTTTAATTGACTTAGTAAATTGTCAACAAATTAGGTCACTACTTTTTTAATTATCATTATATTAATAATGTTCACTCAAGAGTATAAATAATGATATCGCGATCATTACTCCTTTCACTTTGAGCTCAAGGTGAAACCTATTATTACACAACCTCGTAAATAAACTTGTTTGGTTTGCCTTTTAGTACTCGCTTGTTGCTGCTACGGGACGGTTGCAATCAGTTTAATAAGGTACATTAAGTTATAAAAAAAAACATAATACGATACATGTTGTTTATGTAAAATTCGTGACCTCCGACATAATATTTATTATCAGATCTGTATATTGATCCGCAACCTTGCTTCATTCTACTTCACAAAAGTGACAAATCATTGGGTACTGTGTGTACAATAATACTTAATTAGTAATTAGTAATTTGAAGTTTTATTTTAGTCACATTGTTATTCAACCATGATCGTTCTCGGTTTGGTGGTGTTGGTTACTGGACTCTTGTTTGTTTGGTGGAGAGAGGGGAAGAAACATTTTTATGAGCTTGCTGGTAAATTTCCCGGACCTCCAGTAATACCAATTTTTGGAAATGGATTGAGCATCTCGAGGTACCCAAAAGGTGAGTGCCAAAATAAACAATAAGTTACGTTTGACAGCTAGAAATCATATTTTTAAAATGGTGGTATCAGTTGTGAACATTAAGTCACTTTCTCCGATTTGATGGTATAATAATAATAATAATACGTTATTCTCCCGGACAGACACAAATATCCAATTAAAGGGAAAGATACATAAAAATAAATATAAAAAATAGTTTGTATTCAATCAAAACGATATTTTAAGCATTTTGCAGGAGCAGATAATAAATTCTAATAATAAGATTTCGAAAACAAAGACTAACAATCATTTATTTCTAATTCCATACGCTGATTATTATGTTTAATGTTTAAGGTACATTGCATTATTTGGCAAAAGCAAGTAAGGAGTACGGACCTGTTACAAGACATTGGATCGGATCTACTTTTTACGTTTTTCTAACAAATCCTGAAGATGTTGAGGTAAGTCGAATACACAAAGTGGAAAACAATCATCGCCTCCCTACTGAAAACAAAATGGCAACACTCTAAACGTGATTAGGAGTTTGTTGAAGTTTGCATCTCAATATTAGAAAAATTCTACAAAAATTATCACCACAAGAATTGGCACCAAAATCTATAGATTTACTCAAAACTAATGTATTTTTGCTGTACCAGAAAACAATCATTGCACCCCCACTGAAAACAAAATGGCAACACTCTAAATGTGATTAGGAGTTTGTTGAAGTTTGTATCTCAACATTAGAAAAATTCTACAAAAATTATCACCACAAGAATTGGCACCAAAATCTATAGATTTACTCAAAATTAATGTATTTTCGCTATACCAGAAAATAATCATCGCACCCCCACTGAAAACAAAATGGCAACACTCTAAACGTGATTAGGAGTTTGTTGAAGTTTGCATCTCAACATTAAAAAAAATCTACAAAAATTATCGCCTCTCGAATTGGCTCCAAAATCTCTCGATATACTTAAAATTAATGTATTTTCGCCATACTGGAAAATAATCATCGCACCCCCACTGAAAACAAAATGGCAACACTCTAAACGTGATTAGGAGTTTGTTGAAGTTTGCATCTCAAGATTAGAAAAATTCTACAAAAATTATCACCACAGGAATTGGCACCAAAATCTATAGATATACTCAAAATTAATGTATTTTCGCTATACCAGAAAACAATAATCGCACCCCCATTGAAAACAAAATGGCAACTCTCTAAACGTAAATTGGACAAGACGAAGTTTGCATCTCAACATCAGAAAACTTCTACAAAAATTATCACCACTCGAATTGGCACCAAAATCTCTAAATATACTCAAAATTAATGTATTTTCTCTATACCAGAAAACAATCATTGCACCCCCACTGAAAACAAAATGGCAACACTCCAAACGTAAATTGGACAAGACGAAGTTTGCACCTCAACATTAGAAAAATTCTACAAAAATTATGACAACAAGAATTGGCTCCAAAATCTCTAGATATACTCAAAATTAATGTATTTTCGTCATACTGGAAAATAATCATCGCACCCCCATTGAAAACAAAATGGCAACACTCTAAACGTGATTAGGAGTTTGTTGAAGTTTGCACCTCAACATTAGAAAAATTCTACAATAATTATCACAACAAGAATTGGCTCCAAAATCTCTAGATATACTCAAAATTAATGTATTTTCGTCATACTGAAAAAACAATCATCGCATCCCCACTGATAACAAAATGGCACACTCTAAACGTAAATTTGACAAGACCAAGTTTGCATCTCAACATTAGAAAAATTCTACAAAAATTATCACCACTCTAATTGGCTCCAAAATCTCTAGATATACTCAAAATTAATGTATTTTCGCCATACTGGAAAACAATCATCGCACCACCACTGAAAACAAAATGGCTATACTCTAAACGTTAATTGGAGAAGACGAAGTTTGCATCTGAACATTAGAAAAATTCTACAAAAATTATCACCACAAAAATTGGCTCCAAAATCTCTAGATATACTCAAAATTAATGTATTTTCGCCATACTGGAAAATAATCATCGCACCCCCATTGAAAACAAAATGGCAACACTCTAAACGTGATTTGGAGTTGATGAAGTTTCCATCTCAACATTAGAAAAATTCTATAAAAATTATCACCCCAAGAATTAGCATCAAAATCTCTAGATATTTATTTATTTATTCATTTTATATAACCATTCTTGTTTTGTTATTTTCAGGTAATTTTGAGAGATACCAAAAACATTACAAAATCATCAGCATACGACTTTATGAAACCTTGGTTAGGAGAGGGTCTTGTCACATCCACAGGTATTTACACCATACGTTGTATTAATAATAATAATAATAATAATCGTTTATTCTAAAATGTACACTAGTCAATAAAAACTTTTTCCAGGTGCGCATTGGCATCACCATCGAAAATCATTGACACCGGCGTTCCACTTCAAAATTCTGGAAAAATTCGTCGAAGTCTTCAATGAAAAAGGAAAAATTCTGGTTTCCAAACTGAGCAAACATGCCGGAGGTGAACCTTTTGACATTGCTCCTTACATCACATTATATACCTTGGACGCAATTATAGGTAAAGTGGATAATTGCGTTGTAGCTAATTTATAGATAACTTGAATATTCCAGAAACTTCGATGGGTCAGGCTGTTAATATTCAGAATGAAAAACAATCCGATTATGTAAGCGCATTAAAGAGGTAAGATTTCAATCGTTTAGACGGTTTATCACGCAAAAAATAATTAAAATGAATTGAAAAAAAATCGATTTTCCGGAACAACCGCCTTCAAAAAAGAATAAATATCAAATTTCTTCATCATTTATTATTTATTATGAATAAAAATCAGTCAATCCACAATTTCAATATTTTTTTTTCTTGAGTTAACGCGAATACCCTTTATAAAATGGCAATATTTCAAAGCCCAGCAAAGCACTGTTTGACTCGTTTAAAATTTAATTTTTTAACATCAACATCATCAACATGCAGACAAGAGTCTACTTGAGCAATTTAGGCTATAAAATTTCGGGTAGAAATGTTTGCAACTTTTTTATGATTTTTTTATTTTCTGGAGTCTACCAAACTGCAATTATGAAATGACAAGATTTTGAAGTCCAATAAATTACAGTTTGACACATTTCAAATTTAATTTTGTGTATAAGAGTCTACTTGAACAATTTAGTCTATAAAATTTTAGGTACAAATATTTACCACTTTTTTATGATTTTTTTCTGGAGTCTACCCAAACTGCCATTTAAAAATAACAAGATTTCAAAGCCCAATAAAGCACAGTTTGGCGCATTTAAAATTTAATTATTTAACGTTAACGTGTAGATAAAAGTCTACCTAAGGGGAGATATACACCTAGCATGGTCGATGGATGTTTTAATTTTTGCATTTTCTTAAAGTTTGAGATCTCAAAAAAGTTTGGTGAAAATTTCAAGTTAATATCTCAATAACTGACGAAGTTATAGCTGTTATATTTATTCCATGTAAGTTGAAAATTTTTATGATTTACTCATTGACAAATTTTCAAAAGCGTTTTTCTCAAAACTTTGCGCGTTGTCTTTTTTTTAATTTTTGCATAATTTAATTTCATGGTTCCTATTTTTTTACAATTTTTTTTACTTCACGCTTCTACAACGCAAATTATATTTTTTTAAAAGAATGTTAACTTTTTCCAAAAATGTTCGGAATCGTATTTAGGAAGCTAGAAAGGTATGTTTTTACATTACAGAACTTTCTAGTACTTAATACAGAAAGTAAAAATAATGATTTTTTTTTGTTGATTTTTATTTAAAAATTTTGAAACAAAAAAGTATGAAACGTGAAAACATACAAAATAGCAACTGTTTTAGTATTTGCAAATTATTTTTGAAGATAGTTCTTTTGAAAGTTTTATTTTCCAACGAAAATTAAGAAAAAAAAAACTATCAATAAAAATTCACTGATTGTTTCTTTTACCGTTTGAACTAACAATTAAAAGAAAATAAGGTTTATGCAAAGATTAAATTAATTTACAAAATGCCGTTTTTATAAATGATTTTAGTTTTTGAAAAATAAAAATTGAAAAAATGAAATAAATTTTTATAAATGATTTTAATTTTTAAAACTAAATTTTTTACTTAAATCTAAATATTTTGATGGAATTATAAGAAAAAGTAAATTAATAATTCAATGATTTTTTGTTTTTGAACGTTAAAACTAAAAATTAAGAAATACGCGAAACGCGGATATAAAACCAGGCAAAATGCAATTGATTTACAAAATGCCGCCCTATCAAAAATAAGATAAGATAATTTTATTTATGCTAAGAACTTATACAAAGTTGTACACAAGTCAATATTATTAAAATAATTAGATTAAATATTTTGATTTTTTAAATTACGTTTTAAAAATAGTATTTTTGAAAATTTTTGTGTTCAAAACACAAACTTAGATTCTGAGTAAAGGAGGGTGACGAGATGACGGTTTGTAGGCCCATTATACACCTCCATTTTAATATTTAAAAAATGAATAAATAAATTAGAAACAACCTTACTTGTTGCAGAAAGCATTAAATAAATTCTATAAAACTATATATGAATATTCAACCTGTTCGTACGAATTTAGATAAATAAATATTTTAGTTTTCAAGTTTTTGAATAATTAAACTAAAATATGAAAAAGAAAGATCATGAAATAATGCAGAAATTAAGTTATTGTTCAAAATCCCATACTTCGAAATCTATTTTATTTTTTGAAAATGTGTTTTCAAAAAAGTATTTTTAAAACTTTAAATAAAAAAGTTTCTTCGTTAATATCACACTTTATTTTTTTGAGTGACTCGAGTTTCGATCATAAGCTGATCATTTTCAAACTTAAAGTTAACGCCTCAACCAACAATCTATTTTTAAATCGGTACCCAAAAATTCTCGAAAACCACTGAACCGATTGCCTTGATTTTTTGTGGTTATTCTGTACGTAATTGTCTAGTCTTTGTCATAGAACTGTTTTTTTTCAGTTACTTAGTTTTTTTTGTTATAGGCAAAATTAGAAGTAGTTATTGTATCGAAAATAGCTATGTTATGTTCAAACGCCCGCAATTTTGTCAAAAATCTATATTTTCAAAATCAGCTACGACTACATTATAATATTTAGTTAAATAATCTTTTTGTTTTTTCGTTTCAAATGTATTTTGAACCGTTTTGATGTTTTTTTTAAGGCGCTCCGAAAAAAATACCATAATACCGACAATTTGGGAATTTTTTTAATAAAAAAAATCAGAACTATTTCTGAATGTGTATATTTATTTGATACAAAAATTCCAAATCGGATATATCAAGTGGTTTCCCTAAAAAAAAAAATATTTTTTTTTTTCCGGCTTTGCCTTTAAGCGATTTAAAGTATAAAATTTTGGACAGTTAATACATTGCATGCATTATATCCAGTGTAACTCAAGTAAAAAAGAAGAATATCCAGTAATTGCTTAAGTTAAAACAGCAATATGAAAGATAACTTTAGTGTATTATACTTTTTCAGATTGGTAGAAATTATCACGAAAAGGTTTTTCAATCCAGTTTTACAACCGAATATAATCTTTAACTTTACGAAAGTGGGCAAAGAATACAAGGAATTATTAGACTACATCAATGGATATGGTAAAAAGGTACTGTTCATCTTCAAGCTGTGGTATAAATATGAGATTTATCTTTTTTAAGGTGATTCAACAAAGAAGGGAACACATAGAAGATATTGACATAGAAAAACTAAATGCAACAGATGATTTGGGTAAATAAATCATTTGTAACAATATAATAATAATAATTTATTATCTATTAATCAATTGATATGATTATAGGTAAAAGGGTGAAAAGGTTAGCATTTTTGGATTTATTGCTTATTGGTCAAAAAACGGGAAATAATTTGACTGATGCCGATTTGCTCGATGAAGTCAATACGTTTTTGTTCGCGGTAAGTTAAATAGATATAAACTTGAATTTTCTAGCATGATTAGATTATTTTTCTAAATCATCACCATTTCAACGTTTATGTGCTTAACAATTCTAGGGCCATGATACAACATCAGCAGCCATAACCTTTTCCATATATTGCTTAGCGAAAAATCAAGACATTCAGGTATTATCTTTGTATTTCTTTGTGTAAAGCCGAGATTAACGTAATTCTTCCATTGTTCAGCAAAAGGTATACGAAGAAATTGAAGAATTATATGGAAACGATCACGGTGAAATGACGATGCAAAATCTACAGAAAACTAAGTACCTGGACATGTTTGTCAAAGAGTCTTTACGCATGTTTCCCCCAGTCACGAACATAAGTAGACTTTTAGAAACTGATTTGAATCTTTGTAAGTATATATATATTCTCGTCTACCGTTACCGGCATGTATCTACACTATAAATATTACTTCCGAAAAATTTGCAGATGTGTGTTGGGTTGAATATGGCAGACTGATGATTCTTAACAAAGATGAAACAGCTGTCTCTGTCTTTCGCCTCACACATTTGCAAATTTTTATCATCATCTGACCGAGAATCTCGTTAGCACTTTATCTACAGTTATTCACATGTACGGTCGTTAAAAGTTCTCCTATGTTCAATTAAAATGAGGAAATAATTAAATCTGTCCACTGGTAGGCTGTCCACCGCCGCAATTTCTGTGGAAGCTTACAACCATATAAGCGAAACGGAATGTAGTAGCAAAAGTGACTTGTGCTCCACCCAGTGGTGAATAATATCAAGATACATTTCGGTTCTCGTCTACCGTTACCGGCATGTATCTACACTATAAATATTACTTCCGAAAAATTTGCAGATGTGTGTTGGGTTGAATATGGCAGACTGATGATTCTTAACAAAGATGAAACAGCTGTCTCTGTCTTTCGCCTCACCCATTTGCAAATTTTTATCATCATCTGACCCAGAATCTCGTTAGCACTTTATCTATCATTTATAAAACTGATGGATGCATGCAGAAATTTTACTCATCTTCAAGACGCTCTAAATTAAGTTTGAATACAGTCTACTCGTACGTCAAATTTTTAGTGATCATTTTCTCATGGAATTTTAATTTTTCAGCTACACACACCGTACCTGCCGGTACATCGTTAGTAACTTTCAACTTTATGATACACAGGAATGAAAAATATTACCCGAATCCCGAAAAATTCGATCCTGAACGCTTCTCTTCAGAGAACTCCAAGAACAGACATCCGTACGCGTTTGTTCCTTTTAGCGCTGGACCCAGAAACTGTATCGGTAAACTCTTTGATTTTTCTTAGATGAAACTGCTTTTAATGTATGTTGGTTTGTTTTAGGTCAAAAGTACGCAATAAACGAGATAAAATCCACGCTCATTGATATATTGAGTCATTACAAAATACTCTACGCTGAGGATGTCCTAGATATTCAAGATTATATCGTTTTGACGCCTGTGGGCGGTGTGAAAGTACGCTTGGAGAAGAGGAATTCAGTCGGTTAAACAATAATTATGGGAGAAAGACCGGATTTTTCTTAAAATTTATAGTTTATATATTAGCTTGAGACAATTATTGCAGATTTATTAAATACAGATAATAAAGACGAAAAGTAGCCTGAATATTTGAACATATTTTTCGTCTTTATTATCTGTATTTACAGTTTATGTAAAATTATTGTTAATGTAATGTCTGTGTGTATTAATAAATAAGTAAAAAGTAATTTACTTTTATATTTTGATTTCCACATGTAAACGCTCGTCTATCGCAAATGAATTAGACACAACATCCACCGGTTTTTTTTACTACAAAATCACGTTTCGTATTATTTTTCAACTTTTCCAATTTAATTGCCAAACAAAATTGTCCAACTAAACATGAGCCTAAACCTAACACATTTCGAAAATTGAGCAGTAGCGCCTATATTTTGAGTGTCGTTAGGATGGGTCGGAGCCTCAGTGGCGTGCTTATTTTTTAATATCATAACAAATCGTTCATTCTTCGGATGTAATTGACAATACATTACTTAGAAATTCTTTTGTAACATGACTATTACTTATCATTTTATAATCCTGTAGGCGTTTGTCCATTTTTGCTACTTTTCATGAGAGCAAAAACAAATTTCTATTTAACCTGAAAATCATAATTTAAGAAATTTCAGGTTTGGTTTTGAAATTAAAATTTTTATAATTGTCTACTTTCGTTTACACATTATAATTAGAGAGAGGATTTTATGCATTATAAAATGGTGAAATATGTGTAGATCCACAAAAAATTTACAGGATACCCATTTTTTTTTTTCGCAAAAAAAAAGCCCGTGCCGGCCTTGGACCCGGTAAAAATTAAAGTTTGGGTGTTCAGGAATATCAGAAAAATGAGGAACAACAAACAAATGGAAAGCGTTTTTGAGATTTTTCAAATTTTTCAAAATCTCTTTTTGGAACAGTGGGACGGATCCACGTATGATGAAAGATTTAAAGTAATTAATCAAACTGTTTTACCTCGAAAAACCCCCTCATTACATGTAAACCAGGCGATTAAACCCAAAAATCAATTTTTCTCAAGAGATTTTGAAAATTTTTAAAAATCTCAAAAACACCTCCCATTTTTTTCTTGTTCCTCATTTTTCTGACGTTCCTGAACGCCCAATTTTCATCGGGTCCAAGGCCGGCACGGGCAGTTTTTCATTGCGAAAAAAAAAATTGTATCCTGTATATTTTTTGTGGATTTACCCATAAACAGGGTATTTCAGAGCTCTGGGAACGGTCAATCACGTGCCTATTTTTCAAAATTTCGAAAAATATTTTATACAAAAGTTGTGTATAATAGTGAGCTGCACGCCCTAAAAATATTTAAATTTATACAGGGTGTCTCATAACAAAGTTACAGACCAAACTTATGTTTGCATAAAATCCGCTCTCCAATTATAATGAACCCCTTCAAATCAATATTTTTTAAATTTTGCAAAATGCAAAAAATACGCAGTTTAGTGGACATAAAGGGATAATCCGTTAATAAAGTTGTTTATATTATTGTTATTATTATATCTGCTTTTGGCAAACTGACCCAGAATTATACACGAAAAAATACACAAAATTTCAATGTTTACTTTCTCCGTTACGAAGTACGAGAAAGTATTGTGATCGTGATTTTTTTTCAAATTTTTTTTTACGAAATATACGTTTTGGTGTCCCTAGATGCCATTTCCACAATTCCTGGAAAAAAAATTGTTGTGTGTGTGTGTGTGTGTGTGTGTGTGTGTGTGTGTCTGTGCGCGCTGTATCTCAAAAACTAATAGAGCAATTGATATGAAACTTTGAACATCCGTCTTATTTGATAATCTAAAAAACTGAAAAGCTTTTAATAAAATTTCAAACACCGATTGGGGGTTTACCTTAACCATTTTTTTGTTTTTTGCCAATATTTTCTTAAATATGAAAAATATCACAAAAACATTTAAACAAACATTGAAGACAACAAAGAAATGAACATCTTTTGCTTGAAAACATTTTTCATAAAATCATTTTTATTCGAAAAAAAAAATTTTTTTTTTTTTTAATTGTTGGTTTTTAATTATAAAACGATAATAGTTACAGCAAATTTATGGAAAAAATAATTTTAGAGAATGCTAAAATGAACAACTTATAAAGAATAAGTTTTTTTCGAAATCCCTTTAGTTTTTGAGTAAACTGAGTTTTTGAATTTGAAGTATAATTTTTCTATCTTTCATAATTTTGACGTTTTAAACGTCAGTTTCATCCGAGTTTACACAACGCTCGATGTACATTTAAAATATGATTTCAATTGAAAATAAACCATGAAAACGTAAATAGAAATGGCTATGATACCATTAAGTCGGAGAAAGTAGCATGATGGCCACATCACCATTTTTTACTATGTCTTCTCCTTTTGTTTCTTGTCTCAGCTCGTTGTTCGTCCTTGTTCGGTATTAATTTTCGTTTACCTTTATAGGCCCTAGTGCTCTTCTTAAAATTTTTCTTTCTATAATTCTCAGGTTATCCTCTTGTTTCTTTGTCATGGTCATAGTTTCCGCTGCGTACATTATTATTGGCCTTATTAATGTGCTGTATATTTTGATTTTCGTTCTTTTCCCCAGGTTTTTGTTTTTAGTGGCTTTTTGTTTATTAATAATAATAATAATAATCTTTATTGTCATTGAAGTCGTTACACGAAATAACTAAACTTTTAGACGCGTCAAAATAACAAGGATGATACAAAGTAAAAATACATATTCTTATACATTAGTGAACACGACTAAACGAGTAATAAATTACAATAGTATATCATGTATATCATAATATAACTGCTCAAATAAGTACGTTTTTAGAGCTCGCTTAAATGCGACCCACCCGAAACCTCTAAAAATCGGCGGCACAAAGGAAACCGCAATTGCCCATAAAACCGTCAACAGGCCCATAAATCTTCGACGCTGTGCGCCATCCGATAAATCTGGCGCGTGCCAGATATGCGTAGTGTTGCAAAAACGCACACGAAGCGTGAAATCGTTTAGCACGGAAAACGCGAAACCAGATTGCGACTAGGGGTGTTCGATTATGGAAATGAATAATCGATTTTCGATTATTTTTAATTATCGATTATATCGATTAATCGAATTGATCGATTAATCGATAATCGAAATTATCGATTAATCGATAATCGAAATTATCGATTAATCGATTAATCGAAATTATCGATTAATCGAAATGATCGATTAATCAAAATAAAATTATCGATTAATCGATTAATCAAAATAAAATTATCGATTAATCGATTAATCGATTAATCGATGAATCTATTAATGAAAAATCAAATTATCGATTAATCGATTAATTGAATATTTCTCGAGTAATAATCAAAACATCAAAGTTTTGCACAGCCTCGTGAATACTGTTTTTCAATCTAATTAATGTAAATTGGAAGCTGTAATCAATTCGACTGAATTAGGACATTATCACATATAACATCCGTAGTGCTTCAAATATTACGGATCATTTTTTGCGAGTGCTTTGCGTTCATAATCACGAGGCACGAGACGAAGACAAGAACCGATTACAATGGTAAAAATGCACGAGCAAAAAAATATCCAGCACGCGGGATATTCGGAAGACTATCACACAATTTTTAAATTAATGTAACAGACGTAATATAATAATGTCGCAATGCTTTTTGATTATTGATTTGGAATCAGTTTAAAATAGTCTTGGCTTTGACAGAAGTTAAAATTGGGACTTCTGCGTATACTCAGCAATGTTCATATTGTGTTCATCAGCAACTTATGATACTGTTGAAAGCGAATTTAAGGGATACAAAATTCAAGCATTTCCCAAGCATTGAAAAATATATCCAGACAAACAAACAATGATTTGCTTTAACCCAAGGAAAATTCTTGAAATTAAAGTTGCTGAGAAGAGAAAAATTCAATAGAAAATTTGAAGATTTTGGTAAGATTGAAAATATTGCACTATCTTCTTCAAATGTTTTTCAATAACATATCAACATAGAAGGAATTGTAAGACAAATCTCTACCATAGTTGATGCAAATCAGAATTGATAGAAATTGAAATAATCAAACTTCAAATTTATTTGTATTTGAAATACAAAAATTGTTTTAGGAAATACCCAATCTTGACAAATGTCTTGCTTTGGCTGGATTTATTTGGCGGAATCCTCATTTTCTGACGAGTATTCCAGAATAAAAAAAAAGAAATTCTTTAACTAATAACTATTTAACTATCCGATCAGTGTCTATAAATATTTTATCGGATGATCCCGCCTTTGAAAATATTGCCAAAATGAAAGGCCAACGATCTCATTAGTATTAGTCTTATGTAAATATTTATAATGTTCCCAATTTTCTTTGTTTTTCTTATTATAAGTTCGTTTAGTCCGATAATTCAAATACATCTATTATTCAAAGGATCTAAAAAAATAAATAATCTATTGATAGATTATTAAAATAATCATTAACAATAATGAATCAATTTATTATTCTCTGGACACTGGAGTCAAAATTCTGTAATTTTGACAATAATAATCTTTATTCGAATAAAAATAGACAATATTTAGAAACACGCACTTAATATGGAGATATTAATTCATATTAATAAATTATTATAAATAATTGTCACAGTATGTTAATATAAGCTCGGCATCATAAAAATGAGATTTAACCGATAGACTACAATTGTTTTTCATTGATATGCATTGCTGGTGCAGACTTTTCTTCGCAGAAAGTATAAACACCGGTGTATTTATTTATATTCACATGATTTATAACTCTATTGACATACCAAAGTGTACATTTCACACATGGTTCTTATTACTTTTTTGTCGATTAAGCAACATTGAAGTCTACGGCGGCGGCGGCCGAATCATGGGTTTCTTTATAAACGGACGTTTTTTTCTCGGATGAAACTCGAAAACTTGTAATACGCTTCCATTAGTATTTATACCCACATATTTACAGCTTACCAATTTAATAAATGTAATGAATAAAGTGGATATGATGGCTTAATGTTAATATAACAGATTGGGCGGTTATTAAAATAATCAAATAATCAAATGATCGATTAATCGATTAATCAAATAATCGATTAATCGATTAATCAATTTATCGATTAATCGATTAATCAATTTATCGATTAATCGATCAATCAAATTATCGATTAATCGATTAATCGATCAATCAAATTATCGATTAATCGATTAATCGATCAATCAAATTATCGATTAATCGATTAATCAAATGATCGATTAATCGATTATTTTTTAGAATTAATCGAACTGTCGATTAATCGATTAATCGATTATTTATCGATTAATCGATTATTTTGCACAGCCCTAATTGCGACACACGGTTGTACTTCCCCGAAACGTGAATCATGAGAGTCAAGCCTCGCACTTTTATCATTTAACAAAAATACATGCGGTAATCTTCCAGTTACTGAAACTAATGAATGGACTGAAGTAAACGCAACAACTTCAGGCCAATATTTGCGACGTTGCCGGATTTCCTGTCTCACTATAATTAACGTAAAATAAAATAAAAAATTATTAAACTACTGCGGGTGAAACTACCAGTCGGTCCAAAAGGGGGGGGGGGGGACTAAAACTAACCCTAACCTAAGCATAAGCACCTACCATTTGCAACCATTAACTTGCCAGTAATGACGATCGATGCGGGTCGGGGGGGGGGGAACCTTATCTTAACCCTAACCTAAGTATAAGCGCCAACAGTTGCAAATTATTGTAAATGAAATTGACTAATAACACCCCGATTAAAATAAGGAGACGTGACAACATTCCATACTGTTCGCATAATTTTCGCGCACGCGTATTGTTTAGTATCATGAACTGGAAAATTACCAAAAATTGATACCCGCAAAAGTACTGAGAGGCATTTTGGCTTTCTTCATCTTCAAGAGCTATTTTTCATATTTTATTTGACGGTCATAGAAAAAAATCCCCGAATATTTGCCTCTATTCTGCGCCGTTCCGCTGTGAACGGGGAACCCCAAGAATTGGTCCATGAATGGTGTGGACGAAGGTTCGCTATCTGCGCAGGGCCGGGGCAGTGACGCGGCGATTCTCGTAAATATTGAGTTTAATGGGTCTGCTGACAGTTTTATTGCTGTTTGCGGTGAGCGGCATTGCCTTTGTTCGGAATTTTTAGAGGTTTAGGGCAGGCCCTGCTTAAATGAGTTTACATTTCGGCCATTCCATAAATAAGTGCACACTTTTTGGAGGTACATCAGGGATTTTAGCGAATTTTACATATATTATAAAGGCTATCAAGACATGACTTTTGGTCTATACTAGAGATACCGGAAATGATTGCTTCAAAAGTTATAACAATATAAACTTTTAGTACACTTTTATTTTGAACTCAAAAATATCGTAAACCGTTACCGATACGAAAAAATGTATTCTATACTTTTTTGTGCTCAAATGTTCAAAGTTTAAAATAATTTTTTTTGTAAAACAAAAAAACTTTATTTAGATAGTTTATTTTTAATAAATAAAACATATTTAAAAAAATAACCAAATACTCATATTTTGATTTCCTTCAAAAAAATATATGTTATACCCTGGTTCTTCCTAAGAATTTTCCTGTTTTCAAAACTATGGGCACTTTAAAACTTTTTGAGATATGATTTTTTTACCAGAGCGCTGCATTGCCGGGAGGTGCTCCCGCCGGTGTAATGGCCCAAAGCGCGGAGTGAGCTGCGAGCCCCGCGTAATAAACTGAGAGAACTTTATTTATTTATTGTTTAATCTAAAATGAAGTAAAGGAATATAGATTATTTAACGTTAATAAAAGATTCCTACTCGTGGCAAATGAATGTTATATAATAATGTTAGTGATATTTTTTTATATAAAATGAATTGCTTGAAGTATCGCTACAGGGAATATAAACATAAACTACAACTCATCACAAAAATGAGTATATAGTAAGTTTATTTGTTTGAAAAAACTATTTATTTTGTTAATAAGTATCGGATGTCGGTGTTAGTAAGCGTCGAGAGGGATAGTGATTGACTCCTCAGCACGTACTTAATGGTGTGTTATTTTTAATTCTTCGTGTAATGCATATTAGAACAAAACTTTTATAGTGCATCAATGCAGATATCAGTCAAGTTTCAGAGTGCTTACTGGAAACGTGATTAGAAATACAGTGCTTGGAGAGAGTAATTATAATTCTAAAGACAATATGAATTCGTTGGGATTTTGTTGCAATCCGCAAAAGAAGGCGAATCATTATAGAGTAAGTAAAAACGTTCGTCTTATTACAGACAATGTTCGCGAAAATATTACAGTGTTATCACAGGAGCTATGGAGTACATTTGTGATTCGTGTTGTCGAGCATTATCGAGAACATACCCTATGGAAGAAGTATCTGAAGTGCTTCCATCAATTTCTCGCGATAATATTAATTTGGAAACAACATCACCTCTTGATTACAATCACGAGGAACTTCTGCCAAATACAAGTAGTGAAAGTTCGCACTCGTACAGCTATTTTGCAGAAGACGAGCTACTTGTAAAGAAATTGAAAGAAATAAAACCTATTGTGGAACGTTCCAAGCGAACAAAATTCGACTTACAACGGATGGTGTTGGAAACATTATTCCCCGATGAAAATGAAAGCTCTGCAAAATACTCACCTGAAATGGAGCACGTGATCGAGAAAATCAAACAGACTATCATTAGTAGCAGCAATTACACCGATAAAATCAAAGTTTTATCAATTGCACCAAGTAAATGGAGCATACGAAAACTGGTGAACACTTTCGACATTTCATTTTCATTGGCCAGAAAAGTGTGTGACCTTAATCAAGGAATAGGAATAATTCGAAGTCGACATTCTTGCGGACGGAAACCAATGGATGCATTAACCATTGAAAAAATTAAACTATTTTACAAAAGTGATGAAATTAGTCGAGTATTGCCAGGTAAAAGAGATAGCAAGAAAGTAGGTTCGGAATATTATCAAAAAAGACTAGTTCTGTGCAATTTAAAAGAAGCATACTTTGTATTTAAAGAGCAGTATCCCGAAATCAACGTGTGATTTTCTATATTCGCGAAACGTAGACCAAAAGAGTGCATTCTTGCTGGCGGTAGTGGAACTCATTGTGTGTGTGTTTGTAAAGTACATCAAAATGTAAAATTAATGTTGGATGGTATAAAGGCTTACTTATTAAAGGACAAACTAGGAGAGTGTTCATTTCCAAAGCACCACTCTGACATTTTAAATAATATGCTGTGTTAACCAACTGTTGATTGTCATTTTGGCAAGTGTCAACAATGTCCAGACAAGCAATATATTTATTTACACTTACATGAACTTTGCTCTATTAATTCAATCACTAATGTGAATTACATGCAATGGCAAAGTACAGATAGAGTTCAATTAAATAATGTCGCTGATGATACAAATGATTTTATTGAAAAATTATGTAATCAATTAAGTAATCTCCGCACACACGATTTTATTGCTAAAAGCCAAAGTGCATTTCTGAAATATTGTAAATCAAACCTCGAAGAAGGCCACTTTGTAGTATTGTGTCATTTTGCGGAAAATTACACGTTTTTTATTCAAGACGCCAATCTTACCACTGGGGCAAGGAACAGGCAACATTACATCCATTTGTCATTTATCATAGAGACGGAGATGAATTAAAGCACGATAATTTTGTAATTATATCCGACTGTCTAAAACATGATAATGTTGCAGTAAATCTTTTTGTAAAAAAAGTGTTGGAGCAACTTAGAAGAATATATCCGAATATTAAGAAAACGATTTACTTTTCTGATGGTGCAGGGTCACAGTACAAAAATAAAGCAAACATTGCAAATTTATTATTCCATGAAGAGGACATTCAGCTGAATGACATTTTTTTGCAACGTCTTATGGAAAGTCTCCATGTGATGGAATTGGAGGTACCGTGAAGAGACTTGCAGCACGTGCTAGTCTTCAGAGAGCATCTGATGCACAAATAAAAACAGCAATGCAGTTATTTGAATGGGGGAAAGTTGCACTGAAAAACATGCATTTTATATATTCAACGGTCGAAGAGTACATCAGCATCAGCAGTTTCTTGCTCCACGCTTGGAAAATATCCGTACTTTGAGAGGCACCCGAGACTTTCACGCATTTATACCTCATTCAAAAAAATAAAATAGGCTGCAAATATTTTTCTTCTGACGATAAAGTTAATATATACACATGTTTGTAGTTTGTCCCACTAAGATTTTTCTATATACTTATGTTTATATTCCCTGTGGTGTACATCATTACTTCTGCCCTCGCCCACTCCTTTTTCCTTTCCATTTCCCGATGGAAGTTACCCCACCACCTTCACGTGGTTTCTATCGAGCGATTAAATCTTAATAGCATATTTCACTGATATATTACTATATAAGTTTTATCGGCCAAGAGTGGGAAACCTTTATAATGTTAAATAATCTATAGTCCTTTACTTCATTTTAGATTAAACAATAAATAAATAAAGTTCTCTCAGTTTATTACGCGGGGCTCGCAGCTCACTCCGCGCTTTGGGCCATTACACCAGCGGGAGCACCTCCCGGCAATGCAGCGCTCTGGTAAAAAAAATCATATCTCAAAAAGTTTTGAAGTGCCCATAGTTTTGAAAAAAGAAAAATTCTTAGGAAGAATCAGGGTATAACATATATTGATTTTGTTTCATGAAATGACATAATTCATACACGTAATAGTAGACTATTAACAAGATAAAATCTGTAATATATTAATTTAATAAATATATAACAAAAATCTGAAATTATTTTCCTTTAAGAATTTAATTATTTTCCAACGCTATAATTTGGTATTAATTAGCACATAAAGTCAGGATTAATCATGTTTCGCTCTTATCAACGTCCGGCGTGTTAACAAAATTTCTGGGTTTAGCGGAAATAAATTCCAATTGAAGAAAATAAAAATATCAGTATTTGGTTATTTTTTCAAACATGTTTTATTTATTAAAAAAATCTAAATAAAGTTTTTTTTGTTTTATAAAAAAAAGTATTTTAAACTTTGAACATTTAAGCACAAAAATGTATAGAATGCATTTTAATATCGGTAACGGTTTACGATATTTTTGAGTTCAAAATAAAAGTGTACTAAAAGTTTATACTGTTATAATTTTTGAAGCAATCATATCCGGAACCTCTAGTATAGACCAAAAGCCATGTCTTGATAGCCTTTATAATATATGTAAAATTCGCTAAAATCCCTGATGTACCTCCAAAAAGTGTGCACTTATTTATGGAATGGCCGATTTGATAAAGTTTTCAAATGGGGTGGTAATTTATTAAATATTAATGGTCCCAGATAATTTGGTGAATTGTTGGTAATTTTTAGACGACAGTGAGGCAGATATAATTGGTGATTATGCCTTGTAGGGTAATTGTGTAATGTCTTTAAAGTGGGAAATTTATGAAGGTTTTTAAATGTAAAAAGACAAAGTTCAAGTATAGTTAAGCAAGGCAGAGGTAGTATACGGAATTTTTTGAAATATGGCTTGCAGGATGGAGAAGGCGGTATATTAGCAATACATCTTATTATCCGCTTTTGAGCAATAAAAACTAATTTCCAAGATGTTGAAGCACCCCAGAAACATAATCCATACAATAGCCGAGAGTGTACAGCAGCATCGTAAAAACTTATTAGTTGGAAAGTAATTAAGACATTTTTAATTACTCTAACTTGGTAACATAATTTATTTAGAGTTTGCACTAATTTGTTGCAATGAGTATGCCAATCGAGATTTTCATCAAGGTAAAGTCCTAAGAACTTGATGGTATCGCTTGATTTTAATAAATTAGATTCCATACATACCGGGTGACACAGGGCTCTGTATAAGCCCCATAACTTATTTGCTATTTGAGATATCGACTTCTAGTTTTCCTGAACTGGTACCGACACTTATTCTACATATTTGAAAAATATGTATGTTTTTGTACAGGGTGTCCCAATATACATAACTGACCAAAGTTATGTTTTTTTAAATGGTACACCCTATATTTTATACTTTATTTTCAACCCTCTTGAGAAGCTGATCAAAATAGTATAAGATACCATGGGTCTATAATGGACGGTTGGTTAGTTATGGGCAAATTTGTGGCAAAAACAAGGACACATTGAAAAAGTTGCAGAAGCGCTCCTAGCAATGCTAGCGTCGGTTTTTATACACTAAAGAATTTTCCACATCATGAAGAATAATACAAATCGGCTTTGGTTCTTCTTTGTTCATACTGCTATACAGGGTGTCAACATACGCAAAATAATGGATAACTATTTTTTTTAATGGAACACCCTATATATCTTGCCACCAATACATGGAATTTTTAATAAGCTTTCCAATGATGTACAATTTGTATAATGAAATATTAAGGATTCTTAAGATTTATCAATAAAAACATTTTTCTTTTGTCACCTCCTGCTCATTTTTCGATTTTCAGCCAAAACTATGAATTTTCTGAAAAAATAATAAAAGACCAAAGTTGTAGAGCGGAAAATTTTCGATCGACATAGGTCTTTCGACTTTTCCAATAATGCGTGCATTGCCCGCCAGAGTGCGCAAAATCGTGACCGTATATGCATTTTAGCGTTTTTCTCAATTTTTTTGTTAATTAATTGCACTATACTTTATTTTCCATGTCCTCTAGCAGAAAAACGGGTAATCAGAGAATTATTTAAATGACCTGCATCGATTGAAAATATTCCGCTCTACAACTCTTAAAAGAAGAAATTTTTGCCCAAAATGCATAGTTTTCGCTAAAAATGCAAAAAACCATTGAAAAACATCAAAATTGATACATACATTTTCAATTTGCATTTTTAGGGAAAACTATGCATTTTTGGCAAAAATTGCTTCATCTAAGAGTTGTAGAGCGGAACATTTTCAGTCGATATGGGCCATTTTAATTTCCCTATAATTTCCCGTTTTTCTGCTAGAGGGTGCAGAAAATAAAGTATAGTGCAATTTATTAATAAAAAATTTGAAAAGAAAACGCTAAAATGCATATACGGTCACGATTTTGCGCGCTCTGGCGGGCAATGCACGCATTATCTTAAAAGTTGCAAGACCTATGTCGATCGGAAATTTTTAGTTTTACAACTTTGGTCTCTTATAATTTTTCCAGAAAATGCATAGTTTTGGCTGAAAATTCAAAAATCAGCAGAAGGTGACAAAACAAATATGTTTTTATTGATAAATCTCAAGAATTCTTAATATTTTGTTATACAAACTGTATATCATTGGAAAGTTTATTAAAAATGCCATAGATTGGTGGCAACTTATATAGGGTGTTCCATTTGAAAAAAAATAGTTATCCATTGTTTTGCGTATGTTGACACCCTGTATAGCACTATGAATAAAAGAGAACCAAAGCCGATGTGTATTATTCTTTATGATGTGGGAAATTTTCTAGTGTATAAATAATGATTCTATCTTTGCTAGGAACGCTTCTGCAATGTTTTCAATGTGTACATGTTTTTGCCATAAATTTGCCCATAACTAACCAACCGTCCATAAAAGACCCATACTATCTTATACTATTTTTATCAGCTTCTCAAGAGGGTTGAAAATAAAGTATAAAATATAGGGTGTTCCATTTAAAAAAACATAACTTTGTTCTGTTATGTATATTGGGACACCCTGTACAAAAACATACATATTTTTAAAATATGTAGAATAAGTGTGGGTGCTAGTTCAAGAAAACTAGAAGTCGATATCTCAAATAGCAAATAAGTTATGGGGCTTTTACAGATCCCTGGGTCACCCGGTATGTTAATATTTAAGTTTTGTTTGCACTGTCTACTGTGAAATCTGGAATAAAATGTTTTGTGCGGGTTTACAACTAACCTACTATTTACAAACCAATCCACAAGTTTATTAACGATGATATTACAGTAATTTTCCAAGTCTTTGCTAGAAGATTTACTAATAATTGAGGATGTATCATCGGCATACATGAAAATTTGAAATTAGAAATGTGGTTTGTAAGATCATTTATGTAAATTATAAAGAGAATAGGGCCCAAAATTGAACCTTGAGGCACCCCCAGGTTTAATACTTGTTCGTTTGATAAATATTCAGCACGGGTATTATCGTTAGTATGTGTGATTTTTACACGTTGGTGTCTATTTATTAAATATGATTTAAACCAGTCATTAGCAACACCTCTAATACCATAATCCTCTAGTTTAGCGTTTCCCAAAGCATGGGTCGCGACCCGACAACGGGTCGCAGAAGAATTTTACCGGGTCGCGAAAAAAAGATTGTAAAAACACAACAAAAAAATTACATATTATTTTTTAACAGTTAGTTACTAGGAATAGTGTCAAAATGTGTATTTGTAGTTTTTCGTGTAGTAGACTGTTTACTGAATTATGCAAGGAAATGCGGAGTGATCATAAACACCTCCTTTTATAATGTAATTCACGATGGCTTTTAAAAGGAAACGTTTC
Organism: Ocypus olens; assembly: GCA_910593695.2. Taxonomy (NCBI): domain Eukaryota; kingdom Metazoa; phylum Arthropoda; class Insecta; order Coleoptera; family Staphylinidae; genus Ocypus; species Ocypus olens. Next base: position 35,703,012 of record OU343060.1, read on the forward strand.
AAAACACTTGAGCTAAAAGACGAAGCTTTGGCATTTCTGAATGAACACCCACCATATAAAAACGATGCTATTTTTTTCATTTAAGCATAGACTCCTCGATTTTGAGTGGTTAATAAAAGTAGCTTATTTGTGCGACATATTTGCTGCATTCAATTAATTGAATTTAAATTTGCAAGCTGTGGTTTAAATATTTTAAAAGTATCAGAAAAAGTCGCTGTAATAATTAAAAAAATGACTCTGTGGAAATAACGACTTTCAAGAGAAGTTTTGAATCATTTGAAACATTACATAAATTTATTGAAACCCATGCAGACTACGATGAAGAAGATTTACATCTAGAAACACTATCAGTTTCAATTTAAGAACATCTTTCGGAGCTAATAAATAGTTTTAAAGACTACTTTCCCGATATTCCTTCTAATATTCACTTGAAAACCCCCTCTGGTTAAATTCTGAAATCGAGCATTTTTCAAATTGCAAAAAAAATAAAAAAATACAATTGAAACCCTTTGAAATCCACCTAAAATAGATTACAATTAATTTTTCTATTAAAATTTGCAAACATTCCTACCTTAGATTTTAAACATTCCAGTTCAATCCAGAAATTGAGCATTTTCCAAACATTCCTACTCCAGATTTTAAAATAATTACAATTAAACACTTCGGTTAAATTCTGAAGGCGAGCATTTACCAAACCGCCAAAAAAAATATAAAAACAATTAAAACAAACTTTAAAATCACTTAAAATAGATTCCACTCTATGGTTTTATAAAAATTGGAAAACATTTTTACCTTAGATTCTTTACCAATTCTGATGAACTTTTTACAAACCGAAAAAAAATTAAAACAATTAAAACAAACCTTAAACTTCCGACATTCCTCTAAAATAGATTGCACTTTAAATATCCAAATTTTGGAAACATTCCTGCCTTAGGTTTCTTAATAATCACATTTCAACATCTCCGCTTCAATTATGAGGTCGAACATTTTCCAAACCGCCAAAAAATGAAAAAAAAAACATTAAACAACTTCTCAATTTTTTTAAATTCACTTAAAATATATTGCACTTTTTTTTGCAAATAATTGCATACGTTACTACGCTAGACTTCGAAATAATCACACTTGAACACCTTTCATTTCATTTCTAAAGTCAAGCATTTTCCAAATCGCCAAAAAATATATAATCAATTGAAATTTTTAAATTCATTTATTCACATTCCTACCCTAGATTTCGAAATAATCACACTCCCGTTCAATTCTGAGGTCTAACATTTTACAAGCCAAAAAAAAACACAAAAACAGTTACAGCATTCTCGAACCTTTTCCAATTTAATCAAAATAGATTACGTTTCGTGATTCTATTAAAATCTATCAACGCTCTTAGCCTTAATTTTAAAATATTTACCCTTAAACACTGAATTCAATTTTGTGGTTGGACATTTTCTAAGTTGCCTTGAAAATAAAAACAAATTGCAAAAAATTCCCGACCTTTCATATTTACTCAAAACGGATTAATTTTCATTTCTATAATAAAATAGGCAAACATCCTGGGCCCAAGTATTGCAATAATCACACGTGCAATAAAAGGCTTTTTTTTTACTTTAGTTTTAATTTTTTTCAAAATTTCAACTCAAACATTTTTGAAAATGCAAAATCATGCATTTACCTTGATTTTCTTAATTTCCAAGAAAGTCCCTTAGTAGATTATCTTCAAACTTTAAAAGTACACTCTGTAGACTTTCAGTAATAAAACAAGTAAATAATCAAAAAAATCATTTGGGGCCAGTTTTCGACCGAAATTTTAACTCAAACATTTTGGAAGTAAAAAATACGCATTCGGTTAGATTAGTGTTTCTCAACGTGGGCGATATCACCCCCTGGTGGGCGATTGACGTCATAATTTATATAACAATCCGTATTTGGGGGGCCGATGGTAGGTATTTTGTAGGGGCGAATACCAGCCTGCAGAGATGGCTCAATTTTAATTACTTAAGTTTTTCTTCTATAATTATTTTGCAATTTTTGTGTATCAAATAAGCAAATAAATAACTTGATTTTTATTAAAAAATAAAATTTGTTTTGTAAATAAATGTTTTTTTTTTCTAAGGTGGGTCGCGAAAAATGTTGAACACTCGTACCGGGCCACGGTCAAAAAAGTTTGGGAAACGCTGCTCTTGTTTATTTAGTAAAATATTATTATCTATGCAGTCGAATGCACGACTTAGATCTATGAATATGCCAACAGGATATTCCCCGTTTTCAAGATAACCGATTAAAACATCGTAAAATAAGTGAAGAGCTGACATAGTTGATAAGTTTTTACGAAAATCATGCTGAGAAGATGTTAAAATGTTATTCTTATTTATGTATACTTGTAGCCTATACAGCATGCATAGTTCAAATATTTCGAAGAGAACTGCTACAAGTGCCACCGGGTGGTAATTTTCCAGTTTTGTTTACCTTTTTACTTTCTCCGTTACGAAGTACGAGAAAGTATTGTGATCGTGATTTTTTTTTCAAAAATTTTTTTTGCAGAAATATCCGTTTTGGGGTCCCTAGATGCCATTTCAACAATTTCTGGAAAAAAAAAATTTGTGTCTGTGTGTGTGGCTGTGTGTGTGTGTGTGTGTCTGTCTGTGTGCGCTGTATCTCAAAAACCAATAGAGCAATTGATATGAAACTTTGAACATACGTCTTATTTGATAATCCGAAGAACTGAAAAGCTTTTGGTAAAATTTCGTACACCGCAAGTGGGCGTTTACCTTAACTGTTTTTTGTTTTTTGCCAATATTTTCTTAAATATAAAAAATATCACAAAAACATTTAAACAAACATCGAAGACAACAAATAAATGAATAGCTTTTGCTTGAAAATATTTTTCATAAAATCATTGCTATTCGAGAAAAAAATTTATCAATTTTTTTTAAATTTTTGGTTTATAATTATGAAACGATAACAGTTACAGCAATTTTATGTGAATGATAATTGTAGAGAATGCCAAAATAAACAACTTCTAAAGAATAAGTTTTCTTCGAAATCTCGTAAGTTTTTGAGTAAACCTAGTTTTTGAATTTGAAGTATAATTTTTCCATCTTTCATGATTTTGACGTTTTAAACGTCAGTTTCATCCGAGTTTACGCAACGCTCGATGTACATTTAAAATATGATTTCAATTGAAAATAAACCCATGAAAACGTAAATATAAAGTCGGAGAAAGTAACATGATGGCCACATCACCATTTTTTATAAATGGGATATGTGGTTGATAATTTTAATTTTTCTGGGAATATTCCTAACTCAAAAGATAAATTTATTAAGGGCCGCTTTTACAATTGTCAGTTAAATTAAGGTTAACACTATCTCCGGACTAAATGCGAAAATACGCTTTTACAATACCTAGTTAAAGCAGGGTTAGGGTTAAGAAGCAGATAACTCGCAGTTATCTTATCCGGTGCTTGGAGCAGTAGATAAATCTCGGTTAGCTCGCAGGCAATGCGCACAGCAAGCACACGCACCATATCGGCATTATAGCGATCTGCAATCGGTATTACATACAGGGGCGGTTAGAGGGCGACAAACTTAGTTTCTAAGAAACATGCATTCTGGCATATTTCTAGGTGGAATATTGAAAAGAAGCTCGAGGGGGTCAAGGGTCGCAACAATGATTACAAACACAACTTTCTAACCTTTCCGCAAGCAAAACAAAAAATGCCAATTCTATAAACTGCGCAACCGCATGTATCCGCAATGCTGCCAACGTTGGCGTTTCGGGAGAAAATTTATCTAAGCGTTTGTAAAAGGCAGCGTGCGTTAACTGAGAGATAAACGATGGGATTAGTTAACGAAGGTATAAGTTAACCATCATTTATCCGACGATTGTAAAAGCGGCCCAAGTGTAGTAGAGGCCGTGCTATAATGTCGCCCGCTTTTTTAATTATAACATCAGATAGCTTTGAAATGACATTTAAGATTTCAGATTCGGTGAAAGGATGTATGAAAATTGATTAAGGTTGTACTTTAATTCTAGAGATTCCATTTTTAACAGGTTGCAAATTTTCTAACAATTTAATTAATTCTTTAAAAAAATCATTCAATAAATTACTGATGACACTGGGGTTTTCTTCTACGCCATTTAAATCAATTTTAATATTTTTGTCCTCTGTTTGAAAGCTCCTTTATAATTTTCCAGAATTTTTTAACTTTATTATGTGAGTTGGTTATTAGGTTTTAGTAGAAAGAGTTTTTTGTGTCTGATATTAATTTACAATGATCCTTTTTGGCTATTAGATATGCTGGTTTTAGTATTGAGTGGCGTTGTTGTAAAATGTAAAGGTCGTGTAATCTATCACTAGACGACTTAATCGTATCGTTTATCCAGGATTTCTTTTTCCGTGTTGGTCTATTACATATGGGAAAATTTGTCTTAAAATAATACATGAAAGTGTCATAAAAGCAATTAAATTTAGAATTAAAGTCGGGTATATTAATACATTAGACCATGTTTCAATTTTTAAGTGTGTTAAAAATCTATCAATGTTTGAGTCATTGAATATATATAATAATAATAATAATAATAAACTGACTTTATTAAAGAAAAAAAGTTAATAGTACAAAATAATGTTTTTGTGAGAACAGGCGAAGTTCAGTTGGTTGTAAACAACCATTACTGCTCTTCCACTTAACCTGTTATTGAAGTTACATAAATACATTAAATAGTACAGAGTAATAATTAAAAATTAACATAAAAAAGAAAATATATTCAAAATTTATATATGGAACATATATAAATAAAATAAATAGGAAAGGAAAATATAAATCATTAAGCTTGTAAAATAACAGTAGAAACTTCAAAACTCATGCCTTAACAGGATCTTAGACATTGCAACCTTAAACCCTAAAACGGAAAGTGTTTTTAAGTGTGAGGGAACTTTGTTGTAAAGCTTGTAAATGTTAAAGGTAAAAGACCTTTCAAAAAATGAGGTATGATGGCGGCGAAATAGTTCCATAAAACCTCACATTAATATTATGAACATCTGAACGAAATGTGATCATATTCTAAAGATAAGGGGGGGTGCACAATTGAACAATTTTATTATAGAGAACACAACAATGTAAAACTCGACGAGTTTAGCCAGTTTAACTGGTTAAGCTTTCCAGAAATGTGGTCATATTTTCGTATACCAAAAATTAATCTAATGCAAGAGTTTTGTTTCTTTTGTATTCGGTTTTTAGTAACGCAATCAACACAGGAATTATACACCACATCAGCAAAGTTAAAATGACTTAATACTAAGGTTTCACATAGAAGCCGTTTGGTTTCAAACGTTAATATTCCCCTATTAGAATATATCATTTTTAGATTGATGTAAGCCCGAGAAATACATTTGTTAATATGCAATTTAAAACGTAGTTTATTATCAATAATAAGGCCTAAATTACGTGCAGAATCAACGACTGGCAGGATTTCATCATCTATTTTTATTTGTAATTGCGTTTTTGCAGCACTTTTGCTCTTTAAAATGTGTTCAAAGGCTTTTTTCTCGCGCGTTATTGCAGAATTTACTGTGTTTCGCATGTGTTTATAAAAAAGAAAATCTGCTGGAAGTTTCGTAATTTTAAATTGTTTGTAACTACAGTCACGCAATTTCATCATTTCCTTAAGTGTGGTTGTCATCCACGGAGCACGCTTCTTTGTGATTCTGGAGGTTGTTACTGGAGCATGTTGATCAAATACTTCAAACAAATAACTGTTCAAGCAGCTAATTTTATCATCGATGCATTTGCTATATACAATATTGTCAAACGGCAAGTGACACAAATCCTCCTTAAATGCTAGATTATCAATATGAATAAGTTTACGGTAGGTAACAAATTCAACTCTACGAGTACTATTAAATGCAAGTTTACAATAAATAAGGTCGTGGTCAGCAATATCATGGATTTTAATTACACCCGACTCGATACATTTACTTTTGTTTGACAAGATAATACAATCAATCACTGACATAGAGCGAGCAGTAACCCGAGTTGGATGTTCGATGATTTGTTCTAGTCCATAAGTGTTTAAAAACTCAAGAAACCTAGAAGTACAATTTGAATTGATATCAAGCATATTTATGTTTAGATCTCCCAAATAGATTAGGTCATCACACTGAGGTAATATATAACTAACAACATTCTCCATAGTCTCCAAAAATGAGCCAACATTAGTATTAGGGGGTCTGTAGAGCACACCTATGCAGTATGTTTCTTTATTGAGCTTACACTTAATCCACATCTGCTCAAGGCAAGTCATGTTTGCGTTCACTATAGGTATAAAGTGTAAGTTGTTTCTGATATACATGCCGACACCACCACCGCGACCACCGCCCCTATCTTTACGCAAGAAACTGTATCCGTCAATTTCAATTCAAGTATTATCAAAGTCAGTAGTAAGCCATGTTTCTGTTACAGCAATGAAGTCAAAATCTAAGGATAAGACATGGGTTTTGAAGTTACTAAAATTACGACTAAGAGAGCGAACATTAAGGTGACAAAAACTGATACTATTCATATATAAATTTTAATTATAATAATAAACAACTTAAAAGACGCTATGTGCATAACATGCAAGTGCCCGCTTCCTAGATACTTATTGAAAGTAAATAAATAAAAGATAAATCAAATTTAGTAGTATTAGTAATAAACATACGAAAAACCATATAAATGTTTGTAAAATATGAATGCATGCATGAAAAATTGGATTGAAAGAGAAAAAAAAAAGAAAAAAAAAATTAATTTCACTATGATTTAAATTGATAATTGCGCATGCATGAAGTTTCGGAAAAGGAAATATTATTAGAGTCCGTTCTTCAAATGCTGATTTAATTCATTCGCGTTGGTGATAATCTTGCTTGAGTCTTCTCCGTTCCCTCCTGGACGAGATATAAAAATTTTCCCATTCCATGACCACGCATTGTTACCTCCCAGTTTTTCTCGAGCAGATTTTAGTAAGGAGTCGTAGGCGTTTGTCACAAAATCCTGGCAGAAATGGCGGACATACCTATCCCCACTCAATCGAAAATTTTCGAACGATGACAGCAAGGGCGGGCACCCGCCGCCATAACTGAAGGGCCAGGTAGAAGACGGACGGACCGAATGAATGAACCAAAACGTTCTCTGGAATTTCTAATGCATGATCCGTTTGTATACAAGAGAGAGGGACCCCAAAACGGATTTTTCCGTAAAAAAAAAAATTAGAAAAAAACGATCACAAAACTTTCTCGTACTTCGTAATTAAATATAAATTGTAATTTATGACCAAATTCGAACATTTTCTACCTTCTAAAGACGAGGTTTCAACACAAGCTTCCAAAAAGATATCCTAGTAAAGTGGGGTAATAAAATGTACAATTATGAATAGGAAATAGGAAAATTAAGCTGATATCTTTATGAAGATTATAATACTATTAAATTATTACTGTGCTATACTGTAGGAAATGTACATTAAATAACTCATATGTTATTAGTGTGCGTTAATTACTTATTGTTCTTAAAAAAGTGTTGGAAATATCATAAAATGTACAGTTATGAATAGAAAATAGGAAAATATAAGCTTTAAATAAGATTTAATTTATTACTGGGCACATAAGGTAGACATTGAAGAATGGTCAATGGTGATATATGCTGACGATATCTCAGCAGTTTTTAAGATATCTTAAAGTTATTTTGAATTATATAAACTGTAACTTCAAAACTATTTGAGTATTAAAATTATATAAGCTCTTTCTAAGGAGTTGTTTGGAAGTTTTATATTGCACTGCTAATCTGTAAATTTTGGACTCTATAGAATATGTAAATTGAATGTTCTGGTGAAGAAAGTTGAACAGTACTGTGACAGTATTCTAAGTAAGAAGATGGAAGTTATCTGCGACTCTACTAAAACTTTTTATGTCCATGATATGTTCATATATCACAAAATATGACACAAAATGGAAATTTATATTTAAGATGTAGAAACATATTGTGTCTGGGTAGTGCTAGAATAAAAAATGGGGGAGTGTTTGTTTTAAGGACCCCACATATTCGTTCCGCGGACCCCGATGAAGAAAGTAAATCAAATCAAATATGTAATCTGCATTTATATTATTCGTATTTTTCCCAATCAATCAATGGAAAATTTTAAACATCTATTATTCTGGTGAAATTTGTGCAATCACACAATTAAGTTTTCTCGTTGCCTAAAAAAGTAAGAGCTCAATTAAATTATACATCGACTAAATCAAAGAAGTAAAAGAACAAAGAAATTGAAGTGTCCCTTTTTGAAAATAGTAATAGTAGTACAAATACTATAATGACTATAATAGTAATAATAGTACCGCGAAAACTTAAAAACTTTTATTAATTTAAACAGTCTCTATGAAAATCAATTTTCAAATATTTATAGGGCTGGCAACCTTGGCTTTTTCGTTTGCCAGATGTTCCCATTCTTTACGCCTAGTACCTGCGTTCGACCTTCCCTTTAAATTTTAAAAGGAATTCGTTTAAATGGATGATACACAACTCAAAATCCGTTCCAAACTAACATACGCTGAATAAAACTAACTCATATTTAATTCATATTTCACGTACTTTTGCAATCTAATCGGCAATTATCAAATTCAAAACTTTTACTTTGAAATGTAACATTTTAATCAATAAAATTACAATTATGTTCAGTAGCTTAACACTTGTAGTGAAATAAGAATGAAAAGAAAAACATAAAATGAACATTAGATAAATAATTTGTGTATAATTGAAAGCGCTACAAAACTTTTTGATCTAGCTAAAATCATTAAAGAACAAATTCAAAATGTTAATAAAATCATTACGAATCTAAGTAAATCACAAATCTATAGCTAATATGAGAAACTAAGTAATTAAACTTAAATTTTATTAAAAAAATATTGTTATAATAAAATAAAATCATTGATTTAATCAAAATATATTCTTTTTAAATCTTAAAGGAATCATAAATACTATTGTAAAAATAAATTTTTAAATTTTATCATAACATATTAAATGATTGAAAATAATCATTCCCATGAGTCCGAATCATAGAAACTAACAAAGAAAGGTCTAATGCACCCTCACATTCTCTTATTGATAATGAAAAACATAACATTTTCATTGTAAAATTAAATATTTTTTTTTTATATTTTAAAATAAAGATTATTTCCTTAATATCTTCAATATTATGCTCTATGTAAGCTATTTAAATAATATAAAATAATAAATATATAATTCATATAACTAAAAGAATTAAATAAATTATTAAATTATTGTTAAAGATAAATTGTAAAAATAAAGACCTATTTTTCATATTGTTAAATAAATTTAGACTTCCTAACTATTCAAATCAACCTTGATCTATATTTTTATGAATTAATTTACCTAAATAAATAGGGTAATAATAAACCCCAAAAGTAGATATAATAGGCATATTCCACATTGAAGAGAAAAACAAACTTAATTTTAATTGATTAAATGTATTTGAGGTTTTGCACGTGTTTTTGAAAATACTACTTACATGGAAGATGTGAAAAATAAACCGTTAAACATTAAGGATTAATAAAATTGCTCGATAACATAACAGTTAAACATATTAAAACTTGTTAAAAACGTCGATGTAGCAAGATTAAAATTTACAAACTTTCCTTTTTTTTCAGGATTGTTTTTGTGACTTTTTTTCTAACTTTTTATACTGGAACTTTTATCTTTTTTTTCTCGAATTGTAATCAGGACTTTTTAGGATTTCTTTGGAATGTTTTTCTAGATTTTTTAAATTTTTTACCACAGTACATTTTTTACGTAAATGGAATTCAATTCGGAATATAAACGGATAATGCATTACTAAATAGAGAAAACATTTTCTGTAAAATAAATACATGGAATATAAGTATTTCCTGATTTCGGCCCGAATGTCGAGCGGTCGATGCCGTGTCGTTAAAAGAACCGAAGAATACCCTAGCCACGATTGGTGGGCGATCGAGAACATTTTGAGCCATAAATCAAAGCACCCCCCTTCCGTCGATGAGGGGTAACGGCAACTTTTGTGACGAACGCAACGCACCCGTTTTAAGATGTTATTTGCCGACTCACTCGAAAAGACACTAGCGAGAATCGCGCGATTCTTCACACCCTTTCCGCCAATACGGTAGCAATGTTGTATGTTTATATCTTCAGGCATATGTAGTTTTGTCGAGAATAACTCTTTAAGTTCGGCATTTAAATTTTCATTTGGTTGTTCCTTTAATCCCAAAATATTCTAAATGTTTGCTTGGTTTGCTTGTTAGTTGTGACATATTCCAATTCAAAGTTAAATAATAATGACTTATGATCCGATATAACATTGTCTATCGTTAAGACGTCTTTTGAAGTGAGATTAGTGTAGATATGATCCAAACAGGTAGAAGAAGTAGATGTAGATCTTGTGACTTCTTTAATAATTTGCGTGATATTAAAGGATTGTAGTAAATTTGTTAATTCATTATATTCAACAGATTCATTGCTTGAGTTTATATTAAAGTCCCCGCTGAGAACTATTGGAATATTAATGTTGTAAACGTGATCAAGAAGGATTTGTAATTGATTAATAAATAAAGTCATGTCACTGGCTGGCGGCCTATAACAAGTTATGATATATATGGATAAATTCTAATTTAAAGTCCACTGTACTTCACATATCTCGATAGCATTATCCATGGAAAATTTATTTAGATTGAGGCTAGCAATCTTCAGTCCTGACTTGCACCAGATTGCTACACCGCCACCTCTGCCTTGCCTGCAGTATTTATCACGTAAAATGTAGGAATTAATATTTAATAACATGATAGTATTATCATCAGCCCATGTTTCGGTTAGGCAAATGAATTTAAGACCTAACTTATAGTAATCTATTTCAATTTGATTTATTTTCGCATTATTTATAGAGCGGACATTAAGCAATAACAGATCGTATTGTTTGAATTGTGTTACTTGCGGTGGGTTGGGTTTGTGGCTTTTTTTTTTTTTTGTTGCGTATAATTGATTTTGCTCATATAGAACCTATTTACAAAAGTAAAGTCTTTTAAAGTTGGGCACACCAATTTTAAAAGACGAGTAATCACCATCCTTGAATTTGGGTTCCATTTTTTCCACGACAAACTGAGATGTATGGGGAACCAATTTGTCCGGATATTTGGATTTATCCTCGAGCTAATTCTTAACTTGCTCCACTGTAACATTTTTCTTCAGCCTTGATACAAATATCCATTTACGGCTTACAAACGAACATACTTCCAGTGTAGTATTTGCTGAACATCCCTTAAAATGAGATGAGTTTGCTCTCTGCTTCGTACGTTGGCGAACCGAAGTCCATTTATTATCTTGGATATCGCTACGTATCGTGTGAACGTCCTCTTGAGTTTGGGAAGAACTAGCGCCCGGCGGAGTAATGGATTGGTTATGTACCTTGCTGTTAGTTCCTATGGGCGACAGTAAATCTGCGAAGCGGCTGTGTGTAGATTTCTGCACAGGTTCTTGAGCCGGCAGATTTGGTTTATGAATGATTTTGTTTACATTATTTTTGGCGGTAGTTAACTTATAGGTTAAGTTATCAATTATTGTATCCTTCTGTTTAATAACTACCTCTTGTTTAAATACCTTATCTTTTAGATCATGAAGTTCTTCTCGCAGGCTCAGTAGGACTTGTAGTGTAATCCGCTGTACACCTTGTTTCTCACAGCGGAAGCAAGCAACGACTCCAAACTTATCTTCGGATTTTATTCAGCAATCATGATAATCACAAAAGCATACGTTGCACTTAACAGACTTATTTGAAGACAGATGTTTTAAGCACACTGAACAGGTAATTTCAGTCATATCGATTATGGTTGTATTTAATAAATCGCTTTCGGACAACGAACGTCCGGCAGCACACGCCATTTTATTATGTTTGCGTATAGAGCTCCATTTGCTCCCATAATTTTCCCCTTTAGTTCGGTTTCCCTCTCACCATTGTTTGCTAACATTACTCCTAGGTATTTGTATTATTCGACTTCCTCAAATTCGTTTTCCCCTCTTTTAATCTTTCTGGTTCCTTTCTGTTTGTTGAATCTCATCATCTTGATTTTTTCTTTATTAATTCTTAATCCTATTTTACTCCCTTCGGTTATCAGTTCTTTTAGCATTCTTATCATGACTTCTCTCTTCTTTATTATTATTACTATGTCGTCTGCATATGCTATTATTTGTCCTCCTCTTTTTCTTAGTGTTCCTTTGTTGATTTTCCTTACTACATGTTCTAGTGCAAGGTTAAATAGGGTTGCTGATAGTGAGTCTCTTTGCCTGACCCCCTTGCTAATTTCGAATTCCTCCGTCTCTCCCTTTGTTGTTTTGATGCGTATTGTTGTTCTCCTCATTGTCATGTGTATTAGTCTTCTTAGCTTTGGGTTTATCCCGACGCCCTTTAATGCTGCCATTAGTTTATCTCTTTGTATCGAGTCGAATGCTTGTTGGAAATCTATAAAAAGTAGCTCTAAGTCCATTTTGTATGTGTGAGCTTTCTCCATGATTTGTTTTATTGTATGTATTGCATCGGTTGTTGATTTTCCATGCCTAAATCCACACAGGTATTGACCTATTATTTTTTTTTTCTACTTTGGTTTAATAATCGACCATTTGTTATATCAAAAATAGTTTAATAATGAGATTTTTTATTTTACAGTTTTTGCTCATTATTAAACTATTTGTGGTAACTTTTTAGTTGTCGCGATTGGCAGTACTTAAACGTGACATGTGTCGACATCAAAATGTAAAATTGCCGTTAATTCATAGGATAATTGGAACCCTCCAATGCGTTACACACTAAATATGTTCGAATGCATATTGGGGAGTTCGCCACCAGTACCATCAAGGTTACAGAAAACGGAGGCGTAATATTGTTCACTTTTTACCGGCGCGCCGGCGGCGTGGAAAACTCGAGAATAGAACACACAGAGGAAAGGTTGTAATTTATTATAATATCACTTTGTTTGCAAAACGAATATCACGGAAGAAACAGCGAGAGTATAATGTATGTTTAATCGCGGCGAAAAAGAGCCGCTTCAGTAGGTGTGGATTTTTAAATAGCGTCGAGCGATGCCTGGCACGAGGAACGAGAAACAAATGTAAACATAACCTTAAATTACGATCACGATTAACGAGTACGTTACATTATTATTCTATAAGCTTAAATGGGTTACAACTTACTTGGAAATAGTTTGTTTATCGCACCCTTAGGAACTTCCCTTATTTCTGGAGGTGTGTAAGTAATATTCTTGATTTAATATGTTTTAAAATTAACTATTGAAATCGCCGTAGAAATACGTATGTCAAATATTAAATTCGTTCGAAACGAAACACTGCTATCAGTGCTGCCACATGTTAAAAGATAAAACTCACTATGGTTAAGTATATATTTTATTTTAGAGATAAATCCTTAACCAAAACCAAAGTAGAAAAAATAGTATATTATACTTGTTTAATAAGAGGCATTGTGGGGCACTCGTTACACAATATACCCTCTTATTAAACTTGTATAATAATGTACTATTTTCTACTTTGGTTTAACAATCGACCTTTTGTTATACCAAAAATAGTTTAATAATGAGATTTTTTATTTTACAGTTTTGCTTATTATTAAACTATTTTTGGTAACATTTTAGTTGTTGCGATTGGTAGTACTTAAACGTGACATACCGGGTGACCCAGCGATCTGTAAAAGCCCCATAACTTATTTGCTATTTGAGATATTGACTTCTAGTTTTCTTGAACTGGTACCCACACTTATTCTACATATTTTAAAAATATATATATTTTTGTAGAGGGTGTCCAAGTACACATAACAGAACAAAGTTATGTTTTTTTAAATGGAACACCCTATATTTTATACTTTATTTTCAACCCTCTTGAGAAGCTGATAAAAATAGTATAAGATACTATGGGTCTATTATGGACGGTTGGTTAGTTATGGGCAAATTTGTTGCAAAAACAAGGAATCATTGAAAAAATTGCAGAAGCGCTCCTGGCAAAGATAGCGTCATTTTTTATACACTAAAAATTTTTCCACATCATGAAGAATAATACAAATCGGCTTTGGTTCTTTTTTGTTCATCCCGCTATACAGGGTGTCAACATTAGCAAAACAATGGATAACTATTTTTTTTCAAATTGAACACCCTATATATCTTGCCACCAATGCTTGGCATTTTTGATAAGCTTTCTAATGATGTACAATTTGTATAATGAAATATTAAGGATTCTTGAGATTTATCTATAAAAAACATTTTTCTTATGTCACCTCCTGCCTATTTTTGGATTTTCAGTCCAAACTATCCATTTTATAAAAAAATAATGGGAGACCAAAGTTGTAGAGCGGAAAATTTTAATCGATATTGGCCTTTCGACTTTTCCAATAATGCGTGCATTGCCTGCCAGAATACGCAAAATCGTGACCGTATTTTAGCGTTTTTTTTTTCAAATTGTTTATTAATTAATTGCACTATACTTTGTTTTACACGCCCTCTAGTGGAAAAACGGAGCATTGTAGAATAATTCAGATGACCTACATCGATTGAAAATGTTCCGCTCTACAATTCTTAATAGTAGCAATTTTAGCTCTAAATGCATAGTTTTCGCTGAAAATTCAAAAAATCATTCAAAAACACGAAAATTGATACACACATTTTCAATTTGCATTTTTAGCGAAAACTATGCATTTTGGGCAAAAATTGCTTCTACTAAGAGTTGTAGAGCGGAACATTTTTAATCGATATTGGTCATTTGAATTTTCCCATAATTTTCCGTTTTTCTGCTAGAGGACTGCGAATAATAAAGTGTAGTGCAATTTATTAATAAAAAATTGTAAAAAAACGCTAAAATGCATATACAGTCACGATTTTACGCGCTCTGGCAGGCAATGCACGCATTATCTGAAAAGTTGAAAGACTTATATCGATCGGAAATGTTTCGCTCTACAACTTTGGTCTCTTATAGTTTTTCCAGAAAATGCATAGTTTTGGCTGAAAATCCATAAATCATCAGAAGGTAACAAAAGAAATATGTTTTTATTGATAAATCTCAAGGATTCTTAATATTTTGTTATACAAACTGTATATCATTGGAAAGCTTATCAAACATGCCATAGATTGGTGCCAACGTATATAGGGTGTTCCATTTGAAAAAAAATAGTTTTCCATTGTTTTGCGTATGTTGACACCCTGTATAGCAGTATGAACAAAAAAGGTCCAAAACCGATGTGTATTATTCTTCATGATGTGGAAAATTTTCTAGTGTATAAAAAATGATGCAATCTTTGCTGGGAACGCTTCTGCAATGTTTTCAATGTGTACATGTTTTTGTTACAAATTTGCCCATAACTAACCAACCGTTCATAATAGACCCATAGTATATTATACTATTTTTATCAGCTTCTTAAGAGGATTAAAAATAAAGTATAAAATATGGGGTGTTCCATTTAAAAAACATAACTTTGATCTGTTACTTATACTGGGACCCTGTACAAAAACATATATATTTTTAAAATATGTAGAATAGGTGTAGGTACCAGTTTATGAAAACTAGAAGTCGATATCTCAAATAGCAAATAAGTTACGGGGCTTTTACAGAACCCTGGGTCACCCGGTATATAGACATCAAAATATAAAATTGCCGTTAATTCATAGGATAATTGGAACCGTCCAATGCGCTACACACTGAATATGTTCGAATGCATATTGGGGAGTTCGCCACCAGTACCACTAAGGTTAAACAAAACGGACGCCTCATATTGTTCACTTTTTGTCCACCTAGAAAATGTAGGAACTCGGTGACAATGGCCGGACGCATGACACTTCAAATTTCGGAGGCAAGAAATCGGATCTCGCGTTTTAAATACACAAACATACATTCCATGCAGACCTAATAAATGAGAAAAGCATCGGTTCTCAAAATGTTTTAAAAACCTCGAAAAGTTAGGAAAATTCAAAAATTTGTTTTCGAATAAATTTTGACGGAAATGGGTTCACAAACATTTTGTGTATGTGCCCTTAAATGCCTGTTCGTTATTTCAAATACACCCTGTATATTTACCACGAGGTAGTAGACAGGCGATATCTCGAAAACGGTGATAAGTACGAAAATGAAATTTGGTAAATCTCCATTTCCGGAAAAATGACATCAACTTCAGAATTTCAAATGGGACACCCTGTATATTTATAGGTTTTTGGAAAGGTGATTGAAAGACAAATACAGCGATACCATATTATTTTCATATTAATGTTACCAAAATAAAATAAAAACAATGTATATAAAAACAACGAACAAAGATAACAAACCTGTTAATAAAAGTTGTAAGTGGCAGGGACTCGGGCTATAAGATGTAAAATTTACCGTTACATTTGTATTATTTGATTTTATCGCGCTGGATAATTTATCGTACCATTTCATCTGAACCAGCGTCCTTGGAAATGCACCATCCTGTTGCCACCAAATCATTGCTCTCTCGTTTAGAACTGGCCTTTTCGCTTTCCAACCGGAAAAGAACCTTTGCGTAATTTTCCTTGATTCTAACTTGTCGAAGGTACTATTGTTCGACGTTAGGCGATTCGGATATTTAACTCGAGAGAGTCATCTGTTTTTGCGAGATTCTCAATAGATACGGATCAGATCGACATACTTGTTATACGTAAAAATGGGACGCATTACTTACACTTAATTAGAATATATTCTCAACTTGACATCGAACATTTGATTGTGTTTTCAATTTTTTGTTTGACGTTTTATTTTGTTAATCCATGTCACCGCCATTATTTATTTTTATTATTACTTCAACAATACTCCCTTAATTTACAATAGAACTCCTTTCAAAAAATCCATAAATATACAGGGTGTCCCATTTGAAATCCTAAAGTTGATGTCAGTTCTCGGAAATGAAATCTAAGTATTCATTAGATTTATAACCACAAAATTTCATTTTCGTACCGCTAACCGTTTTCGAGATATCGGCTGTCTACAACCTCGTGGGACACCCTGTATATTGCACGTTTTCTCTACATCGTCGTTATGCCAGTATTGTAGATATTTACTTAATTTAAACAAAATTATTAGGAATAAAAAATTTTAATAAAAAAGTTATTTACGTCATCATGAATAAATATTAATCAGCCCAATTTCACCATTAATTAAGTCCAATTTGTTATAAATAAAACACTTTCTTTGTTAATATCACACGATTTATTAAAAGTAACTATAGTTTCGATCACGTACTGATCATTATCAAACTAAAAGTTTTTTATCAGTACGTGATCAAAACTATGGTCGCTATTAATAAATCGTGTGATATTAACAAAGAACGCGTTTTATTTGTAATTCAAAATGTATCACGAAGTAAACGCCTCCTGTGTCAATAAATTAAGTCCAATTTGGTTATTAGAGAGGTATGTGTAATGAGGAGGTTGTACTCCCTACGCTCCTTGGAAACTCGAGCAATTTAAAATATCAAGTCGCCTAGCATTACAAAAATGAACAACTGGAGCAGCACTTTACTGAGGATGTCGCGTTGGGCGGGGAGTGGAGGGGTCATTTTCGACTCCGAAATACATGCCGGTGAGCGATCAATACAATACTTAATCAGGGTGCGTTGCGTTCGTCACAAAGTTTGCCGTTACCCCTCATCGACGGAAGGGGGGTGCTTTGATTTATGACTCAAAATGTTCTCGATCGCCCACCAATCGTGGCTAGGGTATTCTTCGGTTCTTTTAACGACACCGCATCGGCCCGCTCGACATTCGGGCCGAAATCAGGAAATAGTTATATTCCATGTATTTATTTTACAGAAAATGTTTTCTCTATTTAGTAATGCATTATCCGTTTATATTCCGAATTGAATTCCATTTACGTAATAGACTTTCATTATACATTTGTGATTGAAATTACTACTATAAAAAATGCAAGAAAATGCATTGTACTAAAAAAATATTGGTTTCAATAATCATAACAAATAAAATGTGACAATATGGCGATTGCTTGATACTTCCCGAGCATTTACTTTTATAATATAATAAGGGTATATGGAATAAAAGAAACAATTGAATTTATTGTATTCTACACTATAAAAATGTACAGTTGTAAAAAAATTAAAAAATCTAGAAAAACATTCCAAAGAAATCCTAAAAAGTCCTGATTACAATTCGAGAAAAAAAAGATAAGAGTTCCTGTATAAAAAGTAAAAAAAAATGTCACAAAAACAATCCTGAAAAAAAGGAAAGTTTGTAAATTTTAATCTTGCTACATCGACGTTTTTAACAAGTTTTAATATGTTTAACTGTTATGTTATCGAGCAATTTTATTAATCCTTAATGTTTAACGGTTTATTTTTCACATCTTCCATGTAAGTAGTATTTTCAAAAACACGTGCATAACCTCAAATACATTTAATCAATTAAAATTAAGTTTGTTTTTTTCTTCAATGTGGAATATGCCTATTATATGTATCTACTTTTGGGGTTTATTATTACCCTATTTATTTACGTAAATTAATTCATAAAAATATAGATCAAGGTTGATTTGAATAGTTAGGAAGTCTAAATTTATTTAACAATATGAAAAATCGGTCTTTAATTTTACAATTTATCTTTAAGAATTATTTAATAATTTATTTAATTCTTTTTGTTATATGAATTATATATTTATTTTTTATTTTATATTATTTAAATAGCTTACATAGAGCATAATATTGAAGATATTAAGGAAATAATCTTTATTTTCAAATATAAAAAAAAAATTTAATTTTACAATGAAAATGTTATGTTTTTCATTATCAATAAGAGAATATAAAGGTGCATTAGGCCTTTCTTTGTTAGTTTCTATGATTCAGACTCATGGGAATGATTATTTTCAATCATTTAATATGTTATGATAAAATTTAAAAATTTATTTTTACAATAGTATTTATGATTCCTTTAAGATTTAAAAAGAATAGATTTTGATTAAATCAATGATTTTATTTTATTATAACAATATGTTTTTAATAAAATTTAAGTTTAATTACTTAGTTTCTCATATTAGCTAAAGATTTGTGATTTACTTAGATTTGTAATGATTTTATTAACATTTTGAATTTGTTCTTTAATGATTTTAGCTAGATCAAAAAGTTTTGTAGCGCTTTCAATTATACACAAATTATTTATCTAATGTTCATTTTATGTTTTTCTTTTCATTCTTATTTCACTACAAGTGTTTAGCTACTGAACATAATTGTAATTTCATTGATTAAAATGTTACATTTCAAAGTAAAAGTTTTGAATTTGATAATTGCCGATTAGATTGCAAAAGTGCGTATAATATGAATTAAATATGAGTTAGTTTTATTCAGGAAACGTTAGTTTGGAACGGATGGGTCGTAGTCGTTTGTCACAAAATCCTGGCAGAAATGGCGGACATACCTATCCCCACTCAATCGAAAATTTTCGAACGATGACAGCAAGGGCGGGCACCCGCCGCCATAACTGAAGGGCCAGGTAGAAGACGGACGGACCGAATGAATGAACCAAAACGTTCTCTGGAATTTCTAATGCATGATCCGTTTGTATACAAGAGAGAGGGATCCCAAAACGGATATTTCCGTAAAAAAAAATTAGAAAAAAACGATCACAATACTTTCTCGTACTTCGTAATTAAATATAAATTGTAATTTATGACCAAATTCGAACATTTTCTACCTTCTAAAGACGTGGTTTCAACACAAGCTTCCGAAAAGATATCCTAGTAAAGTGGGGTAATAAAATGTACAATTATGAATAGGAGATAGGAAAATTAAGCTGATATCTTTACGAAGTTTATAATACTATTAAATTATTACTGTACTGTACTGTAGGAAATATTCATTCCGCGGACCCAGATGAAGAAAGTAAATCAAATCAAATATGTAATCTGCATTTATATTATTCGTATTTTTCCCAATCAATCAATGGAAAATTTTAAACATCTACTGGTGAAATTTGTGCAATCACACAATTAAGTTTTCTCGTTGCCTAAAAAAGTAAGAGCTCAATTAAATTATACATCGACTAAATCAAAGAAGTAAAAGAACAAAGAAATTGAAGTGTCCCTTTTTGAAAATAGTAATAGTAGTACAAATACTATAATGACTATAATAGTAATAATAGTACCGCGAAAACTTAAAAACTTTTATTAATTTACAGTCTCTATGAAAATCAATTTTCAAATATTTATAGGGCTGGCAACCTTGGCTTTTTCGTTTGCCAGATGTTCCCATTCTTTACCCCTAGTACCTGCGTTCGACCTTCCCTTTAAATTTTAAAAGGAATTCGTTTAAATGGATGATACACAACTCAATATCCGTTCCAAACTAACATACGCTGAATAAAACTAACTCATATTTAATTCATATTTCACGTACTTTTGCAATCTAATCGGCAATTATCAAATTCAAAACTTTTACTTTGAAATGTAACATTTTAATCAATAAAATTATAATTATGTTCAGTAGCTAAACACTTGTAGTGAAATAAGAATGAAAAGAAAAACATAAAATGAACATTAGATAAATAATTTGTGTATAATTGAAAGCGCTACAAAACTTTTTGATCTAGCTAAAATCATTAAAGAACAAATTCAAAATGTTAATAAAACCATTACGAATCTAAGTAAATCACAAATCTATAGCTAATATGAGAAACTAAGTAATTAAACTTAAATTTTATTAAAAAAATATTGTTATAATAAAATAAAATCATTGATTTAATCAAAATATATTCTTTTTAAATCTTAAAGGAATCATAAATACTATTGTAAAAATAATTTTTTAAATTTTAACATAACATATTAAATGATTGAAAATAATCATTCTCATGAGTCCGAATCATAGAAACTAACAAAGAAAGGCCTAATGCACCCTCACATTCTCTTATTGATAATGAAAAACATTACATTTTCATTGTAAAATTAAAATTTTTTTTTTATTATTTTTTTTTAAATAAAGATTATTTCCTTAATATCTTCAATATTATGCTCTATGTAAGCTATTTAAATAATATAAAATAAAAAATAAATATATAATTCATATAACTAAAAGAATTAAATAAATTATTAAATTATTGTTAAAGATAAATTGTAAAAATAAAGACCTATAATTCATATTGTTAAATAAATTTAGACTTCCTAACTATTCAAATCAACCTTGATCTATATTTTTATGAATTAATTTACCTAAATAAATAGGGTAATAATAAACCCCAAAAGTAGATATAATAGGCATATTCCACATTGAAGAGAAAAACAAACTTAATTTTAATTGATTAAATGTATTTGAGGTTTTGCACGTGTTTTTGAAAATACTACTTACATGGAAGATGTGAAAAATAAACCGTTAAACATTAAGGATTAATAAAATTGCTCGATAACATAACAGTTAAACATATTAAAACTTGTTAAAAACGTCGATGTAGCAAGATTAAAATTTACAAACTTTCCTTTTTTTTCAGGATTGTTTTTGTGACATTTTTTTTTAACTTTTTATACTGGAACTTTTATCTTTTTTTTCTCGAATTGTAATCAGGACTTTTTAGGATTTCTTTGGAATGTTTTTCTAGATTTTTTAAATTTTTTACCACAGTACATTTTTATAGTGTAGAATACAATAAATTCAATTGTTTCTTTTATTCCATATACCATTATTATATTATAAAAGTAAATGCTCAGGAAGTATCAAGCAATCGCCATATTGTTACATTTTATTTGTTATGATTATTGAAACCAAATTTTTTTTTTACAATGCATTTTCTTGCATTTTTATAGTAGTAATTTCAATCATAAATGTATAACGAAAGTCTATTACGTAAATGGAATTCAATTCGGAATATAAACGGATAATGCATTACTAAATAGAGAAAACATTTTCTGTAAAATAAATACATGGAATATAAGTATTTCCTGATTTCGGCCCGAATGTCGAGCGGGGGTGCGTTGCGTTTGTCACAAAAGTTGCCGTTACCCCTCATCGACGGAAGGGGGGTGCTTTGATTTATGGCTCAAAATGTTCTCGATCGCCCACCAATCGTGGCTAGGGTATTCTTCGGTTCTTTTAACGACACGGCATCGACCGCTCGACATTCGGGCCGAAATCAGGAAATACTTATATTCCATGTATTTATTTTACAGAAAATGTTTTCTCTATTTAGTAATGCATTATCCGTTTATATTCCGAATTGAATTCCATTTACGTAATAGACTTTCGTTATACATTTGTGATTGAAATTACTACTATAAAAATGCAAGAAAATGCATTGTAAAAAAAAAATTTGGTTTCAATAATCATAACAAATAAAATGTAACAATATGGCGATTGCTTGATACTTCCCGAGCATTTACTTTTATAATATAATAATGGTATATGGAATAAAAGAAACAATTGTATTCTACACTATAAAAATGTACTGTGGTAAAAAATTTAAAAAATCTAGAAAAACATTCCAAAGAAATCCTAAAAAGTCCTGATTACAATTCGAGAAAAAAAAGATAAAAGTTCCAGTATAACAAGTTAGAAAAAAAGTCACAAAAACAATCCTGAAAAAAAAGGAAAGTTTGTAAATTTTAATCTTGCTACATCGACGTTTTTAACAAGTTTTAATATGTTTAACTGTTATGTTATCGAGCAATTTTATTAATCCTTAATGTTTAACGGTTTATTTTTCACATCTTCCATGTAAGTAGTATTTTCAAAAACACGTGCAAAACCTCAAATACATTTAATCAATTAAAATTAAGTTTGTTTTTCTCTTCAATGTGGAATATGCCTATTATATCTACTTTTGGGGTTTATTATTACCCTATTTATTTAGGTAAATTAATTCATAAAAATATAGATCAAGGTTGATTTGAATAGTTAGGAAGTCTAAATTTATTTAACAATATGACAAATAGGTCTTTATTTTTACAATTTATCTTTAACAATAATTTAATAATTTATTTAATTCTTTTAGTTATATGAATTATATATTTATTTTTTATTTTATTTTATTTAAATAGCTTACATAGAGCATAATATTGAAGATATTAAGGAAATAATCTTTATTTTAAAATATAAAAAAAAAATATTTAATTTTACAATGAAAATGTTATGTTTTTCATTATCAATAAGAGAATGTGAGGGTACATTAGGCCTTTCTTTGTTAGTTTCTATGATTCGGACTCATGGGAATGATTATTTTCAATCATTTAATATGTTATGATAAAATTTAAAAATTTATTTTTACAATAGTATTTATGATTCCTTTAAGATTTAAAAAGAATATATTTTGATTAAATCAATGATTTTATTTTATTATAACAATATTTTTTTAATAAAATTTAAGTTTAATTACTTAGTTTCTCATATTAGCTATAGATTTGTGATTTACTTAGATTCGTAATGATTTTATTAACATTTTGAATTTGTTCTTTAATGATTTTAGCTAGATCAAAAAGTTTTGTAGCGCTTTCAATTATACACAAATTATTTATCTAATGTTCATTTTATGTTTTTCTTTTCATTCTTATTTCACTACAAGTGTTAAGCTACTGAACATAATTGTAATTTTATTGATTAAAATGTTACATTTCAAAGTAAAAGTTTTGAATTTGATAATTGCCGATTAGATTGCAAAAGTACGTGAAATATGAATTAAATATGAGTTAGTTTTATTCAGCGTATGTTAGTTTGGAACGGATTTTGAGTTGTGTATCATCCATTTAAACGAATTCCTTTTAAAATTTAAAGGGAAGGTCGAACGCAGGTACTAGGCGCAAAGAATGGGAACATCTGGCAAACGAAAAAGCCAAGGTTGCCAGCCCTATAAATATTTAAAAATTGATTTTCATAGAGACTGTTTAAATTAATAAAAGTTTTTAAGTTTTCGCGGTACTATTATTACTATTATAGTCATTATAGTATTTGTACTACTATTACTATTTTCAAAAAGGGACACTTCAATTTCTCTGTTCTTTTACTTCTTTGATTTAGTCGATGTATAATTTAATTGAGCTCTTACTTTTTTAGGCAACGAGAAAACTTAATTGTGTGATTGCACAAATTTCACCAGTAGATGTTCAAAATTTTCCATTGATTGATTGGGAAAAATACGAATAATATAGATGCAGATTACATATTTGATTTGGTTTACTTTCTTCATCTGGGTCCGCGGAATGAATATGTGGGGTCCTTAAAACAAACACTCCCCCATTTTTGATTCTAGCACTACCCAGACACAATATGTTTCTACATCTTAAATATAAATTTCCATTTTGTGTCATATTTTGTGATATACAGGGTGTCAATTTGAAAACTTTCAATGCGAATATCTGTGAAAATAAAAGAGTTAGAATAGCGCAATTTGGTAAAAATGTTATACAGGTAGGGGGAACTAGAACCACCATATTTTGGTCATGGGGTGAGTGAACCCTTGGGCCCCATTCACCCTAACCCCAAAATTTTAAATGGCATCACCCCTTTTGTGATCCTTTAAATTAAACGTTTTTTCGAGTAGTATTCACCAGTACAAGAATTTTTTTTTTAAATTTAATACAAGGCCGAACAAAAAAGTATAATTAAAATAAAATAAATTCTATGAATTGCTATTTTATTTAATTGGATTCTTATAATTCATTCCATTTTGGGCTACAAAAAAGGATAATAATTTTTTTTCTCTCCAAATACTCGAACCAGTGGGTCAGGTTTCAGCAATTCATAGAATTTATTTTATTTTAATTATACTTTTTTGTTCGGCCCTGTATTAAATTAAAAAAAATCTTGTACTAGTGAATACTACTCGAAAAAACTTTTAATTTAAGGGATCACAAAAGGGGTGATGCCATTTAAAATTTTGGGGTTAGGGTGAATGGGGCCCAAGGGGTCACTCACCCCATGACCAAAATATGGTGGTTCTAGTTCCCCCTACCTGTATAACATTTTTACCAAATTGCGCTTTTCTAACTCCTTTATTTTCAGAGATATTCGCATTGAAAGTTTTCAAATTGACACCCTGTATAAACATATCATGGACATAAAAAGTTTTAGTAGAGTCGCAGATAACTTCCATCTTCTTACTTAGAATACTGTCACAGTACTGTTCAACTTTCTTCACCAGAACATTCAATTTACATATTCTACAGAGTCCAAAATTTCCAGATTAGCAGTGCAATATAAAACATCCAAACAACTCCTTAGAAAGAGCTTATATAATTTTAATACTCAAATAGTTTTGAAGTTACAGTTTATATAATTCAAAATGACTTTAAGATATCTTAAAAACTGCTGAGATATCGTCAGCATATATCACCATTGACCATTCTTCAATGCCTACCTTATGTGCCCAGTAATAAATTAAATCTTATTTAAAACTTATATTTTCCTATTTTCTATTCATAACTGTACATTTTATGATATTTCCAACACTTTTTTAAGAATAATAAGTAATTAACGCACACTAATAACATATGAGTTATTTAATGTACATTTCCTACAGTATAGTACAGTAATAATTTAATAGTATTATAATCTTCGTAAAGATATCAGCTTAATTTTCCTATTTCCTATTCATAATTGTACATTTTATTACCCCACTTTACTAGGATATCTTTTTGGAAGCTTGTGTTGAAACCTCGTCTTTAGAAGGTAGAAAATGTTCGAATTTGGTCATAAATTACAATTTATATTTAATTACGAAGTACGAGAAAGTATTGTGACGTTTTTTTCTAATTTTTTTTTTTACGGAAATATCCATTTTGGGGTCCCTCTGTCTTGTATATAAACGGATCATGCATTAGAAATTCCAGAGAACGTTTTGGTTCATTCATTCGGTCCGTCCGTCTTCTACCTGGCCCTTCAGTTATGGCGGCGGGTGCTCGCCCTTGCTGTCATCGTTCGAAAATTTTCGATTGAGTGGGGATAGGTATGCCCGCCATTTCTGCCAGGATTTTGTGACAAACGCCTACGACTCCTTAATCAACGCAAAAAGCTAGCATGCTGGAGGCGCGTAGCTTGGCAACTTGCAAGTGTAACAAAACTAATTAAAAAGTAAACTCACCGATTATAGTGAATATGATTTTCTCTGTAATGTTTTGGTAACAAAACTATTACTTGACTTGTCCAATATCTTTTTATTTTTATAGATTGATACATGTTATTATAAGATTATCTTCGGCTATATTATTCTGACAATAAAACAACAACCAAATTATAACAAATTTGGCCTAAATTTGGATTTTAGTTTAATTTAACTTATTATTTATTATATAAAAGGAACTTTGGAGGGATATAAACAGACAAAATATTGATGAAATTTTATTTTATATGAATATATGTAATTTCATAATCTATTGTAAAGTTTTTTTTTTACTGGGATTTTTCCTTTATGTGTTCTTTCTGATACTAATAGAGAAAAACCAATTACGAAAAGTTATTGGAAATAGAACATAATTAAGCATTTTTTTCACCAGACAATTTCTTCGATCCAACTTAAATAGTTTGAAACTCTTGTATAAATGGCATAAGCTTCACCCAAACCACACAACATTCCAAATGATGTAATACCAACTATTTCAAACCCAATTTGCAATGGTCCTCCAGAATCTCCCTGAAAAATAGTAATAAATTTTGCCTAAGTACTGTTTAATGTACCAAATTAATTAAGTATTAATATATTTAACAATAAAACCAAACTGCCAAATTAAACTAACTCATAAATTAATTATGATACTTACACTACACGTATCCTTTTTCTCATTTCCAGAACCAGCACATATTTGACTATCATCGAGTATACCTTGGCTGAGTCTTCTAGTATTCGGTGGATATCTACTTTGGCATTCCGAAACGTTAAAAATCGTTAACTGCGCTTTCAGTAGCAAATCGCTGGGGTCCTCAAGAAAACTGGTACGACCCCAACCGGCCACAATAGCTGTCTTTTCTGCGATATTACGAACAGTAAAAAGGCAAATTGGTAACACTTTATCGCTAAAGGTTACATTGACGTCCAACTCGAATAATGTTATATCGTGGTAAGTCGACGGCCTTTTGTATTCGGGATGTTTAATGATCTTTGCTATATTGTATTCGGTGGTGTTGTCCGGTTGTAGGTCACGTGAGCCTAACTTGGCAATTTTGGCGGCACCACTGTAAAAAAAAGTCACAATCGTCTTATCTTTATAAGCATCGCTATATATAGGCATATCTCTTTTATGTATAAATGTAATTTTGAAAAATGTCTATGCATTGTAATAGCTAAAGATATAATGTAATTGTTCATCAAGTGGCTCTTAATTGAGCCTCGGTTTGCAATCTATGGTTGTAATGCAGTGTTTCCCGACTCGGTATGTAATATACTAGTAACGTTATATAATCGAGTTTTTTACACGTTCTTATACGTGATATTTCCTTGAATTGAATGAGTTTTCAAGTTTACCAAATGGTGTTCATAATGATAATTAGAGACATATATTGTAATAGTATTATAATAATAAATTGACTCTATTTAGAAAACAAAAATAAAAATACAAAAGATACCATAGCAAAAGTAGGAAAACTTTAGTGAGATAGGTATCTCTTACTGCTCTTCCGCTTAACCTACGTGCTAACTAAACTAAAATTAGATTAAATTAAATGTACAGTTAGGGTAGGAGTAGTGAAATTTACTTTTATGTATCTAATATTTACAACTGTAACAACCCTGACAACTTTACAGCTTATTTCTAAATATAAGTGCACGCAAATATTTCTTAAATTGCTGGAATGTGAATGATTTCAAGTGTAAAGCTATTCTTTTATCTAATTTCTAAAAATTATATGAGAATGATAAGCAAACGAAATGCACTTGTGTAACTTAATAGCGCAAATCTGTAACTAGACCTAAATTGCGCCCCGAGTTTACAAAAAGGATTTATGTATTTATTGACATCAAAACAAAAATTTACGTAAATAAATATATAATTTATACAGGGTGTCTCATAACAAAGTTACAGACCAAACTTATGTTTTTTTTTTAAATGGAACACCCTGTATATTTTAGCATTTTTGGATTCCTCGTTACTTGGAGATTAAAATAACCTAGGTTGTGGGGGTTGAAACCTTGCCGTTTTTTGTGTTATTCAGTTGTTTATGCAAAAATTTGAACAAAATTGTTAAAGTGCTTCCCTGAAACTAATAAAGATAATTTATTCCAATTTAGTGGTAAAGTTTAGTCGAACTTCAGTCTTCAAATTACTCTATCAACCAAAACATAACTCAGAGTATTATACAGGGTGATAGCCATTCGCAAACTGCACAATTTCATTTTTTTTCAAATGGCCCACCCTATATATTATTTCATAATTTTAAAGTTCGTTAAATAAGCTTTCGTTTCATTTGAGGTTTCGTATATCTAAATTTGATGGTTACCCTAATATTTCAAAATTCGTTGGTGATTTGCATGTTTTTATTATTAGTTTTAAATATTACTTGAGTAAAACCATTTAATTACAAATACTTTTTCTTGTGCAGAATACACGGCCGGTTGTAAATCATAATGCGAAAGCAACTGTCATTTTTCAGAACTAAATAAAATATTCTACATTATGATATATGGCAAACCTTTGATTTTAATTCAAAATAATTGTAGTTTTTTGCAGTATCTCCGTAAATACTCGCCAGAAACTATTACTATATTAGTGTTTTTTTTAGAATTCAAATTTCAGCGAAAATATCTATCTCGGGGTCCTATGAATCGATTCTGACCATTTTTGAAAAATGTCTGTGGGCGCATTATCTCAAAAACTACTTAATATTTACAAATGTATCTTTGAAAATAACCTTTATTTGGCAATCCCAAGTACTGAAACTTTTGATGAAATTTCGTTTCTTTTTATCATAATTATGGGAAAAAAATTGACGACTCTATAAAACTGGATCTTCCAAATTTACATTAACATTATTTTGTAGAGAACGCCAAAATGAACAAATGTTAATAACACAAGTTTTTTGAAATCTCTAGTCCATCAAGATAACGCTAGACCCCACACGGCAAACATTCCAAGGGTGTTCTTTGAAGAAGCGGAGTTGCAAATGTTGAGTTGGCCAGCAAGGTCTCCGGATTTGAGCCTTATTGAGCATGTCTGGGACATAATGGGTAAAAAAATTCGCGACATGCCCAGACCTCCTGACAACTTAGATGATCTGAGACTTCAGTTAGTAGTTGCTTGGAATGAGATGCCACAAGAAGATATAGACCATTTGATTCTAAGTATGCCTAGAAGGGTAAATTCTTGTATTGCTGTGCGAGGCGATGTAACTCATTATTCCACTATTTAAATCGGGATCCAGACGACATGGAAAATTATAGGGGAGTGGCTATTCAGTCTATAATCCCAATATTGCTTGATGGAATTGTTGCTCGTCAATTACAGTGGTTTTCACGTCACGTTATAATTAATAATCAGCACGGATTTATGCCTGGCCGTTCCATTGTTTCTAACCTGATGGAGTATAAGCAGTATTTGTCAAATGCCTTGGAATTACGTACACAAGTAGATACAATTTATACTGATTTCATCAAGGCATCCGACAGAATAGATTGTAATATTTTATTAGATAAGTTGAGATTATATAATTTCAACAACAATACCTTGAATTGGATATCTTCTTTTCTCTCAAATTGTACCCAACATGTTAAATTAAACAATTTTCTATCAAATGCAATTGATGTTACATCGGATGTGCTACAAGGATCACATTGTGGTCCTATATTGTTCGTGCTATTTATTAATGATTTACATGAAATTATTAAGCATTGCCAGTTTCTTTTATGCGCAGACGATTTAAAATTATTTAATGTGGTGAATAATGCAAACGATTGCTGCAAAATACAAGAGGACTTGGATCGTATTAACGAATGGTGCACTAAAAATGGACTATTTTTGAATCTTAATAAATGTTATTCCATGTCAACTTTCCGGTGCAGGAATCCAATAGTATATGCATATACCAATGGCTCTACCAATCTTGAGCGAGTTGATACAATAAAAGACTTAGGAATTACATTCGATACTAAACTTTGTTTTAACTACCACATTCAAAATTTTTGTATCAAGGCTTTTCGAACGTGGGGTTTTGTATGGCGTATTACATGCTTGTTAATGATTAGTATATGTAGCGCATTGCTAACGCATTTCATTCTCGCATCGATTATCTGTGCTAGAATATATTCCAACACTGAACTGTCACGCGTGAAGCCTAACCTCCAATGTGTCAAAATGACGGAGTAGATTTAAAGATGTTTGCTTCGCCGCTTCTACATACATGGGGCGTTAGTTGTAGTACCTCGGCAAATTTGTTGTTTTCGATGGTTGTCTCCATACTATTTATATATACTTTTAAACACTAAGAATGTATAAACTCTTGAAATGATATGAACCATAAATAATGTTGCGGCTGGCGGCTTGGTTTTTGACTGACATTTGTTTCCGCGGTAACGTTAAACAGGTGCCTCTGATAAAAGTTATCGCGTACGAATTGTCCGCTCTCGGTTTATAATTATCTTAAATATCACAATGAAACTCAACAAAGTTGTCGTAGGTAAAGCATAGTGTACAACTCGCATGGAATGACTATTTCTCGCTCTTATGAATTGCAGCATTCGCCTTTCGGCTCATGCTGCAAACTTCATACTCGCGAGAAATGTATGTCATTCCATGCTCGTTATACAATATACTATTTCTACACAGGATAATTAATGGACATTTAAAATCTCCCTTTCTGTTAGAACAACTGCCATTTTTTGTCCCAAATAGAAAAACTCGTTCCACCAACTATTTCTATTTAGATAATTTTAGAACTGCATCAGGTCTCCATAACTCTATAGGCCGCTTTATGGCACATGCAAATGTTTATCCTTGTTGTGACTTGTTTAACGCATCATTATCTAATTTAAAATTAAAATTAAAATGTGTAATGGCATGAATATTTGTAATAAGTACATGTTGATTATGTTGTATGATTTATATTTATATATATTTTTTGTAAATAACTGCGTTTATTTTTTTTTTCTTATTATTTCATGTAAAAGGTGTATACCGTAAAATAAAGTAATTTAATTTAATTTAATTGATTTTTTTTTCTGTTGAATTAAAGTTTTTTTTCTTTTGATACTTTTATTTATGTACCAATGAATAAACAATTGTTTTCACTAAGTTTCGCATCAATGATGAACTTACTGCCCATGACTCCGTTGTAAAGTATGTTCATTAAAAAAAAACTCAAGTGTGCCATGATTTTTTTATTCTTTTAAATTTAAGTTGGTAACATATATTGAGGTTATGTTACTTATGTTATGTTCCTACCGATAAATTCATTTGCTGTGACAAACGACACAGAGAAATCGTAGGTTCCTCTTCCAAAATTTCTTGGGCTGTGTTAATAGCCTCCCGAGTACGTTTGACTGATCTACCACTTCCAGGTTTACGGAGACAGATCATGATAAGGTATTTTTATATTTATCATAAATAATGGGAACGTTAGGAAATTCTTCCTGAAACTCGGCCAAAGGTGCGTCGAATGAATAAGCCCAATTTCCGTCCACTTTAGTCCAATTTCGGAAATAACTTCCAACTATAATCCATTTCGCCCCACTTGCACCCTTTTTTCGTTAAGTCTAACTTTGTAAAGTAGAACTTATATTTTAAGTCATGCTTAAAGGGAAGCGTCATGCACCATGGGAATGAATACAATTGCTTTAGTAAGCAAGCTCAAAGTGTTGCAACATCGCAAAATCTTGCGATTTTCACTTTTTAACATTGGCGACATAGGTGTCCTTTCATGTCCTTTTGTCAACTGATTTGGCATAAAGTGCGTGCGAGTCTTTTTACGCGAACAGCGTTGCTATGTGAACAGAGAAATAGTGAAACTGGCCACAATGATTAAGAATTAATTAAATATTTTTGAAGGCAAATGCGAGCGAGAAATCTCCGTGCGCAAAAAAAAGAGAGGTTATGTCATTATCAGCCCGTATTTTAAGTCAGGCCAAGTAAATTTAACACAGTTTATTTGCGGAGACGAAAATACCGGAAGAACGACAATTCGTCCAAATCATGATTAAGATCAGCACTGTTCCAAACTATTTAACTGGGATAACCGAAATTTATCATTTCCATGAGGTCTAAGTAGTTCTCAAAAATGTCGTTCATACCAAAGTTTAATTCTTCAAAGGGCATTTTAAAGATACTAGGAGTCTTATTATTTAAAATAATTTATTGTGCATAAAAATCTGTCACAAGGGACCGCCAATCGAGCGAATTGAAGGTTATGTTTACAGACTTAAATTTTAAGCCGTCTATTACGACGATTTATTTAAAGTCTTGCTTAAGCTGTGCTTAAAGTATGGTGCAAGCAAAATACTTACTTAAGAGTTGTTTACATTTTAAGAATATTAAGCATAGCTTAATTACAATGGTGCAAGTGGGCCTTAATAACCAGGCGGACTAAATCAAAACTTAGCCGCGAAAATACGTTGTTGTGATTGGCCAAACGG
Source organism: Ocypus olens (assembly GCA_910593695.2). Classification (NCBI taxonomy): domain Eukaryota; kingdom Metazoa; phylum Arthropoda; class Insecta; order Coleoptera; family Staphylinidae; genus Ocypus; species Ocypus olens. The sequence continues at coordinate 35,735,603 of OU343060.1, forward strand.
GCGCCGTTTTTACACAGATCCAAATTGTTTAAAACAGTAATGGCCGTTGTTATGATCAGCTGATCTCTCGCCGTTACTTGTGTCCCACCGATTCCGCGTGTTTCGCCTCAGTTTTTGTGTTTTTAGCGATTTATTTCTCCCGGTGATTGTGTAAGGATCGATTCCTCTCATCCCGCGATTTACTTGGAAATAGTTATTTTATTTTTAACTATGGATATGTACCCAGCACAAGTTTGGTATCATTTTCGCCCCCTAAGAAACGGAAATGTTTGGAAAATTATCTTATATAAAGCTTTAGAACAAGACGCTTTAAAACCCACTGCCGCCGCGCCGTACACAAAATTGTCGATTCATTAGGTAAGTGTTGCGCAAGTTATCGCAATATGGAATCAAATCATAAAAATACATTATATTTAGGATTGGCTAAAAGTATGGAGTTTCACACAATCAGGGAGCAAGGAGATTGGGGAAGTAACAAGTCCTTAACGTCTTGAAAGACATCCAAGGACCAAACATATCTACAATGAAAGCAGCAAAAATTATGCCTACGGAAAATTGTACATAGGTTTTTCTTTAAAAATGAAGTCGCTACATTGGATTAAATTTTAATTTAATTAAAGGATAGAAATGACCTGCCAAAGACGTCCCATTAAACATTATTTAATTAATGAAAGATATTTATTTTAAATAAGTTATTACACGTTTTTAAATAGCAAATTTATTTAATTTAATAAAATTCCATTTCACGACAATCTAGTTTTCAAACCTTTTACAGAATTATATGTATTTTCAAAATATACCTAATTCTTCAATCCACTTTATATGTAAATAAATATATGTACAACTTGAGTTTTTTAGTGTGCCTCTAAATTCTTGAGAGGGTCTCATACTTTTTTTTAATATTATATACTAAATCATTGACTAGATAATCAAAAAAGTTTGCCTAGAATTAATTGTTAAATGAATGTCATGGATAAACGTATTTAAAATAATTTTATTTTTACCGCCAAAACATGTCTGGTTACTTTTCTGGTAACTTTTTATAGTGTAAATGTTACTTACGCATTTAGTCCGCCTGGTTATTAAATGCGGTATAGTAACGTTTCTTGCTGGTTGCTGTAAACCTTTGTTACCACGGAATAATTGTGACTTTTAGAAAGATCTTCCGTTTTGTATGTCAATTCCTAACATGTGTGCCAACTTAAATTTTTTTAAATAAAAAATCATGGCTTACTGAGCGCATTAGCCGACTTGACAGAATTCACATTTTTGGAGTGTCATTTAAAAAAGTATTTTAATTAATTAATTAACCAATCGATCGGGCGAAAAATAGTATAAGCATCTCGGGCGTTAGTGCTACCGGTCTCGGGTAAATATGGGGACATCCGCTAACGCATCAGTCCCACAATATTACCCTCTACCGTTATAACGCACTTGTCACCCTTACCAGATCCTTAAGGGGAGGGTACCCGTAAAATTTGCATACAAATAAATTGAATATATTTATGTAAATACAAAATATTTTTCATAGTATTTTATTATAATGAATTATTTAAAAATAAGTGAATATTTTCAGCTTTTAATTTTTGTTAATTTGTTATTGTTAACAAAGTTTGCAACATTTCACTAGGGACCAATAGACTGAAGAATGAATTTAGTCAAAAAGTTTAAATTTGTTATTTAACCGACCAATACATGTATCCTTCTATTGAAACAGTTTGAAGGTAATACTTTGACGCATTAAGAAACTGTGGTTAAATAAAGTGACGATTGAATAAAAAAATAGTGTTTTTTTGTGTCTGCTGTCGCTATTTATGCTCGGAAAACGATAATATTTTTTCAACCGATAGACACGAACACAATAGATATCTGTCCAAAATTTAAAAAAAATCTGTTGGCAAATTTGAGAGCGAATTGGAGCCGAAGTTACAAAAATTTATTTGAGCGCTCGGTTCAAGTTTGCGTGACCGTTCATGTGAAAGCGTGGTCGGACACATTCGGCACATATCATACGGCTAACGAGTTTCGCACAGCGAAAATCTCGGACAAGTCGCAAGGCCACTGCCGGAATCAACATGGCTGCGAAGAGGGGCGTGGGGCAAAGATACGGGTATGCAGGGGAAAATTCCACACACGTATGAATCACGGAATAACGCATGTATTTTATAAAGAAACTAGATAAACTTGCCGCATGCTAGGCGTGTAGCGTGAGTCGAACGAACATGTAAATATTTTGAGCCGGAACATGATACCTCCCTCCCCCCATTTTCGAGAATGCTGAATACGATGGCGGTGTTAGAATTTCTCTTTGGGGTTGCGCACCCCCTCAAAACGGCCAAACACCACCCCCAAAAGGGGTAAAACGCGCTTGACCCGATTACCCTGCAGAAAAAACACTTTCCCCCGTTTTCGAGGATGATGAGCACGCTGGTGGTGTTGGATATCGCGTCCGACCCCTACCAACCCCTCCAGCGGCCAATACTCGCCCCCGAAAGGGGTGAATTTTTATTTTTTTAAATATCACTGGCAAATATAATATCCCCCCGTTTTCGAGGATGCTGAGCAGAGTGGTGGTGTCGGATACCGCGTCCGACCCCTACTAACCCCCCGCACCGGCCAATACTCGCTCCCCGAAAGGGGTGAATTTTAATTTTTTTAAATCTTCTTGGTTGTAATGGACACATTCGGCACAGATCGAGCGGCTACGTAATATCTACAGCGAGGATCTCGCATAAGTCACACGGTAACTGCTGAAATTATCAAGGTTGGGCAGGGAGACGTGGGGCGAAGCTGCGAGGTTGCAGGGGAAAATTTCACGCGCAGGAGAGTGAATTTTATTAGAAAACGATAACAACTTGCCGCATGTCCTCTCACGGAGGATTTTGATTTTTCTGCTGTTGGCCGTAATTCGAGTTCTAGATCTGTTACGTTTATATATTTTTCTTTTTTATATTATTGCTTTCAATTTATTTCTAATTACGTTAGTTCGTAAATACATTTTTGTTTGAAAATAGCAGACCTAAGAAACGGATAAACGTGGTAAAGCTTCATACTGAGGGATCGGGTATTGCAACAATTAAACAGTGGAAATGTTAATGTTTCCGAAGATGCCCATTTGCAATATTTTGACAAGTAAGTGATTGTATTATTGTGGACATATTGAAGACAGTGAAAATATGAACATTGAATCATTATATAAATATATACAGCATGTAACAAAAATGTGGGTCGCTACTGCAGGAGTATATTTTACTTGTCAAATTAAACGTGTTTAATAACATAAATATATAAAATATAAAATGTTAAAATTTAGAAATGTGAAAAATGTGTGTTTTTCATGTTGTCTTGATAATTTTATTAAAAGTTACGATTTTTTTAAATTTACAACAGTGTAAAATATGTAAAATATAAAAATATATTAAAATAAGGCAGCTATATTGTCTGCATTTTTTGTTATTAAATATTTGTCATAAATTAATGTGATTGATGGTTAGTTTATAAACTTGATGGATGGTATACAAACTAATTAGATGCGACAGTAATTTTGATGGAATGTTTATTTTCTAATAAAATAAATCATTTAGTTAGTTCATAAACTAACCAAGTTTTTACTACCGTAACATATATAAAAAAATACAGAATTATTTGTAAAAGTCAAAAGATAAAATACTGCAGGTGTCATTAAAAAAAACAAAGTTGTATCCGACATTACATTTCTGTTACGCCATGTATTGCCAAAAATTTGAATGAAAAGAAATTTATGTAGAATCCAGATGTGCAATAAAAAATATAACTTTCTATTTAAAATAAGGAAGTTATCGTTGACTTCCGGTATAACCGATGATTACATCGTTGAATAACAGAAAATTCTCTATAAAATAGTTTCAATATTTTTTATTAAGAGTGCAGATAGTCTTAAACTGAATTTAACCAATGCACCTTATCATATTTTCGGCAATCATAGAAAATGTATTGATAAACCATGTTTTGATCCAAAAGATTCTTTTTATTTTAATTTGATGAGAAAAACAATATGTGGCAAGATATTGTAAATATAATTGAAATAATTAAGGGAAAAGGTGAATTGGTTAATTGGAAATATATCTACCAATTTTGATGAAAGCTACATGTTAGTAGTTGCCAAATTCACCGGAGGTAAAAGAACAAATTTAATTCAGAGGGGTACGTACGAGGGTAGGTGTTATGGTGCAGGTTTAGCCTACAACGCAGGACCACAATTTCACAAACATTCTGACGAAAATAAATCATATTTAAATAAATATTGTTTGAAAAAAACAAAATTAAAATGTAATGTAAAGAAATATATAACAAAAAGGTATGCACAATATGACGATGCTGATTATGGTCCCAAGGCAGTACAACCAGATATGGATCAAGATAAATTTAATATAGCTAAAGAATTATTTTTGAAATCCATCAAAAACGTTGACATTGTTAGTATTCAGAATGAAACAGTTGGACAGAGAGAAAACATTAATTGGTTTAGATGGCAGAGAGACAGAATTACAGCATCGGTATTCGGTAAAATGTGCAAGCGGAGATCAGACACCCCCACAAATAATGAATTAAAAGAAATATTTTTTTAAAACTGTGCTTTAGAAAGTTTCACAATATTACATGGGCTTGATAATGAAAAAAGAGCAATAAATGAATTTCAAGGTAATTAATTAAAAATACCCATGATTTTTAGGTGCAAGTCCAGATGGAGTAATTGATAGCAATACCATTGTTGAAGTGAAGTGTTTATTTTCTATTAGAAACAGAAAAATTAAGGAAGCTATTACTGAAAAAAAACATTGGGTTTAGCCATTGACGACACAGGAAATATTTATTTAAGAAATAATCATGCATATATGTACCAAATTCAAGGACAACTAATGATTTGCGAAAAAACTACTTGGTATTTGATTATCTATACTGACATAGATTTGGAAATTATAAAGATTAGCAGACGAAATATTTTGTGAGATAATATTGGAAAAATTAATATATTTTTGGGATAGACATTGCGTTCCAGAGCTAATGGATTCTAGAATCCAGAGGGGAATGAAAACAAGAAAATGTATGTAATTTTCATGTTTTTTAATTCAATTTCTACAAAACAGAGTTTATTATTGAAACCAAATTGACAATTGTACCGTATCCGATCATACATTTTCATTTCCTGAAATAATAAAAGATGCTGTCTATGATCGCTTAGAATGAATTGTAATTTCACGAGTTTTTCGTAGTTTTGATAGCTGAAAAATATTACAAAACTGTTTTAATAAAAATTGAAGATATTTAACTAAAATATAAATATTTGTAAAATTTCAACTCTATGTTTAATGTATCTGTAACAAGTAAATGGCTTTTTTCCATTTTGATTATAAATATTTATAGTAAATGACAATAAAAAAATGTAAAATCAATTTATTGCCTGCAATTTCGAAATAATAGTTCTATCAAATATAAGACGATAATATAAACGACGATAAATAATGATTAAAGAATAAGATTTTGTTCAAAATCCTGTCACTTTTTTTGAAAAATGGGAATGGGAAATACATATTTGCATTTGATAAAAACTATAAAACTTTTTGTGAATCACATTTTAATAAGAGTAAAATTATAATTAACTGATCATTAGGCTCATCCTCTTCTTTTATTTTTTCTTTTGTACTTTTTTCCCAGTCTTTTTCTTTGCCCTGTAGGAAACAGACACGGCACACACTAACAACAAACTAATAGGGTTACAACACAACTCAACTTAAAATAATATAAATTATAAATGTATATAACACCGGGATTCAAATCATTATATGCTATAGATGCTATAATAAACATTTATCAAAATTTAACTTATTATTTTATTAAAATATTTATCTAATTTAATGTTATTGTAACTGTTGTCTTATTTGTGTAATGTGTATATTTCACTAAAATATAGCATATTTCCGGGCGATTTTCATAATTGGTATTTCGGAGATAAAAAGCAATGTGAATTTCTTTCGCACGGATTTGGCGCGGATTCACAAACCGCATCATTAGCATATGACGTCAGTTGAAAAGTACATCACGGCATCTTTCAATGCATGATTCATGCGTCACTGGAGGCGCGTGAGGGGAACAACCTGTCGGCAGTAATTATATAAATGGTGCAACGGAACTATCGAAGACCTTCGAATGGTTATCGTATGGATCTTGTTTGACGGTGTGTGAATTATATGAAGATAAAAGAAATTACATATGAAAATGTTATTTTACATTGTGTGGAGCGTATTGTTTAGAAGCGAAAACCTTTAGAACCGAATAGACCAGAAATATTACCCGAGAAAGTAAGGTGTGTGTGTTGCCTATAATCACACTAATTTGATTTAATCCCCCTCTGGGCGACAGTTTTACGTACTTCTGAGGGCTACCATACCGTTAATATACTATTCCATTTAGAAAAGGCATAATATAAAGAAAATGGTATAAACAACTTGTTTCTAAATAGTTTTATCGTACACGTCTAGTTTAGAACACGAGCCGCCTCCAAAACTCGTTCTTTAATTTACTATTATTATATACGCAGTTTGCCCAGGCGGGTTTGTTTGATTAAAATTAAATTTATAATTTTCGAGATCATTTCTGACTGTTATGAAATACCAATGTAGTTAGCTCATTATACGTCATGTGTAAAAAATGGACCAATCACAACGAAAAACGGCGGTGCGTGGTAAGCGCCCTGGGTAATTGCCCTGGGTAATTGCCCTGGGTAATCGCCCTGGATCGCCATGTTTATGCACAAACTAACGCATTTCTTTCAAACGTCAGATACGTGAAATTGAAATGTCATAATTTGGTACGGCGAACATACCATCAATCGATGAATTCATTAACGACTCTACTCCCATAAAAATACGGTTAGGAATATTTATGTATGTATAATATTTAAAATAAATGTCATAGATGTTAAAATTAATTTTATATGTCAAAAATTATCTGACCGAATTGACCTCGAGCAATAATAAATCCTTATAATTTTGGTATTTATGTCCACCACCAGCTTATTTAAAGAAACTGTTTCTAAGTACGCCCCTTTCGGACCTAAATACCAAAATTATTTCGTAATTATCACTGCTTTTGGGCAGTTACACTTGATAACATCAAAACTTACTATTCAATATGATAGGCACAGTGTGCTGCGCTCAGCAAAAATCTCTCGCTAATTAGTGATGCTCCACATCCGTAGACCACGCCCTCATCTTTTGATATATATCCAATTGCAGCCTTAAACGAAAAGAAAACAAATATACATTAAGGGTGATAATATCGGTTGACAATATACCGTGAGATTTAGAAGTCGAAAATAGTTGGCAGCACGATTTCTGAAAATATGGATAACTAGATTTTCGAGCTAAAGTTGTTGTATATGAAATAGTGATTTTAAGCGAAATAGTGAAATAATTAATTAAGCAAGGTGACGGACGACGACGCAGCGCAGTGGAGGTTATTATTCAATCAAGACAACATATAATTTATGTAATGGTTATTTAATTTGAAAAGCGGTGGGAAAAACAGCGCCATGACGAACTTGGGTAAACTCTGTCAATGCCAAGTTTAATTGACACGGCATGCATACGCAATAATTGAAGATGGAAAAAAAATGTTGCCATAAGTTTTGAAGATATTGTCCATTATATTCTACATGTCTTTTTAAGGTTCTTGTTTTAAAAATAGTGTTTTCTACTTTAGTGTAATAATCGACTTATATCAAAAACAGTTAAACAGTTAGAGTTTTGTAGTGGAATAATAACATAATAATAACATTAATCATCGCGGTTGAATGCACGGTAGACAAGACGTGTGAAGGTTAGTATGTAATGTCTATGCAATAAGCAAGGTTCACGCTTCACCTTCACCCACATTGAACGTATTTATAAATGTAAACATTAAGAGTATATACAGGGTGTCCGAAAAGTATGGAATATCCCGTATAGCTCAGTAAATATCCACTTTAGAGAAAAAAGTTTTAAATAGAAGTTATTTGACACTTGATTATCCACCACCTTGGATATATCAATTTGATTTTTTGCTATAAACAAAAGCGCAACGAATAACACTTACATTTTTTTTAAATGACAAGGCACATATTTTTTATACTCATTAGATAAAGTTTTTTTTTTCTCTTTTCAACCACATAAAACTTGATTACCTTTATCTAAAAAAAAATCAATAAAAAGAAAATATCTTGGATATTTATTTTTTGTAATATCAAATTGTTTAACAAATGAGTAATGTAATTAAACTAAACTTACAGGAAATATTCGAAGTGTTATTCGTTGCGCTTTTGTTTATAGCAAAAAATAAAATTGATATATCCAAGATGGTGGATAACCAAGTGTCAAATAACTTTTATTTAAAACTTTTTTCTCTAAAGTGGATATTTACTGAGCTGCACGGGATATTCCATACTTTTCGGACACCCTGTATATTGTAATGTAATTAGAATAAGAACAGATGCAGACAGATACCAAAAGACAACGTAGTGAATAAACCATCACATCGACCACAGCAGTTTTACTTTAAGGCTCTTGGAACGTACCTCTAAATTCATTTAAAACATTATTCACAAACGGATAAAGACTTCAAAGTGAAATTTTGAATTCACCTCTATAAATATATTCTAAAAAGTAGCACGGATTTATTTTTTTTATAATAATGTTTATAAACAATTTTAATACTAATATTGCTGTAATTTAGAAAAAAAATCCGTCGTACCCTGGGGTAATTTATTTAAAATTTATTATTTAAATAATATTTTTTCATATTTTCGAAACTGTATCCGAAATTTGAATAATAAGTTATTCATTTTAATACTCTGTCGTGGTGCGCCCTCTGCGGCTTTCTTGTTTAACAGGCTGTGTATATGAGAGGAGGCATTCCCAAGGCGGTTTCAGGCTGTAACTTAGCCGCGTTATCTAAATTACACAGTGGTGTTACTAAACATATACCTCTTTCGTGACAAGAGGGATTAACGACTCATACAAAAACAGTTGTGTGGAATTATTATATAAGATGTATTTATGATTAAAATTTCTTCTCTTTGGTCCTGACAACCGGCTATCTACCCGACGGTTTTTCGTCGATTTCTGGGTATTTCATTAATATATTTTAGATGAGCCTGTAATGTACTACAAAATTAAGAAATGAAATTAATACTTTGTATCTCGTGCAATAATGCAAAAAATATGTTCAGATTATGGCGGTGACGGACGGATTGAGTCAATTAGATTATGATACTTTCATGGGCCTACTGTAGCGGGTCATGTTTTCACTGAAAACCCGACAATTAACAAATGTGCTAACAAGGTTAGGTTAGGTTATTAGGTAAATTAAAAATTAAAAATTAAAAATTAAAAATTAAAAATTAAAAATTAAAAATTAAAAATTAAAAATTAAAAATTAAAAATTAAAAATTAAAAATTAAAAATTAAAAATTAAAAATTAAAAATTAAAAATTAAAAATTAAAAATTAAAAATTAAAAATTAAAAATTAAAAATTAAAAATTAAAAATTAAAAATTAAAAATTAAAAATTAAAAATTAAAAATTAAAAATTAAAAATTAAAAATTAAAAATTAAAAATTAAAATTTAAAAATTAAAAATTAAAAATTAAAAATTAAAAATTAAAAATTAAAAATTAAAAATTAAAAATTAAAAATTAAAAATTAAAAATTAAAAATTAAAAATTAAAAATTAAAAATTAAAAATTAAAAATTAAAAATTAAAAATTAAAAATTAAAAATTAAAAATTAAAAATTAAAAATTAAAAATTAAAAATTAAAAATTAAAAATTAAAAATTAAAAATTAAAAATTAAAAATTAAAAATTAAAAATTAAAAATTAAAAATTAAAAATTAAAAATTAAAAATTCAAAATTCAAAATTCAAAATTCAAAATTCAAAATTCAAAATTCAAAATTCAAAATTCAAAATTCAAAATTCAAAATTAAAAATTAAAAATTAAAAATTAAAAATTAAAAATTAAAAATTAAAAATTAAAAATTAAAAATTAAAAATTAAAAATTAAAAATTAAAAATTAAAAATTAAAAATTAAAAATTAAAAATTAAAAATTAAAAATTAAAAATTAAAAATTAAAAATTAAAAATTAAAAATTAAAAATTAAAAATTAAAAATTAAAAATTAAAAATTAAAAATTTCATTATATTTTGTAGGAACGTTTGTACACATCTATTTTAGTTTTCAAGAAAATTAATTATTTCTGAAATTCTGTCCTCAAAAGGGCAACTTTAAATCTGCCTGTAACTTCTTTGACAGTTTCCAATTATATTGCTCATAGAGGCATCCTCTAGGTATAATCAGAGATATACATCAAATTTCTATCTTATTCTTACGAGAAGTTTCAGGCAGATTTCAAGATACATTTTCGAGGTTTAAAATTTAAAAAAATTAAAAGAGATAAGTGTACAAAAGTTCCCATAAAATATGTTGCAATTTAAACGAGGAATCCAAAATTATAATTATATATAGGGTGTTCCATTTAAAATAACAAATTTGGTGCTAGAGAGTTGAAAATATTTCACATGAGGAGAACTGATTTAATCTTGTCTTGAGCAAAAATCCCGTAAACTTTTAAGAAACGGTTTAGCGTAGACACCTTGATATACAATCTACTATTATTGTTCACTTTGAAAAGTAGGCCATGATGGTTTCACATGTAGACGCCAATAATGCAGAATACTTTAATTGTTTTCAAATTTATAGGTGGGAATAGAGTAAATTTTTCAAAACATAGGCAATACGAAACACGATGTAAAGCAGCAGCAATGTTTCGTTTTCAGAACAAACGATGATACAATGAAATTAAATAGGAATAATCATTACTACCAAAATCAGGGACAGCTTAATATAACAGGAAGGGTGATCTTGTTATTTTATTATTCATACTTATCAAGGAATTTTCGTAGAAAATTAATTTAAAATGATTTTTTTTTTATTATAAAATGCCAGAGATACAAAAATATGAAGTAACAAAATGGTAAAACTTTTAAAATACTTTTTCCTTAGTCACATGTCACTGGAATGAATAGACTCTAGAAAAGCTAGAAATCACGGATTAGATAAATCAATTGGCCTAACTTCTCTTCTGAAATACAAATTAAATATGTTCTTTTTTTATTTAAAAAACGAACAAATTTAAGAAAAATCACTTGATATGTTTCACTTATTAAATTATTAATTCCGACTACTTTCGGCTGCAAGCCATTTTCAAGAAATGTACATATCAAGTTATTTTTCTTACATTTAATCGTTTTTTAAATATCAAATCATGTTTTGTCAAGTGATCAATGAGAATCAAGTTTAAAACTAAATATGGTTATTTTTTAAGTAAAAAAGAGTAAGGTATACCGTCATTAACGCACTCATATGGGTTCGTTAATGGCTCGCCGAGTGCTTTAATAATTTATTTTTTCAAGGTTGGCACCGTTCAAATTCAGAGCCATCAACCTGTGCTAAATTTTCAGAGAGATAGTTTTGAGGGTATGTGATGTGTGGAAATCGCAAAATAATTTCAAATTGAAATGTCAATTATTAGTGCTACCAACCACCATACAATTTTCTAAATATTTATGGTCGATTTTTTAATTTAGAAATGGAATAAAAGGGGCAAAATAGGAAAATACTGCAAAAAACTCGTTCATAAGGCCTTTTTTGCACTTATCGAACTCGTTATTTAGGTATTGAAAAAAATATGAGGCCACCATCATTACTTTCTCCGATTTATCTATAGTATTGTTTTTTCGAGATATTTTTCATATTTATCGATTTTATACAAAAACTGGTGAGATTTCGTAAAATACTAATTACTCATAAATCGTTAATTTTGGCGTTTTCTAAAATTGTTTATTAAAATTTCATGCAACAATTTCATAATTGTACCAAAACAATATGTTATATTTTTTTTATTCGAAAATTAAGGATTTAATTAAAATATTTATTAATTTGTTCATTTTTACTTTGTGTTCAACTTTTGTTAAAATATTTTTGTAATATTTTTCATATTTAGAAAAATATTGTAAATAACAAAAAACTTCCTTAAAAAATTATACGTCAATTTTGCAAAAAATAAGAATAGTGAATTCGTCATCGAAGCCAACACTACGGAAATAGTCGGAACAAGCGCGCTTGGAGCTGAGATTTTTCGATAATGAATTTACACAAATCTCTTGTCACTTCAGATAAGTCGGTCCCTCCCTTTTACAAACATACACAAGATTCTAATAGTCAGTCAAGTCAAATAAGTATAATAGTGCTGAGCGCCAAAATTTCATTCAAGTGGTTGGTCCACTCTTGACGACCACATCCTTGTCTCGCTACATTAATATCACATATGGTGCTCTTCTAGGGGTATCGCGGGTTAGATGCAAGAGCAAGGGGTTGGTTTGTTTACATTTCTATTTCTTCGTCGGTATCCAATGCCCTTAAATGTAACACCACCACACCGACCATCGCAGTTTTATTTTACAGTTTTCGTTCATTAATAAACTATTTTTTTTTGTGAAATTGTAGTGGTCGGGTTGGTAGTACTTAAAACATGTGCGCTGTCGACATCAAAATGTAAAATTGCCATTAAAGATAATTCGTAGGATTATTGGAACGCTCTTACGCGTTTCATATTGAAAATATTCGATAATGTATATTATGGAGTTTCATAAAGGTAAAAAAAAAACGAAGGCGTAATAGTGTTCAATTTTTACCGGCACGGAAAACGTAGGAACTCGGTGACAATTCAACGGGCGGGTGCATGAATTAACTAAAACGCGCGGCGACGCCAACTTTTCACGGCAACATGCTCTGGCGAAAAGTTTATAATTTATTATATTATCAATTTGTTGGTACAATGGTTCAATGTATGGTTTATTCGCGGCGAAAAAGAGCCGCTTCTGTCAGTGTTTCCATTTTGTGTACATTTTTAATTATCATCGATCGATATCTTACACAAGAAACGAGAAACAAATATAACCATAACCTGAGTTTCTATAAACGTTCATTGCATACTATATGCATAAATTGGTTTCAACTTACTTACAAATAGTTTATTTATCGCATCCATAGCAAATTCTCATATTTCTGGAGGTATACGAGTAGTAATATAAGATTTATTTTGTTGAAATCGCTGTAGAAATACTTACGTGAAATATAAAATTCTTTCGAAATAAACAATCGTTTTTTCTGTGCTACCACGTATTGCGGATAAAACTGACTACTACTCACTACGTTTGAGTAAAACTAAAACCAAAGTAGTAAAAATAGTATATTATACTTGTTCAATAAGAGGCCCCACATAATAGATCCTGTTATTAAACTTGTATAATAATGTACTATTATGTATTTGTAACTGCCTATGTTATTTATTTAAAACATTAAAGGGGGCCATCCACTGTCATACATACAGGACGGACCAATACGTACATGCACGTCCAACATGAACGAATAGTGGATGGGTATGTTCGGACAACACAGAACGTGCAATGCAAAAACTGCTAGCATTTGCTCGCAATGATCCGAAAATAAATGTTAGCAGTGGCGGCGGTTATCGTTATTAACACAAAAATGTTTGTTTTGAATTTTCTTTTTCTTCATAAGAGTATTACGAAAAAGTGTAAATAATATAATTTTGTAAACACCTATTCTTAAAATAAATTCGTTAATTTATTTGCCATGTAAATAGACTCGAAATTGTCAATTAGATATTTCTCACGAACTACTCTGGAAAAGAACGTGGAACGTGGTACGTGTATCGCCATCCACTATCCGGCACGATGGTAGGATGGACCAAAATTCAAGCGGCGACAGAACTTTGGTCCGTCCTGCAAATTTGCCCATCCAGTATCGTACATGCACGGGCAGACGTGTACGTCGTGCAAAACCGTGGTACGTGCACGACAGTGGACGGGCCCCTTAATGGGCCTCGCTACCTCACGTATATGGAGACTTTATTTGTTTTAGTTGATAGAGCTTACTTTGCAAAAGTATTTACAAATACAAATACTTGATTTTTCGAAATAACCAGTAATAAAGCGAGTTGTTGTTATCGAGATAGCAATACTAATACATAGAATTTGCAATGCCCTGTATACCAGGTTATTGCCAAAAGTTGATTTTGAAGTTTTGGCTGAGTCAAATAAACTTAATCACACTGTTAAGATTTTAAAATTTTTAAGTGCTAAATTTATTATACTTTTTAATTCTTTAGGAAGTGCAAGACATTTAATTACCGCTATCGTGCACAAAAAAAGTATTTTGGATACATCATTTTTTTTCGTCGCCTGACCATTTGGGGGTCCCTCTCCTCGTGTATCCACGCCTGGTCCCTTTATATTTCGGTATGAATAAAGTATAAAAATATCGGAAATTGTTTTTAGAATAGGTGCTGTTAAGGTTTATTAAGCTAAACGTGTTGTAAATGTTTAGGCTAAAGGTGTTTGACTCGTTACGAATAAACGATACTATATTACACTTATTAGGAAGAAGAGGTCAGTAATAATGGGGTTTTGGAACATAGCGGGAATTAAGGAGAAGATAAAGGAGGGCAAGTGGAAGAGAGACTGGGAGGAGTGGTTAGTAGGGAAGGACATAGTGGGGCTAGTAGAGACATGGATGGGGAAGGAAGAGTGGGGAGAAGTGAAAAGATGGCTGCCGGGAAGCTTTATATGGCAGAGGTAAGATGCGATAAAGTGTGCGACTAAAGGAAGGGCAAGGGGTGGAATGATAGTGGGATGGAAGAAGGAAATGGGGACGGACGTAACGGGAAACTTCGGAGAAGAAGAAGACGTGGCATGGATAAAGTATAGACAAGGGAAACAGAGGATAAATGTAGGGGTGGTACATGTAAATAAAAATTGGAATATAATAAGATGGGGGAATGTATAAGAGGTGGAGGAGAGGAGAGGAAGGTAAAGGCAGCAAAAAGGAAATATGAGGGGATATGCGAGAGGAAGAAGCTGCAGAAAGTGGAAAGAGCAAGTGAGGAGTTTAAGAAGTCTAGGAACGAGGCGGAAATATGAAAAGTACTGAGGAGAGGCGAAAGAAGGAGACGGGTAGGGATAACACTGAAGGAGTGGACAAGGAAATGTAGAGAAACAAGTGGATACCCAAATGAAGTAGGACAAGGAAGGCGTATGGAGATGGCGGAGGAGTTTTCTGAGGAGAAGGTGGAAAGAGCTTTCGAGGAAGTTAAAGGAGGAAAGGCAGCAGGGATAGATGGGCTGAAGGCAGAGATATGGAAGGAGGTAGGAGAAAGGGGAAAGAAGACATTCAGAGAGCTGTTGAACCAAATGTGGAGGGGAAGAAGGAACATACCGGAGGCCTGGAGATTGGGTACGATGTGCCCCGTACACAAAAGAGGGGATGAGAAGGAGGCTGGAAACTATAAGGGAAATACGGTGATATCCACAGGATATAAAATTGCAATGTTGGTGGTGAAGAATCGGCTGGAAGAAGAGGTGGAAGAAAAGGAATTAATACCTGAGATGCAGGGGGATTTAGGCAGGGGAGGGGGACAAGGGAGCAGATCGTTACCCTTGCAAGAATGGCTGAGAGAGTGACTGAAGAGAAGGGAAGCATGTATGCGGTGTTTGTGAATTTAAAGGCGGCGCACAGTGGTCCGAAATGCCGAGAATGTGGCCAAAATAAGAAGGAGCTATCCAAATTGTATGAAAATTCGAATTTCGAGTTTTTTGAGGTCGCTGGTTAAGAATCTGAAATTTAAAATTTAAAAAACAAAATGGCGGATCCAATATGGCTACAAAAATTATAAAAATTGTTATATTTTCATGAAAATTTTGAGATAGGGCTTTTCAAGGTCGCTGATTGAAAATATGTAATTATAAATTTTAATAACAAAATGACGGTTCCAATACAGCTGACAAAAATGGTCGAAATTTTATAAAATTTGGGATAAAAGGTTTTTCGTGGTCTTTGATTGCGAATCTGAAATTAAAAATCAGAAAAACAAAATATCGGATATAAATAATAACAATTTTAATTTTTTAATGAAATTTCGGACATTGGGCTTTTTGAGGTTGCTGCGCAAGTATATTCTGTAACAAGGTTAGAATGGAAATTCAATGCGAGTGGAACATTTCGAGCGCGAGCCGTGAGGCGAGCGCGAGGAACCACGAGCATCTGAATTTCCATTCTTACCGAGTATCAGACTATACTTTCTCCTCGACCAGATAATATAGACTAATCAAATAATTAACACAAATAACACGTTTTATTATCACGTTTGTGGTTATGTTTATAGTATTTTGACAATTGTGATATCCAAGGCTAATTGTTTTATTCAAAACGATGTGAGAATATTCATTCTATACCTTGTTATGGAATGAATTACATGCAAAACGCATAAGCGTATAGTGTTTTGTTCCATAACAAGAGTGAGAATGTGTACGTTCTATAATCAGAATTGATTTCAGAATGCTTAAATTCTATGGTGGTCGTGGAGAAAATGAACTTACAAATTCATAAAACAAAATTGCGGATCCAATATAATAAAGTAATTATTTACTATGTAACTGATGAAGGATCAGTTATTTTTAATATACAATTCAATATAAAATATATAAACATATTTATAAAGAAAAAAACCCTATATCCAAAATTTCATTAAAAAATTACAATTTTTATAATTTTTGTCCGCCATACTGGATCCGCCATTTTGGTTTTCAAATTTTTAATTTCAGATTCTTAATCAGCGACATCAAAAGTGCCTGATATATAAATTTGCATATAATTCGAATAACGCCGTGATATCGCCTCAAATAACAAAGATATAAAGAAACAACAAAAATCAGTTTTTTTTTCAGTTTTTTGACTTAACTCAAGAACAAATTAATTTAAGTAATTTATCTTGATGGATTATTAATCAGCATAAAATTCTGTAAAAGTGCCTAATTTAAACATACCCTCAATCTCTTTTAATAAGCGAGATCCCTATGGTGAGCCTCGTATTTGAAACACCCTGTATATTCGAAAATATACAGGGATTTTTCGTTAAGGACATCACAATGAATGTAATTACTGATTTTTTTTATATAAAACTTCATTCATTGCGAACATTTTAAGACATTGGCCATAATGCCCGGACTTTTCGTTTACGAAATACAATTGTCTCCCATTTACAAACCGCTCAGTTCCGCGCGGTGGAATTTTGTGTATGTAAAGTAAGAGTGTCCTTCTAAATATGTACGAAGATATAGCACGGGGAGTTAAAGGGAACTTTTTGTAACTCAAAGTATATATCGCTATCGGCTTAAACTGAATTATTTATTTATAATTTAATTCAGTATTCAGTGTTTTGTCAGTATTCCTTGCAATAACCTAAAGAATGCCTTTAAAAATATTATTTAATGTAAAATCCTATAATTTAAGCTTTTATAAAGTTTTTCCTGTAAAGGTAATGTTTGTGCTGTTTCCAGTTTCTCGCTTCATTTCAATGACAATCTTTAAATAAAAGCCAAATATAATAATAACCGATAAGAACTATCATTAATAAGTAAAAATATATACAGTAAATGCGTATATTTGTAGTTTCATTTTTTGGTATTTTGACCGGGTTTCAACGGTTTCGGAACACTGTGCGGCGTACGACTCAGTGCCGAGGAAGAAGTTGTTAGAATGTATGAGGAGAAAAGGAGTGAGTGAGAGTATGATTGAGTGGGTAAGAGGAGTATATAAGGAAACTTCGGTGGTAGCGAGAGTGGGAGTAGAGGTGTCGGAGAGGACGTGGATAGGATTGAGACAGGGATACCCGTTAAGCCCTGTGTGGCCACCTAAGTGGACTGGGGGAGGTTTTGAGGAAAGGGCAGACGGGAGGAGTAGTAATCGGGAAGGATAATGTGTGGATTCTGGCATATGCGGATGACATGATGTTGATGGCGAGAGATTGGGAAAGAATGAAACACATATTGAGGAGAACGGAGAGGTATATGGACAAGAGGGGAATGTGTGTGAATGTGGGGAAGACGAAATGGATGAGATTTAGGAATAAGGGAAGAGAGGGGAGCGTGAAAGTGTTATAATGGAAGGGAGAAGTGATTGAGAGAGTAAAACGATTTAGGTATTTGGGGTTTATGTTTAAAGGGACAGGGGGATATGAGGAGCATGTAAGATGGGTGCAGGGGAAGGCCAGGAAAGCGTGGGGTATCGCGTGGGAAAAATGGATGAAGAACAACTTCAGAGTGGCGTGTAAAGTGTGGGATGCATGTGTGAAGTCGATTTTAATGTATGGAGTGGAAGTGTGGGGTGTGAATGGATATGAGTGCGTGGAGAGGGAGCAGTGGTGGTTCCTGAAGCGTATGCTGTTAGTGAAAAGGTCGTCACCCGGGTACATACTGCTTCAGGAGACTAACAGAGGAAACTTAGGATGTGAGGGAATGGAGAGAATGGTCAGGTATGAGATGAGATTATGGGAGTTAGGGGATAATCTGTTTTACCTTGTATATACATCTGTAAATAACCCCACTCTATCTATATATTACCTTCTACTCTGATCCGACCCACATAGTTAATCATAAGGTTATTAAAATCAGGGTAGCCCGTGAATATTATGTTGCCTAATGTACATTTCTTTTAAATGGCTCCTGATGGCCTGTGTGGCATTATAGAACATTTTTACATCAGCATTTTCTATTCAGTATTTTATGAAGAATATCGCCACGTGTAGATTATCCACTAATTTATACACACCCGATAGATTCGGGTCCAGGTTAAAGTGCCGAATCAGTATTTGGCCCAAATTTCATACTACCGATTTTGCTCAAAGTGCCAAACGACGCCAAGCAACGTCGCATCGTTCGTCAACAAGGCGTCGAACCCGAATGCGAATCGATAGTTTGGATCAGAGGCCTGCGTGGGCCAGGTTGTGGACCGCCCCGGAAAGCCGACGTCGGGCCGGGCCGGGCTTTCTGGCTTTTCGAGACCATTTTCCACACATTTCTGTTTGTTAGTCTGGCAGTATGTTGGTCTGGATACTTCTAACAAATATGGTTCAAATTCGAAGTACGAGAAAGTATTGTGATCGTGAAATTTTTTTCAATTTTTTTTACGGAAATATCTGATTTGAGGTTCCTAGATGCCATTTCAATAATTTCTGAAAAAATAAAATTGTGTCCGCAATTATTATGAAACTTTGAACATAAGTCTTATTTGATAATCCGGAGAACTGAAAAGCTTTTGGTAAAATTTCGTACACCGGAAGTGGGTGTTTACCTTAATTGTTTTTCGTTTTTTTCCAATATATTTTTTAAATA
This sequence comes from Ocypus olens, assembly GCA_910593695.2. Lineage (NCBI taxonomy): Eukaryota > Metazoa > Arthropoda > Insecta > Coleoptera > Staphylinidae > Ocypus > Ocypus olens. Next base: position 35,754,929 of record OU343060.1, read on the forward strand.
CGAAAAATACAACAAAAACATTTGGAAATGTATTGAAGATACCAAGGAACATCTTTTTTTTGAAAATATTTTTCATAAAATCTTTTTTTTTTAATTTTTGGTTTATAATTATGGAACTATAATAGTTACAGCAAATTTATTTTAATAATAGTTGTGGAAAATGCCAAAATGAACAACTTATAAAGAATAAGATTTTTTCTAAGTTTTTGAGTAAACTGACTATTAGGATTTGAAGTATAATTTGTCATTTTTATCTTTCATAATTTCATCCGATTCTACAAAACGCTCGATTTACATTTAAAATATGATTTAAATTGAAAATAAACCATGAAAGTGGTAATATAAATAACTATGATCCCACATTACCATTTTTTTTTAAATGGTATAACTTTTGAAAGTTTAAGGCATATAGAAAATGCATATACAGTGTGTCTGCTTAAGTTCGCACCAAATGGAAAACTTTTTACTTTCTCCGTTACGAAGTACGAGAAGGTATTGTGATCGTGATTTTTTTTCAAATTTTTTTTTACGGAAATATCCGTTTTAGGGTCCCTAGATGCTATTTCAACAATTTCTGGAAAAAAAAAATTGTGTGTGTGTGTGTGTGTGTGTGTGTTATGTATCTAGTAGTACTAGATAATGCATTTTCTTGTATCATTCAATATCCGGCATTAGCCAGGAAAGTACTTGTTTCAATAAGCTATTTGTTTGTAGTATAAGTAAAACTTAATTTTGCAGATTTACCAACAAGTTGAATATTCATATATTCAGGCTATATTCCGTCTTTTAAATTGAATGAAATGACTACATATTTCGTACCGATTAAATAACTTTAGTCGCAATTTGTATCTAATTTACATCTTAACTAGTTTTGTATTGGCCATTTTTCAAAGGCAATCGTTAGAAAAGAGTAGGAAGCGAATTGTGCAGAATAATGTGCACTCGACTCGCCGGCGGCGATGGATCCACAGAACTTAGAGAGGCTTGCCCCGGCCCAATGTTTAACAGATCAAAATTTATTACATCTCAAATTGTAGATCTTTTTAAGTACTATAACTTTGTTACAGGCGGCATTTCGATAGCTATTACTAGAAACGAAAAAAACCGCGCAGTACCGGAATTTTTCCCTTTCTTTCTTCGATAACTCACAAAGTATTAATTATAGGGCAGAATGATACTAAAGTGAATTATAGGGCTTAAAAAGCTACAAAACGACGGGTCGTTAGTCTATGTAGCATTAACGAAAGCTGAGTTAATACAAAAAAAACATTTTTTTGTTTGTTTTTTAGCGACCAAAAAAATAAAGCCAAAATTATACGACAACTTAAAAATAAGTTATTCTTAAGCCTCCCCACACCCCTAAAAAGAAATCGAGAATGCATATTCATTTTCCGGATCAAATGTCTAATTTGACTGGACTTCTACGCAGGAACACAAAATGAAACCGACTGGCGGCCCACTTCTACGGAAAAATACCTTTATCGGGTCAAGAATTTTGTCAAATAATAGCGAAAAGATGATAGTTACTGTAGAAATAAAATGAAGTAACGTTGGTTATATTTATATTTAAACTAGAACGGTTCTTACTTTAAAAATGACCCTCGGATATGTACATGTGTATTTTATCCAAGTAAAGAGTGATATAAAAACTGTATCTCACCATATGTGGAAATTCGTTTATTTCAACCTTGACGCCTCCCAAAACTTCCACGGTTAAATCCGTTAAGGTTAGTAATGCTCGTTTCGGTAGATTCAATGAATTTCTGTACTCCCTACATTCTATAAAAAATAAAACATACATATATACAATATCTTTATTGACAGACTTTTTACATACATGAAAAAGTAAGAATTATGTTTGTTATCACAATTTGGTTAGTGTGTTAGTCTGTCAAATGGCTATCGACCCGAGGGCTTTCAGCCCGGATTTGTCAGTCTGTGTGGCGTTAGTCTGTCTCTGATGATGATGATGGATGATGTGAAGTGATGTGAAGTCGAATACTGTGGATGAAGGGAATTTAAATTTTGCGTTAACATTGGGATTTCTGTGTAGACAGTATAGGGCAAGGATATGGCGCACAGTGGGACGGATGACTATTCTAGCGCGACAAAAGTCAAATGGACCGTTTAAAAAAAAATAAAAGTAAGATCCTATGTTTTTTCGGCTGCTGATTTCCAATGTGAGTGTACTTTTTTAATTTAGGCCCATCTAAAGGCTATAATTTCGGAAAATACACCTTAAAATTTACATTTTTTTATGAAGGTTTTCAAATAGTCATGACTTAAATTTTATTTAGCAAAATAATGTAACCATAATAAATTTAAACTTTTAAGTCATGCCCGGATTTTATTCATCTTAATTTAATTTAATTTATAAATCTTAACTTTTATTTTATAATTCCTCAAATCTAGATTTATCTTGAAGGTTAAAGTCTCTCAAAATAAAACTAACTTCTGTAGCTAAAAAGTGTTTACTTTCAATGTTTTAAATCGTTTTTTTTTAATGGACGCACACAAAGGATCGCCTCGGCATCGATCGAATACGGAGAGTTACAGATTAGTGTCCAAATATCGAAATGGAGGACATTTAGGAGGACACTATTCAAGGGAGGGTGGAACATATAAACGGGCGTTAATTTTATAAATTTATGAAATTACGCAGTCATAATTTGTTGAGAAGTTATAGCCGAAAAACAAAAATATAGCTGATTTTTTAAGGGGTGAGTTAAGGGGTGAAACATGGTTTTTAGTCGAGAAAAAAAAATACTTATCAAATATTTTGGGCCCCTCTACAAATCCACTAAATTTCATTAAAATCGGAGTGGAACACATGGGTTACTTTCCTTGCTAGTACATAACTTTGCAAGATATTGTAAGTTATCGCAAGTTATCGCTGCTAGAACATGCTAAGAATCATGTGAAAATGTCTGAAGGAAAATGACATGAAAGCCGTTTTTCGGAAAAATTCGGCAATTTTGTTGTACAAGCGAAAATATATCCAAATTTATAATAAAATTAACGATGAAATCAAAAAATCATAACGACAAATAAGAACAACTGAAAAATACTTATCACTGAAAGAACACTTGTTATCATGTACTAATTGCACAAAAAAAATTCCAATTATTTATATGCAGATTTACTAACTGTTTTCTGCATTTGAATATGTACAAATACGCTCCTTCATATCAACGCGCAAGTATTCGGCAAGGTGAGTATAGTCATTGTCGTATTTCACACCAAGTGTATCTGCGACAGGTGACTTCTAACGGTTATTTTGATTGAAGAAGTGTTATAGAAAGAGATTTTCAGCTTTTGTTTTTTTTTGGGAGTACAAATTTTTTGACTTTTGTCGCGCTAGAATAGTCATCCGTCCCACTGTGTGGCGGTTGAATGGATTTTTGGAAAAAATTTCGCTTAAATATAGAAGTCGTTCGCTGATAGGGATAACAAGGGTAGTATTATAAAGGAGTTGATTAGAAGGATTATGTAAAGGATTAAGCGGATGGCGGATTTTGGTTAAAGTTCTTAGGGCGGCTCGCTCGCTAACTTGGATATTATGGATAGTAGGTTTTTAGGAGTTAGAGACGAGGACACAACCATAGTCAAGTATTGGACGACAGATCATCTTGTAGATTTTAACGGACGTTGTGATCGAAATTTATCTTTTTTGTAGGTTAACCATCTAAAAAATGTTGCTCTTGTTATGATTTTCGTCTTATTTAAAGCGGTGTGTGTTTTGAAATTTAGCTTTTGATCTATGGTTATGCCCAAGTATTTTATGGAAGAAGAAGGAGATATATTAGTTTGGGAAATTAGAATTTTATGTGGGGAATTGTTATTTCCGTGGTAAGGAATAAGGAATTGGGATTTGTGTGGGTTAATCTTAATTCGCCATTTCGCAAACCAGTGTTGAAGGGAGTAAAACATACATTTTCATAGAAACGTAAAACAATGGTTATTAAAATTAATATATGTTAACCTATTTTTCACCAAGATTAAAAACAATGGGAAAGATTGGTATTTACATGTTTATTAGTTTTAATTGGTATCCAGAAAACATAATTAAACTATTGAGAAACATTTTCTTGATACATTTTAGGAAAAATGTTTAGCTTTGTCTAAACTTTTAGTTGACACATGACCAATGAAATCGAATTTTGGTTAATCGGGCACTTTTGATGGTTTTGGTGTGTACCTAAACAAAAAGCTATATTAGACTAAAATTTAGTCACATATGCAGGGTATTTCAAATTCGAGGCTCACCATGGGCTTCTCGCTTATTAGAAGAGATAGAAGATATGTTTAAATTGGGCACTTTTCTGGAATTTTATGCTGATTAATAATCTATTAAAAAAAATTACTTAAATTATTTCGTTTTTGAGTTGAGATAAAAACAAACTGAGTTTCGTTTTTTATTTATATCTTTTTTTATTTGAGGTGATGTTTAAACACGACAAAGACAAGATTTTTCTTTGTAACATATTTAATTTCTTTTTAACCATCATCAATTTTCTTTTTTCTTATGGACGCCATATTTATTTTTTATCACATCCGAATTCGTAATTTTTTGTGATGACAACAATATAACATACCGGGTGACCCAGGGATCTGTAAAAGCCCCATAACTTATTTGCTATTTGAGATATCGACTTCTAGTTTTCTTGAACTGGTACCCAAACTTATTCTACATATTTTAAAAATATGTATCTTTTTGTACAGGGTGTCCCAATATACATAACAGAACAAAGTTATGTTTTTTTAAATAGAACACCCTATATTTTATACTTTATTTTTAACCCTCTTGAGAAGCTGAAAACTAAAAATTTCCGATCGACATAGGTCTTTCAACTTTTAAGATAATGCGTGCATTGCCCGCCAGAGCGCGCAAAATCGTGACCGTATATGCATTTTAGCGTTTTCTTTTCAATTTTTTTATTAATAAATTGCACTATACTTTATTTTCTGCACCCTCTAGCAGAAAAACGGAAAATTATAGGGAAATTAAAATGGCCCATATCGATTGAAAATGTTCCGCTCTACAACTCTTAATAGTAGCAATTTTTGCCAAAAATGCATAGTTTTCCCTAAAAATGCAAATTGAAAATGTATGTATCAATTTTTGTTTTTTTTTGTATTTTTAGCGAAAACTATGCATTTTATTCAAAAATTGCTTCTTTTGAGAGTTGTAGAGCGAAGTATTTTCAATCGATGTATGTCATTTAAATAATTCTCTAATTACCCGTTTTTCTGCTAGAGGACGGGGAAAATAAAGTATAGTGCAATTAATTAACAAAAAAATTGAGAAAAACGGTAAAATGCATATACGGTCACGATTTTGCGCACTCTGGCGGGCAATGCACGCATTATTGGAAAAGTCGAAAGACCTATATCGATCAAAAATTTTCGGCTCTACAACTTTGGTCTCTTATTATTTTTTCAGAAAATTCATAGTTTTGGCTGAAAATCGAAAAATGAGCAGGAGGTGACAAAAGAAAAATGTTTTTATTGATAAATCTCCAGAATCCTTAATATTTCATTATACAAATTGTACATCATTGGAAAGCTTATTAAAAATGCCATGCATTGGTAGCAAGATATATAGGGTGTTCCATTTGAAAAAAATAGTGATCCATTATTTTGCGTATGTTGACACCCTGTATAGCAGTATGAACAAAGAAGAACCAAAGCTGATTTGTATTATTCTTCATGATGTGGAAAATTCTTTAGTGTATAAAAAACGACGCTATCTTTGCTAGGAGCGCTTCTGCAACTTTTTCAACGTGTCCTTGTTTTTGCCACAAATTTGCCCATAACTAACCAACCGTCCATTATAGACCCATGGTATCTTATACTATTTTGATCAGCTTTTCAAGAGGGTTGAAAATAAAGTATAAAATATAGGGTGTTCCATTTAAAAAAACATAACTTTGGCCTGTTATGTATATTGGGACACCCTGTACAAAAACATACATATTTTTAAAGTATGTAGAATAAGTGTGGGTACCAGTTCAAGAAAACTAGAAGTCGATATCTCAAATGGCAAATAAGTTATGGGGCTTTTACAGATCGCTGGGTCACCCGGTATATACATTTAACTTCATAAATAAACATATAAACGTTCAATACTCTTCTATTAGCAATCTATAGGTACCTATAACACTTACTAAAAATCATCCGTGATGTGGAATTAAAAACAATTAAAATATCTAATATTTAAATTTAATAGGGCCAATTAGGTACGAACGGTCTCTTGATTTGCAGTTATAGTGCAAATTTACATAAATAAGTACTTAACATTTTAGCGGACACAAAGTAGGAAACAGTTTATAAATACTCTTTATTCCAGCACTTTAAAATAGTAGCAACTACTAAAATTAAAATCTTATTTATAAGTAGATATTAATTATTTGTGATGTTACACCAAACGAATTGAACCAGCGATCTGAACAAACATTTTAAATTATTTAGATAATGTTCTGCTTATTGCGCTTCAAAAGTTCTGGTGGAGCAAGCACAATGCTAGAAATGTTCGCAAATATTTAAATGAAAAATACCCAAATCGGTAGATAGGAAAACGTAGGAACGGCGAAATTCCTGCTTTGTCAGCTAGATCGCCATATTCGAGCGTCTTGAATTTTTTTTGTTTTTTTTTTTAGTTCAGTTTCACGTCATACTTATGGGAATATTGAAAAACTCAGGAATGACGAATGCGTTTAATACGATTGGCAGAAGATGTGTTCATAAGGCAATAAAAATGATAAAAAGAAGGTTCAATTGTGCATTAATGAAAACGGTTTTTCTATTTGAACATACATTATAATTCTTAATCTTAATATTTATATTATGGTTATTAGTATTGATTTGAATGTTGTCTTATTTATTAAGAACGTCTGAAATAATTGTTCATTTACACAAAAATGGTTACCTTCTTTCTGGACACATTAGTAAATATTTTTGACTGACCAATACTGTATTTCTGGTTCTTGAATAACAAATTCGTAGCCTACCTCGCTTTTCTGAATTATCGAAAGGTATTTTTATTCATAAAGAATAATATTTCATAAGTGATCAATGAGAATCAAGTTAAAAATATAAGAATAATAATGTATATAATAAACAAAGAGTTTTTCACATTTATATGTTCATTTATGAAACTTAATGCATGTTGTGTCACATTGTTGTCATCACAAAAAAGCATTCAGATGTGATAAAAAATAAATATGGCATCCGTAAGAAATAAGAAAGTTGATGATTATTTAAAAAAAATCGAAACATGTTTCAAAGAAAAATGTTATGCCATCAAGTAGATAATAAAAAGGTGCTATAAGAGCGTCGTTGCCATTTTGTCGCCTCAAATAACAAAGATATGAAGGAAAAAATAAAATCAGTTTATTTCAGTTTTTTGATCTTAACTCGACAAGAAAATAATTTAAGTAATTTTTTTCAATAAATTATTAAATACTATAAAATTCAGAAAAAGTACCATCTATCTCTTGTAACGAATTTTCAATGCTCGACGTGGTTAGATAAATTCCAACGCGATTTGTAATATTAATCACGCGGGGCATTGCGCTCTCTCGAGATTACGAATAAAAATAAGCAAGCGCTCGGCGCACATAGGAGTATTTGTTTGAAAAAACCGGTCAAAACTATTTAATTGATTTAATTGAAACATAATATAACAAAAAACAATAATAAATAAGAAAATACAGAAAACTACCATAATTTTCTGTATTTTCAAAAAAATATGTAACTATTATAATATTCACAAGCTTTTAATTTTATTCACTAATAAAATTATTGCCTTCGTCATCATCTTCGTCTTCCTCCACGGCCTCGTCGTTATTTTTTTTTCATTTGGAGCTAAAGACGGAGTACTTGCCATCAACAGACCCATTGCCTATTTTGAAAATGGCTTACTTTTTTATGTTGCCTCGGTCTATTACTACTTATGTAAGGGTCCGAACTTAGTAATAGTCTATTTATTACGTCGTTTATTACGTTTATTATGTTTGTTCCGTGCCTCAGCTGCTTCTTCCGACAACTGGCTTATAGGTAGTATCGCAACTGATATGAGTTCAGAACCAAGCATTAAAATTTTATGACTTGTGGGTGATATAGGATGCCATCATAGATAAAGTATTAATTAAGATTGCCAACTCAAGCTATAAAATTGGGCAAAAATGTTAGTAACAAATTTAGCGCCACCTACTATTTGATCGTGGATTTTATTGGTTAGGATGATATGGCGCTAATTTTCATGACTATAGTTTCGGCAGCTTCGTAATTTTAATTTACTATATCTTCGATAAAGTTAAGTTAAAATTGCCCAAACTATGGTCACGAAAATAAAAATGTTAGGTTTTACAAACAAAGATATTTTATTTAAACTGTATAAAAAATGAACTATGTTCAAACCACAACTAATTTTATTTATTATATAACATGTATAACGAAGTAGAAGCTTCCAGTATAAACAACATTAATATATACTTGATGTGTTCTATAAATGTCTTTGTGACGTTTTAATTTTAACTTTGGATTTTAAATATTAGTGACCCATAACTTAAGTCTTTCCTTATCAACGCCACCATACGTTTAATCGTAGTACTGAGATATGGCACCAAAAAATCGTATGGAGTGAACACCCCCTGGATGCCACCCATATAATTCTACGTACAATTTTGCGGGGTCATGTGCACATACTGCATACTTATCAGTATCTATGTTGTAGCCACTTAAAATTACCTCCAGTATTACCCTAAACCTTTTTATTAGGTCCACATTAAGGCCTATGATTCGGAAAGATGTTTCCGGATCCGCGAAGAATCTTCTTGAGGTATTTCCATCGTTGGTATTCCAGAAGCCTGGTTTTGGAATATGAACTAGAAGCCCCATTTCTTCTTTAAAGTCTCTTTGTTTCTTTTACAATTTTCTTGTCTTCCAAACTTCGAGCTTGCCATTTTCTTATTGGCATTTTATACGATAAGTGTAGTAATGACTCAAAGAAGTGGATTCTCGCATGAAGTATTGACAGGCCAAAGTAGAGTACTTCAAGATTAATGGTTTCTGTTTTTTTTTTTACTGTTAAAATGTCTGTCCACAAATATAGCACCTCTTTGTAGATACCGTATTAGTCGCAGCATTACACACTTTACCATCTATCATTGTAGCCATTAAAGTATGCTGAATTTTTACAGGTCCGCTAGAAGTGGATACTTCTGTTTTTCTTAGGTTATTAATTTTATTTTGAATGTAATATATTTCTTCTTGTATCACATCTTTTGTGTCTTTAATGAAGCGAATGCGTATTGGTCTGCAGAATCTAACAGATGAAGTAACTGGGTTCTGCCATATAATTTTCTTCTCTTCTTCATCAATAACCACAACCAATCTTAAAGCTACTAATGAACTTTGAAATATATCAGCGTCGCTTTCACCGGTATTCTCAAATTTTTGCTTAAATTGAGACTGCTGCGATCCGTCACAGCCCCATTTTGTTATTAATTTCAAATTTAGTTTCTTTTCCTCTGTACAAGTTTCTATAACCTCTGCTACATATTTATACAGACGCAATGATGTGTGGTCAAGTAGACCTTGCAGCTTAATTTCGGCGCACGTTACGGTCACTAGTATCTGGTCCTCTTTGGGGTAACATTCCTTTTTTGCTTGTTGTATTTGTGAATAGCAGGGATAAATGCTTTTGTTAGCACCTTGTATTATTTCCTACTGTTTCCTCGTGAAGTTGCCTTCTACAAATATTGCTAACGCCTCTTGAGGAGTATGTTTTTTTACAGTAATTTGCTTTTCAACAGAAGCAATAATTTTGCGCACTTTTGTAGCTCTCATTGGCGTGGATGTAATTACTTTAATTACTTTTGACAAGTCTGAATTTCCCGCAGCGCATTGGCTTTCGCCAGCTGCGTAGATTAACTCTTTGGGAGGTACCTGCTGCCGTAATTCTTCTGTTTTCCTGCGCTTACTACGGTCACTTAATTCATTAAAAGGTTTAGATGGCCGTCCTCCCCCTTTTTGTGTACACCAGGTTGGCAATTTTATTTTATAGATGATGTGAGCCAATGATGATTATTTTTTAAGAAACGTGCTTCTTTATAACTGGCGGCCACCCATTTCTTCTTGAAATCGCTCTTGAGATTCTTTAAGGCACAACTTAAAACAATTCTTTTATCATTTGGGCATTTCGTTTTCTTCAAAAGTTCTTCTTCCATAATATATTTTTCGTCCAGCTTTTTTTTGAAATTTTTGCATGATGTCATATAATACAGTATGTTCTACTTCCAAAAACGAATCTGAAAAAAAAATGTTTTGGGTTTTTGACATAATTTTCTCAGATGTAAGTTTTTTTTTAATAATTCACTTATTGACATTTTAAATTTAAACTAATAGTACACAAAATTGCGGAAGTAAGCGGACAATTTTTTTGCGAAATATATTCGAGAATGATCTGAAAATACAAAGAAAATAACCCGACAATACCCGACAGATACTTAAAAAACACTTTTTTCTAAAAGTTTGATGCAAAAATTATTACACATTTATACGACTTACAAACATTGTTCTTAAACTTGTTGATTAAACTGGAAATTAATAAAATACTGTTCTAAAGTAAAGTACGTACCATCTTTTTCCATATCCAGAAGGTTTTTTTCAAAACTCGTTCCAGCAACAAACACAAATTATACAATAAATATGTCCCACAAATAGAAGCGTGAAAAGCGGGGGGAGGGGTTATAATTACCTCAAGAGAAACACTTCCAATTCGGAGTTTTCACTAATTTTAATAGCTTTCTGGCCGCAAATTGACGTTTGACGTTTAACATTTATTTTATTTAAACCAATCATGTGCTGAAACATAATGCGAGTAAAGAACCAATCACAAAGCCGCATTCTAACTCTACATGATATGTTTCCTGAAAACATAAGTTGTATAGAATCTGATTGGTTCTAATTCATTCGCATTTCGGAATGCTACGTTTGGCGGGATATAGTCACCCTAACATGACATTTATCAAACTCATGGCAAGGGTTTTTATTAAATGGTACATTGTTTAATTTATTTTTATTATTTCTGAGGTGGATTCTGGTATAAACGTAAATTAAATGGATAATACATTAACAATTTTTAATTCTCCAAAAAATATTCCTTTACGATTTTTCTCTAAAATGAATAGGGGAGCTAATAAATACACATATTTAATTTAACATGACCTAGTAAACACATTTTGCGCTGATATTTGCTGCGCTGCGCCGTCGTCCGTGAATGGTCCATATACAGGGTGTTTCAGAGCTCTGGGAAAGGTCAATCACGTGCTTATTTATCAAAATTAAAAAACAATATTATATAAAAGTTGTGCAGAATAGTGAGCTACACGCCCTAAAAATATTTGAATTAATACAGGGTGTCTCATAACAAAGTTACAGGCCAAACTTATGTTTTTTTTTAAATAAAACATCCTGTATATTTTAACATTTTTGGATTCCTTGTTACTTGGAGATTAAAATGACCTAGGTTATTCAGTTGTTTATACAAAAATTTAAACAAAATAATTATTATTCTGCACAACTTTTATACAAAACTTATTAACTATGATAATCTATTATCTATACTCAATATCCATTAACTAATCGTTTTTAAGAAAATATAAACTTAATCGTTTTCAGTTTCTGTAAGTCTCACAAATAATTTTTATGAACAAACAGTGTTTAGAATATGATTCTAGACTTGAAAAAATACAAAAATAAATTTTTGAAGAAAAATTAAATTAAATTGTTTTTCAGCGTTTCCAGCAGTTGTACGAACGATTTACATGAAAAGAAATTTTGCTTGGCTTAGTTTCTGTAAGTCTGACAAATAATTTTTATAACCAAACAGTGTTCAGAATGGGATTCTGGATTTGAAAAAATACGAAAATAAATTTTTGAAGAAAAATTAAATTTAATCGTTTTTCGGCGTTTCCTGCAGTTGTACGAACGATTTACGTCAAAAGTAATTTTGCTTTCAATTAACACAGGCGAGGTGTTAGCCGATATTTGTTTTCTATATAAAATTCTAAATTGCCAAATAATATGTCATGAGTTTTTGAGTAAGATTAGATTAGATTAGACGGGGTCGATTGGCTGTGCAGAGCCTTACAGCACTGCGACCTGTTTAGATCTTTTGTACTAAAACCCTACTGCTATTTGATTCCCAGAAATTCAACTTCCCTGACAAGGTCAATTAATTTCCTGGGAGGTAATGACCTGATCCGTTCTGGCGTTACCGCCATACCTCCGGTTAGGGCCTGCCTGGTGGTAGCTAGAGCTACACACTCGCATAATATGTGTTCGGCCGTTTCTTCAGCCGATTCACATAATCTGCATGTGGTGTTATCCACTTCGCCCATATTGTGGAGATGGTACTTCACTGGGCAGTGTCCTGTTAGGAGACCGGTGATTAGTCTTATCTCGGTTTTGGTGAGGCGTAAGAGCTGTTTGGCTCTATTTGGCGAGAAGTCAATAAACATTTTGGATTGCCTTTGACCTGGTGCATTTTTCCAATGGTCTTTTTTGCACTTTTTTTCCCATTCTTGGATCACGCCTTTTTTGTGTGCTTTCGATAGCCCACAGGTCGGTTTTGGTCCAATGATGGTAGTTGAGGCTCCTTCCTTAGCAAGTATATCGGCATGTTCATTGCCTTTTATGCTTGCGTGGCCGGGTACCCACATTAGGGTGACCTTGTTGCCCTTTGCCAGTTGGTTCAGAGCCTGTTTACAGTTCCAAGTGGTCTTGGAGTTAAAGCTGTACGCTTTAAGGCTCTTTAGGGCAGCCTGGCTATCCGTGATTAGATATATGCGTGCCCCTTTGTAGCCCTTTTTTGTGCACACCTGAGCACATCTTTCTAAGGCTATTATTTCAGCCTGTAAGACAGAAGGGCCATGTCCGAGAGGAACTGATTCCTTATGCTTAGGCCCATATATGCCTATGCCGGTGCCCACCTCTGTCTTGGATGCATCTGTGTACCAGAGTACAGAGTTGTGTTTTAGTTCTGTGACTCGTTTCAGACTGTTTTGGCGACTATCAATAGTCACATCAAATCTTGATTCGAAGTCATAGTTGATCGGCATTATGTCCGATGGTGTTTGTAGGAACTCGGTTGTGACGAGTTCTAGAATTTCTGAGTGCCCGGTTCTGTGGCCTGTACTGGTCCAGTTTAGTCTCAGTGCACTCATTAGACCTTCCTTTCTGATTTGTTCATGCAGGGGAAGTAGGTCTAGTAGAGCTTCCATTGCTGCAGAGGGAGTGCTACGTGCAGCTCCCGTGATACCAAGACAGGCCAGTCTTTGAAGAGCTTGGAGCTTCTTTTGTGCCGTTGCTTGTTTTGTTTTGGTCCACCATATTAGTGAGCCATATGTGATAATGGGTCTGACCACCATGATGTACAACCAGTGTATCATTTTAGGTTTGAGTCCCCATGATCTACCAAAGAGCCGGCGGCCTATCCAGAGTGCCGCCGTTGCTTTGCTTATCGTTTTTTCCAGATGCGCGTTCCAGTTAAGCTTCCTATCAAGCACTAAGCCTAAATATTTCACTTGGTCGGAAAGCGCAATTTCTTGTCCTTTTACTATGGGAGCTTTGATTGAAAGTTTCCTGCGATAAGTAAAAGGAACAATCACAGTTTTGTTCGGATTGACATTGAAACCCTCCCTCAGACACCATTTTGATATGGTGTTAAGGGCCTCTTGGGCAAGGGACGATACGACGCTGTCGTATTTACCCCTTATGACAACCGCAATGTCGTCGGCGTAGCCTTGCGTACTGTAGCCCTTATCTGCCAAGGTCGTGAGGAGCTCATCCACCACGATGCACCAGAGCAAGGGTGATAGAACCCCGCCTTGCGGGCACCCTTTCGCCGTGGTTATCGTTTCAGACTCACTCCCTATACCTGTCGTGATTTTGCGGTTTTTAAGTACAGCTTTAATCCATCTGATAGTGGGTATATCAATGCCCTTCCTGATGGCTCCCTTTTCCACGGTTTTGAAGGTCGTATTATCGAACGCCCCTTCAATATCCACGAAAATGCCTAGTGCAATCTCCTTGTATTGAAGCGATGCCTCTATGCCTGTTGTAAGGCTATGCAAGGCATCTACAGTAGATTTGCCAGGTTGATAGGCAAATTGTTGCCTATGTAGCGGGTTCGCTTTTAGGGCGCCGCACCTAATGTCGTTGTCCACGATTTTTTCCATAATTTTAAGGAGGAAAGAAGTGAGGCTGATTGGGCGGTAGGACTTAGCCTCATCAGGTGGCCTACGGCCCGCTTTGGGGATGAAGATCGCCCTGGCCTCCTTCCATTCCATTGGTATATAGCCCAGCGTGAAGCTGGCTTTGTATATTGCTTGCAGGTATGGAGCTAGTATGTCTAGCCCGTATTGCAGCAATGCAGGAAATATGCCATCTGGCCCTGGTGTTTTGAAGGGTTTGAAGCTTTTGACTGCCCATTCAATTTTTTCTCTAGTAATTAGTTTACCAGCCTTTCTTTTGCTCTCTCTGGTTGGTAGGAATATGCTTCCTTCCGTAGATTGAGCAGTTGTTGCGAGTGAGTCCGCAGGAGTTGAGCCCGGAAAGTGTGTCTTCAGGAGCACACTAAGACTTTCTTTGAGGCTCTCTGCGTGACTCCCATCAGGTTTTTTAATTAAACCGATGCCATTGGAGTGGTCTTTCGATAGGACCTTTTGGAGTCTTGCTGTCGGGGCTGTGTCGCTCACTCCCTCACAGAAAGCTCTCCAAGTTTTCCTTTTCGACTTCCTTAGCTCCTTGTTGTATTCTGATAGTGCCTGTCTGTAGGCATCCCAGTTGCCCGTCTTCTTTGCACTATTGAAGGTTTTTCTGGTTTGCGTCTTCAGGCGGTCTAAATCCTTATTCCACCAGGGCACATCTCTGTCAGGAGATCTCCTCTTAAGTGGACAGCTGGATTCGTATGCCTTTAAGATGCAATTCTTAAGGAGAGCCGCAGCTATTTCCAGCTCCCCTGTAGTTTGGATGTCGAGGCATAAGTCTTCGGTTCCCAGACCTAGGCACTCTCTGTAGAGGCCCCAGTCTGTGTTCCTCGGATTCCTGCACTCAACAACAGCTTCCTTAGTGACCTCAATATCAAACCCAATCTGTTGATGGTCTGATAAGGAGGGTTCTGCTAGAACTCGCCAATTTTTAATTGTACTTACTGTGAAGGCATCAGCCAGGGTGATATCTAGTACCTCCTGTCTGATTGCATTCACAAAGGTAGGCTCGCTACCTCTATTAACAATGTCTAGATTGTTAGAGATAATAAATTCAAGTAAATCCTTACCTCTAATATTGGTGTCCGTGCTGCCCCACACGGTGTTGTGTGCGTTGGCATCACAGCACAGGAGTAGATGTTTGTTTCCTTTGCTACACCATTCCACAAGTCTTCTTACCTCCTCTGGTGGCGGTGTATCCTTGTCACCCGGGAAGTAGGCCGAGGCCATGACTATATGCCTTTTTCCTTTCTTCGTTGGGACCTCTACCAGCGCTGCCGCAAGGTCCCCTGTGGTGAATTCTGGAATGTAAATAAAGTTAATGTCCTTTCTGAGCATGAGGACTGCTCTTGGTTTGGTGCAGTCTGCTTTGTATACTAACCTGCAATTTTCTTTAGGTAGACCCCTTACCTGCCCGTTGTTAATCCAGGGCTCTTGTAAGAAGCCTATCCCAAATTTGGATTTCTTGAACCTCCAGTGCACGGCACTAGTTGCCGCTTTGGAGTGGTGGAGGTTCAGCTGTAGGCAGCGTATGCCCGCCATTGAGATGCCTAGACCCCAGAGGCACCAGCCTTTGGCTCTTTGGCCTTGGGCTTTTTGCCTTTCAGGGTATAGCTCCCCCTTACCTTGATTACCGCGGTGGATCCCTTATCGGCACACGTTTCCGCTTGCGGCGGAGTTGTGCCAACGGGTCCACTGGTAGGCTCCTTTGAGCTAGAAGGGTCAGGACAAGCCTTTGTTGGCCCTTCGCCCTTTGGTGCTCTTTTGCCCTTGGGTCTTAGCTCTACCCAGCCAAACCCGTAGCAAATCTTGTTGCCCATTTTCTCCAGGCTGTCGGCGGAATTTGAGTCCACCGACAGCGTGACCTCCAGCTTGGGTCCCTTCGGATCTCTCCTGAGAACCCTCCAGCTTGAGGCCTTTAGACTGTTTTGAGTTTTTGAGTAAAGTGCATTTCTTAGTTTTAACTGTTCAAACCAGAAGCAAAGCAATATTCAGATACAATTTTCATTGAAAGAATTATTGTCAAAATAATCCTGTTTGTAAAATTATGCGTGTAGCTAATAGATTAAACGAAATTTCATCATTTCTTCTTTTCTCATATAGCTATGAGAGGTTCAAATTGTATTTATTTAGAATAGATTGGAATATTATATTGGTTCATTCTTTTCCATAATAATATAGTATTTTAAATAAGGCTCAAATTATTACGATAATGAGTTGATCTGTAAGATCTTTATAATATGTATTAATTATAGTAGCGTTTGTATTACTAGATGTATTTATATTGTCATTATTCATGTATAAAGACATTTATGTATCTATTTAGAAATAGGGTACGCCCGTTAATAAAGATTATTATTATTATTATTATAAAACATTTTTCAAAATTTTGACAAATAAGCACGTGATTGACCATTCCCAGAGCTCTGAAACATCCTGTATATTAAGGCAGATAACTGGAGACGGACGACGGCTCCGCTCCGCTGCGCTGCGCCGTTGTCCGTGTGTGGCCCATTAAAAGTAAGCAAATAAACTGGTGACGATAATGGCCGAAAACGGTTTAGGCTCTAAACGTTAGTGAGTGCTGGTTACGAGGTGAGAAGTGACACCGGTAGTCGCCTGGCCGGAATAACTGATCGAGCGATCGATCGCCGAGAGTAGAAAATTATTAAAGTACTAAAATCGCTATTAAAAAATTGCTGTTGGTGGTAGAAGGGTGAAAATTTAGGGTTGTATGAATTTTTTAATGCTGAATCATAAAAAAATTAAAATGAAAAATGTTGTCTAAAAAATAAAAATAAAAAATTTGCGGTTGAGCACCCTTATCACTTAGGGGTATGAAAAATAGTTTAAGTCCTATTCTCAGACCTACTCAATATACACACAAAACTTCATAAGAATCGGTCAAGTCGTTTCGGAGGAGTTTTGTTACAAACACTGTGACACGAAATTTTTATATATTAGAGATATATACCTTACCTCGTCTCCTCAACTGTACTAACCGAATTAAAACGTCATAAGTGTTCCGTAGTTACGTGACACATAAATTAGGTTGAATATACTCAAATGCCTTACAGGTTACCTATAAATGTACTGAATACATAACTAACGGACACATTACTAAACAGATGAATATACCGGCCCTAAGCATAATACATTTTTTTAATGAAAATGAAAAACGAAGATATTCGTAATATGTTAAGAACGTTATAAAACATTTTCGCAAAACTTTATTGAGGTTAGGGCGGCAAAATATATTTCGCCTGTAGCGGCATAAACCCTAGCGCCTGCACTGCTTAAGGCGAGTACAGATCCGAAAGGATCTGTACGATCCGCGCTGATCGGCGCCGCGCCTTGCAAAACGTTCGCGAACAAAATTCGTATATGCACGCAGAACTGTCTAAACAGAACGAATGCGCGGATATTTGACTATGTTCGGCAAGGTTTCGAGTTTAGTGCGTTTGTTTCATTCGTAACGATTATGGCCGATGATGAAGAAATTAAAGCAGCAAGTGCTTATTGTGTTAATTATATTAAGCGAAGTATTAAAAAAAAAGAAAAAGAACAATCGCCGATGGTGGATGACAAGAATGTTTAAAAATAGAAGTCGTTACAGCGGCAGTGACTTATTATGTGATTTTTCAATTGAAAGTACAGGGCAATTCAAAATTTTTTGTCGCATGTGCTCTGAAGACTTTCAAATATTACTTGAAACCTGTTAAGGAAAGATTAACGATAACCCTTCGTTTCTTGGCAACCGGAGACTTATTTACTAGTTAATCGTATTTGTTTAAAATCTCAAAGCAAAGTATTTCTACAATGGTTATCGAAGTGTGCAAAGCTGTAGTTGAGGCATTAAAAAATCACAAAGTTATTTTATTCAGTTTATCGCATGTATAATATAATTTCCCAAAGTAATTCACAACTCAGTGAATGTGTTAACATACTCTTGCAAGGGACTCATTGAATCTGAATATGAGGAATTGTATTAAAAAGTTGCTGGAGACCATAGCGGAGGACAAACTGATGTTGATGGCGATGGACTATGTAAAGGATTAAAATTTTGTTGTTGCTGCTGTTCTTGTGATGTGTGTGCGATTTTCCTATAATAATCTAATTCGATTTGGAACACCACATTATTTATGTGATGCATAGCTGTAGTTCGCGTCATGTCATCAAATTTCACCAAAAGTTGAAGATTCATCTTTCTGTTTGGTTGAAATATTTTGAAGGACATCAAAGGCATAACCAACTCGCGGATCTTCTGCATATTTTCTTTTTTTAGCTGGTGCCTTCTTTGGCGAAGCAAACAGTTTACGCTTTTCTCTTGTTTCCCCATGAGATTTTATTTGGGAATCTGCAATTTCTTGATTCTGTGTACGATTCGGTTTATCCATCGTTTCATTCGTGGTTGCTTCTACATTAAATTGGTCCAGTCCTTTCTTATCAGTGTTGTTCTCTTCCTCTTCTACAGTGATCTATAAAAATAAATTCATTTTATAATTTCGTTTTCGATTACAGATGCCAAGTAATCCAGAAGATTGGGCCAAGCACGCGAAAAAGTTTCAAGATATCTGAAATTTTCCGCACTGTTTAAGAGCCATAGATGGAAAACATGTCATGATCCAAGCTCCTATCAACACAGGAAGCGAATATTTTAACTACAAATCCTTCTTTAGTGTTATATTATTTGCAATGGTGGATGCAGAGTATAATTTTATATTTGCTGATGTAGGGTGTCAGGGGCGGATATCGGATGGAGGGGTATTCAAAAACAGTTTATTGTGGCAGAAAATTAATGATAAAGAACTATATTTTCCTGAACCGAAAGCTCTACCTGGTCGCCAAAAACTTAGTCACTATGTAATTCTAGGCGACGATGCATTTGCTTTACACAAACATATCATGAAGCCCTATTCAGGGGTACATTCAAAGGGCTCAATGAAACGGATTTTTAATTATCGACTTTCAAGAGCTCCCAGAGTGGTAGAAAACGCGTTTGGGATTCTTTCTGTTGTCTTTAGAGTATTGCGAAAGCCAATGTTGCTAGAACCCCCCAAAGCAACTCTTATTACCCTCTCAACCATCTACTTACATAATTACCTACGATAAAGTAAAGCTTCTCGCCAGATGTACACACCGGGAACATTTGATCATGAAGAAAAAGGGAAATTAATACTAGGAAATTGGAGACGCGAAATAGATGATGAAACTTCATTAACGTCTCTAAAGAAAATCCCAAGGAAAAGTTCAACAGATGCCCAAGCTATACGAAAAGAAATAGCATTCTATTTCATGAACGATTAACGCATACAATGGCAAAATGATTATGCATGAGTGCATTAAAACCCGGGTAATTAATATATTCAAAAACTTAATTTTATCATGCTACATGTGATTAAACATATGATTATACTCACATTTTCAGTGTTTGTATGTCCCACAGGTTTATTCTTATTAAACAAAAAAAAAGAAACTTTTAAATGCAAACCAGTTGCTCGCGTAAATCTCTGTGCGACCTGAAAATTGAGACATGTTATTTTATATAAACAATAATGTACTACATGTAATAATACAGTCAATATTATATAGGTAAATACAAACCCTTGCCCGTGCCCGTTGATTTCTTTATTTTTGCCTTTTCGCGGTGAAACGACGATAGCAGTGAATTCATTTTCGCTTTCGCTGTATCCACACCGCACTTTAATTGTTGCGAAGGTGATAATTTTTGTCACGGGGATTCCACAACTCTTGGTATAAATTAATGAAGTTCAAAACCCTTTCATGGTCCCAGTCAGCATTATTGCCGTCTTCCATTTTTGAATAGACGAATCTTGACGCTCTTGACGAATGCACGCACAAACTAAAAGTCCATTCAAAGCGAGCGCGCACGAACAAACTAATTTCTTTGATGTACCGACAACACGCGGATAATGTTTGCGAACGCTCGTTCGTGCGCGTTGTTACGCGTTTGTGAGCGGTAACCCGTCCAAATTGAAAGCGCGTGCAACGTTCGCGAACGTTTTGCACAGCGGCGGCGCGGCGCGGATCGGCGCGCTAGATCGGTACGCGCCTTTATATGATACTTCACGAAAAGTTGTACATACAATAGCCGATTTTCCACACGACCTATCTAGGACGGCAACATATGCTGCCCTCTCAGAGAGTGAGTCGAAAAATAGTCTAGCCTATATTGCACTTATGTTCATCAATATACCGGGTGACCCAGGGATCTGTAAAAGCCCCATAACTTATTTGCTATTTGAGATATCGATTCTAGTTTTCCTGAACTGGTACCGACACTTATTCTACATATTTTAAAAATATGTATGTTTTTGTACAGGGTGTCCCAATATACATAACAGACCAAAGTTATGTTTTTGTTAAATGGAACACCCTATATTTTCTACTTTATTTTCAACCCTCTTGAGAAGCTGATAAAAATAGTATAAGATAGTATGGGTCTATAATGGACGGTTGGTTAGTTATGGGCAGATTTGTGGCAAAAACAAGGACACATTGAAAAAGTTGCAGAAGCGCTCCTAGCAATGCTAGCGTCGTTTTTTATACACTAAAGAATTTTCCACATCTTGAAGAATAATACAAATCGGCTTTGGTTCTTTTTTGTTCATACTGCTATACATGGTGTCAACATATGCAAAATAATGGACAACTATTTTTTTTCAAATATCTATATATCTTGCCACCAATGCATGGAATTTTTAATAAGCTTTCCAATGATGAACAATTTGTGTAATGAAATATTAAGGATTCTTAAGATTTATCCATAAAAACATTTTTCTTTTGTCACCTCCTGCTCATTTTTGGATTTTCAGCCAAAACTATGCATTTTCTGAAAAAATAATAAAATAATAAGCGGAAAATTTTCGATCGATATAGGTGTTTCGACTTTTCCAATAATGCGTGCATTCCCCGCCAGGGTGCGCAAAATCGTGACCGTATATGCATTTTAGCGTTTTTCTCAAATTTTTATTATTATTTTCCACGTCCTCTAGCAGAAAAACGGGTAATTATAGAATTATTTAAATGATCTACATCGATTGAAAATATTCCGCTCTACAACTCTTAAAAGAAGCAATTTTTGCCCAAAATGCATAGTTTTCGCTAAAAATGCAAAAAACCATTGAAAAACGCAAAAATTGATATATACATTTTCAATTTGCATTTTTAGGGAAAACTATGCATTTTTGGCAAAAATTGCTTCTATTAAGAGTTGTAGAGCGGAACATCTTTAATCGATATGGGCTATTTTAATTTCCCTATAATTTTCCGTTTTTCTGCTAGAGGGTGCGGAAAATTAAGTATAGTGCAATTTATTAATAAAAAATTTGAAAAGAAAACGCTAAAATGCATATACGGACATGATTACGCGCTCTGGCGGGCAATGCACGCATTATATTGAAAGTTGAAAGACCTATATCGATCGAAAATTTTTCGCTCTACAACTTTGGTATCTTATAATTTTTCCTGAAAATGCATAGTTTTGGCTGAAAATCCACAAATCAGCAGAAGGTGACAAAACAAATATGTTTTTATTGATAAATCTCAAGAATCCTTAATATTTTGTTATACAAACTGTATATCATTGGAAAGCTTAATAAAAATGCCATAGATTGGTGTCAATTTATATAGGGTGTTCCATTTGAAAAAAAAAATTCCATTGTTTTGCGTATGTTGACACACTGTATAGCACAGTGGTAGGGAAACTTTTTTTAAGACGGGCCATTTGTAATAACTAGACAATCGTAGCGGGCCAAAGAATAATGCTTAATCGTTAACTAATTTATGTGTTCTATAAACATATACATATATTATTACATACACTTATTATTTTAATAGTAAAAAAGCAAAAGGTAACAAAAGTATAAGCACAAAATATAAAATGAATTTAGTGTAGTTCTTGATGTGAAGTATTATCACTTTATTTTCTGGTGTCATTACTGGTTGATGGTGCATGAGAAAAATGAAATTGAGACTGTTTCATCAAAATTTCATCATAGTCCGGTTCCATTTGCGAAGCAGAAATTCTTAAAACTGATGATAGGTGCTCATCTGTAATTCTGTTTCTTAAAGAAGTTTTCCTAAGCTTCATTGTTGAAAAGATTTGTTCGCATATATAAGATGAGCCGAACATTGTCATTATCTTCATTGCATGAGTAATTAGATTTGGGAAATTATCTGGACTTAAATTTTTATAAAATTCTAGTAATGGTACTGTATGAAAAGTTTGTTTCAGGAGAGTATTACAGTTCAGTTCTATTAACTCAACTTGAAATTTTGCATCAACTTCTTCGTAATTAACATTGAATGGGGTCGCAAAAATACTAAACTCTGGTTCCATTTTTCTAAAGTCCTGAAATCTCCTTTCAACTTCTGTAGATAGTTTCCTCAAATTAATTTCGTATTTTTTAATCTTATTGTTTGATATAGTGAATTTTAAAGATTGTATTCTTGTAAAATAAGAAAAATCAGATTTAGAGATCTGATTAGCAATTATATCAGTAATTTGAAACTTTTCAGGTATTGCTAAATATCGTGAAGAAACTGATTTTTTCCTTGCAATTTGAGATTAAGTTTATTCATGTGTACGAGGAGGTCTGTGAAAAAAGCAAAATCAGAAAGCCACGTTTCGTTTTCTAAGACATCAAATTGATTATAAATGTCTTTATCAAGAAGAAAATTCACAATATCGTCTTCTAAATCCCAAATTCAAATACTTTTCCAGTACTTAACCAACGAACTTTTGAATAATACAGGATATCGGAATGCTCAGCATGTACGGACTCCAAAAACTGTTGAAACTGGCGATGTAATAATCCTCTGGAACGAATCATATTTACTAGTTTTACAACAATATTAAGTATATGGTCAATTTCTAAAGCCCATTTACAGAGAGCATCCTAATGTATAAGGCAATGCAAAAAAACAACATCATTTTCCGGATACTTAGAATTAAATTTCTTAACAAATCCTTGATTGATTCAAACCATATTAGGAGCACCATCTGTAATTGCATTACATAGCTTGTCAATAGGTAAACGAAGTTTATCGATGCAATTTTCAAATTCACAAAATATATCGGCACCAGTCGTTGTTCCTTTCATTGACTGCAACCCTGCAAGATCTTCTGTAATTTCAATTTCTGTAATTTTCGTTGATTCCTCTTACAAATATGAGTAACTGCGCAGTATCGCTGATATCTGTACTTTCATCCATGGTAATTGAATAAAAAATAAATTTTTGAGTTTTTGTAGTCAGTTGTAAAATTAGATTTTTATCAATATTTTCAATTCTCTCGGTGATTGTTCTTCTTGAGAGAGACAGTGACTGAAAATCCTTTTTCTTGTCAGGGCACATAATATCGCACACATCTATCATGCACTGCTTTATAAATTCACCATCTGAAAATGCTTTATTAGATTTAGCAATATTATAAGCCAACACATAACTGGCTTTCGTAGCGCATCTTTGAGAATGATTAGCTCTCTGAAATAATTGTTGTTGACTTGATAAATTTATTATTAAAAGTTTGCTCTTGAAATGGCGTTGAATGTTATATTCTTTTAAAACTGCAACAGTTGTATTGCAAAGTAAGCACACAGGTTTTTCTTTAAACAAAGTAAAGAAATATTTCCACGTCCATTCTTCTTTAAAAACTCGACATTCTGAATCCACTTTTCTTTTCTTAACATCTATTTTAGACGTTACCTACTACGGAGAACAACACACAGAAACGCAATTGACGAAAGCTTACTGCTAACTAATGCTCTTACGCGGGAGTTTGTTGGGGCACTGGGAGTTTGGGGGATTACACAAACAATTACTCGAGTCACAGCGGGTCGTTGCAGATGACTGACTAAGTCGCTAACTAACTGATCTTCGGGCGGCCTCGCTTGTATTTATACCTACCTGCGAGAGTGTCTGGAAGTTTCGAGCGAAGATGAGTCATCTGTTTAGGTCGGATGGATTTGTCCAGAATACTATTGTGTTTTGAATATAGCGGCAGGTAGATTTATGCGGGTCGTCACATTACGAAGTAAGAACGCGTTCAAACATTCTCACGACGGCACTCTTAAACGGGCCGGATTAAACCTTTCCACGGGCCGGACTTGGCCCGCGGGCCGTAGTTTCCCCATCACTGGTATAGCAGTATGAATAAAAGAGAACCAAAGCCGATGTGTATTATTCTTTATGATGTGGAAAATTCTTTAGTGCATAAAAAATGACACTAGCTTTGCAAGGACCGCTTCTGCATTGTTTTCAATGTGTACATGTTTTTGCCTCAAATTTGCCCATAACTAACCAACCGTCCATAATAGACCCATACTATCTTATACTATTCTTATCAGCTTCTCAAGCGGGTTGAAAATAAAGTATAAAATATAGGGTGTTCCATTTAAAAAAACATAACTTTGTTCTGTTATGTATATAGGGACACCCTGTACAAAAACATACATATTTTTAAAATATGCAGAATAAGTGTGGGTACCAGTTCAAGAAAACTAGAAGTCGATATCTCAAATAGCAAATAAGTTATGGGGCTTTTACAGATCGATGGGTCACCCGGTACATTCTATCTCCATGCAAATTAGCTATATTTCAACAGAAATACTGATTGACAAATGTAAAAAACCTACCGTTCAAAACGTAAACCATACTACGCCATTATCGCAAAATTTTAACAATTATTTATTTATGCACAGACCACAGCACCATCAAAATTCTATCACTCAGATGCAATACAATGCTGGGAACACATTCTAGTATGAAACCACATAATTTGGAATTATGTTTGGGTTGTATAATGCTTTAAGTAAGCATACTACATAGACTATGGGCATATTTGTGTTCAAATCTTTTCATATAAATAGTAAAATGTGAAGAAGTTAGATCACTACTTCTTATAATAATAATACCTCCTGTTAAGTTAGCAATTAGTCCAGTCGGTAATCTCATTAAGAAAGTAAATGAGCTAAAATGGCGTTAACTTATATATTACAAAATTATACATACTTTCAGCACTTTTTTGTCCTTCAATAGCCGAATTAACTTTTTCAGTAAGTTTGATGTTTTCTGGGCAGCAGACAATAGGTACATTTCCATTAAAACCACAATTTTCCGGAATGATAGATTTTCGCAATTCATTTTGAGCTATCAAACAATCTGATATATTTTTACAAGTTCCGGATGTTTGGTGACGTTCATTTCGACAAGTTTGCCCTAAAAAGAATGTAATAAACATAATATTATTCGGCGAAAGAATGAAAGATTTTAAATCAAATATATTGCGCTAGAAAGAAATTAAGTTCTGCCAACAAATTTATAAGTTGCGCCACTAATTTACAGCAGTTTCCAATTTGTATTAATCTTAATATTTTCAACTTCTTTTAACTCCGTACAATCTGTAGCACAAAAGTTGCTCTTCCGAATTCACATGTTTTTAAAATTTGAGCTACTCAATTGAACAAAATAAATTGGGGTGCCAGGGACCCCACTTTTGGATTTAAATTATTTGTTCCGATTGGTTAATAGCTAATAATAGTATCGCCAAGTTGCGCCTTAAAAGTGATTTTCCCAAACTACAAGCAAAAAGTTATATAATCATTTATTTTATGCTGTAATTCACTATGCGTATGTCCTAGTGTTGACCTTATACTTGAATATTAACCTGATAATTCCATTGGAATTTAGTAAAATACAATATATTAGTAAACATTTCTTTATTTAAGCGGGGCATTAAACCCACAAAACTTAATTGCTCCCTTTGTGATGCTCCTTTGTGATTTTAAAACTTTAATAGTATATTACATAACTAAAATTGTAAGTAGCAAATTGCGTTACAACTCGCGTTGTGTACTATACTTTACCTTTGATCTTACATTCATTCGCTTAAACTAAAGACATATTAAAACTGAATCTTGTCAGGGTGATGTTTAAATTTCTATTAAATTAGTCGGTAATGGCAATGTGGGACGATTACCAACTAAACAAACGAATTACCGTTCGAACAATTTTACTTACCTCAACTTACCAGTCTCGTAAATGAAACAATAGTTACAGGTGTATTTCCATCAGTATTAAAAGAAGCCAAAGTAATTCCTGTATTTAAAAGCGGTGATATGAACCAAATGAACGATTACACACCCATTTCACTTCTTCCTTTTTTCTCTAAAATAGTAGAAAGAATTTTGAATGCTTTTGAAAAAAAGAAATATCAACTGCATCTTTTATTGATATGAGTAAGGCATTTGATTGCGTTAAACATAACATAATGTTAACGAAATTAAAGGCATATGGTATCTCTAGTAAAAGTATTAACTTAATAAATAGCTATCTTTCGGATAGAAAACAACAGGTTTATTTTAATGGAAAAATGTCTGATATCTCTTCATTGCATATAGGTGTTCCACAAGGGTCTGTCTTAGGCCCTATACTGTTCATACTTTATATTAATGACATGCTTAAAGAACTAAGTATGGCCGATGTTATTTTATTCGCAGACGACAGTACAATAGTAGTTAGTGGGAAAAGCGTTGAAGAGATATTAGAGAAGAATTAAATTGCGACTAACAAAACTACACGTTGGTGTGAAGAAAATAGCCTAGTTCTAAACAACGCAAAAACTAAAACATTAACTTTCACCCTTAGTAGAGATGCTCAAGTAAATGTTGATCAAACAACACGTTTTCTTGGCCTCCATGTTGATGCATCGCTAAGATGGGATTGTCAAGGTTCAACACTTGCTAAAACATTATCAAAAATAGCCCTTGCTCTACGGAAACTAGCCGGTACAGTATCGAGTTCAACACTGCAAACGGCATACTTTGGATACTTTCAATCTACAATGAGATATGGTATTTTGATATGGGGTCACGCATTCTGCCGCCATCGTATATTCAAAATACATCGAAGAGCAATCCGTATCTTAGCGGGATTAGAATACCGTGATAATTGTAAAAATAAATTCACCGAACTAGGAATTTTAACTCTCCCATCTGTATACATTCTAGAGTGTCTACAATATATTAGGAAGTATCCTGAGAAATATACTAATCTTGACCATAAATACAAAACGCGGTATAAAGATGATTTGTTACCGGACTATCACAGACTCACTAAATCTCGCTCAGGTGTTAATTACTTTGCTATCAAATTTTACAACAAGTTGCCTGTTCAGTTTAGAAATCTTCCCAGTCCTATTTTTAAAAGGAAACTTAAGGAATTATTAAATAAAGGGGCTTTTTATTCAATAGATGAATTTTTAGAATACGACATTTAAAACATTGTAACTTAAACTTATTTTAATGTGTTTGGGTGTTTTAAATTTTAGATTTTAATTTTAAATTAATAACTTTATTTATTACTTGTTTTATTGATTTTATTTCTTAATTTATTGATTTTATTTCTTGATAAATTTTATTATTTTATTTCTGCAGTAATATTATAAATTTATTGTAATTAATTAATTATACAAATTTGAATATGTTTAGTGTTATTTTAACCCTTCATTAGTGTTGTGGGGTTTATCATACCCCAGTACCATTACTTATAACTCTAGACTCCAAATTAGATGAACCAGAGACATCTAGTGCTCAGTAGCTGAAGATTATAGATCGCTTTAATGAATCCTTTTGCTGGCGGCTTTCTATAAACTTGCAGCTTCAGGTCAACTCTTGTGAAAGTCGGTTCGGGTATGTTATACCCCGGAACACCAGTTACGTAATTTTTTGTGTATACAATTTCCAAAATAAGTTTCTGAATTTTGTATTAATCATATATATACAGGGTGTTTCAGAGCTCTGGGAACGGTCAATCACGTGCTTATTTGTCAAAATTTCGAAAAATGTTTTTTTACAAAAGTTGTGAAGTTGTGTATAATAGTGAGCTGCACGCCCTAAAAATATTTAATTTTATACAGGGTGTCTCATAACAAAGTTACCGACCAAACCTGTTTTTTTTTATGAAACACTCTGTATTTTTTGTCATTTTTGAATTATATGGAGCAAATAAAGATGAGTCACTTCAATACTCCCTATTGTTTGCCGTTTTCAAAATATTTGAAGATTTGTTGAAAAGCATGGTCTGGGTGATATTTTATTTTTGCCCCAGTGATTGACGTTGAACGATTAAAATCATTTCTATTATTTGGTTGAAGGTTCGAACTATAGAGACAACTATGATTTCATACAAAAAATTATACCCAACTTATAAAGTTGAATAAGTTCGTTTTTTCAAATGGCACACCCTGTATTTAGTAACGTATTCTCAAGTAGATGTTCTGTTTGTCCAAGGAGTAAGTACAGAAAAACATTTTATAGCTGTATGCGGTGCGATGTTGCACTATGTCTAGATCACATATGTCTAACTTGCGAAAATTGTGCACATTTGGAGGCCCCGTAACTTTTTCAGCTTTATAAAAAACCGTTTAAATTATTTTCAATTTTGTGAATTCAGCTTTCATTTTAAGGTTTTTGTTCAGTTTAAGATAAAATTATATATTCAATGTATGTTAATCTACCATAATAAGGAGCAACGTTTATTTTTAACCATCATTGTCGTGGTTTCGAATATATGTTATTATTATCTAAATAAATATTGTTTATATCATTTGCGTCTTTTATTTAGCTTCTATGTTAATAAAGTAATAATGTTTTGATAATAAAATTATCAAACATTCAAATTTTCAGTCTCTGAGGTACAAATTTGTTTGGGGTATGACTAGTGATGTGAGGTGGGTAAATACCCAGTGGGTAGGTAAATAAAAAATGGGTATTTACCCGGTATTTACCCGAGGTCATATTTACCTACCCAATTGTAAAACTACGAAATAAGTTCAAAGCATGTAGCTGCAGGTTGTGCGTTGTACCTTGTGCCTGCCAGCCTGCCTGAATGATCGGCAGTTACTATTTGTGTTTTTTTTTTAATTCGAAGGATAAGTGGGTAGTTTGCAAATATTATTCCGCACAATATTTGCATGCCAAATGTGAACAAAATAGAAAACCATATTATTAAATGCATGAATTAAAACAATTTTTGAAGAAAAGAAGTAAAACATCGATGGACTCCACGCTTAGTAGTCCTTGCTCTACTATAACTAGTGAAACCTCATCTACTCCTACTGGATCACCTGGGTGTACTTCAACACCCACATATGTGCATTCCTTGCAGTCGAAGAATTTATTGAGAACCTTCCCGGACTCCATGACTTCGTCAGTGACCAAGATGTAGTTACACAAGAATTGAAAACTAAATTATTAGATGATGCCGGTTTTTGGGCGCGATGCGAAAAAATGCTTACAAAACTAGAGTCTAATCAGCCAATGATTCATATTGTGTATTCAGAAATTCACAGCCTAGAGAAAAATCTACGCGACCTGCTGACCCACAAGCAATTCCTGAAGGCAGAAGAAACAATGGTGTTTAAAAAATGATCTGAGAGCGTATCTTTTGCAATAGGGTCTATACATTTGGCATCAACACTCCTAGACCCATCTTATCAAGGATCAAACTTAAATCCTGAAGAAATTATTGATGCAATGCAATTCATTTGTGATGTTGGTAGAAATATTACAGATTTAAAAACAGATATAGTAAATTACAGAAAAAAAGAGGGTCTATAAAATAAAAAAAATTGTTTGGGAGGATGTGGATAAAACAAGTCCTCTTATATGGTGGAGAGGGTTACGAGGAACAAATACACTGGCAACTGTAGCTATTCGTATTTTAAGCGAACCAGTAACATCTGCAGCGACTGAAAGAACGTTCAGTACTTTCAGTTGGATCCATAATAAAAAAAAAGAAATATATTGACAGCCGAACGTGCTGCCAAAATAACACATTTGGCCCATAATTGGAATTTAATTCATGAAAAACAAACACAACCTAAATCATCAACAACAACTAACTTACAACAACCGATGGAACTGGAGTGCAGTATACCAGTAATTGGTATACAAAAAGAACCCAGAGCTTCTACTTCCAAAACCAAGAGGAAGTTAAATGAATCAAATTCAAGTTTCAGCAGTTCAGCTGGGACTGAAACTTGGAGCCATATGGAAATACCATATGAAGAATCCGATGACAATGCATCAGAATTGGATGAATATTAATTAATTGAATATGCAATGTAAAATGAACATATACATATATAATATAAGTTTAAATAAAAAATTGCTAATAATTAAATAAAAAAGTTCTTTTTGTATTTGTTTTATTTAATAAAGAAAATATATAATAATGTACTTTTTATGTGACTTCAAATATCTTTAATGATATTGCAGACCCATATTTTCACTCACTAAATATATGCCCACCTATGGGTAAATACCCGGGTATTTACCCTGGGTATTTACCTTAAAAAATAAATACCTGGGTATCTTGCATCACTAGGTATGACATACCCCTCAACACTAACCGTGTAACTTTTTTCCACCACACTAACGAAGGGTTAATTTATACATATTTAGTTATTAGGACTGTAGTTTATTCATTTCTCATAGTTTATCCTTTTTACAACTCAATTACAGTAAGCATTACTTTAAGCCACTATTTGTATTTTAATGTATCTATCATGACTTGTGTAAAACTTTATTGTTGTTAACACAAATAAATACTTTATTATTATTATTATTATTATTATTATTATTATTATTATTATTATTATTATTATTATTATTATTATTATTATTATTATTATTATTATTACATTATTATTATTATTATTATTACATTATTATTATTATTTTTATTACTTATGATTGGTGTTGTGCATGACAATTTCTTTTTCGCAATCCGCTTGGTGATTGACGAGAAGTTGAGATGAACATTGGAAATATTGGCTACCGCTAATACACATATCTTTCAGAGGCTGAATTCTAATTTTCGATTTTTAGGAGAAATTTAACATCCGGTATAATGGTAATGAAATCTGATCCTAGTTTTGAAGGTATCGGATTCAGATAAAATAGTTCAAACTCTTCCTCAGAGTTTATGGGAATTGAAATGAAGTAATTAATTTTATTCTTTTCGATTTTACAGTGTATTTTAGTGAAATCAAGGATGTTTTCGAGTTTTAAATCGAATGGTAATTTTTGTTTATAAACTAGACTAATTTTGTTTAGTTCTTCGTATAGCTCACTTGGCCTAATTATGCTTGGATGAATGGTGTTCAATTTACAAAAGGAAATCGAAGTCTCAATGTTTTCCAAGACGTCCAGTATTGTGGTAAACATAATAATAAGTTGGCGAAACAGGTCTTTTGTAAATAAAATGTGCTGATGATCAGCTTTATTTGTTAGTAATACTTTTGGTTGCATAATTCTAGATTTTAGAATTGATTCGTTGTGCTCAATATTATTTATTGTGTCATTAAAGTTCTTCATTCATTTTGAATTTACAGTGTATCCGAATTTTAATTGGTTGTTTAAGAAAATTTGATTATCCTTTAAGTGGGCCAAGATCGCATCGATTCTTGCGCCATCGTTTGCGTCTAAGTTTCCGGTGACGAATTTAAAAAACGGTTCCTAGACCATCTATCAGTCCTCTTTTATTCCTATTTTTTATTGTCGATTGTATACGTCGAATAATAAATTGTCCAATACATTGATTTAACAAATTTATAGATACGGATCGTTGTACTCACTCTGGAGTGTTAATCTACTAAAATACCATTGCGATGGAAGTACCAATAAGACATGGTGTGAAGTTTATTGTGTCGGTTATTGTTCTAACCAAGAAGTTGTAATCTGACGTTCAAATGTCACTGTCACTTTGGATATTTAAAGACGAACAGATGAATGCAGAGGGACTCGGCGGACGTTAATTGTAACTGGCCAATAATTGTATAATAAAGCGATGTACATTAGTGGTAATATTACATGTTACAAATCTATGTACAACATTTAACATTTATATATGCTCTATACAGGGTGTCCCATTTTAATCTTTCAGGTGGAATATATCGACACAAGTGCGCCCAATCGAAAAAGTTGTCTAATGCAAAGTTTAATTTTGTTTAAACTTTTTTACATCAATTCTAGATTAAGTGTAAAATAATCTAATATTGACGATTACAGCGCCACCTGTTGCCCATACGAAAAAAGTTTCTGAGTGAAACCTACACAGTTTTTTTCACACTTTCCGAATTTGCAATAAAAATGGGGGTTCCTATTTAAGATTCAGAAGTTACCCCTGTTATTCACCCCCCTGGGGGGTGAAATTGATAACAGAATCAAATGTCCCTCTGCAAACCACTAAACTTTGCATTAGACAACTTTTTCTATTGGGCGCACTTGTCTCGATATATTCCACCTGAAAGATTAAAATGGGACACCCGGTATATTCGTAATGGGTGACAACAGTTCGGTAATTCATCAATTACAAAGTGGGAGTAGGTACAATTAATCACATACCGGGTGACCCAGGGATCTGTAAAAGCCCCATAACTTATTTGCTATTTGAGATATCGACTTCTAGTTTTCTTGAACTGGTACTCACACTTATTCTACATATTTTAAAAATATGTATGTTTTTGTACAGGGTGTCCCAATATACATAACAGAACAAAGTTATGTTTTTTTAAATAGAACACCCTATATTTTATACTTTATTTTCAACCCTCTTGAGAAGCTAATAAAACTAATATAAGATAGTATGGGTCTATTATGGACGACTGGTTAGTTATGGGCAAATTTGTGGCAAAAACAAGGACACATTGAAAAAATTGCAGAAGCGCTCCTAGCAAAGCTATCGTCATTTTTTATACACTGAAGAATTTTCCACGTCATGAAGAATAATACAAATCGGCTTTGGTTCTTTTTTGTTAATACTGCTATACAGGGTGTCAACATACGCAAAATATTGGATAACTGTTCTTTTTCAAATGGAACACCCTATATATCTTGCCACCAGTGCATGTAATTTTTAATAAGCTTTCCAATGATGTACAATTTGTATAATGAAATATTAAGGATTCTTGAGATTTATCCATAAAAACATTTTTCTTTTCTCACCTCCTGCTCATTTTTGGATTTTCAGCCAAAACTATGCATTTTCCGAAAAAATAATAAGAGATGATCGACGTAGGTCTTTCGACTTTTCCAATTATGCGTGCATTGCCCGCCAGAGTACGCAAAATCTTGACCGTATATGCATTTTAGCGTTTTTCTCAAATTTTGTGTTAATTAATTGCACTATATTTCATTTTCCACGTCCTCTAGCATAAAACCAGGTAATTATAGAATTATTTAAATGACCTACATCGATTGAAAAAATTCCGCCCTACAACTCTTAAAAGAAGCAATTTTTACCCAAAATGCATAGTTTTCGCTAAAAATACAAAAAACCATTGAAAAACGAAAAAATTGATACATACATTTTCAATTTGCATTTTAGGGAAAACTATACATTTTTGGCAAAAATTGCTTCTATTAAGAGTTGTAGAGCGGAACATTTTCAATCGATATGGGTCATTTTAATTTCTCTATACTTTCCCGTTTTTCCGCTAGAGGGTGCGGAAAATAAAGTATAGTGCAATTTATTAATAAAAAATTTCAAAAGAAAACGCTAAAATGCATATACGGTCACGATTTTGCACGCTCTGGCGGGTAATGTACGCATTATCTTGAAAGTTGAAAGACCCACATCGATCGGAAATTTTTCGCTCTACAACTTTGGTCTCTTATAATTTTTCATGAAAATGTATAGTTTTGGCTGAAAATCCAAAAATCTGCGGAAGGTAGCAAAAGAAATATGTTTTTATTGATAAATCTCAAGAATCCTTAATATTTTGTTATACAAACCGTATATTATTGGAAAGCTTATTAAAAATGCCATAGATTGGTGGCAACTTATATAGGGTGTTCTATTTGAAAAAAAAAAGTTATCCATTTTTTTGCGTGTTGACACCCTATATATCACTATGATATATAAAAGAGAACCAAAGCCAATGTGTATTATTCTTTATGATATGGGAAATTTTCTAGTATATAGATAATGATGCCATCTTTGCTAGGGACGATTCTGCAATGTTTTTAATGTGTACATGTTTTTGCCACAAATTTGCCCATAACTAGCCAACCGTCCATAATAGACCCATACTATCTTATACTATTTTTATCAGCTTCTCAAGAGGGTTGAAAATAAAGTATAAAATATAGGGTGTTCCATTTAAAAAAACATAACTTTGTTCTGTTATGTATATTGGGACACCCTGTACAAAAACATACATATTTTTAAAATATGTAGAATAAGTGTGGGTACCAGTTCAAGAAAACTAGAAGTCCATATCTCAAATAGCAAACAAGTTCCGGAGCTTTTACAGATCCCTGGGTCACCCGGTATTATACAATATGGTTTGTGATGGGCAAGATCGATCAGTTGATATATCGAGCCGCTTGATATTTTCAAGCCGTTCGATCCATAGATCGATCTACTCGAGTAGATCGAGTGCCTTGTGAAGATCACGCGGCTCGTAGAGATCGAGCAGCTTGAAAAGATCGAGCGGCTTTGACCGATCAAAGTATCGAGCGGCTTGAATTAATCGAGCGGTTATACCTCATTTAATAACCAGGTGGACTAAATCAACTTACAGCCCCGAAAATACGTTGTTGTGATTGGCCAAAGTGCCACCGTTTTTACACAGGCCAAAATTGAATAAAAAGTAAAAGCGGTTGTTATGATCAGCTGATATATTACTGATACTTGCGTATTACCAGCTTCACGTGTTTCGTTCAGTTTTTGTGTTTTCTACCAATTATTTCTCCCGTTAGTAGTGTAAAAAATCATTTCTTTTAAGAACGTATCCCGTGATTTTCTTGGAAAGTTATTTTGTTTCTAACTAGATACTGTACCCGGCACCAGTTCGGCGTCTCATTCGCCCCCCAAGAAACGGAAGAGGTTAGATTTAGGAGCTTTAACCCTAGTGCAAAAGCAGTCCATAAGTTTTGATACAAAAGGGTTTAAACCCCATTGTCGATTCATTAGATAAGTGTAGAGAAAGTTGTTGCAATATGGAATCAAATCGAAAACATGCATTTTTTTTATCATTGGCTAGAAGTACGATGTATCGCACAATTAGGAAGGATAAGGAGATTGGAGTATTAACAAGTTCTAATAAGTTGATGGACATTTGTTAGTTTTTGAAGGTAAGAAGTCTGGGGACTACCATGAAGAGATGAATGTGGCTGTCTTTGAAGAATGGTTTGAAGGTTTGCTAAAAACTTTACCCGATAACGCAGTTATTGTCCTACCACAGCAGAAAATATGAAAAAGTTCCAACCACCGGCACAAGGAAGAGGGATATGCAGGATTGGTTAACATGCGGAAGTATTCCATTTAAAGAAGAAATTGTGAAAAGGAGTTATTACAAATTAATAGAATCCACAGAAACAATTACGACAGGTATGTTGTTGACGAAATGGCTAAAAAATGTAATAAAACCCTGTTACGATTACTACCACTGTGAATTCAATCCTATAGAATTGATTTGGGCTCAAATTAAAAATGAAGTAACTTTAAATAATAAAACATTTAAATTAGTAGATCTAAAAAATCAATGCTTAAAGCAGTAGCAAATGTCACAGTTGTTGACCAGAAAAGGTGTATTGGACATATTGCCAAGGAGGAAGAGAAAATGTATATACATATACACTTGGTGGAATCATTGATGGAATGTTAGAGGCGTTAATAATATCTTTAGGAGAATCTGACATCGATGAAGATTATCCTGAGAGTAGCCTTATGGTTGTAACTCCTTAATATTTATTGTAAGGTGTGAGCCACTGATTTTGTTTGCTGAGGTGGCCATGTCTGACCTAGAGAAACATAGCAGACATGTCTGACTTTTTTTTATTCAACTGAACTAATCAAGTCTTTCATGACGTGACTTGTTGATTTTTAAAACAAACTCGGGACAATGTGTGTTATTAAATAATGGCTTTCGTGAACATGGTGGGCATATAACCCATATTACAATTTTTTATTTTCTCCAAATAACACTTTTTTTCGTAGATATTAGTTCCATTAGCCTGTAGGCTAAATCTCCCAATTTTTAATATGCGACATCCGTAATTTATCTCACAGCCAACTCTGAATTAAAATCTTGTGGCTCACACGATATAATGTACCGTGTGTCGCATCATAGGGAATTTCCATGTAAAATTTACAATTTCAGTTTGTATCTCTATTATTGAAATTAGGTCAGAAAAATTAGAATGGACCATGCACCTATTAGCGTTATTTTCGAACTTTTATTTTTGCTTTCTCTATAGTTTTATATGGAATACAGCTTAAAAATAATGCACAAATATTCGAAATGAAAATCCTCAAAATAGTGGATGAAAAGTCTTCTGTAAAACACGCCCAATTTGTCAACGTTTCATCTTCATTACATGTTTCTTTACAATTTCACAAAATGTAGACCTCGATTTGGGATCAACTTATGATTTTGGCTTTTGTATTGTCGATAACTACAACCTTTTAAAATTCTATGGATAGTAGATTTGCTGTTATCACAATCCAAAGACATTTCTCTTACACCTAATGTTGGATTTATTTGGATCGCAGTAAAGACAATACATTTGTTATAGTTTCTTCAGATTTCCACTCTTTATTCCTAACGATGTGTCTATTTTCCTCAAATTTCTGAATGATTCAAATAATTGTTGATTCACACGACACTGGACAGATTTTCTTCAAAATGTGTAATACCAAATAAGTCGGAAATAGTACGCGAAAAATGTACGCCAAAACTTTACCATTATGATCTGAATTTCTCATTTGAGGTTTAAACACTCATGTTGAATTGAATTATTTTTTTGTGTCAAAAATTTAGATGGCAAACACTGACCGTAGCAACTATTATTTTGAGTATTTTATTTTCGAATATTTGTTCGCTATTTTTAAACTATATTTCATATAAACCTAAAAAAAATAGTTCGAAAATAATGTTAACGGGTACATTCTGATTTTATTCTGCCCTTTTAATTTCAATAATAGAGATACAAACTGAAATTGAAAAAAATTACATGGGAATTCCCTATGTTGCGTCTTGAAACGGGACACGTATATTCGGAATTTCTTAGTAATTTAATTACACCCCAGCAATCTCTCGCGAACTTCGAAGGTCGAGTTCGCATTAGAAAAGTGGAGACCACATTCCAGATACACGCCTATTTACGTTTTGACGGTACAGTCTGTTGTAAAATTTTCTAAAAACACCGTTTTAAATGGATATCAATTGCAAACATGTCCGGCGTTTCATATAAATTATTTCACCGACTGAATGAGGTTGCAAACTGTTGTAACCCCGCCATTTTGGCTCACGAGGGATTTGTACATTACTGTTATTATTGTTACATGTTTCTAAATAGAAAATTTACGTAATTTAATAAAATTCTACTTTCCGACAATCT
Source organism: Ocypus olens (assembly GCA_910593695.2). Classification (NCBI taxonomy): domain Eukaryota; kingdom Metazoa; phylum Arthropoda; class Insecta; order Coleoptera; family Staphylinidae; genus Ocypus; species Ocypus olens. The sequence continues at coordinate 35,792,637 of OU343060.1, forward strand.
AGTATTTATTTCAAACCTTTTGCAGAATTATATGTATTTTTACTTTCTCCGTTACGAACTATGGGAAAATATTTGTTTATAAGTGTATGTGCCTGTCTATGTGCGCTGTATCTCTAAAATGAATACAATTATTTTCATGAAACTTAGAACATAAGTCTTATTTGATAATCCGAAGAAAATCTGAAAGGGTAAATTTCGTACACCAGAGATGGGTGTTTACCTAAACTGTTTTTGTAAAAAAATGTGGCCATCATGTTACTTTATCCGACTTCATGGTATTATAGCCATTTATATTTATGTTTTCATGGTTTATTTTCAATTTAAATGTACATCGAGCGTTGTGTAAACTCGGATGAATCTAACGTTTAAAACGTTTAAAAACTCAATTTACTCGAAAACTAAAGGGATTTCGAAAAAAAAACTTATTCTTTATAAGTTGTTCATTTTAGCATTCTCTACAATTATTATTATAACATAAATTTGCTGTAACTATTATCGTTTTATAATTATGAACCAAAAATTAAAAAAAATAATACATTTTTTTTCTCGAACAAAAATGATTTTATGACAAAGATGTTCATTTCTTTGTTGTCTTCAAAGTTTGTTTAAATGTTTTTGTGATATTTTTCATATTTAAGAAGATATTGGCAAAAAACAAAAAACAGTTAAGGTAAACACCCACTTCCGGTATTCGAAATTTTACCAAAAGCTTTTCAGTTCTTCGGATTATCAAATAAGACGGATGTTCTAAGTTTCATATCAATTGCTCTATTAGCTGTTGAGATACAGCGCACACAGCTAGACACACACACGCACACACACACAGACACAATTTTTCTTTTCTCCAGAAATTGTTTAAATGGCATCTAGGGACCCCAAAACGGATATTTCCGTAAAAGAAAATTTGAAAAAAAAATCACGATCACAATACTTTCTCGTACTTCGTAACGGAGAAAGTAAACAAGGATTGCAAAAACATTTAAATAAATTTTTAGGATAACAAATTCACAACTCTTGTTTTCTTTTTTTTAAATAAATTTTTGGAGAAAATAATTCGGTCTATAATTATGAAATCATAATAGTTACATTAAATTTATATTGATAATAGTTGTAGAGAATGCCGAAATGAACAACTTATAGGGAATACTTTTTTAAGTTCATTACTTATTGCAAAAACTGATGATAAAGAATATTATAAATTAAGTATAAATTCTTTAAATAATATTTTAATATTATATAATTATTGACTATATAATCAAGAGAGTTTGCCTAGAATAAATATATGGGTTGGTGTAATTTTTGAATGAATGTTGAGGGTAATAGTTATTTATTATACGAATGTGGAATGTACGTAATTAGTCCCGCAAGAGAAAGTTTACCCGTGAGCTGGTAGAGCGAACAGGTAATTTTCTTAAGGGACAAATGAGTAATTATTCCACATGAATTTAATATAACATTACATCCAAATCATCTATAATTGCGTTAAATATTGAATTCATGTTTATAAAATTTTGACAAGAAATTTTGACTTATTTTAAAAATCCTACGAAGGATCTATGTATTCCGTGAGTCCGAGTTATTCTCTCACTAGTGGGTAATGAACAATATTACATTCTTTAAATGACCGCAGTAATTAGCGTATTACACCCGACTTTGAATAAAATAAATTTAAATAAATTTATTTTTACCGCCAAAATATTTCTGGTTACTTGTCTGGTGACTTTTTAATGTAAATGTGGTTTTCGCCTTTAGTCCGCCTGGTTATTAAACGAAGTATAGTGAAGATCGAGCAGTTGGTAAAGATCGAACGGCTTGAAAAGATCGAGCACTCTTTCTTTCAGGCGATCTGTACAATTAAACGAAATATTTTTTGTTATCAAAAACTGATAATTAACGAATTTAACTAAGCCATTTGTTTTTTTTTTATATAAAATCAAAATTACATTTAATTTTTAATGCTAATACAATTTGATTGTATTTATTGCAAAGTCATGAGATACAAACTATCTATAATATATAATTAATAGTACATTATTATACAAGTTTAATAAGAGGGTATATTGTAGCACGAGTGGGATTGATACGATTCGCACAGCGAGGAGTGCTCTGATGCAGCGAGTACCCCACAATGCCTCTCATTAAACAAGTATAATATACTATTTTTTCGAATTTGGTTTTAGTTAAGGATTCATTTCTAAAATAAAATACAGGGTCTTTTTTTATCTCAGAACATATGATTGTTAATGTCTATGTTCTATGTTATAATAATCACATCAACGCGTTGCAATGTATTGACAATGTAGGCAACCATACTTACACTCAGTTTTATTTAATTGTCAAAATTGTGTTATTAATAAAAATGTATTACACCATCGAAGAAAGAATGCAGATAATTAATTGGTACAAGAGTGGGAACATCATTTGACATGTTAGAGATTTGTTTTCGGTTGAGTATCCGAGCAGACAAGTTCCATCCATCTCAACAATTTGTAAAATTGTCGATCATTTTGACAATACTGGCTGCGTGAGTAATTTTCACATTAAAAGGGCCAAAGGAAATCACATTTTAACGGAAGAGATGAAACTCAACATTTTATGTTATGTAGAGCAGAACCCCATATCATCGTATCATCGTTAAGAGTTACCGCAGCACAGTTGTCTGCGCGTGTGTGTCTGTCTATGCGCGCTGTATCTCAAAAACTAATAAACCAATTGATATGAAACTTTGAACATCTGTCTTATTTGATAATCTGAAGAACTGTAAATGTTTTGGGAAAATTTTGTACACCGGAAGTGGGCGTTTACCTTTACTGTTTCTTTGTTTTTTGCTAATATTTTCTTAAATATGAAAAATATCACTAAAACATTTAAACAAACTTTGAAGGCAACATTTTTCATAAAATCATTGTTATTCGAGAAAAACATTTTTTTTTTTCATTTTTGGTTTATAATTATGAAACGATAATAGTTACAGTAAATTTATGTAAATAACAATTGTAGAGAATGCCAAAATGAACAACTTATAAAGAATAAGTTTTTTTTTTTAATCTCTTTAGTTTTTGATTATTTCATTCAAATCATTTAGAACCAATCAGAACCCCCAAATTGTACCAGGTGACTTGTTTTAATAAACGGAAAAACCGCATCGTACCACGAAGTTTTTCCGGAAAAACTTCACCATGCTAGTCAGAGTTGGACTTTGTCACCTTTCTGGTATTAAGAATGTTTGATAACTGAAAGCATATAGTAATATAATACAGTGATAATAATTGCACTATCATTAACGTGGAAATTATGCTTCGATCCCAACGGCGGAAATTCTCTCTGATCGACTGCCAAATGAGACAATTTTCTGACAGATTGCTCAAGTCCGAACAGGCCCAGTAAAAGTTTTTCCTGTGTCTCGTTGGTAACGCAAACTAGGAATACAAACATATAAACGTCAAATTAACCCACCAACTTTTCAATTTATTATCTTGTGGATCAGTGAAATTAATTAAGGTAATTCAAGATTTCGGGTTTCGATACAAAAAGGAATAGTGAAATCGACGATATAATAGCAGGTAGCGTACCTAAAAAAACTTCAAAAACACATAATCTTCAAAAATGATTGATGAACAAATAGTGTTTAACATTGGAAACTGTTCCATCTATCAAATTTTTGAAATACTAATAAAACCAATTAATAAAACCGTTTAAGAAATATGTCCTATTTATTTGTAAGAAATGTGTAAGGAAATTGCTTTTCATGAAATAATCATGCCAAAAACCACTCAAGTTTTATTTTTATCCAGGAAAAACTTGTTTTGTTTTCTAAAATTTAACTCGAGCAAAATCACCAAATCGCGATTTAAGACGTGATTTTGCTCTCGTGAAATTAATAAACAACAAAGTTATCGTGAAAAATTTCGAAGTTTTTCCGGAAAAAATAAACCTCTTGTGGTTTTATTTATGAGTAAACTGAGTTTTTGAAGTATAATTTTTACATCTTTTTATAATTTTGACGTTTTAAACGTCAGTTTCATGCGAGTCTACTAACGCTCAATGTACATTTAAAATATGATTTAAATAGAAAATAAACCATGAAAGTCTAAATATAAATTATGATACCATCGGAGAAAGTAACATGATGGCTACATCACCATTTTTTTCCAGAAATTGTTGAAATGGCATCTAGGGACCCCAAAACGGATATGTCCGTAAAAAAAGAATTTGAAAAAAAAATCACGATCACAATACTTTCTCGTACTTCGTAACAGTGAAAGCAAACAATGAAAAGGGGGGCATTCGTCAAATTTGAAACCCCCATAACTTTTTTACCTATTTGGAGCTTGCTCTAAATTTTGTGGCTAGCTATATTGAGCGTATTTAAAATGAAAGAAAAAGTTGTGCCACTGCAATAAACCCCTAAAAAAAATTATGTATTTAATTAAAAAAATTAAAAAATTCATGGGTCCTACTAGAACACAACAATCTGTAAAATTTCATCAAATTTAAAACGTTAACTGCCTTAATGATAGATTTTTTTTTATTTCTGTGGGCCATTCATAAAAATAGACATATTTGTTATTTTAATAATTCACTCCACTTAATTGTGATGTAAACATGGGTAAATCCACAAAAAATTTACAGGATACCCATTTTTTTTTCGCAAAAAAAACTGCCCGCACCGGCCTTGGAACCGATGAAAATTGAAGTTTGGACGTCAGAAATATGAGGAACAAGAAAAAAATGGGAGGTGTTTTTGAGATTTTTCAAATTTTTCAAAATCTCTTGAGAAAAATTGATTTTTGAGTTTAATCGCGTGGTTTACATGTAATGAGGTTTTTTTTTTGGGGTAAAACAGTTTGATTAATTACTTTAAATCTTTCATCACACGTGGATCCGTCCCCAAGGTAACTGTTCTGTTATTTTATTGACGACTTTTATCTTTCAATCAAAGTTCGAGCACGTTAATATAAGTTGCAAAGTATGTTTTCCCCGCATTTCGTGAATGAACAATGAAGCATCATCTCGACTGTCAGATCCAAGTCGATGTTCCCACTATCAAAAAACTAAGAGGCAACATGACAAGGGAAAAAAGAAAACGCCGACAACGAATATTGGATAGTAAAGCAAAGAAAGTCGCCCAACTTGGGTAAGTAGTTCAATGCAATCTAGGAGAAAACTTTGTGACCCGATGAAATCATGGTACAACGTGCACTTCTAGGACCAATTCTGCGCAGCCTACTCCGCTGGAAGATCTGGAAATCGTCACAGTCGATGCACATCTTCTACGGAGTTCATGTTTTGGGCAATCTCTGCAAACGTGTGAAGAGCATACGCAAGTGCCACAAGCGTCTCGGGCAACAGAAATGCGGTTACGGAAAGAAAATAAAGCTTTAAAAGAAGAACTTGAAGCACTTAAAAAGCAACAGGAATAATCTAAAGAGTGGAAAACCACCTGGAAATGCTTAAAAAGAAGAATGTGATACTGCAGAATTCAAGGAAACTAATTGCAACACTTCGTAGGCAGGTGGAATATTTTGAGAAGTTTCTGGCCTCGATTCGTATAGCTAAGTCGGCTATTAAAACTCACAAGGAAAAAGAAATTAATAGTATAATATTTTCAAGTGATGTGAATTTGAAGAAAATTCGAAAAAAAAATATTACTCCGTCAGTAGATATTATGAGAAGAAAAACCAAAACCTTCAGCTCGACAAAAAGTCAAAAAATCTCAAGAAAACACATCAATTGATTATTGATTTCGACCTTCGTGATGACAATTCTGTAATGGCCGCGGGAATCCGTGATATGATAACTAAGGGCAAAATTAAACATCGCAAACGGTATTTAACAGATACTGTAGATAGATACATAAGATAGATACTGTAGATAGATACATAGATACATAAGAAGTTCAATAAGACCACAGAAAATAGTATTTCAAGAACACTGTTCTATCGATTGAAGCCGTTTTGGGCGATAAAGAGGTGTATGGGTGCACGAGACACTTGTCTCTGTCGTGTACACACGAACTTCCAACTTCTTTTTAACCGGCTGAGAATTTGAAAAATTATCAAAAATAACTCCATTGAGCAATTTATCGCTGACCTTTGTTGCAATCCAGTGTCGGAAGAGTGCATGAGAAGATAGTGTCTTGATTGCCGGGATCGATCAATTGTTGATACACAGTCAACAGAACTCACTTGGTACTTGAAGTGGGTGATAAAAAATTGAAAGGCCAGGTGCAAAGAATAAAATGTATTCTGTTGTAACAACAACTCGTGAAAAAGTCATCTGCACTCTAAGCCATTTGATATCCCGCGTCAATGAATCGATACCTGTTATTTTTTTGCATCATTTCATTACTGATCAGCAATTTCAACAGCTAAGGTTATTACAAAATTCATTGACCGCTAATGAAATTTATCTTGTTATTGATTTTTCATAAAATTATATTGCAAAATATAATGAAGAAATTCATAGTGCGCACTTCGGGGCATCGAAAAGACAAATCTCATTGCAAACAGGAGGTTTATACTACAAGGATAAAGAGAATAAATTGAGATTCAAGTCGCTTGTATCTGTTTCTGATAACTTGAGACACGATGCTGCTGCTGTATGGGCGCATTTATTATCAATTTTGAAAATAGTTACCACGATTATTAAATATATTGAAACTGTACCTATTCAAAGTGACGGTCCAGTTACTCAGTATAAGAACAAATCAAATTTTTCTTTGTTCCGCCATTTTTCTGAGCAGTTAAATTGGAATAATACTACCTGGAATTTCACTGCTGCTGCCCATGACAAGAGTGCTGCTGATGGCATCGGCGGTTCTGTGAAAGCTTTATGTGATCGCGTCGTTCGTTGTGGGGGCAATGTTTTATGTGCTGAAGATGTAGTGCGCGTAATCAATGAAGAAAGCCCTAAAGTATCAGCGGTGTTAGTAAAGGAGGAGGACATGCTTCTTATTGATGCACTGTTACCTGAAAACTTGAAATCTGCCCCACACAGTTGTATTGTACATACATCAAATAGTGTGGACGCGCATGCAAAGTGATCATTTATTCTTTCGTTCTCTCTCTTGCTCAGAATGCTCACAAAGTAACTGCATACATCGAGGTATGGATAAGAGCACAATGATATATGCAAAAAGTGAAATGAAAAAAGATCTCGTGTCAGATAGAATAGGCCTAAATGGAAGCTCAGAATTTCAAAAGGTTGATTATAAGTTGAAAGTATCTTTTTATCAGTGTTGAAAAGCCAGCGGTTATTTGTTGTTGTTAAGTAGTTTATGTATTTGTTAATGATTTAAATCAACTAATCAAACTGTTTTACCCCGAAAAAAACCCTCATTACATGTAAACCAGGCGATTAAACCCAAAAATCAATTTTTCTCAAGAGATTTTAAAAAATTCGAAAAATCTCAAAAACACCTCCCATTTTTTTCTTGTTCCTCATTTTTCTGACGTTCCTGAACGTCCAAACTTCAATTTTCATCGGGTCCAAGGCCGGCACGGGCAGTTTTTTTTTTCTGAAAAAATTCTATATAGTGAAACCGTGTTACACGCGGCCTGCTTTTAAAATAAGTGACTCTTCTTCAGAAGAAAATGTGGAGGAATTTCATTCTCTAGCATGAGGTGAAGCAAAGGGAACTCACCTGAAGAAATTTATTTTCATTCACAGCTCAACATAGACTGTCTGTTAAACTGTTTGATATGATAGATAAAATGCCAATCGATTTCTTCAGGTTGTTTTAAAACAACCCTTTGTTGGAACTCATGAAACTCAACGAGACCAATCGATATGCCTCCCAAAAAAATAGAAAAAAATCGATTTGCCCAGCGCTATGATAAACAAATGGAAAGAGACTGATATATCAGAAATGGTTTTTATTGGACTGCAACTTCATGGATCTTACTCGAACACAAAAATATCTTTTGACATATTTACTACAGAGAAAAGTGTTGATATTTTGTTAATTTCTGAAACCTGGTTAAACTCTTCATATTCACTCAAATTCAGAAATTATAAATCAATTCGGGCGGATAGAAGCGATTCGTATGGCGGATCCTGCATTCTAATCAAACCCAATCTGAATTTCAATACCTTAGATTTTAGTAATATTAATACAGAGCATATCCGAATATCTGGAATCGATGTTAACATCAATAACAAAATTATTACAGTCGTCTCAATTTATGTTTCGCCACACCATTACATAAATAATAATCTATGGAAGATAATTATCTCTAAATTCCAGAAATCTATGTATATAGGAGTTGATTTTAATGCTCATTCCCCCTCTTGGGGTGCTCTAAATTGGACACATCAGGGAATACTATTCTTGATTTTCTACAAAACTTTAATCTCATTCTCTTAAACGATGGAAGTCCTACCTTAATCACAAAACCAAACTCCCCCAGATCAGCTGTAGATCTAACTATGGTTATCTTATCAACGTTTCATGGAAAGTTCATAACGACTCCCTGGGATCAGATCATCACTCGAGACATAATGTTCACGAGGAGGATACAACGTTCAATATATACTTCACAAACATACAAAGCATTCGGAAAAAAATGAACGAATTCGAAGCATTTTTGAAATGTAATAACGATGTGTTTGATGCAATATGCCTCTGTGAACACTGGCTACACGACGAAGAAGCGGCCTGCCTACACATCGAGAACTTCTTGGTAGGATCGTACTTCACCAGGAAAGAATTCATCCATGGAGGGGTTATGCAGCTTTTCAAACATAATGTGCCGTTCAAACCCTACCCAGATGCCCCGACTCTTTCGCGGGAAAAAGACTGTGAACTAGCGTCCACTCTGTTACCGGAACATAATATAATTTTAATTACGGTATATAGATCGCCATCGGGAAACTTTAACGATTTTATTCTTATTTTAGGCAATCTGCTGGATGGCTTAAACACACATAAACACATAGTCCTTGCGGGTGATTTCAATGTCAAATTTCACAGTGAGGACATTCGGGCAATCCACTTATGTGACGTACTGTCCTCTTACGGTTTGTATAGTACTGTTACCTTTAATACCAGATATAGTAATTGTCTGGATAATGTGTTTTCGAACATGACTCCTGACGACATATACGTTAGTCCCCTTCATTCTGATTTATCCGATCACATAGGCCTACACATAAAACTCAAAACTCGTATCGTCCGCGGTGGCACTAGAACCCACATTTTAAGACCAATCACGGAGCACGGTAGACATGTATTACATAACCTGCTTGAGGGCTGTGATTTTAGTTTCATTGACGACGCTACTATAGATATTGAAAACAAATTCGGCAGGTTTATGGACATTCTTCGTTGCAGCATGCTTACCTCTTTTCCTGAAAAAAACTGTGAAGTTGGAAAATAACAACCGAGTAGTGTGGTTCAATAACTCACTAAAAGACATGCGCGGCACTCTTTCTTTACTAAAGGAGGCAAGCAATCGAAGAACTGATATTAAACCCATTTATCTAAAATATAAACTCAATTATAGAATTGCTCTAAAAACGGCCAGGATAAACGCCAATGAAAACTATATACACAGCTCTAACAACCGCCAAAAGGCATTATGGTCACTAATCAAGCATAATAAGAGCAACAGCACTAGTAGCGTTAACTGCGACATCTCGGCTGATGACTTTAATGTGTTTTTTGGTGCCATTGCGGATAATTTACGAGACAAATTACCACCAAGTAATAACGACCCTATACGCTTATTACTTACATCAGCGGATAACATCTTAAACTATCTTAAGATATCCGAAGTAAGCCCTGTTGAAGTTAGAAAGATAGTCAAATCTCTGAAGGGCTCTCAATCTCGTGATATTTACGGACTGTCTACTAATATATTAAAATACATTATTGATGTGATACTTTTGCCTCTCACAAAACTGCTCAATAGATGTATACAAACCTCCACTTTTCCTGCCTGCCTAAAAATTGGATGTGTCATCCCAATTTTTAAAAAGGGAGACGAGACTGACTTAAACAATTACCGGCCTATCTCACTGCTACCAATAGTGGCCAAAATCTTAGAGAAAATATTGTTTAATCAAATTGTCATATTTTGTGAGAGGTACAATTTATTGCACAGTGATCAGCATGGCTTTCGCAAAGCACGATCCACTACGGACGCAGTCAACTCCTTGATCAATGAGATCTTAGAAGGATTCCACTCTAAATCTTATACGTTAGCCTCTTTTTTCGATCTAAGCAAGGCATTTGACTGTGTGCCCCATGATATTCTCTTGCGGAAGCTCTACTGCTATAATTTCCACCCAACAACTTGTCGGCTTCTCTGCTCTTTCTTAGTGAACAGAAAACAGCAGGTGCTTTTTAATGGTAATCTATCACCTGAAGCACGTGTCTCTCACGGGGTTCAGCAGGGGTCAATTCTGGGACCTTTGCTATTCCTCCTCTACATTAATGATCTCCCCCGTCATCTAAACGACGGGAAATTGATTCTTTATGCGGATGATACCAATTGTGTAATTAAATCAACCAACCTGGAGTCCGTAAAAGTTGAGAGTAATAATATTAATGCCACTATTTTTGAGTGGTTCATCGCTAATAAATTGACTATTAATGCCGATAAAACAAATAAAGTGATTTTTACTTTAAAAACTGAGGGGGATACTAGTGATACCACTACCAAATTCTTGGGTATACACTTGGATTCCAAAATGGATTGGCACTCCCATGGAGAATTTTTATCTGCTAAGCTTTGTAGAGGTGTCTATTTGCTCAGGAGTCTCATCAACTCTTTATCACATACGGCAGTTAGATCAGCTTATTTTTCATTATTCCAAACGCACTTAACATACGGTATTATAGCATGGGGTCACTCATCAATAATTAAACGAATTTTTGCTATTCAGAGGCGCGCCGTCCGCGTGATATCGAAATTAAATTATCGCGACGACTGCAGACAAACTTTCGTGGATCTAAACTTATTAACGCTGCCCGGTATATACATCATGGAATGCCTGAAATATATTCGGAAGCATATTACTTCGTGTACAACTAATGCAGAAATGCACACACACGAGACACGGAATAGTCAATTGATCTACGCCCCTTACCAGCGAGTCTCAAGGTGCAGAAATGGTATTAATTATTATGGACCGAAACTGTTTAACCTACTACCCACGGAAATTAAAGCTTGCACGGACTTTGTGTTTAATATACAAATTAAAAAGTATCTTTTAAAAAAAGCTTTTTACAGTATTGAGGAGTGTCTATCCAGCAGTTTTTTAGATCTTAAGATTGATTAGTTTTTAGTAGTAGTTTTTATTATTCTCAATGCATATAACCATTTTAGCTTAACTTTTAATGTGTTCTGCTTCTAATTATAATTTTATTTTATTCTATTTTATTTTACTTTACACTACATGTGATAGACTTTGTCTATTAGTGTTTTTTCTCTTTTAAATTGTCCAATCTAACAACTGTGAATGTACTAATTAATATTAATATTCATGTAATACAATGTAATACAGCGACATAATGTAATGTAATGAATAGTTTGACATGTGTAACCGGTTGATGGAATAGCACGTAATAAATATTATTATTAAATATTAAATATTATTATTATTATTATTATTACCCTATTATTGCATCGCTTCAAAAATCTCACCCTAACTATCCTAGAATGATTACTCCTAGCTCGACTTGGAATACTTAAAATGCTGACTGGGACTCATATAGTCATTACCTTGAGCTTGCCTGTGAAAATATCAATATTGGAGATGAAGCAGAAGTACTGTACGGAAAGCTGTTAGAAGCTATAAATAGTAGTGCTGAACATTCTGTCCCCAAAAAGCAACCTTTCGTTTCAAATCATAACCCCGTAAGATGGTGATCACCTGACTGTTCTAAAGCAATTGCACGTCGGAAACTAGCTTTTACAAAATATTCAAAAAATGTAAATTTCGAAAACTACATTAATTTAAAGAAGGAATGTGCTCAAACAAAAAAGTTGTTAAGAAAACACAAAAGATTATCATTCCAAAATTTTTGTAACGAAATTAATAAAGACATGCCACCTGCAACCATATGGGACAACGTTAAAAAAATCAAGAATTCTCAATTATCCTCCGATACTTCCTCTAAAGTTGTAGATCCTATGTCCACCGCAAATGAGTTTGCTGATAAACTCGCCCCATCTTATGCTCCTTTGCCTTTCGGGGAAATATACGATCGAAATCCTACCGCTAATGATGTAACCAGAGAAATCACTAAAAGAACTTGAGGGTATTATAAAATTAAAATCTACAGACACCGCGCCGGGTCTCGATGGTGTTACGTATCTTATGATAAAACACATGCCAGTAAACGCCAAGAAGGTTCTAGTTGTTATATTCAATAAAATTCTAAAAGGAGAGTGGATATCTCAATGGAACAATGTAAGAATTATTCCTGTTTTGAAGAAAGGTAAAGACCCCAACTCAGGTTCATCTTATCGTCCCATTTCTTTGGCTTCTTGCCTTTTCAAGACTTTTGAAAGGATATTTAAAGATCGTCTTCAGTTATGGTTGGAAAACAACAGGTTGATTCCAAATTCCCAATCCGGATTCAGAAGAAACAGAAGTACTATCGACAACCTTACTACATTGTATGTAGATATCCTAAATAGCTTTACAAACCATAATTATATGATCACCCTCTTCCTGGATATAGAATATGCGTTCGACTCAGTTCAAATTAATATTCTTATGGATATTTTAAAGAGTTTCAACCTTCCTCCGTCATTAATCAACATGATTTATAAATGCACGTATTCGCGTAACTTAAATATATCCTTTAAATCGGTCACCATTAAAAGAAATTGCTATCAAGGTCTTTCGCAGGGTGCTATTTTAAGTCCATTGCTTTTCATTGCATATATATCTCGAATCCAACAAACACTCGCACCAGATATTAAAACACTTGAGTACGCCGATGATTTGGTACTTTATGCCTCAAATAAATCTTTCAACCAGTGTGCTGCTTCTGTAGATTTAGCGCTACAAAGTCTAAACACATGGCCTCAACATCTGGGTTTCAATCTGTCTATAGGAAAATCTAAGTTAATAGTCTTCACCAATAAAAGATTTGATTTAGATAATCTCACCCTTAATGGAGTTAATTTTCCTATTGAGCACGAGGTAAAATTCCTTGGATTAACCTTCAATAAAAAACTATCATGGAAGGAACATATAGACAATGTCGTTACAAGCTGCGAAAAATCCTTGAACATCATGCGTGCAATCGCCCATATCAAATGGGGAGGTCATCCCAGTATTCTGCTTAATATATACAAAGCTCTAATACTTAGTAGACTGGATTATGGCTGTTTTTTATACGAAAATGCCTAAAACTATTAAAAAAATTGGACCAAGTCCAGTACAAAGCTTTACGACTAATCTTGGGAGCAATGAAGTCAACTCCAACAAATGCCCTTTTGGCAGAATCCTGCGAACTTCCCTTAAATCTCAGACGTTCATTTGCATGTCAGAAATATGTTTTAAAGAAAATAGCCTCTGACAAAGACAGGCTTAGACATCTACATGATCTGAGCATCAACGTACTCACAAATAAATTCTGGCATAAATGCAAATCCCCACTAGTAGCCAACAGCTACCTGGATGTAAAAAAATACGAACCTTCTGTGACCCATAGGAGTTCTTACTTCAACTCAGTTCTTAATGTTGAACCAATTATATTGTTTCCAAAATATTCCCCAAACCCCCTAATCACAAAATCCGAATTCAGTCAGTATATTAGTGACTTCTTCGTTGGATATTCATCTATTTATACTGACGGTTCAAAATCAGAAAACAGCTCTGGCTGTTCTTTTTATGCCGAATCTTTAAATTATTGGGAATCCTTTAAATTATCAGCGAAAGCCTCTATATTCACAGCTGAATTCTTTGCAATCAAAAAGGCCATTGAATATGTTTCGAATTTGGCATCCAACAAATTTTTAATTATCAACAGTAATTGCACAAGTGCATTGGAAATTATCGGTAACAAGTTTGCGCGATTTCGACAAACGAAGTCGTATTGTTTGGCAACAGTCCCGAGCCCGGAAGGGCGAGGGGCTGTTGCCTAAAACAATGCGACTGAGTTTGTCGAAAGAGTGCAAACTTGCGATAATTTACAATGCACGAGAGCAATTTATCAGACTATATCCCAACAAAAATATTACAACAAAATAGAATGACATTTACTGTCATCGCGGGCGTGTCGTGCCGGTTTGAATATTACATTTTTAAATGGATCAAACAAAATTTAAAAATCAGAAACGTACTTCTCTTGCACTAACTTAGCACTGGTATTCCATATGGAGTTTACATTTTCTTTACAGTACGTACCGTTCGCGTTTCGCACGTTATGTGCCCCGTTTTCCAATATTGTAGAAATGACTTCCCGAGTACAGGTCATGTTAGTGACTCCGCCCAAACTTTTTGGTTGGGCCTCTTTCCCTTTTTCTTGAATTACTTCAAGAGAAACACTTCCAATGCGGAGTTTTCACTAATTTTAATAGCGTTCTACCCGCAAACTGACGTTTGACATTGAACATTGTTTTTCTTGAAACCAATCATGTGCCGAAACATAATGCGAGTAGAGAACTAATCACAAAGCCGCATTCGAACTCTACGTGATATGTTTCCTGAAAATAGAAGTTATATAGAATCTGATTGGTTCTAATTCATTTGAATTTCGGCATGCTACGTTTGGCGGGATATAGTCAGTGACAGTAAATCTGTTATTCAAGCTCTACATTCAGATCCCAAATCAGTTAAACATCCCGAAATATTAGAACTATTACTTGACATTCAATTATTAATAAAAAATAACAAACAAATATCATTCTTATGGGTAAAGGGTCACTCCGGAATTTATGGAAATGAAGTGGCCGACAGGTTAGCGAAGGAGTCCGAATTGAAAGATGTAGAGTCAAACTTTCTTCTGCAGTCGGACATTATAAATTTAATGTGGGGGGAGAATCTTTCTCTATGGAAAGAACAATTTGAAAGAATTTCAGTCGAAAAAGGTTCAAAATATTATTCCATCGTATACCTTCCTCTCCATGGTTCAAATATATTAACGGCTCAAGAAAACTCTTTACCACGATTGCAAGGATCCGCTTTGGCCACTGTTGTGTAAATTCACATCTCCATCGAATTGGCGTCATAGATTCTCCCCTCTGCGATTGCCAAACAGCAATCCAAGGCCTGGAGCATATTTTTCAAAAGTGTCCTTTATTTGATGCCTACCTCTGGTGTAACCGGTCCGTCGGGCTCAAACCTGTGTGTGTCTTTTCCCTATAAAAGTCGTGTCGGCCCCCACAGACGTATTTCCCCTCAAATTCCCTATGTTCCCGCTGTCTAACTCATTTCATCGGTGTAAGCTGGTTAAAATGGACTTACGTCCGATGACCAATGCGTGTAAAAAAAAACATCAATGTTAAAATCAACTTAACCCATTAATGACCACTGTACCTTCTTGGGTACACCAAAATTAATGCCATTATAACGACATCTACATTGCAATACCTAAAGTTTTGTGTTGCGGAAATGTTAAATAGTGTTTGCTCTATCAAGTTGTTTTACAGGTTTCGTTTCTATATTAGTAGTTTGCAGGTATCAGCATTTAGAATTTGTGCGCGTGTCTATAGTTTTGAGGTTACGTGTAGTAACGGAAGATTATTATCAATAGCGACTAATAGTTTACGAATATAAATTATTGCTAGTGTGTTATATGTTTGTTATATATGTAAAAACAATATTCAAGTGTTATATTATTGAGTGACAATTTCAGTGTTTTTGCGATGAATTTCAAAGAAATTGCCCCGTCTTCATTCTATGGGAAGAGATTTGAGACGGTGGCAAGTGTAGCAGATGTCATTGAGAATGCCAAGTCTACCAATTCTGAAATCGATTTAGTGATAATTCCGCCAGATGTTGGTTATCGAACTGATGAGGAGGAGTTTGATGATGATGACCTTGTTACTAATGATCTGCCAAACGATGTTCCTGGGGAATTGGAAATTGATATGTAGATGGAAGATCTTGACGATGATGACGAGTGGCAAAATGATGACAATATTCCATTGTCAGAATTGATAAAGAGGTCTAACAAGAGGCAGAAGTTTACAGAACCCAAATGGACCCAGACACCAATAAACATAGATTTAAATGGTACTAATGGAGTTGACTTTCGGTTACAGATTGTGCGAGAAGAACTATTAGGAATGAACGCAGTTCAAATTTTTGAAAAATTGTTTGACGATGAAGTTGTAAAACATATCGTTGATCAAACTAATCTATATGCAAGAGCAGCTAATAATCATACTTTCAACGTTTCCAAGGAAGAAATAAAGAGCTTTGTTGGATTCCTTCTCTTCTCTGGCTATCACAGGCTACCACGTGAACGTCTTTATTGGAGCTTGGATGAAGACGTAGGTATTCCTATTGTATCAAATGCCATCAGTCGAAATAGATTCACTGAAATAAAAAAAATATATCCATTTAGCCGACAACTCAAAACTTGATAGAAACGACAAAATGTTTAAAATTCGACCTTTCATGGAGTTGATCAATTCCAAATTTCAGCAATGAGGAGTTTTTCACAAATACTTGTCCATAGATGAGGCGATGGTGAAGTACTATGGGCATCACTCTGCAAAGCAGTTCATCCGGTGCAAGCCAGTACGCTTCGGGTACAAAGATTGGATGATGTGTAGCAGCAGTGGCTACTGCTATGCATTTGATACATACTGTGGAGCTAAACCCTCAGCTGCACAAGTTCAAACAAATAAAAAATCTTCACTTCCACTTGGATCTCGAGTAGTATTAGACCTTCTGAAAGTGGTTGATGTTTCAACGGACCATCTTGTCTTTTTTGACAATTACTTCTCAAGCCATGAGCTTTTAAATACTCTAAGAGCGCAAGGAATTCGAGCTACAGGAACAGTGCGTGATAATCGCACGAAAAAATGTCCACTCTTAGCCATGAAAGACTTCACAAAAATGGACCGGGGACATTACGATTACTGTTATGATGAAGAAAATTCTCTTTTATTCGTACGATGGAACGACAATAACGCAGTTACTATGGCAACAAATTACGATTCATTGATGCCAATGGCACAAGTCAAGCGATGGTCTGCAAAAAAGAAGGAACATGTATCCATTCCACAACCGCAAGTCATAAAAATGTACAATTTATCGATGGGGGGTGTTGATCTACTGGATCAAGGGGTTAACAATTATAGAATTTGCATCCATGGCAAAAAATGGTGGTGGGTCCTATTTACCCACATGATAAATATGGTTGTTGTAAATTCATGGAGGCTTTACGCAATAGCGCACGAAAATGATAAGATGGACTTTAGGTCATTTTCCTGAAAAAATCCAAAATCCACAGAGATGTCGTCAATGCCACATGAGAGTAAGATGGAGATGTGAAAAATGTAAAGTGATGCTTTGCACTGAGAAAAGGGAGTGTTTTAAAATATTTCACTCTGAAAATTAACTTTACTGTAATTATTATTTGATTGTTATTTGTAAGTATACCATTATTAAATATATTTAAAAAGAATGTTGTTTTCAATGAATTACTTTATGATCCCGTTGTACTTGGTTGAGTACACCATTTTTTTCAAAAAATAAAAAATATTAAATTGAAATTGAAGTGGAAATAGTCGATGCTATTGCTATTAAAGTAATTTTTAGAGGTTTAACATCTTTGACCTTTCTAGCAGTCTGGTGGGCATTAATGGGTTAAGAATAGCATTTGTTTTTAAATTTATAACGTTGCAGTTATAAATTTATTTTTAACAGTGGTGTTAACCCATTACCTCCCATTGTACTCGAGCGAGTAACAAACATTATAGGCTTTAGTGACAATTACTGCCAATATTACTTACTTTAAAGAGGTTATTTGTAACAAAAAACGCCCCCTTTTAATGGTATAATAGAAATTTTATTTGGTTTTGAGTTATTGAGTTATTGAATTTATCTGAGAATTTGAAATTTATTTGAACACTTACATGTCATGGGCAGTGATGGGTTAATTTTAACGATGACAATTCTGAATAGACCCAATGTAGAGTGTATTTTACCTCAAAGAAAAAGTTGACATTTTTTTTTATTCCAAAAGTAATAAAGTTTTAAAATTGCTTTGGAGAATGTTTCTTTTTCGGTCCTGCTTGAGGCCTAACATTCTTTTCGATTGAATGCACTCAAGACATAGTTAAGACATTTTAAAGTAAAGTTTAAGTAATTTACAAAATAAATTCAAAAAAACGAAATATAGCCTGAATATATAAATATTCAACCTGTTCGTAACTCTGCAAGCAAAATTAAGTCTTACTAAGACTATAAACAAATAACTTATTGAAACAACTACTTCCCTGGCTGATGCCACGCCGGATATTGAATGATACAAAAGAAATTTGCATGTTATTACTAGTACTACTAGTGAAATAACATTGGTTTAAGATCCCTTATTTCTACCCACAGGACTAACTTGAAAAATTAAACTAAATTGAATTTGAAAACTTTAAATTATAAAACTGAACCCAAAAGTATGTAAAAATTAAGTAAATAGCCATCTGCAGACGCGTTTCGAGATTTATCTCTCATCAGTGCAGCTTCGCATGGTCACGGTCACCTTCACGTAAGTGTATTTTATTCTTTAACATTCAATTTAAATGCGAAGCTGCACTGATGAGAGATAAATCTCGAAACGCGTCTGCAGATGGCTATTTACTTAATTTTTACATACTTTTGGTTCAGTTTTATAATTTAAAGTTTTCAAATTCAATTTAGTTTAATTTTTCAAGTTAGTCCTGTGGGTAGAAATACGGGATCTTAAACCAATGTTATTTCACTATTTTACGAGTGATGTAAATAACTATAGGCCCATCTCCATCTTACCAGTAATCTCCAAATTGCTAGAAGACTTACTTAAATGCCAAATTCAAGATTTTTTAAATGAATCACAGATAATATCACTAAGCCAACATGGATTCAGTTGTGGCCGTTCTACTACTACTGCTGCCTTACAGCTCATTGAACAATGCTTGGAAGCCTTTAATAAAAACGAACTGTTTCAGGCGACTTTCCTCGATTTACACAAGGCATTTGACAGCATAAGTCATGAAATATTATTGCAAAAGTTGTACATGTATAACTTTCATCACACTAGCTGTAAATTATTAACAAGCTATTTGTCAAACAGATGTCAAGTAGTTAAACAGAACAATAAACTGTCTAATGCATACTACACCAACAGAGGGGTACCGCAAGGCTCAAAGCTAGGCCCAATACTATTTTTGTTGTATATTAACGACATATGTAATTATATTGGAGAAGACAAAATAATATTATTTGCGGATGACACATCATTAATAAACCGGGCAAAGTCGCCTGATGAAGTTCACATGGTTAACCCAAAGAGGATTATATAAAGAGTGGCAATGTAATGGACTGATTTTGGATCCAGTTTTAGAACCGAGCCTCTAGTTTCCGGATTCGGTACTAACTAAGAACAGAGAGGGAAGGATTGAGAGTAATTCCATGTCTGTCGCTCCGACTGTTATTGGTGGACTAATTTCATATTTGTCTTAAGTCCACGGGAGGGGATGGTTTCACTACCAATCATCAGCGGGGTGTTATCTCTATGCACGTGAATGAATCAGTTCACCAATCACGGATTGAGCGACGGAGAAGAATGATTGAAACAGATATATCATCGGATCGAAAACTCGGTTTCATATTCAGTCCATTACATTGCCACTCTTTATATAATCCTCTTTGGTTAACCTTAATATGAACGAAAGAGCCAGAAATTGGTTTCTATCCAATGAGCTCTGCTTGAATAGTAATAAGACTATACATATTTTATTCAATCTAAAAAAGATAGATCAAGGGTTCTCTGATAATGTAAAATTCCTTGGCTTTCATTTGGACAGTAAATTATCGTGGAATGTGCATAATCATGAAACTGTAAAAAAAATTAATAAATACTTATTTCTGCTAAGACAACTTTCCAAAGTAGTCTCCCTAGAAACTCTAAGAGCATGTTATTTTTCCCTGATTGAATCGTACATTTGATATGGAATTATACTTTGGGGACACTCTTCCACAGCGAATCAGGTTTTTTCAGCACAGCGAATAGCTATTAGAATTATTTATAATCTTGGATATACCGAGGATTGTAGAGACTATTTCAAAGAAATGAACGCACTCACACTACCGTCTCTATACATACTGGAATGCCTCCTGCATGTGCATGGAAATAATGACCAGTACAAGAAAAACTGCGAAATAAATAAATTTAGTACTCGAAATGCTAACCTAATTCGTCCAGTGTATAATAGATTGAAATGCGCACAAAACAGTACTCGATATCACGCTATTAAATTGTATAACGCTCTACCTATAAATTATAAAAACTTAACAATAGCTAATTTTAAGAAACAGGTTAAATGTATGCTAATAACCAAAGCATTTTACTCTATTAATGAATACTTGTTAGATTTTAAGATATGAATGTAATTGACCTGTGTACCCATGGACATTAATAAATATTATTATTATTATTATTATTATTATAGTAGTACTAGTAATAACATGCAAATTTCTTTTGTATCATTCAATATCCGGCGTGGCATCAGCCAGGGAAGTAGTTGTTTCAATAAGTTATTTGTTTATAGTCTTAGTAAGACTTAATTTTGCTTGCAGAGTTACGAACAGGTTGAATATTTATATATTCAGGCTATATTTCGTTTTTTTGAATTTATTTAATACTTTCTGCAATAAGTAAGGTTGTTTCTATTTTAATTTACAAAATGTTTGGATAAATATTATTTTTTCTACTTTGGATTAATAATCGATTTATTGTTGGATCAAAAATAGTAAAACGAGACTTTTCATTTTACAGTTTCTGGTCATTATTTAACTATTGGTGGTAAAACATGGAAATGTAAAATTGCTGTTAACAATATTTCAGGATCATTGATAATCCAATGCGTTACAAACTAAAAATGTTCGGTAATGCATATTAGGAAGTTCCGTCACCAGTACCACTAAGGTTAGAAAATCGGAGGCATAATATTGTTCAATTTTTACCTGTGCAAAAACATAGGAACTCGGTGATAATTGAACGGGCGGACGCATGAATTCACCAAGCGCTCGGCGACGTTTTACGGCAATATACGCTGTAAATTTAGTAATTTATTGTAATAACCCTAGTCCCTTCAAATAAGACATTTTTTAGGGAAATTTTACCCACAGTTCAGCGATCTGAATACTTAAGCGCATTTGTACTGCCTGAAGACTATTTTCACCTGGCGCACGCATGAAAAAGGGTGGTTTTGGAGTAATCACCCGGTGTATATCAATTTTCGCGTTTTTTAATAGTTTTTGTATTTTTAGCCAAAACTATGTATTTTTGGCAAAAATTACATCTATTAAAATTTATAGCGTCAAAAATTTCCAATCGTTTGAGGTCATTTGAATTTTCCTATAATTTTTCGTTTTCCTTTAGAGGGCGCGAAAAATAAAGTATATAGATATGATTTCATTTTTTTACACTTAGAGCCGGAACTATACATTTTGGTGAAAAAATACAAGAAATCAAAGTTGTAGAGCTAAAAAATTTCGATTGATATTGGCCATTTGGATTTTCCGACAGTAAGCGCATGTTTCCCTTAAGAATTTTGACAAATTTTGAAAATTGTGACCTGCTGATTTTTTGGATTTTCAGCCAAAACTATGCATTTTCTAGAAAAACCATAAGTGACCGAAGTTGTACAGCGGAAAATTTGCGATCGAAATAAGTCTTTCGAATTTTCCAATAATGCGCGCAAAATGACAATTTTTTTATAAAAAAAAAATTAATTTTAAATTAAAATTTCTAAAGTGGACGAAAATATTCTATTTTATGAATAAAAAATTCTCAAAACTTACGTGAAAAATATATTCACAATTATCGACTATATTCACAATTGACTTCTTATATTATTCAAAAATGTTTGTCACTTCAAAAAAAGTTATTTGGAAATTTACTCAACTTACTTACAACTTACTCGAAATAGAAAGTGGATGCTGACCCGGCGACAGCTGCAGTATTTACCCCTCCTTTCGTAAATTTTTAGAGGACGTCCTACATTTCTTTTAAAAGTATAACAAGAAGGCCCGACAATTAAAACAAAAATAGAAAGCAAATATATTGTCTTGCGATCCCCTGCGGAAAACCGTGCATGATTTAGAAAATTCAAAATGTCCATGTTGCTACAGAATTTGATGCTTTATAACTTTGATTTAAAATGAATATCTCAGCTAATTTTATAATATAATTATAACAATTTGAAAAAATCGCTAAAATGCATATACGGTGATGATTTTGCGCGCTCTAGCAGACAATGCACGCAATATTGAAAAAGTCGAAAGACCTATATCAATCGGAACTTTTCTCCATAATTCTCATCATTTTTCCAGAAAATGCATAGTTTTGGCTGGAAATCCAAAAAATCAGCAGAATTGGTAGATTGTTAAATTTAACCGAAAATGTCACAAACTCTGAGTAAACTGATGCCATAATAAAAATTATGGGAAAATTCAAATGACCTATATCGATTACAACATTTTGAGAAATTTTTGCCCAAAATGCATAGTATATACCGGGTGATTACTTCAAAACAACCCTTTTTCATGCGTGCGCCAGGTGAAAATGGTCCTTAGACAGTCTCAATACACCTATGTTTACAGGTCGCCAAGCTGTGGGTAAAATTTCTCTAAAACGTCGTTTTTTGTCTAATTTGAAGGGATTAACTTTGTTTGCAAAATTAATAGCACGAAGGGAACAGCGAGGGAACACTGTATGTTTTATTCGCGGCGGAAAAGAGCCGCTTCTGTCGGTGTTATTATTTGGTGAGGATTTTAACTTGGCGTCGATCGATTACACGAGAAACGAGAAATAAATGTAAACATGACCTTTAGTTTTTTTAACGTTTAAACACGTGCGTAGCATACTATAAGTTTAAATTGGTATCAACTTACTTGGAAATAGTTTGTTTTCACATCCTTAGCAACTTCCCTTATTTCTGGAGGTGTGCAAGTAATTTTCCAGATTTATTATGTTTTAAAATAAACTTTAAATCGCCGTAGAAATACTTACGTCAAATAATAAATTCGTTCGGAACAAAAAATTGTTTTTTTAGTGTTGCCACATGCTGCGGATAAAACTTATTACGTTTAAGTACGTATATTATTTTAGAAGTAAATCCTTAACTAAAACCAAAGTAGAAAAAAATTAAAATTTTACTAGTTTCATAAGAAGCGCGAGTTGTGCTCCGATCCCCCGAGTGACACAATATATGCACTTATTAAACTTGTATAATAATGTACTATTAATAAACATTTTTATGTTCAACTGTCCGAAAATAGTAACTTTGGCGGTTTCTTTTTAGGCCAAAATGGCGTACATTTCGTACTAGTCCCATAATTCATAAAGTAAATTGGACTCTTATGTCAGTGTCAGAAATGACAGATTTTAATTTTGGTTAGAACACCCAATAACTACAACGCAAATTACCAATGAAAAAGAGAGATCAACTGTGATAGTGGTTTATAATGACAGTACTCACTATTATTCATTATATGTACTCCTGAAGAAGTTTGCAAGGTTTGGACGAATATTGTGCGAGTTAGATTGTTTATTCATTTTCTATGAAATTTACAATGAATGATATTACTGGGGTAGCAAATGCACACTATGATTAAAATATATATAAATAAATTGCTTCAGTTTTTATTTAAAAAGTATTCCAAAAATGCTAAAAGCAGTCGAACATAAAGCTTTGTATGTAACTCGTCCACAATAGCACTTCATGGACTCGCCTCCATTACCAGCCTCTCTCGCTTCGCTCGCTCGGCCATAAAATGTCCAAGAAAATGTTGTATTGTGGTCTTGTTACATAAATAGCTATTTCTCATTTTGTTCTGATGTGTAAAAAAAGAGTCATCTAATTTTCAGGGTTTATTGCACTGCTTAATTAAATGAAGGAATTTGTACAACTATATTGTAATTTACCTAATTCCAATGGATTTATTGGGTTAACTTATAAATATTAGGTCAACCGCTGGAAAGACGAATACTGAATTCCAATATAAAATAAATTATAATATATCTTTTTTTGCGTGTGGTTTGGGAATACTTTGTGCTGTAACAAAGTTAGAATTTAAATTTCATGCGAGTGAAATATTTCGAGCGTGAGCCGCCAGACGACCGCGAGGAACCTCGAGCATAAGAATTTCCATTCATACCGAGTAGCATATACTATATATACACTATACTTTCTCTACGACCTGACAAAATAAACAAAAAAATAATAAATATAAAAACAAAATTTTTATTACTACATGTTTATGGATATGTGTATAGTATCTTGATAATTGTGAAATCGAGGCTAATTGTTTTATTCAGACCGGCGTGAGAATTTTCATTCCATAACTAATGGAATTAATTACAACAGTGACGGTTCGCGGGTTTTTTTCAGGTACGGCCGAGGAACAAGAGGTGGTAATACAGATAGGTGCGGTAACGCAGCCAGCCGTCTCTGCAACTGACCCTACCTATCTGTATTATCACCTCTTGTTCCTCGGCCGTACCAGAAAAAAACCCGCGAACCGTCACTGAATTACAAGCAAAACGCATAAGCGCTTAGTGTTTTATTCCATAACAAGAGCGAGAATGTGTATGTTCTATGGTCAAAATTGATTTCAGAATACTTAAATTATACAGTGGTCGTGGAGAAAAACACTTTTTGTGGCAACTTAAGAGCCTTCAGGCGCAATATATTTGATTTAAAAATTTCAATTTGTCGGGCCCAAATTAACGTACCCTAGATTAACTGTGAAATATATACAATACCATACTAATCTGTAATAAATTTAGTTTATCCTTACCTATAAAATGTTGCCCGTATACACTAGAGGCGAATGAAATAAAACAATAAATTAGCAACCACATATCATCAACACTTAAGTAACACTGACTGTGTAAATAATTAGTTAAAGAAATATATCCAAACAAAGCGTTAAGGAATTCGACAAGTCAAACAGGTTTTGCGAAATATTATGTGAAAGGCCAAAGCTCCCGTACATTGCGGCTTAATATTTTATCATGGATGATACACTATCGGCAAATTGTGTAACGAAAAATTAGAGTATGTTTTATAATTCATCACACATAAATAATATACTCTTAAAAAATAATAAAACTTGTTTTATAGAAATTGAATTGACTAAACAAACACAAATTTCAATTATTTTTAATTAAATGCAAATATTTGACCATTATAGACCAGAATAATTATTGCAGACAGAATACTACTAATAACCAACAAATCGGTAATACAAAATATATAGAGTTAATGCGTGAGAATCAATTCTCAAGTCTCGTTTTGCTTCTTACTAAAAATTATATCCGGTTCCACATTCGATAATGAATAAGATAGCTCTGAATGTCAATTTTGGAATAAATAGTTTTTTTCTACGTCCGTTACAAAATGTACAGTGTTTTTTCATTAATTTGCGTTCATAAAATTTGTGATTCCTGAACCCTTAAAAAAGCGTGAAAAACTGTGCCATAGCGGTTCATTTTTTAACGCAACTAAGAAATTGTTTGCGCGAAGTGTTTCGTGAACGCTTCACAACACGCCGATAAACGTCAAACATTCGTTTCCAATCAAGTAATCTTGAATATTATTATTTTCCTCATTTAAAAGAAGTTTTATTATTTCTAAAAATTGATTAAGGTTTTATCGAATTTATTTAAAGTTACAGACGTAGAAAAAAATTGTATGAAACTCGAGAGTAAAGCAATTTTTTTTCACTTGTAGCAATTACGGCAACAAGGCAATCTTTCCTACTCGTGAAAAAAGTATTACTTAACTCACTTGCTGCATAAATAACTATTTTTTTATAAGAAGCATTATAAACATCTAGTATATCAAGCTGCTCTTAAGTTGAAATTAGACTGACCAATTTAATAAATATTGTATTTTTTATTCTTTGAAATAATGTAACATCGTGCTCACAATAAAAAAATAAACTTCTTGTCCATCAAAAACGTCATGAGAAACATTAAGAGTATATTACATACCGAGTCGGGAAAAACTGCATTACAGCCGAGGGTATAGATTGCAACCCGATTGCAATTGCGCGAGGCTGGAATCGTGTTTCCGCGAGGTATGTATACTATTTTTCCATCTCACTTTGTAATTCATGAATTACCGAACCGTTTTCACCAATCGTAAGCAACCTATTACGAATATATAGAACATTTACCAATGTAAAATGTTGTACATAAATTTGTAACATGTATTATTACGACTTTACATCGATATATTATATACTTATTAGCCAATTACAATTAACGTCCGTTGAGTCCCTATAATTCGTCTGTTCGTCTTTAAATATCGAAAGTGACAGTGACATTTAAACGTCAGAATACAACATATTGGTTAAAACAATAACCGACACAACAAACTCCTCGCCATGCCTTATCGGTACTTCCTTCACAATGGTATCTTAGCAAATTAACACTTCGGAACGAGTACAATGATGGGTGTCCGTAAATTTGTTCAGTTAATGCATTGGATAATATATTATTCGACGGAAAATTGTTCGAACGGCAATTCGTTTGTTTAGTTGGTAGTCGTCCTACATTGCCATTATCGGCAACTGAATACAAATTTAAACGTCACCCTGACAAGATTCAGTTTCAATATGTCTTTAGTTTAAGCGAATAATTGCAAGGTAGAAGGTAAAGTATAGTACAGAACGCGAGTTGTAACGTAATTACGCTCGTGAAACTGTTTTAATAAAAATTGAAGATATTTAACTTAAATATAAATATTTACAAAATTTCAACTCGATGTTTAATTTATCTGCAACAAGTAAATTCCTTTTTCCCATTTTGATTATAAATATTTATAGTAAATGACATTAAAAAAAATGTAAAACCAATTTATTGCCTGCAATTACGAAATAATAGTTATATCAAATATAATACGATAATATAAACGACGATAAATAATGATTAAAGAATAAGATTTTGTTCGAAATCCTGTCACTTTTTTTGAAAAATAGGAATGGAAAATACATATTTGCATTTGATAAAATCTATAAAACTTTTTGTGTATCACGTTTTAATAAGAATAAAATGATAATTAACTGATCATTAGACTCATCCTCTTCTTTTATTTTTTCTTTTGTACTTTTTCCCAGTCTTTTTCTTTGCCCTACAGGAAACATAGACACGGCACACACTAACAACAAACTAAAAGGGTTACAACACAACACAACTTAAAATAATATAAATTATAAATGTATATAACACCGGGATTCAAATCATTACATGCTATAGATGCTATAATAAACATTTATCAAAATTTAACTTATTATTTTATTAAAATATTTATTTAATTTGTGTTGCCTATAATCACACTAATTTGATTTAATCCCCCTCTGGGCGACAGTTTCACGTACTTCTGAGGGCTACCCTACCGTTAAGGGCAGGGAATTCGTACGCTTTTTGAAACTTCATATTGTTCTCCTAAAGTTGATCTTGTAAACAGTGAAGAAACCAAAAATTATAAATAAAATTAAATTGTTTATGTCTTGAACTATGTGTTATTGTTAAAAAAAAAATTGTTTTATAGTAACTTATTTTAAGTTTGATGCATAGATAATTCAATTTAAAGTGACCATACTAAAACTCATCATTATTTATTGCCAATTACTCAACTTCAATAAGAAATTAGATTTCTTAAAATTGCTTAAAAGTTGTATGCGCGCGACGAAATTTAGTTCAACGCATTCCTCACGAGTAGAGCTCATCCCCTTCTCTCCAATCAGGTGGATGCTGATAACGATAATATATTCAAGGGGGCGTAATTATAGTTCTCGCCTTTGTGTGAGCCACGCATCGTATATAGCAAAAAAATGGAAAGGGTAGATACGTGATGTTTCCGAGCCCGCCTCCAGTTTTGTTCTCTCTTTAATATGACTTCTCATAGTCGCTCGTCACATCTGAATACCGTGATCTTAAGATCGTATATTTCTATGTACGAAATTATTTTAAATTAAATTGAAAACTTTAAACTGGTAATGTTATTATTTAAGTACAAACGTTAGAAACCATGTTGATGAAATTTGATAATGGCTCTTTGTAAAAACAAACAATAAAATATTTAAATTATGTAAATAGCCATCTGCAGACGCGTTTCCAGATTAGATATCTAATCAGTGCAGCTTTCCTTTAGTATGTAGTGTTAAAAATTATGTTAAATAATAAAATATCCTTACATAAACTTGCACAATCGTACATAGCTGATAAATAAAATGCACATTTCTTTTGTATCATTCAAAATCTGTCGTGTGATTAGACATGAAAGTTGTTTTAATAAGTTATTTAATTTTAATTTCTTTGTAAGACTTCATTGTACAGAATTACGAACAGGTTTAATATATATCTACACATTTAGGCTACACAGTTATGAATAGGATAATATCTACATGAACTAATATCGAGTTTTATTTTTGATAATATAAATTTTTCAGGAAAATATCGGGTCGATAGACGTTTTATGAAGAATAATTACCTTCACATGTTAATTACCACATACGTATTTAACCCGCGTTATGTGATACCCGCGGCATGAAGTAATTGCTGTAAATTAAGATTTTTTTAACGAAAAACTACATTTTAAAAACTTTTCTGTACGGAGAATACACCTCATATTTTTATAAAATTCAAACAATCAATTAGAGCAGTGGTGGCAAACCATTTTATGTGCGCGTGCCAAAAATTTGCAAAGAATATTTATCGAGTTGCTACCGTGCAGAACATTTTTTAATGAGCTAAAATTTTAAACATATACTTGATTTAAAATTTTATTCAGAAAATTTAAAAAAATCTACGTAAATTCTATAAAAATAAACTTACAAATATAAGTAATAATAAATTGGTTTTTTGTTGTTGTAAATTGGATGACAAGTACTTTATATCAGGGTCATATTTCGTCACTTTTAGTAAAACACACGTAAAACTAGTCTGTCTTTTATAAGATTCATTTAAAAATTAATGACTCGCAAGCTTATGTAGCAGAAAAAATGTATAGGCATCGCCAGTTTTTTAAAGAACTAAAGTTCCCGGGGATGCCATTATTTCCTCCTCTGCATACTTTTGAAAAACTGTCAATCATTTTCAATTGTTTTTAAGTCTCAAATCGACAATTTTTTGTTTAGATATAGTACTGGATTAATTGCTTCTCTATATCTTACAAATTTAGCCACTCAAAAATCTCCAAATTAAGTTTATCTGCTAATGTTTTGTCTGGATATAAAATGAATTTTGATATTTCTGCAAATTGCCTGACTTGAAAATTCGTTTATTGTTAGATTCCAAGTATTCTACTCCGAATAATATCACGTAATAATTTAATCACTTTACTTTTTCACCCTCTCCATCACGCACTCGTTTTATGTTCGGACATTTACATGTTTTTAGATAACGAATTATAAATTCAAAACGTTATATTTCCCTTATTTGATTCGGATATAATTATTACACTCTATAAGACAGTGCACCTGCAACCCTAATTATAAATTCAAGACTAGGACTTCCGCTTGTATTGTAACCCCTTATTATAAATTCAAGGGTAAACCTTCCAGGTATCCCGAATCGATGTGGTCGTGAAGAGAATCACGGGGTGCGTAACGTTTTGTCGACACTACCTGCTTACCCCTCATCGACGGAAGGGGGGTGCAGATCCAAAGTGTCGTCCTTCGCCCACCAATCGTTTTATTTATCGCAAATTGTAACAATGCCGCTACACTCGCGGCAGAAGATCAGAAAACGCCTTTATTATATTTGATATTATCTAAAATTTCTGGAAAGGCAAAGGATCAACTGGCTCAACACTCATTTAATACTTGGGATCAATTAAAAGATAAACTAAAAATTCTATATCAAGATAAAAAGCATTATTGTCAAATAATGGAAGATCTTAATAATTGCTCCCAAGGACGAAACCTAAACATCACAGAATTCTATCAAATATTAGAAACTTTAGACTCTCGCGCAATTTCTGCAATTAATCAATACACTGCTGAAAAATGCAGATATTCCTGGTAAAATTAAAACAATAAATGAAATAACCTTAAATCGATTCGTTTATCATTCGAAACCAGAATGATCACAGATGCTTAGATGGAAAGATTTTGATTCTTTAAATTCCGCTTTTAGTGCAGCAATCTCAGAGGAAAGAGCTCTGGCAATTAACCCAAAGTACCACAATCAGAACTTTTCATACAATAAAAAGCCATGTCATAATCAAGGACGCATCAATCCTAATAATCCACATCCAAATTCCAAATCAATTAACTTAATAAAGAATTGTGAAATATGCAACAAATCAAATCATGATACAAATAATTGGTATTTCAAAAATAAAAATAAATCATGTAATTACTGTAAAAAACCGGGTCATACTATACAGGAATGTAGAAAACGCGAATACAATAATACAAAAAATAAGAAAGAAACTCAATCGCAAGTTCATTTAAACTACAAAACATCTCCCAAGAGCAACACCACTTCGGGAGATCTAGCTCAAATGCAGGTGTTCGAAAATTAAAAATTCTTCTGTCTGATGTAGATCTCAATCACGTGATTATCCCTTGTGATAACGCACGCTACAAAAAATTAAAACTCTTAATTGATACAGGTGCAGGTGTTTCGATAATTAAAGCTTGTAAATTAATTCCAATAACAAAATGTGATGATTGTCAATAATTTTAGCAATGAATGTAGCAAGATTTTTTGTATGACTGTCAACGCAAGATTTTTTTTCATTGCTAAAATTATTGACAACTCTTTTTCTAGTTACAACAAATTCCGTATTAAAGACACTTTTGAATTTGCCGATAAAATTAATAATTTTCAACTTCCACTTGGGTTTTGTCTAGTCTCCTTTGACGTTGTGTCCCTATTCACCAACATCCCTTTAGATCTAGTATTCAAAATTATTACTGATAATTTTCACCTCATTGAACCAAATACTACCATTCCTCTCCCTGAATTTATTTCTGTCATTTCTTTTCTTTTCAACTCAACTTTTTTTTCCTACAATCAAGTTTATTACCAGCAAATGTCAGGTTGCCCTATGGGAGGGCCTATTAGCCCCTCAATAGCTGAGATAGTCATGAACTCAGTTTTACACTTTTGCTCTGATCAGGTTCCATTTGTGTTCCCCTTCATTTTTCAATACGTTGACGATTTAATTTGCGCTGTACCTGTTACACAGATTCAAAACACGTTAGATATTTTCAATTCTTCTTATACTAATCTACAATTTACTGTTGAAACGGAGACCGATGGAAATGTACCTTTCTTAGATACCTTGGTATGTAGATCATCAGACAACACTATTAAATTAGACTGGTACATTAAACCGACCAGTTCTGGCAGGTACATTCCCTTCGACTCTTATCATCCGCGTAAATACAAGTACAACACAGTTGTGGCACTTAAGTCCAGAATTGTGCGGATCACCCATCCCTCTTTCCATGCCCCTAACATCAGCAAATTATTCCAGATCCTGAAAAACAACCTTTATCCGCCGGAGCTGTTGAAGAGATTGTTGTTTCGCACACTTAGTCGTGCCGTTGAAGCGCGTGTTGTCAATATTCCGTCCAACGATGTGACAGGCTCAGACCGAATTGCTTATCGTAAACTGCCCTATGTTGATGGGTTATCCCAACAACTTACCTACATTTTCCGTTCAGTTGCCCCGAACTTGATGATCGCCCACAGCAATGTCAACACCCTTAAACTCCTTTTTTTCTCCCGTCTCAAAGATCCTATTCCCGTTGGTTACAAACACGACGTTGTTTATGCTATTAAATGCCAACACTGTGACCTCGTTTACACTGGCCAAACTGGCCAAAAACTAAGTAAACGCTTGGCCCTTCACAAGAGCGACGTCAGGCATAAACCACGATCCACTGGTCTCAGTGTTCATTGTAATGACACTGATCACATACCAGACTATAAAAATGCCAAAATTCTGTGCACAGAACAGAATTCCTTCAAAAGGAACTTCCTTGAAATGTGTTACATACAAGCACAAGGAAAACCAATGAATTTCAAGAAGGACATCGAGGGCCTTAGCATAATTTACAGTAACCTTCTGTCCCTAGCCTCCCCGTCCCATTAGCCCCATTCCACCATATCTCAGTCCTTTCCTCATTTACACTGTCTTGTTGTTTGTTTTGTTTTTTTTTCCCCCCCCCCCCTTTCTCTTGTGTGTTTGACACTCCTGTGAGAGATCATTTAGTATTGTTCAATTTTCACCCCATTGTCTTACATTTAATATAATTTAATTTTTTTTTGATACGTACAGTTTGTTGTTTCACCCATTATTGTGCCTTCAGTACTTATAATGGTTTCCTCCCCTTGCTCATTTTCATTCCCGTACATCCCATAGCGCCCGATTATTATATTTTCTATTTTCTGGTCCCATTTCTGTTTTATAATTGATATAACTAAATCTAAAGGGATGTTAGTAAAGAGAGAAACAACGTCCAGAGACAACAGTTCATAGCCTGGTGGCACCACATAATCATTAAATTCCTCTGCAAAAACAAAGGAATTTTTAACATCATACTCATTGTCGCCGCCTAGGGCCGTGGAGAGGATGCTCGCAATGAATGCAGACAGACAATCCGTAGGGGTGTTGATAGACGATACTATGGGACGAAGGGGGCAATCGGGCTTGTGCATTTTAGGAAGTAAATACAGTTTTGGAGACGTAGCATTATATGTGGTCAGTTTTTTTATATCAATTATAGAACAGAAATGGGACCAGATTTCCCCACATTGCACCTTTGACCTCGAGTACTTCATTATTACCGTTAGGTTTGTTTTTGGCAATAGTTATTTTTCCTTCAACAACAAATTTTACCGTCAAATTTTTGGTACCCCCATGGGTTCTTCTTTAAGTCCGATCATTGCAAACATAACGATGAATTTTCTTCTTGACCAGGTGTTACCTACATTACCCTTTGAAATACCATTCATTAGGAAGTACGTGGACGATCTGATCTGTGCTGTCCCTGCTAACCAAAAAGAGAATATCTTGAATATATTCAATAATTTCAACCACCACCTTCAGTTCACAATGGAAGAGGAAACCAACAGCAGTGTTCCTTTTTTGGATACCTTGTTAGTAAGGAGGGATGACAATGTTATCATTTTAGATTGGTACCAAAAACCCACTGCCTCGGGCAGATACATCAATTATTACTCCAATCACCCTTTCAACCAAAAAAAGAACATCTTGGTTGCCATAAAGAACCGTGTAAAAAACATTTGTCATCCTTCCTTACTAAACAAAAACTTACAAAAACTAACTTCCATATTCATCCACAACGGTTACCCCCCGTTGTTAGTCAAAAAACTGATCTACAGTGGCATCACAGATCCGGTCGTCCGTACTGCTCCTGATCCTAATGATCAAATCGAACAACCTACACCTCGTCAATACAGAAAAATCATCGACGTCCCCCAGTTAACTTCCAAATTAATTCAAACTTTAAAAAATGACAAAATTCGCATTCCAAAACCCCTTAAATTACTTTTCTCAAAAATGAAGGACATGACACCAGTAGGTCAACGTTGCAATGTGGTTTACTCTGTTCCTTGCGGAGACTGTAGTAAGTCTTATATTGGTCAGATGGGACAGTGGTTGCGATCCAGACTTACCCAACACAAAAGCGACATAAAATTAAAAAAGGCATCGTGCGCACTCTCTGTACACGCTAACACAGAAGGCCATTCTGTCAACTTTGGTGGTGCGAGTGTGTTGTGCTCAGAACCCAATTACAAAAGCTGACTTTTCCTTGAAATGTCTGAAATAGTTAACACCGAAAGTGTCATGAATTTCAAAACAGACACTGATGGGCTGAGCACCATTTACTCGTACCTCCTTAGTTGCAAAAAGTATTTGCCGCTACGCTTGGATGATTCTGACTAGTTTCCATTGTTACCGTTTCTCATTTTCACAAATTCTCCCAAAATTCAATTTCGGCCCAACCTCTCAAAATTCATTTTATATAATATCATCATATTACAATTAATTTTAAACCCTTGCTCTGCACTCAATTTAATTTTCTTAAATAATTTTCCTAAATAATTTTCTTACATATAATTTTACAGATTAATTTTCTGTTGATTCAATACCATATTATTATCCAATAATTAATAGTCAGCATGTTCGGCTCTCTATAAAAAAAAAAAAGTCACTCTTTGTTATTTTCAGCCATTACAGAGTTCTTTTTCTCACCACTTCTCCATAGATTGAATTTCAATATGTAGATTCAATAGACAATTAAATTAGTTTTAACTCGCTCCACCGGTTGCGAAATGTCGCTTCCGTATCACCAGTTAATTTACTGTTAAATTCCCTAGTTGGTTGCCCTGTTGAGAAGAGTACCGGTTTTGGAGTAGCTGCATCGACGTTGGCTGCACGTTTGACACGTCGATTTTTCCGTTGCTATATTCAACTCCTTCGGCTCTCCAAAACCGACATTCCATCTCCAAGATGTTCCCAATATTCACGGTTGCTAGTTTTACTAAAAACTCACTATTTAGTAAGTATAACATAAATATTGTAGGTTATGTTAACTAATACCACGTGTTGATCGTTTCACTTAGAGCCCTGATGAAGCTGTAAATAAACGGCGAAATATTGGCAGTAAATAACAAGAGTTTTCCTACCAGACCCAAGCCGCACACCCGTTACTTAAATTCGGTTTTCTAACTATAACGGCTGTTATACCCCTTCGTTATATATATATATATATATATATATATATATATATATATATATATATATATATACCGGGTGACCCAGGGATCTGTAAAAGCCCCATAACTTATTTGCTATTTGAGATATCGACTTCTAGTTTTCTTGAACTGGTACCCACAGTTATTCTACATATTTTAAAAATATGTATGTTTTTGTACAGGGTGTCCCAATATACATAACAGCACAAACTTATGTTTTTTTAAATAGAACACCCTATATTTTATACTTTATATTTAACCCTCTTGAGAAGCTGATAAAAATAGTATTAGATACTATGGGTCTATTATCAACGATTGGTTAGTTATGGGCAAATTTGTAGCAAAAACAAGGACACATTGAAAAAATTGCAGAAGCGCTTCTAGCAAAGGTACCGTCATTTTTTATACACTAAAGAATTTTCCACATCATGAAGAATGATACAAATCGGCTTTGATTGTTTTTTGTTCATACTGCTATACAGGGTGTCAACATACGCAAAATATTGGATAACTATTTTTCTTCAAATGGAACACCCTATATATTTTGCCACCAATGCATGGAATTTTTAATAAGCTTTCCAATGATGTACAATTTGTATAATGAAATTTTAAGAATTCTTGAGATTTATCCGTAAGAACATTTTTCTTTTGTCACCTCCTCCTCATTTTTGGTTTTTCAGGTGCATTTTCTGAAAAAATAATAAGAGACCAAAGTTGTAGAACGGAAAATTTTCGATCGATATTGGTCTTCCGACTTTTCCAATAATGCGTGCATTGCCCGTTTTTCTCAAATTTTTTGTTAATTAATTGCACTATACTTTATTTTCCACGTCCTCTAGTAGAAAAACGGGTAATTATAAAATTATTAAAATGACCTACATCAATTGAAAATATTCCGCTCTACAACTCTTAAAAGAAGCAATTTCTGCTCAAAATACATAGTTTTCGCTAAAAATGCAAAAACCATTGAAAAACGCAAAAATTGATACTTACATTTTCAATTTGAATTTTTAGGGAAAACTATGCATTTTTGGCAAAAATTGCTTCTATTAAGAGTTGTAGAGCGGAAGATTTTCAATCGATGTGGGCCATTTTAATTTCCCTATAACTTCCCGTTTTTCCGCTAGAGGGTGCGAAAAATAAAGTATAGTGCAATTTATTAATAAAAAATTTGAAAAGAAAAGGCTAAAATGCATATACGGTCCCGATTTTGCGCGCTCTGGCCGGCAATACACGCATTATCTTAAAAGTTGAAAGACCTAAATTTTTCGCTTTACAACTTTGGTCTCTTATAATTTTTCCTGAAAATGCATAGTTTTGGCTGAAAATCCAAAAATCAGCAGAAGGTGGCAAAAGAAATATGTTTTTATTGATAAATCTCAAGAATCCTTAATATTTTGTTATGCAAACTGTATATCATTGGAAAGCTTATTAAAAATGCCATAGATTGGTGGTAACTTATACAGGGTGTTCCATTTGAAAAAAAATAGTTATCCTTTGTTTTGCGTATGTTGACACCCTGTATAGCACTATGAATAGAAGAGAACCAAAGCCAATGTGTATTATTCTTTATGATGTGGGAAATTTTCTAGTGTATAAATAATGATGCTATCTTTGCTAGGAACGCTTCTGCAATGTTTTCAATGTGTACATGTTTTTGCCACAAATTTCCCCATAACTAACCAACCGTCCATAATAGACCCATACTCTCTTATACTATTTTTATCAGCTTGTCAAGAGGGTTGAAAATAAAGTATAAAATATAGGGTGGTTCATTTAAAAAAACATAACTTTGATCTGTTATTTATACTGGGACACCCCGTACAAAAACATACATATTTTTAAAATATGTAGAATAAGTGTGGGTACCAGTTCAAGAAAACCAGAAGTCGATATCTCAAATAGCAAATAAGTTATGGGGCTTTTACAGATCCTTGGGTCACCCGGTATATATATACCGGGTGTCCCATTTTAATCCGCCAGTAGCGATAATTCTGAAACATTGCATTGAATCAAAAAGTGTTCCAAATGAAAAGTTAATGGTTCTGAGGGGGACATCTGATGCCGTAGACTTTGCCCCCCCAGCCCCCCAAGGGGGGCGGGAACAGGGGGCAACTTTAAAATCTTAAATGGAAACCCCTATTTTTTATTGCAGATTCTGATAGAGGGTTAAAAAGTATGTAAGTTTTATCCGAAACTTTTTTTTATTGGTCGAGAGATGGCGCTGCAAATGTAAAAATTAGGTTTTTTGTCAATTAAATTGCGAAAATCGTCACGTAATTAACTGTTATTATTACTTAAGACTTACTCACAACCTTACAAGGTTGTTTTTTTCTCAGCCTGCCCAAATACTTAACCAAATTGTTTCACACAAAGCATATTCTTTCTTCCCCTTACCACCCACAAACAAACGGAGCCTTGGAAAGATCACACCTCACTTTAAAAGATTACCTAAAACATTACATAAACGACAAGCAATCTAATTGGGATGATTTCATACCATTTGCAATGTTCTCTTGTAACACACATAAATCAACACACTTTAGTCCATACGAACTTGTATTCGGTAATAAACAATTTCTTCCAACCTCAATAATTCAAGAACCGCAAATATTATATACATATGACGACTACGTTAAAAGTTTAAAACAAAAACTAAATGTATGTCATCAAATAGCCAAGACGAATATTGAACATTCAAAATCCAATTCAAAAAAAATATTATGATAACAAAATTCAAATTTTCGATTTTAAAGTCAACGATATGGTATTGTTAAAAAATCATAAAAAAACATCCGGTTTAAATAAGAAACTCCAATCCAATTTCGCTGGACCGTTTAAAATAATTAAAATAAATAATAACAAAACGGTAACCCTTTTTAAGAAAAATAAACAAGTGACTTACCACGTTAATGAGATAAAACCTTTCGTTACAGGTGAATAATAACGCAATGACGAAACTCATTCTCATCCTACTCCTTACCCCTCTTGTCCACTCAAGACTTAACCATGATTTTGAAATTACTCATTTAAATAACAATTCGGGATTATTTTACCATCAACTAGGGAAAACAAAATTGAGCAATTCTCGATTTACATTACTGTCATACTTTGACTTAAAAATAACCGACGAAAAATTTAACCAAATTCAAAAATTTTACATATGACTTTGCAAAAATGTTGCAACGATAAAAATTACTTAAACAAACAATTGCACTTTTATCGAAAAAACTCATTGGATTTAGTTGACATTGAAATGAGAAGATTGAGAATCAAAGTCGAATCCATAAATCATTTGACTGGTCACTCCTTTAAAAATGAACGAACTAAAAGAGGTTTATTCAATGGCGTTTCTTATGTAGTCAATTGGCTCTTTGGAATTCCTGATGCTGAAAACGCTAAATTTTACGATCAATCGATTAAATCACTTTTTGATAATAATAAAAACGTTCAGAAACTTATGTCACAACAAATTAAGGTTGTTTCAGGAGCAATCGCTAATTTTAACGCATCAATTCAAACTTTGAGGATAAATGAGGAGAAACTAAACAATAAAATTAATCAATTTAATAACTTTTCAAAGGAAATTTCAGACAATCTCAAAGAAAAATTCAACAAGTAATAACAGAACAAGTCACAATTTTGACACAATTAATTTCAGAATTAGAACATTTTTGTGATGAATTAATATCGTCAATCACACTAGCCAGATAAATATTTTTCATCCACATGTTCTCTAGCCTGGAGAACTACTAAACGAATTATC
Source organism: Ocypus olens (assembly GCA_910593695.2). Lineage (NCBI taxonomy): Eukaryota > Metazoa > Arthropoda > Insecta > Coleoptera > Staphylinidae > Ocypus > Ocypus olens. Next base: position 35,831,330 of record OU343060.1, read on the forward strand.
GCAAATAATAATTCCAAATGGGAAATCGTAGCCTTTTCCATTGATCTTTCCTAAAATTCACCAATATTTTGAAATATGTAAATTAGATGTTATATTCATAAACCAGAAAATCATATTTGCAATCAAAATACCTTTGATCGAAGATCTTGTTTACGATCTTTATAAAATCTTGCCTTTACCGATTCGTCACAAACTGACAGAAACATATTCCTTTGTAAATCCCACATTTCCATATATCCTTTTTAGTGTCACGCGCGTTTATTATGTACCGCTGAGGGACGAAAATGCACCGAGACATCGAAAAGCGATTTCATCTACCATCAATTACAAACAACAAGAACATCTGAGAAACCAATTTGTGAAACAGTCCTACTAAATCCGCATCTTCGCAAAATGCCAAACTCCTGTGATGTTCGCACCAGCCAATTCGAATTAGAGATATGGCATCCCCTGGGCAACAACGAATGGATCTTCGCAGTCTCACTACCAACCGAAATAACAATTAGTTGTCCGTCGAACAACATAGTCGCAAACTTCAAACTACAGCAAATGGACAAAATCCTCGAGAAAAGCTACCAAGAATCCAATCTTAACACTACTCCAAGGATATTTTCCATGATTTCGTCCGTAATACTAAGTATAATTGTATTACTCTTACTCTATTGCATTCTTCGCTGCTGTGGAATACCGAGATTACTTAGAAGAATATGTTGTTGTACTTCCGAATCCAAGTATCTAAAAATCAGTGACGGCTCGTGACCTACGGAAGTAGGTCGGCCGAATGTAGGCAAGCTGAAGTTAGTCAACTTAATTTTTTGGTAGTTATTAAGTATCATTTATATACTGTATCTTCGTGGAAGCGTATTATTTACAATGGTAAACATTAAACAATCATTTGCTATATGTAACAATATGGTTGTTTGTGCAGTATATAGTAAAAAAAATATTGCTAACGCGACATAATTAGGCAAATGTAAGTAAAACCCAACTGTAGGAGAGTAGGCGTACCAAAAAATTAAATCGTCCGACAGATAGAAGGCCGACAGATAGAAGGTCTACAGCACTCTTGTCAGGATATGGAATGGGAGTTGGATTTGACAGAAGTGAAGTACATTTGAGGTGGAGGATATAAAAAAAAGAATAACACTCTTACAAATGTGAATAACTTAGAAGATAGGGGTCAGGAATAAATAAACATTTTCCTATAAAATATTAAATTAAATAAACTCTCAACATGAAAACTAAAATTAATAAAACTAAAACCGAATTTTGAAGAGAATATAAAAATGGCAGAAAATAAAATATTTACTCTTAAAAAATAAATAAATAAATAAAATATAAAATAAAACAAATCTCTCAACAAAAAAAAAGTCAATTCTTTTTAATGTCAGGAAAATAAATAAAAACTCTCAAAACTAAAGGGATTTTGCCAGGAAATAACAGTGGTGCCCGTGTATGTGAACAAATTAAATATATTATATTTGAATTATTTCAATCATTTTTAAATATTAAATCGATTCGCCGGGATTTTTTTGTAGCGAAATCGTCAATAATTTTATTATAAAAACTATCATTCTTAACTAAACTTTTAACCAACCATCTTTCTATTGCTAAAATAGATACATTACTTAGCGCGATTGGGATATTGTATTCCTACTGTAGGATTTTATTCTTTTCAATGCTGAAAAGCTTCTTTCTACCGATGTAGAAGTTGGTGGGAGAGACAATATTAAACAAAATAATTTATCTAATTCCGGAACGTCTGTAATTATATCATTATTATAAATAAATATCATTATTATAAATAAATTCTGTCATGTCACCTACTGTTGGGGAATTACCGAAAATAAATTTGTCAGCATACAAAACTTGCAATTCTCTTTTTAATTTTTCATTATTAAAAAATGTTTTGTAGTTATTAATCAAAGATTGAAATTGTTTTTCCGGAATTTTTTTATAAAATATATCGAATTTATTTTGATTGGTTAATTCCAGAAAGTTAAGTAAGAAAATATCTTTAAAACGTATTTCAATTTGATTTATAAGAATATCTAAAATTTCAAAAAAGATTCGTTTCGTAGATATCGAATCATCATTATTACTGTGCGTTTTACGTCGTTTAGCGCATGGAGGCTGAACATCTAAAATTTGATTAACATCAGAATATATTTTAAGAAAATAATTGTCATTTCGGAATTTTTTTAATGCGGATAAAAGTGATATAATTCTTTCGTTACAATACGTGATGTCAGATAATTTATGTTGAATTATAGAAAAAATAGGATCCGTGTGTGTAAAAATTAACTAAAAAGTATATAAAAGAAACAGGAAATCAAAATCGGTTAATATTCTTTTTAAACCGGTCGATTCTCGTATTGAAATATCATCCCATTGATCCAAATCTGCGATGATATGATCGAAAACTTCAATCAAATTAATTCTATTATTATATATAGTGTTCACAATGCGCGATTTAAAGTTCCAGCGGGTTTCTGAGTTACTCGGAACTCTCTTTTGACAATTTGATTAATTAAAACACTTGGTTTTGTTTCACTGATCAGTGAAACAAAACCAAGTGTTTTAATTAATCAAATATATAATTATGTTTCACCACGGGTTAAGTGAGAAATTAATTAATCACTCTTTTGACAAATTGTATCCAGAAGGTTAGTGCGTTTAGTAGATTTTGTGAAAAAAGATGAAAAGCCCGAGAGATTTGAGAAAAATATCCTACATTCTTTAAATTTTTTACATGAATCTTGTAAAACTAAATTTATTTTGTGCGCGTAACAGTGCGTAAAAAGTGCTTGAGGAGCAATTGCCTTAACTTTTTGCTGCAATCCATTTAGTTCTCCCGCCATTACAGCAGCACCATCATACGTTTGGCCGATTAATTTGTGTTCAATATTGAAATGATTGAAGTTTTGTTGGAGTACATTAAAAATATCGTTTACAGTTCGACCTTCACTAAGGTTGAAGAAACCCAAAAATCGTTCGATTACTTTCCCCTCACAAACGTAACGAAAAATCACTGACATCTGAGAAAAACAGCGTATATCTGTACTCTCGTCTATTTCCCATGAAAAACAAGAAGCTCTATTAATTTCGTCGTAAATATTCTGCTTTAAAATCGTAGTTATGGAATCAATTAAATCGTTTTGAATCATTTTTGACAGTCCGGTAAACACTGAAGATATGGATGGATCAATGAATTTATTAAAATTTTCATCCAAACTAGATGCAAAATGAGCGAATTCTTTAAAATTCCCTTGATTGTCTGAATTTGTTGTTTCGTCGTTACCTCGGAATGCAAGTTCTTGAGTTGATAAATAAATGACCATGTTTATTAAATGTTTGACCATTTTTCGATTTTCCCGAACGTTTTCATTATGTTTATTTATAAGTTCTCGTCTAGCGGTATCAAGTACATTTACAATATTATGTTTCGCGAATAATTTATATTTTAAGGCAGAATACGTATGATCTTTTGAAAGTTCATGTTTCGCTAAAGCGCGATAAACTTCTTTTAAATTGTCATAACCGCATGAATTAAAAGGGTTTTTGCTTTCACAAAACAACAAACAATACCAACAAAATAATTTGTTACAAATCTCACTACCAGTTAGCCAAATAAACTTTGTGTAGAGTGTTGCAGAAAAAGTGCGATTGTGATCTTGTTTTTTTTGAACGAGATTAGTCAACAACGGGTGTGGAACTGGCACATTTTTAATGAAAACTTTATCATCGTACGACAATCGGTTAAATTTATTGTGTAAAAAATAATGAACCAAATCAGCGTTAGTACTTACAATATCCCTTACACTAGCCATCGTAGTTTCAACAAATAATACAATAATTAATAATCGCATACACGAGCACCATGTGGACGGGACCAAGGAAAAGACAAAGTGATTCCAAAGAGGATTATATAAAGAGTGGCAATGTAATGGACTGATTTTGGATCCAGTTTTAGAACCGAGCCTTAGGTTTCCGGATTCGGTACTAACTAAGAACAGAGAGGGAAGGATTGATATAGACGGGTGCGTAACGTTTTGTCGACACTACCTGCTTACCCCTCATCGACGGAAGGGGGGTGCAGATCCAAAGTGTCGTCCTTCGCCCACCAATCGTGGCTCGGGTATTCCGAGATGTTATTTTACATTGCCTGGTAGCCATTTATGGAATTCATGAATGGACTGAAACCTTCTTTATATTGCACTTTCGTTGTACATACACTGTTGCTGTTATTATTTAAAATTATATCTACTTGTCAGGTAATTAGTGAATAACAGTGGCGTAGAGTGGGTCCTAGGGCGGGGGGGGGGGGGGTTTACTCTTCTAGGGCGACGGCCGCCGTTAAGAAGTGTATTTAAAAATATAGGTGTCCGTTATATGACCAAAGGTATTTATTATATAATGTTTAATAGTAATAATAATATTCTTTATTATCTAACAGATGAGCCAAAAGAGTGTCGACAAAACGTCACGCACCCGTCTTGTCGGCCTGCGACTCGGTTGGGCTTTCTACCTGGACCTATACACCATCGTCATTGGTCGCTGGGTGGCCGGCCCTACTATCTTCGTTTCGAAATTTAGGATGGTGGGGATGGACTGCGACTCCATTTTTTCCAAAAGTGTCGACAAGACGACCCCGACTCCACGTAGACTTATCATTTGTATAAGTAACGCCCACATTAAAATCCTAAATCCTCATTGAAGGATGTATTTGTCTCCACCCTTCTTTTCAACCACCCCTTCGCGATAGTATTAAGATTATCAATACTTAGTTTTGTAACAAAAACAAGTGATCAGAGTTAGTTTAAGCAGTGTTAATTTCAATCTCAAGCCGAGTAAATCTACATCAGAGAAAAGGTCTCGCATTCCAGAAATAGTAAAATTAAATAAGTAAAAGTTACTTAAACTACATCCGATCCGTGATAAATTGTGAATTGTACACATAAACTAGATGTTGTAAACTTTCTTATAAGAATATATAAGTTTTAAGTGAAGTTCTGTGTGTGTGTAATTTCTCGTCGTTCCAAAATCCCAGGTTGACAACATTATTATCGACTGACTAAATGCAGAAAAATAGTTTGTCAATTATAACTCGCGATATAACCGGCTTCTACTATATTTATATTCGTAACATTTAATACAACAGAAGAAAGAATTAATAATATTACTATTGTAAATATGTCTCAGGTAAAATTTACGTCGAAAAACCGATTTACACACAAAAATTGAAAAAAATATTTGAGGCAAAATGGATTTTTGGAAAAAATATATTTTAACAAATTGTTCGTTTTGATAATTTTTACAACAATTGTTAATTTAAATTGTTTATTCATACAAACAGTTTACAAAAAATGCTTATTTGCAAAAGGCTGTCATTTTTGGTACCGACTTCTTATTTAAGTATTCAAAAATATAAATAACTTTTATCAGAACAGAAAACCACTCGGAGAAAGTTAAAATTCAATCAGAAAATTCAAAAGTATAACCTATTTAATAACCATTAAAATAAATACATTAGAAAATATATGAAATATTAACGAATGGGCAAGTAGCCCAAATAATATCAAATATTTTTTTAATTCCTGAATATGAACCCGGTGTTGAAATTTAGAAACGCGACCACCGCAAAGTGTCTAAAATTTCGGTCGTTGCATCTCGTTCCCGAAAAGGTGGAGGGCAAGGGGTAAAACACCGACCGCAAAAACACCGACAGACACTTTGGGAAGAAAACATTTGCCGCACGTGCCGTCGAGACCTTCTTGGGATCAGGTAGTCGGTCCCAGTTCTGCGGGATCTTAAGAGGACGGGCATTTATGTGATAATTCAAATCTGACGCCGAAAAGTAAATCTGAAGATTTAATTGTCTCGCAATATAAAATAATGATTAGTTGTTACCCACTTTTAAATTTAGTAAGATTACCGGATGGAATGGAATAGATGAAGTAGAGGCAGATCTCGCAATAAGGTTAAATAATAATAATTTATGATATAAGTAACGTAATGAATCTTTTTACATAACGAGAGAAAAGTTTGAAAGCACGAGCGACATAGGAGCGAGTGTTTTTAAATTATCGGTAGTAATATACCTAGATCGAGGTTAATTATCAAAAAATCGTTTTTTTTTTAGTACCTACCTTGTTACCTAGTAATTTAACGAGACAATAACATTTGTTGTAACGCTCTCGGTTAATAACCAATTGACAACAAACGTTATGTCGAAATGAATTACTAAAAGGTAACAGGTACGAAAAAAATGTTTTTTGATAATTCATCCAAGCTCGCAGTATATTTGGGTAGATAATTTACCAAATGAAATAATCATAAGGAACAGGAAAAGTTATGGTTTATTACAAGTTGAATAGTTTGCTTTGCTACAATAGTAAAATTAATAATTAATGTCAGTGTCATAATGTCATGAACATCATGTTTTTATAATTTTAAAAGCTACTCACCTAATTACCGTTTTTCTGTTATCGATTATAACAATGCAAAATAGCGGAACGTATGTTGTAATACGGTTTATTTTATCCTATTTCCATTTTGTTAATTTAAAGAAAATGTTAATGAAAACCGTCAGAAAGCGAAATATTGTTTGTATGCCAATAACTCCTTAGCAACGAGTTGCGTTAAGATGCATTTAATAAAACTAGTGTTGTTAAGAATTTCTAACAATAGTGTTGTTAAAGTTATCTTAAAGTAAATCGTTGCTAAAGAGTCATTGGCATGTTAACATTATTGGATAAAATAAATTACTATGCATGGTTCTGTTTTCAATTTACGTTATTGTATGTTATAGTATGAGGGGTGTAAGATAATGACTGAATTAGTTTTTAAATTAACATATCAACTTCATTTATATTTGTTATAATTATAATAAATGGTTAATATTATATATTAATTAATGTTATTATTTTTAAAAATGTTTTTAAAACAGTTCGGCCGAACAATAGCCCCCCATAAATCAGATTCCCACAGAAGGAAAATGTACTATTAAAAATAAAAGCATGATTCTTAATGCTATTGAGGGGTTAATCATTTTTTCCTGCCCGGTGAAGTAAGAGCTCAATTAAATTATACAATGACTAAATCTAAGAGGTAAAGGAACAAAGAATATCATGAGTCTTTCATTTAAATCAGGTTTCGGAAAATATCCGATATTTATATAAATATCAATATATCGGATATATATCAACTTCTTGATATTTATTCTTGGTCATTAATATTAATGTTTATATGACTTATTAATTATATAATGCGCATACTTTATTTATATTATGTTTATTTATTGCAAACAAACACAGTTGCTTACAAGATAGTAAACAAATAACATTTAAAATGTCAAAATTTGACATCAAATTAAAATTTTTTTGAAATGAAGACTTTTTTGCTCTTCACTATGTTTTCAGAGATAAATTGAAGAATTTTCATAGTGAGGACCTTTTTCTGAGTTTTTTTTTGCTCACACTTACTTTTTCATTTTTAAGTCACTTCAAAAATCAACTCTTTTCGATAAAAAAGAGTCATTTCGCCCATCTCTAGTTTAAATTAAAGCAAATACTTACTATTCATATTGCTTCAACTGGGAATATTTGAGAAATAGGGAAATTTTTTGGTATTGTGTTTCATAAATATCCATGATATATATCATCGAATAAATATCATGATATATACCGTGATATATATCATGGTATATATCCGATGATATATAACGTTCGAACCCTGATTTAAATTAAAACTCTAAAACGCACACTGGTGTAGTTTCAAACCGCAAAATACTTAGAGAAAATTATTAATTTAAATAGCTATAATAAAAATCTATTTTGAAATAAGGAGCCATGCCTTCGAACATGTATCTTATACGGATGTTCGCATGATTCACCCCCCCAAGTTTTCTACCTGTTTTCGACCGTCCCTTTAAATTTTGAAAGGAATTCGTTCGAATGAATGCGTTGCATCTCAATATCCGGTCCAAACAAACATTCATGAAATAAACTCAATTCATATTTATTTCATATTACACGTATTTTCGAGTTTTAAATGGCAATTATTAACACATAAAAGCATTAACACATGTAAAGTGAAATGAGAACGAATAAAATAAACCATGAAATAAATGAACGTTAGATACATAATTGGGGCTTATTTGAAAGTGCAATATACACAAAATATCCATTTATATGAATTTTATTAACGTAATTTCATTTTAAAAAATCACTGAAATAAGGAAGAAGTGTAAATCTGGAATGAGCAAATATTATTTCTTTCGATTAAATGTTGTTGCAAATAAAATCATTTATGAATTATATAACTATATCAAAATCTTTGTTTTAATTAATTCTATCGACTATTTTTCTGACTTTATGGTTTCAACAAATCGCATTGCTATATTTTTTTAATTATGAACCAGATCAGAAAATAATTTAAATAAAAGTTGTGTAACCCTTAATCAGTCGTTAATTGTGGTACCCTGGATTGGCGTGGAATTTACTGGTATGTATTTATGTGACGATTTAAGTCAATACATTTAAATCATGATCTTAGTCAACTCATTTTTCTAAATAATCATCAAGTTTCTATCAACAAATAAAACATTGTTTTTTTTTCAGTTTAATGTCATAAGTACATAGAAACGATATTCTTAAAAATACTTGATTATAAAATTTACACAGAAATATTGATTTTGCTGCTATTTCTGTCGCTCAGCGATTAAAAATACTTCAACAATGAATCAAATACTCGATAGAGGTACACATATTGTGGTTGTTGTCTTATTACAATTACATTCATTCTTGCCTTAATCAAATTACATAATATATTTAAATTTATAACCAAATTGACCTATGTATGCCCGTTTAAATACAGCATCTACCATATACAATATAAAATACAACACTAGCTCAGTTTAATATTCCCGATTTTAACAATAGAACAGGTAAATAATATTTTTTCTAAGTATGTTTTTTTTTAATAGTTCGGCCGAACAATAACCCCAATAAATCAGTAATTTGCATTTGTGATAAAGGGTTTAAAATAGTAATCGAAAATAGTATAATCTCAAGTGGATTTTGGGAAAACGAGATTCATTCAAATAGAATTTTTGTCATTGGTGCAGGAAAGGAATACGGCTCGTGGAATGGCGCATTGTATTCATTGGGTATTAGTCCACGTTGACTTGATACCAGTTTACGAAAACGTCTCGCCTGTTCATCCTTTTTATAATTTATGGACGCGACGCATGTAAACAACCCTGACGAACCACTTAAACACCCTCAACAACACACCATAAATTGTGGTTTCTTTTCTTCCATTATGCCGCCCGCTTGAAGCGGGTATCTCTCTTTAAAATTCCCAATTTTAGACTCTTTACAGAGGCCCTCATGCTTCTTATCTTAGACAAGTGGCCACGTTACAGAGAGGTTTCCTCTGGTCTCCTCGTCTGGATGCTTGGAATCAATGGAAGATCTGTTCCTGGTATTAGTTGGCCTTGGATTAATAAAGCTCGCAGACACGTGCGGCGCTCGAGTCACGGTAACACCGAGTCTGTTTTATGCTTTGACTATATACTAATGGACTGCTAGTCCCCCTCCATTTTCCATATGATCACTGCTCCAAAAGTTGTCCACAAGCTGGAGCCCGATATAAGTCCCGCTCCAGAGCCGAAAATAGAGCGTAATTTAAAAACCGGAAAGCAAAAAATCATTTCTCGATGTATTCATCAGCAACGTGAAGAATGCAAATGCGAGCATATTTCGGCAACTCGGGTCCACTTTCCTGCCTGTTTTTTACAAGCAAAGCATCAACCCATAATTTGCGAAGTTCCGGATTTGATGGAAATCTAATACAGAATTTTAGGTTATAAGTCAAAAGTCAACTGACGTGTAAATCAGCTGACGAGTATTATAACCGCGTTGGCATATATACGTGGACGTATTGCAGCCTTTCGCATAGCAATATTTTGACAAAGTGTGAATATTTGACAATATAAATGTTTATATATTCAAAGGTGTGAATAAATTGCAGGGTATCACAATATGCAATGCGATCTCATAGAGTCATATGTCATAGACACAAAATAGCTACCAATTTAGTAACATACCCCAACCATTTAGGGTCCCGCCGCGCCACCGTTGCTTGGAGACACACATGAAGCGGCGCTAGCAGTCCATTAGTATATAGTCAAAGGTTTTATGACGAAAACTCTAAGGCGGTCGAATATGGCGCACTCTGTGGGCTGTTCTTAGCAATATCTGAGTGGTCTCCACCCGTTAAAGTGCCGCGAATCATCTTCGCTCTCTCGAAACTACTTTAAAGTGCTTCAGCTTCCGTTCTACAATCTTGAAGACGAAAGAAAATCGGTATTAACATTCTTAATATTGTTAGCCCACATGAAAAATTTATAGGGTAAATCATCTGTGTGGTTAACGTTTTGATGTTGTTACATCAGCATGAGTTCCACTTGCGCCTAAATATGCAATACTTCGGTCTCAGTGCAGCAAACTTCGAAAAGTGTACCTTAAGTGTGCATTCACGGCATTGTAGGCATCCAAAGCTTTAAAACAAAATCTAACTATGGGCCCGGATAATATCCCAGCAATTATTGTATGGGACTCTCGTTATGCCTTATCAACTCCTCTCTTACATATATACAACATCATATTAAAGCATAGCAAATTTCCTGCAATCTGGAAATCCTTCAGGATTGTCCCAATTCACAAAAATAACGTTGATGACATAAATAACTATCGTCCCATTTCCTTTATTGATAATTTTGCCAAAATCTTTGAAATAATGTTGTACATCATGTACAACCACATTGCACGACGCCTATCTTCGAATCAACACGACTTTCTTAGAGGCAGGTCGACAGTAACCAACTTATGCAACTTTACATCAGTTGTGTCGGATACCTTGGATAATCGTGATGTTATATACACAGACTTATCTTGTCTGTCCTTTTCTTGGATAATCGTGATGTTATATACACAGACTTATCCAAGGCCGTTGACACTGTGCAGCATGACTTACCCATCAAAAAGTTGCATAAGTTCGGTTTAAGTGATTGTATCGTGAAATTGGTAAAAAGTTACTTATCGGGTCGAACTAACTTTGTAGAATATAAAGGTTTCCGTTCTCATGATTACATATCTACTAGTGGTGTGCCACAAGGCTCAAACCTAGGTCCTCTCCTATTTTTAATATTTTTCAACGTTACAGTCAGTAACACTGCATAAACTCTGAGTGCCTCTTATATGCCGATGATCTTAAGTTACTTAATGCCTAGCTCTTCAAGAAGATATAAATAATTTGTATAGCTGGTGTATAAATAATGGGCTTTCATTAAATATTAGTAAATGCAAAATTATGTGTTATAGCAGGAAATGGAACAATGTTGTATTTAATTATTATATTAATAATATAAATCTAGAACGCGTTACTAATTCTAAAGATCTGGGTATTCTCTTTGATACAAAACTCTCATTCAATGAGCACATAAATCACATAATTGGCAACAGTTATAAATTATTGGGTTTCTTGCTGAGAAACACTAAACCGTTCAAATCAATTCAGCCAACAATCAATTTCTATAATGCTTACATCCGCAGTCACCTAGAATATTGCTCCATAATATGGAATCCCATGTTTAACCAACGTATCAAGGACGTCGAGACGGTTCAACGAAAATTTTTAAAATCGTTGTACTACAGGAAGTATCGCGTATATCTGGAACAAGGTTATCCATCCCATATTTTGGAGCAAGAATTTCAAATTACCTCCCTTCAAACTAGGCGCATAATGGCACAAATTATATTTATACATAAGTTAATTCATAAAAAAATTGATGATTCTGTGTTGTTATCGAAATTAAACTTCCAAGTTCCTCGCCAGAATACCAGAACTAAGCATACATTTTATACATCTGCTGCAAGAACTAATAATCATCTGAATTCACCAATACTATCTATGTGTAACGTAGTTAACTCGTATTGTAAATATATAGATTTATTTAGCATTGATAGTAAACAGCGACTGGTGAGTGAATTGTCTAGTTGTATCTAAACTTATCAAACCTAGATTTATTTAATAATAATAACGAATTGAAATATATCGGGCTATATTTATGTTCGTATTGTGTATTATATTTATTGTTTCGTCCTTTTTTTTTTCATTGTACATGTTTAATTAACCCTGTAATTGGAGTATAAAATGGCTGTTGGGTTTATAATCAAATAAATAAATAAATAAATAAATTAATTAATTAATTAATTAATTAATAACCTTGCTTGTTGAATTGATATTTGACCAATAAAATTATTCTCACCTTAACATGACATTTGTTAAACTCATGGCAAGGGTTTTTATTAAATGGTACATTGTTCAACTTATTTTTATTATTTCTAGTACAAACGTAAATTTAATGGATAAGACATTTACAATTTTTAATTCTCTAAAAAATATTCCTTTACGATTTTTCTGTAAAATGAATAGGGGAGCTAATAATTACACATGTTTGCCCCTTATCCCAGACACATGGTATACAGGGTGCTCGGATTTCGTAGGGACAACATGGGCAACTTCTGCATTTGAAGAGATAGAGAGATGGCCAAATTAGCAAAAAGCAGGTTCGAGAGCTTATTAAGAATCTACCCCTAAATCCCACTTGTTATGGCCCACTGGTTCGAAATTAAAATAAAAACAAAATCTCCTCATTTCTTTAATTTTCCGTAACTTCTCTGCTACCCAAGATACCGAGATGCGGCTTGTACCAATTTGCATGACAATTTAAACACTTTCATTGACACTTCATAAAACCAATGTTATCTGTGCAAATTTTTAATTATCTAACAGAAGTTGCCCATAGGGTCCCTACGAAATCCGGGCACCCTGTATACATACAGGGTCTTCATTTCAAAAGGAGCCAACCTGAATAACTTTGGATCTAAATTGGTTACGGTTTTAAAAGAATAAATACGTCAATTTTGTTTTCGAGGGGGAATTTAAAAAACACCGTTTTCAGAATTTTATCTTTCTTTTTAAATTGAAATAAAAAATTAATACATTTTTTTCTCGAATAGCAATGATTTATGAAAAATATTTTCAAGCAATCTTGCTTGTTCATTTCTTTCTTGCCTTCAATGTTTGTTTAAATGTTTTTGTGATATTTTTCATATTTAAGAAAATATTGGCAAAAAACAAAAAACAGTAAAGGTAAACACCCACTTCCGGTGCACGAAATTTTACCAATAGCTAGCTTTTCAGTTCTTCGGATTATCAAACAAGACGTATGTTAAAAGTTTCATAACAATTTCTCTATTAGTTTTTGAGATACAGCGCGCACATACACACACACACAACACACATACACACACACGGACCCAATTTTTTTTTTCCAGAAATTGTTGAAATGGCATCTATGGACCCCAAAACGGATATTTCCGTAAAAAAAAAATTTGAAAAAAATCACGATCACAATACTTTCTCGTACTTCGTAACGGAGAAAGTAATAAAAGTTCTTTTAAATGAGGAATTGTATATTACGTACCGAGTCGGGATAAACATTGGAATTGTGTTCCCGCGAGGCATGTGTACTATTTTATTCACAATCACAAAATGTAACGATAAAAGTAAAATTGTTTGATTTGGGTACATTGGTACATATGTGTATCTATTTCAATGTCGGATATCTTTAATTCGTAAAACATCTGTCAAACAGGCCCTCAGTTTCTCCACTGATACTTGACTAAACTAGATATAATCGATTTAAAAAATAAGACGTTCTTAAAGTGGAGCACCAATAATAATAAATCGGGCTCTAAAATCGTAAGGCTGTACATTCTAATAAGTTAAAACAGAATCGTAAAAATCTAACCTAAAAGTTGTGATTTGGTTACGGGTGATAATCCCATAGTCTAGCTGGAATAGTTGTGAAAGTTACAGAAACACAAATAAATGCGATAATACTAAATAATATCCTTGTCTCTCTGCCCCATTAGAATACTTAGATGAAAAGGGAGAGTTATTTTTAAATGCAACGCAATCAGAATGAATGAAATGTATCGCATGTATAGTCTGAGTATATCAGAGGTATCAGCTCTACTTTACGTCAACTACGTGGCAAAGCTATAAAACAATATATCCACAACGCACATATGAGTGCAGGATCTTTTGAGGTTAAATACTACTGAAACAAGAAATCTACATCTGTGTAGAAATAAAAAGTGATGTTACTTAAAATAATACAGCTATTTAGAATATTTTAATACTCCAGTCTAATTACCCATTAAGATGAGCTTTCCGCATACTAATCCGGGAGGCAAACCGCAGCATTGGTGGTTGGATTGGCCCAAAGGCAAGACTTTGCCCTTAAAAAAAATGGTGATGTGGCCATCATGGAAAAATTATACAGGGTTAGTCAAAATGAGGTTTGAAGACAGTGTCTTTCAAATACAAACGTTTCACCTGTGCGGGAAGGTCAATAGGTATAATCTCCGCTTTTGGGGCTCTGAAAATCCTCATGCAGTATTGGAACATGTAAGGGATTCGCCGAAGGTAAACGTTTTCTGTGCGATAACCAACCGTCACGTGTTTGGGCCATTCTTTTTCGCGGAGAAAACCGTAACAGGCATAGTGTACGCCGACATGTTGTCTGAATGGTTGATGGCACAGTTAGAAGAGAAAGTGCCAGAGTTCGTATTCCAACAGGACGGTGTCCCTCCGCATTGGCACAACAGTGTACGCGAGTACCTCAACGAACACCTTCCCAGACGTTGGATTGGCCGTGCTGGAGTGAATGATCTTCCATTCCTGTTGTGGCCCCCGAGGTCCCCCGACCTCACACCATGCGACTTTTCTCTCTGGGGGTATGTGAAAGACACTGTCTTCAAACCTCCATTACCGCTGACCTTGGACGAGTTAAAACAGCGCATAGGTGCTGCAATCGATGCCATTACGTCGGATGTGCTGCAACGGATTTGGAATGAACTGGACTATCGCCTGTACGTCTGTCGTGTCACAAGGGGCGGCCATATCGAACATCTGTGAAGGTGAGAAAAAACTTTGATAGTTTATCTGTCCATACGTAGCTGTAGTTTGGTTACAATAAACATACATTCGTCTAAAAATAGTTTTCTTATTGTCCTATTCATTTTGACTAACCCTGTACTTCAAATTCAAAAACTCGGTTTACTCAAAAACTAAAGAGATTTCGAAAAAAACTTATTTTTTAGAAGTAGATCATTTTGGCATTCTCCACAAGTATTATTAACATAAATTTGCTGTAACTATTATCGTTTCATAAATTAAAAACCAAAAATTAAACAAAAACAGGGTCTTCATTTCAAAAGGAGCCACCCTGAATAACTTTGGATCTAAAGTAGTTACGGTTTTAAGAAAAAATACATCAATTTTGTTTTCGAGGGGGAACTTAAAAAACACCGTTTTTAGAATTCTATCTTTCTTTTTAAATTGAAAAAAAAATTAATAAATTTTTTTCTCGAATAGCAATGATTTTATGAAAAATATTCAAGCAAAAGATGTTCATTTATTCGTTTTCTTCAAAGTTTATTTAAATGTTTTTGCGATATTTTTCATATTTAAGAAAATATTGGCAAAAACAAAAAAACAGTTAAGGTAAACAGCCACTTCAGGTGTACGAAGTTTTACCAAAAGCTTTTCGGTTCTTCGGATTATCAAATAAGACGTATGTTCAAAGTTTAATATGAATTGCTTTATTAGTTTTTGAGATACAGCGCACACAGCAGACACACACACACACAGACACAAAAAAAAATTCCAGAAAATTGTTGAAATGGCATCTAGGGACCCCAATTCAATTCAATTCAATTCAATTCAATTTATTACACGTAAGCCACCATACACAAAAAATACATTAGCTAGACAGATATACATAATTTGTAGTGAATGTGAAATGTCAGTGAAAATAAACAAATAAATAAATAAATAAATAAATAAAATATAACCCTAGTCTAGTTCAATGAGAAATGTTTTAAGTTTTGTTTTAAATTGCATAAAGCTGTTACAACATTTTATTTCATTTGGTAATTTGTTAAGTACCGCCGTGCACATGTACATTGCTGATTTCTCATAGAGTGTCGTTTTGTGAGAAGTAACTCGTATATTTGAGCCATGCCTTGTATTGTAATTGTGCGTACTATTATTTTTTACAAACATGTTTTCATTTCTGTAGGCATATATCGCGCATTTGTATACAGGGTGTTTCAAAATTCATGCACCAAAAATTTTCTGCGTACTCCTTGTAGATAAAAAGAAAAAAAACCCTCATGACAAATCTTGATTTTCCACAAAATAACATGGATTAAATCCCCTTGCAGAAATATTAAAGAGACGCCAATGCTCCCCATTAATGAATAGTTTCGTTCGCGCGTAGAAAGGCGAGAACACCGCCGTACACGTTCGCGCTCGCCTGGTCGCGATCACCCCGTCTCCTCCAAAATTTTCGGGTATTTATCTCATTCTTAAGATTTGGGAGGGTAAGGGGAAGAAACAGACGGCACTTGGCGGCTCAAGGGTCGAACACTAGTTTTGTGGTAAACAGTAATTAATCTTTCTGCCGGGCGTTCCGCACGTGGAGATACATCTGGTTCCTTGAGTAAACACATTTGAAAAGCCCCAGTTTTTTCATGCTTATTACCTGAATATTTTATACAATTTCTAGCATACATTTATATTCACATAACAATAAATAATAAATAATAATAAATCTAACCGTAATAAAGGATTATGAGAGGTGAAGTCTGAAAAATAAAGCAAAAAACGGAAAACACGGTTATAATCTTTTGCGCATACAATTAAATAATTTCAACATATCAATTCTTTCATGATCCTTTATTTCAATTAAACAGTAGCAGATAATATCTAAAGTTATGCTAATATAACTCATTCGGAAACATACACAACTACCTGCAATAATTAGGTAACTCATAATATGAAACTTAAAATAGATACAGTTAAAATTCACTTAAAAGGAAATTTGATTACATCAAATGGAATCCAAAAATTATGGTTTTTCCAAATCACGGCTTTATTGACCGAGATTTAATTCGTAGATATTTCTCGACGACACCCTTCATAAAAGTTGCTTTCTTAATTTTTGATTATTTCTGTTTTCTAAACGCGTTCGCATTTACGTACAGGTTGTTTCAACCGAGACTTAAAATTGTAACTGTCTTAATATTTAGAATACAAAAAAATAATATTGTCGCAAATTCTTTCTCTTTTTCGAAATAAGTGATGTTTGGAAACTACACTCGTGCCGCTGTAATCGTGTAGTTTCCAAACATCATTTATTTCTCAAAATCGAATGAATTTGTATTTCGCCACCAATTGTTAATACACTTGTTGTATTACTACTGATGATTAAGTATCTAAACTGCACTAATGAATTAACCCAAAGAGTAATGACTGTCAGTATTTTCTAATAAGTTAAATATGCAACAATATGAGATTAGTTAATGGTTATTTATGCAATAAGTGAGTAAAGAAATACTTTTTCCACAAGTGCGAGCCAAAGGCGAGTGTGGTAATTCCTACTAGTGTAAAAAATGATTTACACACAATCCCAATATCCGGTTGAAATTCGTCAATTCGTGATTTTATGATAAAATTTAAAATAATCTATGTACAGAAAGCGTCAATAGGGTTAGATTTTCTACGGGTGCTTCAAATATTTTATTAAAATTAAAGTTACTTTAAAACAGTGTCAGTTTTATTAGTACTGTTATTATGGTTTCGTTTAATTAGTTTTAACCGGATTTTGGTATGATGGCCTACTTTTATTTCGTCGAATTCCTTTTGAGTTTTAAAGGGAGGGTCTGAAGCAGGTACCTATTTGGGGTGAAGAATGCAGCTTTTGCTAAAATTATGCATTTAGATGCCTTATGGTAGCCACATGTTCGCATGATTCACCCCGAGTTTTCTACCTGTTTTCGACCATCCCTTTAAATTTTAAAAGGAATTCGTTGGAATGAATGCAACATCTCAACATCCGGTCCAAACTAACATTCATTAAATAAACTTAATTCACATTTATTTCATATTACACGTATTTTCAAGTTACAAATTGCAATTAACACATAAAAGCATTAACACATTTAAGGTGAAATGAAAACGGATAAAATAAACCATGAAAGGAACATTAGATACATAATTGGGGCTTATTTTATATCCATTTTATGAACGTAATTTCATTAAAAAAATTACTGAAATAAGGAGGAAGTGTAAATCGGGAATGAGCAAATATTATTTCAATCGATTAAATGTCGTAGCAAATAAAATAATTTATGAATTATATACATATAATCTTTGTTTTAAATAACTTTAATGACTATTTTCTGACTCTACATATAGTTTCAACAAATCGCATTGCTATATTTTTTTAATTATGAACAAGATCAAAAACAATTCAAATAAAAGTTGTTCGATATTTAAAAGAACACCTACTAGTGACGTCAATAAATAGTTTTTAATATTTTTTTAATGGAAAACCACCAAGTTTTTTTTTACTTTTTGGATAGTGTCGCATAAGAAAATTTCGAGGATATTCGACTTGAAAATAAGCGGTCAGTATCGCATAATGACTTTATTATTATTTTATTTACGGAATCTAAAATTGATTTTTATAAAAGTTCTTTGGTATGTTATAATACAACAAGCCATGAAGTTGGATATTCGTTGGCACTTATTATTTTGTTGCTATGACAACCGACTATTTCTTTTATTTTCAAATCAAATTCACTCAGAAATATTATAATGCAACTTCAAAAAATATATTGCTTAAATATTCTCCAATACACTAAATAACCTAGGTAAATTCCCGTATTAACGTGCAGTTCATGTATTTCTATCAGGGCGGTGGCGATTTAAATGAATTGATTTAGATCATGTTTTAATTTAAAATCAACTGTGATGGTAGTGATGGGAATAAAGGAGTCATTTTAATAATCGATTATTTGGACTAAAATATTTTAATAATCGATATAATAATCGATAAGTATATCGATATTTTATTCATGTAATAATCGTTTTCTCCACTACTGATTGACGAGTAAGCGCATTGATTCTCATTATGCTGAATATGTATGGTTCCATTTATAAATATAACACGTTTCTTGTGACTGATCATCTCTGAATTCTGTCATTTGTCAGTTGTGTGGGAGTATTCGAAAAGAGATAGTCAATCTATTAATAAGACTGTTACATGCCAATTGTGCAACAAACGCACACACATATAAACATGTACTCAAATCAGTAATCAAAACGAGTGACTTGTTAATTCCTGGTATACGAACTGATTGTTTTATATTGATGTGCCAATCTTTATTCTAAACAATTATTTAATATTCCATAACATCTAACCTCCTTTCTGATCACATCTACCGTTTTTGTACTTTGTAATTACTAATTTACAATTTATATATCTCCGTTTAACATGATACAAATAAAACCTTTCTGTTCATCGATGTACAATAATCGAGTATATCGAGATATTTTAATAATATACTAGTTCGATAATGATTTCTTGATAATTCCCATCACTACTCTTCACCATAAATATCAGTTTATCCGTTTTAAAATAGTTTTTTCAAGATCGTCAATTGGAACAATAGCCTCAAATAAATCAGAATTATTCCCATTATTTAAATTAAATTAAATTGATTGTAACTGATTGCGCAATAAATACGAACTGCCGTTCAAAATGCTTTCTGAAAATATACCTGGTCAGCCTCTTCATCCTTCTTATAATTTATGGGCACGACCCATGTAAACAATCCTGACGAACCACTGAAACACCCCCAATAACACGCATAAATTGCGGTTTCTTTTCTTCCATTATTTCTCTCCAGCTTGAAGAGGGTGTCTCTCTTAACAAAATTTACATTTGGAGGGACCGACCAGTCCCTGCCTGGTCTCGGGTCTTCGTCTCTCGAGCTTGTACTGCCGGCATTAGATAAACAAACGGTGTGGATTTCAGTGTTTATGCAGCACACAAATTAGGTCAATGTACCATCGAGTTATTTAGAAGTAAATGTCGTGTCAGTCAGTACAAATTTTCGTGATTATCAAACGGTATTAACGCCATAATTACCAACTCTGTTTACAAGCAGAAACTAACTAAATTCTTTTTCGGTTTTTCACCTTCTTCAATTGATGGGGGTGAATTTGTAGAGGGCATTGATTGGTCAAACTGTGCAGCCCCATCGTCGCCCTTGGAATTTTTAAAACCGATTTGTATCTTCGAGGAAACACACATGTTTTTACGGACTTTCTAAAAATGTGTTATTCCAAATTGGGTCTTGGCCTTGGATAACAAAGGAATATCATTTTACAGCACCTACCCCCCGTGATTTTAAGTAATAGGACTGCAAGGGATACAATTGTACAGCAATAAAAATACACATGTGTAGGAAGCCGCCAGGAAAAATAAAAAAAATGCATAATAAATAAGATGAACTTGAAATTTGTGCGTCGGTTTTATTAAGCCTCACCGTACTGTTTATGTTAAGATCAAATTTCAACAGCCCGCTCGAAATTAGGTAACCATTCATTCATGCGTCCACACTTAAAATCGGCACCGTTTCTTTTTATACAAGCGAACGAAAGTATTCATTGATAAATGAACAGTGGTGTCTCTTAAATATTTCTGCGAGGGGGTTTAATCCACGTTATTTTGTGGAAAATCGAGATTTGTCATAAGGGTTTTTTTTCTTTTTATCTACGAGGAGTACGCAGAAAATTGTTGGTGCATGAATTTTGAAACACCCTGTATATAAACACATGCTACAGTCAGAATGTGGTTATTTATAAAAATATTTCTACATGTTTCGGTTTTCCGCAGCCCAAATATGAGCCTTAAAATACGTTTTTGCGCTACAAATACACGGGTTATATCTCCTCTCCCCCATGCTAATATGTTGAAGGATATATGTGAGTGTGCCATTGCGTGGTACGTTTCCAACAATGAACTATAATTGATTTTGTTTTTTAACTTTAGTATAGCATAGTACGCGCTGCTTAACTTGGAGGCAACATAATCAATTTGCGCACCCCAACGCAAGTTTTTCTCTATATAGGATCCAAGGTATTTGACACTTGAGGATCCACTTTCTATTGCGATATCTGGTGGTTTCCTGTTATGAAATTGTATTGTTTTCGTTTTGTCGGTGTTAAGTAAAAGACTGTTTCTGCTACACCAGTCATACATTTCTTAGTTCGTCTTCGTAATTTTAAGCTGCAACTCCTCATGGTTATTAGCGGATACTATAATTGCTGTATCATCGGCAAAGTTTATCATACGGCCTCTGGTAATATGTTCGACTAGATCATGAACAATAAAAATATAGCATATTCGGTGGAATGTGGCGGCCGAGGTCGTAAAACGGTCGGTCCGCCCTGAGGATCGACGCGGGTGCGTTGCGTTTGTCACAAAAGTTGCCGTTACCCCTCATCGACGGAAGGGGGGTGCTTTGATTTATGGCTCAAAATGTTCTCGATCGCCCACCAATCGTGGCTAGGGTATTCTTCGGTTCTTTTAACGACACGGCATCGACCGCTCGACATTCGGGCCGAAATCAGGAAATACTTATATTCCATGTATTTATTTTACAGAAAATGTTTTCTCTATTTAGTAATGCATTATCCGTTTATATTCCGAATTGAATTCCATTTACGTAATAGACTTTCGTTATACATTTGTGATTGAAATTACTACTATAAAAATGCAAGAAAATGCATTGTAAAAAAAAAATTTGGTTTCAATAATCATAACAAATAAAATGTAACAATATGGCGATTGCTTGATACTTCCCGAGCATTTACTTTTATAATATAATAATGGTATATGGAATAAAAGAAACAATTGTATTCTACACTATAAAAATGTACTGTGGTAAAAAATTTAAAAAATCTAGAAAAACATTCCAAAGAAATCCTAAAAAGTCCTGATTACAATTCGAGAAAAAAAAGATAAAAGTTCCAGTATAACAAGTTAGAAAAAAAGTCACAAAAACAATCCTGAAAAAAAAGGAAAGTTTGTAAATTTTAATCTTGCTACATCGACGTTTTTAACAAGTTTTAATATGTTTAACTGTTATGTTATCGAGCAATTTTATTAATCCTTAATGTTTAACGGTTTATTTTTCACATCTTCCATGTAAGTAGTATTTTCAAAAACACGTGCAAAACCTCAAATACATTTAATCAATTAAAATTAAGTTTGTTTTTCTCTTCAATGTGGAATATGCCTATTATATCTACTTTTGGGGTTTATTATTACCCTATTTATTTAGGTAAATTAATTCATAAAAATATAGATCAAGGTTGATTTGAATAGTTAGGAAGTCTAAATTTATTTAACAATATGACAAATAGGTCTTTATTTTTACAATTTATCTTTAACAATAATTTAATAATTTATTTAATTCTTTTAGTTATATGAATTATATATTTATTTTTTATTTTATTTTATTTAAATAGCTTACATAGAGCATAATATTGAAGATATTAAGGAAATAATCTTTATTTTAAAATATAAAAAAAAAATATTTAATTTTACAATGAAAATGTTATGTTTTTCATTATCAATAAGAGAATGTGAGGGTACATTAGGCCTTTCTTTGTTAGTTTCTATGATTCGGACTCATGGGAATGATTATTTTCAATCATTTAATATGTTATGATAAAATTTAAAAATTTATTTTTACAATAGTATTTATGATTCCTTTAAGATTTAAAAAGAATATATTTTGATTAAATCAATGATTTTATTTTATTATAACAATATTTTTTTAATAAAATTTAAGTTTAATTACTTAGTTTCTCATATTAGCTATAGATTTGTGATTTACTTAGATTCGTAATGATTTTATTAACATTTTGAATTTGTTCTTTAATGATTTTAGCTAGATCAAAAAGTTTTGTAGCGCTTTCAATTATACACAAATTATTTATCTAATGTTCATTTTATGTTTTTCTTTTCATTCTTATTTCACTACAAGTGTTAAGCTACTGAACATAATTGTAATTTTATTGATTAAAATGTTACATTTCAAAGTAAAAGTTTTGAATTTGATAATTGCCGATTAGATTGCAAAAGTACGTGAAATATGAATTAAATATGAGTTAGTTTTATTCAGCGTATGTTAGTTTGGAACGGATTTTGAGTTGTGTATCATCCATTTAAACGAATTCCTTTTAAAATTTAAAGGGAAGGTCGAACGCAGGTACTAGGCGCAAAGAATGGGAACATCTGGCAAACGAAAAAGCCAAGGTTGCCAGCCCTATAAATATTTGAAAATTGATTTTCATAGAGACTGTTTAAATTAATAAAAGTTTTTAAGTTTTCGCGGTACTATTATTACTATTATAGTCATTATAGTATTTGTACTACTATTACTATTTTCAAAAAGGGACACTTCAATTTCTCTGTTCTTTTACTTCTTTGATTTAGTCGATGTATAATTTAATTGAGCTCTTACTTTTTTAGGCAACGAGAAAACTTAATTGTGTGATTGCACAAATTTCACCAGTAGATGTTTAAAATTTTCCATTCATTGATTGGGAAAAATACGAATAATATAAATGCAGATTACATATTTGATTTGATTTACTTTCTTCATCTGGGTCCGCGGAATGAATATGTGGGGTCCTTAAAACAAACACTCCCCCATTTTTGATTCTAGCACTACCCAGTCACAATATGTTTCTACATCTTAAATATAAATTCATATCTGTTTAGTTTAAGCATAACTCTCAGTGCCCTTTTTTGCATGAGGAAGACACGATTTATTTTTGATGAGCTTCCCCAAAATATAATTCCATATCTTACCAAGGATTCGAAGTTCCCGTGATATATGGTTTTCATTAACTCGACAGGATGATTAATACTTAAAGTTAAAATTCTCAACATATATATAGCTTTTCCCAATCTTAAACACAGATCATTAATATGTTCGTACCATTTCAGGTGTTGATCAATTTTAATACCAAGAAACTTGATATCGGAAACAAATTTATAAGTTGTACTATTTGCTTGTAATGTCTTAGGTGTTTCCAAAGAGTTATTTAATTTAAATAGAATACATTGCGTCTTATCAGCATTTAAAACTAATTGATTATTTTGGAACCAAATTTTCAATGAAAGTAGTATATCAGTAGCATTAAGTTTTAAATCCATAAAATCAGATCCTCTAATTATGAGATTTGTATCATCTGCAAAATTTATTATGTCGTGATTTAGTCCATTATGTAGCGTAAACATGTCATTTATATAAATATTAAATAATAATGGACCAAGCACACTACCTTGTGGTACACCCCTGTCAACACTGTGCAGATTAGAGTGTACTTTAGTAGAATTTTGTTGTATTTATTTATTTTTTGTAATAATTGCTCGTGGTTAATGCTATCAAAGGCCTTTGATAAGTCAAGAAATATGCCACAAGTTATTTTACCATTTTCTAAATCGTTTATTATTGTGTTTATAAATTGAAATAAAGCAGTGTTAATATTCCTGCCTTTTCTAAAACCATGTTGGCAATCATTAAAAATGTTATATTGATTTATAAATTTAATAATGCGTTTTTCGATTACTTTTTCAAATATTTTTGAAAATGTAGATAGCATACTAATGGGCCTATAATTATTAATATCATCCGCATTTCCTTTTTTATAGAGAGGTATGACCAATGCTGTTTTCAGTTTTGTTGGAAAAACTCATTCACTCAAGCTTGCATTAATAATATGACATAGTGGAGTAACTATATCGGGCATTACCTTTTTTAAAAGGTATGATGAAATTTCGTCATTTCCATGGCTTTTTTTATTCCTTAGTGTTCTGGCAATTTCTAATAATTCAAACTCATCAACGGGGTGAAGAAATATTGAGAATTGATTGCATTCAAAGTTACAAACTGGTGGAATAGCTGAGTTTTTAATAGGAGCAGAGTTTGCAAATAAATGATTAAATTTATTGGCAATTTCTTGGAGATCAGAGTATGGTAATGTTTTTTTTGTTTTAGTACCAGTTATATCTCGAATAATAGACCAAGATGTCTTTGCTTTATTGTCAGATTTGGATATCAAGTTTTCGTAGGATGTTTCAGAGTGTTGTTTTAAAAGATTATTATAATGCTGCTTTGAAGCTTTTAATTGTGGTTTGAATTCTGGAATATATGTTACTAATGTTTCATATAACAATATGTCCTCTTTGGCTTTTACCAGTTCAGGTGTATTGAATTGAAGTCGATATTTTTTCCTCTTTTTTTGACTTTTATACAATGGAAAGCAAATATTATGGCATGAAGTAAAATAATCCATAAAATGATCAAATTTTTCATCTACCGAGTTTGCAATCTTATTTAAAGCTTATATTTTCCTATTTTCTATTCATAACTGTACATTTTATGATAACACTTTTTTAAGAACAATAAGTAATTAACGCACACTAATAACATATGAGTTATTTAATGTACATTTCCTACAGTATAGTACAGTAATAATTTAATAGTATTATAATCTTCGTAAAGATATCAGCTTAATTTTCCTATTTCCTATTCATAATTGTACATTTTATTACCCCACTTTACTAGGATATCTTTTTGGAAGCTTGTGTTGAAACCTCGTCTTTAGAAGGTAGAAAATGTTCGAATTTGGTCATAAATTACAATTTATATTTAATTACGAAGTACGAGAAAGTTTTGTGATCGTTTTTTTCTAATTTTTTTTTTACGGTAATATCCGTTTTGGGGTCCCTCTCTCTTGTATACAAACGGATCATGCATTAGAAATTCCAGAGAACGTTTTGGTTCATTCATCCTTCCGTCCGTCTTCTACCTGGCCCTTCAATTATGGCGGCGGGTGCCCGCCCTTGCTGTCATCGTTCGAAAATTTTCGATTGAGTGGGGATAGGTATGTCCGCCATTTCTGCCAGGATTTTGTGACAAACGACTACGACCCGATCGACGCACCCTCAAAGAAAAGGTATTGGTGGTTCGTCTAATTGCTTCCCATACATTTATTACTGTCCTTCGCTCCGATTGGTATACGCACTTTTACACCAGTACTTCTCAACAAAGATTCGTTTGAGATAAAAAATATTACGTCCACTACTGACCGAACTCCGACCCTCTTTTACGACCACAGCCGTCAGATTCCGGAGAACGGACCATAGTAGTGGGCCTAATGTTGATCCTTGCACAACGCCTGTATTGATATCATGTTTGGTAGAAGCACTTACACCGATTTGAACAAATAGTTTTCGATTTTTTAGGAACGATACGATGAGATCCGATGCATTACCGGGAATACCTAATGCGTTTAATTTATCACTTACAAATCTTGGATTGATTGTATCGAATGCACTTGAAAAGTCATAGAACAGTCCAGCGACGTGTTTCCCCCGGTCTATGTTTCTTGACACTTCCTCCAAAAGAACGACATGAGCCGTTTCGGTTGATCGCTGTTTTCTAAATCCGTGTTGGGCATTATTCATTAGTTTGAATTTTTCAATATAGTTAGTTATCCTTGTCACTATAATCTTCTCAAATATTTTCGAAAAGGAATCGAGAATCGCAATTGGTAGGAAATTGTTGACGTCTGACCTTAGTCCGTTTTTTATAAATTGGGATAATTTTCGACGTTTTCAACGTTTCTGGAAAAACTCCTGTCTTTAATATTAAATTGATGAGATAATTAAGTGGTTCGAGAATATCAATTGCTACTCCTTTAATAACTTTCATAGGTATTTCGTCTTGACCTGAGCTGATAGTGTTTTTTAGCCCCATAATTATGTCATGTAATTCTGTCGAGGATACCGGGTGCAAGTACATTGATTGCATTACATTTTCTGAAGATGTACAATTCTCAGATATGTGATTGCCAAAGTGTTGTTTTATTTTACTATCTGTGATATCAGAGAAGTGATCTGCGAAGATATGAGCCACTTCATGGGTATTATTAATTATCAGCCCGGCGTTATTTTTAATCGCATATGTATCACTTTTCTCGACTCCGTTCAATTCTTCGCGGATAACATTCCAGGCTTGGCGTTGTTTATTTGGTGCGTTATGTATTATATTACTGTAGTACTTCCGTTTGGTATCCTCGATCAGCTTCTTGTGGACTTTTTTTATCATTTTGTTATTTTAGTTTCATATCAACAGATTGGGATTCCATCATTAGATGATACGTCATTTTTAGATTGTTGCTAGACTTTCTTATATCATTATTGGCCCATGCGTGGTGTTTTTTCTTGTTTGGTTTTCTTTTCCTTGGGCAGGATATATTGTATTGATGTAAAAATTCGTTCAAGAATAAGTCAAAGCTCGTATTAACGTCGCCGGTTTTAATAAACGTCCAGTCGGTTTTTTGGAGATAAAATTTTAGTTCACTGATATTATTATCACTAATTTGTCGTATGTATTTTGGTTTTGGAATGTCGTTTGGGATATTGTTATCTTTTAAATTCACATTCATTAGCTGAGCGTGGTGATCGGATACATTTAGATTAATATTGCTACATGTCCATGTGTCAGAGGGAATGTTTGTCACGGCATAATCAATCTGGGTTGATGAACATCCATTTTCTGTTACTTGTGTTCTTGTTGGTTCATGCATTTTATTTTTCAAATTAAATGCTGCGAAAAGATCCATTAATAGCTTTTTGTCGGTCGTATTTTTCATGTAATCAATGTTTAGATCTCCACAAAGAATTATATGCGAATGTGTGTTATTTATATTTACCATTAGATTAGTTATATTATCAAGAAATACACTGATATTGCCTGTGGGTGGACGATAAACACATATAATAGCAATTTTCAAATTAAACGCTTTCAATGAACAGGCTGCACATTCAATCTCGGTTTCAACGCAATAGTTACTAATATTCAATATTTCTTCGAATTTATATTTTGCATCGACAAAAATCATACATCCGCCGTGCTCCCTATGTTTGCGAGTGTAATCTGCAATTTTATTGTAACCATTTAGGTGAACATATTTCCTGTTATATTTATTACACCATGTTTCAGTCAGACATTTGATATTTGGTTTACAGTCATTGAGTGCGACTGTCAGTTCTTCGGTTTTATTATAAATACTTCTTATATTTTGATGTAGGATGTTAAGATTGATTGTATTGTCATTTGTATTGTATTTACTGGTTAAATTTATTGTAGGATTTAAATTTTGATCGGTAAGTTGGTTTACGAAAAAACTTGAACTCACTTACATTGATACCTTGCGGCCATATGTCTGGGTCTGCTATTATATGGGCAGATTCTTCGGGGGCTCCAATCTTAAAACACTTGTATTTTTCAGATGAATTTCGATCTTCGTATTCTAATGCTTCAACTGAGAACTGTATGCCTGGGAATTTAGTTGTAAGGGTGGTAGTTAGATTTTCTTCGGTGTAGTCAAAGAGGATTATATAAAGAGTGGCAATGTAATGGACTGAATATGAAACCGAGTTTTCGATCCGATGATATATCTGTTTCAATCATTCTTCTCCGTCGCTCAATCCGTGATTGGCAAAATAATGGGAGAGATAACACCCCGCTGATGATTGGCAGTGAAACCATCCCCTCCCGTGGACGTAAGACAAATATGAAATTAGTCCACCAATAACAGTCGGAGCGACAGACATGGAATTACTATCAATCCTTCCCTCTCTGTCCTTAGTTAGTACCGAATCCGGAAACTAGAGGCTCGGTTCTAAAACTGGATCCAAAATCAGTCCATTACATTGCCACTCTTTATATAATCCTCTTTGGTGTAGTCAGGTTTATATTTGCCAACATGATACCACTTTTTCCTATAGGGCTTGTATACTACATTGGTTTTGTCATGTACTTTTCCGGTGATTATAGCATTTTTATTTTTATTTTTCGACTCCAAGGGTTTTTTTGCAGAAACTTCACTGCTAATGCTGGGTAAATTATGTTTTGTTTGTTTGCTTGGGCGTAAGTCCAATGAACTGTTTGTATCTTCAGCTGTGAGGTTTTTACGCGTCTTTTTTTGGGATTCCTTGGAGTGTTCTTTTTGCGGGTCTGTCTGCTGGGGCCTCGTTTGTCTAGTCTCCTTTGGTGGTGATAAGTGTTTTGCCGTGGTTGTAGTGTCCTCTTGCGGATTGAGTGCTAATTGCGTAGTCGTGCACTGAATTACCAATAACTGGTTTAAGGTTATAATCTGGTCTTGTAGAAAAGTTATATTATTCTGAAGATCTTTTATGTTCGCATCCTTTGATTTTAACAGATATTTTAAATATTTTACCTCCAATGTCGCGTTCATTTCGATGACCGTCTCTCCAGTGGAAATCGATGAGTCGAGATCGTCGCCATTCTCACAATCGCTGTCACACTGTTCTGACTGGGTATCCGAACAACAAATTATGGATTCTTTGTTGACTTGAATCACATTCTTCATATATTTAATGCAACCAGGGTGCATTGTTGCGCCACAATTTACACACTTTGGTCCACTTTGCGGTATATTCCGGCACCATTTACACTTTGCGGTGGGAAGGCTCTCTCGTACGTCCGTCTTGTTCGCTGCCATTTTACTTACTTCGGATATTTCACACACGCGACACACGCGACACACGCGACACACGCGACACACACGACACACGCGACACACACACACACGCGACACAAACACACACGCGATACACTGTAGTGGAATAATAACATATTAATAACATTAGTCATCGCAGTTGAATGCACTGTAAACAAGACGTGTGAAGGTTAGTATGTAATGCCGATTCAGCTCTGTGTGCAATAAGCAAGGTTCACGCTTCACCTTCACCCACAATGAACTTATTGATAAATGTAAACATTAAGAGTATATATATATTGTAATGTAATTAGAAACAAGACAGATAACAGATAATAGATAACCGATACCAGATGCATACAACGGAGTGAATAAACCATCGCGTCGACCACAGCAGTTTTACTTAAAATGTAACACCACCATACCGACCATCGCAACACACACACGCAACTTGTGTGTGTGTGTGTCACGTGACACTCGCGACACACACACGACACACGCGACACACACACGCACGCGACACATACACACGCGACACACGCAACACACACACACACGCGACACACACACACATACGACACACACACACACACACACACACACACACACACGACACACGCGACACACGAGACACACGCGACACACGCAACACACGCGACACACGCGACACACACACACGCGACACAAACACACACGCGACACACGCGACACAAGCGACACTCGCGACACACACATGACACACGCGACACACACACGCACAAGACACACACACACACGCGACACACGCGACAAACGCGACACACGCGACACACGCACACACAGGCGACACACGCGACACACGCGACACCCACACACACAACACACACACAAACAAACGCGACATACACACACGCACGCGACACATACACACGCGACACACGCGACACACGAGACACGCGGTACACGCGACACACGCGAAACACACACACGCGACACACGCGACACACGCGACACAGACACACACGCGACACGCACACACATACACGCGACACACACACACATACACGCGACACACACACACACACACGTGACACACAAACACACACGCGACACACACACACAAACGCGACTCACGCGACACGGACAAACACGCGACACACGCGAGACACGCGACACACACTCACGCGACACACGCGACACACGCACGCGACACATACACACGCGACACACGCGACTCGCGACACACGCGACACACACACACGCGACACACGCGACACACACACACACGATACACACACACACACACACACACACACACACGCGACACACAAACATCCACGCGACACACACACACACACACACTCGCGACACACACACACACGCGACGCGCACACACACACACGAGTGTCGCGTGTGTCGCGTGTGTGTGTGTGTCGCGTGGATGTTTGTGTGTCGCGTGTGTGTGTGTGTGTGTGTATGTGTCGCGTGTATCGCGTGTGTCGCGTGTGTATGTGTCGCGTGCGTGTGTCGCGTGTGTGTGTGTGTGTCGCGTGTCTCGCGTGTGTGTCCGTGTCGCGTGTGTCGCGTGTGTGTGTGTGTGTCGCGTGTGTGTTTGAGTGTCACGTGTGTGTGTGTGTGTATGTGTGGCGTGTATGTGTGTGTGTCGCGTGTATGTGTGTGTGTGTCGCGTGTGTGTGTGAGTCGCGTGTGACGCGTGTGTCGCGTGTGTGTGTGTGTGTCGTGAGTGTGTGTGCGCGCGTCGCGTGTGTGTGTGTGTGTGTGTGTGTGTCGCGTGTATGTGTGTGTCGCGTGTGTCGCGCGTGTGTGTGTGTGTGTGTGTGTGTGTGTGTGTGTGTGTGTGTGTGTGTGTGTGTGTGTGTGTGTGTGTGTGTGTGTGTGTGTGTGTGTGTGTGTGTGTGTGTCGTGTGTGTGTGTTTGTCGCGTGTGTGTGTGTGTGTCGTGTATGTGTGTGTCGCGTGTCGCGTGTCGCGTGTGTGTGTGTGTCGCGTGTCGCGTGTCGCGTGTGTGTGTGCGTCGCGTGTGTCGCGAGTGTTGCGTGTGTCGCGTGTGTCGGGTGTGTCGCGTCTGTGTGTGTATCGCGTGTGTCGCGTGTGTGTGTGTGTGTGTGTGTGTGTGTGTGTGTGTGTGTGTGTGTGTGTGTGTGTGTGTTGCGTATGTCGCGTGTGTGTGTTTGTCGCGTGTGTCGCGTGTGCCGCGTGTATCGCGTATGTCGCGTGTGTCGCGTGTGTCGCGTGTATCGCCTGCGTCGCGTGTGTCGCGTGTGTCGCGTGTGTCGCGTGTGTCGTGTGTGTCGCGTCTGTGTCTGTATCGCGTGTGTCGCGTGTGTGTGTGTGTGTGTGTGTGTGTGTAGCAAGTGTGTGTGTGTGTGCGTGTGCGTGTGCGTGTGCGTGTGCGTGTGCGTGTGCGTGTGCGTGTGCGTGTGCGTGTGCGTGTGCGTGTGCGTGTGCGTGTGCGTGTGCGTGTGCGTGTGCGTGTGCGTGTGCGTGTGCGTGTGCGTGTGCGTGTGCGTGTGCGTGTGCGTGTGCGTGTGCGTGTGCGTGTGCGTGTGCGTGTGCGAGTGCGTGTGCGTGTGCGTGTGCGTGTGCGTGTGCGTGTGCGTGTGCGTGTGCGTGTGCGTGTGCGTGTGCGTGTGCGTGTGCGTGTGCGTGTGCGTGTGCGTGTGCGTGTGCGTGTGCGTGTGCGTGTGCGTGTGCGTGTGCGTGTGCGTGTGCGTGTGCGTGTGCGTGTGCGTGTGCGTGTGCGTGTGCGTGTGCGTGTGCGTGTGCGTGTGCGTGTGCGTGTGCGTGTGCGTGTGCGTGTGCGTGTGCGTGTGCGTGTGCGTGTGCGTGTGCGTGTGCGTGTGCGTGTGCGTGTGCGTGTGCGTGTGCGTGTGCGTGTGCGTGTGCGTGTGCGTGTGCGTGTGCGTGTGCGTGTGCGTGTGCGTGTGCGTGTGCGTGTGCGTGTGCGTGTGCGTGTGCGTGTGCGTGTGCGTGTGCGTGTGCGTGTGCGTGTGCGTGTGCGTGTGCGTGTGCGTGTGCGTGTGCGTGTGCGTGTGCGTGTGCGTGTGCGTGTGCGTGTGCGTGTGCGTGTGCGTGTGCGTGTGCGTGTGCGTGTGCGTGTGCGTGTGCGTGTGCGTGTGCGTGTGCGTGTGCGTGTGCGTGTGCGTGTGCGTGTGCGTGTGCGTGTGCGTGTGCGTGTGCGTGTGTGCGTGTGTGCGGGCGCGCGCGCGCGCTCTATCTCAAAAACTAATACAGCAATTGATATGAAACTTTGAACATACGTCTTCTTTGATAATCTGAAGAACTGATTAGATTTTGGTAAAATTTCGTATACCGGAAGTAGGTGTTTACCTTAACTGTTTTTTTTGTTTTTTGCCAATATCTTCTTAAATATGAAAAATATCACAAAAACATTTAAACAAACATTGAAGGCAACAAAGAAATAAACATCTTTCGCTTGATAACATTTTTCATAAAATCATTTTTATTCGAGAAAGAAATTTATTCCTTTTTTTAAATTTCTGGTTTATAATATTAAAACGATAATAGTTACAGCAAATTTAAGTTAATAATAATTGCAGCTAATAGTAAAATGAACAACTTATAAAGAATAAGTTTTTTTAGAAATCCCTTTAGTTTTTGAGTAAACTGAGTTTTTGAATTTGAATTATAATTTTTCCATCTTTCATAGTTTTGACGTTTTAAACGTCTGTTTCATCCGAGTTTACACAACGCTCGATGTACATTTAAAATATGATTTCAATGGAAAATAAACCATGAAAACGTAAATATAAATGATACCATCAGGTCGGTCAAAGTAACATGATGGCCACATCACCATTTTTTAGCCTGGCTATACAAAGTCGAGTGCATTAAGTGGTTAAAGAAAATGTAGGTTAACAAGTTCAAAAAAGTTTTAGATTTGTCAAAGTACGACAAAGTTATAACCTCCGCCTGTAGTGAAGTTCGACAGAATTCTATCCGGGGGTAATATACCTATAAAGAAATGCCTCGCTCTCGGCTAAAAGATCATAAATGTCAACTTTGAGGTCCATGATTTTTACCACAGTAAAATAATGATTTTTATCAAATATATATACTCTACCGTTAATTCATTCTCGTACTTCATCGTCCGTAGCCTCTCTCCATCGACAGCATTCACTCATTTTAACAAACAAATTCTCGTTATTAAATTTTTATGTGTATCGGCGAGAACATTATAAACGTCACACTGATGTTTCAACTAAATTGGATTACTTGTAATCAATAAAATTTCATAAAATCATTGCTATTCGAGAAAAAATTTTTTTTTTTTTTCAATTTAAAAAGAAAGATAGAATTCTAAAAACGGTGTTTTTTAAGTTCCCCCCCGGAAACAAAATTGACGTATTTTTTCTTAAAACCGTAACTGCTTTAGATCCAAAGTTATTCAGGGTGGCTCCTTTTGAAATGAAGACCCTGTATGTATACAGGGTTCCCGGATTTCGTAGGGACAACATGGGCAACTTCTGTTAGATTATTAAAAATTTGCACAGATAACATTGGTTTTATAAAGTGTCAATGAAAGTGTTTAAATTGTCATGCAAATTGGTCCAAGCCGCATCTGGGTATCTTGGGTAGCAGAGAAGTTACGGCAAATGAATGAAATGAGGAAATTTACTTTTGTACAAGAATATACCTCAGAAATAATAAAAATAAGTTGAACAATGTACCATTTAATAAAAACCCTTGCCATCAGTTTGACAAATGTCATGTTAAGGTGAGAATAATTTTATTAGTCAAATATCAATTCAACAAGCAAGGTTATTTATTTATTTATTTATTTATTTATTTATTTATTTATTTATTAATTTATTAATTTATTAATTTATTTATTTATTAATTTATTAATGTATTAATTAATTAATTAATTAATTAATTTATTAATTATTTATTTATTTATTTATTTATTTATTTATTTATTTATTTATCTATTTATTTATTTATTTATTTATTTATTTATTTATTTATTTATTTATTTATTCATTTATTGATTTATTTATTCATTTATTTATTTATTTATTTATTTATTTATTTATTTATTTATTTATTTATTTATTTATTTATTTATTTATTTATTTATTTATTTATTTATTTATTTATTTATTTATTTATTTATTTATTTATTTATTTATTTATTTATTTATATTAATTTTTATTTATCACCAGTGGCTGTTTACTATCAATGCTAAATAAATCTATATATATAGATTTACAAAACGATTTAACTACGTTACGCATAGATAGTATTGGTGAATTCGGATGATTATTAGTTCTTGCAGCAGATGTATAAAATGTATGCTTAGTTCTGCTATTCTGGCGAGGAACTTGGAAGTTTGATTTCGATAATAACACAAAATCATCAATTTTGTTATGAATTAACTTTTGTATAAATATAATTTGTGCCATTATGCGCCTAGTTTGAAGGGAGGTAATTTGAAATTCTTGCTCCAAAATATGGGATGGATAACCTTGTTCCGGATATACGCGATACTTCCTGTGGTACAACGATTTTAAAAATTTTCGTTGAACCTTCTCGACGTCCTTGATACGTTGGTTAAACATGGGATTCCATATTATGGAGCAATATTTCTCAGTTAGAAACCCAATAATTTATAACTGATGCCAGTTATGTGATTTATATGCTTATTGAATGAGAGTTTTGTATCAAAGAGAATACCCAGATCTTTAAAATTAATAACGCGTTCTAGATTTACATTATTAATATAATAATTAAATAGAACATTGTTACGTTTCCTGCTTTAACACATAATTTTGCATTTACTAATATTTAATGAAATCCCCTTATTTATACACGAGCCATACAAATTATTTATATCTTCTTTAAGAAGGCATTTAGGCAGTTAATCGGCCTAAGTAACTTAAGATCATCGGCATATAAGAAGCACTCAGAGTTTATATAATAATAATAATAACTTTATTAATGTCAGTACATCTACAGAGGATGTTTACATAGGTAAAGAAAAAATATAATAATACATTCAACTTATATCACTATTTCTATTATCTAACAAAATAATAATTCTGAATTTATTGGCTCAAATATTCTTCCACTGAAAAATAAGCTTGCGCAATCAATATTTTTTTTAATTTTGGTTTTAAACAGGTTTATTTCCAGCAGCTTTATATCATTTGGTAGTTTATTAAAAAGCAGTGGCCCGTAATATGACAGTGCCCATCTAATTCTATAGATGCGCCCATATTTTACTTCTAATTCATCATTTTTTCTTATTGAATAATCGTGGTGCGCACCTCTTATTGGAAGATTGTCCAAATTATATTTAATTGATTTTAGGCACTCATATATATATATTCCTTTTCGCAATTCCATATTTTCAAAGTCATCCCACCCTCTATATATATATATATATATATATATATATATATATATATATATATATTGTGGTGGTAGGGTCATGATATTCAATGTTTTGAAGTGCTCTCTAACATCTGATTGATAACTCAGACCCATTAAAAATCGTACTGCTTTACGTTGGAGGTTAAATAATCTTGTTGCATGAGCTGAATTACCCCAACATATTATTTCATATGATAATTTTGAGTGAATTAACCCATGATATGCAGTTAAAGCAACCTTGAATGGTACAATGGGACAAATGTTCCTCAGTAGGAATAGGCTTGAACATATTTTCTTTGCAGTATAATCAACGTGACATTCCCAAGTAAGTTTTGGATCTAATTATATACCTAAAAATTTCAGTGAATTGGTATTATATTCAATTTTTGATTGACAAAAAATCATTGTTTCTGTTTTATCATTATTTAGTGATAATCTATTTGCAGAAACCAGGTTTCTGCTTCCTCTTTCCCATTTGACATTGAAATTTTAAGTTTATTCAAATCTGAGCTTGACGATATAATAGATGTATCGTCTGCGTACAAAGTAATGGAATTTTTTGTACAGCTGTCATTTATATACATTATAAATAATATTGGGCCTAGAATTGACCCTTGTGGTATACCGTGCGTTAGCGCTTTAAGTTCTGATTGTTTGTTATTGTAGAAAACTACTTGATGTCGATTTTGCAAATATGATGTTATTAACGAAAGGCTTTTAGCGGTTATTCCGTAATGCCTCAATATTGATATGATTATGTCTTGAGGTACACAATCGAATGCCTTGCTAAGATCGCAACATGTTATACCAAGATATTGTTTATTTTCCAATGCCTCAGTAATATATGAAATAATTTTGCTAACAGCCATTACCTGATCATAACCTGATCTAAACCAAACTGACTTTTTTTAAATAATTGATTAGTTTCGAAATATTGTTTAATTTGTTCGGATAATAAATATTCGTATATTTTACATATAATAGGGATAAGTGATATCGGCCTATAATTTACACAATTTGTTAGATCACCATTTTTAAATACAGGTATTACCTTTGCTATATTTAGACTGTCAGGAAAAATCCCTTCCCTTATTTATTCATTAATTAGATGTGTTGAAGGAATGATTATTATGTGTATTACTGATTTTATAAGATTAAGATTTAAAATATAATAATCTTTAGTATTCTTACTTTTTATTTTATTAACTGCCTCTCTAACTTGATTAAAGGTGACCTCAGAAAAATTAAGTTGGGATTGTATATCCTATTTTAGATAGTATTCATAGTTTATGTTTGATTCACTCAGTTCGTTTTCAAGTTTCTGTGCAATATTTGTAAAGTAATTATTGAGGCTATCGGCATCAATCTTGTTATTTATATCTTGTTTTGTATTTTGTTTATTTCCTATGATATTCCACATAGCTTTAGTTTGATTATTGCTGTTATTTATATATTTTTCATTTGCGTCTCTTTTATTTTTATGCTTATTGAGCAGCGCTTTATGTTCAGCTCTAGGTGACTGATTATATACATCACGTAATAAATGTACTGTTTCTCTATAATTACGCAATTCTTGATTGAACCATTTTATTTGTTATGTATTATTTTTAAGTCGGAAACGTTTTTCCGGAAATGAACTTATCATACCTGTAACAAGTATGGTAGAGAACATTTCGAATTTACACTTAATGCTTAAATTTGCGTGTTGTGTGAAGTCAAAGTTTGCTTCATTAATTAAGTGAAAGAAATTATTTAAACCACTTAATGTTATAGGCCTTAGAAATTGTTCTTTGGGTTCGCTTACTTTATTAATTTCAATTTCACATATAGTGGCCTTGTGGTCTGAAAGATACGGTTCTGAGAAATATGATTCATAGCCTATTTGGAAATTAACCAATATATTATCTATACAACGGTCCTAGTATTGTCATTGATTGTAGGGAACAGTCCATACATATTTATCAGATCAAGAAAACTGGATAATTTTGGATCACTATTTTTGAAACATATGTTAAAATCACCTAATATAATGACTGTTTACTATTTCTAAAAATTGATTGTAGTCTGAATTCGGTGCTCGGTATATTGTATTTACAATTAAACATAAATCCGGAAGTTCGATTGCTGCAACTTCACAGTTTTTTTCTTCTGATTTACTAACGATATCGGTTTTATTCACGAAATTAATGTTTTGTTTGATAAAGATTATTACACCATCATGTGTAAAATTTGATCCTGCAAAACTGGATGCCATTCTATAATTATTAAGTCTAATAGATTCTACCTCAGTTCGATCGAGCCAGTGTTCGCTGAGGCAGAGTACATCAATACTATTATCTACTATACTCCATCTGGAATATACAAAGAGCTATGGAATGTGCCGGTGGTCGTTACCAGTGGCGCAGCATAAATTCTGTAATATTATGTTTTTAATTTTTAAATAAAGTATCTTTAAATATTTTTTTGAATATCACGATATATAATTAAATTTAAAACATATTTAAATATGTTTATGGTTTAAATTATTTGTAAATAATAGACATAAAAGACAAACTTTATAATTCCCGTTTCGAAAGACGTCTACGTTCATGGGCAAGCCGAGCGATAACTTTTGGTGGAGTGGTACAGCGGCCGAGCCATGTGTTCAGCGAGATATGAACGAACTATCACAAAAAATATATTGGTCCACAATCTATACCCTCGAACACACCGTGGACAGAGCGGCCCATTGAAAATAACATGCCAAAAAATATATTATTTTCTATTTCATCGCTACGCTCACCATTTTAAAGGCGCATATTATTTACATACTTTAAATTCCATAGCTCTCTGTATATATCAGATGGAGTTTAAGTACATTTCAAGTTCATTACTTTTATTACGCAATCATTGTATGTTAATATGAAATAGATTTAATTTTATGTTCTTTTGTGGCTTGGTGTTTACTTTTACGTTTCTAATTTCTTCGGCGAAAAAACTGAAACCTACTGATGCGAATTCTTTCCGGCCAGAAATCTAAGATATAGTCAGTAACATCGTTGAAAAATAATAAAAATAGGAGAGGACCCAGGTTTGAGCCTTGTGGCACACCACTAGTAGATATGTAATCATGAGAACGGAAACCTTTATATTGTACAAAGTTAGTTCGACCCGATAAGTAACTTTTTACCAATTTCACGATACAATCACTTAAACTGAACTTATGCAACTTTTTGATGAGTAAGTCATGCTGCACCGTGTCAAAGGCCTTGGATAAGTCTGTGTATATAACATCACGATTATCCAAGGTATCAGACACAACTGATGTAAAGTTGCATAACTTGGTTACTGTCGACCTGCCTCTAAGAAGGCCGTGTTGATTCGAAGATAGGCGTCGTGCAATGTGGTTGTATATGATGTTGTACAACATTATTTCAAAGATTTTGGCAAAATTATCAATAAAGGAAATGGGACGATAGTTATTTATGTCATCAACGTTATTTTTGTGAATTGGGACAATCCTGGAGGATTTCCAGATTGCAGGAAATTTGCTATGCTTTAATATGATGTTGTATATATGTAAGAGAGGAGTTGATAAGGCATAACGGCAGAGTCTTACAATAATTGCTGGGATATTATCCCAGTTAGATTTTGTTTTAAAGCTTTGGTTGATGACAGGAATTCATCTAGATTGAAATATTTAATTAATAACATTTGTTCGTGTTTTAGGGGTAAATGGGTGGTATCATATTCGACAGTACTCGCTGAGTAAACAGATGAAAAATACTTTCATAATACCGGGTATTCTAGTTTTGCCTTTACGCTCGTTTATAAATGACCACAGTTTCTGGGGATCCTTTTTAATATCAACCTCGATCGAGGATATATAGTTATCAAAGTCTACCTTGATACTATCTCTGCAAAGTCTTCTATAATGCGTATATCGCTGTATATTAAACAAAGATCTGCGGGTATTCATTATCTTGCGAAAATGTTGTTTGCGCTTAACATTATGAATAGTTAAACGCGAGAACCAGAAGAGAAATTTATGTTTTTTTACAGATTTTAATGGGACACATAATTTAATATAATCATTTAATATGTTATAGAGCTCGTCGCAAGCCAAGTCGGGATCATCCAAATTAACAACAGGATCCCAGTTAGTTTCACCAATGAGTTTGTACAGTAGAGGAAAATTTGTTTTCTTGAAGTTGTACGTTGTTTTAGATAAAGAAAAATTTCTAGCAGTGTTTGTGGTGAGTGATTGACGATCAATTTCATTGTAAGAGACTTCGAAAAACCATTGTTGATGACAATTTCTGAGAGCAATTTAAGATTTTTGTTTAATAATGAAGGGTGACAATTTTTTTTTAATTCTGTTGGCCAAGACTAATACTGTATTAATTTTCATTTTGAGGGGTGCATTTGAGTGGAAATTTATGTAACGCCCTGAGTTGGATGGTTTTCTGTACCAGTCGAATATGATAGTGTTTTTCTCTAATCTTATGATCTTAGTATCTAGAAAGGATAAGCGAGAGTTTACTTCCTGCTCAACAGTGAATTTAACAGTCGTATTATAACTGTTGGAAATTGTTACTGTGTCGTCAACCAATTCAGGGGGTACTGTTAAGACAAGATTGTCTACATGTTTTTTAATAAATGAAGCAGTGACGCTGTTTAGGGAATACGGTATCAAGGAGTGTGTCCATTGCAATTAAAGCGAGGATGGGACTGAGGGAGAGCGCCCATTGGGGTACCGAAAATATCCTTATTGAAATTTCCATTAAAGGTAAAATTAATGCAAACAAATCTGATTAGTCTAACAGAATCAAACATCCCTAATTCCGTGTGCGGTTTCACCCAGTCATAGTTGCACTCGATAATCTCGACAACCAAATCCAAAGGAATATTTGTGAAGAGTGAGACCACGTCTAGAGAGTGACCAGCATTTAATTGAAAACCATTAAATTCGTCTATGAAGATGAAGGTATCGTGAACGTTATAACCTGTACGATGTGAAAACGCCCTAGATTAAGTTCTAAATAGCAATAAAACAGTAAAAATTGAGTTTTTTAATAGAAAGGCACTAATTGTTAATTTAAATCACAGCAACAAATTTCTTGGACGAGCAACTGACCTGGTGTCAGCATGTTGATCATGTGTGTAGTAAATTAAATACTGCTTACTATGCAGTTCTTAAACTAAAACCTATTTTAACAAGAGAGTCAATCATGAGTCTCTACTACTCATTGATATATCCTTATGTCTCCTATAATATACCAGCGTAGGAAAGAAATGATATTCAAATGATATTCATAGCCCAAAAAAGAATATTAAGATTATTTTTTTTACAAAACTAGACTGGAGACTTACCGTAGTTTATTAAGGAGAACAACATACTTACAGTAGTATGCATTTACATATTTAAAATAGCAACATTTGCTGGGAAAAATCTGGAGATGTGAACAATAATTACGATACCAGACACGGCAAGGGTTTACGCATAACGAAACACGCTTGTGTTATATAAGAGATCGGACTACTACTATTATGGTATACTATAAACTATCAAAATATCTTAAGCAAGTAATTAATCGCAACCAATTTAAGCAAAAACTCAAACAATACGTAATGAAAAAGTGTTATTATGCATTTACACTGACTTACTATCAATTTTTAATATTGTAAGTCTTAATACAAGACGATTCAATTCTGATGTGGTACTTGTTTTTAAACTGCTTCATGGTATCGTGGACTGTCCTGACCTGCTCAGTTTGATAGGTATCCATGTTCCTTCTCGTCCTCTGCGTGCTAATGTCCCTTTCCACATTCCGTTTCATCGGACGGATTACGCCCAACAATCTGCGGCTACACGGGTCCTAAGACACGCAAACCTTACCGACCCAAAATTTGATTTCTTTGCGGGATCGCTTAAAGTTTTACGTCGGGTACTTTCTTGATATTTTAATATGTTGTAATAGTCGCGTCAACCATTGCGAACCCCTGGGAAAGTGGTGGCAAAGGTCGGATCGGGATGCGGTTTTCTGCATTCTCTTCCAAAACGATTATCTCGGAATGTGCCTGGGTAGAATTTCCCCGGGGACCGAAAATTGCATCGCTGCAGGCCAAAGTACACGCCCCTCCCCCCCCCTTATGAGGTTGTTAAAGTTTGAAGGAGGCTTATTTCGGAGAGGTGTAACTGAAAGTGTAGCGCATCAATGGATTAAAAGTTTTTTGTTCTCAAAAGATCTTATCGAGGGCATGGAAGAGTTCACCAAATGTGCATCCACAAGAAGTCACCAACACAAAGATTCAACAGATTCCAGGATCCGGACAGATTTGAAATCATTGAAACTGATTGAGAACTTCTTCCAGCAATATGATCCATTCCCTGAATCCATAGACTGCCTCATAAACATAGCTAATGGAATGAGTGCGGGCATCGAGAGCAATTGCCACAATGCTTTTGAAGAAGGTGTGAAGGTTATGCAAGATATTGCGGGAACAAATTTCAAGGATCTTAAATTAACTCGAGCAAAAATCGTCAAAACTATCGCCTCCTGTGAGAGTAAACTTAAAGTCAACAACAAAGTTATAGAAATTGACCCCGACGTCCTCTTTCACAGAATATGGGCGTTAAGAAAAGGTGATGAAGAAGTGATGAAGTACCTTAAGTTCGAGTTGTCTCCATTTCCTCAGGCATACTTTAATAATTTCGGAATGCTGAAGAATACAAAGTCCGAATTGTATTCACAGTTCACGAGAACTTCCGAGAGTATTCGTGATCCTGAAAAGA
This sequence comes from Ocypus olens, assembly GCA_910593695.2. Lineage (NCBI taxonomy): Eukaryota > Metazoa > Arthropoda > Insecta > Coleoptera > Staphylinidae > Ocypus > Ocypus olens. The sequence goes on from OU343060.1 coordinate 35,874,102, forward strand.
CATTTTTTGTCCTGGACGGAGGATTACTGATTCACAAAGTCAGATGGACAATTGGACAAAAATTCTCGGTGATTATGGAAAATTACGTGAAGTATATTTTGAACCATTACGGCCGACGCGTGATAGTTATTTTTGATGGTTACCAATCACCCACTACTAAAGAATCTGAAAGGAACCGTCGCGCCAATCGGGGAAGTTCAGCAGACGTGCGTTTTACCGAAAGAATGGCGTTACAAATACAACAAGATAAATTTTTACAAAATAAAAATAATAAAAATAACATTATTAAAATGCTCCGGGCCAAACTTACCACATCCGGGATAGTTTCTGAGCAATGTGTAGCGGACGCTGATCGTACGATTGTAACGACAGCTCTGAAAGAATCCACGGACGTTACAAAAAAGGTCGTTATAGTCGCGGAAGATATAGACGTTGCCGTAATATTAACCGCACTCTGCCCGGCAGATAATGAAATATTTCTCCAGAAACCTCCGAGGGCCAATAAACCGGAAGCAGTATACTCTTCACGTAGCTTGTCTCATGTGCCACGATCGGCGGATAACATTTTGTTGCTTTATGCAATAACGGGTTGCGATACGGTATCCGCAACGTACTACCAGGGAAAAATGAAATTTTTCAACACCTTCGAAAACTTCCCAGACCTCGAAGCTCATGCCGCGAAGTTCAAGGAACCTGGTTTGTCAACCGAGGAAATTTTTGAAAATGGGGCGCAGTTGATCCTGGCAATGTATGGTGCCCCACTCTCATTCAGGAAGCCGAATATACCTGATGAGTACAAGCTAACATGGGAGAACTTACTCCACACGTACAGGCAGAGAATGTATCTAAAAAGCGCTGTAAAGGGGAGAGTAAATTTAGGGAAAATTCTCCCCACACTAGACGCCATCCAACAGCATCTAAAGAGGGTCTATTTGCAAGTCCAAAATTGGCTGCACGGAGACCAGGTGACCATGGACCCATCAGAATGGGGGTGGATGAGAACGAAGGACGACACACTGGTCCCTGTACAAATGACACAAAAACCTGCACCTGATGATATTTTGGAACTAATATTCTGTGGATGCGCAGGAAATTGTGATCGGATGTCATGCAGTTGCAGGAAGCACGGTCTCCCTTGTAATCTTGCATGTAAAAATTGTGAAGGCTCTAGCTGCACCAACACTGACAAATATTCAGTAGAAACACTTATAGTGGCGGAGAGAGAGGCCTTAGATGAAGAAGACTGTCTCCTTCAGAATATGTCAGTTGTTGAGGAAGAAAATGAGAGTTCTGATGTGTCATTTGATGCTGGAGTTGATATTCAGCAACGTATATAAACATTGATGATATTAATTTATGAGGTGAGAGAAAGTTTGAGTTGGGTTGAATTTGATCTGAGTTAAATAAAAAGTTTTTAATCCGCAATTGTATAAATATTGACTTCTTTATTTACTTTTTATTAATTTCTCTCCTCCTCGCATTATTTAAGTAGAATCAACAATTCCACAAGATGTAAAGATAAAAATCCCAGCGCGGCAGGCGTCGAGAAGGTTGGTTTGGACGTGAAATTCGGAACCACCGCCCCACAAAACTGCCCTATTATGATTTTCGGGTTGTTTTTGGCACTCTTCTCAAGAAAACTCTCGAAGACGACGTTCTAGCCCGGGTTTCGGTGCACCAGGTGCCAGTGGGGTGCTCGCCGATGCCAGATTTGGATTCAGCGGGCCAAAAAACCCCCCAGAATGATTTTTGATTGACCTTCTTTGATTGTGTCAGGAAAACTCCCGGAGATGACGTTTAGGGTCAGGTTCTGGTGCACCAGGTGTTCGGAGGTCAATTTGAACATTATATTCGTGATCAGCGGCCTCGAAAACCCCCGAGTACCCGATCCGGGCGAGTTCTGACCCTTATTTATCAAATTTTAAAATCTTCCAAAAGGCCTCCCAGATAATGCATTTTTCGCGTGCACTTTGGCCTGCAGCGATGCAATTTTCGGTCCCCGGGGAAATTCTACCCAGGCACATTCCGAGATAATCGTTTTGGAAGAGAATGCAGAAAACCGCATCCCGATCTGACCTTTGGCACCACTTTCCCAGCATGGTACCCACTTCCGCAAGGGTTGACGCGACTATAATGTCTTGAACTGTTTATACATTTTAATTTGTCTTGTCATGTCTTAAACTGTTTATATACCGGGTGTGGCACTTAAGACGCCTCGGACCATAGCTCCTTTACGATAAAAGCTATCGAGAAAAATCTTAGAACAAAGTGGTGCATAGTTACCGTCGCTATGTTTTAAAAATATTTCTAATCATCAGTGGCGTGCCGTACTCCAGTGGCGTACCAAACTTATGTTTTTTTAAATGGAATGCCCTATTTTTTATTGCAGATTTGGAAAGTGCTCGACGAGTACTTATTTTTTTATCTTACATGTTATACCCTTCACTTTAGCGGTTTCGCTGTTATAACCCCTTCTTTCAAAATTGCGCCCCATTTTTGAGATTTTTTTGTAGAGAAACTAATTGACGCCGGCGCCTAAATTTTGAATTGAGGTACAGGTTAAGACCTCGTATACCTTCACATAATTTTTTTTCGGGTAATTTATGGCAAAAAAATAATTTTTGATTGATCTTCGCATGTTGTCATTTTTTCCGAAAATTTCAAATGGCACCCCCCTAAAAAAATTACGGCGTTGTACAGCCAAAACTCTAAATTTTTCATTGGTGTAAAAAAAATTACACATTGCATAACAAAATTTCGGAGAAAAAAGGAATTTCATCGCAAATGTCGGGAAACGTTTTCCGTTCCCAAGTGTGCCATGAGAAAACAAAAGATTGGTAATTGTCAAAGTAAATTATTAGACGCCAGTAGCAGCCATAAGTCATTTTTGATAAACGTTCTAAAAATGTTCCGAACTCAAGAGGAAATGGTTGACATGATATTTATTCTTGGAGAATGTAACAAGAATTGTTTCTTGGCATCACGAGTGTACGCTGCGAGATATCCGCACAGGGCACATCCAAATGAACGTGCGTTTCAAAAAGTGTTGGAGAGATTTACTACTACGGGAAGTGTGAAACGGCCAAGGAGAGTTAGAAAGAAGGCAGTTATTACCGAAAATAATGAACTGCGGTATATCACCAGAAGTTGCGGTTATGCCTCCAGCAGGAAGGTCATCATTTCGAACATTTAGTTTAAGTTGTTAAATTTTCTTTATCTGCATTTTTCATATCATGTTGAATAAATAGGTACATACTATTATGTTGACCGTATTTGTGTATTTGTTTTGGTACTTTGACAATTACCAATCTTTTGTTTTCTCATGGCACACTTGGGAACGGAAAACGTTTCCCGACATTTGCGATGAAATTCCTTTTTTCTCTGAAATTTTGTTATGCAATGTGTAATTTTTTTTACACCAATGAAAAATTTAGAGTTTTGGCTGTACAACGCCGTAATTTTTTTAGGGGGGTGCCATTTGAAATTTTCGGAAAAAATGACAACATGCGAAGATCAATCAAAAATTATTTTTTTTCCATAAATTACCCGAAAAAAAATTATGTGAAGGTATACGAGGTCTTAACCTGTACCTCAATTCAAAATTTAGGCGCCGGCGTCATGTAGTTTCTCTACAAAAAAATCTCAAAAATGGGGCGCAATTTTGAAAGAAGGGGTTATAACAGCGAAACCGCTAAAGTGAAGGGTATAATATGTTAGATAAAAAAATAAGTACTCGTCGAGCACTTTCCAAATCTGCAATAAAAAATAGGGCATTCCATTTAAAAAAACATAAGTTTGGTACGCCACTGGAGTACGGCACGCCACTGATGATTAGAAATATTTTTAAAACATAGCGACGGTAACTATGCACCACTTTGTTCTTAGATTTTTTTCGATAGCTTTTATCGTAAAGGAGCTATGGTCCGAGGCGTCTTAAGTGCCACACCCGGTATATTTATATTTTAATCTGTCTCGTAACATCTTGTATTGTATATATGTTTATTTTATTTTAATTTATTACTGTATTGAAATGGCTTCCGCAAATAAATACCAAATTTAGCGATTTTTAAATGATGCTCCAGAGACTTAGTTTTTTTTCTCTTATATTTTATGTACCACTAGTAGATAATAATAGCCGATACGTGGCCAGGAAGTGATCCCGGAAAACCGGAAGTCAAAATGGCAACGCTGTACGTGCAAAATGTCCGTCAATTTAGTGGCGGGAAATTCAAATCTGGGGGATTTTAGGGTGAAAAAATTCAAATCTGGGGGATTTCTGGGTGAAAAAATTCAAATCTGGGGGATTTCGGGGTGGAAAAATTCAAATCTGGGGGATTTTTAACTCAAAATGTTCACCAACTGTCAAAATCTGGGGGATTTTAGTGGCGGGATATTCGAAATCTGGGCGAATAAACTGGCAACAGCGCAGCTTGGAAGTTCTACAGTGTTGCCGAAAAGGCATCCGGTTTCCGGGAATTCCATCCGGTTTCACCCTGGAATGGCAACGCTGTCGAGCTTTAAGTTTAAGTTCGTGGCGGGAAATTCAAATCCAAAGTTCAGCGCCAGCCAAAGTTCTAAAGCGGGAAATTAAAAAGGTGGGGTCAACTTAAAGTTTTACAAAAGTGCCAACTGTTCACCAAAGTTTATTACCAACCTAATAGCTGGATTTATTTGTGGGTAATTTAAAATATGTGAATATATCCGTAACGACTCGTCGGATTTGGTGTAGATATCTACTTTGCACGTTTTGAAATCTGATTCGGCAATCTGATTGATTGAAAGTGCTAGTTATTTCATCATCCTCGAATATAACGAGCAGTTATTATGAATTCATCTTTATTGTAACGCGATGCATGATCTTAGAAGTGTGATTAATAACCGCAGGTTTTTGCGTAAAAGTGGAAGTATTGTTTCGATGAAAATTCTCAAATTAGAAAAGACAATCGAAAAACTGCGGAGAGACCTTGAATTGCGAAATAATTTAAACAACGAGTTGGTGAGACGTTTCGAAAAATTGACAATTTGTGTAAAAAGTGCAGTAACTTGTTGTGCTCAAGTTTCATCGCCGACGGACCGAAACAGCAAGCATCAGCAAAATATCAAATGGACAGGCGCGACCGTAAGGAGATTTCGTGGGATAAAACAGGAAATCCTATGCGATAAGTGTCGGATTCGGCGTAGATATGCACTAATTAAAATGGAGCCGGAAATATTTGCAAGCGATGACGTCAAAAACATAGTTAAGAGCCGCCCTTATAAACCCAGGGACGAACCATGAATTCACCATTCAGTCAAGTTTCGTTTAGAGTTTTCAAAATGTTCTCTTGGAATGAATTCGTAGGATTGTGGGCGCAGTTGGTGCTGTGGCTGGCACGCCACCCTCTGGACCCGACCAGACTTAGCCGGTTCACGAATCTGGAGCCTAGGGAGAGGAATCAGGTGAGAAACGTCTTTCATCTGGTACTTGGCGGGAGCAGCCAGGTTGGAGACCGTCCTGGACTCCTACGTAAGGTCGGGACTTGTAAACACACGTTCCGAGATGGACGAGGAGGCGTATGAGGAGCCTTTCCACCGTTGGGACCTACAGCCGGAGGGACTCCCCATGGCGGTGATGCCTTATCCCGTGGTGTCTGTCCCTTGCAACGGCTGTGCAGACCGGTACCAGCAGGAGGAGCAGGAGGAGGAAGAAGACGCCGAGCGGGAAGAAGAATTCCGGCGCCACCTAAGGCGGATCGAGGACTCCGACTACAATTCGGGGGACTCGGACGATTCGGAGGATTCGGCGGAGGAGCAGGAGCAGGCGGAGTAGCGCCGTAATTTATTTTTACGTGTATTACGTGTATATGTTTTTATTTTTAATTTTTTTTTTTAATTTTTTTTTTTTTTGATAACTTACATTCTTTTAATGTAATGTCTTATTTTGTGTATTATTTTGTATTTTAATACTAACGTTTTTTTTAAATATGTTTATGATGTGTTCTTGATCAATTAACCCTTTTAAATAGCCATGTTCGAATGCATAGTTGGCGTTCATAATAACGGATTTTATTTTTGTAACAATTAAGTTTTGATAAAATGGTTTTCATTTCGCATTTATCATCCATTTTACGGTAATATTTAAATAAAAACACTATGTTATAATTGAAAAAAGTATTTTATTTCCTTTACATATTTTCCTTTACATATTTTAATAATTTTTGCACGTCAACAATACTGCAAACACTTAGCCTATTACTATGCAATAGACAGCAATACATTTATTTTTTTAAATTAGGACATTGATTATCAAGCTCTAAATTAATAACATTATCAAAAAATTTAGACAGGTAAGTACATTTTTGACTGCCTTTCACGTATACAGTATCTGCAGGTAATTTTTTTAATATAGCCGGTAATTCACTTTCGCCACTACCATACGGAATTCTGTGGTAATTGTTTTCCAACCATCGCACTTGTTTCTGGGAGGTTGAACTAAGATTGCGAAATGGGGTCGGCGGTTTGAATACGTGGTAAAGTAGATTTATTCCATCATTCGTAGCAGCAAGTTCTTTCGGAGTAAAGTCGGGAGCATTGAATCCTTGGATGTCGATGAATAATGCCCTAGGAGGTGGGGGCGGAATGTGTTTCAAGAGAACTGGAGCTAATATTTTTTCCATATCATGAACCCTCTTCATGAACCGCTGCCTATCGTTTGCTTCCTGCACCCAGTTTGCTGTATTATCATCTTCTTCCAACACATACATGAAAGTGACGGGCACTAAATCGAAGCACACTTTTTCAACCATCTTAAATTATTTTTCTAACTATCCCGGATAACGGTGTATACCCGACAATTGAATCGCTCAGAATGAGACAATAAGCGCGAGTGTTGTCTTTAAATATTTCTGAAGCTTCCATCTCAATGCGCGGGTCCACTGTTGAAGACTTTACGCTTTCGTTTTGTTTGGATTCATCAAATACGAAAAATGAATAATCTTTAAAATTCGTAAATGAGAAATGCTGTCTATTTGTATGATTGTAATAACTCTGCTGAAATTGGCAATACATATTGTATACAGTTAAGTAATCATTATTTCCAAAATCCAAATTTAAGTGATCATATGGATAAGATTCCGAGTTCAGGTAAATTCCTATGTTTCTTATATTGCTGTTATCAAACATTGAAGCATCAGACTCCCTTTTTATTTTCTTGGAAAGCGATAATTATGTATCGGGGCTTCTCCAAACTGCTTGAGGTTTTTACGACCCATATATCATCTCTAGATTTTTTCATGGCTGGTAGTTCATGCAATTCCCATTTTCGAAATGGAATTAATATATTTGGATCGTTTTTAATTTGCTCAAACATTTGCAATTTCAATTCATCATTCAGTTGAATGTGTGGTACCCGCCATTCAATTTTATTGAGTTTAAATTTAATTTGGGCAACAACCGCATCATCATCATCATATTTGAAACAATTCACGTCACTGGAGGATCGCAACAAAACCAATTCCTGTTTTACATTGATTATTAACTTTTGATAATCCTCAGCAAATCCCATTAAACACTTTAACGGTATTTGTGCATAAAATATCTTGTTTGGAAAAAATGTTTTTATGTGACCAGTCTTAGCCCATCCAGAAATACCGAGTACTTTCATGTCTTCTGAATCATCATATGAAACATATCCCTTTAGAGTACTGATAATTCCCAAGTCCCTGGTTCGATCGACTTCAATACCGTTTAGTTCATATCTAATTTCCTCAAACAGGAAAGCGAACGCGTTTGTAACTAATTCAAATTTTTTACCCTCAGATAAATTGTATTCAACTTCCCCGCTCAAGTAAATGTAACTGTCTGCTGGACAGGTATAAATATCTTGATTTTGTATTGTTATCCTTATCTCATCGCTGTTTCCAAAGTTTGTAGCTCTAGGTTGATATGTTTGATACTGATATTTGACAATTCTCTCGTCGTAGTGGACTTTATCGAATACACCAATTTTATCCATTATATTTAATTTTATAACCGAGAGAAGTCAATTTAGCAAGACTGATACGTGTCACTTCTTTGGGTGATGAACTCGAAGTGATGGTCTTTAGGTGTACACCCCCCTTTTTATCAAAAACAATACCCATCACAACGTCTTTAATTCGAATCCAATCAAAATGTGTTCTCCTCTAAAATTTACAAACTCGCCTTCTTGGTCAACAATTCTCAGCGTTATATTATCAATCCGATCTCGAGTGTTTACAGGTAAATATAAAATATTTTTCGGCTCTATATTTATAGCAAAACCTGGATCAACAGATGGACTAAACTCAAATAAGGTGTGTGACAAGTTACTGTCGTAATAAGCACCGCTAGTAATATTGCACTCGATTCTTATACTATTAACTTTAATTATTTGCACGGGTAAATCAGATTTATGCAGTGCCCCCGCTTTTAGAATTTTATTTCCAGAAAATCCTAATATTTTTCCAATAGTACCTTTATGCGATGAAAAATCAATATCGTATTTACTTTTAATTTCACTTTTTAGCGTTTTATTATTGGGTTTAAGTGACAACACTTTATCAGCTTCCGTTTGTGCCGCTTCACTTATCAACAGCTGACGTTGTAAATATGATTCAATGTCATTAATTTCGTACGATCCCGTTGAAATTGAGATTATTTGATTTTTCCCATAAATAAATTTATTGTTCCGGTCCTCTTAAATATTCGGAATTGAATTATATGTATGCAATCCTATTAATCCTAAACAATACTGACGACTCGGATCAAGTTCAATCGGTGGATACATGACTAAGACATCTTTACTATATCATCTTTATTTATACAAAAATGCTAAGCACAAATGTCCACAGTTGTAAGAACCAAAGTTTTGATATTGATCATGATTATATTTTATATGACAATTATTAAAATATTTAATCACTTCTAATGGTGGTGATAAATTTCCGAAACTATCAAAGTAGCGAACAGTATCTCTAGCCTTTTTATAAGCCACCCAATGCGTTCCTAATCCATATTAATAATACCTGCTTCTCTATAATGAGGTTTTGATGGTAGCGCATCACGCATAAACACTCCTCTAAAATGTTTAACGTTTCTAGCCCCATTTAGCAAATCGACATCGGTTAGGGCGCGGTTGGGTAGCGATTTCATTAGTTTTTTGACTTGTGTTGATGTTTGAAAAAGAGGCCCGTACCTTTACGATATGGTTTTAAAAATAATCCTTACCCCGGTTTACCGAGAGCAATGGCTTCCATCGTTTTATTGTGCCTTTCAGCTTCCGCAAGTTTTGATCGTGCATCTTTAGCACTATTCGCAGCTTTGGCAATACCAGCAGCACCCCCGGCCAAGGTCCCGAGGGCGCTCAATCCGGCAAAAATTGGAATTAGTGGTAGAATTCCGCCCTGTTTTGGAATGGGGATAATTCTCGGAGCACTAATTTTTTTCTTACCACCAACCTCTCGTATAGCAATCTTTCAGGTAGCTGTAATTCCAAGACAGGTAGCTGTTATTGCAAAACAGGTAGCAGTTATTCCAAATCAGGTAGCTGTTATTCCAAGACAGGTAGCTGTTATTCCAAGACAGGTAGCAGTTATTAAAAACAGGTCGGCATCTTTGCACAGCTGTTTTAGCACTACCACAAACTCTGATTACTTCAGTATTATATACTGATCAAGACCTTTCCAATATCTACCTTACTCCGAGTCTTTATCAATAGTAATGAAACCGAATTTTTCTTTCCAGCACTCTACACATAAAGACTTAAATGTCTCAAAGGTCATATCACTGCTCACGTGATCAGCGTACACATGCTTCAAGTTGAGATCATCTTGTTTAAATAATATTATAAAATTAGCATTATCTCGTATTAAATGTTTAGGAATTCTAGTATAAGTCTGACAAAGATAGAAATAATCTATATTATTATGTCTACCCATACTGAAATATTCTCGGACTTTGTCTTGCTTGTCACAAGCGACATCATCGAATATGAAAACTGAATGCTCTTTCGCCTCCTCAGGACTTATAATTTCAGCGTTCTCTCTATATGGAAAATATTCAATTTCAGGCATAGCATCTATCGTTTTTTGCAAAAATATGTATTTCGGTTGATATAGTGACTTGGAGTAAATGTAAACGTTTTCAAACCTTAAACCGTTTTCATTGAACAGGAGCGATAGCATTACATTTGATTTACCTCAATTTGATGGTCCGCAAATAAGTGCTCTAATTGAATTAGGTAGTAGATCGCCATGTCTCAGGATTTTATTCTTAAATCCCTCGCCCACTCACTTATCTAAATTTGATATTGGAAGTGATGGTTTCTGTTTGACAACCCTCATTGCACTAACACCAGTGACTTCAGCTCAGGGTATATATAGCCCACCAATTCCAAGTAACTTTCAAATGATGACTTGCAGCGGTAGAGGTATCATCAACTCATTAATCAATAAGCTCCCGTTCGAAGCACACATACCCGGCTATCAGTATTGTGGTCCGGGGACCAAGTTAGAAAAGCGGTTAAAAAGAGGCGACCCCGGCATTAATCCCCTGGACGCCGCCTGTAGACAGCACGACATTGCTTACTCTACACATAAGGACTTAAGCGAGAGACATAAAGCTGATAAGGTGTTGGAGGAGGCTGCTTGGACTAGGGTAAAAGCAAAGGACGCTAAATTCGGGGAAAAAACCGCAGCGTGGACGGTTACGAACGTGATGAAAGCTAAGAGAAAAACGGGCATGGGTATCAAAAAAACCCTTTTAAGGAGTGGAGTAGTTATGAAGGCTCGAAAAGCTATTAAGCGATTTAAACGAAAAATTGATAAGCCTGGCGGTGTTAAAGAGAGTAGTAAGATTGCATTATCTGCAGCAAAGATTGCTATACGAGAGGTTGGTGGTAAGAAAAAAATTAGTGCTCCGAGAATTATCCCCATTCCAAAACAGGGCGGAATTCTACCACTAATTCCAATTTTTGCCGGATTGAGCGCCCTCGGGACCTTGGCCGGGGGTGCTGCTGGTATTGCCAAAGCTGCGAATAGTGCTAAAGATGCACGATCAAAACTTGCGGAAGCTGAAAGGCACAATAAAACGATGGAAGCCATTGCTCTCGGTAAACCGGGGTAAGGATTATTTTTAAAACCATATCGTAAAGGTACGGGCCTCTTTTTCAAACAACAACACAAGTCAAAAAACTAATGAAATCGCTACCCAACCGCGCCCTAACCGATGTCGATTTGCTAAATGGGGCTAGAAACGTTAAACATTTTAGAGGAGTGTTTATGCGTGATGCGCTACCATCAAAACCTCATTATAGAGAAGCAGGTATTATTAATATGGATTAGGAACGCATTGGGTGGCTTATAAAAAGGCTAGAGATACTGTTCGCTACTTTGATAGTTTCGGAAATTTATCACCACCATTAGAAGTGATTAAATATTTTAATAATTGTCATATAAAATATAATCATGATCAATATCAAAACTTTGGTTCTTACAACTGTGGACATTTGTGCTTAGAATTTTTGTATAAATAAAGATGATATAGTAAAGATGTCTTAGTCATGTCTCAGACCTTTACCCTACAAGGTGTAAGTAGTGTGCTCTCTGTAAACTATTATCCACCGATTGAACTTGATCCGAGTCGTCAGTATTGTTTAGGATTAATAGGATTGCATACATATAATTCAATTCCGAATATTTAAGAGGACCGGAACAATAAATTTATTTATGGGAAAAATCAAATAATCTCAATTCCAACGGGATCGTACGAAATTAATGACATTGAATCATATTTACAACGTCAGCTGTTGATAAGTGAAGCGGCACAAACGGAAGCTGATAAAGTGTTGTCACTTAAACCCAATAATAATACGCTAAAAAGTGAAATTAAAAGTAAATAAGATATTGATTTTTCATCGCATAAAGGTACTATTGGAAAAATATTAGGATTTTCTGGAAATAAAATTCTAAAAGCGGGGGCACTGCATACATCTGATTTACCCGTGCAAATAATTAAAGTTAATAGTATAAGAATCGAGTGCAATATTACTAGCGGTGCTTATTACGACAGTAACTTGTCACACACCTTATTTGAGTTTAATCCATCTGTTGATCCAGGTTTTGCTATAAATATAGAGCCGAAAAATATTTTATATTTACCTGTAAACACTCGAGATCGGATTGATAATATAACGCTGAGGATTGTTGACCAAGAAGGCGAGTTTGTAAATTTTAGAGGAGAACACATTTTGGTTGGATTCGAATTAAAGACGTTGTGATGGGTATTGTTTTTGATAAAAAGGGGGTGTACACCTAAAGACCATCACTTCGAGTTCATCACCCAAAGAAGTGACACGTATCAGTCTTGCTAAATTGACTTCTCTCGGTTATAAAATTAAATATAATGGATAAAATTGGTGTATTCGATAAAGTCCACTACGACGAGAGAATTGTCAAATATCAGTATCACACATATCAACCTAGAGCTACAAACTTTGGAAACAGCGATGAGATAAGGATAACAATACAAAATCAAGATATTTATACCTGTCCAGCAGACAGTTACATTTACTTGAGCGGGGAAGTTCAATACAATTTATCTGAGGGTAAAAAATTTGAATTAGTTACAAACGCGTTCGCTTTCCTGTTTGAGGAAATTAGATATGAACTAAACGGTATTGAAGTCGATCGAACCAGGGACTTGGGAATTATCAGTACTCTAAAGGGATATGTTTCATATGATGATTCAGAAGACATGAAAGTACTCGGTATTTCTGGATGGGCTAAGACTGGTCACATAAAAACATTTTTTCCAAAGAAGAAATTTTATGCACAAATACCGTTAAAGTGTTTAATGGGATTTGCTGAGGATTATCAAAAGTTAATAATCAATGTTAAACAGGAATTGGTTTTGTTGCGATCCTCCAGTGACGTGAATTGTTTCAAATGTGGTGATGATGATGCGGTTGTTGCCCAAATTAAATATAAACTCAATAAAATTGAATGGCGGCTACCACACATTCAACTGAATGATGAATTGAAATTGCAAATGTTTGAGCAAATTAAAAACGATCCAAATATATTAATTCCATTTCGAAAATGGGAATTGCATGAACTACCAACCATGAAAAAATCTAGAGATGATATATGGGCCGTAAAAACCTCAAGCAGTTTGGAGAAGCCCCGATACATAATTATCGCTTTCCAAGAAAATAAAAAGAGAGTCGCTAATGCTGATGCTTCAATGTTTGATAACAGCAAGAAACATAAGAATTTACCTGAACTCGGAATCTTATCCATATGATCAAATTTAAATTTGGATTATGGAAATAATGATTACTTAACTGTATACAACATATTTGTTGAAGTGCCTAATTTCAACAACCAGTAATGTATACAACATGTATTGCCAATTTCAGCAGAGTTATTACAATCATACAAATAGACCGCATTTCTCATTTACGAATTTTAAAGATTATTCATTATTCGTATTTGATGTATCCAAACAAAACGAAAGCGTAAAGTCTTCAACAGTGGACCTGCGCATTGAGATGGAAGCTTCAGAAATATTTAAAGACAATACTCGCGCTTATTGTCTCATTCTGAGCGATTCAATTGTCGAGTATACACCGTTATCCGGGATAGTTAGAAAAATAATTTAAGATGGTTGAAAAAGTGTGCTTCGATTTAGTGCCCGTCACTTTCATGTATGTGTTGGAAGAAGATGATTATACAGCAAACTGGGCGCAGGAAGCAAACGATAGGCAGCGGTTCATGAAGAGGGTTGATGATATGGAAAAAATATTAGCTCCAGTTCTCTTGAAACACATTCCGCCCCCACCTCCTAGGGCATCATTCATCGACATCCAAGGATTCAACGCTCCCGACTTTACTCCGAAAGAACTTGCTGCTACGTATGATGGAATAAATCTACTTTACCACGTATTCAAACCGCCGACCCCATTTCACAATCTTAGTTCAACCTCCCAGAAACAAGTGCGATGGTTGGAAAACAATTACCACGGAATTCCGTATGGTAGTGGCGAAAGTGACTTAAGTGAATTACCGGCTATATTAAAAAAATCACCTGCAGATACTGTATACGTGAAAGTCAGTCAAAAATGTACTTACCTGTCTAAATTTTTTGATAATGTTATTAATTTAGAGCTTGATAATCAATGTCCTAATTTTAAAAAATCAATGTATTGCTGTCGATTGCATAGGAATAGGCTAAGTGTTTGCAGTATTGTTAACGTGCAAAAATTATTAAAATATGTAAAGGAAAATATGTAAAGGAAATAAAATACTTTTTTTAATTATAACATAGTGTTTTTATTTAAATATTACCGTAAAATGGATGATAAATGCGAAATGAAAACCATTCTATCAAAACTTAATTGTTACAAAAACAAAATCCGTTATTATGAACGCAAACTATGCATTCGAACATGGCTATTTAAAAGGGTTAATTGGTTCAAGAACACATCATAAACATATTAAAAAAAAACGTTAGTATTAAAATACAAAATAATACACAAAATAAGACATTACATTAAAAGAAAAAAAAATTATTAAAAAATATTACAAAACAATTCGCAAAAACATATACACACGAAAAAATAGATTATAAAACAAGATAAATTACGGCGCTACTCCGCCTGCTCCTCCTCTGAATCCTCCGAATCCTCCGAATCCTCCGAATCGTCCGAGTCTCCCGAATCGTAGTCGGAGTCCTCGATCCTCCTTAGGTGGCGCCGGTAGTCTTCTTCCCGCTCGGCGTCTTCTTCCTCCTCCTGCTCCTCCTGCTGGTACCGGTCTGCACAGCCGTTGCAGGGGACAGACAGCACAGGATAAGGCATCACCGCCATGGGGAGTCCCTCCGGCTGTAGGTCCCAACGGTGGAAAGGCTCCTCATCCGCCTCCTCGTCCATCTCGGAACGTGTTTTCACAAGTCCCGACCTTACGTAGGAGTCCAGGACGGTCTCCAACCTGGCTGCTCCCGCCAAGTACCAGATGAAAACGTTCCTCACCTGATTCCTCTCTCTAGGCTCCAGATTCGCGAACCGGCTAAGTCTGGTCGGGTCCAGAGGGTGGCGTGCCAGCCACAGCACCAACTGCGCCCACAATCCCATGAATTCATTCCAAGAGAACATTTTGAATACTCTTCACGAAACTTGACTGAATGGTGAATTCATGGTTCGTCCCTGGGTTTATAAGGGCGGCTCCTAACGATGTTTTTGACGTCATCGATTGCAAATATTTCCGGCTCTATTTTAATTAGTGCATATCTACGCCGAATCCGAGACTTACCGCATAGGATTTCCTGTTTTATCCCACGAAATCTCCTTACGTCGCGCCTGTTCATTTGATATTTTGCTGATGCTTGCTGTTTCGGTCCGTCGGCGATGAAACTTGAGCACAACAAATTACTGCAACCTTGAGCACTTTTTACACATATTGTCAATTTTTCGAAAAGTCTCACCAACTCGTTGTTTATAATTTTTCGCAATTCAAGGTCTCTCCGCAGTTTTTCGATTGTCTTTTCTAATTTGAGAATTTTCATCGAAACAATACTTCCACTTTTACGCAAAAACCTGCGGTTATTAATCACACTTCTAAGATCATGCATCGCGTTACAATAAAGATGACTTCCTAATAACTGCTCGTTATATTCGAGGATGATGAAATAACTAGCAGTTTCAACCATTCAGATTGCCGAATCAGATTTTAAAACGAGCAAAGTAGATATCAACACCAAATCCGACGAGTCGTTACGGATATATTCACATATTTTAAATTACCCACATATAAATCCAGCTATTAGGTTGGTAATAAACTTTGGTGAACAGTTGGCACTTTTGTAAAACTTTAAGATGACTCCACCTTTATAATTTCCCGCTTTAGAACTTTGGCTGGTGCTGAACTTTGGATTTGAATTTCCCGCCACGAACTTGAACTTAAAGCTCGACAGCGTTGCCATTCCAGGATGAAACCGGATGGAATTCTCGGAAACCGGATGCCTTTTCGGCAACACTGTAGAACTTCCAAGCTCTGCTGTTGGCATTTTATTCCCCGCAATTATTTTTTTTGAATTTCCCGCTTTAGAGCTTTGGCTGGCGCTGAACTTTGGATTTGAATTTCCCGCCACGAACTTGAACTTAAAGCTCGACAGCGTTGCCATTCCAGGATGAAACCGGATGGAATTCCCGGAAACCGGATGCCTTTTCGGCAACACTGTAGAACTTTCAAGCTCCGCTGTTGCCATTTTATTCCCCCAGATTTCGAATATCCCCCCACTAAAATCCCCCAGATTTTGACAGTTGGTGAACATTTTGAGTTAAAAATCCCCCAGATTTGAATTTTTCCACCCCGAAATCCCCCAGATTTGAATTTTTTCACCCAGAAATCCCCAAGATTTGAATTTTTTCACCCTAAAATCCCCCAGATTTGAATTTCCCGCCACAAAATTGGCGGCCATTTTGCGCGTACAGCGTTGCCATTTTGACTTCGGGTTTTCCAGAATCACTTCCGGGTTCACTTCCTGGCCCCGAATCGGCTGTTATCCTCTACTTAGGATCATTGCGAAAATTAAATTAAATTTATTTATTAAATGAAATTTCAATTTTTTCATTACCAATGAATAAAGTCAAATCTAGTTTGATGAAGTAGTGTTTATATGACCAAAAGCATGCCGAAAACATGTGTCGCACATAGGTGCTAGCCATTAGGATCATTGCGAAAATTAAAATTAATATTTTTATTAAATGAAATTTCAATTTTTTCATTAACAATGCATAAAGTCAAATCTATTTTAATGAAATAGTGTTTATATGACCAAAAGCTTGCCGAAAACATGTGTCGCACTTAGGTGCTAGCCATTAGGATCATTGCGAAAATTAAATTTAATTTATTTATTAAATGAAATTACAATTTTTTCATTAACAATGCATAAAGTCAAATCTTTTTTTATGAAATCGTATTTATATGACCAAAAGCATTGCGAAAACATGTGTCGCACTTAGGTGCTAGCTATTAGTCTCTTTGCGAAAATTAAATTAAATTTATTTATTAAATGAAATTTCAATTTTTTCATCAACAACGCATAAAGTCGAATTTATTTGATTAAAATCGTGTTTACACGACCAGGAGCATGCTGGAAACATGTGTCGCACTTAGGTGCTAGCTATTAGGATCATTGCGAAAATTAAAATTTAATTTATTAATTAAATGAAATTTCAATTTTTTCATTAACAATGCATAAAGTCCAATCCATTTTATTAAAATCCTGTTTATATGACCAAAAGCATTACCAAAAAAAAATGTGTCGCACTTAAGTGCAAGCAAGCTATTAGTCTCATTGCGAAAATTGAATTTAATTTATTTATTAAATAAAATTTCAATTTTTTCATTAACAATGCGTAAAGTTAAATCCATTTTAATGAAATCGTGTTTATTTGACCAAAAGCATGTTCAAAACATGTGTCGAACTTAGGTGCTGGCTATTAGGATCATTGCGAAAATTAAATTTAATATATTTATTAAATGAAATTTTAATTTTTTCATTAACAATGCATAAAGTCTAATCTATTTTAACAAAATCGTGTTTATATGACCAAAAGCATGCCGAAAACATGTGTCGCACTTAGGTCCGAGCTATTAGGATCATTGCGAAAATTAAATTTAATTTATTTATTAAATGAAATTTCAATTTTTTCATTACCAATGCATAAAGTCAAATCTATTTAAATGAAATAGTGTTTATATGACTAAAAGCATGCCGAACATATGTGTCGCACTTAGGTGCTGGTCATAAGGATCATTGCGAAAATTAAATTTAATTTATTTATTAAATGAAATTACAATTTTTTCATTAACAATGCATAAAGTCGAATCCATTTTAATAAAATAGTGCTTATATGACCAAAAGCATGCCGAACACATGTGTCGCACTTAGGTGCTGGCTATTAGGATCATTGCGAAAATTAAATTTAATTTATTTATTTAATGAAATTTCAATTTTTTCATTAACAATGCATAAAGTAAAATCTATTTTAATGAAATAGTGTTTATATGACCAAAAGAATGCCGTAAACATGTGTCGCACTTAGGTGCTAGCTATTAGGATCATTGCGAAAATTAAATTTAATTTATTTATTAAATTAAATTTCAATTGTTTCATTAACAATACATAAAGTTAAATCTATTTTAATGAAATCGTGTTTATTTGACCAAAAGCAAGCCGAAAACATGTGTCGCACTTAGGTGCTGGCTATTAGGATCGTTGCGAAAATTAAATTTAATTTATTTATTAATTGAAATTTCAATTTTTTCATTAACAATTCATAAAATCAAATCTATTTTAATAAAATAGTGTTTATATGACCAAAAGTATGCTGAAAATGTGTGTCGTATTTAGAAGCTAGCTATTAGGATCATTGCGACAATTAAATTTAATTTATTTATTAAATGAAATTTCAATTTTTTCAATAACAATGCATAAAGTCAAATTTATTTTCATGAAATAGTGTTTATATGACCAAAAGAATACCGTGAACATGTGTCGCACTTAGGTGCAAGCTATTAGGATCGTTGCGAAAATTAAATTTAATTTATTTATTAATTGAAATTTCAATTTTTTCATTAACAATTCATAAAATCAAATCTATTTTAATGAAATAGTGTTTATATGACCAAAAGCATGCAGAACACATGTGTCGCACTTAGGTGCTGGCTATAAGGATCATTGCGAAAATTAAATTTAATTTATTTATTAAATGAAAATTCAATTTTTTTATTGACAATTCATAAAGTCAAATCTATTTTAATGAAATAGTGTTTATATGACCAAAAGCATGCCGAACACATGTGTCGCACTTGGGTGCTAGCTATTAGGATCATTGCGAAAATTAAATTTAATTTATTAATTAAATGAAATATTTTTTTTCATTAACAATTCATAAAGTCAAATCTATTTTAATAAAATAGTGTTTATATGACCAAAAGAATGCCGTAAACATGTGTCGCACTTAGGTGCTAGCTATAAGGATCATTGCGAAAATTAAATTTAATTTATTTATTAAATGTAATTTCAATTTTTTCGTTAACAATTCATAAAGTCAAATCTATTTTAAAGAATTTGTGTTTATATGACCAAAAGCATGTTGAAAACATGTACCGCACTTAGGTGCTAGCCATCAGGATCATTGTGAAAATTAAATTTAATTTATTTATTAAATGAAAATTCAATTTTTTTATTGACAATTCATAAAGTCAAATCTATTTTAATGAAATAGTGTTTATATGAC
The DNA here is from genome assembly GCA_910593695.2 of Ocypus olens. Lineage (NCBI taxonomy): Eukaryota > Metazoa > Arthropoda > Insecta > Coleoptera > Staphylinidae > Ocypus > Ocypus olens. Next base: position 35,893,402 of record OU343060.1, read on the forward strand.
CAAAAGCATGCAGAACACATGTGTCGCACTTAGGTGCTGGCTATAAGGATCATTGTGAAAATTAAATTTAATTTATTTATTAAATGAAAATTCAATTTTTTTATTGACAATTCATAAAGTCAAATCTATTTTAATGAAATAGTGTTTATATGACCAAAAGCATGCAGAACACATGTGTCGCACTTAGGTGCTGGCTATAAGGATCATTGCGAAAATTAAATTTAATTTATTTATTAAATGAAAATTCAATTTTTTTATTGACAATTCATAAAGTCAAATCTATTTTAATGAAATAGTGTTTATATGACCAAAAGCATGCCGAACACATGTGTCGCACTTGGGTGCTAGCTATTGGGATCATTGCGAAAATTAAATTTAATTTATTAATTAAATGAAATATTTTTTTTCATTAACAATTCATAAAGTCAAATCTATTTTAATAAAATAGTGTTTATATGACCAAAAGAATGCCGTAAACATGTGTCGCACTTAGGTGCTAGCTATAAGGATCATTGCGAAAATTAAATTTAATTTATTTATTAAATGTAATTTCAATTTTTTCGTTAACAATTCATAAAGTCAAATCTATTTTAAAGAATTTGTGTTTATATGACCAAAAGCATGTTGAAAACATGTACCGCACTTAGGTGCTAGCCATCAGGATCATTGTGAAAATTAAATTTAATTTATTTATTAAATGAAAATTCAATTTTTTTATTGACAATTCATAAAGTCAAATCTATTTTAATGAAATAGTGTTTATATGACCAAAAGCATGCAGAACACATGTGTCGCACTTAGGTGCTGGCTATAAGGATCATTGTGAAAATTAAATTTAATTTATTTATTAAATGAAAATTCAATTTTTTTATTGACAATTCATAAAGTCAAATCTATTTTAATGAAATAGTGTTTATATGACCAAAAGCATGCCGAACACATGTGTCGCACTTAGGTGCTGGCTATAAGGATCATTGCGAAAATTAAATTTAATTTATTTATCAAATGAAATTTCAATTTTTTCATTAACAATGCATAAAGTTAAATCTATTTTAATGAATTTGTGTTTATATGACCAAAAGCATGTTGAAAACATGTACCGCACTTAGGTGCTAGCCATCAGGATCATTGTGAAAATTAAATTTAATTTATTTATTAAATGAAAATTCAATTTTTTTATTGACAATTCATAAAGTCAAATCTATTTTAATGAAATAGTGTTTATATGACCAAAAGCATGCAGAACACATGTGTCGCACTTGGGTGCTAGCTATTAGGATCGTTGCGAAAATTAAATTTAATTTATTAATTAAATGAAATATTTTTTTTCATTAACAATTCATAAAGTCAAATCTATTTTAATAAAATAGTGTTTATATGACCAAAAGAATGCCGTAAACATGTGTCGCACTTAGGTGCTAGCTATAAGGATCATTGCGAAAATTAAATTTAATTTATTTATCAAATGAAATTTCAATTTTTTCATTAACAATGCATAAAGTTAAATCTATTTTAATGAATTTGTGTTTATATGACCAAAAGCATGTTGAAAACATGTACCGCACTTAGGTGCTAGCCATCAGGATCATTGTGAAAATTAAATTTAATTTATTTATTAAATGAAAATTCAATTTTTTTATTGACAATTCATAAAGTCAAATCTATTTTAATGAAATAGTGTTTATATGACCAAAAGCATGCAGAACACATGTGTCGCACTTGGGTGCTAGCTATTAGGATCATTGCGAAAATTAAATTTAATTTATTTATTAAATGACATTTCAATTTTTTCATCAACAATGGCTAAAGTCAAATTTATTTGATTAAAATAGTGTTTATACGACCAAAAGCATACTGAAAACATGTGTCGCACTTAGGTGCTGGCTATTAGGATCATTGCGAAAATTTAATTTAATTTATTTTATAAATGAAATTTAAATTTTTTCATTAACAATGCATTAAGTCAAATCTATTTTAATGAAATATTGTGTATTTGACCAAAAGCATGCCGAAAACATGTGTCGCACTTAGATGCTAGCTATTAGGATCATTGCGAAAATTTAATTTAATTTATTTATTAAATGAAATTTAAATTTTTTCATTAACAATGCATTAAGTCAAATCTATTTTAATGAAATATTGTGTATTTGACCAAAAGCATGCCGAAAACATGTGTCGCACTTAGATGCTAGCTATTAGGATCATTGCGAAAATTAAATTTAATTTATTTATTAAATGAAATTTCAATTTTTTCATTAACAATGCATAAAGTCAAATCTATTTTCATGAAATAGTATTTACATGACCAAAAGAATGCCGTAAAAATGTGTCGCACTTAGGTGCTAGCTTTTAGGATCATTGCGAAAATTAAACTTTATTTATTTATTAAATGAAGTTTCAATTTTTTCATTAACAATGCATAAAGTCAAATCAATTTTAATGAAATAGTTTTTATATGACCAAAAGAATGCCGTAAACATGTGTCGCACTTAGGTGCTAGCTATAAGGATCATTGCGAAAATTAAATTTAATTTATTTATTAAATGTAATTTCAATTTTTTCGTTAACAATTCATAAAGTCAAATCTATTTTAAAGAAATAGTGTTTATATGGCCAAAAACATGCCGAAAACATGTGTCGCACTTAGGTGCTAGCTATTAGGATCATTGCGAAAATTAAATTTAATTTATTTATTAAATGACATTTCAATTTTTTCATCAACAATGCCTAAAGTCAAATTTATTTGATTAAAATAGTGTTTATACGACCAAAAGCATGCTGAAAACATGTGTCGCACTTAGGTGCTGGCTATTAGGATCATTGCGAAAATTTAATTTAATTTATTTATTAAATGAAATTTAAATTTTTTCATTAACAATGCATTAAGTCAAATCTATTTTAATGAAATATTGTGTATTTGACCAAAAGCATGCCGAAAACATGTATCGCACTTAGATGCTAGCTATTAGGATCATTGCGAAAATTAAATTTAATTTATTTATTAAATGAAATTTCAATTTTTTCATTAACAATGCATAAAGTCAAATCTATTTTCATGAAATAGTATTTACATGACCAAAAGAATGCCGTAAACATGTGTCGCACTTAGGTGCTAGCTTTTAGGATCATTGCGAAAATTAAACTTAATTTATTTATTAAATGAAATTTCAATTTTTTCATTAACAATGCATAAAGTCAAATCTATTTTCATGAAATAGTGTTTATATGACCAAAAGAATGCCGTGAGCATGTGTCGCACTTAGGTGCAAGCTATTAGGATCATTGCGAAAATTAAATTTAATTTATTTATTAAATGAAATTTCAAATTTTTCTTTAACAATTCATAAAGTCAAATCTATTTTAATAAAATAGTGTTTATATGACCAAAAGCATGCCGAAAACATGTGTCGCACTTAGGTGCTAGCTATTAGGATCTTTGCGAAAATTAAATTTAATTTATTTATAACATGAAATTTCAAATTTTTTCATTAACAATGTATAAAGTCAAATCTATTTTAATGAAATAGTGTTTACATAACCAAAAGCATGCCGAAAACATGTGTCGCACTTGGGTGCTAGCTATTAGGATCTTTGCGAAAATTAAATTTTATTTATTTATTTAATGAAATTTCAATTTTTTCATTAACAATGCATAAAGTCAAATCTATTTTAATGAAATAGTGTTTATATGACCAAAAGCATGCCGTAAACGTGTGTCGCACTTAGCTGCTAGCTATTAGGATCATTGCGAAAATTAAATTTAATTTATTAATTAAATGAAATATTTTTTTTCATTAACAATTCATAAAGTCAAATCTATTTTAATAAAATAGTGTTTATATGACCAAAAGAATGCCGTAAACATGTGTCGCACTTAGGTGCTAGCTATAAGGATCATTGCGAAAATTAAATTTAATTTATTTATTAAATGTAATTTCAATTTTTTCGTTAACAATTCATAATGTCAAATCTATTTTAAAGAAATAGTGTTTATATGGCCAAAAACATGCCGAAAACATGTGTCGCACTTAGGTGCTAGCTATTAGGATCATTGCGAAAATTAAATTTAATTTATTTATTAAATGACATTTCAATTTTTTCATGAACAATGGCTAAAGTCAAATTTATTTGATTAAAATAGTGTTTATACGACCAAAAGCATGCTGAAAACATGTGTCGCACTTAGGTGCTGGCTATTAGGATCATTGCGAAAATTTAATTTAATTTATTTATTAAATGAAATTTAAATTTTTTCATTAACAATTCATTAAGTCAAATCTATTTTAATGAAATATTGTGTATTTGACCAAAAGCATGCCGAAAACATGTATCGCACTTAGATGCTAGCTATTAGGATCATTGCGAAAATTAAATTTAATTTATTTATTAAATGAAATTTCAATTTTTTCATTAACAATGCATAAAGTCAAATCTATTTTCATGAAATAGTATTTACATGACCAAAAGAATGCCGTAAACATGTGACGCACTTAGGTGCTAGCTTTTAGGATCATTGCGAAAATTAAACTTAATTTATTTATTAAATGAAATTTCAATTTTTTCATTAACAATGCATAAAGTCAAATCTATTTTCATGAAATAGTGTTTATATGACCAAAAGAATGCCGTGAGCATGTTTCGCACTTAGGTGCAAGCTATTAGGATCATTGCGAAAATTAAATTTAATTTATTTATTAAATGAAATTTCAAATTTTTCTTTAACAATTCATAAAGTCAAATCTATTTTAATAAAATAGTGTTTATATGACCAAAAGCATGCCGAAAACATGTGTCGCACTTAGGTGCTAGCTATTAGGATCTTTGCGAAAATTAAATTTAATTTATTTATAACATGAAATTTCAAATTTTTTCATTAACAATGTATAAAGTCAAATCTATTTTAATGAAATAGTGTTTACATAACCAAAAGCATACCGAAAACATGTGTCGCACTTAGGTGCTGGCTATTAGGATCTTTGCGAAAATTAAATTTAATTTATTTATTAAATGAAACTTCAATTTTTTCATTAACAACGCATAAAGTCACATCTATTTTAATGAAATAGTGTTTATATGACCAAAAGAATGCCGAAAACATGTGTCGCACTTAGGTGCCAGCAATTAGGATCGTTGCGAAAATTAAATTTAATTTATTTATTAAATGAAACTTCAATTTTTTCATTACCAATGCATAAAGTTAAATCTATTTTAATGAAATTGTGTTTATATGACCAAAAGATTGCCGAAAACATGTGTCGCACTTAGGTGCCAGCTATAAGGATCTTTGCGAAAATTAAATTTAATTTATTTATTAAATGAAATTTCAATTTTTTCATTAACAATGTATAAAGTCAAATCTATTTTAATAAAATAATGTTTATATGACCAAAAGAATGCCGTAAACATATGTCGCACTTAGGTGCTAGTCATTAGGATCATTGCGAAAATTAAATTTAACCTTTAATAGTCACTGGGGGTGTGATACACCCCAGCCTTTTTTCGACTTTGAATAAGGCCCTGAAATTGAAAGTAAGCGGGACATATTACTCCATCTACAGATAGTTTGAACCTTCTATTATGGACCCCAATAGGTATTATTTGAGCTCACGAGTCAGTGTAAATGTGATACTTGTTTGAGTCAATTCGTGAAAAATTGTGGGGTGTACGACACCCCATGTGATCATTGTGCCAGAAAAAAAATTCTGACCATTTTATTCTCTGTGGATTATTCCGAGATTGCCGAATCAAAAGCGCTGCGATATTTGTTCCAGAAGAAGCAAGAAAAGTCGCACATGCTATGTCGCAGTTGCGAGAGGTCGATGTGCGACATACATCGCACATACTTATATGTGCGTCGAATGCTCTTTTGGGATCGAATAATTGTCTTTTACATTATAATAGCCCTTTTTCTTCATAATAATGGTTTTAAAAATATTTTCATATTCATATTTAACGTTAAATTGACTTTATATTAGAATGATACTTATATAATTTTTTCGTAAAAAATCCTACCTTCGATCATGAAAATAAATATACTTTTTGGAAAGGTCGAAAAATTTATTAGTTCCACTTGGAATGATACCATTTCAGGTTTTCAGGTTCAAACTATTTTATTTTTAAGCTGAAAATTGAAATTACTACCGTTGTTTTTGCAAAAATACTCATATTTTGAGGATTTTTTTTTGCAGCATTTTTTTCACATGTAAAGTTGCAGGTTTCGAAAACCATTCACATATTCTTGCAACTAGAGGTTCAAAATGTATCCCAGATTGTTACTTTTTGTTTTTTTGTCAATTAAACATTAATTGTCCGAAGTTCAAAGACGTGGGGTGTACCACACCCCGAATGACTATTACATCATTTTTCGGAGGTGTGACTATTAAGGGTTAATTTATTTATTAAATGAAATTTCAATTTTTTCATTAACAATGCATAAAGTCAAATATATTTTAATAAAACAGTGTTTATATGACCTAAAGAATGCCGTAAACATGAGTCGCACTTCGGTGCTAGCTATTAGTATCGTTGCGAAAATGAAATTTAATTTATTTATTAAATGATATTTCAATTTTTTGACTACCAATGCATAAAGTCAAATCTATTTTAATGAAATAGTGTTTATATGACCAAAAGCATGCCGAAAACATGTGTCGCACTTAGGTGCTAGCTATTAGGATCATTGCGAAAATTAATGTTAATTTATTTATTAAATGAAATTTCAATTTTTTCATTAACAATTCATAAAGTCAAATCTATTTGAATGAAATAGTGTTTATATGACCAAAAGCATGCCGAAAACATGTGTCGCACTTAGGTGCTAGCTTTTAGGATCTTTGCGAAAATTAAATTTAATTTATTTATTAAATGAAATTTCAATTTTTTCATTAACAATGTATAAAGTCAAATCTATTTTAATAAAATAGTGTTTATATGACCAAAAGAATGCCGTAAACATGTGTCGCACTTAGGTGCTAGTCATTAGGATCATTGCGAAAATTAAATTTAATTTAATTATTAAATGAAATTTCAATTTTTTCATTAACAATGCATAAAGTCACATATATTTTAATGAAATAGTGTTTATATGACCAAAAGCATGCCGAAAACCTGTGTCGCACTTAGGTGCCAGCTATTAGGATCATTGCGAAAATTAAATTTAATTTATTTATTAAATGAAATTTCAATTTTTTCATATACAATTCATAAAGTCAAATCTATTCTAATTAAATAGTGTTTATATGACCAAAAGCATGCCGAAAACATGTGTCGCACTTAGGTGCTAGCTATTAGGATCTTTGCGAAAATTAAATTAAATTTATTTATTAAATAAAATTTCAATTTTTTCACCAACAACACATAAAGTCGAGTTTATTTAATTAAAATCGTGCTTATACGACCAAAAGCATGCCGAAAACATGTGTTGCACTTAGGTGCTGGCTATTAGGATCTTTGCGAAAATTAAATTTAATTTATTTATTAAATGAAATTTCAATTTTTTCATTAACAATGTATAAAGTCAAATCTATTTTAATAAAATAGTGTTTATATGACCAAAAGAATGCCGTGAATATGTGTCGCACTTAGGTGCTAGTCATTAGGATCATTGCGAAAATTAAATTTAATTTATTTATTAAATGAAATTTCAATTTTTTCATTAACAATGTATAAATTCAAATCTATTTTAATAAAATAGTGTTTATATGACCAAAAGAATGCCGTAAACATGTGTCGCACTTAGGTGCTAGTCATTAGGATCATTGCGAAAATTAAATTTAATTTAATTATTAAATGAAATTTCAATTTTTTCATTAACAATGCATAAAGTCACATATATTTTAATGAAATAGTGTTTATATGACCAAAAGCATGCCGAAAACCTGTGTCGCACTTAGGTGCCAGCTATTAGGATCATTGCGAAAATTAAATTTAATTTATTTATTAAATGAAATTTCAATTTTTTCATATACAATTCATAAAAACAAATCTGTTCTAATTAAATAGTGTTTATATGACCAAACGCATGCCGAAAACATGTGTCGCACTTAGGTGCAAGCCATTAGGATCTTTGCGAAAATTAAATTAAATTTATTTATTAAATAAAATTTCAATTTTTTCACCAACAACACATAAAGTCGAATTTATTTAATTAAAATCGTGCTTATACGACCAAAAGCATGCCGAAAACATGTGTTGCACTTAGGTGCTGGCTATTAGGATCATTGCGAAAATAAAATTTAATTTATTTATTAAATGAAATTTCAATTTTTTCATTAACAATGCATAAAGTCAAATCTATTTTAATGAAATAGTGTTTAAATGACCAAAAGCATGCCGAACACATGTGTCGCACTTAGGTGATGGCTCTTAGGATCATTGCGAAAATTAAATTAAATTTATTTATTAAATGAAATTTTAATTTTTTCATTAACAATGCATAAAGTCAAATTAATTTTAATAAAATAGTGTTTATATGACCAAAAGCATGCCGAACACATGTGTCGCACTTAGGTGCTGGCTATTAGGATCATTGCGAAAATTAAATTTATTTTATTTATTGAATGAAATTTCAATTTTTTCATTAACAATGCATAAAGTCAAATCCATTTTAATGAAATAGTGTTTATATGGCCAAAAGCATACCGAAAACTTGTGTCGCTCTTAGGTGCTAGCCATTAGGATCATAGCGAAAAATAAATTTAATTTATTTATTATATGAAATTTCAATTTTTTCGATACCAATGCATAAAGTCAAATCCATTAATATGAAATAGTGTTTATATGACCAAAAGCATGCCAAACACATGTGTCGCACTTAGGTGCTGGCTATAAGGATCATTGCGAAAATTTAATTTAATTTATTTATCAAATGAAATTTCAATTTTTTCATTAACAATGCATAAAGTTAAATCTATTTCAATGAATTAGTGTTTATATGACCAAAAGCATGTCAAAAACATGTACCGCACCTAGGTGCTAGCTATTAGGATCATTGCGAAAATTAAATTTAATTTATTTATTAAATGAAATTTCAATTTTTTCATTAACAATGCATAAAGTTAAATCTATTTCAATGAAATAGTGTTTATATGACCAAAAGCATGTCGAAAACATGTACCGCACTTAGGTGCTAGCTATTAGGATCATTGCGAAAATTTAATTTAATTTATTTATTAAATAAAATTTCAATTTTTTCACCAACAACACATAAAGTCGAGTTTATTTAATTAAAATCGTGCTTATACGACCAAAAGCATGCCGAAAACATGTGTTGCACTTAGGTGCTGGCTATTAGGATCATTGCGAAAATAAAATTTAATTTATTTATTAAATGAAATTTCAATTTTTTCATTAACAATGCATAAAGTCAAATCTATTTTAATGAAATAGTGTTTAAATGACCAAAAGCATGCCGAACACATGTGTCGCACTTAGGTGCTGGCTCTTAGGATCATTGCGAAAATTAAATTAAATTTATTTATTAAATGAAATTTTAATTTTTTCATTAACAATGCATAAAGTCAAATTAATTTTAATAAAATAGTGTTTATATGACCAAAAGCATGCCGAACACATGTGTCGCACTTAGGTGCTGGCTATTAGGATCATTGCGAAAATTAAATTTATTTTATTTATTGAATGAAATTTCAATTTTTTCATTAACAATTCATAAAGTCAAATCCATTTTAATGAAATAGTGTTTATATGGCCAAAAGCATACCGAAAACTTGTGTCGCTCTTAGGTGCTAGCCATTAGGATCATAGCGAAAAATAAATTTAATTTATTTATAATATGAAATTTCAATTTTTTCGATACCAATGCATAAAGTCAAATCCATTAATATGAAATAGTGTTTATATGACCAAAAGCATGCCAAACACATGTGTCGCACTTAGGTGCTGGCTATTAGGATCATTGCGAAAATTAAATTTAATTTATTTATTAAATGAAATTTCAATTTTTCCAATAACAATGCATAAAGTCGAATCTATTTTAATAAAATAGTGTTTATATGACCAAAAGCATGCCGAACACATGTGTCGCACTTAGGTGCTGGCTATAAGGATCATTGCGAAAATTTAATTTAATTTATTTATCAAATGAAATTTCAATTATTTCATTAACAATGCATAAAGTTAAATCTATTTCAATGAAATAGTGTTTATATGACCAAAAGCATGTCGAAAACATGTACCGCACTTAGGTGCTAGCTATTAGGATCATTGCGAAAATTAAATTTAATTTATTTATTAAATGAAAATTCCATTTTTTTATTGAAAATTCATAAAGTCAAATCTATTTTATTGAAATAGTGTTTATATGAACAAAAGCATGCCGAACACATGTGTCGCACTTAGGTGCTGGCTATTAGGATCTTTTCGAAAATTAAATTTGATTTATATATTAAATGAAATTTCAATTTTTTCATTAACAATTCATAAAGTGAAATCTATTTTAATGAAATAGTGTTTATATGACCAAAAGATTGCTGTAAACATGTATCGCACTTAGGTGCTAGCTATTAGGTTCATTGCGAAAATTAATGTCAATTTATTTATTAAATGAAATTTCAATTTTTTCGATAACAATTCATAAAGTCTAATCTATTTTAATGAAATAGTGTTTATATGACCAAAAGCATGCCGAAAACATGTGTCGCACTTAGATGCTAGCTATCAGGATCATAGCGAAAATTATATTTAATTTATTTATTAAATGAAATTTCAATTTTTTTAATTACAATTCATAAAGTGAAATCTATTTTCATGAAATAGTGTTTATATGACCAAAAGATTGCCGTAAACATGTATCGCACTTAGGTGCTAGCTATTAGGTTCATTGCGAAAATTAATGTTAATTTATTTATTAAATGAAATTTCAATTTTTTCGATAACAATTCATAAAGTCTAATCTATTTTAATAAAATAGTGTTTATATGACCAAAAGCATGCCGAAAATATGTGTCGCACTTAGATGCTTGCTATTAGGTCTATTGCGAAAATGAAATTTAATTTATTAATTAAATGAAATTTTAATTTTTTCATTAACAATGCATAAATTCAATTCTATTTTAATGAAACAGTGTTTATATGACCAAAAGAATGCCGTAAACATGTGTCGCACTTAGGTGCTAGCTATCAGGATCATTGCGAAAATTAAATTTAATTTATTTATTAAATGCAATTTCAATTTTTTCATTAACAATTCATAAAGTCAAATTTATTTACATGATATTGTGTTTATATGACCAAAAGCATGCCGAAAACATGTGTCGCACTTAGATGCTAGCCATCAGGATCATTGCGAAAATTAAATTTAATTTATTTATTAAATGAAATTTAAATTTTTTCATTAACAATGCATAAAGTCAAATCTCTTTTAATGAAATAGTGTTTATATGACCAAAAGAATGCCGTAAACATGTGTCGCACTTAGATGCTAGCTATCAGGATCATTGCGAAAATGAAATTTAATTTATTAATTAAATGTAATTTCAATTTTTTCATTAACAATTCATAAAGTCAAATTTATTTTAATGAAATTATGTTTATATGACCAAAAGCATGCCGAAACATGTGTCGCACTTAGATGCTAGCTGTTAGGATCATTGCGAAAATTAAATTAAATTAATTTATTAGATGAAATTTAAATTTTTTCATTAACAATGCATAAAGTCAAATCTATTTTAATGAAATCGTGTTTATATGACCAAAAGCATGCCGAAAACATGTGTCGCACTTAGGTGCTAGCTATTAGGATCATTGCGAAAATTTAATTTAATTTATTTATTAAATGAAATTTCTATTTTTTTATTAACATTGCATAAAGTCAAATCTATTTTCATGTAATAGTTTTTATATGACCAAAAGAATGCCGTAAACATGTGTCGCACTTAGATGCTAGCTATTAGGATTATTGCGAAAATTAAATTTAATTTATTTAATAAATGAAATTTCAATTTTTACATTAACAATTCATAAAGTCAAATCTATTTTAATGAAATAGTGTTTATTTGACCAGAAGCATGCCGAAAACATGTGTCGCACTTAGGTGCTAGCTATTAGGATCATTGCGAAAATTAAATTTAATTTATTTATTAAATGAAATTTCAATTTTTTCATTAACAATGCATAAAGTCAAATCTATTTTCATGAAATAGTGTTTACATGACCAAAAGAATGCCGTAAACATGTGTCCCACTTAGGTGCTAGCTTTGAGGATCATTGCGAAAATTAAATTTAATTTATTTATTAAATGAAATTTCAATTTTTTCATTAACAATTCATAAAGTCAAATCTATTTTAATGAAATAGTGTTTATATGACCAAAAGAATGCCGTAAACATGTGTCGCACTTAAGTCAAATCTATTTTCATGAAATAGTGTTTATATGACCAAAAGAATGCCGTGAAAATGTGTCGCACTTAGGTGCAAGCTATTAGGATCATTGCGAAAATTAAATTTAATTTATTTATTAAATGAAATTTCAATTTTTTGTTTAACAATTCATAAAGTCAAATCTATTTTAATAAAATAGTGTTAATATGATCAAAAGCATGCCGTAAACGTGTGTCGCAATTAGCTGCTAGCTATTAGGATCATTGCGAAAATTAAATTTAATTTATTAATTAAATGAAATTTTAATTTTTTCATTAACAATTCATAAAGTCAAATCTATTTTAATAAAATAGTGTTTATATAACCAAAAGCATGCCGTAAACATGTGTCGCACTTAGGTGCTGGCTTTTAGGATCTTTGCGAAAATTAAATTTAATTTATTTATAACATGAAATTTCAATTTTTTCATTAACAATGTATAAAGTCAAATGTTTTTTAATAAAATAGTGTTTATATGACCAAACGAATGCTGTAAACATGTGTCGTACTTAGGTGCTAGTCGTTAGGATCATTGCGAAAATTAAATTTAATTTATTTATTTAATGAAATTTCAATTTTTTCATTAACAATGCATAAAGTCAAATGTATTTTAATGAAATAGTGTTTATATACCCAAAAGCATGCCGAAAACATGTGTCGCACTTGGGTGCTAGCTATTAGGATCTTTGCGAAAATTAAATTCAATTTATTTATTTAATGAAATTTCAATTTTTTCATTAACAATGCTTAAAGTCAAATCTATTTTAATGAAACAGTGTTTATATGACCAAAAGCATGCCGTAAACGTGTGTCGCACTTAGGTGCAAGTTATTAGGATCATTGCGAAAATTAAATTTAATTTATTAATTAAATGATATTTTAATTTTTTCATTAACAATGCATAAAGTCAAATCTATTTAAAAAAAAATAGGGTTTATATGACCAAAAGGATGCCGAAAACATGTGTCGCACTTAGGTGCTAGCTATAAGGATCATTGCGAAAATTAAATTTAATTTGTTAATTAAATGAAATTTTAATTTTTTCATTATTAATTCATAAAGTCAAATCCATTTTAATAAAATAGTGTTTAAATGACCAAAAGCATGCCGAAAACATGTGTCGCACTTAGGTGCTAGCTATTAGGATCTTTGCGAAAATTAAATTAAATTTATTTATAACATGAAATTTCAATTTTTTCATTAACAATGTATAAAGTCAAATGTTTTTTTAATAAAATAGTGTTTATATGACCAAAAGAATGCCGTAAACATGTGTCGTACTTAGGTGCTAGTCGTTAGGATCATTGCGAAAATTAAATTTAATTTATTTATTTTATGAAATTTCAATTTTTTCATTAACAATTTATAAAGTCAAATCTATTTTAATAAAATAGTGTTTATATGACCAAAAGCATGCCAAAAACATGTGTCGCACTTAGGTGCTAGCTATTAGGATCTTTGCGAAAATTAAATTAAGTTTATTTATAACATGAAATTTCAATTTTTTCATTAACAATGTATAAAGTCAAATGTTTTTTAATAAAATAGTGTTTATATGACCAAAAGAATGCCGTGAACATGTGTCGCACTTAGGTGCAAGCTATTAGGATCATTACGAAAATTAAATTAAATTTATTTATTAAATGTAATTTCAATTTTTTCATTAACAATTTATAAAGTCAAATCTATTTTAAAGAAATAGTGTTTATATGACCAAAAACATGCCGAAAACATGTGTCGCACTTAGGTGCTAGCTATTAGGATCATTGCGAAAATTAAATTTAATTTATTTATTAAATGACATTTCAATTTTTTCATCAACAATGCCCAAAGTCAAATTTATTTGATTAAAATAGTGTTTATACGACCAAAAGCATGCCGAAAAACATGGGTCGCACTTAGGTGCTGGCTATTAGGATCATTGCGAAAATTTAATTTAATTTATTTATTAAATGAAATTTAAATTTTTTCATTAACAATGCATTTAGTCAAATCTATTTTAATGAAATATTGTGTATTTGACCAAAAGCATGCCGAAAACATGTGTCGCACTTAGATGCTAGCTATTAGGATCATTGCGAAAATTAAATTTAATTTATTTATTAAATGAAATTTCAATTTTTTCATTAACAATGCATAAAGTCAAATCTATTTTCATGAAATAGTGTTTACATGACCAAAAGAATGCCGTAAACATGTGTCGCACTTTGGTGCTAGCTTTGAGGATCATTGCGAAAATTAAATTTAATTTATTTATTAAATGAAATTTCAATTTTTTCATTAACATTGCATAAAGTCAAATCTATTTTCATGAAATAGTGTTTATATGACCAAAAGAATGCCGTGAACAAGTGTCGCACTTAGGTGCAAGCTATTAGGATCATTGCGAAAATTAAATTTAATTTATTTATTAAATGAAATTTCAATTTTTTCTTTAACAATTCATAAAGTCAAATCTATTTTAATAAAATAGTGTTTATATGACCAAAAGCATGCCGTAAACGTGAGTCGCAATTAGCTGCTAGTTATTAGGATCATTGCGAAAATTAAATTTAATTAATTAATTAAATGAAATTTTAATTTTTTCATTAACAATTCATAAAGTCAAATCTATTTTAATAAAATAGTGTTTATATAACCAAAAGCATGCCGAAAACATGTGTCGCACTTAGGTGCTAACTATTAGGATCTTTGCGAAAATTAAATTTAATTTATTTATAACATGAAATTTCAATTTTTTCATTAACAATTTATAAAGTCAAATGTTTTTTAATAAAATAGTGTTTATATGACCAAAAGAATGCTGTAAACATGTGTCGTACTTAGGTGCTAGTCGTTAGGATCATTGCGATAATTAAATTTAATTTATTTATTTAATGAAATTTCAATTTTTTCATTAACAATGCATAAAGTCAAATGTATTTTAATGAAATAGTGTTTATATAACCAAAAGAATGCCGTAAACATGTGTCGCTCTCAGGTGCTAGCTATAAGGATCATTGCGAAAATTAAATTTAATTTATTAATTAAATGTAATTTCAATTTTTTCATTAACAATTCATAAAGTCAAATCTATTTTAAAGAAATAGTGTTTATATGACAAAAAACATGCCGAAAACATGTGTCGCACTTGGGTGCTAGCTATTAGGATCTTTGCGAAAATTAAATTCAATTTATTTATTTAATGAAATTTCAATTTTTTCATTAACAATGCATAAAGTCAAATCTATTTTAATGAAATAGTGTTTATATGACCAAAAGCATGCCGTAAACGTGTGTCGTACTTAGCTGCTAGCCATAAGGATCATTGCGAAAATTAAATTAAATTTATTAATTAAATGAAATTTTAATTTTTTCATTAACAATGCATAAAGTCAAATCTATTTAAAAAAAAATGGGGTTTATATGACCAAAAGGATGCCGAAAACATGTGTCGCACTTAGGTGCTAGCTACAAGGATCATTGCGAAAATTAAATTAAATTTATTAATTAAATGAAATTTTAATTTTTTCATTAACAATTCATAAAGTCAAATCTATTTTAATAAAATAGTGTTTATATGACCAAAAGAATGCCGTAAACATGTGTCGCACTTAGGTGCTAGCTATTAGGATCATTGCGAAAATTAAATTTAATTTATTTATTAAATGAAATTTCAATTTTTTCATTAACAATGCATAAAGTCAAATCTATTTTAAAGAAATAGTGTTTATATGACCAAAAACATGCCGGAAACATGTGTCGCACTTAGATGCTAGCTATTAGGATCATTGCGAAAATTAAATTTAATTTATTTATTAAATGAAATTTCAATTTTTTCATTAACAATGCATAAAGTCAAATCTATTTTTATGAAATAGTGTTTACATGACCAAAAGAATGCCGTAAACATGTGTCGCACTTAGGTGCTAGCTTTTAGGATCATTGTGAAAATTAAATTAAATTTATTTATTAAATGAAATTTCAATTTTTTCATTAACAATGCATAAAGTCAAATCTATTTTTATGAAATAGTGTTTACATGACCAAAAGAATGCCGTAAACATGTGTCGCACTTAGGTGCTAGCTTTTAGGATCATTGTGAAAATTAAATTAAATTTATTTATTAAATGAAATTTCAATTTTTTCATTAACAATTCATAAAGTCAAATCTATTTTAATGAAATAGTGTTTATATGACCAAAAGCATGCCGAACACATGTGTCGTACTTGGGTGCTAGCTATTAGGATAATTGCGAAAATTAAATTTAATTTATTAATTAAATGAAATTTCAATTTTTTCATTAACAATACATAAAGTTAAATCTATTTTAATGAAATCGTGTTTATTTGACCAAAAGCAAGCCGAAAACATGTCTCGCACTAAGGTGCTAGCAATTAGGATCATTGCGAAACTTAAATTAAATTTATTTATTAAATAAAATTTCAATTTTTTCATCAACAACACATAAAGTCAAGTCCATTTGATTAAAATCGTGTTTATACGACCAAAAGCATGCCGAAAACATGTGTCGCACTCAGGTTCTGGCTATTGGGATCATTGCGAAAATAAAATTTAATTTATTTATTAAATGAAATTTAAATTTTTTTATTAACAATGCATAAAGTCAAATCTATTTTAATGAAATATTTTGTATTTTACCAAAAGCATGCCGAAAACATGTGTCGCACTTAGATGCCAGCTATTAGGATCATTGCGAAAATTAAATTAAATTTATTAATTAAATTAAATTTAAATTTTTTCATTAACAATGCATAAAGTCAAATCTATTTTAATGAAATAGTGTTTATATGACCAAAAGCATGCCGTAAACGTGTGTTGCACTTAGGTGCTAGCCATTAGGATCATTGCCAAAATTAAATTTAATTTATATATTAATTGAAATTTCAATTTTTTTATTAACAACTCATAAAGTGAAATCTATTTTCATGAAATAGTGTTTATATGACCAAAAGATTGCCGTAAACATGTATCGCACTTAGGTGCTAGCTATTAGGTTCATTGCGAAAATTAATTTTAATTTATTTATTAAATGAAATTTCAATTTTTTTGATAACAATTCTTAAAGTCAAATCTATTTTGATGAAATAGTGTTTATATGACCAAAAGAATGCCGTAAACGTGTGTCGCACTTAGCTGCAAGCTATAAGGATCATTGCGAAAATTAAATTTAATTTATTAATTAAATGAAATTTTAATTTTTTCATTAACAATGCATAAAGTCAAATCTATTTTATCGAAATAGTGTTTATATGACCAAAACCATGCCGTAAACGTGTCTCATTTTTTGTTTTTTCATTAACAATGCATAAAGTCAAATCTATTTCAATAAAATAGTGTTTATATGACCAAAAGCATGCCGAAAACATGTGTCGCACTCAGATGCATGCTATTAGGATTATTGCGAAAATGAAATTTAATTTATATGTAACGTATCATATGGGGGTTAATGTAAAGACGACCGGTCTCGATGGAATACATTTATTTACTGGCTCAAAATCACCTGGCGGATATAAAAATGCCGTACACAAAAAGTGGTATAAATAAAAACATATCTTTCTTCACCTATTAATAACTAAATACAATTTGAATAAACAACTATATGACATCTCCCTTTAACAGAACAAATACAATTACATCAAATAATATTTACACTTTACATTTTAAGGATTGTATCGGTCTGGGACCTTTATGGCCCTTCCACTACTTGTGTGAGTGGGTGGATGATATACCAATGATTCGTCCATAGAAGTCTGAGACGATTTATTCTCTACATCTAAGTCTAAGTCATCCTCATTTCTCCTTTCGTTCTCTTCATTTTCATTCGGAATTACTGTTAGAAATCTTCGGTTACGATCAAATATTTTCGCTTGATCTGTCATTATTTTATGAGTACGTGGTCGAATATTTCCAACAACAGTACCCGAATGCCATGTTTTATTCATCTGAACCCCCACTCTATCTCCCTTCTTTAATTCTGGAAGAAGTTTACTTCCTCTATCATAATATTTCTTGTATTGTTTTTGAATTTTATTTAATTTTTCTTTCGTTTGTTTTATGTTAACAATTTTTGGTTGCAATAATGTTTTATTTAGAGGTATTAAACTATTAAGTCTTCGTGACATTAATAACTGTGCAGGAGAGCCAAGATTTCCAACAGGAGTGTTCCGATAATTTAATAACGCTAAATATAAGTCTTTGCCATCGTCACTCGTTTTTTTTATCAAGTTTTTAATAGTTTGTACTGCTCGTTCGGCTAACCCGTTCGATTGACTATAATGCGGGCTCGAGACTATATGTTTAAAATTCCAACTATTTGAAAATTCTTTAAATAGTATAGAGGTAAATTGTGGATCTCCATCCGAATATAAAATTTCAGGAATACCATGCCGTGCGAATGTGGATTTTAAAGGATTAATAATTGTATTAGAGTATGTATTTTCATGAAGTTCTTGTACTTCAACAAATTTTGAAAAACTGTCCACAATGAGTAGGTAATTTATATTATTTAAATAAAATAAATCACAAGCAATATTTTGCCACGGTCTATCTGGTACTTCTCTATTTAATAACGGTTCTTTTGTATTTGATCTTTTATATTTTATACAAGTTTTACAATTTTGAATAAATTGTGCTATATCGTTCGACATTGTTCGCCAAAATAGAACATCGCGTGCCAAATTCAATGTTCGATTTATCCCCTGATGAGTATAATGCAACTGACATAGAATTTTAGAAATCTGTTTATTTGGAATTATTAATTTGTTATTTCTATACAGTAGCCCGTTGTATTCTAATAATTCATTTCTAATTTGGTAATAATAATTTAATTCTTTATTTAATTCTTTTGGCCAGCCCAATTTTAAATATTGTAAAATTTTTCCCAATATCTCGTCTTCTTGTGTATCTTTAATTAATGAATATCTTTTACTTGTTGTCATTGAAATATTATCTTGAACTATGCAAACGTGCCCTTCTATTATTCTGTCTAAATCTTCATCTCCAATTTTATTTTCTTTTACAAATGCCCGCGATAACGTATCTGCCAAAAATAATTCACGCCCTGGTTTATAAGTTACATTTAGATCATATTTTTGCAAACGAAGTAGCATTCTTTGAAGTCTCGCAGGACAATCGTTTAATTTCTTTTTGAAAATTGCCTCAAGAGGTTTATGATCGGTCTGCACTTCGATTTTTTTTCCATATATATATTGGCAGAAACGTTCACATCCGAAAACAATGGCCAGCAATTCTTTTTCAATTTGCGCATAACGCGTTTGTGTTTCAGTCATTGCTTTCGATGCGTACGCACACGGCAAATTATTTTGCATTAAAACAGCTGCTAGCCCGTCTTTTGATGCATCCACCGACAACACCGTTTTGAGTTTAATATTAAAATGTTGCAAAACTGGCGAGTTTGTTAGCGAATTTTTTAACTTATTTATACAATCACTGTGAACTTGCGTCCAATTCCACAAATTGTCCTTTCTAATTAATTCGCGTATGGGTGCTGTAATCGACGATAGATTATATATAAATTTGCCCACATAATTTACCATTCCCAAAAATCTTTGTAAAGATTTCTTATCAGTGGGCAACGGCATATTTAAGATAGCTTCTATTTTTGAATTATCGGGTTTAATTCCCTTTTCATTAATTATGTGACCCATGAATTTTAATTCGCGTTGGAAAAAATTACATTTTTCCCGATTGAACCTAATTTTATTTTCTCTAGCTAATTCTAATACACGTTTTAATCTTGCATTGTGTTCATCTAATGTCTTTCCCCATATGATTACGTCATCTATATAAACGTCGACCCCATCCATATTAAAAATGGATTTAAATTTTTTGTGAAATACTTCCGGAGCACAATTTAAACCATACGCTAGTCTGCGAAATCTATAACGACCGAAAGGGGTGCAGAAAGTGCAAATTTTAGAACTTTCGTCGTCTAACACTATTTGCCAAAATGCTTGAGCAGAATCTAAATGACTAAAAAATTTAGCACCGGTCATTTTGGATGTTATTTCTTCTAGCGTCGGAAGCTGAAAATGCTCGCGTTGAATTGCTTTATTAAGTTCCGTTGGGTCTAAGCACACTCTTAGACTTCCATTTGGTTTTTTAACTATTACGGTTGGATGAACCCATTCTGTTGGTTCTTCAACACTTTGAATTATCTCTTGATTTACCATGTCTTTCAGAGTTTCTTTTAATTTATTATGAATTGATAATGGAACTTTACGAGTTGCACTAACAGTAGGACTTATTTTTTTATTTATTTTAATTTTATATGTTCCCGGGAGAGAACCAATACCTTTAAATAAATCATTATAATTAGCAACGACGTTTTGATGTATACTGTTAATTCGTTTGACTAACTTTAGCTTTTTGCAAGCATCTAATCCAATAATTGCAGGTGATAGAGTAGAGTTTACAACATAAAATTTTAGAACTTTGTCAATATTATTACTTCTACAATTGATATTTATTTCTCCTAACACAGGAATCTTATCATTTGTAAAAGTAGTAAGGTATACACAACTAGGTTTTAATTTATTTTTAATATTAATTCCTAACCTTTCAAAAAAATGTTTAGGTATAAGATTAGCCATCGCACCTGTGTCTAATTTAAATTTAATTTCATACTTATTCTCGAGTACAACATTTGCAGTCCACGAATCCTCGTTCATGTCCCGTGAGACGCTTCCTATGAATATTGGATTGCCATCACTCTCACTCTTCACTCCCACGAAATTAACTCTGCACATCATCGCAAAGTGTCCCTTTTTGTTGCACTTATCACAAAATTTATTGAAGGCCGGACACTTAAACAGCGCATGACTCTTTCCGCACCTGCTACATTTTCCTTGCTGGATGTTGCGTCGGCGCGGCGATCACCCCGTCTCCTCCAAAATTTTCGGGTATTTATCTCATTCTTAAGATTTGGGAGGGTAAGGGGAAGAAACAGACCACACTTGGCGGCTCAAGGGTCGAACACTAGTTTTGTGGTAAACAGTAATTAATCTTTCTGCCGGGCGTTCCGCACGTGGAGATACATCTGGTTCCTTGAGTAAACACATTTGAAAAGCCCCAGTTTTTTCATGCTTATTACCTGAATATTTTATACAATTTCTAGCATACATTTATATTTACATAACAATAAATAATAAATAATAATAAATCTAACCGTAATAAAGGATTATGAGAGGTGAAGTCTGAAAAATAAAGCAAAAAACGGAAAACACGGTTATAATCTTTTGCGCGTACAATTAAATAATTTCAACATATCAATTCTTTCATGATCCTTTATTTCAATTAAACAGTAGCAGATAATATCTAAAGTTATGCTAATATAACTCATTCGGAAACATACACAACTACCTGCAATAATTAGGTAACTCATAATATGAAACTTAAAATAGATATAGTTAAAATTCACTTAAAAGGAAATTTGATTACATCAAATGGAATCCAAAATTTATGGTTTTTCCAAATCACGGCTTTATTGACCGAGATTTAATTCGTAGATATTTCTCGACGACACCCTTCATAAAAGTTGCTTTCTTAATTTTTGATTATTTCTGTTTTCTAAACGCGTTCGCATTTACGTACAGGTTGTTTCAACCGAGACTTAAAATTGTAACTGTCTTAATATTTAGAATACAAAAAATAATATTGTCACAAATTCTTTCTCTTTTTCGAAATAAGTGATGTTTGGAAACTACACTCGTGCCGTTGTAATCGTGTAGTTTCCAAACATCATTTATTTCTCAAAATCGAATGAATTTGTATTTCGCCACCAATTGTTAATACACTTGTTGTATTACTACTGATGATTAAGTATGTAAACTGCACTAATGAATTAACCCAAAGAGTAATGACTGTCAGTATTTTCTAATAAGTTAAATATGCAACAATATGAGATTAGTTAATGGTTATTTATGCAATAAGTGAGTAAAGAAATACTTTTTCCACAAGTGCGAGCCAAAGGCGAGTGTGGTAATTCCTACTAGTGTAAAAAATGATTTACACACAATCCCAATATCCGGTTGAAATTCGTCAATTCGTGATTTTATGATAAAATTTAAAATAATCTATGTACAGAAAGCGTCAATAGGGTTAGATTTTCTACGGGTGCTTCAAATATTTTATTAAAATTAAAGTTACTTTAAAACAGTGTCAGTTTTATTAGTACTGTTATTATGGTTTCGTTTAATTAGTTTTAACCGGATTTTGGTATGATGGCCTACTTTTATTTCGTCGAATTCCTTTTGAGTTTTAAAGGGAGGGTCTGAAGCAGGTACCTATTTGGGGTGAAGAATGCAGCTTTTGCTAAAATTATGCATTTAGATGCCTTATGGTAGCCACATGTTCGCATGATTCACCCCGAGTTTTCTACCTGTTTTCGACCATCCCTTTAAATTTTAAAAGGAATTCGTTGGAATGAATGCAACATCTCAACATCCGGTCCAAACTAACATTCATTAAATAAACTTAATTCACATTTATTTCATATTACACGTATTTTCAAGTTACAAATTGCAATGAACACATAAAAGCATTAACACATTTAAGGTGAAATGAGAACGGATAAAATAAACCATGAAAGGAAGATACATAATTGGGGCTTATTTTATATCCATTTTATGAACGTAATTTCATTAAAAAAATTACTGAAATAAGGAGGAAGTGTAAATCGGGAATGAGCAAATATTATTTCAATCGATTAAATGTCGTAGCAAATAAAATAATTTATGAATTATATACATATAATCTTTATTTTAAATAACTTTAATGACTATTTTCTGACTCTACATATAGTTTCAACAAATCGCATTGCTATATTTTTTTAATTATGAACAAGATCAAAAACAATTCAAATAAAAGTTGTTCGATATTTAAAAGAACACCTACCAGTGACGTCAATAAATAGTTTTTAATATTTTTTTAATGGAAAACCACCAACTTTTTTTTTACTTTTTGGATAGTGTCGCATAAGAAAATTTCGAGGATATTCGACTTGAAAATAAGCGGTCAGTATCGCATAATGACTTTATTATTATTTTATTTACGGAATCTAAAATTGATTTTTATAAAAGTTCTTTGGTATGTTATAATACAACAAGCCATGAAGTTGGATATTCGTTGGCACTTATTATTTTGTTGCTATGACAACCGACTATTTCTTTTATTTTCAAATCAAATTCACTCAGAAATATTATAATGCAACTTCAAAAAATATATTGCTTAAATATTCTCCAATACACTAAATAACCTAGGTAAATTCCCGTATTAACGTGCAGTTCATGTATTTCTATCAGGGCGGTGGCGATTTAAATGAATTGATTTAGATCATGTTTTAATTTAAAATCAACTGTGATGGTAGTGATGGGAATAAAGGAGACATTTTAATAATCGATTATTTGGACTAAAATATTTTAATAATCGATATAATAATCGATAAGTATATCGATATTTTATTCATGTAATAATCGTGTTCTCCACTACTGATTGACGAGTAAGCGCATTGATTCTCATTATGCTGAATATGTATGGTTCCATTTATAAATATAACACGTTTCTTGTGACTGATCATCTCTGAATTCTGTCATTTGTCAGTTGTGTGGGAGTATTCGAAAAGAGATAGTCAATCTATTAATAAGACTGTTACATGCCAATTGTGCAACAAACGCACACACATATAAACATGTACTCAAATCAGTAATCAAAACGAGTGACTTGTTAATTCCTGGTATACGAACTGATTGTTTTATATTGATGTGCCAATCTTTATTCTAAACAATTATTTAATATTCCATAACATCTAACCTCCTTTCTGATCACATCTACCGTTTTTGTACTTTGTAATTACTAATTTACAATTTATATATCTCCGTTTAACATGATACAAATAAAACCTTTCTTTTCATCGATGTACAATAATCGAGTATATCGAGATATTTTAATAATATACTAGTTCGATAATGATTTCTTGATAATTCCCATCACTACTCTTCACCATAAATATCAGTTTATCCGTTTTAAAATAGTTTTTTCAAGATCGTCAATTGGAACAATAGCCTCAAATAAATCAGAATTATTCCCATTATTTAAATTAAATTAAATTGATTGTAACTGATTGCGCAATAAATACGAACTGCCGTTCAAAATGCTTTCTGAAAATATACCTGGTCAGCCTCTTCATCCTTCTTATAATTTATGGGCACGACCCATGTAAACAATCCTGACGAACCACTGAAACACCCCCAATAACACGCATAAATTGCGGTTTCTTTTCTTCCATTATTTCTCTCCAGCTTGAAGAGGGTGTCTCTCTTAACAAAATTTACATTTGGAGGGACCGACCAGTCCCTTCGGCGCGGCTCTTGAAGATAATTTCCCTGGTGTCTGGGACTGGAACTACGCTGATGTTGATTTCGGCTGTCTCCTCGATTTTGTTTTTTTCTGACAATATCTATCTCCGTTGTTTCTCTTTCTGCAACGGCAGAAGAAATTGTTCTAGAAATTTCCATACTGCGACACACATTTATCACCTCTTCCAGTGACAATCCTTCCTTTTCTAATAACCTCTGCCTCATGTCTTCCTTTTCTAGTCCGCATGTGAGGACACTTTTTATTATTTCGTCCTTCATTTTTCCCAGCTCGCAAGATAACGCTATATTCTTCAAGTCGATTACGTAGTTTTCCACCGTCTCTCCATTTCTTTGTTTTCTGGAAAATAACTTATACCGCTCGTACTCCACGTTCTTTTTTGGTATGAAGTGGTCTTCAAATTTTTTTAGCAAAATTTGTAGCTTGTTTCTCTCACCGTCTTCAAATTTAAACGTGTTGTAAATACGGAAGGCTGCTTCTCCAATGTAGTGCAAAAGTTGCGCACATTGCGTTTCTTCACTTTTTTTTGAGTATTCTGTAGCCGCAAGATAATTAATAAAACGACTCTTCCAGAATTTCCAATTCTCCGCGAGGTTTCCGTCCATGTTCATTGGCAACACTCCTCTCGCGTCCATCTTTGCACTTTTTTTTTTCTTTACTAAGTATGTACTGTAATTGTCCTTGCACTTACACTGAGAACTGTATTCTAAAAAATACCGACTGCGCCATGTAACGTATCATATGGGGGTTAATGTAAAGACGACCGGTCTCGATGGAATACATTTATTTACTGGCTCAAAATCACCTGGCGGATATAAAAATGCCGTACACAAAAAGTGGTATAAATAAAAACATATCTTTCTTCACCCATTAATAACTAAATACAATTTGAATAAACAACTATATGACAAATTAAATGAAATTTTAATTTTTTCATTAACAATGCATAAATTCAATTCTATTTTAATGAAATAGTGTTTATATGACCAAAAGAATGTGGTAAACATGTGTCGCACTTAGGTGCTAGCTATCAGGATCATTGCGAAAATGAAATTTAATTTATTAATTAAATGAAATTTCAATTTTTTCGATAACAATTCTTAAAGTCAAATCTATTTTAATGAAATAGTGTTTATATGACCAAAAGCATGCCGAAAACATATGTCGCACTCAGATGCATGCTATTAGGATTATTGCGAAAATGAAATTTAATTTATTAATTAAATGAAATTTTAATTTTTTCATTAACAATGCATAAATTCAATTCTATTTTAATGAAATAGTGTTTATATGACCAAAAGAATGCCGTTAACATGTGTCGCACTTAGGTGCCAGCTATCAGGATTATTGCGAAAATTAAATTTAATTTATTTATTAAATGAAATTTCAATTTTTTATTAACAATTCATAAAGTCAAATTTATTTTAATGATATTGTGTTTATATGACCAAAAGCATGCCGAAAACATGTGTCGCACTTAGACGCTAGCCATCAGGATCATTGCGAAAATTAAATTTAAT
Source organism: Ocypus olens (assembly GCA_910593695.2). Taxonomy (NCBI): domain Eukaryota; kingdom Metazoa; phylum Arthropoda; class Insecta; order Coleoptera; family Staphylinidae; genus Ocypus; species Ocypus olens. Next base: position 35,919,694 of record OU343060.1, read on the forward strand.
TTATTTATTAAATGAAATTTAAATTTTTTCATTAACAATGCATAAAGTCAAATCTCTTTTAATTAAATAGTGTTTATATGACCAAAAGAATGTGGTAAACATGTGTCGCACTTAGGTGCTAGCTATCAGGATCATTGCGAAAATGAAATTTAATTTATTAATTAAATGTAATTTCAATTTTTTCATTAACAATTCATAAAGTCAAATTTATTTTAATGAAATTATGTTTATATGACCAGAAGCATGCCGAAAACATGTGTCGCACTTAGATGCTAGCTATTAGGATCATTGCGAAAATTAAATTAAATTAATTTATTAAATGAAATTTCAATTTTATCATTAACAATGCATAAAGTCAAATCTATTTTAATGAAATAGTGTTTATATGACCAATCGAATGCCGTAAACATGTGTCGCACTTAGGTGCAAGCTGTTAGGAACATTGCGAAAATTAAATATAATTTATTTATTAAATGAAATTTCAATTTTTTCATCAACAACACATAAAGTCAAATTTATTTGATTAAAATTGTGTTTATACGACCAAAAGCATGCCGAAAACATGTTTCGCACTTAGGTGCCAGCTATTAGGATCATTGCGAAAATTAAATTTAATTTATTTATTAAATGAAATTTCAATTTTTTCATTAAAAATTCATAAAGTCAAACTTATTTTAATAAAATAGTGTTTATATGACCAAAAGCATGCCGAAAACATGTGTCGCACTTAGATGCTTGCTATTAGGATTATTGCAAGAATGAAATTTAATTTATTAATTAAATGAAATTTTAATTTTTTATTAACAATGCATAAATTTAAATCTATTTTAATGAAAAAGTATTTATATGACCAAAAGAATGCCGTAAACAAGTGTCGCACTTAGGTGCTAGCTATCAGGATCATTGCGAAAATAAAATTTAATTTATTTATTAAATGAAATTTAAATTTTTTCATTAACAATACATAAAGTCAAATCTATTTTTAAAAATAGGGTTTATATGACTAAAAGGATGCCGAAAACATGTGTCGCACTTAGGTGCTGGCTGTTAGGATCTTTGCGAAAATGAAATTTAATTTATTAATTAAATGAAATTTCAATTTTTTCATTAACAATGCATAAAGTCAAATCTATTTTCATGAAATTGTGTTTAAATGACCAAAAGAATGCCGAAAACATGTGTCGCACTTAGATGCTAGCTATTAGGATCATTGCGAAAATTAAATTTAATTTATTTATTAAATGAAATTTCAATTTTTTCAATAACAATGCCTAAAGTCAAATCTATTTTCTTAAAATAGTGTTTATATGACCAAAAGAATGCCGAAAACATGTGTCGCCCTTAGGTGCTGGCCATTAGGATCATTGCGAAAATTAAATTAATTTTATATATTAAATGAAATTTCAATTTTTTCTTTAACAATTCATAGAGTCAAATCTATTTTAATGAAATGGTGTTTATATGACCAAAAGCATGCCGAAAACATGTGTCGCACTTAGGTGCTAGCTATGAGGATCATTGCGAAATTTAAATTTAATTTATTTATTAAATGAAATTTAAATTTTCTCATCAACAACACATGAAGTCGAGTTTATTTAATCAAAATCGTGTTTATAATACCAAAGGCATGCCGAAAACATGTGTCGCACTTAGGTGCTAGCTAGTAGGATCATTGCGAAAATAAAATTTAATTTATTAATTAAATGAAATTTAATTTTTTTCATTACCAATGCATAAAATCCTATCTATTTTAAAAAAATAGTGTTTATATGACCAAAAGCATGCCGAAAACATGTGTCGCACTTAGGTGCTAGCTATCAGGATCATAGCGAAAATTACATTTAATTTATTTATTAAATGAAATTTCAATTTTTTCATTAACAATACATAAAGTCAAATCTATTTTTTAAAACAGGGTTTATATGACTAAAAGGATGCCGAAAACATGTGTCGCACTTAGATGCTAGCTATTAGGATCATTGCGAAAATTAAATTTAATTTATTTATTAAATGAAATTTCAATTTTTTCAATAACAATGCCTAAAGTCAAATCTATGTTCTCGAAATAGTGTTTATATGACCAAAAGAATGCTGATAACATGTGTCGCACTTAGATGCTGGCCATCAGGATCATTGCGAAAATTAAATTTAATTTATTTATTAAATGAAATTTAAATTTTTTCATCAACAACACATGAGGTCGAGTTTATTTGATCAAAATCGTGTTTATAGGACCAAAAGCATGCCGAAAACATGTGTCGCACTTAGGTGCTAGCTATTAGGATCATTGCGAAAATAAAATTTAATTTATTTATTAAATGAAATTCTATTTTTTTCATTAACAATGCATAAAATCCTATCTATTTTAATAAAATAGTGTTTATATGACCAAAAGCATGCCGAAAACATGTGTCGCACTTAGGTGCTAGCTATCAGGATCATAGCGAAAATTAAATTTAATTTATTTATTAAATGAAATTTCAATTTTTTCATTAACAATACATAAAGTCAAATCTATTTTTAAAAATAGGGTTTATATGACTAAAAGGATGCCGAAAACATGTGTCGCACTTAGGTGCTGGCTATTAGGATCTTTGCGAAAATGAAATTTAATTCATTAATTAAATGAAATTTCAATTTTTTCATTAACAATGCATAAAGTCAAATCTATTTTCATGAAATTGTGTTTAAATGACCAAAAGAATGCCGAAAACATGTGTCGCACTTAGATGCTAGCTATTAGGATCATTGCGAAAATTAAATTTAATTTATTTATTAAATGAAATTTCAATTTTTTCAATAACAATGCCTAAAGTCAAATCTATTTTCTTAAAATAGTGTTTATATGACCAAAAGAATGCCGAAAACATGTGTCGCACTTAGGTGCTGGCCATTAGGATCATTGCGAAAATTAAATTAATTTTATATATTAAATGAAATTTCAATTTTTTCTTTAACAATTCATAGAGTCAAATCTATTTTAATGAAATGGTGTTTATATGACCAAAAGCATGCCGAAAACATGTGTCGCACTTAGGTGCTAGCTATGAGGATCATTGCGAAATTTAAATTTAATTTATTTATTAATTGAAATTTCAATTTTTTCATCAACAACACATGAAGTCGAGTTTATTTAATCAAAATCGTGTTTATAGGACCAAAGGCATGCCGAAAACATGTGTCGCACTTAGGTGCTAGCTAGTAGGATCATTGCGAAAATAAAATTTAATTTATTAATTAAATGAAATTTAATTTTTTTCATTAACAATGCATAAAATCCTATCTATTTTAATAAAATAGTGTTTATATGACCAAAAGCATGCCGAAAACATGTGTCGCACTTAGGTGCTAGCCATCAGGATCATAGCGAAAATTACATTTAATTTATTTATTAAATGAAATTTCAATTTTTTCATTAACAATACATAAAGTCAAATCTATTTTTTAAAATAGGGTTTATATGACTAAAAGGATGCCGAAAACATGTGTCGCACTTAGATGCTAGCTATTAGGATCATTGCGAAAATTAAATTTAATTTATTTATTAAATGAAATTTCAATTTTTTCAATAACAATGCCTAAAGTCAAATCTATGTTCTCGAAATAGTGTTTATATGACCAAAAGAATGCCGATAACATGTGTCGCACTTAGATGCTGGCCATCAGGATCATTGCGAAAATTAAATTTAATTTATTTATTAAATGAAATTTAAATTTTTTCATCAACAACACATGAAGTCGAGTTTATTTGATCAAAATCGTGTATATAGGACCAAAAGCATGCCGAAAACATGTGTCGCACTTAGGTGCTAGCTATTAGGATCATTGCGAAAATAAAATTTAATTTATTTATTAAATGAAATTCTATTTTTTTCATTAACAATGCATAAAATCCTATCTATTTTAATAAAATAGTGTTTATATGACCAAAAGCATGCCGAAAACATGTGTCGCACTTAGGTGCTTGCTATCAGGATCATAGCGAAAATTACAATTAATTTATTTATTAAATGAAATTTCAATTTTTTCATTAACAATACATAAAGTCAAATCTATTTTTAAAAATAGGGTTTATATGACTAAAAGGATGCCGAAAACATGTGTCGCACTTAGGTGCTGGCTATTAGGATCTTTGCGAAAATGAAATTTAATTTATTAATTAAATGAAATTTCAATTTTTTCATTAACAATGCATAAAGTCAAATCTATTTTCATGAAATTGTGTTTAAATGACCAAAAGAATGCCGAAAACATGTGTCGCACTTAGATGCTAGCTATTAGGATCATTGCGAAAATTAAATTTAATTTATTTATTAAATGAAATTTCAATTTTTTCAATAACAATGCCTAAAGTCAAATCTATTTTCTTAAAATAGTGTTTATATGACCAAAAGAATGCCGATAATATGTGTCGCACTTAGATGCTAGCCATTAGGATCATTGCGAAAATTAAATTTAATTTATTTATTAAATGAAATTTCAATTTTTTTATTAACAATTCATAAAGTCAAATCTATTTTCATGAAATAGTGTTTATATGACCAAAAGATTGAAGTAAACATGTATCGCACTTAGGTGCTAGCAATTAGGATCATTGCGAAAATTAAATTTAATTTATTCATTAAATGAAATTTCTATTTTTTCATTACCAATGCATAAAGTCAAATCAGTTTTGGTGAAATAGTTTTTATATGACCAAAAGCATGCCGAAAACATGTGTCGCTCTTAGGTGCTAGCTATTAGGATCATTGCGAAAATTAAATTAAATTTATTTATTAAATGAAATTTCAATTTTTTCATCAACAACACATAAAGTCGAATTTATTTGATTAAAATCGTGTTTATACGACCAAAAGCATGCCGAAAACACATGTCGCACTTAGGTGCTAGCTATAAAGATCATTGCGAAAATTAAATTTAATTTATTTATTAAATGAAATTTCAATTTTTCGATAACAATTCATAAAGTCTAATCTATTTTAATGAAATAGTGTTTATATGACCAAAAGCATGCCGAAATCATTTGTCGCACTTAGGTGTTAGCGATTAGGATCATTGCGAAAATTAAATTTAATTTATTTATTAAATGAAATTTCAATTTTTTCATTAACAATTCATAAAGTCAAATCTATTTTAATTAAATAGTGTTTATATGACCAAAAGCATGCCGAAATCATTTGTCGCACTTAGATGCTTGCAATTAGGATCATTGCGAAAATTAAATTTAATTTATTTATTAAATGAAATTTCAATTTTTTCGATAACAATTCATAAAGTCTAATCTATTTGAATAAAATAGTGTTTATATAACCAAAAGCATGCCGAAATCATTTGTCGCACTTAGATGCTTGCAATTAGGATCATTGCGAAAATTAAATTTAATTTAATCATGGTGATGGTTGTGACCGTTACTACGTGGCAATTCATTATAAAATCACTGAATAAAACACTTACTATGTTTTTTACCACAATTTATTTGATGTATGTACAAATATTTCATATACATACATATCACGACTTAAGTTTCGACGTTTTACTGTCATTATCAAGTGAAACAATTAATGGAAGACGTTACATTTATATCGGTACGAAAATAGGGTGACGGTAACAAAATGGTTTACAGTTGGTAAACTGGTAAAAAACATAGTAAGTGTTTTATTCAGTGATTTTAAATTTAATTTATTTATTAAATGAAATTTCAATTTTTTCATTAACAATTCATAAAGTCAAATCTATTTTAATGAAATAGTGTTTATATGACCAAAAGCATGCCGAAAACATATGTCGCACTTAGGTGTTAGCGATTAGGATCATTGCGAAAATTAAATTTAATTTATTTATTAAATGAAATTTCAATTTTTTCATTAACAATTCATAAAGTCAAATCTATTTTAATGAAATAGTGTTTATATGACCAAAAGCATGCCGAAATCATTTGTCGCACTTAGATGCTTGCAATTAGGATCATTGCGAAAATTGAATTTAATTTATTTATTAAATGAAATTTCAATTTTTTCGATAACAATTCATAAAGTCTAATCTATTTTAATAAAATAGTGTTTATATGACCAAAAGCATGCCGAAATCATTTGTCGCACTTAGATGCTTGCAATTAGGATCATTGCGAAAATTAAATTTAATTTATTTATTAAATATAATTTCAATTTTTTCATTAACAATTCATAAAGTCAAATCTATTTTAATGAAATAGTGTTTATATGACCAAAAGCATGCCGAAAGATGTGTCGCACTTAGGTGCTAGCTATTAGGATCATTGCGAAAATAAAATTTAATTTATTCATTAAATGAAATTTATATTTTTTTGATTAACAATGCACAAAGTCAATTCTATTTTAATTAAATCGTATTTATATGAGCAAAAGCATGCGGAAAACATGTGTAGCACTTAGGTGCTGGCCATAAGGATCATTGCGAAAATTAAATTTAATTAATTTGTCATATGAAATTTCTATTTTTTCATTAAAAATGCATAAAGTCAAATCTATTTAAAAAAAATAGGGTTTATTTGACTAAAAGAATGCCGAAAACATGTGTCGCACTTAGGTGCTAGCTACTAGGATCATTGCGAAAATTAAATTTAATTTATATATTAAATGAAATTTCTATTTTTTCATTACCGATACATAAAGTCAAATCTATTTTAATGAAATAGTGTTTATTGGACCAAAAGAATGCCGTAAACATGTGTCGCACCTGGGTGCTAGCTATTAGGATCATTGCAAAAATTAAATTTAATTTATTTATTAAATGAAATTTCAATTTTTTCGATAACAATTCATAAAGTCAAATCTATTTTAATGAAATGGTGTTTATATGACCAAAAGCATGCCGAAAACATTTGTCGCACTTAGATGCTTGCAATTAGGATCATTGCGAAAATTAAATTTAATTTATTTATTAAATGTAATTTCAATTTTTTCATTAACAATTCATAAAGTCAAATCCATTTTAATGAAATTGTGTTTATATGACCAAAAGCATGCCGAAAACATGAGTCGCACTAAGATGCTAGCTATTAGGATCATTACGAAAATTAAATTTAATTTATTTATTAAATGAAATTTCAATTTTTTCATTAACAATGCATAAAGTCAAATCTATTTTAAAAAAATAGGGTTTATTTGACCAAAAGAATGCCGAAAACATGTGTCGCACTTAGGTGCTAGCTACTAGGATCATTGCGAAAATTAAATTTAATTTATATATTAAATGAAATTTCTATTTTTTCATTACCGATACATAAAGTCAAATCTATTTTAATGAAATAGTGTTTATTTGACTAAAAGAATGCCGTAAACATGTGTCGCACTTGGGTGCTAGCTATTAGGATCATTGCGAAATTTAAATTTAATTTATTTATTAAATGAAATTTAAATTTTTTCATTAACAATGCATAAAGTCAAATCTATTTTAATTAAATAGTGTTTATATGACCAAAAGCATGCTGAAAACATGTGTCGCACTTAGGTGCTAGCTATTAGGATCATTGCGAAAATTAAATTTAATTTATTTATTAAATGAAATTTCAATTTTTTCATTAACAATGCATAAAGTCACATCTATTTTAATGAAATAGAGTTTATATGACCAAAAGAATGCCGAAAACATGTGTCGCACTTAGGTGCTAGCTATTAGGATCTTTGCGAAAATTTAATTTAATTTATATTAAATGAAATTTCAATTTCTTCATTAACAATGCATAAAGTCAAATCTATTGTGGTGACCGCCTGGGTCATGGAACGGAGAAATGGAAACGAGGATCACGGGTAGCCCGGAAAAACGCGGTTACCAGGGAGGCGAGAAAAACAATAAATAAAAAAAAGAAGAATTTTGCTGGAATACAGAAAACACACTCATTTTTGTAATTCCTACCAAAAATAAAGTAATCACCTTATTCGTCGACCTACCTCTCTTTTTGAAGTTAAATTATATTGTATCAAGTCGATAACGACTGATCTACAAGTGTTGAATTGTTGGACCAACGAGAATCATCAACCACAACAGCTAGTTCACACGACGTGATCCTTCAATTACAACATCTGGTGACCCCGACAGAAGACGCCCGAGAGCCACTGAGCGACACCTTCCAAACTCCACGAAAAACGCCGCGCGGAGCCCCACTGTCATTTTTGACGTTTGACGCTGTACAACCGACGCCGTTGGAACCACACACCCGACGTCGACCGTCCCACGTCCAGCCTCCGCCCACCGACGTCCTCAACCCGTTTTTCTGTTCCGTGCTCCAGGTGATTGCTAACCATTTCTCCGTTTCCCTCACTTTTCCTCTATCCTATATTCTCTCACACATACACGCACATTTTCACACAAATCCATGGAGGATCAGATGGGAACGACCGTCAATACATTTAATTATAAACTTCCGGTCTATTCAAAATTTGACCCCACGATATGGTTTATTCAAGTAGAATCCACCTTTCGGAATAACCGCATTACCAACTCGTTGCGCAAATTCCACGATGTGGTCTCGGCACTCCCAGCCGAAGTAGCTTTGGACGTCCGTGAAATGTTAGTGAATCCCCCGGAAATTCTTCCGTATGAAACACTTAAGACGGAAATTATCAGACGTACCTCTATCTCAGACAAAAAAAGGATGCAGCAACTCCTTTCTAAGGAAACATTGGGTAATCAAACACCATCCCAGTTGCTTAGGAGGTTGCAGCATCTTTTGGGAGATACTGCCATCGACGACGGCCTCTTACGAGAAATTTTTGTTAGCCGCCTCCCAACAGATGTGCAGCGCATCTTGATTTCCGCAAACACGACTCACCTGGCTACGCTCGCCGACATGGCAGACCAAATTCTAGAGATATCAGGCGCTCATAACATCTGCGCAGTATCTTCCACTCCGACAGCGGTACCAGCAATTCCGGTCGACCGACAAATTCTGCTGCTGCAACAACAAGTTGCCACTTTGGCTACCAAAGTAGCACAACTTGAAATATCTGTTTCACGCCAAACACGCAGCAGAAGTCGGTCTAAGTCAGCCAACCGACAACCGGAAAACAGGTATTGCTGGTACCACCGTAAGTTCACGGGTAAAGCCACCAAATGTGTACCTCCGTGCGAGTGGGGAAACGGGCAGCTGCAGGGCTGATGTCGGCCTATTGTCCTGCTAGCGCTCCAGGTCAGCTATACTTTGTTCGCGACACAAATTCAGGTATCAAATTTTTAATTGACACGGGTGCCCAAATTAGCATTTTGGCGGTAGATCAAAATTATGCCAACACTCATCACCGCGCTAAATTTTTCTTAACAACGGTGAATGGGAATTCAATACCCACGTTCGGTCAAACAAAATTAAACATTAATATCGGCCTGGATGTAAATTTTACATGGCACTTTGTTCTTGCACAAGTGAACCATTCCATTCTGGGCGCCGACTTTCTCAGGCATTTCAACATCACTGTTGATATTGCCCATAATAAATTATTGAGAAATGCTTTCGGCCCATCAGAACTAAATTCATTGCTGATTCAAAATTCACCTTATTCAAAATTACTTCAGCAATTTCCTGGCCTAACAACCCCATTTGACCTTACAGAACCCGTGAAGCATGATGTTGTGCATCACATCACGACCACGGGTCCCCCTGTTTTTGCTAAGCCCCGCAGGTTGCCACCACAAAAGTACCAGGCGGCTTGGAACGAGTTTGACAAACTCATCAAACTCGGTTTCCTACGGCCTTCGGCAAGTCCCTGGGCTGCGCCATTGCACTTGGTTACGAAACCAGACGGTACTTGGCGTCCCTGCGGAGATTACCGTGGCTTAAACAGGGTAACAACTCCAGACCGGTATCCCTTGCCTCTTCTTCACGATTTCGCAAATAACTGTTGTGGTTGCACGTTATTTTCTAAAATCGATTTGGTCAAGGCATACCACCAAATTCCAATTCATCCTCCTGATATACCGAAAACGGCAATCACAGCACCTTTCGGACTATTCGAATACACCAGGATGAGTTTTGGCCTAAGAAACGCCGCTCAAACCTTTCAAAGGTTTATGGATTCGGTTTTACGCGGACTACCATTTTGTTTCGCGTACATTGACGACATACTCGTCTTCAGCAAAGACGAACGCGAACATGATTGTCACCTTTTCCAAATTTTTGAGCGGTTGACATCATTTGGTATTAAAATTAACCCTGAAAAATGCGTTTTCGGCCAACCTAAATTGAGTTTCTTAGGACACAGCATTAGTGGTGAAGGGATAAAACCTCTGCAGTGCAAGGTGGATGCCATCTTGTCTTTCCCTCAACCCGCTGACCTAAAAGCACTTCAACGTTTCCTCGGCATGATTAATTTTTATCACCGTTTCGTAAAATCATGCTCGAGCATATTGTCACCGCTAAGTCAACTTGCTGCAACAACTCCACGCAACAAACCAGTGATCTGGAATCAATCTGCATTGCACGCGTTTTCGGCAGCTAAGGCCGCCTTGGCCAACTCTGCCATGCTCGCGCTTCCAGATCCTGTTGCGGAATTAAGCATAATGGTAGACGCAAGCTCCTCCTCTGCTGGTGCGGTTTTGCAGCAGAAGGATAAATTTGGCGTTCAACAACCGCTATATTTCTTTTCAAAATCTTTCACTCCGACAGAACGCAAATACAGCACGTTCGGCCGTGAATTGTTAGCCGTATATTTGGCAATTAAAAAGTTCAAATATTATCTCGAAGGTAGAGAATTTACTGTCTTTACAGACCATAAACCTTTGATATCTGCTATCTGTTCTCACTCAGATCGTTTTTCAGGACGAGAGCACAGACATTTGAACTACATCGGACAATTCACCACTGACATCAGGCACATCCCTGGAAAGGACAACAATGTGGCTGACACACTGTCGCGAGTCGAAATTAATGCTTTAGACCTCAACCAACTGGCAAAATTACAATCTGAAGATGTGGAACTCAAATCCCTTCTGGGTAGTGGCACTACAGCACTCAAACTGGAACAGTTCATTCCGGCCGGCTCCAACACGTCCATCTACGTAGACACGTCTCTAGCTGCACGACGACCCTATGTTCCTCCTGCAATGCGACAGGAAGTTCTTTGTTCGCTTCACGAACTTACACATCCGGGTACTCGTGCAATGAGACGTCTCGTAGCAGCACGGTACGTGTGGCCGCGGATGAACCATGACATTGCACTTTTCGTCAAGTCCTGTTTGAAGTGCCAGAAGAACAAAATTCATCGCCACACTGTGTCACCCATTGTGAAATTTCCAGACCCGGATGACCGATTCACCGACATCCACATCGACATAATCGGCCCTTTGCCTATTTGTGACAATTTCAGATACCTTCTGGTCTGCATTGATCGCTTTACGCGTTGGCCAGAAGTAATTCCTCTTACCGAAATTACTGCGGATTCCGTTGCACGAGCATTTCTGAGTGGTTGGATTGCACGTTTTGGAACTCCATCTACGGTCATTACTGACCGAGGTCGACAGTTCCAGTCCAACACTTGGAAGGAATTCTGCAGGACTTTTGGTATACAACACAAATCCACAACCGCCTACCATCCGCAATGTAACGGCCTGGTAGAGCGGCTCAATCGCCAAATAAAAGACTCAATCCGAATGAGCAACGATTCTAAGAACTGGGTAACCCAACTCCCTTTAATTCTCCTAGGGCTCCGGACAGTCTTCAAATCATCTCTTTTGGCAACGACTGCAGAGTTCGTCTACGGCAAGACATTACGCTTGCCGGGCGATTTCATATTTCCAAATTCCGCGCGTAAAAAAATTCCTTCTGGTTCAAAATTTCTCGACGACCTGAGGGACAATATGCAGACACTTGGTCCTGCAGCGGCGCGGCCATCCGTTCGCAGGAATTACGTTCCTGCCGACTTAAACACTTGCACGCATGTTTTCGTCCGTCGGGATTGCGTAAAAAACATTACACATCCATGCTACGACGGCCCATTCAAAATTTTAAGTCGAAATTCAAAATTTTACACAATTGAAATTGACGGTAAACAAGACAACGTTTCCATTGACCGACTGAAACCTGGATATTTTTCCACTATTTCGGCCACTTCAGTTAAAAACACACAAAACACCACCAACCTTTCTGTTTTTCCACGTTCAATTTTAAAATCTAACAAATCTTCTACAAAACCTTTTATTTCTCGCAAACACGTATCTTTCTCTTGTTCTGTTTCCTTCCGTAGCCTCTTTTAGACGGGGAGTGGTGTGGTGACCGCCTGGGTCATGGAACGGAGAAATGGAAACGAGGATCACGGGTAGCCCGGAAAAACGCGGTTACCAGGGAGGCGAGAAAAACAATAAATAAAAAAAAGAAGAATTTTGCTGGAATACAGAAAACACACTCATTTTTGTAATTCCTACCAAAAATAAAGTAATCACCTTATTCGTCGACCTACCTCTCTTTTTGAAGTTAAATTATATTGTATCAAGTCGATAACGACTGATCTACAAGTGTTGAATTGTTGGACCAACGAGAATCATCAACCACAACAGCTAGTTCACACGACGTGATCCTTCAATTACAACACTATTTAATTGAAATAGTGTTTATATGACAAAAAGAATGCCGTTAACATGTGTCGCACTTAGGTGCTAGCCATTAGGATCATTGCGAAAATTAAATTTTATTTATTTATTAAATGAAAATTCAATTTTTTCATTAACAATTGATAAAGTCAAGTCTATTTTAATGAAATAGTGTTTATATGACCAAAAGCATGCCGAAAACCGGTGTCGCACTTAGATGCTAGCCTTTAGGGTCATTGCGAAAATTAAATTTAATTTTTTAATTAAATGAAATTTCAATTTTTTCATTAACAATGCATAAAGTCAAATCTATTTTAAAAAAATAGGGTTTATTTGACCAAAAGAATGCCGAAAACATGTGTCGCACTTAGGTGCTAGCCATTAGGATCATTGCGAAAATTAAATTTAATTTATTTATTAAATAAAATTTCAATTTTTTCATCAACAATGCATAAAGTCGAATTTATTTGATTAAAATCGTGTTTATATGACCAAAAGAATGCCGAAAACATGAGTCGCACTAAGATGCTAGCTATTAGGATCCTTGCGAAAATTAAATTAAAAAAATTTATTAAATGAAATTTCAATTTTTTCATTAACAATGTATAAAGTCAAATGTTTTTTAATAAAATGGTGTTTATATGACCAAAAGAAGGCCGTAAACATGTGTCGTACTTGGGTGCTAGTCATTGGGATCATTGCGAAAATTAAATTTAATTTATTAATTAAATGTAATTTTAATTTTTTCATTAACAATGCATAAAGTCAAATATATTTTAATGAAATAGTGTTTATATGACCTAAAGAATGCCGTAAACATTGGTCGCACTTAGGTGCTTGCTATTAGGATCATTGCGAAAATTAAATTTAATTTATTTATTAAATGAAATTTCAATTTTTTCATTAACAATGCATAAAGTCAAATCTATTTTAAAAAAATAGGGTTTATTTGACCAAAAGAATGCCGAAAACATGTGTCGCACTTAGGTGCTAGCTACTAGGATCATTGCGAAAATTAAATTAAATTTATATATTAAATGAAATTTCTATTTTTTCATTACCGATACATAAAGTCAAATCTATTTTAATGAAATAGTGTTTATTTGACTAAAAGAATGCCGTAAACATGTGTCGCACTTGGGTGCTAGCTGTTAGGATCATTGCGAAATTTAAATTTAATTTATTTATTAAATGAAATTTAAATTTTTTCATTAACAATGCATAAAGTCAAATATATTTTAATGAAATAGTGTTTATATGACCTAAAGAATGCCGTAAACATTGGTCGCACTTAGGTGCTTGCTATTAGGATCATTGCGAAAATTAAATTTAATTTATTTATTAAATGAAATTTCAATTTTTTCATTAACAATGCATTAAGTTAAATCTATTTTAATTAAATAGTGTTTATATGACCAAAAGCATGCTGAAAACATGTGTCGCACTTAGGTGCTAGCTATTAGGATCATTGCGAAAATTAAATTTAATTTATTTATTAAATGAAATTTCAATTTTTTCATTAACAATGCATAAAGTTAAATCTGTTTTAATGAAATAGTGTTTATATGACCAAAAGCATGCCGAACACATGTGTCGCACTTAGGTGCTGGCTATTGGGATCATTGCGAAAATTTAATTTAATTTATTTTTTAAATGAAATTTTAATTTTTTCATTAACAATGCATAAAGTCAAATCTATTTTATTGAAATATTGTGTATTTGACCAAAAGCATGCCGAAAACAAATGTCGCACTTAGGTGCTAGCTATTAGGATCATTGCGAAAATTAAATTTAATTTATTCATTAAATGAAATTTCAATTTTTTCATTAACAATGCATCAAGTTGAATCTATTTTAATTAAATAGTGTTTATATGACCAAAAGCATGCTGAAAACATGTGTCGCACTTAGGTGCTAGCTATTAGGATCATTGCGAAAATTAAATTTAATTTATTTATTAAATGAAATTTCAATTTTTTCATTAACAATGCATAAAGTCTAATCTATTTTAATGAAATAGTGTTTATATGACCAAAAGCATGCCGTTACCGTGTGTCGCACTTAGGTGCTAGCAATTAGGATCCTTGCGAAAATTAAATTAAATTTATTTATTAAATGAAATTTCAATTTTTTCATTAACAATGTATAAAGTCAAATGTTTTTTAATAAAATGGTGTTTATATGACCAAAAGGAGGCCGTAAACATGTGTCGTACTTGGGTGCTAGTCATTGGGATCATTGCGAAAATTAAATTTAATTTATTTATTTAATGAAATTTCAATTTTTTCATTAACAATGCATAAAGTCAAAACTATTTTAATGAAATATTGTGTATCTGACCAAAAGCATGCCGAAAACATGTGTCGCCCTTAGATGCTAGCTATTAGGATCATTGCGAAAATTAAATTAAATTTATTTATTAAATGAAATTTTAATTTTTTCATTAACAATGCATGAAGTCAAATCTATTTAAATCAAACAGTGTTTATATGACCAAAAGCATGCCGAAAACAAGTGTCGCACTTAGAAGCTAGCCTTTAGGATCATTGCGAAAATTAAATTAAATTTATTAATTAAATGAAATTTCAATTTTTTCATTAACAATTGATAAAGTCAAGTCTATTTTAATGAAATAGTGTTTATATGACCAAAAGCATGCCGAAAACAAGTGTCGCACTTAGAAGCTAGCCTTTAGGGTCATTGCGAAAATTAAATTTAATTTTTTAATTAAATGAAATTTTAATTTTTTCAATAATAATGCATAAAGTCAAATATATTTTAATAAAATAGTGTTTATGTGACCAAAAGAATGCCGTAAACGTGTGTCGCACTTAGGTGCGACCTATTAGGATCATTGCGAAAATTAAATTAAATTTATTAATTAAATGTAATTTTAATTTTTTCATTAACAATGCATAAAGTCAAATATATTTTAATGAAATAGTGTTTATATGACCTAAAGAATGCCGTAAACATTGGTCGCACTTAGGTGCTAGCTATTAGGATCATTGCGAAAATTAAATTTAATTTATTTATTAAATGAAATTTCAATTTTTTCATTAACAATTCATAAAGTCAAATCTATTTTAATGAAATAGTGTTTATTAGACCAGAAGCATGCCGAAAACATGTGTCGCACTTAGATGCTAGCTATAAGGATCATTGCGAAAATTAAATTAAATTTATTTATTAAATGAAATTTCAAATTTTTCATTAACAATTCATAAAGTCAAATCTATTTTAATGAAATAGTGTTTATATGACCAAAAGCATGCCGAAACAATGTGTCGCACTTAGGTGCTAGCTATAAGGATCATTGCGAAAATTAAATTAAATTTATTCATTAAATGAAATTTCAAATTTTTCATTAACAATTCATAATGTCAAATCTATTTTAATGAAATAGTGTTTATATAACCAAAAGCATGCCGAAAACTTGTGTCGCACTTAGGTGCTAGTCATTAAGATCATTGCGAAAATTAAATTTAATTTATTTAATAAATGAAATTTCAATTTTTTCATTAACAATGGATTAAGTCCTATCCATTTTAATAAAATAGTGTTTATTTGACCAAAAGCATGCCAAAAACATGTGTCGCACTAAGGTACTAGCTATTAGGATCATTGCGAAAATTAAATTTAATTTATTTATTAAATTTCAATTTTTTCATTAACAATTCTTAAAGTCAAATCTATTTTAATGAAATAGTGTTTATTAGAACAAAAGCATGCCGAAAACATGTGTCGCACTTAGATGCTAGCTGTTAGGATCATTGCGAAAATTAAATTTAATTTATTTATTAAATGAAATTTCAATTTTTTCATTAACAATGCATAAAGTCAAATCTATTTTAATGGAATAGTGTTTATATGACTAAAAGAATGCCGTAAACATGTGTCGCACTTAGGTGCTAGCTATTAGGATCATTGCGAAAATTAAATTTAATTTATTTATTAAATGAAATTTCAATTTTTTCATTAACAATTCTTAAAGTCAAATCTATTTTAATGAAATAGTGTTTATTAGACCAGAAGCATGCCGAAAACATGTGTCGCACTTAGATGCTAGGTGTTAGGATCATTGCGAAAATTAAATTTAATTTATTTATTAAATGAAATTTCAATTTTTTCATCAACAACACATAAAGTCGAGTTTATTTGATTAAAATCGTGTTTATACGACCAAAAGCATGCCGAAACCATGTGTCGCACTTAGGTGCTAGCTTTTAGGATCATAGTGAAAATAAAATTTAATTTATTTATTAAATGAAATTTCAATTTTTTCATTAACAATGGATTAAGTCCTATCCATTTTAATAAAATAGTGTTTATTTGACCAAAAGCATGCCAAAAACATGTGTCGCACTAAGGTACTAGCTATTAGGATCATTGCGAAAATTAAATTTAATTTATTTATTAAATTTCAATTTTTTCATTAACAATGCCTAAAGTAAAATCTATTTTAATGAAATAGTGTTTATATGACCAAAAGAATGCCGTAAACATGTGTCGCACTTAGGTGCTAGCAATTAGGATCATTGCGAAAATTAAATTTAATTTATTTATTAAATGAAATTTCAATTTTTTCATTAACGATGCATAAAGTCCTATTTGTTTTAAAAAAATCGTATTTATACGGTCAAAAGCATGCCGAAAACATGTGTCGCACTTAGATGCTTGCAATTAGGATCATTGCGAAAATTAAATTTAATTTATTAATTAAATGAAATTTTAATTTTTTCATTAACAATGCATAAAGTCAAATCTATTTTAATAAAATAGTATTTAGATGACCAAAAGAATGCCGCAAACATGTGTCGCACTTAGGTGCTAGCTATTAGGATCATTGCGAAAATTAAATTAAATTTTTTTATTAAATAAAATTTCAATTTTTTCATCAACAACACATAAAGTCGAGTTTATTTGATTAAAATCGTGTTTATACGACCAAAAGCATGCCAAAAACATGTGTCGCACTTAGGTGCTGGCTTTTAGGATCATTGCGAAAATTAAATTTAATTTATTTATTAAATGAAATTTCAATTTTTTCGATAACAATTCATAAAGTGAAACCTATTTTAATGAAAGGGTGTTTATATGACCAAAAGGATGCCTTAAACATGTGTCGCACTTAGATGCTTGTAATTAGGATCATTGCGAAAATTAAATTTAATTTATTAATTAAATGAAATTTTAATTTTTTTATTAACAATGCATAAAGTCAAATCTATTTTAATGAAATAGTATTTATAAGACCAAAAGAATGCCGTAAACATGTGTCGCACTTAGGTGCTAGCTATTAGGATCATTGCGAAAATTAAATTTAATTTATTTATTAAATGAAGTTTCAATTTTTTCATTAACAATTTGTAAAGTCAAATCTATTTTAATAAAATAGTGTTTATATGACCAAAAGAATGCCGTAAACATGTGTCGCACTTAGGTGCTAGCTATTAGGATCATTGCGAAAATTAAATTTAATTTATTTATTAACTGAAATTTCAATTTTTTCATTAACCATTCATAAAGTCAAATCTATTTTAATGAAATAGTGTTTATATGACCAAAAGAATGCCGTAAACATGTGTCGCACTTAGGTGCTAGCTATTAGGATCGTTGCGAAAATTAAATTAAATTTATTTATTAAATGAAATTTCAATTTTTTCATTAACAAATTATAAAGTCAAATCTATTTTAATGAAATAGTGTTTATATGACCAAAAGCATGCCGAAAACATGTGTCGCACTTAGGTGCTAGCTATTAGGATCATTGCGAAAATCAAATTAAATTTATTTATTAAATAAAATTTCAATTTTTTCATCAACAACACATAAAGTCGAGTTTATTTGATTAAAATCGTGTTTATACGACCAAAAGCATGCTGAAAACATGTGTCGCACTTAGATGCTTGCAATTAGGATCATTGCGAAAATTAAATTTAATTTATTAATTAAATGAAATTTTAATTTTTTCATTAACAATGCATAAATTCAAATCTATTTTAATAAAATAGTATTTATATGACCAAAAGAATGCCGCAAACATGTGTCGCACTTAGGTGCTAGCTATTAGGATCATTGCGAAAATTAAATTAAATTTTTTTATTAAATAAAATTTCAATTTTTTCATCAACAACACATAAAGTCGAGTTTATTTGATTAAAATCGTGTTTATACGACCAAAAGCATGCCAAAAACATGTGTCGCACTTAGGTGCTGGCTATTAGGATCATTGCGAAAATTAAATTTAATTTATTTATTAAATGAAATTTCAATTTTTTCGATAACAATTCATAAAGTGAAACCTATTTTAATGAAATTGTGTTTATATGACCAAAAGGATGCCGAAAACATGTGTCGCACTTAGATGCTTGTAATTAGGATCAATGCGAAAATTAAATTTAATTTATTAATTAACTGAAATTTTAATTTTTTAATTAACAATGCATAAAGTCAAATCTATTTTAATGAAATAGTATTTATAAGACCAAAAGAATGCCGTAAACATGTGTCGCACTTAGGTGCTAGCTATTAGGATCATTGCGTAAATTAAATTTAATTTATTTATTAAATGAAATTTCAATTTTTTCATTAACAATTCATAAAGTCAAATCTATTTTAATGAAATAGTGTTTATATGACCAAAAGAATGCCGTAAACCTGTGTCGCACTTAGGTGCTAGCTATTAGGATCATTGCGAAAATCAAATTAAATTTATTTATTAAATAAAATTTCAATTTTTTCATCAACAACACATAAAGTCGAGTTGATTTGATTAAAATCGTGTTTATACGACCAAAAGCATTCCGAAAACATGTGTCGCACTTAGATGCTTGCAATTAGGATCATTGTGAAAATTAAATTAAATTTATTAATTAAATGAAATTTTAATTTTTTCATTAACAACGCATAAATTCAAATCTATTTTAATAAAATAGTATTTATATGACCAAAAGAATGCCGCAAACATGTGTCGCACTTAGGTGCTAGCTATTAGGATCATTGCGAAAATTAAATTTAATTTATTCATTAAATGAAATTTCAAATTTTTCATTAACATTTCATAAAGTCAAATCTATTGAATTGAAATGGTGTTTATATGACCAAAAGCATGCCGAAAACATGTGTCGCACTCGGATGCTTGCAATTAGGATCATTGCGAAAATGAAATTTAATTTATTAATTAAATGAAATTTTAATTTTTTCATTACCAATGCATAAAGTCAAATATAATTTAATAAAATAGTGTTTATATGACCAAAAGAATGCCGTAAACATGTGTCGCACTTGGGTGCTGGCTATTAGGATAATTGCGAAAATTAAATTAAATTTATTTATTAAAAGAAATTTCAATTTTTTCATTAACAATGCATAAAGTCAAATCTATTTTAATGAAATAGTGTTTACATGACCAAAAGAATGCCGAAAACATGTGTCGCACTTAGGTGCTAGCTATTAGGATCTTTGCGAAAGTTAAAATTAATTTATTTAATAAATGAAATTTCAATTTTTTCATTAACAATTCATAAAGTGAAATCTATTTTAATTAAATAGTGTTTATATGACTAAAAGCATGCCGAAAACATGTGTCGCACTTAGATGCATGCAATTAGGATCATTGCGAAAATTAAATTTAATTTATTAATTAAATGAAATATTAATTTTTTTATTAACAATGCATAAAGTCAAATCTATTTTAATAAAATAGTATTTATATGACCAAAAGAATGCCGTAAACATGTGTCGCACATAGGTGCTAGCAATTAGGATCATTGCGAAAATTAAATTTAATTTATTTATTAAATGAAATTTCAATTTTTTCATTAACAATTCATAAAGTCAAATCTATTTTAATGAAATAGGGTTTATATGACCAAAGGAATGCCGTAAACATGTGTCGCACTTAGGTGCTAGCTATTAGGATCATTGCGAAAATTAAATTTAATTTATTTATTAAATGAAATTGCAATTTTTTCATTAACAATTCATAAAGTCAAATCTATTTTAATGAAATAGTGTTTATATGACCAAAAGCATGCCGAAAACATGTGTCGCACTTAGGTGCTAGCTATTAGGATCATTGCGAAAATTAAATTTAATTTATTTATTAAATGAAATTTCAATTTTTTTATTAACAATTCATAAAGTCAAATCTATTTTAATGAAATAGTGTTTATATGACCAAAAGCATGCCGAAAACCTGTGTCGCACTTAGGTGCTAGCTATTAGGATCATTGCGAAAATTAAATTAAATTTATTTATTAAATAAAATTTCAATTTTTTCATCAACAACACATAAAGTCGAGTTTATTTGATTAAAATCGTGTTTATACGACCAAAAGCATGCCGAAAACATGTGTCGCAGTTAGGTGCTGGCTATTAGGATCATTGCGAAAATAAAATTTAGTTTATTTATTAAATGAAATTTCAATTTTTTCATTAACAATGCATAAAGTCCTATTTGTTTTTAAAAAATCGTATTTATACGACCAAAAGTATGCCGAAAATATGTGTCGCACTTAGATGCGTGCAATTAGGATCATTGCGAAAATTAAATTTAATTTATTAATTAAATGAAATTTTAATTTTTTCATTAACAATGCATAAAGTCAAATCTATTTTAATGAAATAGTATTTATATTACCAAAAGAATGCCGCAAACATGTGCCGCACTTAGGTGCTAGCTATTAGGATCATTGCGAAAATTAAATTTAATTTATTTATTAAATGAAATTTCAATTTTTACATTAACAATTCATAAAGTCAAATCTATTTAATTGAAATAGTGTTTATATGACCAAAAGCATGCCAAAAACATGTGTCGCACTTGGATGCTTGCAATTAGGATCATTGCAAAAATTTTCTTCTTTTTTTTTTTTTTTTTTTTTTTAAAAGGAAGGACGTGGATGGAACTGCAGGTTAGGGAGAGTGAATGATTTGGGAATTGACGTCGGCTACGAGGCCATCTGCCACAACCGTTGCTTTAATTGTATATCAGAAAATTAAATGAATAAATGAATAATGATACAAACACAACGACCATGGTCCCGAGCGAATATTCCGAGGCCCCGAAAACTTTCGCCCGAGCTGGGATTCGAACCCACACGGCACGCGGTGCAACCGACACAAGCGCTCGCCTGTACCCACTACACCAACGTGCCGCCCATTGCAAAAATTAAATTTAATTTATTAATTAAATGAAATTTTAATTTTTTCATTACCAATGCATAAAGTCAAATCTAATTTAATGAAATAATGTTTATATGACCAAAAGAATGCCGTAAACATGTGTCGCACTTAGGTGCTAGCTATTAGGATCATTGCGAAAATTAAATTTAATTTATTTATTAAAAGAAATTTCAATTTTTTCATTAACAATGCATAAAGTCAAATCTGTTTTCATGTAATAGTGTTTATATGACCAAAAGAATGCCGTAAACATGTGTCGCACTTAGGTGCTAGCTATTAGGATCATTGCGAAAATCAAATTAAATTTTTTTATTAAATAAAATTTCAATTTTTTCATCAACAACACATAAAGTCGAGTTTATTTGATTAAAATCGTGTTTATACGACCAAAAGCATGCCAAAAACATGTGTCGCACTTAGGTGCTGGCTATTAGGATCATTGCGAAAATTAAATTTAATTTATTTATTAAATGAAATTTCAATTTGTTCATTAACAATGCATAAAGTCAAATCTATTTTAATTAAATAGTGTTTATATGACCAAAAGCATGCCAAAAACATGTGTCGCACTTGAATGCTAGCTATTAGGTTCATTGCGAAAATTAAATTTAATTTATTTAATAAATGAAATTTCAATTTTTTCGATAACAATGCATAAAGTCCTATTTGTTTTAAAAAAATCGTATTTATACGGTCAAAAGCATGCCGAAAACATGTGTCGCACTTAGATGCTTGCAATTAGGATCATTGCGAAAATTAAATTTAATTTATTAATTAAATGAAATTTTAATTTTTTCATTAACAATGCATAAAGTCAAATCTATTTTAATAAAATAGTATTTATATGACCAAAAGAATGCCGCAAACATGTGTCGCACTTAGGTGCTAGCTATTAGGATCATTGCGAAAATCAAATTAAATTTTTTTATTAAATAAAATTTCAATTTTTTCATCAACAACACATAAAGTCGAGTTTATTTGATTAAAATCGTGTTTATACGACCAAAAGCATGCCAAAAACATGTGTCGCACTTAGGTGCTGGCTATTAGGATCATTGCGAAAATTAAATTTAATTTATTTATTAAATGAAATTTCAATTTTTTCATTAACGATGCATAAAGTCCTATTTGTTTTAAAAAAATCGTATTTATACGGTCAAAAGCATGCCGAAAACATGTGTCGCACTTAGATGCTTGCAATTAGGATCATTGCGAAAATTAAATTTAATTTATTAATTAAATGAAATTTTAATTTTTTCATTAACAATGCATAAAGTCAAATCTATTTTAATAAAATAGTATTTATATGACCAAAAGAATGCCGCAAACATGTGTCGCACTTAGGTGCTAGCTATTAGGATCATTGCGAAAATTAAATTAAATTTTTTTATTAAATAAAATTTCAATTTTTTCATCAACAACACATAAAGTCGAGTTTATTTGATTAAAATCGTGTTTATACGACCAAAAGCATGCCAAAAACATGTGTCGCACTTAGGTGCTGGCTATAAGGATCATTGCGAAAATTAAATTTAATTTATTTATTAAATGAAATTTCAATTTTTTCGATAACAATTCATAAAGTGAAACCTATTTTAATGAAAGGGTGTTTATATGACCAAAAGGATGTCTTAAACATGTGTCGCACTTAGATGCTTGTAATTAGGATCATTGCGAAAATTAAATTTAATTTATTTATTAAATGAAATTTCAATTTTTTCATTAACAATTTATAAAGTCAAATCTATTTTAATGAAATAGTGTCTATATGACCAAAAGAATGCCGTAAACATGTGTCGCACTTAGGTGCTAGCTATTAGGATCATTGCGAAAATTAAATTTAATTTATTTATTAAATGAAATTTCAATTTTTTCATTAACAATTCATAAAGTCAAATCTATTTTAATGAAATAGTGTTTATATGACCAAAAGAATGCCGTAAACATGTGTCGCACTTAGGTGCTAGCTATTAGGATCATTGCGAAAATTAAATTAAATTTATTTATTAAATGAAATTTCAATTTTTTCATTAACAATTTATAAAGTCAAATCTATTTTAATGAAATAGTGTTTATATGACCAAAAGAATGCCGTAAACCTGTGTCGCACTTAGATGCTAGCTATTAGGATCATTGCGAAAATCAAATTAAATTTATTTATTAAATAAAATTTCAATTTTTTCATCAACAACACATAAAGTCGAGTTTATTTGATTAAAATCGTGTTTATACGACCAAAAGCATGCCGAAAACATGTGTCGCACTTGGATGCTTGCAATTAGGATCATTGCGAAAATTAAATTAAATTTATTAATTAAATGAAATTTTAATTTTTTCATTAACAACGCATAAATTCAAATCTATTTTAATAAAATAGTATTTATATGACCAAAAGAATGCCGCAAACATGTGTCGCACTTAGGTGCTAGCTATTAGGATCATTGCGAAAATTAAATTTAATTTATTCATTAAATGAAATTTCAAATTTTTTATTAACATTTCATAAAGTCAAATCTATTTAATTGAAATAGTGTTTATATGACCAAAAGCATGCCGAAAACATGTGTCGCACTCGGATGCTTGCAATTAGGATCATTGCGAAAATGAAATTTAATTTATTAATTAAATGAAATTTTAATTTTTTCATTACCAATGCATAAAGTCAAATATAATTTAATAAAATAGTGTTTATATGACCAAAAGAATGCCGTAAACATGTGTCGCACTTGGGTGCTGGCTATTAGGATAATTGCGAAAATTAAATTAAATTTATTTATTAAAAGAAATTTCAATTTTTTCATTAACAATGCTTAAAGTCAAATCTATTTTAATGAAATAGTGTTTACATGACCAAAAGAATGCCGAAAACATGTGTCGCACTTAGGTGCTAGCTATTAGGATCTTTGCGAAAGTTAAAATTAATTTATTTAATAAATGAAATTTCAATTTTTTCATTAACAATTCATAAAGTCAAATCTATTTTAATGAAATAGTGTTTATATGACCAAAAGCATGCCGAAAAAATGTGTCGCACTTAGGTGCTAGCTATTAGGATCATTGCGAAAATTAAATTTAATTTATTTTTTAAATGAAATTTCAATTTTTTCGATAACAATTCATAAAGTGAAATCTATTTTAATTAAATAGTGTTTATATGACTAAAAGCATGCCGAAAACATGTGTCGCACTTAGATGCATGCAATTAGGATCATTGCGAAAATTAAATTTAATTTATTAATTAAATGAAATATTAATTTTTTTATTAACAATGCATAAAGTCAAATCTATTTTAATAAAATAGTATTTATATGACCAAAAGAATGCCGTAAACATGTGTCGCACATAGGTGCTAGCAATTAGGATCATTGCGAAAATTAAATTTAATTTATTTATTAAATGAAATTTCAATTTTTTCATTAACAATTCATAAAGTCAAATCTATTTTAATGAAATAGTGTTTATATGACCAAAAGCATGCCGAAAACATGTGTCGCACTTAGGTGCTAGCTATTAGGATCATTGCGAAAATTAAATTTAATTTATTTATTAAATGAAATTTCAATTTTTTTATTAACAATTCATAAAGTCAAATCTATTTTAATGAAATAGTGTTTATATGACCAAAAGCATGCCGAAAACCTGTGTCGCACTTAGGTGCTAGCTATTAGGATCATTGCGAAAATTAAATTAAATTTATTTATTAAATAAAATTTCAATTTTTTCATCAACAACACATAAAGTCGAGTTTATTTGATTAAAATCGTGTTTATACGACCAAAAGCATGCCGAAAACATGTGTCGCAGTTAGGTGCTGGCTATTAGGATCATTGCGAAAATAAAATTTAATTTATTTATTAAATGAAATTTCAATTTTTTCATTAACAATGCATAAAGTCCTATTTGTTTTTAAAAAATCGTATTTATACGACCAAAAGTATGCCGAAAATATGTGTCGCACTTAGATGCTTGCAATTAGGATCATTGCGAAAATTAAATTAAATTTATTAATTAAATGAAATTTTAATTTTTTCATTAACAATGCATAAAGTCAAATCTATTTTAATGAAATAGTATTTATATTACCAAAAGAATGCCGCAAACATGTGCCGCACTTAGGTGCTAGCTATTAGGATCATTGCGAAAATTAAATTTAATTTATTTATTAAATGAAATTTCAATTTTTACATTAACAATTCATAAAGTCAAATCTATTTAATTGAAATAGTGTTTATATGACCAAAAGCATGCCAAAAACATGTGTCGCACTTGGATGCTTGCAATTAGGATCATTGCAAAAATTAAATTTAATTTATTAATTAAATGAAATTTTAATTTTTTCATTACCAATGCATAAAGTCAAATCTAATTTAATGAAATAGTGTTTATATGACTAAAAGAATGCCGTAAACATGTGTCGCACTTAGGTGCTAGCTATTAGGATCATTGCGAAATTTAAATTTAATTTATTTATTAAATGAAATTTCAATTTTTTCATTAACAATTCATAAAGTCAAATCTATTTTAATTAAATGGTGTTTATACGTCCAAAAGCATGCCGAAAACATTTGTCGCACTTAGGTGCTAGCTATTAGGATCTTTGCGAAAATGAAATTTAATTTATTAATTAAATGAAATTTCAATTTTTTCATTAACAATGCATAAAGTCAAATCTATTTTAATGAAATGGTGTGTCTATGACCATAAGAATGCCGTAAACATGTGTCGCACTTAGGTGCTAGTAATTAGAATCATTGCGAAAATTAAATTTTATTTATTTATTAAATGAAATTTCAATTTGTTCATTAACAATGCATAAAGTCAAATCTGTTTTCATGTAATAGTGTTTATATGACCAAAAGAATGCCGTAAACATGTGTCGCACTTAGGTGCTAGTAATTAGAATCATTGCGAAAATTAAATTTTATTTATTTATTAAATGAAATTTCAATTTGTTCATTAACAATGCATAAAGTCAAATCTATTTTAATTAAATAGTGTTTATATGACCAAAAGCATGCCAAAAACATGTGTCGCACTTGAATGCTAGCTATTAGGTTCATTGCGAAAATTAAATTTAATTTATTTAATAAATGAAATTTCAATTTTTTCATTAACAATGCATAAAGTCCTATTTGTTTTAAAAAATTCGTATTTATACGGTCAAAAGTATGCCGAAAACATGTGTCGCACTTAGATGCTTGCAATTAGGATCATTGCGAAAATTAAATTTAATTTATTAATTAAATGAAATTTTAATTTTTTCATTAACAATGCATAAAGTCAAATCTATTTTAATAAAATAGTATTTATATGACCAAAAGAATGCCGCAAACATGTGTCGCACTTAGGTGCTAGCTATTAGGATCATTGCGAAAATTAAATTAAATTTTTTTATTAAATAAAATTTCAATTTTTTCATCAACAACACATAAAGTCGAGTTTATTTGATTAAAATCGTGTTTATACGACCAAAAGCATGCCAAAAACATGTGTCGCACTTAGGTGCTGGCTATTAGGATCATTGCGAAAATTAAATTTAATTTATTTATTAAATGAAATTTCAATTTTTTCATTAACGATGCATAAAGTCCTATTTGTTTTAAAAAAATCGTATTTATACGGTCAAAAGCATGCCGAAAACATGTGTCGCACTTAGATGCTTGCAATTAGGATCATTGCGAAAATTAAATTTAATTTATTAATTAAATGAAATTTTAATTTTTTCATTAACAATGCATAAAGTCAAATCTATTTTAATAAAATAGTATTTATATGACCAAAAGAATGCCGCAAACATGTGTCGCACTTAGGTGCTAGCTATTAGGATCATTGCGAAAATTAAATTAAATTTTTTTATTAAATAAAATTTCAATTTTTTCATCAACAACACATAAAGTCGAGTTTATTTGATTAAAATCGTGTTTATACGACCAAAAGCATGCCAAAAACATGTGTCGCACTTAGGTGCTGGCTATAAGGATCATTGCGAAAATTAAATTTAATTTATTTATTAAATGAAATTTCAATTTTTTCGATAACAATTCATAAAGTGAAACCTATTTTAATGAAAGGTTGTTTATATGACCAAAAGGATGCCTTAAACATGTGTCGCACTTAGATGCTTGTAATTAGGATCATTGCGAAAATTAAATTTAATTTATTAATTAAATGAAATTTTAATTTTTTATTAACAATGCATAAAGTCAAATCTATTTTAATGAAATAGTATTTATAAGACCAAAAGAATGCCGTAAACATGTGTCGCACTTAGGTGCTAGCTATTAGGATCATTGCGAAAATTAAATTTAATTTATTTATTAAATGAAATTTCAATTTTTTCATTAACAATTTATAAAGTCAAATCTATTTTAATGAAATAGTGTTTATATGACCAAAAGAATGCCGTAAACATGTGTCGCACTTAGGTGCTAGCTATTAGGATCATTGCGAAAATTAAATTTAATTTATTTATTAAATGAAATTTCAATTTTTTCATTAACAATTCATAAAGTCAAATCTATTTTAATGAAATAGTGTTTATATGACCAAAAGAATGCCGTAAACATGTGTCGCACTTAGGTGCTAGCTATTAGGATCATTGCGAAAATTAAATTTAATTTATTTATTAAATGAAATTTCAATTTTTTCATTAACAAATTATAAAGTCAAATCTATTTTAATGAAATAGTGTTTATATGACCAAAAGCATGCCGAAAACATGTGTCGCACTTAGGTGCTAGCTATTAGGATCATTGCGAAAATCAAATTAAATTTATTTATTAAATAAAATTTCAATTTTTTCATCAACAACACATAAAGTCGAGTTTATTTGATTAAAATCGTGTTTATACGACCAAAAGCATGCTGAAAACATGTGTCGCACTTAGATGCTTGCAATTAGGATCATTGCGAAAATTAAATTTAATTTATTAATTAAATGAAATTTTAATTTTTTCATTAACAATGCATAAATTCAAATCTATTTTAATAAAATAGTATTTATATGACCAAAAGAATGCCGCAAACATGTGTCGCACTTAGGTGCTAGCTATTAGGATCATTGCGAAAATTAAATTAAATTTTTTTATTAAATAAAATTTCAATTTTTTCATCAACAACACATAAAGTCGAGTTTATTTGATTAAAATCGTGTTTATACGACCAAAAGCATGCCAAAAACATGTGTCGCACTTAGGTGCTGGCTATTAGGATCATTGCGAAAATTAAATTTAATTTATTTATTAAATGAAATTTCAATTTTTTCGATAATAATTCATAAAGTGAAACCTATTTTAATGAAATTGTGTTTATATGACCAAAAGGATGACGAAAACATGTGTCGCACTTAGATGCTTGTAATTAGGATCAATGCGAAAATTAAATTTAATTTATTAATTAAATGAAATTTTAATTTTTTTATTAACAATGCATAAAGTCAAATCTATTTTAATGAAATAGTATTTATAAGACCAAAAGAATGCCGTAAACATGTGTCGCACTTAGGTGCTAGCTATTAGGATCATTGCGAAAATTCAATTTAATTTATTTATTAAATGAAATTTCAATTTTTTCATTAACAAATTATAAAGTCAAATCTATCTTAATGAAATAGTGTTTATATGACCAAAAGCATGCCGAAAACATGTGTCGCACTTAGGTGCTAGCTATTAGGATCATTGCGAAAATCAAATTAAATTTATTTATTAAATAAAATTTCAATTTTTTCATCAACAACACATAAAGTCGAGTTTATTTGATTAAAATCGTGTTTATACGACCAAAAGCATGCCGAAAACATGTGTCGCACTTAGATGCTTGCAATTAGGATCATTGCGAAAATTAAATTAAATTTATTAATTAAATGAAATTTTAATTTTTTCATTAACAACGCATAAATTCAAATCTATTTTAATAAAATAGTATTTATATGACCAAAAGAATGCCGCAAACATGTGTCGCACTTAGGTGCTAGCTATTAGGATCATTGCGAAAATTAAATTTAATTTATTCATTAAATGAAATTTCAAATTTTTCATTAACAATTCATAAAGTCAAATCTATTTAATTGAAATAGTGTTTATATGACCAAAAGCATGCCGAAAACATGTGTCGCACTCGGATGCTTGCAATTAGGATCATTGCGAAAATGAAATTTAATTTATTAATTAAATGAAATTTTAATTTTTTCATTACCAATGCATAAAGTCAAATATAATTTAATAAAATAGTATTTATAAGACCAAAAGAATGCCGTAAACATGTGTCGCACTTGGGTGCTGGCTATTAGGATAATTGCGAAAATTAAATTAAATTTATTTATTAAAAGAAATTTCAATTTTTTCATTAACAATGCATAAAGTCAAATCTATTTTAATGAAATAGTGTTTATAAGACCAAAAGAATGCCGAAAACATGTGTCGCACTTAGGTGCTAGCTATTAGGATCTTTGCGAAAGTTAAAATTATTTTATTTAATAAATGAAATTTCAATTTTTTCATTAACAATTCATAAAGTCAAATCTATTTTAATGAAATAGTGTTTATATGACCAAAAGCATGCCGAAAAAATGTGTCGCACTTAGGTGCTAGCTATTAGGATCATTGCGAAAATGAAATTTAATTTATTTTTTAAATGAAATTTCAATTTTTTCGATAACAATTCATAAAGTGAAATCTATTTTAATTAAATAGTGTTTTTATATGACTAAAAGCATGCCGAAAACATGTGTCGCACTTAGATGCATGCAATTAGGATCATTGCGAAAATTAAATTTAATTTATTAATTAAATGAAATTTTAATTTTTTTATTAACAATGCATAAAGTCAAATCTATTTTAATGAAATAGTATTTATATGACCAAAAGAATGCCGTAAACATGTGTCGCACATAGGTGCTAGCAATTAGGATCATTGCGAAAATTAAATTTAATTTATTTATTAAATGAAATTTCAATTTTTTCATTAACAATTCATAAAGTCAAATCTATTTTAATGAAATAGTGTTTATATGACCAAAAGCACAAAAGCATGCCGAAAACATGTGTCGCACTTAGGTGCTAGCTATTAGGATCATTGCGAAAATTAAATTTAATTTATTTATTAAATGAAATTTCAATTTTTTTATTAACAATTCATAAAGTCAAATCTATTTTAATGAAATAGTGTTTATATGACCAAAAGCATGCCGAAAACCTGTGTCGCACTTAGGTGCTAGCTATTAGGATCATTGCGAAAATTAAATTAAATTTATTTATTAAATAAAATTTCAATTTTTTCATCAACAACACATAAAGTCGAGTTTATTTGATTAAAATCGTGTTTATACGACCAAAAGTATGCCGAAAATATGTGTCGCACTTAGATGCTTGCAATTAGGATCATTGCGAAAATTAAATTTAATTTATTAATTAAATGAAATTTTAATTTTTTCATTAACAATGCATAAAGTCAAATCTATTTTAATGAAATAGTATTTATATTACCAAAAGAATGCCGCAAACATGTGCCGCACTTAGGTGCTAGCTATTAGGATCATTGCGAAAATTAAATTTAATTTATTTATTAAATGAAATTTCAATTTTTACATTAACAATTCATAAAGTCAAATCTATTTAATTGAAATAGTGTTTATATGACCAAAAGCATGCCAAAAACATGTGTCGCACTTGGATGCATGCAATTAGGATCATTGCAAAAATTAAATTAAATTTATTAATTAAATGAAATATTAATTTTTTCATTACCAATGCATAAAGTCAAATCTAATTTAATGAAATAGTGTTTATATGACCAAAAGAATGCCGTAAACATGTGTCGCACTTAGGTGCTAGCTATTAGGATCATTGCGAAATTTAAATTTAATTTATTTATTAAATGAAATTTCAATTTTTTCATTAACAATTCATAAAGTCAAATCTATTTTAATCAAATGGTGTTTATACGTCCAAAAGCATGCCGAAAACATTTGTCGCACTTAGGTGCTAGCTATTAGGATCTTTGCGAAAATGAAATTTAATTTATTAATTAAATGAAATTTCAATTTTTTTATTAACAATTCATAAAGTCAAATCTATTTTCATGAAATGGTGTGTCTATGACCATAAGAATGCCGTAAACATGTGTCGCACTTAGGTGCTGGCTATGAGGATCATTGCGAAAATTAAATTAAATTTATTTATTAAAAGAAATTTCAATTTTTTCATTAACAATGCATAAAGTCAAATCTGTTTTCATGTAATAGTGTTTATATGACCAAAAGAATGCCGTAAACATGTGTCGCACTTAGGTGCTAGTAATTAGAATCATTGCGAAAATTAAATTTTATTTATTTATTAAATGAAATTTCAATTTGTTCATTAACAATGCATAAAGTCAAATCTATTTTAATGAAATAGTGGTTATATGACCAAAAGCATGCCAAAAACATGTGTCGCACTTGAATGCTGGCTATTAGGATCATTGCGAAAATTAAATTTAATTTATTTATTAAATGAAATTTCAATTTTTTCATTAACAATACATAAAGTCTTATCTATTTAAAAAAATAGGGTTTATTTGACTAAAAGGATGCCGAAAACATGTGTCGCACTTAGATGCTAGCCATTAGGATTATTGCGAAAATTAAATTTAATTTATTTATTAAATGAAATTTCACTTTTTTTATTAACAATTCATAAAGTCAAATCTATTTTCATGAAATAGTGTTTATATGACCAAAAGATTGCCGTAAACATATATCGCACTTAGGTGCTAGCTTTTAAGATCATTGCGAAAATTAAATTTAATTTATTTATTAAATGAAATTTCAATTTTTTCGATAACAATTCATATAGTCAAATCTATTTTAATGAAATAGCATTTATATGACCAAAAGCATGCCGAAAACATTTGTCGCACTTAGATGCTTGCAATTAGGATCATTGCGAAAAAAATTTAATTTATTAATTAAATGAAATTTTAATTTTTTCATTAACAATGCATAAAGTGAAATCTAATTTAAAAAAATTGGGTTTATTTGACCAAAAGAATGCCGAAAACATGTGTCGCACTTAGGTGCTAGCTACTAGGATCATTGCGAAAATTAAATTTAATTTATTTATTAAATGAAATTTCTATTTTTTCATTACCGTTACATAAAGTCATTCTATTTTAATGAAATAGTGTTTATATGACCAAAAGAATGCCGTAAACATGTGTCGCACTCAGGTGCTAGCTATTAGGATCATTGCGAAATTTAAATTTAATTTATTTATTAACAGAAATTTAATTTTTTTCATTAACAATGCATGAAGTCAAATCTATTTTAATGAAATATTGTGTATTTGATCAAAAGCATGTCGAAAACATGTGTTGCACTTAGATGCTAGCCATTAGGATCATTGCGAAAATTAAATTAAATTTATTAATTAAATCAAATTTTAATTTTTTCATTAACAATGCATAAAGTCAAATCTGTTTTAATGAAAAAGTGTTTATAAAAAAAAATTAAATTTAATTTATTTATATAATGAAATTTCAATTTTTTCATTAACAATGCATAAAGTTAAATCTATTTTAATGAAATAGTGTTTACTTGACCAAAAGAATGCCGAAAACATGTGTCGCACCTAGGTGCTAGCTATTAGGATCTTTGCGAAAATTAAATTTAATTTATTTATTAAATGAAATTTCAATTTTTTCATTAACCATTCATAAAGTCAAATCTATTTTAATGAAATAGTGTTTATATGACCAAAAGCATGCCGAAAAGATGTGTCGCACTTAGGTGCTAGCTATTAGGATCATTGCGAAAATTAAATTTAATTTATTTATTAAATGAAATTTCAATTTTTTCATTAACCATTCATAAAGTCAAATCTATTTTAATGAAATAGTGTTTATATGACCAAAAGCATGCCGAAAACATGTGTCGCTCTTAGGTGCTAGCTATTAGGATCATTGCGAAAATTAAATTAAATTTATTTATTAAATGAAATTTCAATTTTTTCATCAACAACACATAAAGTCGAATTTATTTGATTAAAATCCTGTTTATACATTAATATTAATACATTAATACAGTAAAGAACGCAGGCTACATGTGCTCCGTATTTTAATTGTATTTTAGTGGGAAAAACGTATCAAATAATTGTGAAAATTGCTGTGCTGATTGCTTTATATCTCATATACACGGTGAATTAATATCAAATTGTTACATCAAATAAGAATCAGTGTATTTGATATTTTGTTTTGGTAATTTTCCATCGCGTGTGCCGGTGCCACGTCCTTGTCTCGCAAAAATATTTATCGACGGTCATTGAACTGATTATTTTATTTTATATTTACCTATTAATCAAATCCAATACACTTTAATTTCATTCATCTGTTTTTCTATAATCCTTTATTATTTTCCGTGGTCTGCCCTGTTCGTTTCTCAAGTCCTCACAAACGACCCTGTGAGGTGAAGTGTGTGCCCCTGTTTTTTTTTTATGTACGTTTCCTCTGTTACTAATTAAGTTATAATCAATAATCATGCCTATTAGTTGCAACATTTGTAAAGCAAATATAAGTCCGCGTTCAGACTCTCTCAAATGCCACAGTAAATGCGGAAAATGGTTTCATGCGAACTGTCTCAATTATACCATCGATTTAATTGACTATTATATTAGTGAAGGCAAAAAACGAGACGGTGACCACTGGGTATGCCATATCTGTGTACCCAACGATCCTTCCGGTAAACCACGTGAAATTGGCACATCATCGTCAATTAATGATACAATAAAATATGTTTTGAAAAAGGAACTTGCTTCCCTTTTCAAAGTAGAATTTCAAACAGCGATGCAGAGTTTTACTAATGAAATTAGCGAATTAAAACAGCGTGTTTCAATGCTCGAAAATGCTACTCCCAATCAATCAACTAATATTTTAATGGAAGCAACTATTGTGGCTGAAATAGAGGAGCGTCAACAGCGTGCCTTAAATGTAATGGTTTACAACGTTCCGGAATCTACTGGTTCATCAGAGGAAAAAGCCGAGAAGGATATAATAGCTATAAAATCTATTATAAGTTCAAAATGTACTGAATTTAATCCACGCAGAGCTATTCGCATTGGGAAACCATCTGGAAATCCAAGGCCCATTAAACTTACTTTTCCATCTCGTGAAGCAGTCGTCAGTGTGTTCAAAGCAGCAAAAGCAGTTGATACCGGTAACATACGATTTTCTAATGACCGGACCAAACTCCAGCGTGAACATTTAGTATCTTTAAAAGAAGAATTGGAAAAACGTACAGAGATGGGTGAACGAAATTTGTCAATTAAATATTTGAAAGGGGTTCCGTCAATAATAGAAAATAATTTAAACTCTAATTTAAAAAACTGAAAATTTATTTTCAAAATGTTGGTGGGATTCGTTCAAAAATTTTTAATTTAAATTCTAATATTAATTTGACTGATTATGATGTTGTAATTATTGTGGAAACATGACTGAATTCGACGGTGTCTGATATTGAACTAGGCCTTCGTGATTTTACTTTATATAGGTGTGATCGATTTGATAGTATTAAGTCACGGGGTGGTAGTGTATTGATTGCGGTCCGTTCAAACTTAATTAGCAATATTGTGAATGTACCATCCAGTCTTGAGGTATTATTTGTTAAAATTGGAAATGACTTGATATTATCTTCGGTTTATATTCCTCCAGGATTAAATTCAACACTGTATATTGATTATTGTACTTCAGTTGATTACGTTTGTAATTTGTATCCCGATTTTAAGCTCATTTTTTGTGGTGACTTTAACTTACCGCGAGCATCGTGGAGTTTTGATTGTAAGAGTATTTTATCGTCATCCAATATTTGTTCACATGCTCAAACTTTAGCTGAATCATTTGAATTTCACAACTTATGTCAAATTAATACCCTACCAAAATCGTGGCGTGTTCCTTGATTTGGTTTTTTCAAATGTATCTAGTACGATTGTGTCTATATCAGATGATCCTCTTTTCAGTGACAGTTTTCACCATGTATCTTATACCTTATCTGTTAACACCAACGATATCCATGATTCTCTAGATTATTATGATATTGTTTATAACTTTAAATCCGCTGATTATGGTAGCATTAATGCATTTTTATCCAATATATCATGGCATGAATACCTCATGCATGATGATATAAATGTTATTGTGGATAAATTCTATCAGGTTTGTAAGTATGCTATTGAAAAATATGTACCAATTAAAATTGTAAAATTATCGTCATATCCAAAATGGTTCAGTTCTAGATTAATAAACTTAATTAAACTGAAGAAGAAAGCTCACAGCCAGTACAAATGTAGTGGTAATTATTCACATTATGAACACTTTAAATCTCTTCGATCTCAATGTACAATTCTAAGTAATCAATTATTTTCCAACTATATGGATAAAATTGAATCTAATATCTGTACCAACACTAATTCATTCTGGAATTACGTTAATGAGTCAAGGAAAACATCAGGCTTTCCTAAGTCTATGTACTTTAAAGATACATCTTGCAATTCTGGTGGAAGCTGTGTTAACCTTTTTGCTAAACATTTTTCAAGCACTTATGTTAATGATGGTAACCTATTAATTAACGTAACTCCAGAATTTCCTATTAGCTCGGACTCTGTTAACTTATGTAATTTTAAAATTGGTATTTCCGACATTTTTGAAGCAATTAACTCTTTACCTGATTCCCTTAATCCAGGACCTGATGGTATACCAATTTTTTTTGTAAAACGATGTATTTTTTCACTTTGTACACCATTGAACAAAATTTTTAACGTTTCTCTCCATAAATGTGAATTTCCCTTGATATGGAAAACTAGTTTCATTCGGCCTATATTTAAAAGTGGTAGTAGAAGTAACATTGAGGACTATAGAGCAGTTTCAATTCAATCTACTTTTCCGAAATTATTTGACAAACTTATTGCAGATCAATTAATGTTTTCATGTAAGAGCATTATCTGCAACGAACAACATGGATTTTATGATGGAAGATCTACTGTATCCAATCTACTTGTTTATCAATCATATATTATAAATTCTCTTGAGAAATACGGTCAAGTGGACGCAGTTTATACAGATTTCTCCAAAGCCTTCGATCGTGTTTCTCATTCAATTTTAGTGAACAAATTACGCGCTATGGGCTTTGGAGACTGTATAACTGAATGGACCCGAAGTTATTTGTCTGATAGACAACAATTTGTAAAAATCAATAATTTCGTCTCTGAACCAATATCTGTGTTTTCAGGGGTGCCACAGGGGTCACATTGTGGCCCAGTATTATTTTTATTATTCATTAATGATGTCAGTTCATATGTAAAGCATTGCAGATTTTTATTGTTTGCAGATGATCTCAAAATATTTCGGGCGGTAAATTCCATCTCAGACTCAGCATACTTGCAAGATGATTTAAACAATATTTATAGATGGTGTTCTGATAACAATCTTTATTTTAATTATAAAAAATGCATGTCAATCTCGTTCGGAAGGGGTCGTTTAGTTGAAAATGCATATACCATAGATGATCATCTATTACCATCTGTTAAGCAAGTTAAAGATCTTGGTGTATTATTTGACTGTAATTTCTCCTTCTCGAAACACATTGACTGCATTTGTTCGAAAGCTTTACAGATGCTTGGATATATTAATAGATTTGCCAGAAACTTTTCTATCAGTACCCAGAAAATACTATTCACATCTTTAGTAAGACCACAACTTGAATATGCTTCTTGCATTTGGTCGCCGGCATATAATAATAAGATTGATCAACTAGAACGTGTTCAAAACAAATTCTTAATGTCAATTTCTTTTAGAATTGGGATTAGTAGAATTGAGTATAGTCGCAGCAATATGTTTTCTTTTCTAAACCTACCAACTCTACGTGTAAGGCGAATACATGAAGATTTGTGTGTAGTTTATAAATTAGTGAACGGTTTTATAAATTGTTGTGAGCTTCTCGCATATTTGAATTTCAACATCCCCTTCAAAACAAGAAACATTACTGTTTATAAAGAATCGTTTCACAGATCAAATTTTGCTAGAAATAATGCATTGTGCAGAATGTTCAGACTATGCAATCTGGTTT
Organism: Ocypus olens; assembly: GCA_910593695.2. NCBI lineage: Eukaryota > Metazoa > Arthropoda > Insecta > Coleoptera > Staphylinidae > Ocypus > Ocypus olens. Next base: position 35,957,528 of record OU343060.1, read on the forward strand.
GTGTTTCCCCTAATTTTTTCCTGTACGATGAATGTTACAATAAATTTAAACGCCATCTAAAATATATTGATGTATCACCATATATTGTTGGTATATAATGTTGTTATTAATTATTAATCTGTATAATTTATATAATGGTAATTCTACTTTTGTATTATATTGTGGTGACCGCTTGGGTCATGGAACGGAGAAATGGAAACGAGGATCACGGGTAGCCCGGAAAAACGCGGTTACCAGGGAGGCGAGAAAAACAATTAATAAAAAAAGAAGAATTTTGCTGGAATACAGAAAACTCACTCATTTTTTGTAATTCCTAACAAAAATAAAGTAATCACCTTATTCGTCGACCTGCCTCTCTTTTTGAAGTTAAATTATATTGAATCAAGTCGATAACGACTGATCTAAAAGTGTTGAATTGTTGGACCAACGAGAATCATCAACCACAACAGCTAGTTCACACGACGTGATCCTTCAATTACAACATCTGGTGACCCCGACAGAAGACGCCCGAGAGCCACTGAGCGACACCTTCCAAACTCCACAAAAAACGCCGCGCGGAGCCCCACTGTCATTTTTGACGTTTGACGCTGTACAACCGACGCCGTTGGAACCACACACCCGACGTCGACCGTCCCACGTCCAGCCTCCGCCCACCGACGTCCTCAACCCGTTTTTCTGTTCCGTGCTCCAGGTGATTGCTAACCATTTCTCCGTTTCCCTCACTTTTCCTCTATCCTATATTCTCTCACACATACACGCACATTTTCACACAAATCCATGGAGGATCAGATGGAAACGACCGTCAATACATTTAATTATAAACTTCCGGTCTATTCAAAATTTGACCCCACGATATGGTTTATTCAAGTAGAATCCACCTTTCGGAATAACCGCATTACCAACTCGTTGCGCAAATTCCACGATGTGGTCTCGGCACTCCCAGCCGAAGTAGCTTTGGACGTCCGTGAAATGTTAGTGAATTCCCCGGAAATTCTTCCGTATGAAACACTTAAGACGGAAATTATCAGACGTACCTCTATCTCAGACAAAAAAAGGATGCAGCAACTCCTTTCTAAGGAAACATTGGGTAATCAAACACCATCCCAGTTGCTTAGGAGGTTGCAGCATCTTTTGGGAGATACTGCCATCGACGACGGCCTCTTACGAGAAATTTTTGTTAGCCGCCTCCCAACAGATGTGCAGCGCATCTTGATTTCCGCAAACACGACTCACCTGGCTACGCTCGCCGACATGGCAGATCAAATTCTAGAGATATCAGGCGCTCATAACATCTGCGCAGTATCTTCCACTCCGACAGCGGTACCAGCAATTCCGGTCGACCGACAAATTCTGCTGCTGCAACAACAAGTTGCCACTTTGGCTACCAAAGTAGCACAACTTGAAATATCTGTTTCACGCCAAACACGCAGCAGAAGTCGGTCTAAGTCAGCCAACCGACAACCGGAAAACAGGTATTGCTGGTACCACCGTAAGTTCACGGGTAAAGCCACCAAATGTGTACCTCCGTGCGAGTGGGGAAACGGGCAGCTGCAGGGCTAATGTCGGCCTATTGTCCTGCTAGCGCTCCAGGTCAGCTATACTTTGTTCGCGACACAAATTCAGGTATCAAATTTTTAATTGACACGGGTGCCCAAATTAGCATTTTGGCGGTAGATCAAAATTATGCCAACACTCATCACCGCGCTAAATTTTTCTTAACAACGGTGAATGGGAATTCAATACCCACGTTCGGTCAAACAAAATTAAACATTAATATCGGCCTGGATGTAAATTTTACATGGCACTTTGTTCTTGCACAAGTGAACCATTCCATTCTGGGCGCCGACTTTCTCAGGCATTTCAACATCACTGTTGAGATGTTGTAATTGAAGGATCACGTCGTGTGAACTAGCTGTTGTGGTTGATGATTCTCGTTGGTCCAACAATTCAACACTTGTAGATCAGTCGTTATCGACTTGATACAATATAATTTAACTTCAAAAAGAGAGGCAGGTCGACGAAAAAGGTGATTACTTTATTTTTGGTAGGAATTACAAAAATGAGTGTGTTTTCTGTATTCCAGCAAAATCGAACGCGAACATGATCGTCACCTTTTCCAAATTTTTGAGCGGTTGACATCATTTGGTATTAAAATTAACCCTGAAAAATGCGTTTTCGGCCAACCTAAATTGAGCTTCTTAGGACACAGCATTAGTGGTGAAGGGATAAAACCTCTGCAGTGCAAGGTGGATGCCATCTTGTTTTTCCCTCAACCCGCTGACCTAAAAGCACTTCAACGTTTCCTCGGCATGATTAATTTTTATCACCGTTTCGTAAAATCATGCTCGAGCATATTGTCACCGCTAAATCAACTTGCTGCAACAACTCCACGCAACAAACCAGTGATCTGGAATCAATCTGCATTGCACGCGTTTTCGGCAGCTAAGGCCGCCTTGGCCAACTCTGCCATGCTCGCGCTTCCAGATCCTGTTGCGGAATTAAGCATAATGGTAGACGCAAGCTCCTCCTCTGCTGGTGCGGTTTTGCAGCAGAAGGATAAATTTGGCGTTCAACAACCGCTATATTTCTTTTCAAAATCTTTCACTCCGACAGAACGCAAATACAGCACGTTCGGCCGTGAATTGTTAGCCGTATATTTGGCAATTAAAAAGTTCAAATATTATCTCGAAGGTAGAGAATTTACTGTCTTTACAGACCATAAACCTTTGATATCTGCTATCTGTTCTCACTCAGATCGTTTTTCAGGACGAGAGCACAGACATTTGAACTACATCGGACAATTCACCACTGACATCAGGCACATCCCTGGAAAGGACAACAATGTGGCTGACACACTGTCGCGAGTCGAAATTAATGCTTTAGACCTCAACCAACTGGCAAAATTACAATCTGAAGATGTGGAACTCAAATCCCTTCTGGGTAGTGGCACTACAGCACTCAAACTGGAACAGTTCATTCCGGCCGGCTCCAACACGTCCATCTACGTAGACACGTCTCTAGCTGCACGACGACCCTATGTTCCTCCTGCAATGCGACAGGAAGTTCTTTGTTCGCTTCACGAACTTACACATCCGGGTACTCGTGCAATGAGACGTCTCGTAGCAGCACGGTACGTGTGGCCGCGGATGAACCATGACATTGCACTTTTCGTCAAGTCCTGTTTGAAGTGCCAGAAGAACAAAATTCATCGCCACACTGTGTCACCCATTGTGAAATTTCCAGACCCGGATGACCGATTCACCGACATCCACATCGACATAATCGGCCCTTTGCCTATTTGTGACAATTTCAGATACCTTCTGGTCTGCATTGATCGCTTTACGCGTTGGCCAGAAGTAATTCCTCTTACCGAAATTACTGCGGATTCCGTTGCACGAGCATTTCTGAGTGGTTGGATTGCACGTTTTGGAACTCCATCTACGGTCATTACTGACCGAGGTCGACAGTTCCAGTCCAACACTTGGAAGGAATTCTGCAGGACTTTTGGTATACAACACAAATCCACAACCGCCTACCATCCGCAATGTAACGGCCTGGTAGAGCGGCTCAATCGCCAAATAAAAGACTCAATCCGAATGAGCAACGATTCTAAGAACTGGGTAACCCAACTCCCTTTAATTCTCCTAGGGCTCCGGACAGTCTTCAAATCATCTCTTTTGGCAACGACTGCAGAGTTCGTCTACGGCAAGACATTACGCTTGCCGGGCGATTTCATATTTCCAAATTCCGCGCGTAAAAAAATTCCTTCTGGTTCAAAATTTCTCGACGACCTGAGGGACAATATGCAGACACTTGGTCCTGCAGCGGCGCGGCCATCCGTTCGCAGGAATTACGTTCCTGCCGACTTAAACACTTGCACGCATGTTTTCGTCCGTCGGGATTGCGTAAAAAACATTACACATCCATGCTACGACGGCCCATTCAAAATTTTAAGTCGAAATTCAAAATTTTACACAATTGAAATTGACGGTAAACAAGACAACGTTTCCATTGACCGACTGAAACCTGGATATTTTTCCACTATTTCGGCCACTTCAGTTAAAAACACACAAAACACCACCAACCTTTCTGTTTTTCCACGTTCAATTTTAAAATCTAACAAATCTTCTACAAAACCTTTTATTTCTCGCAAACACGTATCTTTCTCTTGTTCTGTTTCCTTCCGTAGCCTCTTTTAGACGGGGAGTGGTGTGGTGACCGCCTGGGTCATGGAACGGAGAAATGGAAACGAGGATCACGGGTAGCCCGGAAAAACGCGGTTACCAGGGAGGCGAGAAAAACAATTAATAAAAAAAGAAGAATTTTGCTGGAATACAGAAAACTCACTCATTATTTGTAATTCCTAACAAAAATAAAGTAATCACCTTATTCGTCGACCTGCCTCTCTTTTTGAAGTTAAATTATATTGAATCAAGTCGATAACGACTGATCTACAAGTGTTGAATTGTTGGACCAACGAGAATCATCAACCACAACAGCTAGTTCACACGACGTGATCCTTCAATTACAACAATATCGTTATTGTTATGTAATAGTTATATTGTGCAATATTTTATTATAATTTCTTTATTGTATTTTTTATTTTAAATTTTTCTTGTAAAAAGGTTGGTCCGTAAATAAACAAATAAAATAAATAAATATACGACCAAAAGCATGCCGAAAACATATGTCGCACTTAGGTGCTAGCTATTAGGATCGTTGCGAAAATTAAATTAAATTTATTTATTAAATGAAATTGCAATTTTTTCATTAACAATGCATAAAGTTAAATCTGTTTTAATAAAATAGTGTTTATATGGCCAAAAGCATGCCGAACACATGTGTCGCACTTAGGTGCTGGCTATTAGGATCATTGCGAAAATTAAATTTAATTTATTTATTAAATGAAATTTCAATTTTTTCATTAACAATGCATGAAGTCAAATCTATTTTAATGAAATAGTGTTTATATGACCCAAAGCATGCCGAACACATATGTCGCACTTAGGTGCTGGCTATTGGGATCATTGCGAAAATTAAATTTAATTTATTTATTAAATGAAATTTCAATTTTTTCATTACCAATGCATAAAGTCAAATCTATTTTAATGAAATAGTGTTTATTTGACCAAAAGCATGCCGTAAACGTGTGTCGCACTTAGGTGCTAGCTATTAGGATCATTGCGAAAATTAAATTTAATTTCTTTATTAAATGAAAATTCAATTTTTTCATTAAGAATTCATAAAGTCAAATCTATTTTAATGAAATAGTGTTTATATGACCAAAAGAATGCCGTAAACATGTGTCGCACTTAGGTGCTAGCTATTAGGATCATTGCGAAAATTAAATTTAATTTATTAATTATATGAAATTTTAATTTTTTCATTAACAATGCATAAAGTCAAATCTATTTTAATGAAATAGCGTTTATATGACCAAAAGCATGCCGTAAACGTGTGTCGCACTTAGGTGCTAGCGATTAGGATCTTTGCGAAAATTAAATTTAATTTATTTATTAAATGAAATTTCTATTTTTTCATTAACAATGTATAAAGTCAAATGTTTTTTAATAAAATAGTGTTTATATGACCAAAAGAAAGCCGTAAACATGTGTCGTACTTAGGTGCTAGTCATTGGGATCATTGCAAAAATTAAATTTAATTTATTTATTTAATAAAATTTCAATTTTTTCATTAACAATGCATAAAGTCAAATCTATTTTAATGAAATATTGTGTATTTGACCAAAAGCATGCCGAAAACATGTGTCGCACTTAGATGCTAGCTGTTAGGATCATTGCGAAAATTAAATTTTATTTATTAATTAAATAAAATTTTAATTTTTTCATTAACAATGCATGAAGTCAAATCTATTTTAATAAAATAGTGTTTATTTGACCAAAAGCATGCCGCAAACGTGTGTCGCTCTTAAGTGCTAGCTATTAGGATCATTGCGAAAATTAAATTTAATTTATTTATTAAATGAAAAATCAATTTTTTCATTAACAATTCATAAAATCAAATCTATTTTAATGAAATAGTGTTTATATGACCAAAAGCATGCCGAAAACATGTGTCACACTTAGATGCTAGCCTTTAGGATCATTGCGAAAATTAAATTTAATTTATTAATTAAAAGAAATTTCAATTTTTTCATTAACAATGCATAAAGTCAAATATATTTTAATAAAATAGTGTTTATATGACCTAAAGAATGCCGTAAACATGTGTAGCACTTAGGTGCTAGCTATTAGGATCTTTGCGAAAATTAAATTTAATTTATTTATTAAATGAAATTTCAATTTCTTCATTAACAATGCATAAAGTCAAATCTATTTTATTGAAATAGTGTTTATATGACCAAAAAAATGCCGTTAACATGTGTCGCACTTAGGTGCTAGCTATTAGGATCATTGCGAAAATTAAATTAAATTTATTTATTAAATGAAAATTCAATTTTTTCATTAACAATTCATAAAGTCAAATCTATTTTAATAAAATAGTGTTTATATGACCAAAAGCATACCGAAAACATGTGTCGCACTTAGATGCTAGCCTTTAGGATCATTGCGAAAATTAAATTTAATTTATTGATTAAATGAAATTTTAATTTTTTCATTAACAATGCATAAAGTCAAATCTATTTTAATGAAATATTGTGTATTTGACCAAAAGCATGCCGAAAACATGTGTCGCACTTAGATGCTAGCTATTAGGATCATTGCGAAAATTAAATTTTATTTATTAATTAAATGAAATTTTAATTTTTTCATTAACAATGCATGAAGTCAAATCTATTTTAATAAAATAGTGTTTATTTGACCAAAAGCATGCCGTAAACGTGTGTCGCACTTAGGTGCTGGCTATTAGGATCATTGCGAAAATTAAATTTAATTTATTTATTAAATGAAAATTCAATTTTTTCATTAACAATTCATAAAGTCAAATCTATTTTAATAAAATAGTGTTAATATGACCAAAAGCATGCCGAAAACATGTGTAGCACTTAGATGCTAGCCTTTAGGATCATTGCGAAAATTAAATTTCATTTATTAATTAAATGAAATTTTAATTTTTTTATTAACAATGCATAAAGTCAAATATTATTTAATAAAATAGTGTTTATATGACCTAAAGAATGCCGTAAACATGGGTCGCACTTAGGTGCTAGCAATTAGGATCATTGAGAAAATTAAATTTAATTTATTTATTAAATGAAATTTCAATTTTTTCATTAACAATGCATAAAGTCACATCTATCTTAATGAAATAGTGTTTATATGACCAAAAGAATGCCGAAAACATGTGTCGCACTTAGGTGCTAGCTATTAGGATCTTTGCGAAAATTAAATTTAATTTAATTAATAAATGAAATTTCAATTTCTTCATTAACAATGCATAAAGTCAAATCTATTTTATTGAAATAGTGTTTATATGACCAAAAGAATGCCGTAAACATGTGTCGCACTTAGGTGCTAGCTATTAAGATCTTTGCGAAAATTAAATTTAATTTATTTATTAAATCAAATTTCATTTTTTTCATCAACAATTCATAAAGTCAAATCTATTTTAATTAAATAGTGTTTATATGACCAAAAGCATGCCGAAAACATGTGTCGCACTTAGATGCTAGCCTTTAGGATCATTGCGAAAATTAAATTTAATTTATTAATTAAATGAAATTTTAATTTTTTCATTGACAATGCATAAAGTCAAATATATTTTAATGAAATAGTGTTTATATGACCTAAAGAATGCCGTAAACATAGGTCGCACTTAGGTGCTGGCTGTTAGGATCATTGCGAAAATTAAATTAAATTTATTTATTAAATGAAATTTCAATTTTTTCATTAACAATGCATAAAGTCACATCTATTTTAATGAAATTGTGTTTATATGACCAAAAGAATGCCGAAAACATGTGTCGCACTTAGGTGCTAGCTATTAGGATCTTTGCGAAAATTTAATTTAATTTAAAAATTAAGTAAATAGCCATCTGCAGACGCAGATTTAATTTATTTATTAAATGAAATTTCAATTTCTTCATTAACAATGCATAAAGTCAAATCTATTTTATTAAAATAGTGTTTATATGACCAAAAGAATGCCGTAAACATGTGACGCACTTAGGTGCTAGCTATTAGGATCATTGCGAAAATTAAATTTAATTTATTTATTAAATGAGATTTCAATTTTTTCATTAACAATTCATAAAGTCAAATCTATTTTAATGAAATAGTGTTTATATGACCAAAAGCATGCCGAAAACATGTGTCGCACTTAGATGCTCGCCTTTAGGATCATTGCGAAAATTAAATTTAATTTATTAATTAAATGAAATTTTAATTTTTTCATTAAAAATGCATAAAGTCAAATATATTTTAATCAAGTAGTGTTTATATGACCTAAAGAATGCCGTAAACATGGGTCGCACTTAGGTGCTACCTATTAGGATCGTTGCGAAAATGAAATTTAATTTATTTATTAAATGAAATTTCAATTTTTTCATTACCAATGCATAAAGTCAAATCTATTTTATTGAAATAGTGTTTATAAGACCAAAAGAATGCCGTAAACATGTGTTGCACTTAGGTGCTAGATATTATTATCATTGCGAAAATTAAATTTAATTTATTTATTAAATGAAATTTCAATTTTTTAATTAACAATTCATAAAGTCAAATCTATTTTAATGAAATAGTGTTTATATGACCAAAAGAATGCCGAAAACATGTGTCGCACTTGGGTGCTAGTTATTAGGATCGTTGCGAAAATGAAATTTAATTTATTTATTAAATGAAATTTCAATTTTCTCATTAACAATGTATAAAGTCAAATCTATTCTTATAAAATAGTGTTTATGTGACCAAAAGAATGCCGTAAACATGTGTCGCACTGAGGTGCTAGATATTAGGATCTTTGCGAAAATTAAATTTAATTTATTTATTAAATTATATTCAATTTTTTCATTAACAATGTATTAAGTCAAATATATTTTAATAAAATAGTGTTTATATGACCAAAAGAATGCCGAAAACATGTGTCGCACTTAGGTGCTAGATATTAGGATCATTGCGAAAATTAAATTTAATTTATTTATTAAATGAAATTTCAATTTTTTCATTACCAATGCATAAAGTCAAATCTATTTTATTGAAATAGTGTTTATAAGACCAAAAGAATGCCGTAAACATGTGTTGCACTTAGGTGCTAGATATTAGGATCATTGCGAAAATTAAATTTAATTTATTTATTAAATGAAATTTCAATTTTTTCATTAACAATTCATAAAGTCAAATCTATTTTAATGAAATAGTGTTTATATGACCAAAAGAATGCCGAAAACATGTGTCGCACTTGGGTGCTAGTTATTAGGATCGTTGCGAAAATGAAATTTAATTTATTTATTAAATGAAAATTCAATTCTTTCATTAACAATGCATAAAGTCAAATCTATTTTAACGGAATGGTGTTTATATGACCTACAGAATGCCGTAAACATGAGTCGCACTTAGGTGCTAGCTATTAGGATCTTTGCGAAAATTAAATTTAATTAATTTATTAAATGAAATTTCAATTTCTTCATTAACAATGCATAAAGTCAAATCTATTTTATTAAAATAGTGTTTATATGACCAAAAGAATGCCGTAAACATGTGTTGCACTTAGGTGCTACTTATTAGGATCTTTGCGAAAATTAAATTTAATTTATTTATTAAATGAAATTACAATTTCTTCATTAACAATGCATAAAGTCATATCTATTTCATTAAAATAGTGTTTAAATGACCAAAATAATGCTGTAAACATGTGTTGCACGTAGGTGCTAGCTATTAGGATCACAGCGAAAATTAAATTTAATTTATTTATTAAATGAAATTTCAATTTTCTCATTAACAATGTATAAAGTCAAATCTATTCTTATAAAATAGTGTTTATGTTACCAAAAGAATGCCGTAAACATGTGTCGCACTTAGGTGCTAGTCATTAAGATCATTGCGAAAATTAAATTTAATTAATTTATTAAATGACATTTCAATTTTTTCATTAACAATGCATAAAGTCAAATATATTTTTATAAAATAGTGTTTATATGACCTAAAGAATGCCGTAAACATGAGTCGCACTTAGGTGCTAGATATTAGGATCATTGCGAAAATTAAATTTAATTTATTTATTAAATGAAATTTCAATTTTTTCATTAACAATGCATAAAGTCACATCTATTTTAATGAAATTGTGTTTATATGACCAAAAGAATGCCGAAAACATGTGTCGCACTTGGGTGCTAGTTATTAGGATCTTTGCGAAAATTAAATTTAATTTATTTATTAAATGACATTTCAATTTTTTCATTAACAATGTATAAAGTCAAATCTATTCTAATAAAATAGTGTTTAAATGACCAAAAGAATGCCGTAAACATGTGTTGCACTTAGGTGCTAGTCATTAAGATCATTACGAAAATTAATTTAATTTAAATTCAAAAAAACGAAATATAGCCTGAATATATAAATATTCAACCTGTTCGTAACTCTGCAAGCAAAATTAAGTCTTACTAAGACTATAAACAAATAACTTTATTTCACTGGTAGTACTAGTAATAACATGCAAATTTCTTTTGTATCATTCAATATCCGGCGTGGCATCAGCCAGGGAAATAGTTGTTTCAATAAGTTATTTGTTTATAGTCTTAGTAAGACTTAATTTTGCTTGCAGAGTTACGAACAGGTTGAATATTTATATATTCAGGCTATATTTCGTTTTTTTGAATTTATTTAATACACTCTGCAATAAGTAAGGTAGTTTCTATTTTATTTTATTTAATTTAATTTATTTATTAAATAAAATTTCAAATTTTTCATTAACAATTCATAAAGTCAAATCTATTTTAATGAAATAGTGTTAATATAACCAAAAGCATGCCGAAAACATGTGTCGCACTGAGGTGCTAGATATTAGGATCTTTGCGAAAATTAAATTTAATTCATTTATTAAATGACATTTCAATTTTTTCATTAACAATGTATAAAGTCAAATCTATTCTAATAAAATAGTGTTTAAATGACCAAAAGAATGCCGTAAACATGTGTTGCACTTAGGTGCTAGTCATTAAGATCATTGCGAAAATTAAATTTAATTTATTTATTAAATGAAATTTCAATTTTTTTATTAACAATGCATAAAGTCAAATCTATTTTATTGAAATAGTGTTTATATGACCAAAAGAATGCCGAAAACATGTGTCGCACTTAGGTGCTGGCTATCAGGATCTTTGCGAAAATTAAATTAAATTTATTTATTAAATGAAATTTCAATTTTTTCATTAACAATGCATAAAGTCAAATCTATTTTAATGGAATGGTGTTTATATGACTAAAAGAATGCCGTAAACATGTGTCGCACTTAGGTGCTAGCCATTAGGATCATTGCGAAAATAAAATTTAATTTATTAATTAAATGAAATTTTAATTTTTTCATTAACAATGCATAGAGTCAAATCTCTTTTAATGAAATAGTGTTTATATGACCAAAAGCATGCCGTAAACGTGTGTCGCACTTAGGTGCTATCTATTAGGATCTTTGCGAATATTAAATTTAATTTATTTATTTAATGTAATTTCAATTTTTTCATTAACAATGTATAAAGTCAAATGTTTTTTAATAAAATAGTGTTTATATGACCAAAAGAAGGCCGTAAACATGTGTCGTACTTAGGTGCTAGTAATTGGGATCATTGCGAAAATTAAATTAAATTTATTTATTTAATGAAATTTCAATTTTTTCATTAACAATGCATAAAGTCAAATCTATTTTAATGAAATATTGTTTATATGACCAAAAGCATGCCGAGAACATGTGTCGCACTTAGATGCTAGCCTTTAGGATCATTGCGAAAATTAAATTTAATTTATTAATTAAATGAAATTTTAATTTTTTCATTAACAATGCATAAAGTCATATATATTTTAATGAAATAGTGTGTATATGACCTAAAGAATGCCGTAAACATGGGTCGCACTTAGGTGCTAGCTATGAGGATCATTGCTAAAATTAAATTAAATTTATTTATTAAATGAAATTTCATTTTTTTCATTAACAATGCATAAAGTCACATCTATTTTAATGAAATAGTGTTTATTTGACCAAAAGAATGCCGAAAACATGTGTCGCACTTAGGTGCTAGCTATTTGGATCTTTGCGAAAATTAAATTAAATTTATTTATTAAATGAAATTTCAATTTCTTCATTAACAATGCATAAAGTCAAATCTATTTTATTAAAATAGTGTTAATATGACCAAAAGAATGCCGTAAACATGTGTCGACTTAGGGGCTAGCTATTAGGATCATTGCGAAAATTAAATTTAATTTATTTATTAAATGAAATTTTAATTTTTTCATTACCAATGCATAAAGTCAAATCTATTTTAATAAAATAGTGTTTATATGACCAAAAGCATGCCGAAAACATGTGTCGCACTTAGATGCTAGCCTTTTGGATCATTGCGAAAATTAAATTTAATTTATTAATTAAACGAAATTTTAATTTTTTCATTAACAATGCATAAAGTCATATATATTTTAATGAAATAGTGTTTATATGACCTAAAGAATGCCGTAAACATGGGTCGCACTTAGGTGCTAGCTATTAGGATCATTGCGAAAATTAAATTTAATTTATTTATTAAATGAAATTTCAATTTGTTTATTAACAATGCATGAAGTCACATCTATTTTAATGAAACAGTGTTTATTTGACCAAAAGAATGCCGAAAACATGTGTCGCACTTAGGTGCTAGCTATTTGGATCTTTGCGAAAATTAAATTTAATTTATTTTTAAATGAAATTTCAATTTCTTCATTAACAATGCATAAAGTCAAATTTATTTTATTAAAATACTGTTAATATGACCAAAAGAATGCCGTAAACATGTGTCGCACTTAGGGGCTAGCTATTAGGATCATTGCGAAAATTAAATTTAATTTATTTATTAAATGAAATTTCAATTTTTTCATTAACAATTCATAGTCTAATCTATTTTAATAAAATAGTGTTTATATGACCAAAAGCATGCCGAAAACATGTGTCGCACTTAGATGCTAGCCTTTAGGATCATTGCTAAAATTAAATTTAATTTATTTTCTAAATGAAATTTCAATTTTTTCATTAACAATTCATAAAGTCAAATCTATTTTAATAAAATAGTGTTTATATGACCAAAAGCATGCCGAAAACATGTGTCGCACTTAGATGCTAGCCTTTTGGATCATTGCGAAAATTAAATTTAATTTATTAATTAAATGAAATTTCAATTTTTTCATAAACAATGCATAAAGTCAAATCTATTTTAATGAAATAGTGTTTATATGACCAAAAGAATGCCAAAAACATGTGTCGCACTTAGGTGCTAGCTATAAGGATCATTGCGAAAATTAAATTTAATTTATTTATTAAATGAAATTTCAATTTTTTCTTTAACAATGCATAAAGTCAAATCTATTTTAATGGTATTGTGTTTATATGACCAAAAGAATGCCGAAAACATGTGTCGCACTTAGATGCTAGCTATTAGGATCATTGCGAAAATTAAATATAATTTATTTATTAAATGAAATTTCAATTTTTTCATTAACAATGCATAAAGTCAAATCTATTTTAATGAAATATGGTTTATTTTACCAAAAGAATGCCGAAAACAAGTGTCGCACTTAGGTGCTAGCTATTAGGATCTTTGCGAAAATTAAATTTAATTTATTTATTAAATGAAATTTCAATTTTTTCATCAACAACACATAAAGTCGAATTAATTTGATTAAAATCGTGTTTATACGACCAAAAGCATGCTGAAAACAAGTATCGCACTTAGGTGCTACCTATTAGGATCATTGCGAAAATTAAAATTAATTTAGTTATTAAATGAAATTTCAATTTTTTCATTAACAATGCATCAAGTTAAATCTGTTTTAATTAAATAGTGTTTATATGACAAAAGCATGCTGAAAACATGTGTCGCACTTAGGTGCTGGCTATTAGGATCATTGCGAAAATTAAATTTATTTTATTTATTGAATGAAATTTCAATTTTTTCATTAAAAATGCATAAAGTCAAATATATTTTAATGAAATAGTGTTTATATGACCAAAAGCATGCCGAACACATGCGTCGCACTTAGGTGCTGGCTATTAGGATCATTGCGAAAATTAAATTTATTTTATTTATTGAATGAAATTTCAATTTTTTCATTAACAAAGTATAAAGTCAAATCCATTTTAATGAAATAGTGTTTATTTGACCAAAAGCATACCGAAAACATGTGTCGCCCTTAGGTGCTGGCTATTTGGATCATTGCGAAAATTAAATTAAATTTATTAAATAAAATTTCAATTTTTTCATTAACAATGCATAAAGTCAAATATATTTTGACAAAATAGTGTTTATATGACCAAAAGCATGCCGAATACATGTGTTTGGTGTGCTGTGGCTTCGGTAGCAACAGTGGACTGTATATAATTTCGCGAGAGCTACCGACAACGTGTGGTGATCAATTGGGAATGCACTTATGTCGGGAAACTGGGACTAAAGACAAATTAGCCGACTAACCTGTTGATGTGGTTCCTTGGCGTCCGTCTCCTTCCCGGGAAGTATTAAATGCCCGACACTTCGTGCAATAATTGAAGTGATAAGCGAAGCACAATACGTGTTAGTCGCGCGGTTTCTTGGACGACTCTCTCTGTTCGCACCAATTGTTCAAATCGGCTAATTCTGGGTGAGGGTTAACAAAAACGGGAAAAATAGTGCGCATGGAAATAAAGGATGGAATGAAATGGCAAATAAATGCATTTAAATAAACTATCAATTCCTCTCGCGTTATTTGCACCGAACATACCCCCCACCCAAAATGAGAGATTTTGTAAAAACCCATAAAAAAAAATGTATAGATCAAATATCTATCCCATAATGAAACCCAAAAAAAAATCGTGATACGTATAAAACAAACAGAAAAAATGAAAATGTGATTTGACTACTAATTTAAGGGAAGAGGTACCACTTTAGTGACTGGTCTCACTACTTCCCCCGTGGCCGTCTTAATATGGACCACCCTAGTCACCCCGTCTGCGCCCGGTTTTAATCGTGTAATTCGACCAACTGGCCACGAAGTATGTGGAACGCCCGGACTGAACCAAAACACGACGTCTCCTTCAGAGAGGGTTCGCGAGGGAGTATTCCATTTAGGACAATGTAATTGCGTGTGGAGATATTCGCGACTCCACCGCTTCCAAAACGATTGAACCGTTTGTTTAGCTATCTGCCACCGATCGAGTCTACTCACAGGCAAATCTAAAAGATCCGCTTCTGGTCGTGCGAGAATAGGACCTCCTATCAAGAAATGACCCGGAGTTAGATAATCGACCCCATCGTCTGGCGAATTCGACAAAACACAAAGTGGTCGAGAGTTTAAAATGCCCTCGATACGAGCAAGTATCGTAGCAAATTCCTCAAATGACAGAATTTGGGAACCTATTGTGCGTCGAAGATGGTGTTTGACTGATTTAACCCCAGCTTCCCATAAACCACCGAAGTGCGGAGCATAGGGAGGGTTAAAACACAACTCTATATTTCTGCTTGAAAAATAATGCGATACAACAGGATTATTTTCATCAAAATATTTAGTGATTTCAGAGATTTCGCGGGCAGCACCTTTGAAATTTCTTCCTTGATCGGAATAAATGCGAGCGGGTAAACCACGACGAGCAATGAATCTGTCTAATGCTGCTAGACAGCCGCCCGTGGTTAGATCGGTTACGGCCTCCAAGTGAAGCGCTTTTGTAACCATGCACACGAATAGTGCCATATAACATTTGACTGTTCGGGTTGTCCTCAATAAGGACGCTTTTACGTAGAAAGGACCGGCGAAGTCAATTCCAGTATGCGTGAAACATCTTCCAGGTTGTAAACGATAAGATGGAAGATCAGCCATTGGAGGGTGACTCGGTTCAGCTTTGAACCGGTAACAAATTAAACAGTGAAAAATACGAGAACGAATTAAGCTACGTGCCGAAGGGATCCAATAATTTCGATGAATAAGAGATTGTACAATGGTTGGTCCTCCATGTCCCATATACAAATGATAGTGATCAACCAAAAGAATTGCTAATCGACTATTATGTGGTATCAAATATGGATGGCGTGAATGTTCCGGAATCATAGCCATTTTGAGTCGACCCCCCACCATTACAAGTCCATGGGGTATAAGAAATGGTGATAGACTTCGGAAACGTTTTGAACATAAACTTCCCTTAGCTAATGAGTAAATTTCTTCGCTCAAATGTTGATATTGGGTTACCCGTATTGCCAATAGAAGAGCACTTCTATATTCTTGCGCAGATAGTGGCCCCAGGCCCCATGTTGATCGAGGTTTTCCTCGCATTTTAGCGATGAAATTAAGAGCAAAACGTCTAACATACGCGAGAATGCGTTGCAACTTAGACAACGATGATATTTTATTAAACAATTCTAGCATAGGTTGTGAGTTAAATTTTGTCAAATATGACTGAGTTGGCAACTCTTTGATGTCTGGAAGATTGGCCGACAGAGATTCAAGTAAATCAACTGGCCATTCCCCTGGAGAACTATAAAGAAAATCTGGCCCGTTCCACCACAATGAGCATTCCAATAATTCGGACGGAAACAAACCGCGACTTGCAGGATCAGCTGGGTTTTGTAATCCTGGGACAAATCTCCAAATGGCGTCAGTAGCGTACTCGTGAATTTGTACAACTCTATTTGCAACAAAAGTCTTCAAGCGGTAAGGAGGAGTTCGAATCCACGCTAGTGCGGTGGATGAATCAGTAAAACAAATAGGTGAGTTCAAATTTATAGTTGAAAAACATGGAACTGTGGAGTGCATTAGTTTAGATAACAAGTGAGCAGCACCAAGTTCCAAACGAGGTATAGTCCAGGTTTTCAAAGGAGCAACTCTGGTCTTGGCGACAACTAAATTAATAAGTACCGACTGATTTATTTCCAATCTTAAATAAATGACAGCTGCCATTCCCAACGTGCTCGCATCCGAAAATCCAACTAAAACAGCGTGAGTATAGTTAAGTTGCATAATGCAACGAGGAATACAAATATTCTCTAAAACAGGTATTTCAGTGATACTGCGATTCCACTGAATTAAAATATCAGTAGGCAACTGATCGTCCCAACCAATTTTAAGCAGCCATAACCTTTGCATCAAGACTTTAAGTGAATAAACAAAAGGACTAAGATAACCGTTTACATCGTACGTTCTAGCAATGCGAGAAAGAATACCTCTTTTAGTAGGAACTTCATCAGAATTTCGAATTAAGTAACGAAAAGTGTCAGCTTTACAATCCCAACATAATCCCAAGACCTTAATAATACTGTTTGAAATAGGTAGTTCATGTGGTTTTATGCCATCAGTGTAAACAACGTTATCGTTGGAGCTTGCCCATTTACCCAGTTCAAATCCCCCTAATTTCAAACATTCAATTAATTGGGATTTTAATTCTAACGTAACATCCTCTGAATCGGCTCCGCATAAAATGTCGTCGACATAAATTGAAGATTTTAAGGCTTTAGTTGCAAGAGGATAACGTGAACCTTCATCTTCAACCAATTGCTGTAAAGTTCGCTGAGCAAGAAATGGACTACTAGTGGAACCGAATATTAGACGAGTATGTTCCCATTCTGATATGGGCTGATTAGGAGAAGAGCGCCAAAATATGTGCTGAAATTTGCAGTCAGCTGGATGAACTAATATTTCCCTGAACATTTGTCGAATGTCACAGGTGAGTGCTATTTGGAAAAGTCTAAAGCGAGTGATAATTTGTCCAATATCGGATTGAAGCTTTGGTCCACTTAAAAGTGTGTCATTTAAAGTAACCCCATTCTTATCTGTCTCAGCAGGATTAAACACAACTCTAATATTAGTAGAGCTAGATCCCTGTTTTACAACTCCGTGATGTGTAAGAATATATTGCGATTGGCGAACAGCAGGAATTAAATGTCCTTGGGAAATATAATTTTGGATATTTTCTGAATATAAATTGAAGTATTCAGGATCTCGTTCAAACCGACGTTCTAGTTTTAAGAATCGATTAAGAGCGATTTCCCTGTTCGTGTCGATGCAAGGGCGAGCACCACCTTTGAAGGGTAGTCGTATGATGTAACGACCGGTACCAGGGCGAGTCGTTGTGTCGCTAAAGTATTTTTCACAAGCAATATCTTCGGGCGAAGAGTGAGAAGAGCAAACAACTTCTTCAATTTCCCAAAATGAGCGAAGAGTGTCATTCAAGGAAATTTCAGAATCTAAGTGTGCGTTCAAAGCAACCAGAGATGTAGGATTACTATTGGGAATTGAGCCCATAATAACCCAGCCTAATGTGGTAAGAATGGCACTCGGGCTGCCCTTGATGTGAGAAGGTGTCGAAGGGGTGATATCAAGGACAGAACCTACACCGAGCAATATATCTATCGGCGCGGGCCTATAAAAATCAGGATCTGCCAAACCTAACGACGAAAATTTGTCTCTAAGCTCTTGAGACAGTGGGAGAGTAGGTAAATCTGAAGTTATGCGAGGCAAGACAACTGCTTGGAAACTAATTGGGGATGCCCGAGATGATAGCGGAGCAATGTTGCAATTAACAAGTCCTTGTGATTTTCCTAAAGAAGCCTGACCCACTCCTTTAAGATCGTAATAACACTTGGAACGAGACAAATTCAATCGAGTAGCAAGTGATGCCGTAATAAAGTTAACTTGGCTCCCTGAGTCAAGTACTAAACGACAAAAGTGCCATTGTCCAGTTGAACTTAATATCTGTGCTTGCGCTGTGCTCAATATGGCGTGAGTACCCGTATTATGCAAACACGGCTTAGTTAGAGATACAGAAATGGGACTAGATTCCACTTCAATGGTTGTACCGACAGGGGTTTCAGTCGTCTGAGCTGCAGGGATGTCACTTTTATAATCTAAATTATTTTCAAAGTGTAAGAGACTGTTATGTTTTTTACTGTTACAAGTTTTACATGTGTATTTAGATAAACAATTTACAATATTATGCTGTCCGAGGCAAGCATAACATCGTTTGTGAGATTTGACAATTTCATAGCGCGTTCTTGGAGTTGCTGCTAATAATGATGGACATTTAATTAATTTGTGAGCACCTCTACAACTCGGGCAAATTATAACAGAATGTTTATTCTGCAGAGCTATATTTACCTCTGGTACAATCATTGCCATTCGTTTATTTATTTTATTAGTAGCATTTAAGTTTGAATTAGATTTTGACGGAGCAACAGACATAAGTTCATTTACTGAACACTGGTCACACAAGTATTCAAGTAAGTTATTAAAACTAGGGAATTCCTTATCCAAATGACGAGTTCCAAAGTTTTTCCTCGTTTTAGAGTCCAATAATCGAAGTGAAAGTTCAAGTAAGAAGTATTCGGCGAGATCGTTTATCTCTAAAGATTTTAAAGAAGTGACAGTAGCCTGTAAAATATCCACTAGTTCTCGTAAACACCGAGGATGATCATTCTTTAATGGAGATAAATTTAAAATAGTCGAAAAATAATGATTTGCTATTAGTCTCCGGTTTGTAAAACGTTCAACCAACAAATCATATGCGATTTCATAATTATCTGAGCTAAATGTAACAGTTTGAACGAGACGTAAGGCACTTCCTTCAACGTAGCTAATTAAATATGAGAATTTCTCGATGTTTGAAAGATCAGTATCATGGATCAAAGTGTTGTAAAGTGAAATAAATGCAGAGAATTTTTCTGCAGAACCATCAAATTTAGAAATATTAATCTCCGGCAGCTTAGTACGAGATTTGGTGTGCGTGGGAGTAGTCACGATGGTAGCAGTAGCGTTCGCGGTTGCCGCAGCAGCGGCAGCGTCAGCAGCTGCTTTGCGTTCATACTTCGAGTGAACCGCAACTATTGAATAATACAGTTCATCAAACGCAGAACTGAGAGGCACCGTGTCTATTTTAAATTCATCGTGTTTCACTGATAAGGCAGACAATTCATCGAGGATATCCATAAAATCAGACCGGGTTTGATGTATCTGCGAGACGCGCACCGAGAAAATATCGACTTTTTCCGGCAAATCTTGAATTAAATCAAAACAGAGTTGAACCATATTCCATAGCCGCTCCTTCTTTGTGTTAAGCACAGTAAACTTCAGAAGGTCTTTCGAGTTTGGTTCAGACGTAGTCATATTGAAATAAATAAGTGTTTACAATAGCAAAGAGTCAAAATGGTGAATAGCGTACTGAATAAGAGCGGCGCGCTGTGCGAGCATACAGCGTGACGCCGAGATGTGTTCCGTGGAAGAGCGTTTCTTCTCTGATTATCGCGCAAGCAGCGAGCGCAGATGGCGTGACTAGAGGGCACGAGACTCGAATCCACCCGATGGTTGTCGAACTGTTAAGCAGCACGACCAGCGCTAAACAGCCACGTGGAAAGCAAAATGGCGGTCAAAAAAATGTGAAATTTTAACAATTTTGAATTTAAACAAACGGGGGCCCTTAAAGGGCACGAATCCGGTTCGAAGGACCAATGTTTGGGATGCTGTGGCTTCGGTAGCAACAGTGGACTGTATATAATTTCGCGAGAGCTACCGACAGCGTGTGGTGATCAATTGGGAATGCACTTATGTCGGGAAACTGGGACTAAAGACAAATTAGCCGACTAACCTGTTGATGTGGTTCCTTGGCGTCCGTCTCCTTCCCGGGAAGTATTAAATGCCCGAAACTTCGTGCAATAATTGAAGTGATAAGCGAAGCACAATACGTGTTAGTCGCGCGGTTTCTTGGACGATTCTCTCTGTTCGCACCAATTGTTCAAATCGGCTAATTCTGGGTGAGGGTTAACAAAAACGGGAAAAATAGTGCGCATGGAAATAAAGGATGGAATGAAATGGCAAATAAATGCATTTAAATAAACTATCAATTCCTCTCGCGTTATTTGCACCGAACACATGTGTTGCACTTAGGTGCGAAAATTAAATTAAATTTATTTATTAAATGAAATTTCAATTTTTTCATTAACAATGCATAAAGTCAAATCTAATTTAATTTAATTGTGTTTATATGACCAAAAGAATGCCGAAAACATGTGTCGCACTTAGGTGCTAGCTATTTGGATCTTTGCGAAATTTAAATTTAATTTATTTATTAAATGAAATTTCAATTTTTTCATCAACAACACATAAAGTCAAATTTATTTGATTAAAATCGTGTTTATACGACCAAAAGCATACCGAAAACATGTGTCGCACTTAGGTGCTAGCTATTAGGATCATTGCGAAAATTAAATTTAATTTATTTATCAAATGAAATTTAAATTTTTTCATTAACAATGCATCAAGTTAAATCTATTTTAATTGAATAGTGTTTATATGACAAAAGCATGCTAAAAACATGTGTCGCACTTAGGTGCTAGCCATTAGGATCATTGTGAAAATTAAATTTATTTTATTTATTGAATGAAATTTCAATTTTTTCATTAACAATGGATAAAGTCAAATCCATTTTAATGAAATGGTGTTTATATGACCAAAAGCATACCGAATACATGTGTTGCACTTAGGTGCGAAAATTAAATTTAATTTATTTATTAAATGAAATTTAAATTTTTTCATTACCAATGCATAAAGTCAAATCTATTTTCATATAATAGTGTTTATATGACCAAAAGAATGCCGTAAACATGGGTCACACTTAGGTGCTAGCAATTAGAATCATTGCGAAAATTAAACTTAATTTATTTATTAAATGAAATTTCAATTTGTTCATTAACAATCCATAAAGTCAAATCTATTTTAATGAAATAGTGTTTATATGACCAAAAGCTTGCCAAAAACATGTGTCGCACTTAGATGCTAGCTATTAGGATCATTGCGAAAATTAAATATAATTTATTTATTAAATGAAATTTCAATTTTTTCATTAACAATGCATAAAGTCAAATCTATTTTAATGAAATAGGGTTTATTTTACCAAAAGAATGCCGAAAACATGTGTTGCACTTAGGTGCTAGCTATTAGGATCTTTGCGAAAATTAAATTTATGTTATTTATTAAATGAAATTTCAATTTTTTCAAACATGTGTCGCACTTAGGTGCTGGCTATTAGGATCATTGCGAAAATTAAATATAATTTATTTATTAAATGAAATTTCAATTTTTTCATCAACCATGCGTAAAGTCGAATTTATTTGATTCAAATCGTGTTTATACGACCATAAGTATGTCGAGAACATGTGTCGCTCTTAGGTGCTAGCTGTTAGGATCACTGCGAAAATTTAATTTGATTTAATTATTAAATGAAATTTCTATTTTTTTATTAACAATGCATAAAGTCAAATCTATTTTAATGGAATAGTGTTTATATGACCTGAACAATGCCGTAAACATGAGTCGCACTTATGTGCTAGCTATTAGGATCGTTGCGAAAATGAAATTTAATTTATTTATTAAATGAAATTTCAATTTTTTCATTGACAATGTATAAAGTCAAATGTTTTTTGATAAAATAGTGTTTATATGACCAAAAGAATGCCGTAAACATGTGTTGCACTTAGGTGCTAGTCATTAAGATCATTGCGAAAATTAAATTTAATTTATTTATTAAATGAAATTTCAATTTTTTCATTAACAATGCATAAAGTCAAATCTATTTTAATAAAATATTGTGTATTTTACCAAAAGCATGCCGAAAACATGAGTCGCACTTAGATGCTAGCTATTAGGATCATTGCGAAAATTAAATTATATTTATTAATTAAATTAAATTTTAATTTTTTCATTAACAATGCATGAAGTCAAATCTATTTTAATAAAATAGTGTTTATTTGACCAAAAGCATGCCGTAAACGTGTGTCGCACTTTGGTGCTAGCTGTTAGGATCATTGCGAAAATTAAATTAAATTTATTTATGAAATGAAAATTCAATTTTTTCATTAACAATTCTTAAAGTCAAATCTATTTTAATGAACTGGTGTTTATATGACCAAAAGCATGCCGAAAACATGTGTCGCACTTAGATGCTAGCCTTTAGGATCATTGCGAAAATTAAATTTAATTTATTAATTAAATGAAATTTTAATTTTTTCACTAACAATGCATAAAGTCAAATATATTTTAATAAAATAGTGTTTATATGATCTAAAGAATGCCGTAAACATGGGTCGCACTTAGGTGCTAGCTATTAGGATCATTGCGAAAATTAAATTAAATTTATTTATTAAATGAAATTTCAATTTCTTCATTAACAATGCATAAAGTCAAATCTATTTTATTAAAATAGTTTTTATATGACCTAAATAATGCCGAAAACATGTGTCGTACTTAGGTGCTAGATATTAGGATCTTTGCGAAAATTAAATTAAATTTATTTATTAAATGACATTTCAATTTTTTCATTAACAATGTATAAAGTCAAATCTATTCTAATAAAATAGTGTTTAAATGACCAAAAGAATGCCGTAAACATGAGTTGCACTTAGGTGCTAGTCATTAAGATCATTGCGAAAATTAAATTTTATTTATTTATTAAATGAAATTTCAATTTTTTCATTACCAATGCATAAAGTCAAATCTATTTTAATGAAATAGTGTTTATATGACCAAAAGCATGCCGAAAACATGTGTCGCACTCAGGTGCTAGCTATAAGGATCATTGCGAAAATTAAATTTAATTTATTTATTAAATGAAATTTCAATTTTTTCATTAACAATGCATAAAGTCAAATCTATTTTAATGAAATAGTGTTTATATGACCAAAAGAATGCCGAAAACATGTGTCGCACTTATGTGCTGGCTATCAGGATCTTTGCGAAAATTAAATTTAATTTATTTGTTAAATGAAATTTCAATTTTTTCATTAACAATGCATAAAGTCAAATCTATTTTTATGAAATAGTGTTTATATGACCTAAAGAATGCCGTAAACATGAGTCGCACTTAGGTGCTAGCCATTAGGATCGTTGCGAAAATGAAATTTAAAAAAGAATGCCGAAAACATGTGTCGCACTTAGATGCTAGCCTTTAGGATCATTGCGAAAATTAAATTTAATTTATTAATTAAATGAAATTTTAATTTTTTCATTAACAATGCATAATGTCAAATATATTTTATTGAAATAGTGTTTATATGACCTAAAGAATTGCGTAAATATGGGTCGCACTTAGGTGCTAGCCATTAGGATCATTGCGAAAATTAAATTTAATTGATTTATTAAATGAAATTTTAATTTTTTCATTAACAAAGCATAAAGTCACATCTATTTTAATGAAATAGTGTTTATATGACCAAAAGAATGCCGAAAACATTAGTCGCAATTGGGTGCTAGCTATTCGGATCGTTGCGAAAATGAAATTTAATTTATTTATTAAATGAAATTTCAATTTTTTCATTAACAATGCATAAAGTCAAATCTATTTTATTAAAATAGTATTTATATGACCAAAAGAATGCCTAAAACATATGTCGCACTTAGATGCTAGCCTTTAGGATCATTGCGAAAATTAAATTTAATTTATTAATTAAATGAAATTTTAATTTTTTCATTAACAATGCATAAAGTCAAATATATTTTAATAAAATAGTGTTTATAAAACCTAAAAAATGCCGTAAACATGGGTCGCACTTAGGTGCTAGCTATTAGGATCGTTACGAAAATGAAATTTAATTTATTTATTAAATGAAATTTCAAATTTTTCATTAACAATTCATAAAGTCAAATCTATTTTAATGAAATATTGTTTATATGACCAAAAGCATGCCGAAAACATGTGTCGCACTTAGATGCTAGCCTTTAGGATCATTGCGAAAATTAAATTTAATTTATTAATTAAATAAAATTTTAATTTTTTCATTAACAATGCATAAAGTCAAATATATTTTAATGAAATAGTGTTAATATGACCTGAAGAATGCCGTAAACATGGGTCGCACTTAGGTGCTAGCTATTAGGATCATTGCGAAAATTAAATTTAATTTATTTATTAAATGAAATTTCAACTTTTTCATTAACAATGCATAAAGTCACATCTATTTTAATGAAATAGTGTTTATATGACCAAAAGAATGCCGAAAACATTAGTCGCACTTGGGTGCTAGCTATTCGGATCGTTGCGAAAATGAAATTTAATTTATTTATTAAATGATTTTTCAATTTTTTCATTACCAATGCATAAAGTCAAATCTATTTTAATGAAATAGTGTTATGACCAAAAGCATGCCGAAAACATGTGTCGCACTTAGGTGCCAGCTATAAGGATAATTGCGAAAATTAAATTTAATTTATTTATTAAATGAAATTTCAAATTTTTCATTAACAATACATAAAGTCAAATCTATTTTAATGAAATAGTGTTTATATGACCAAAAGCATGCCGAAAACATGTGTCGCACTTAGGTGCTAGCTATTAGGACCATTGCGAAAATAAAATTTAATTTATTTATTAAATGAAATTTCAATTTTTTTATTAACAATGGATTAAGTCCTATCCATTTTAATAAAATAGTGTTTATTTGACCAAAAGCATGCCGAAAACTTGTGTCGCACTTAGGTGCTAGCTATTAGGATCATTGCGAAAATTAAATTTAATTTATTTATTAAATGACAATTCAATTTTTTCATTAACAATGTATAAAGTCAAAATATATTTTAATGAAATAGTGTTTATATGACCAAAAGAATGCCGTAAACATGAGTCGCACTTAGGTGCTAGCTATTAGGATTGTTGCGAAAATGAAATTTAATTTATTTATTAAATGAAATTTCAATTTTTTCATCAACAACACATAAAGCCGTATTTATTTGATTAAAATCGTTTTTATACGACCAAAAGCATACCGAAAACATGTGTCGCACTTAGGTGCTAGCTATTAGGATCATTGCGAAAATTGAATTAAATTTATTTATTAAATGAAATTTCAATTTTTTCATTAACAATGTATCAAGTTAAATCTATTTTAATTAAATAGTGTTTATATGACAAAAGCATGCTAACAACATGTGTCGCACTTAGGTGCTGGCTATTAGGATCATTGCGAAAATTAAATTTATTTTATTTATTGAATTAAATTTAAAATTTTTCATTAACAATGCATAAAGTCAAATCCATTTTAATGAAATGGTGTTTATATGACCAAAAGCATACCGAATACATGTGTTGCACTTAGGTGCGAAAATTAAATTTAATTTATTTATTAAATGAAATTTCAATTTTTTCATTAACAATGCATAAAGTCAAATCTATTTTAATGAAATAGTGTTTATATGACCAAAAGCATGCCAAAAACATGTGTCGCACTTAGGTGTTAGCCATTAGGCTCATTGCGAAAATTAAATTAAATTTATTTATTACATGAAGTTTAGATTTTTTCATCAACAATGCATAAAGTCGAATTTTATTGATTAAAATCGTGTTTATACGACCAAAAGCATGCTGAAAACAGGTGTCGCACTTAGTTGCTAGCTATTAGGAACATTGCGAAAATTAAATTAAATTTATTTATTAAATGAAATTTAAATTTTTTCATTAACAATGCATAAAGTTAAATCTATTTTAACGAAATATTGTGTATTTGACCAATAGCATGCCGAAAACATGTGTCGCACTTAGATGCTAGCTGTTAGGATCATTGCGAAGATTAAATTTATTTTATTTATTGAACAAAATATCAATTGTTTTATTAACAATGCATAAAGTCAAATCCATTTTAATGAAATAGTGTTTATTTGACCAAAATCATACCGAAAACATGTGTCGCACTTAAATGCTGGCTGTTAGGATCATTGCGAAAATTAAATTAAATTTATTTATTAAATGAAATTTCTATTTTTTCATTACCGATTCATAAAGTCAAATCTATTTTAATGAAAAAGTATTTATTTGACCAAAAGAATGCCGTAAACATGTGTCGCACTTAGGTGCTGGCTTTTAGGATCATTGCAAAAATAAAATTAAATTTATTTATTAAATGAAATTTAAATTTTTTCATTAACAATGCATAAAGTCAAATCTATTTTAACGAAATATTGTGTATTTGACCAATAGCATGCCGAAAACATGTGTCGCACTTAGGTGCTAGCTATTAAGATCTTTGCGAAAATTAAATTTAATTTATTTATTAAATGAAATTTCAATTTTTTCATAAACAATGCATAAAATCAAATCTATTTTAATGGTATTGTGTTTATATGATCAAAAGAATGTCGAAAACATGTGTCGCACGTAGGTGCTAGCTATTAGGATCTTTGCGAAAATTAAATTTAATTTATTTATTCAATGAAATTTCAATTTTTTCATTAACAATGCATAAAGTCAAATCTATTTTAATGAAATAGTGTTTATATGACACTAAGCATGCCGAACACATGCGTCGCACTTAGGTGCTGGCTATTAGGATCATTGCGAAAATTAAATTTAATTTATTTATTAAATGAAATTTCAATTTTTTCATTAACAATGCATTAAGTCAAATCTATTTTAATCAAATAGTGTTTATATGACCAAAAGCATGCCGAACACAAGCGTCGCACTTAGGTGCTACCTATTAGGATCATTGCGAAAATTAAATTAAATTTATTTATTGAATGAAATTTCAATTTTATCATTAACAATGCATCAAGTTAAATCTATTTTAATTAAATAGTGTTTATATAACAAAAGCATGCTGAAAACATGTGTCGCACTTAGGTGCTGGCTATTAGGATCATTGCGAAAATTAAATTTATTTTATTTATTAAATGAAATTTCAATTTTTTCATTAACAACACATAAAGTCGAATTTATTTGATTAAAATCGTTTTTATACGACCAAAAGCATACCGAAAACATGTGTCGCACTTAGGTGCTAGCTATTAGGATCATTGCGAAAATTAAATTTAATTTATTTATTAAATGAAATTTCAATTTTTTCATCAACAACACATAAAGTCGAATTTATTTGATTAAAATCGTGTTTATACGACCAAAAGCATGCCGAACCCATGCGTCGCACTTAGGTGCTACCTATTAGGATCATTGCGAAAATTAAATTAAATTTATTTATTGAATGAAATTTCAATTTTATCATTAACAATGCATCAAGTTAAATCTATTTTAATTAAATAGTGTTTATATAACAAAAGCATGCTGAAAACATGTGTCGCACTTAGGTGCTGGCTATTAGGATCATTGCGAAAATTAAATTTATTTTATTTATTGAATGAAATTTCAATTTTTTCATTAACAATGCATAAAGTCAAATCCATTTTAATGAAATGGTGTTTATATGACCTAAAGCATACCGAATACATGTGTTGCACTTAGGTGCGAAAATTAAATTAAATTTATTTATTAAATGAAATTTCAATTTTTTCATTAACAATGCATAGAGTCGAATCTATTTTAATGAAATACTGTTTATATGACACTAAGCATGCCGAACACATGCGTCGCACTTAGGTGCTGGCTATTAGGATCATTGCGAAAATTAAATTTAATTTATTTATTAAATGAAATTTCAATTTTTTCATTAACAATGCATTAAGTCAAATCTATTTTAATCAAATAGTGTTTATATGACCAAAAGCATGCCGAACACAAGCGTCGCACTTAGGTGCTGGCAATTAGGATCATTGCGAAAATTAAATTTATTTTATTTATTGAATGAAATTTCAATTTTTTCAATAAAAATACATAAAGTCAAATATATTTTAATGAAATAGTGTTTATATGACCAAAAGCATGCCGAACACATTCGTCGCACTTAGGTGCTGGCTGTTTGGATCATGACGAAAATTAAATTTATTTTATTTATTGGATGAAATTTCAATTTTTTCATTAACAATGCATAAAGTCAAATCCATTTTAATGAAAAGGTGTTTATATGACCAAAAGCATACCAAATACATGTGTCGCACTTAAGTGCGAAAATTAAATTTAATTTATTTATTAAATGAAATTTCAATTTTTTCATTAAAAATGCATAAAGTCAAATCTATTTTAATGAAATAGTGTTTATATGACCAAAAG
The DNA here is from genome assembly GCA_910593695.2 of Ocypus olens. Classification (NCBI taxonomy): domain Eukaryota; kingdom Metazoa; phylum Arthropoda; class Insecta; order Coleoptera; family Staphylinidae; genus Ocypus; species Ocypus olens. Next base: position 35,986,598 of record OU343060.1, read on the forward strand.
CATGCCGAACACAAGCGTCGCACTTAGGTGCTGGCTATTTGGATCATTGCGAAAATTAAATTAAATTTATTTATTAAATAAAATTTCAATTTTTTCATTACGAATGCATAAAGTCAAATCTATTTTCATAAAATAGTGTTTTTATGACCTAAAGCATGCCGAAAACATGTGTCGCACTTAGGTGCTAGCTATTAGGTTCATTGCGAAAATTAAATTAAATTTATTTATTAAATGAAATTTCAATTTTTTCATAAACAATGCATAAAGTCAAATCTATTTGAATGAAATAGTGTTTATATGACCAAAAGAATGCCGAAAACATGTGTCGCACTTAGGTGCTAGCTTTTAGGATCTTTGCGAAAATTAAATTTAATTTATTTATTAAATGAAATTTCAATTTTTTCATTAACAATGCATCAAGTTAAATCTATTTTATGAAATAGTGTTTATATGACCAAAAGCATGCCAATAACATGTGTCGCACTTAGGTGCTGGCCATTAGGATCATTGCGAAAATTAAATTTAATTTATTAATTAAATGAAATTTTAATTTTTTCATTAACAATGCATAAAGTCAAATCTATTTTAATGAAATGGTAATAATATGACCAAAAGAATGCCGTAAACATGTGTCGCACTTAGGTGCCAGCTATTAGGATCATTGCGAAAATTAAATTTAATTTATTTATCAAATGAAATTTCAATTTTTTCATTAACAATTCATAAAGTCAAATCTATTTAATTGAAATAGTGTTTATATGACCAAAAGCATGCCGAAAACATGTGTCGGACTTAGGTGCTAGCTATTAGAATCATTGCGAAAATTAAATTAAATTTATTTATTAAATAAAATTTCAATTTTTTCATCAACAACACATAAAGTCGAGTTTATTTGATTAAAATCGTGTTTATATGACCAAAAGCATGCCGAAAACATGTGTCGCACTTAGGTGCTAGCTATTGGGATCATTGCGAAAATTAAATTAAATTTATTTATTAAATAAAATTTCAAGTTTTTCATCAACAACACATAAAGTCGAGTTTATTTGAATAAAATCGTGTTTATATGACCAAAAGCATGCCGAAAACATGTGTCGCACTTAGGTGCTGGCTATTAGGATCATTGCGAAAATTAAATTTAATTTATTTTCTAAATGAAATTCCAATTTTTTCATTAACAATGCATAAAGTCAAATCTATTTTAATGAAATGGTAATAATATGACCAAAAGAATGCCGTAAACATGTGTCGCACTTAGGTGCCAGCTATTAGGATCATTGCGAAAATTAAATTTAATTTATTTATCAAATGAAATTTCAATTTTTTCATTAACAATTCATAAAGTCAAATCTATTTAATTGAAATAGTGTTTATATGACCAAAAGCATGCCGAAAACATGTGTCGGACTTAGGTGCTAGCTATTAGAATCATTGCGAAAATTAAATTAAATTTATTTATTAAATAAAATTTCAATTTTTTCATCAACAACACATAAAGTCGAGTTTATTTGATTAAAATCGTGTTTATATGACCAAAAGCATGCCGAAAACATGTGTCGCACTTAGGTGCTAGCTATTGGGATCATTGCGAAAATTAAATTAAATTTATTTATTAAATAAAATTTCAAGTTTTTCATCAACAACACATAAAGTCGAGTTTATTTGATTAAAATCGTGTTTATATGACCAAAAGCATGCCGAAAACATGTGTCGCACTTAGGTGCTGGCTATTAGGATCATTGCGAAAATTAAATTTAATTTATTAATTAAATGAAATTTTAATTTTTTCATTAACAATGCATAAAGTCAAATCTATTTTAATGAAATGGTAATAATATGACCAAAAGAATGCCGTAAACATGTGTCGCACTTAGGTGCCAGCTATTAGGATCATTGCGAAAATTAAATTTAATTTATTTATCAAATGAAATTTCAATTTTTTCATTAACAATTCATAAAGTCAAATCTATTTAATTGAAATAGTGTTTATATGACCAAAAGCATGCCGAAAACATGTGTCGGACTTAGGTGCTAGCTATTAGAATCATTGCGAAAATTAAATTAAATTTATTTATTAAATAAAATTTCAATTTTTTCATCAACAACACATAAAGTCGAGTTTATTTGATTAAAATCGTGTTTATATGACCAAAAGCATGCCGAAAACATGTGTCGCACTTAGGTGCTGGCTATTAGGATCATTGCGAAAATTAAATTTAATTTATTTATTAAATGAAATTCCAATTTTTTCGATAACAATTCATAAAGTGAAATCTATTTTAATGAAATGGTGTATATGTTACGGTTAATATGATAAATTAGAAATTATGCATAATTACTGGCGACTTTGTATAATTCCCAATAATATTGGAGAATATGCTTAATTTATCAAACATACTGGATATTATGAATAATATCTAATACTTACTGGCATTTTGATTAATTGAAATTTTAGGACAAAAAAATATAAATCAAATCAAAGTTTATTTGTTAATACGTGTAGATGTTACGGTCAATATGATAAATTGGAAAGTATAAATAATTACTGGCGAATATGTATAACTTTTTGATAGAATTGTTTTTCATGTTTACTTTCTCCGTTACAAAGTACGAGAAAGTAAATTAGGTTAGGTTAGGTTAGGTTCGGTTGGGTTAGGTTAGGTTAGGTTAGGTTAGGTTGGGTTAGGTTAGGTTAGGTTAGGTTAGGTTGGATTGGGTAAGGTTGGGTTAGGTTAGGTTAGGTTAGGTTAGGTTAGGTTAGGTTAGGTTAGGTTAGGTTCGGTTAGGTTTGGTTAGGTTGGGTTAGGTTGGATTGGGTAAGGTTAGGTTGGGTTAGATTGGGTTAGGTTCAGTTAGGTTGGGTTAGGTTCGGTTAGATTGAGTTAGGTTTTGGTACAACAGCAATACAACAGCACTAAATGACGAAAGTTATCAAACATACCAATGAGCCCTGGATAATATTTAAAATGACCAGCATATTTAATAAATTGCTATAACTTTATTAAATTCTCCAATATTGGAAGTAATTATACATAATGACTGGTAATTATGCATAATTTCAGCATTAATCATATTAACCGTAACATATATATGACTAAAAGCATGCCGAAAACATGTGTCGCACTTGGGTGCTTGCAATTAGGATCATTGCGAAAATTAAATTTAATTTATTAATTAAAAGAAATTTTAATTTTTTCATTACCAATGCATAAAGTCAAATCTAATTTAATGAAATGGTGTTTATATGACCAAAAGAATGCTGCAAACATGTGTCGCACTTAGGTGCTAGCTATTAGGATCATTGCGAAAATTAAATCTAATTTATTTATTAAATGAAATTTCAATTTTTTCATTAACAATTCATAAAGTCAAAACTATTTAATTGAAATAGTGTTTATATGACCAAAAGCATGCCGAAAACATGTGTCGCACTTGGATGCTTGCAATTAGGATCATTGCGAAAATTAAATTTAATTTATTAATTAAATGAAATTTTAATTTTTTCATTACCAATGCATAAAGTCAAATCTAATTTAATGAAATAGTGTTTATATGACCAAAAGGATGCCGTAAACATGATTCGCACTTAGGTGCTAGCTATAAGGATCATTGCGAAAATTAAATTTAATTTATTTATTAAATGAAATTTCAATTTTTTCATTACCGATTCATAAAGTCAAATCTATTTTAATATAATAGTGTTTATATGACCAAAAGAATGCCGTAAACATGTGTCGCACTTAGGTGCTAGCTTTTAGGATCATTGCAAAAATTCAATTTAATTTATTTATTAAATGAAATTTAAATTTTTTCATTACCGATTCATAAAGTCAAATCTATTTTAATGAAATAGTATTTATATGACCAAAAGAATGCCGTAAACATGTGTCGCACTTAGGTGCTAGCTATTAGGATCATTGCAAAAATTAAATTGAAGTTATTTATTAAATGAAATTTCTATTTTTTCATTACCGATTCATAAAGTCAAATCTATTTTAATGAAATAGTATTTATATGACCAAAAGAATGCCGTAAACATGTGTCGCACTTAGGTGCTAGCTATTAGGATCATTGCGAAAATTAAATTTAATTTATTTATTAAATGAAATTTATATTTTTTCATTACCGATTCATAAAGTCAAATCTATTTTAATGAAATAGTATTTATATGACTAAAAGAATGCCGTAAACATGTGTCGCACTTAGGTGCTAGCTATTAGGATCATTGCGAAAATTAAATTTAATTTATTTATTAAATGAAATTTCTATTTTTTCATTACCGATTCATAAAGTCAAATCTATTTTAATATAATAGTATTTATATGACCAAAAAAATGCCGTAAACATGTGTCGCACTTAGGTGCTAGCTTTTAGGATCATTGCAAAAATGAAATTTAATTTATTTATTAAATGAAATTTAATTTTTTTCATTACCGATTCATAAAGTCAAATCTATTTAAATGAAATAGTATTTATATGACCAAAAGAATGCCGTAAACATGTGTCGCACTTAGGTGCTAGCCATTAGGATCATTGCGAAAATTAAATCTAATTTATTTTTTAAATGAAATTTCAATTTTTTCATTAACAATTCATAAAGTCAAATATATTTAATTGAAATAGTGTTTATATGGCCAAAAGCATGCCGAAAACATGTGTCGCACTTGGATGCTTGCAATTAGGATCATTGCGAAAATTAAATTTAATTTATTAATTAAATGAAATTTTAATTTTTTCATTACCAATGCATAAAGTCAAATCTAATTTAATGAAATAGTGTTTATATGACCAAAAGAATGCCGTAAACATGAGTCGCACTTAGGTGCTAGCTATTAGGATCATTGCAAAAATTAAATTTAATTTATTTATTAAATGAAATTTAAATTTTTTCATTACCGATTCATAAAGTCAAATCTATTTTAATGAAATAGTATTTATATGACCAAAATAATGCCGTCAACATGTGTCGCACTTAGGTGCTAGCTTTTAGGATCATTGCGAAAATTAAATTTAATTTATTTATTAAATGAAATTTCTATTTTTTCATTACCGATTCATAAAGTCAAATCTATTTTAATAATATAGTATTTATATGACCAAAAGAATGCCGTAAACATGTGTCGCACTTAGGTGCTAGCTATTAGGATCATTGCGAAAATTAAATTGAATTTATTTATTAAATGAAATTTCAATTTTTTCATTAACAATGCATAAAGTCAGATCTATTTTCATAAAATAGTGTTTATATGACCAAAAGAAAGCCGTAAACATGTGTCGCACTTAGGTGCTAGCTATTAGGATCATTGCGAAATTTAAATTTAATTTATTTATTAAATGAAATTTCAATTTTTTCATTAACAATTCATAAAGTCAAATCTATTTTAAAGAAATGGGGTTTATATGACCAAAAGCATGCCGAAAACATGTGTCGCACTTAGATGCTAGCTATTAGGATCATTGCGAAAATTAAATTAAATTTATTAATTAAATGAAATTTTAATTTTTTCATTAACAATGCATAAAGTCAAATCTATTTTAAAGAAATGGGGTTTATATGACCAAAAGCATGCCGAAAACATGTGTCGCACTTAGGTGCTAGCTTTTAGGATCATTGCGAAAATTAAATTTAATTTATTTATTAAATGAAATTTCTATTTTTTCATTACCGATTCATAAATCCAAATCTATTTTAATAAAATAGTATTTATATGACCAAAAGAATGCCGTAAACATGTGTCGCACTTAGGTGCTAGCTATTAGGATCATTGCGAAAATTAAATTTAATTTATTTATTAAATGAAATTTCAATTTTTTCATTAACAATTCATAAAGTCAAATCTATTTTAAAGAAATGGGGTTTATATGACCAAAAGCATGCCGAACACATGTGTCGCACTTAGGTGCTGGCTATTAGGATCATTGCGAAAATTAAATTTAATTTATTTATTAAATGAAATTTAAATTTTTTCATTAACAATGCATAAAGTCAAATCTATTTTAAAGAAATGGTATATATATATATATATATATATATATATATATATATGACCAAAAGCATGCCGAACACATGCGTCGCACTTGGGTGCTGGCTTTTAGGATCATTGCGAAAATTAAATTTATTTTATTTATTGAATAACTTATCAATTTTTTCATTAACAATGCATAAAGTCTAATCCATTTTAATGAAATAGTGTTTATTTGACCAAAAGCATACCGAAAACATGTGTCGCACTTAAATGCTGGCTATTAGGATCATTGCGAAAATTAAATTTAATTTATTTATTAAATGAAATTTCAATTTTTTCATTAACAATGGATAAAGTCAAATATATTTTAATGAAATAGTGTTTATATGACCAAAAGCATGCCGAAAACATGTGTCGCACTTAGGTGCTGGCTATTAGGATCATTGCGAAAATTAAATTTAATTTATATACTAAATGAAATTTCAATTTTTTCATTAACAATGCATAAAGTCAAATCTATTTTAATAAAATATTGTTAATTTGAGCAAAAGCATGCCGAAAACTTGTGTCGCAATTAGGTGCTAGCCATTAGGATCATTGCGAAAAATAAATTTAATTTATTAATTAAATGAAATTTTAATTCTTTCATTAACAATGCATAAAGTCAAATCTATTTTAATGAAATTGTGTTTATATGACCAAAAGCATGCCGAAAACATGTGTCGCACTTAGGTGTTAGCGATTAGGATCATTGCGAAAATTAAATTTAATTTATTTATTAAATGAAGTTTAAATTTTTTCATTGACAATGCATAAAGTTAAATCCATTTAAGTGAAATAGTGTTTATATGACCAAAGGCATGCCGAAAACATGTGTCGCTTTTAGGTGCTCGCCATTAGGATCATTGCGAAAATTAAATTTAATTTATTTATTAAATAAAATTTAAATTTTTTCATCAACAATGCATAAAGTTGAATTTATTTGATTTAAATCGTGTTTATATGACCATAAGCAAGCCGAAAACATGTGTCGCACTTAGGTGCTACCTATTAGGATCATTGCGAAAATTAAATTTAATTTATTTATTAAATGAAATTTCAATTTTTACATTAACAATGCATAAAGTCAAATCTATTTTAATAAAACAGTGTTTATATGACCAAAAGAATGCCGTAAACATGTGTCGCATTTAGGTGCTAGCTATTAGGATCATTGCGAAAATTAAATTTAAGTTGTTAATTAATTGAAATTTTAATTTTTTTATAAACAATGCATAAAGTCAAATCAATTTTAAGGAAATATTGTTTATATGACCAAAAGCATGCCGTAAACATGTGTCGCACTTAGGTGCTACCTATTAGGATCATTGCGAAAATTAAATTTAATTTATTTATTAAATGAAATTTCAATTTTTACATTAACAATGCATAAAGTCAAATCTATTTTAATAAAACAGTGTTTATATGACCAAAAGAATGCCGTAAACATGTGTCGCATTTAGGTGCTAGCTATTAGGATCATTGCGAAAATTAAATTTAAGTTGTTAATTAATTGAAATTTTAATTTTTTCATAAACAATGCATAAAGTCAAATCAATTTTAATGAAATATTGTTTATATGACCAAAAGCTTGCCGAAAACATGTGTCGCACTAAGGTGCTAGCCATTAGGATCATTTCGAAAATTAAATTTAATATATTTATTAAATGAAATTTCATTTTTTTCATCAACACATAAAGCCGAATTTATCTGATTAAAATCGTGTTTATACGACCAAAAGCATGCCGAAAACATGTATCGCACTTAGGTGCCAGCCATTAGGATCAATGCGAAAATTAATCTTAATTCATTTATTAAATGAAATTTCAATTTTTTCATTACCAATGCATAAAGTCAAATCTATCTTAATAAAATAGTATTTATCAGACCAAAAGCATGCCGAAAACATGTGTTGCACTTAGGTGCTGGCTATTAGGATCATTGCGAAAATTAAATTTAATTTATTTAATAAATGTAATTTCATTTTTTTCATCAACAACACATAAAGTCGAATTTATTTGAATAAAATCGTGTTTATACGACCAAAAGCATGCCGAAAACATGTGTCGCTCTTAGGTGCCAGCTATTAGGATCAATGCGAAAATTAAATTTAATTTATTTATTAAATGAAATTTCAATTTTCTTGATTAACAATGCATAAAGTCAAATCTATCTTAATAAAATAGTATTTATCAGACCAAAAGCATGCCGAAAACATGTGTCGCACTTAGGTGGTAGTTATTAGGATCATTGCGAAAATTAAATTTAATTTATTTATTAAATGAAATTTCATTTTTTTCATCAACAACACATAAAGTCGAATTTATTTGATTAAAATCGTGTTTATACGACCATAAGCATGCCGAAAACATGTGTCGCACTTAGGTGCTAGCCATTAGGATCATTGCGAAAAAAAATTATTTTAAATTTAATTTATTAATTAATTGAAATTTTAAGTTTTTCATAAACAATGCATAAAGTCGCATCAATTTTAACGAAATATTGTTTATATGACGAAAAGCATGCCGTAAACATGTGTCGCACTTAGGTGCTAGCTATTGGGATCATTGCGAAAATTAAATTAAATTTATTTATTAAATGAAATTTCAATTTTTACATTAACAATGCATAAAGTGAAATCTATTTTAATGAAATTGTGTTTATATGACCAAAAGCATGCCGAAAACATGTGTCGCACTTAGGTGCTACCTATTAGGATCATTGCGAAAATTAAATTTAATTTATTTATTAAATGAAATTTCAATTTTTACATTAACAATGCATAAAGTCAAATCTATTTTAATAAAACAGTGTTTATATGACCAAAAGAATGCCGTAAACATGTGTCGCATTTAGGTGCTAGCTATTAGGATCATTGCGAAAATTAAATTTAAGTTGTTAATTAATTGAAATTTTAATTTTTTCATAAACAATGCATAAAGTCAAATCAATTTTAATGAAATATTGTTTATATGACCAAAAGCTTGCCGAAAACATGTGTCGCACTAAGGTGCTAGCCATTAGGATCATTTCGAAAATTAAATTTAATATATTTATTAAATGAAATTTCATTTTTTTCATCAACACATAAAGCCGAATTTATCTGATTAAAATCGTGTTTATACGACCAAAAGCATGCCGAAAACATGTATCGCACTTAGGTGCCAGCCATTAGGATCAATGCGAAAATTAAATTTAATTCATTTATTGAATGAAATTTCAATTTTTTCATTAACAATGCATAAAGTCAAATCTATCTTAATAAAATAGTATTTATCAGACCAAAAGCATGCCGAAAACATGTGTTGCACTTAGGTGCTGGCTATTAGGATCATTGCGAAAATTAAATTTAATTTATTTAATAAATGTAATTTCATTTTTTTCATCAACAACACATAAAGTCGAATTTATTTGACTAAAATCGTGTTTATACGACCAAAAGCATGCCGAAAACATGTGTCGCTCTTAGGTGCCAGCTATTAGGATCAATGCGAAAATTAAATTTAATTTATTTATTAAATGAAATTTCAATTTTCTTGATTAACAATGCATAAAGTCAAATCTATCTTAATAAAATAGTATTTATCAGACCAAAAGCATGCCGAAAACATGTGTCGCACTTAGGTGGTAGTTATTAGGATCATTGCGAAAATTAAATTTAATTTATTTATTAAATGAAATTTCATTTTTTTCATCAACAACACATAAAGTCGAATTTATTTGATTAAAATCGTGTTTATACGACCATAAGCATGCCGAAAACATGTGTCGCACTTAGGTGTTAGCGATTAGGATCATTGCGAAAATTAAATTTAATTTATTTATTAAATCAAGTTTAAATTTTTTCATTAACAATGCACTAAGTCAAATCAATTTTAGTAAAATAGTGTTTATATGACCAAAAGCATGCCGAAAACATGTGTCGCACTTAGGTGTTAGCGATTAGGATCATTGCGAAAATTAAATTTAATTTAATGTTTAATGTTGGCGGCGTTTACTTTACTACTGTTTTATTCCAATCTAAATTTAATTTATTTATTAAATGAAGTTTAAATTTTTTCATTAACAATGCATAAAGTCAAATCTATTTTATTGAAACAGTGTTAATATGACCAAAAGCATGCCAAAAACATGGGTCGCACTCAGGTGCTAGCCATTAGGATCATTGCGAAAATTAAATTTAATTTATTTATTAAATGAAATTTCAATTTTTTCATTAACAATGCATAAAGTCAAATCTATTTTAATGAAATAGTGTTTATATGAACAAAAGCATGCCGAAAACATGTGTCGCACTTAGGTGCTAGCTATTAGGATCATTGCGAGAATTAAATTAAATTTATTAATTAAATGAAATTTCAATTTTTTCATTAACAATGCTTAAAGTCAAATCTATTTTAATGAAATAATGTTTATATGACCAACAGCATGCCGTAAACAAGGTTCGCACTTAGATGCTAGCTATTAGGATCATTGCGAAAATTAAATTTAATTCATTTATTAAATGAAATTTCAATTTTTTCAATAACAATGCATTAAGTCAAATCAATTTTCATGAAATTGTGTTTATATGACCAAAAGCATGCCGAAAACATGTGTCGCACTTAGGTGCTAGCCATTAGGATCATTGCGAAAATTAAATTAAATTTATTAATTAAATGAAATTTTAATTTTTTCATTAACAATGCATAAATGAAATTTTAATTTTTTCATTAACAATGCATAAAGTCAAATCTATTTTAGTGAAATGGTGTTTATATGATCAAGAGCATGCCGAAAACATGTGTCGCACTAAGGTGCTAGCCATTAGGATCATTGCGAAAATTAAATTAAATTTATTAATTAAATGAAATTTTAATTTTTTCATTAACAATGCATAAATGAAATTTTAATTTTTTCATTAACAATGCATAAAGTCAAATCTATTTTAGTGAAATGGTGTTTATATGATCAAGAGCATGCCGAAAACATGTGTCGCACTTAGGTGCTAGCCATTAGGATCATTGCGAAAATTAAATTAAATATATTAATCAAATGAAATTTCAATTTTTTCATCAACAATGCATAAAGTCGAATTTATTTGATTAAAATCGTGTTTATACGACCATAAGAATGCCAAAAACATGTGTCGCACTTAGGTGCTAGCCATTAGGATCATTGCGAAAATTAAATTAAATTTATTAATCAAATGAAATTTCAATTTTTTCATCAACAATGCATAAAGTCGAATTTATTTGATTAAAATCGTGTTTAAACGACCATAAGCATGCCAAAAACATGTGTCGCACTTAGGTGCTAGCCATTAGGATCATTGCGAAAATTAAATTAAATTTATTAATTAAATGAAATTTTAATTTTTTCATTAACAATGCATAAAGTCAAATCAATTATCATGAAATTGTGTTTATATGACCAAAAGCATGCCGAAAACATGTGTCGCACTTAGGTGCTAGCCATTAGGATCATTGCGAAAATTAAATTTAATTTATTAATTAACTGAAATTTTAATTTTTTCATTAACAATGCATAAAGTCAAATCTATTTTAGTGAAATGGTGTTTATATGATCAAGAGCATGCCGAAAACATGTGTCGCACTAAGGTGCTAGCTTTTAGGATCATTGCGAAAATTAAATTTAATTTATTTGTTAAATGAAATTTCAATTTTTTCATTAACAATGCATAATGTCAAATCCATTTTACTGAATTATTGTTTATATGACCAAAAGCATGCTGAAAACATTTGTCGCACTTAGGTGCTAGGCATTAGGATCATTGCGAAAATTAAATTAAATTTATTAATTAAATGAAATTTTAATTTTTTCATTAACAATGCATAAAGTCAAATCTATCTTAATAAAACAGTGTTTATATGACCTGAAGCATGCCGTAAACATGTGTTGCACTTAGGTGCCAGCTATTAGGATCATTGCGAAAATTAAAATTAATTTATTTATTAAATGAAATTTCAATTTTTTCATTAACAATGTATAAAGTCAAATCTATTTTAATGAAACAGAGTTTATATGACCAAAAGAATACCGAAAATATGTTTCGCACTTAGGTTCTAGCTATTAGGATCTTTGCGAAAATTAAATTTAATTAATTTATTAAATGAAATCGTGTCGAGTGCGAACAGCCGTAGCATAGAGACGTGTTTCGTACAGTGTGCCGTGCTATCAGTTGAGGACGCAGTGAGCTATATTAACCCATTATACGTGAACATTTAATTACAATTTTCTCAATTTATAACATAGTTTTACGGTTTTATAATTAATTAACGCCGTTAATATAGTAATTTCTATACATAACGCGCCTTCTGGCGCGGTAAACAAGTACCCCAGCTAGCCAAGGCTGGCGTTGGGGAAAATGAACATGATCCACCCTGTAAGGTGGTGGAAAAGTATAATAATCCCGTCACTAATTTAGTAAATGCATATATTAGTGCTAATCAAACACATACGAATGCAGACATAAATAGCCCGGGTCCATCGACGAGCACTCACAAAAACGGTATGGAGGTTGATGCTAGCGTCGATAATACGAATATATTAAAATATCGAGATGGTTTTACTTATAATGCATTTACAATTTTTGTGGAACATCTACAAAAGGACCTTGGACGTTTGCACCCACTAAAAGTGGGTGCCATGATACATGGTAACTCGCAAATAAAAAATAAAATACTCGAAGTGTCTACTGTCGGTCGCAATCGCGTTAAAATTTTAGCGAAAACGGCGGGGGCCGCTAATTCTATTATTAAGTCCCCTTTATTTAAGCAGAATAATCTTAAGGCATATATTCCTCGACATTATAGGGAAAAGAAAGGCATCATACGCTTTGTTGATACATGTTTTGACGATAAATATATAAAAAGCAACATAGAATCTGATATCGAAGTTTTACATGTCGATCGTTTTAAAAGAAAATTAATATCGAATTCTGGGGATATCACATATATCCCTAGAGAAACTATGGTTGTCACATTCGCAGGAAATAAAATACCAGCAAATATCAAAATAAACTCAGTACATTTTCCGGTTGAATCCTACGTATATCCCGTAATTCAGTGCTATAATTGCTATAGATATGGGCACACAAGTAAAATATGTAATAGTAATCCAGGTTGTAAAAACTGTGGCACACATCACGCGGGTGATTGCACTATGGCGAACCCCCAGTGTGTTAATTGTAAAAGCAACAGTCACATATCCATTTCCAAAGAATGCCCTATTTACTTAAAACAACAAAAAATTAAGAAACTCATGTCAGATACGAATATGTCATTTAAAGATTGCGAAAAAATCGCAGATAACCCGGCTGCTTTTAATAACGTATTATCCGCTAATAAATATTACTCTCTATCAGACCCAAAAGACTTCCCTGAAATTCCCTATAATTATAAACAAAATACACAATATCGCCAAGTTTTTGATACTAAATCATCCTACAGAAATAACTCAGATGTGCTCGCTCAAAATATATCCACAAATAAGTTTAAAAAAATTATTCCTATTGAAAATAGTACAGCAAAAAAACGGAAAACATATAACCAATTAGACACATCTAATCCAATACATACACAACCGGTCACCCCCAATGCTTATAGGGATGAATTAGTGAAATATAAAAATGATATTGCGGAGGGCATTACAGAAGTATTTGCCACTATCCTATCAAATCCACATCTTTTACAACAAGATAATTTTTATAATGATCTTAAGAACAATATTGCAGATGTTCTTACTAATTTTCTAAATCACAATGGCTCCACAAATACTCAAATTAGTACAATGGAATGCTAGATCCGTTCTAGCCAATAAATATAGTCTCATACAATATTTAAATAAAAATGAAATAGATATTGCACTTATTTCCGAGATGTGGCTTAAGCCAGATCTCACATTCAAAGCTAATGGATACCACTCTATACGGACGGATCGCGAAAACGGGAAAGGCGGTGTTATGATATTGATTCATAACAAAATTCAATACAAAGAACTCGCGATGACATGTTACGCTCAATGTAAAATTGAGTATTGCGGTATATCTATACAGGTCAATAATAAAGAAGTACACATTATATCTGTTTATAAACCTCCAAATTATTTGTCTTCTATTCAAGATTGGCTCAGGATCATTGATTCATACAAACACTCATGTATAGTTGGTGGGGATTTCAATTCGCATCATCTGTTGTGGGGATCATCCTCGCAGGATAATCAAGGAAGAATCCTAGTCGAGGTATTAGACAACCTCAATCTAACGATTCTAAATAATGGTAGTGAAACTCGAATACGCAATCCTAATCAAAATAAATCTGCAATAGACCTCACTTTTTCTTCACCATATCTAAGTACCAATATCCTTTGGACAACCTGCGAAGACACCTTGGGATCGGACCATTACGTAATTCAGTTCACTCTCAATAGTCATCATGAACGCATGGCTAAAAGGAAAACAACATGTAAATGGAACACGAACGTAGCAAACTGGACCGAGTACACGAAAAATATAAATGAATCAATTCAACACACGCCTTTGAATGAACATAAGCCCCAAGTACTCCTTTCGGCGATAGAAACTAGTGCCCATCTAAGCATGCCAAAGGTCAAACCAGTAACGACTAATTCAAACCCCCCTTGGTGGGACGAACAATGCACATCGGCAATCAATGCTAGGAAACAAACTCTAAAGCAATATAAGTCTCATGGTACATTGGACAACTATTTAAAAGCACAAAAACAATCTGCGGAGACAAAAAAGATTTTAAAAAATAAAGCTCGAGAAAGTTGGAAAAATTTTTGCCTTGACATCAATAGAACTGCAACAATGTCCTCAATTTGGAATCAAGTGAAAAGGATAAGCGGCAAAAAAATTAAATCTAATGTAAATATCCCTCCTCATATATCAACAAACTTTCTAGATCATATAATAGTCCAATCTGTCTCATCACAACCTCATACAGCTGATATAAACGTTTCCCATTTTTTGACCAATCCATTTACATCTGAGGAGTTATATATTGTTCTCAAAGACGTAAAAAATACATCTCCTGGTTTAGACGGAATCACCTACTCCATGATTCAAAACCTGCCGGAAAATGGGAAAGAATATCTCCTAAATCTGTTCAATATATGGTGGGTTAATATGGAACACTTTCAAGAATTCAGAGACGTTGTAATAATTCCAATATTAAAACCAAACAAAGATAAAATGCTGGAAGCCTCATATCGACCAATATCCTTATTGTCCTGTGTTGTTAAAATATTTGAAAGACTTCTTAAATTAAGACTGGAATGGTGGCTGGAATACAACGATAAATTCCCCACAAGACAATATGGATTTCGGAGAAATCATGGTACAACGGACGCTCTGGTAGATCTTGTAACCAACATACAAAATTCGTTCACAAAAAATAATTATCATCCCTGTTTCTTTGTGGACTTAGAAGGAGCGTATGACGCAATAGTGCTCGACATTCTTGAAAACAAAATGATACAAATGGGTATACCACAAAAAGCTGCTATTAACATTACAGCATTATATAGAAACCGAAATGTATATATTATTAACAGTGTTACTGGACAGACTTTAGGTCCCCGGCAAACTTCAAGTGGACTACCGCAAGGGTCCGTGCTAGCTCCCATACTATTTAATATATACACAGCTGATGTTCATGAGATTTTTACACCTAATATTGTATGTGTGCAATATGCCGATGATTTTGTATTACATACATCCTGCAAAAATATATCGCAAGCCTTTCAAAAGTGTCGTCACATAGTATATAGATTAAGACAGTGGTGTATTAAAAATGGATTCGCTATCTCCGAAGAAAAATCAAAAATCGTACTCTTTTCTAGACATCATCCAATTCGGAGAACACATATCAAGACTTGTGGCTACACCGTATCCTTATCTAAAGAAGTTAAATATCTTGGAATGACCTTGGATATTAAATTGTCTTGGAATTTACACATAAAATATATAATAGGAAAGTGCGAAAAGGGAATCAATGTAATTAGAGCTATTTGTAAAACCTGGTGGGGCGCAGAACCGGCCTTGGCAATACTGTTCTACCGTAGCTACATTCGTTCAGTTTTGGATTACGGGTCAACGCTTTACGGATCAGCGTGCTACAGCACAATTCAGAAAATCGCCAGAATCCAGTGCAAAGCCCTTAGAATTGCGATAGGTGCGATGAAATCATCTCCAACGTATACTATTGTAGTATGATGGGTTGCCGACACAACGACACCAACAGGTGGCAGGAGGAGCACGGCCGCCGCAGCAATTATTGATCGACAGGGACGCGACGCCATTTTTCAAGTAACAACTACCTGAGCCCGCCCGCATCCGATATACTTATACACAGTGTAGTTAACCGATTGTAAGCGTCTGGTCAATATACGTATTTTACCAAACACCGTCTTAATACTCCCACAAGAATCAGTAACGACACGCGAGCAAGCAGGCAGATACACCCAACAATACAACATAGTTTTCTTGGCGACGAGTGACTTTGGAGGTTAAGACTGTTTTTTGTTTTATTATTGCGCGTGATAACAGTCACAGTGCACAACAAACAAAACAACAGTGAACATGGAAACATCAACGTTGAAGAACCTTACTTTCGATAAATTCTCACCGGAGAAGGAGGAATGGGACTACTACATCCAGCGTTTCGAGGTGGAATTAACATTATATGGCGATGTAACAGACGACGAAAAAAGGAACGTGCTTTTGACTAAGGTAGGATCAGATTCATTTAAACTATTAGTGGACAATTTTAAACCGGACAATGTTTTAACAAGAACATACGACGAAGTAAAACAAGTGTTAAGTGAACTTTACGGAAAAAAATCATACATTCTCGCCGATCGAATGCAATTTACGCTCCGAATGCGGAACCAAAACGAGTCGGTTACTCAATATATTTCGGTTTTACGGGCATTAGCAGGGAAATGTGATTTTAAAAACATTTTAAATGAACGGTTAAGAGATCAATTAGTGATCGGATTAAACAATAATTCGTGGCAAGAGGAGATCATTCGACAACACCAAACAAATGACGCAACATTTGCACAAGTTGAAGCGACCGCGTTGAAACTCGAACAGGCAGAGATCCAATCAAAACGATTAACAATTCTAACAAATACGCAAGGCGCTACTAACACGAACCGCGTTCAACAAAAACGGTGGAAAGACAATAAACAATATCGCACAGTGAATAACAACCCTCAAAATAACACGAACTGTATGTTTTGCGGCCAAGGCAGGCATCAAAATAGAAACGATTGCCCAGCGCAGGGAAAAAAGTGTAATGCGTGTGGACGTTTAAATCATTTCGCGAAAGTGTGCATCGCGACCGGGCGCGCAAATTCAAATCACGGGCGCGTAAATTTTCAAAATAAAGACACTACAACAAAAAGACAACCAAACTCAAACAACACAAGGTGTGTGCGTGGAAATGACATGGATGCTGACGAGACAGATTCATCAACAAATACGTCAAACATTAGATGTTTAGACTCGCCAAAAAAGGTGCTACTATCGGTAAAATTAAACGAGAAACAAATTAACATGCTATACGATCCAGGTGCGGCTTATTCCGTTATCAGTAGAAAACTTTGGATGGAAATTGGCTCACCGAAAATACAACCAGCACGAAACCTAGTGGCGTATACAGACGTCGAAATAAAAACACTTGGTACAACAGATGTGAACGTCGAAGCTCAGAACAAAAAGGAAGTCTTGAAAGTATACGTAGTTGAACAAAATGACATTCCATTATTTGGTCTGGATTGGTGTTTGAAGTTTAACCTACCAATGCCAGAAGGAGCAGAAATATGTCATACGAAACAACACTCAG
Source organism: Ocypus olens (assembly GCA_910593695.2). Lineage (NCBI taxonomy): Eukaryota > Metazoa > Arthropoda > Insecta > Coleoptera > Staphylinidae > Ocypus > Ocypus olens. Next base: position 36,004,476 of record OU343060.1, read on the forward strand.
CGAAGGCCGAACAACAAGATAACCTGGAGATTGATCGTATTCTTACAAACTACCAAGAGCTTTTCAACGGAAAATTGGGTTCCTTCAACGGACACAGTGTGCGCATTCACATTAATTCGCAGGTAACACCCAAGACTTTTAGACCCCGACCAGTACCCATCGCATTGCAGGGACAGGTGGAAGCAGAACTTAAACGGTTACAAACAGAAGGAATTCTTGAACCAGTTGATACAGTAACGCATGCCATAGAATGGGCAACACCCGTAGTAATTGCAGTCAAGTCAAATGGAAGCATACGCATATGTGGTGACTTCCGTGTAACCATCAACCCCTATGTACAACGAGACGAATATCCATTACCACGTTTTGAGGATATCATGTCTAAATTAGCTGGTGGTCAACATTTCACAAAAATAGACTTACGTGATGCTTACCTACAACTAAACGTGCATCCAGACTCCCGAAAATATCTAGTCATATCTACCCACAAAGGATACTTCACCTACAAAAGATTACCTTTTGGAATATCTTTTGCACCATCAGTTTTCCAAAGAACAATGGATACAATACTATCAGGGATTGACGGAACAATATGCTATCTGGACGACATCCTTATAACGGCCAACAACAAAACAGAATACATCCAACGCATTCAACAGGTATTACAACGACTATACGATGCAGGAATAAGAACACACCCTTCAAAATGTGCTTGGTTACAAGAAAGTGTAGTTTTTCTGGGACATCGAATTGATAAAGAAGGACTTCATCCGACAGATGAACACATAGAAGCAATCAAGGAAATGCCAACCCCAACGAACGTCTGAACTACGATCCTTCCTAGGTTCCATAACATATTACGGAAAATTTATACAAAACCTACAAGTAACATGTGTACCATTACATCGCTTACTCAAGAAAGAAGTCAAGTGGAATTGGACAAAAGAAGACGAAGAGATATTTACAACATTGAAGAACCAACTAACATCAAATGACACTTTGGTACATTATGATCCGAGTAAGGATATATACCTCACAACAGACGCGTCAGAAAAAGGACTAGGAGCAGTATTATTTCACAAAAATGAAGGTAACATCTTACGACCAATATCATACACATCGAGAACTCTAACCGAGGTAGAATCGAGATACGCAACCATAGATAAGGAAGCACTGGCTATTATATATGCCGTGACGAGATTTCATCAATATCTGTACGGAAGACATTTTACGTTATTGACGGACCACAAGCCGTTGGAACGGATCTTTAGTGAAAAACGAAATACTCCAAAAATAGCTAGCAACAGACTTCTTAGATGGGCGATGCTGTTAAATAATTACGATTACAGTATTTTATACCAACCAGGCAAGGACAACGCCCCAGCAGACGTATTATCAAGATTACCGCTATCGAATACGCAGCTAACCGAGAATGAAAGAATAGGCTTACCAGAGAGAGGACACCTATTGAATCTAAGGCTACAACAGCTACCAATATCAAGAAGAAGTTTACGTGATAAAACAACAGCTGACCAAATATTGTTCCAAGTAATGAAATTTATTAGAACCTACTGGCCAGACAAAAAGAAATTAACCCCAGAACTATTACCATATTTTGAGAAGAAAGATGAACTCTCTGTGGAAGAAAATATCTTATTATGGAAAGGAAGACTATGCATTCCATCAACACTACAAAAACAAGTATTGGAAATGCTACACGACGGACACCCAGGCATGTGTGCTATGCAGTCCATGGCAAAAATGCACGTGTACTGGCGAAACATTGACAAAGACGTAATAGACTTTGTACAACAATGTACATCATGTCAGGCATCCAAGCAGAACAGAACCGAGGTACCACTCTACCCATGGTATGCTCCACCCGAACCATGGTCACGTGTACATATTGACTTCGCAGGGCCAAAACAAAATGTTTTTGATTGCCATTGATGCTTATACACGATGGATGGAGGTGATCCCTATGAAGAGTACAAACTCAGAAAAGACAATTAATGTGCTTCGAGATATGTTCGCACGACTCGGTATTCCAAACTTCCTTGTATCAGACAATGGACCACAATTAATATCAAACGAATTCGAACATTTTTGTATTGTAAATGGCATAAAACACATAAGAGTGACGCCATATCATCCGAAATCTAATGGCATAGCTGAACGAGCCGTAAGGACATTCAAAGAAAGAATGAACGCAAGTAATAGAGATGAAGATTTCAACTTAAGACTAAATAGATTTCTGTTGACACATCGAAACACAATCCAAAGATCAACGGGAAGAGCTCCAAGTGAACTTATATACGGGAGACCGTTAAGGACGATATTTGATATCATTAAACCCGACATATCTAGAAACCAAGAATATGAAAGTATCAAACAGAAACAGTATCATGACAGAAAATCAAAGGAAGTGACATTTGAAATAGGACAACCAGTTTGGGTAAACAATCCAATAGGCAAAGGATCGACTCCTGGAACTATCACATCGAAAACAGGCATATACTCATATGTGGTAGACATAAATAGCCAACTTAAACGCAAACACGCAGACCAACTACGCCATCGAAAATCTGGAACATCTGAGGTTGAAGCAGCGACACCGGAATTTTGTGATACTGACTATCCACAAACCACGGACAGTAATATCACAGATTTGAATAGGACAATCCAGGACCAAAGCCATTATCCCCAAACACCACTAATGGAGCCGGAGAATATAACGGAAGCAAACGACACACCGGAGGAAAGGCTAAATGATCAGGAAGTAACAGGACCCAAGTCACCGGATGGACACCAGACACTAGTCAGCCCTCGAAGAAATCTATGAAGAATCTATGAAGAAAACTATGTTGTATTGTTGGGTGTATCTGCCTGCTTGCTCGCGTGTCGTTACTGATTCTTGTGGGAGTATTAAGACGGTGTTTGGTAAAATACGTATATTGACCAGACGCTTACAATCGGTTAACTACACTGTGTATAAGTATATCGGATGCGGGCGGGCTCAGGTAGTTGTTACTTGAAAAATGGCGTCGCGTCCCTGTCGATCAATAATTGCTGCGGCGGCCGTGCTCCTCCTGCCACCTGTTGGTGTCGTTGTGTCGGCAACCCATCATACTACAACTATATTAGCCGAATGCGTAGAACCACCCCTGCATATTAGAAGGGAATATTTGTCGAAAAAAGCTATCCTCAAATACAGGTCAACGGAAAAGATGCACATCCTAACAGCTATTAGTTCCCTAAACAACGAGGTACTCACGAACACATATTGGAATATAAGAAACGCACCACCGCTAACAATAGGATTTATTAATACGTCCCATCATACCCAAATGTATACGAGCCCTAAGCCTTATGCATTCCTAAAAAGTTATGAAACCTGCCTCCTCAATATCATACCTGTTCTTCCTACTTATTGTCAATTTGATAACTTGAACACAATAATTCTTAATAGCTATCTAAAAACGGAATTTTCTAATAGTGTACATATATATACCGATGGCTCCAAAAATCCGAATGGAGTAGGTTTTGGCTGTTATATACCACAATACAATATAGAAGTTTATGAACCTATTCATAATCTCTCTTCCATATACACCGCAGAGTCCGTAGCAATTGTAAGGTCGTTACAATGGGCTATTCAAACACAGATCGACAAAATTGTTATAATTACAGATGCCCAGTCTATCCTCAAAACTCTACAGGGTTGTAAATCATACGACAATAACTACGTAATAAATCAGATACGTCAACTAGTTGGGAATTTAGCTACAAACAATCAGGTAGTTGATTTTATCTGGGCAAAAGGTCATTGCAAAATAGAGAACAACGAAAAAGCAGATACGTTGGCTAAATTAGGTGCCAACACAGACCCAGGAATCAAATATAATACCCTAATCCCCGTCGAAGATCTTAATAAGGATATAAAATCTGCCCTATGGAAAGACGTGGAAGAATATTGGGCTCTCACCCCCAATACACATTATAAAATCATACACTCATCACATCCCAAATGTATACCCCATATAACAACATTTTCAATTCCACGAATGTTATCATCAACTATAACCCGTCTTAAAATTAATCATGGGCTTTTTCCTAAACATCTCTTTAAAATTAAGCTAAAAGGAGACCCTTTATGCTCCTGCGGTGCTATTGGAGATATAAATCATATATTTTTTGAATGTAATGAAAATAAGGTTCATACAGCCCAACTGTATTATGATATAAAACATACGGTGTTTCTTCCTATCAACATGACGCATGTTCTTAGTTTACAAAATATGAATGTTTATAATGCGATATACAATTTTATTAAAAATGCTAATATCAAAATTTAGTTCTTGCTTAATATAGGTTGCATATCATTAATTTCTCCAGTCTCTAATGTGGTATGTTTCCACGAGCCCCCTCCTGTTAGTCTGTAACCTTAACGTCATGAAGACACTCATTGACAACCTATTTCCTAATTTGGTGTCCCCGTGTAATCGTTCACATATTGTTTCATACCCAGTAGTAAGTACTCCATGTCAAATATACATAAATTATAAACCTAGCCGTGTGTGACGGTATGGCTCAGGCCTATGTCAAAAAAAAAAAAAATTAAATGAAATTTCAATTTTTTCATTAACAATGCATAAAGTCAAATCTATTTTAATGAAATAGTGTTTATATGACCAAAATAATGCCGTAAACATATGTCGCACTTAGGTGCAAGCTATTAGGCTCATTGCGAAAATTAAATTAAATTTATTAATTAAATGAAATTTTAATTTTTTCATTAACAACACATAAAGTCAAATCTATTTCAATGAAATAGTGTTTATATGACCAATAGCATGCCGAAAACATGTGGCGCACTTAGGTGCCAGCTATTAGGATTTTAGCGAAAATTAAATTTATTTTATTTATTAAATGAAATCTCAATATTTTCAATAACAATGAATAAAGTCAAATCTATTTTAATGATATCGAGTTTATATGACCAAAAGCTAGCCGAAAACATGTGTCGCACTTAGGTGCTAGCTATAAGGATCATTGCGAAAATTAAATTTAATTTATTTATTAAATAAAATTTCAATTTTTTCATCAACAACACATAAAGTCGAGTTTATTTAATTAAAATCGTGTTTATACGACCAAAAGCATGACGAAAACATTTGTCGCACTTAGGTGCTAGCCATTAGGATCATTGCGAAAATAAAATTTAATTTATTTACTAAATGAAATTTTAATTTTTTCATTAACAATGCATAAAGTCATATCTATTTTAATAAAATAGAGTTTATATGACCAAAAGCATGCCGAAAACATGTGTCGCACTTAGGTGCTAGCTATTAGGATCATAGCGAAAATTAAATTTAATTTATTTATTAAATGAAATTTCAATTTTTTCATTAACAATGCATAAAGTGAAATCTATTTTTAAAAAATAGGGTTTATATGACCAAAAGCATGCCGAAAACATGTGTCGCACTTAGGTGCTAGCTATAAAGATCATTGCGAAAATTAAATTTAATTTATTTATTAAATAAAATTTCTATTTTTTCATTAACAATGCATTAAGTCAAATCTATTTTAAAAAAATAGGGTTTATATGACCAAAAGCATGTCGAAAACATGTGTCGCACTTAGGTGCTAGCTATTAGGATCATCGCGAAAATTAAATTTAATTTATTTATTAAATGAAATTTTAATTTTTTCATTAACAATGCATAAAGTCAAATCTATTTAAAAAAATAGTGTTTATATGACCAAAAGCATGCCGAAAACATGTGTCGCACTGAGGTGCTAGCCATTAGGATCATTGCGAAAATTAATTTAATTTATTTATTAAATGAAATTTCAATTTTTTCATTAACAATGCATAAAGTAAAATCTATTTTAATAAAATAGTATTCATATGACCAAAAGCATGCCTAAAACATGGGTCGCGCTTAGGAGCTAGGTTTTTGGATCATTGCGAAAATTAAATTAAATTAATTTATTAAATGAAATTTCAATTTCTTCATTAACAATGCATAAAGCTTAATCTATTTTAATTAAATGGAGTTTATATGACCAAAAACATGCCGAAAACATATGTCGCTCTTAGGTGCTAGCTATTAGGATCATTGTGAAAATTAAATTTAATTTATTTATTAAATGAAATTTCAATTTTTTATTACCAATGCATAAAGTCGAGTTTATTTAATTAAAATCGTGTTTATACGACCAAAAGCATGACGAAAACATTTGTCGCACTTAGGTGCTAGCCATTGAGATCATTGCGAAAATAAATTTTTATTTATTTACTAAATGAAATTTCAATTTTTTCATTAACAATGCATAAAGTCATATCTATTTTAATAAAATAGAGTTTATATGACCAAAAGCATGCCGAAAACATGTGTCGCACTTAGGTGCTAGCTATTAGGATCATAGCGAAAATTAAATTTAATTTATTTATTGCATGAAATTTCATTTTTTTCATTAACAATGCATAAAGTCAAATCTATTTTAAAAAAATAGGGTTTATATGACCAAAAGCATGCCGAAAACATGTGTCGCACTTAGGTGCTAGCTATTAGGATCATAGCGAAAATTAAATTTAATTTATTTATTAAATAAAATTTCTATTTTTTCATTAACAATGCATAAAGTCAAATCTTTAAAAAAAAATAGGGTTTATATGACCAAAAGCATGCCGAAAACATGTGTCGCACTTAGGTGCTAGCTATTAGGATCATAGCGAAAATTAAATTTAATTTATTTATTACATGAAATTTCAATTTTTTCATTAACAATGCATAAAGTCAAATCTATTTAAAAAAAATAGTGTTTATATGACCAAAAGCATGCCGAAAACATGTGTCGCACTTAGGTGCTAGCCATTAGGATCATTGCGAAAATTAAATTTAATTTATTTATTAAATAAAATTTCAATTTTTTCATTAACAATGCATAAAGTAAAATCTATTTTAATAAAATAGTATTCATATGACCAAAAGCATGCCTAAAACATGGGTCGCGCTTAGGTGCTAGCTATTAGGATCATCGCGAAAATTAAATTTAATTTATTTATTAAATGAAATTTTAATTTTTTCATTAACAATGCATAAAGTCAAATCTATTTAAAAAAAAAGTGTTTATATGACGAAAGGCATGCCGAAAACATGTGTCGCACTTAGGTGCTAGCCATTAGGATCATTGCGAAAATTAAATTTAATTTATTTATTAAATGAAATTTCAATTTTTTCATTAACAATGCATAAAGTAAAATCTATTTTAATAAAATAGTATTCATATGACCAAAAGCATGCCTAAAACATGGGTCGCGCTTAGGAGCTAGGTTTTTGGATCATTGCGAAAATTAAATTAAATTAATTTATTAAATGAAATTTCAATTTTTTCATTAACAATGCATAAAGCTAAATCTATTTTAATTAAATGGAGTTTATATGACCAAAAACATGCCGAAAACATATGTCGCTCTTAGGTGCTAGCTATTAGGATCATTGTGAAAATTAAATTTAATTTATTTATTAAATGAAATTTCAATTTTTTATTACCAATGCATAAAGTCGAGTTTATTTAATTAAAATCGTGTTTATACGACCAAAAGCATGACGAAAACATTTGTCGCACTTAGGTGCTAGCCATTAGGATCATTGCGAAAATAAAATTTAATTTATTTACTAAATGAAATTTCAATTTTTTCATTAACAATGCATAAAGTCAAATCTATTTTAATAAAATAGAGTTTATATGACCAAAAGCATGCCGAAAACATGTGTCGCACTTAGGTGCTAGCTATAAGGATCATTGCGAAAATTAAATTTAATTTATTTATTAAATAAAATTTCTATTTTTTCATTAACAATGCATAAAGTCAAATCTATTTAAAAAAAATAGGGTTTATATGACCAAAAGCATGACGAAAACATGTGTCGCACTTAGGTGCTAGCTATTAGGATCATCGCGAAAATTAAATTTAATTTATTTATTAAATGAAATTTCAATTTTTTCATTAACAATGCATAAAGTAAAATCTATTTTAATAAAATAGTATTCATATGACCAAAAGCATGCCTAAAACATGGGTCGCGCTTAGAAGCTAGGTTTTTGGATCATTGCGAAAATTAAATTAAATTAATTTATTAAATGAAATTTCAATTTTTTCATTAACAATGCATAAAGCTAAATCTATTTTAATGAAATGGAGTTTATATGACCAAAAACATGCCGAAAACATATGTCGCTCTTAGGTGCTAGCTATTAGGATCATTGTGAAAATTAAATTTAATTTATTTATTAAATGAAATTTCAATTTTTTCATTAACAATGCATAAAGTAAAATCTATTTTAATAAAATAGTATTCATATGACCAAAAGCATGCCGAAAACATGTGTCGCACTTAGGTGCTAGCTATTAGGATCATTGCGAAAATTTAATTTAATTTATTTATTAAATGAAATTTCAATTTTTTCATTAACAATGCATAAAGTTAAATCTATTTTAATAAAATAGTGTTGATATGACCAAAAACATGCCGAAAACATGTGTCGCACTTAGGTGCTAGCTATTAGGATCATTGCGAAAATTAAATTTAATTTATTTATTAAATGAAATTTCAATTGTTTCATTAACAATGCATAAAGTCAAATCTATTCTAATAAAATAGTGTTTATATGACCAGAGGCATGCCGAACAAATGGGTCGCACTTAGGTGCTGGCTATTAGGATCATTGCGAAAATTAAATTTCATTTATTTATTAAATTAAACTTCAATTTTTTCATTAACAATGCATAAAGTCAAATCTATTTTAATGAAATGGTTTTAATATAACCAAAAGCATGTTGAACACATGTGTCGCACTTAGGTGCTGGCTATCAGGATCATTGCGAAAATTAAATTTAATTTATTTATTAAATGAAACTTAAATTTTTTTATCAACAACACATAAAGTCGAATTTATTTGATTAAAATCGTATTTATACGACCAAAAGCATGCCGAAAACATGTGTCGCACTTAGGTGCTAGCTGTTAGGATCATTGCGAAAATTAAATTTAATTTATTTATTAAATGAAATTTCAATTTTTTCATTACCAATGCATAAAGTCAAATCTATTTAAATGAAATAGTGTTTATATGACCAAAAGCATGCCGAACATATGTGTCGCACTTAGGTGCTGGCTATTAGGATCATTGCGAAAATTAAATTAAATTTATTTATTAAATGAAATTTCAATTTTTTTTTAACAATGCATAAAGTCAAATCTGTTTTGGCGAAATCGTGTTTATATGACCAAAAGCATGCCGAAAACATGAGTCGCACTTAGGTGCTAGCCATTAGGATCCTTGCGAAAATTAAATTTAATTTATTCATTAAATGAAATTTCAATTATTTTATCAACAACACATAAAGTCGATTTTATTTGATTAAAATCGTATTTATACGACCAAAAGCATGCCGAAAACATGTGTCGCTCTTAGGTGCTAGCTTTTAGGATCATTGCGAAAATTAAATTTAATTTATTTATTAAATGAAATTTCTATTTTTTCATTAACAATGCATAAAGTTAAATCTATTTTAATAAAATAGTGTTGATATGACCAAAAACATGCCGAAAACATGTGTCGCACTTAGGTGCTAGCTATTAGGATCATTGCGAAAATTAAATTTAATTTATTTATTAAATGAAATTTCAATTGTTTCATTAACAATGCATAAAGTCAAATCTATTCTAATAAAATAGTGTTTATATGACCAGAGGCATGCCGAACAAATGTGTCGCACTTAGGTGCTGGCTATTAGGATCATTGCGAAAATTAAATTTCATTTATTTATTAAATTAAACTTCAATTTTTTCATTAACAATGCATAAAGTCAAATCTATTTTAATGAAATAGTATTAATATAACCAAAAGCATGTTGAACACATGTGTCGCACTTAGGTGCTGGCTATCAGGATCATTGCGAAAATTAAATTAAATTTATTTATTAAATGAAACTTAAATTTTTTTATCAACAACACATAAAGTCGAATTTATTTGATTAAAATCGTATTTATACGACCAAAAGCATGCCGAAAACATGTGTCGCACTTAGGTGCTAGCTATTAGGATCATTGCGAAAATTTAATTTAATTTATTTATTAAATGAAATTTCAATTTTTTCATTAACAATGCATAAAGTCAAATCTATTCTAATAAAATAGTGTTTATATGACCAGAGGCATGCCGAACAAATGTGTCGCACTTAGGTGCTGGCTATTAGGATCATTGCGAAAATTAAATTTCATTTATTTATTAAATTAAACTTCAATTTTTTCATTAACAATGCATAAAGTCAAATCTATTTTAATGAAATAGTATTAATATAACCAAAAGCATGTTGAACACATGTGTCGCACTTAGGTGCTGGCTATCAGGATCATTGCGAAAATTAAATTTAATTTATTTATTAAATGAAACTTAAATTTTTTTATCAACAACACATAAAGTCGAATTTATTTGATTAAAATCGTATTTATACGACCAAAAGCATGCCGAAAACATGTGTCGCACTTAGGTGCTAGCTATTAGGATCATTGCGAAAATTTAATTTAATTTATTTATTAAATGAAATTTCAATTGTTTCATTAACAATGCATAAAGTCAAATCTATTCTAATAAAATAGTGTTTATATGACCAGAGGCATGCCGAACAAATGTGTCGCACTTAGGTGCTGGCTATTAGGATCATTGCGAAAATTAAATTTCATTTATTTATTAAATTAAACTTCAATTTTTTCATTAACAATGCATAAAGTCAAATCTATTTTAATGAAATAGTATTAATATAACCAAAAGCATGTTGAACACATGTGTCGCACTTAGGTGCTGGCTATCAGGATCATTGCGAAAATTAAATTTAATTTATTTATTAAATGAAACTTAATTTTTTTTATCAACAACACATAAAGTCGAATTTATTTGATTAAAATCGTATTTATACGACCAAAAGCATGCCGAAAACATGTGTCGCACTTAGGTGCTAGCTATTAGGATCATTGCGAAAATTTAATTTAATTTATTTATTAAATGAAATTTCAATTTTTTCATTAACAATGCATAAAGTTAAATCTATTTTAATAAAATAGAGTTTATATGACCAAAAGCATGCCGAAAACATGTGTCGCACTTAGGTGCTAGCCATTAGGATCATAGCGAAAATTAAATTTAATTTATTTATTGCATGAAATTTCATTTTTTTCATTAACAATGCATAAAGTCAAATCTATTTTAAAAAAATAGGGTTTATATGACTAAAAGCATGCCGAAAACATGTGTCGCACTTAGGTGCTAGCTATAAGGATCATTGCGAAAATTAAATTTAATTTATTTATTAAATAAAATTTCTATTTTTTCATTAACAATGCATAAAGTCAAATCTTTAAAAAAAAAATAGGGTTTATATGACCAAAAGCATGTCGAAAACATGTGTCGCACTTAGGTGCTAGCTATTAGGATCATAGCGAAAATTAAATTTAATTTATTTATTACATGAAATTTCAATTTTTTCATTAACAATGCATAAAGTCAAATCTATTTAAAAAAAATAGTGTTTATATGACCAAAAGCATGCCGAAAACATGTGTCGCACTTAGGTGCTAGCCATTAGGATCATTGCGAAAATTAAATTTAATTTATTTATTAAATAAAATTTCAATTTTTTCATTAACAATGCATAAAGTAAAATCTATTTTAATAAAATAGTATTCATATGACCAAAAGCATGCCTAAAACATGGGTCGCGCTTAGGTGCTAGCTATTAGGATCATCGCGAAAATTAAATTTAATTTATTTATTAAATGAAATTTTAATTTTTTCATTAACAATACATAATGTCAAATCTATTTGAAAAAAAAGTGTTTATATGACCAAAAGCATGCCGAAAACATGTGTCGCACTTAGGTGCTAGCCATTAGGATCATTGCGAAAATTAAATTTAATTTATTTATTAAATGAAATTTCAATTTTTTCATTAACAATGCATAAAGTAAAATCTATTTTAATAAAATAGTATTCATATGACCAAAAGCATGCCTAAAACATGGGTCGCGCTTAGGAGCTAGGTTTTTGGATCATTGCGAAAATTAAATTAAATTAATTTATTAAATAAAATTTCAATTTTTTCATTAACAATGCATAAAGCTAAATCTATTTTAATTAAATGGAGTTTATATCACCAAAAACATGCCGAAAACATATGTCGCTCTTAGGTGCTAGCTATTAGGATCATTGTGAAAATTAAATTTAATTTATTTATTAAATGAAATTTCAATTTTTTATTACCAATGCATAAAGTCGAGTTTATTTAATTAAAATCGTGTTTATACGACCAAAAGCATGACGAAAACATTTGTCGCACTTAGGTGCTAGCCATTAGGATCATTGCGAAAATAAAATTTAATTTATTTATTAAATAAAATTTCTATTTTTTCATTAACAATGCATAAAGTCAAATCTATTTAAAAAAAATAGGGTTTATATGACCAAAAGCATGACGAAAACATGTGTCGCACTTAGGTGCTAGCTATTAGGATCATCGCGAAAATTAAATTTAATTTACTTATTAAATGAAATTTCAATTTTTTCATTAACAATGCATAAAGTAAAATCTATTTTAATAAAATGGTATTCATATGACCAAAAGCATGCCTAAAACATGGGTCGCGCTTAGGAGCTAGGTTTTTGGATCATTGCGAAAATTAAATTAAATTAATTTATTAAATGAAATTTCAATTTTTTCATTAACAATGCATAAAGCTAAATCTATTTTAACGAAATGGAGTTTATATGACCAAAAACATGCCGAAAACATATGTCGCTCTTAGGTGCTAGCTATTAGGATCATTGTGAAAATTAAATTTAATTTATTTATTAAATGAAATTTCAATTTTTTCATTAACAATGCATAAAGTAAAATCTATTTTAATAAAATAGTATTCATATGACCAAAAGCATGCCGAAAACATGTGTCGCACTTAGGTGCTAGCTATTAGGATCATTGCGAAAATTTAATTTAATTTATTTATTAAATGAAATTTCAATTTTTTCATTAACAATGCATAAAGTTAAATCTATTTTAATAAAATAGTGTTGATTTGACCAAAAACATGCCGAAAACATGTGTCGCACTTAGGTGCTAGCTATTAGGATCATTGCGAAAATTAAATTTAATTTATTTATTAAATGAAATTTCAATTGTTTCATTAACAATGCATAAAGTCAAATCTATTCTAATAAAATAGTGTTTATATGACCAGAGGCATGCCGAACAAATGTGTCGCACTTAGGTGCTGGCTATTAGGATCATTGCGAAAATTAAATTTCATTTATTTATTAAATTAAACTTCAATTTTTTCATTAACAATGCATAAAGTCAAATCTATTTTAATGAAATGGTTTTAATATAACCAAAAGCATGTTGAACACATGTGTCGCACTTAGGTGCTGGCTATCAGGATCATTGCGAAAATTAAATTTAATTTATTTATTAAATGAAACTTGATTTTTTTTATCAACAACACATAAAGTCGAATTTATTTGATTAAAATCGTATTTATACGACCAAAAGCATGCCGAAAACATGTGTCGCACTTAGGTGCTAGCTGTTAGGATCATTGCGAAAATTAAATTTAATTTATTTATTAAATGAAATTTCAATTTTTTCATTACCAATGCATAAAGTCAAATCTATTTAAATGAAATAGTGTTTATATGACCAAAAGCATGCCGAACATATGTGTCGCACTTAGGTGCTGACTATTAGGATCATTGCGAAAATTAAATTAAATTTATTTATTAAATGAAATTTCAATTTTTTTTTAACAATGCATAAAGTCAAATCTGTTTTGGCGAAATCGTGTTTATATGACCAAAAGCATGCCGAAAACATGAGTCGCACTTAGGTGCTAGCCATTAGGATCCTTGCGAAAATTAAATTTAATTTATTTATTAAATGAAATTTCAATTATTTTATCAACAACACATAAAGTCGATTTTATTTGATTAAAATCGTATTTATACGACCAAAAGCATGCCGAAAACATGTGTCGCTCTTAGGTGCTAGCTTTTAGGATCATTGCGAAAATTAAATTAAATTTATTTATTAAATGAAATTTCTATTTTTTCATTAACAATGCATAAAGTTAAATCTATTTTAATAAAATAGTGTTGATATGACCAAAAACATGCCGAAAACATGTGTCGCACTTAGGTGCTAGCTATTAGGATCATTGCGAAAATTAAATTTAATTTATTTATTAAATGAAATTTCAATTGTTTCATTACCAATGCATAAAGTCAAATCTATTCTAATAAAATAGTGTTTATATGACCAGAGGCATGCCGAACAAATGTGTCGCACTTAGGTGCTGGCTATTAGGATCATTGCGAAAATTAAATTTCATTTATTTATTAAATTAAACTTCAATTTTTTCATTAACAATGCATAAAGTCAAATCTATTTTATTGAAATAGTATTAATATAACCAAAAGCATGTTGAACACATGTGTCGCACTTAGGTGCTGGCTATCAGAATCATTGCGAAAATTAAATTTAATTTATTTATTAAATGAAACTTAAATTTTTTTATCAACAACACATAAAGTCGAATTTATTTGATTAAAATCGTATTTATACGACCAAAAGCATGCCGAAAACATGTGTCGCACTTAGGTGCTAGCTGTTAGGATCATTGCGAAAATTAAATTTAATTTATTTATTAAATGAAATTTCAATTTTTTCATTACCAATGCATAAAGTCAAATCTATTTAAATGAAATAGTGTTTATATGACCAAAAGCATGCCGAACATATGTGTCGCACTTAGGTGCTGGCTATTAGGATCATTGCGAAAATTAAATTAAATTTATTTATTAAATGAAATTTCAATTTTTTTTTAACAATGCATAAAGTCAAATCTGTTTTGGCTAAATCGTGTTTATATGACCAAAAGCATGCCGAAAACATGAGTCGCACTTAGGTGCTGGCCATTAGGATCATTGCGAAAATTAAATTAAATTTATTTATTAAATGAAATTTCATTTTTTTTCATCAACAACACATAAAGTCAAATTTATTTGATTAAAATCGTGTTTATACGATCAAAAAGTATGCCGTAAACATGTGTCGCACTTAGGTGCTGGCTATTAGGATCATTCTGAAAATTAAATTACATTTATTTATTAAATGAAATTTCAATTTTTTCATTAACAATGCATAAAGTCGAATCTATTTTAATAAAATAGTGTTAATATGACCAAAAGCTTGCCGACCACATGTGTCGCACTTAGGTGCTGGACATTAGGATCATTGCGAAAATTAAATTTAATTTATTTATTAAATGAAATTTCAATTTTTCCATTAACAATGCGTAAAGTCAAATCTATTTTAATGTAATAGTGTATATATGACCAAAAGCATGCCGAAAACATGTGTCGCACTTAGGTGCTAGCCATTAGGATCATTGCGAAAATTAAATTTAATTCATTTATTAAATGAAGTTTAAATTTTTTCATTAACAATGCACTAAGTCAAATCTATTTTAGTAAAATAGTGTTTATATGACCAAAAGCATGCCGAAAACAAGTGTCGCACTTAGGTGTTAGCGATTAGGATCATTGCGAAAATTAAATTTAATTTATTTATTAAATGAAGTTTAAATTTTTTCATTAACAATGCATAAAGTCAAATCTATTTTAGTGAAACAGTGTTTATATGACCAAAAGCATGCCAAAAACATGTGTCGCACTTTGGTGCTAGCTATTAGGATCTTTGCGAAAATTTAATTTAATTTATTTATTAAATGAAATTTCAATTTTTTCATTAACAATGCATAAAGTCGAAACTATTTTAATTAAATAGTGTTTATATAAACAAAAGAATGCCGTAAACATGTGTCGCACTTAGGTGCTAGCCATTAGGATCATTGCGAAAATTAAATTAAATTTATTTATTAAATGAAATTTCTATTTTTTCATTAACAAAGCATAAAGTCAAATCTATTTTATTGAAATCGTGTTAATACGACCAAAAGTATGCCGTAAACATATGTCGCACTTAGGTGCTGGTTATTAGGATCATTCTGAAAATTAAATTAAATTTATTTATTAAATGAAATTTCAATTTTTTCATTAACAATTCATTAAGTCAAATATATTTTAATGAAATCGTGTTTATATGACCAAAAGCATGCCGAACACATGTGTCGCACTTAGGTACTAGCTTTTAGGATCATTGCAAAAATTAAATTTAATTTATTAATTAAATGAAATTTCAATTTTTTCATTAACAATTCATAAAGTCAAATCTATTTTAATGGAATCGTGTTTATATGACCAAAAGCATGCCAAAAACAAGTGTCGCACTCAGGTGCTAGCTGTTAGGATCATTGCGAAAATTAAATTTAATTTATTTATTAAATGAAATTTCATTTTTTTTGATTAACAATGCAAAAAGTCAAATCTATTTTAATGAACTAGTGTTTATATGACCAAAAGCATGCCGAAAACATGTGTCGCACTTAGGTGCTAGCTATTAGGATCATTGCGAAAATTAAATTTAATTTATTTATTAAATGAAATTTAATTTTTTTCATCAACAACACATAAAGTCGAATTTATTTGAATTAAATCGTATTTATACGACCAAAAGCATGCCGAAAACATGTGTCGCACTTAGGTGCTAGCTATTAGGATCATTTTGAAAATTAAATTTAATTTATTTATTAAATGAAATTTCATTTTTTTCATCAACAACACATAAAGTCGAATTCATTTGATTAAAATCGTGTTTATGCGACCAAAAGAATGCCGAAAACATGTGTCGCACTTAGGTGCCAGCCATTAGGATCAAAGCGAAAATTAAATTAAATTTATTTATTAAATGAAATTTCAATTTTTTCATTACCAATGCATAAAGCCAAATCTATTTTAATAAAATAGTGTTTATATGACCAAAAGCATGCCGAACACATGTGTCGCACGTAGGTGCTGGCCATTAAGATCATTGCGAAAATTAAATTAAATTTATTTATTAAATGAAATTTCAATTTTTTCATTAACAAAGCTTAAAGTCAAATCTATTTTAATAAAATAGTGTTTATTTGACCAAAAGCATGCCGAAAACATGTGTCGCACTTAGGTGCTAGTTATTAGGATCATAGCGAAAATTAAAATTGATTTATTTATTAAATGAAATTTCAGTTTTTTCATTAAAAATGCATAAAGTCAAATCTATTTTAATGAAATAGTGTTTATTTGACCAAAAGCATGCCGAACACATGTGTCGCACTTAGGTGCTGGCTGTAAGGATCATTGCGAAAATTAAATTTAATTCATTTATTAAATGAAATTTAATTTTTTCAATAACAAAGCATAAAGTCGAATCTGTTTTAATAAAATAGTGTTTATATGACCAAAATCATGCCGAAAACATGTGTCGCACTTATGTGCTAGCAATTAGGATCATTGCGAAAATTAATTTTAATTTATTTATTAAATGAAATTTCAAATTTTCCTTTAACAATGCATAAAGTCAAATCTATTTTAACGAAATCGTGTTTATATTACCAAAAGCATGCCGAAAACAGGTGTCGCACTTAAGTGCTAGCAATTAGGATCATTGCGAAAATTAAATTAAATTTATTTATTAAATGAATTTTCTATTTTTTCATTAACAATGCATAATGTCAAATCTATTTTATTGAAATCGTGTTTATACGACCAAAAGTATGCCGAAAACATGTGTCGCACTTAGGTGCTAGCCATTAGGATCATTGCGAAAATTAAATTTAATTTTTTTATTAAATGAAATTTCATTTTTTTGATTAACAATACATAAAGTCAAATCTATTTTAATGAAATAGTGTTTATATGGCCAAAAGCTTGCCGAAAACATGTGTCGCACTTAGGTGCTTGCCATTAGGATCGTTGCGAAAATTAAATTTAATTAATTAATTGAATGAAATTTTAATTTTTTCAATAACAATGCATAAAGTCAAATCTATTTTAATGAAATGGTGTTTATATGACCAAAAGCATGCCGTAAACAAGTGTCGCACTTAGGGGCCAGCTGTTAGGATCATTGCGAAAAAGAAATTTAATTTATTTATTAAATAAAATTTCAATTTTTTCGTCAACAACGCATAAACTCGAATTTATTTGATTAAAATCATGTTTATATGATCAAATGCATTCCGAAAACATGTGTCGCACTTAGGTGCTAGCTATTAGGATCATTGCGAAAATTAAATTTAATTTATTTATTAAATGAAACTCCAATTTTTTCATCAACAACGCATAAAGTCAAATCTATTTTAATGAAATGGTGTTTATATGACCAAAAGCATGCCGTAAACATGTGTCGCACTTAGGGGCCAGCTGTTAGGATCATTGCGAAAAAGAAATTTAATTTATTTATTAAATAAAATATCAATTTTTTCGTCAACAACGCATAAACTCGAATTTATTTGATTAAAATCATGTTTATATGATCAAATGCATTCCGAAAACATGTGTCGCACTTAGGTGCTAGCTATTAGGATCATTGCGAAAATTAAATTAAATTTATTTATTTAATGAAATTTCAATTTTTTCATTAACAACGCACAAAGTCAAATCTATTTTAACGAAATCGTATTTATATGACCAAAAGCATGCCGAAAACATATGTCGCACTTAGGTGCTAGCTATTAGGATCATTGCGAAAATTAAATTTAATTTATTTATTAAATGAAATTTCAATTTTTTCATTAACAATGCATAAAGTCAAATCTATTTTAATAAAATCGTGTTTTTACGACCAAAAGCATGCTGAAAACATGTGTCGCACTAAGGTGCTAGCCATTAGGATTATTGCAAAAATTAAATTAAATTTATTTATTAAATGAAATTTCTATTTTTTCATTAACAATGCATAAAGTCAAATCTATTTTATTGAAATCGTGTTAATACGACCAAAAGTATGCCGAAAACATGTGTCGCACTTAGGTGCTAGCTATTAGGATCATTGCGAAAATTAAATTAAATTTATTTATTAAATGAAGTTTCAATTTTTTCATTAACAATGCATAAAGTCAAATCAATTTTATTGAAATCGTGTTAATACGAGCAAAAGTATGCCGAAAACATGTGTCGCACTTAGGTGCTAGCTATTAGGATCATTGCGAAAATTAAATTAAATTTATTTATTAAATGAAGTTTCAATTTTTTCATTAACAATGCATAAAGTCAAATCTATTTTATTGAAATCGTGTTAATACAAGCAAAAGAATGCCGAAAACATGTGTCGCACTTAGGTGCTAGCTATTAGGATCATTGCGAAAATTAAATTAAATTTATTTATTAAATGAAGTTTCAATTTTTTCATTGACAATGCATAAAGTCAAATCTATTTTATTGAAATCGTGTTAATACGACCAAAAGTATGCCGAAAACATGTGTCGCACTTAGGTGCTAGCTATTAGGATCATTGCGAAAATTAAATTTAATTTATTTATTAAATGAAATTTCAATTTTTTCATTAACAATGCATAAAGTCAAATCTAATTTAATAAAATCGTGTTTTTACGACCAAAAGCATGCTGAAAACATGTGTCGCACTAAGGTGCTAGCCATTAGGATTATTGCAAAAATTAAATTAAATTTATTTATTAAATGAAATTTCTATTTTTTCATTAACAATGCATAAAGTCAAATCTATTTTATTGAAATCGTGTTTGTACGACCAATTTCATGCGAAAAACATGTGTCGCACCAAGGTGCTAGCTATTAGGATCATAGCGAAAATTAGATTTAATTTATTTATTAAATGAAATTTATATTTTTTCATTAACAATGCATAAAATCAAATCTATTTTAATGAAATCGTGTTTATATGACCAATAGCATGCCGAAAACATATGTCGCACTTAGGTGCTAGCTATTAGGATCATTGCGAAAATTAAATTAAATTTATTTATTAAATGAAGTTTCAATTTTCTCATTAACAATGCATAAAGTCAAATCTATTTTATTGAAATCGTGTTAATACGACCAAAAGTATGCCGAAAACATGTGTCGCACTTAGGTGCTAGCTATAAGGATCATTGCGAAAATTAAATTAAATTTATTTTTTAAATGAAATTTCAATTTTTTCATTAACAATGCATAAAGTCAAATCTATTTTAATAAAATCGTGTTTTTACGACCAAAAGCATGCTGAAAACATGTGTCGCACTAAGGTGCTAGCCATTAGGATTATTGCAAAAATTAAATTAAATTTATTTATTAAATGAAATTTCTATTTTTTCATTAACAATGCATAAAGTCAAATCTATTTTAATTAAATAGTGTTTACATGACCAAAAGCAAGCCGAAAACATGTGTCGCACTTGGGTGCTGGCTATTAGGATCTTTGCGAAAATTAAATTTTAGTTTATTTATTAAATGAAGTTTCAATTTTTTCGTCAACAACACATAAAGTCGAGTTTATTTAATTAAAATCGTGTTTATACGACCAAAAGTATGCCGAAAACATTTGTCGCACTTAGGTGCAAGCTATAGGGATCATCGCGAAAATAAATTTTAATTTATTTATTAAATGAAATTTCAATTTTTTCATTAATAATGCATAAAGTCAAATCTATTTTAATGACATCGTGTTTATATGACCAAAGGCATGCGGAAAACATGTGTCGCACTTAGGTGCTAGCTATAAGGATCATTGCGAAAATTAAATTTAATTTATTTATTAAATGAAATTTCTATTTTTTAATTAACAATGCATTAAGTCAAATCTATTTTATTAAAATCGTGTTTATATGACCTAAATCATGCCAAAAACATGTGTCGCACTTAGGTGCTAGCCATAAGGATCTTTGCGAAATATAAATTTAATTTATTTATTAAATGAAATTTCAATTTTTTCATTAACAATGCATAAAGTCAAATTTATTTGATTAAAATCGTGTTTATACGACCATAAGCATGCCGAAAACATGTGTCGCACCTAGGTGCTAGCTATTAGGATCATTGCGAAAATTAAATTAAATTTATTTATTAAATGAAATTTAAATTTTTTCATTAACAATGCATAAAGTCAAATCTATTTTAATAAAATAGTGTTTATATGACCAAAAGCATGCCGAAAACATGTGTCGCACTTAGGTGCTAACCATTAGGATCATTGCGAAAATTAAATTACATTTATTAATTAAATGAAATTTCTATTTTTTCATTAACAATGCATGAAGTCAAATCTATTTTATTGAAATCGTGTTTATACGACCAAAAGCATGCCGAAAACATGTGTCGCACTTAGGCGCTACCTTTTAGGATCATTGCGAAAATTAAATTTAATTTATTTATTAAATGAAGTTTGAATTTTTTCATTAACAATGCATAAAGTCAAATCTATTAAAATGAAATATTGTTTATTTGACCAAAATCATGCCGAAAACTTGTGTCGCAATTAGGTGCCAGCCATTAGGATCATTGCGAAAATTAAAATTAATTTATTTATTAAATGGAATTTCTATTTTTTCATTAACAAAGCATAAAGTCAAATCTTTTTTATTGAAATTGTGTTTATATGACCAAAAGGATGCCGAAAACATGTGTCGCACTTAGGCGCTACCTTTTAGGATCATTGCGAAAATTAAATTAAACTTATTTATTAAATGAAATTTCTATTTTTTAATTAACAATGCACTAAGTCAAATCTATTTTAATGAAATCGTGTTTATATGACCAAAAGCATGCCAAAAACATGTGTCGCACTTAGGTGCCAGCCTTTAGGATCATTGCGAAAATAAAATTTAATTTATTAATTAAATGAAATTTTAATTGTTTCATTAACAATGCATAAAGTCAAATCTATTTTAATGAAATGGTGTTTATTTGACCAAAAGAATGCCGTAAACATGTGTCGCACTTGGGTGGTAGCCATCAGGATCATTGCGAAAATTAAATTTAATTTATTTATTAAATGAAATTTCAATTTTTTCATCAACAACACATAAAGTCGAGTTTATTTAATTAAAATCGTGTTTATACGACCAAAAGTATGCCGAAAACATTTGTCGCACTGAGGTGCTAGCTGTAAGGATCATTGCGAAAATAAATTTTAATTTATTTATTAAATGAAATTTCAATTTTTCATTAATAATGCATAAAGTCAAATCCATTTTAATGAAATCTTGTTTATATGACCAAAAGCATGCCAAAAACATGTGTCGCACTTAGGTGCTAACCATAAGGATCATTGCGAAATATAAATTTAATTTAATTATTAAATGAAATTTTATTTTTTCATTAACAATGCATTAAGTCAAATCTATTTTAATAAAATCGTGTTTATATGACCATAAGCATGCCGAAAACATGTGTCGCACTTAGGTGTTAGCTATTAGGATCATTGCGAAAATTAAATTTAATTTTTTTATTAAATAAAATTTCAATTTTTTCATTAACAATGCATAAAGTCAAATTTATTTTAATGAAGTAGTGTTTATATGACCAAAAGCATGCCGAAAACATGTGTCGCACTTAGATGCTAGCTATTAGGTTCTTTGCGAAAATTAAATTTAATTTATTTATTAAATGAAATTTCAATTTTTTCATCAACAATGCATAAAGTCGAATTTATTTGATTAAAATCGTGTTTATACGACCATAAGCATGCCAAAAACATGTGTCGTACTTAGGTGCTAGCTATTAGGATCATTGCGAAAATTAAATTTAATTCATTTATTAAATGAAATTTCTATTTTTTAATTAACAATGCATTAAGTCAAATCTATTTTAATGAAATTTTGTTTATATGACCAAAAGCATGCCAAAAACATGTGTTGCACTTAGGTGCTAGCCATTAGGATCATTGCGAAATATAAATTTAATTAAATTCAAAAAACAAAATATAGCCTGAATATATAAATATTCAACCGGTTCGTAACTCTGCAAGCAAAATTAAGTCTTACTAAGACTATAAACAAATAACTTTTGCTTGCAGAGTTACGAACAGGTTGAATATTTATATATTCAGGCTATATTTCGTTTTTTGAATTTATTTAATACTTTCTGCAATAAGTAAGGTTGTTTCTATTTTATTTGTTATTTAAATCGAGTATTCGGTTTTCCAACTGAAAACAAGATCATTTATTTCTTTTCTTTACATCTGTACTTTCACTAATCACCTAAATTCAGGTATAAAATCAGTCCAACCCTTCTATAATCTCCTCATTTGTTTACGACTCCTTCACGGTCACGGTCACCTTCACCTATGTGTATTTTATTCTTTAACATTCAATTTAAATGCGAAGCTGCACTGATGAGAGTTAAATCTCGAAACGCGTCTGCAGATGGCTATTTACTGAATTCTTACATATTTTTTTTTTGGGTTCAGTTTTATAATTTAAAAGTTTCAAATTCATTTTAGTTTTATTTTTCAAGTTAGTCCTGTTGGTAGAAATAAGGGATCTTAAACCAATGTTATTTCACAACAAATAAAGTCAAATCTATTTTAATAAAATGGTGTTTATATGACCAAAAGCATGACGAAAACATGTGTCGCATTTAGGTGCTGGCCATTAGAATCATTGCGAAAATTAAATATAGTTTATTTATTAAATGAAATTTCAATTTTTTCATTACCAATGTATAAAGTCAAATCTATTTTAATGAAATAGTGTTTATATGACCAAAAGCATGCCGAACACATGTGTCGCACTCAGGTGCTGGCTTTTAGGATCATTGCGAAAATTAAATTAAATTTATTTATTAAATGAAATTTCAATTTTTTCATTAACAATGCATAAAGTCAAATCTATTTTAATAAAATCGTGTTTATATGACCAAAAGCATGCCGAACACAAGTGTCGCACTTAGGTGCTGGACATCAGGATCATTGCGAAAATTAAATTTAATTTATTTATCAAATGAAATTTCAATTTTTCATTAACAATGCATAAAGTCAAATCTATTTTAATGAAATAGTGTTTATATGACCAAAAGAATGCCGAAAACATGTGTCGCACTTAGGTGTTAGCGATTAGGATCATTGCGAAAATTAAATTTAATTTATTTATTAAATGAAGTTTAAATTTTTTCATTAACAATGCATAAAGTCAAATCTATTTTATTGAAACAGTGTTAATATGACCAAAAGCATGCCAAAAACATGGGTCGCACTCAGGTGCTAGCTATTAGGATCTTTGCGAAAATTAAATTTAATTTATTTATTAAATGAAATTTCAATTTTTTCATTAACAATGCATAAAGTCAAATCTATTTAAGTGAAATAGTGTTTATATGATCAAGAGCATGCCGAAAACTTGTGTCGCACTTAGGTGCTAGCCATTAGGATCATTGCGAAAATTAAATTTAATTTATTTATTAAATAAAATTTCAATTTTTTCATTAACAATGCATAAAGTCAAATCTGTTTTAATAAAATCGTGTTTATATGACCAAAAGAATGCCGAAAACATGTGTCGCACTGAGGTGCTAGCTATCAGGATCATTGCGAAAATTAAATTTGATTCATTTATTAAATGAAATTTCAATTTTTTCATCAACAATGCATAAAGTCGAATTTATTTGATTAAAATCGTGTTTATACGACCATAAGCATGCCAAAAACATGTGTCGCACTTAGGTGCTAGCCATTAGGATCAATGCGAAAATTAAATTTAATTTATTTATTAAATGAAATTTCAATTTTTTCATTAACAATGCATAAAGTGAAATCTATTTTAATGAAATAGTGTTTATATGAACAAAAGCATGCCGAAAACATGTGTCGCACTGAGGTGCTAGCTATTAGGATCATTGCGAAAATTAAATTAAATTTATTAATTAAATGAAATTTCAATTTTTTCATTCACAATGCTTAAAGTCAAATCTATTTTAATGAAATAGTGTTTATATGACCAACAGCATGCCGAAAACAAGGTTCGCACTTAGATGCTAGCTATTAGGATCATTGCGAAAATTAAATTTAATTCATTTATTAAATGAAATTTCAATTTTTTCAATAACAATGCATTAAGTCAAATCAATTTTCATGAAAATGTGTTTATATGACCAAAAGCATGCCGAAAACATGTGTCGCACTTAGGTGCTAGCCATTAGGATCATTGCGAAAATAAATTAAATTTATTAATTAAATGAAATTTTAATATTTTCATTAACAAAGCATAAAGTCAAATCTATTTTAGTGAAATGGTGTTTATATGATCAAAAGCATGCCGAAAACATGTGTCGCACTTAGGTGCTAGTCATTAGGATCATTGCGAAAATTAAATTAAATTAATTAATTAAATGAAATTTTAATATTTTCATTAACAAAGCATAAAGTCAAATCTATTTTAGTGAAATGGTGTTTATATGACCAAAAGAATGCCGTAAACATGTGTCGCACTTAGGTGCTAGCTATTAGGATCATTGCGAAAATTAAATTAAATTTATTAATTAAATGAAATTTCCATTTTTTCATTAACAATGCATAAAGTCAAATCTATTTAAGTGAAATAGTGTTTATATGATCAAGAGCATGCCAAAAACTTGTGTCGCACTTAGGTGCTAGCCATTAGGATCATTGCGAAAATTAAATTTAATTTATTTATTAAATAAAATTTCAATTTTTTCATTAACAATGCATAAAGTCAAATCTGTTTTAATAAAATCGTGTTTATATGACCAAAAGAATGCCGAAAACATGTGTCGCACTGAGGTGCTAGCTATCAGGATCATTGCGAAAATTAAATTTGATTCATTTATTAAATGAAATTTCAATTTTTTCATCAACAATGCATAAAGTCGAATTTATTTGATTAAAATCGTGTTTATACGACCATAAGCATGCCAAAAACATGTGTCGCACTTAGGTGCTAGCCATTAGGATCAATGCGAAAATTAAATTTAATTTATTTATTAAATGAAATTTCAATTTTTTCATTAACAATGCATAAAGTCAAATCTATTTTAATTAAATAGTGTTTATATGACCAAAAGAATGCCGTAAACATGTGTCGCACTTAGGTGCTAGCTATTAGGATCATTGCGAAAATTAAATTAAATTTATTAATTAAATGAAATTTCCATTTTTTCATTAACAATGCATAAAGTCAAATCTATTTAAGTGAAATAGTGTTTATATGATCAAGAGCATGCCGAAAACTTGTGTCGCACTTAGGTGCTAGCCATTAGGATCATTACGAAAATTAAATATAATTTATTTATTAAATGAAATTTCAATTTTTTCATTAACAATGCATAAAGTCAAATCTGTTTTAACAAAATCGTGTTCAGATGACCAAAAGCATGCCGAAAACATGTGTCGCACTTAGGTGCTAGCTATTAGGATCATTGCGAAAATTAAATTTAATTTATTTATTAAATGAAATTACAATTTTTTCTTTAACAATGCATAAAGTCGAATTTATTTGATTAAAATCGTGTTTATACGACTATAAGCATGCCGAAAACATGTGTCGCACTTAGGTGCTAGCCATTAGGATCATTGCGAAAATTAAATTTAATTTATTTATTAAATGAAATTTCAATTTTTTTATTAACAATGCATAAAGTTGAATCTATTTTAATGAAATAGTGTTTATATGACCAAAAGCATGCCAAAAACATGTGTCGCACCAAGGTGCTAGCTTTTAGGATCATTGCGAAAATTAAATTTAATTTATTTGTTAAATGAAATTTCAATTTTTTCATTAACAATGCATAATGTCAAATCCATTTTACTGAATTATTGTTTATATGACCAAAAGCATGCAGAAAACATTTGTAGCACTTAGGTGCTAGCCATTAGGATCATTGCGAAAATTAAATTAAATTTATTAATTAAATGAAATTTTAATTTTTTCATTAACAATGCATAAAGTCAAATCTATTTTAATAAAACAGTGTTTATATGACCTGAAGCATGCCGTAAACATGTGTCGCACTTAGGTGCCAGCTATTAGGATCATTGCGAAAATTAAAATTAATTTATTTATTAAATGAAATTTAAATTTTTTCATTAAAAATTTATAAAGTCAAATCTGTTTTAATAAAATCGTGTTTATATGACCAAAAGAATGCCGAAAACATGTGTCGCACTTAGGTGCTAGCTATTAGGATCTTCGCGAAAATTAAATTTAATTTATTTGTTAAATGAAATTTCAATTTTTTCATTAACAATGTATAAAGTCAAATAAATTTTAATGAAATAGTGTTTATATCACCAAAAGAATGCCGTAAACATGTGTCGCACTTAGGTGCTAGCTTTTAGGATCATTGCGAAAATTATATATAATTTATTTATTAAATGAAATTTCAATTTTTTCATTAACAATGCATAAAGTCAAATCTATTTTAATGAAATAGAGTTTATATGACCAAAATAATACCGAAAATATGTTTCGCACTTAGGTTCTAGCTATTAGGATCTTTGCGAAAATTAAATTTAATTAATTTATTAAATGAAATCGTGTCGAGTGCGAACAGCCGTAGCATAGAGACGTGTTTCGTACAGTGTGCCGTGCTATCAGTTGAGGACGCAGTGAGCTATATTTACCCATTATACGTGAAAATTTAATTACAATATTCTCAATTTATAACATAGTTTTACGGTTTTATAATTAATTAACGCCGCTAATATAGTAATTTCTATACATAACGCGCCTTTTGGCGCGGTAAACAAGTACCCCAGCTAGCCAAGGCTGGCGTTGGGGAAAATGAACATGATCCACCCTGTAAGGTGGTGGAAAAGTATAATAATCCCGTCACTAATTTAGTAAATGCATATATTAGTGCTAATCAAACACATACGAATGCAGACATAAATAGCTCGGGTCCATCGACGAGCACTCACAAAAACGCTATCAGTATGGAGGTTGATGCTAGCGTCGATAATACGAATATATTAAAATATCGAAATGGTTTTACTTATAATGCATTTACAATTTTTGTGGAACATCTACAAAAGGACCTTGGACGTTTGCACCCACTAAAAGTGGGTGCCATGATACATGGTAACTCGCAAATAAAAAATAAAATACTCGAAGTGTCTACTGTCGGTCGCAATCGCGTTAAAATTTTGCGAAAACGGCGGCGGCCGCTAATTCTATTATTGAGTCCCCTTTATTTAAGCAGAATAATCTTAAGGCATATATTCCTCGACATTATACGGAAAAGAAAAGCATCATACGCTTTGTTGATACATGTTTTGACGATAAATATATAAAAAGCAACAAAGAATCTGATATCGAAGTTTTACATGTCGATCGTTTTAAAAGAAAATTAATATCGAATTCTGGGGATATCACATATATCCCTAGAGAAACTATGGTTGTCACATTCACAGGAAATAAAATACCAGCAAATATCAAAATAAACTCAGTAAATTTTCTGTTTGAATCCTACGTATATCCCGTAATTCAATGCTATAATAGCTATAGATATGGGCACACAAGTAAAATATGTAATAGTAATCCAGGTTGTAAAAACTGTGGCACACATCACGCGGGTGATTGCACTATGGCGATCCCCCAGTGTGTTAATTGTAAAAGCAACAGTCACATATCCATTTCCAAAGAATGCCCTATTTACTTAAAACAACAAAAAATTAAGAAACTTATGTCAGATACGAATATGTCATTTAAAGATTGCGAAAAAATCGCAGATAACCCGGCTGCTTTTAATAACGTATTATCCGCTAATAAATATTACTCTCTATCAGACCCAAAAGACTTCCCTGAAATTCCCTGTAATTATAAACAAAATACACAATATCGCCAAGTTTTTGATACTAAATCATCCTACAGAAATAACTCAGATGTGCTCGCTCAAAGTATATCCACAAATAAGTTTAAAAAAATTATTTCTATTGAAAATAGTACAGCAAAAAAACGGAAAATATATAACCAATTAGACACATCTAATCCAATACATACACAACCGGTCACCCCCAATCCTTATAGGGATGAATTAGTGCAGTGGCGGCTCGTCAACTTTTGGTTTGGTGAGGCACAGTTTTAATATTGTCGACACTTCACTCGGCCAATAAAACATCTGTGTATATACCGGGTGACCCAGGGTTCTGTAAAAGCCCCATAACTTATTTGCTATTTGAGATATCGACTTCTATTTTTCATAAACTGGTACCCACACTTATTCTACATATTTTAAACATATGTATGTTTTTGTACAGGGTGTCCTAGTATAAGTAACAGATCAAAGTTATGTTTTTTTAAATGGAACACCCCATATTTTATACTTAATTTTTAATCCTCTTAAGAAGCTGATAAAAATAGTATAAGATACTATGGGTCTATTATGGACGGTTAGTTAGTTATGGGCAAATTTGTGGCAAAAACATGTACACATTGAAAATATTGCAGAAGCATTCCTAGCAAAGATTGCTTCATTTTTTATACATTAGAACATTTTCCACATCATGAAGAATAATACACATCGGCTTTAGTCCTTTTTGTTAATACTGCTATACAGGGTGTCAACATACGCAAAACAACGGATAACTATTTTTTTCAAATAAAACACCACCACGTTGCCACCAATCTATGGCATTTTTGATAAGCTTTCCAATGATATACAGTTTGCATAACAAAATATTAAGGATTCTTGAGATTTATCAATAAAAACATATTTCTTTTATTACCTTCTGATGATTTATGGATTTTCAGCCAAAACTATGCATTTTCTGGAAAAATTCCGCTCTACAACTTTGGTCTCTTATTATTCTTTCAGAAAATGCATAGTTTAGGCTGAAAATCCAAAAACCAACAGAAGGTTGATATATAGAGTGTTCCATTTGAAAAAAATAGTTATCCATTATTTTGCGTATGTTGACACCCTGTATAGCAGTATGAACAAAAAAGGACTAAAGCCGATGTGCATTATTCTTCTTGATTTGGAAAATTTTCTAGTGTATAAAAAATGAAGCAATCTTTGCTAGGAACGCTTCTGCAATGTTTTCAATGTGAACATGTTTTTGCCACAAATTTGCCCATAACTAACCAACCGTCCATAATCTTAGTCTGTAATACCGTCCATACTATCTTATACTATTTTTATCAGCTTCTTAAGAGGATTAAAAATAAAGTATAAAATATGGGGTGTTCCATTTAAAAAAACATAACTTTGATCTGTTACTTATACTGAGACACCCTGTACAAAAACATACATATTTTTAAAATATATAGAATAGGTGTGGGTACTAGTTTATGAAAAATAGAAGTCGGTATCTTAAATAGCAAATAAGTTATGGGGTTTTTACGAAACCCTGGGTCACCCGGTATATCTTTAAGATATTCTATTGTTCAGCAAGAACCACGAGAAGGTGTGAAGATTTTCTTGCCGGAATGGGAAAATTGGAAAGGAAATAATAAGGTTGAACTATTAAATAAAAATAAATAAATATTTAAATTCTATAACAAAAATAAAACTCTACGTAGGTTTATAATAAATAATGGAATGTGTTATGGAAATAAATGGGACAACAAACTTAAAAATACTCTAATAAATATTAAATATAAAATACAACATAAAACTATTCATTTGAAAATAAATAAATTCTTAAACAAAACTAGAAATGTGTATATTGAATATTAAAGAAAACGGATCCTATTTATTTAAAGAGATTGCACAAAAGTGTTTCAAGAAAAATGTAATCAAAAAATTTAAAGGTTTTTATATATTAATGGTATTCTTCTGTTCTTATTTTCAGCAAAATAATCTATAATTTGATCGTAAAAATGTTCATTTTTACAAAGTGTTTTCACAAATTCCTTTTCAATAGCAATGAGTGACATATTTGACAACCTATTTTGGCCTATTTGATTTCTTGTGCATGTTTTTATTCGTTTTAATACGGAAAAACTTCTTTCCACAGATACAGATGTTACCGGTATGGTTACTATTAAAGAAATTAGTTTGTACAATTCAGGCATACATACTTGCAAGTCATTATTCTTTATATATTCTAACATATCCATTGGCATTTTAGACTCACCAAGAAGCTTATCTGAATATAGAACCCACAGTTCATTTCGTAATTGTATTTTGTCAAAAAATGGATATTGCTTAATTAATTCTTCAAACAACTGCAATGGAAACGTTTTTGAATACAGTTCAAACTTACTAACAGAAATTAAATCAAAGAATTTTAATTTACTTAGATCAAAAAATCTTGTTTCGATTTGTCCTACCACTGTATCTAAAATTTCGTAAAATATCTGTTTATATTGTAATCCCGTATCATCTGCATCATCAGAGCGCTTTCGCTTTTTCGGAGGATTTTCTATGTCAGAAAAATGTTTTTCGTATATATGATTAAAATATGTTTCATTGGTTCTAAATTCCTTTAATTTTAAAATAAGTGAAGGTAAACGCCCTCTTGCATACGTGATGTCAGTTAGTTTGTGTTGAAGAATTAAAAATACAACACTTGTTTGTTCAAAAATAAGTGAAGGAATCTAATAAGAAACAGAAATGGTTGTCTTCTAACAATGATTTTAAGCCGTATGCCTCTCTGATAGATATATTATCAAATTTGTCTGAATTAATTATAAAATTGAATACTTCAATTAATTTATTTTTATTTTCATGAATTGTAAAAATAACCCGAGATGTAAAATTCCAACGTGTTTGTGCATTAGATGGTATTCTTGCATTACAAATTTCATCCAATACTGCGGTTCGTTTTGTTGATTTTGAAAAGAAAGCAGAAAATCCTGTTAGATTTGAAAAAATCATTCGTACTTTTTTTATTGAGTTGCACGATTTACTTAGCACTAAATTTAGAACGTGAGCGTGGCAATGAGTAAAAATTGCTTGTGGAGCTACTGATTTTACTTTGGTTTGTAAACCATTCAAATGACCAGCCATAACAGCAGCACCATCATAAGTTTGAGCAATTAATTTTTCTTTGATATTAAATTTTCCAAATGTTTCTGTTAACAAGGTGAATAAATCTTCTGACGTTCGTTGAGAATTTACATCATAAAATCCCATAAACCTTTCAACAAGTGTTCCCTGGATGACGAATCTAAATATAACTGATAATTGAGAAATACAAGTGATATCAGTAGTTTCGTCCACTTGCCATGAAAAAAAATTGGAATTTAAAATTTCACTTTCTATTTGATTCTTCAGTGTGTAACTGATTGAATCAATTAACTCATTTTGAATTGTATTGGAAAGCCCCGAAAAAATTGAAGCATCATCTATTTTTTTTTTTAAATCCCATCCGTTTTACTCATTAACAAAACTAATTCTCGAAAATTCCCCTTATTATTTGAGGTTTCTGATTCGTCATGCCCCCTAAATGACAATTCCTGACTGCACAAAAATATTGTCACATCGATTAATCTTTTTAAAATCCCCCTATTTTCCTTCACGTTGTTATTGTACGTTTCGATTTCAATTTGCCGAGCCGTACTTAAAACATTAACTATATTTTGTTTACCTAAAATGTGAAATTTACAATTTGATGATATATGATCTCTACTTTTGGAATGCTTATCAATAGAACGCGCTAAATTTTTTAAATCGTCATAACCTGTTTTATGCCATACCGACTCATTGCTATTTGAAAACAATATGCAAGGCCAACAAAATAATTTATTTCTAATCATTGTACCTGTCAACCAACTACATTTGTCAAACCATGCACTTTTAAATGATCGATGTTTTTGAATCAATAATAAACTAAGATCAGGGCAAGGCCTTTTGATACCTTTTACATAAACTTTATCATCGTACGACAACCGGCTAAATGGATTATCAAGCAAGAAATTTACGATGTCTTTACAATTTCTCACTGTAAGAGTGCTATTTCCGTCATCCATTATAATATAGGAATAAATACTATTTACTAATAAATATCAATAAGATTACCTTTAATAACTAACGCTGATCAACGGACGGCGGAGTGAAATGAATAGATTACTAACACAGCTGACAATTGCGAGTGCCGCGAGGTTCTCTCTCTCTATCACGCGGGTGATTTCCGACCAATGAGAAGCCTGTGAGGCTCGCCTCCGATATCGAAATAAATCTGCACATTACTTCGAATGTGATATGGGTAAACTGTGTGGAGGCATATTAAGTTGCATAAATTCCTACCGCTCTGGTTCATTTCTGCCTCAAGTTCGGCCTGGATGGGCGCGCTAATTCTGATCATTAAAAATCGGGAATTTTCCGTTAATACATCCATTTATAATTACTGTATAATTAATTATCAATATTAAAGCCAACACGGAAGAAATTTATTGAATAGATTTATATTTTTATAAAATAGTAATTAATGGTGAGGCAGTGCCTGAAAATTAATGGTGAGGCAGTGCCTCACCTGCCTCCCCTGACGAGCCGCCACTGAATTAGTGAACTATAAAAATGATATTGCGGAGGGCATTACAGAAGTATTTGCCACTATCCTATCAAATCCACATCTTTTACAACAAGATAATTTTTATAATGATCTTAAGAACAATATTGCAGATGTTCTTACTAATTTTCTAAATCACAATGGCTCCACAAATACTCAAATTAGTACAATGGAATGCTAGATCCGTTCTAGCCAATAAATATAGTCTCATACAATATTTAAATAAAAATGAAATAGATATTGCACTTATTTCCGAGACGTGGCTTAAGCCAGATCTCACATTCAAAGCTAATGGATAACACTCTATACGGAAGGATCGCGAAAACGGGAAAGGCGGTGGTATGATATTGATTCATAACAAAATTCAATACAAAGAACTCGCGATGACATGTTACGCTCAATGTAAAATTGAGTATTGCGGTATATCTATACAGGTCAATAATAAAGAAGTACACATTATATCTGTTTATAAACTTCCAAATTATTTGTCTTGTATTCAAGATTGGCTCAGGATCATTGATTCATACAAACACTCATGTATAGTTGGTGGGGATTTCAATTCGCATCATCTGTTGTGGGGATCATCCTCGCAGGATAATCAAGGAAGAATCCTAGTCGAGGTATTAGACAACCTCAATCTAACGATTCTAAATAATGGTAGTGAAACTCGAATACGCAATCCTAATCAAAATAAATCTGCAATAGACCTCACTTTTTCTTCACCATATCTAAGTACCAATATCCTTTGGACAACCTGCGAAGACACCTTGGGATCGGACCATTACGTAATTCAGTTCACTCTCAATAGTCATCATGAACGCATGGCTAAAAGGAAAACAACATGTAAATGGAACACAAACGTAGCAAACTGGACCGAGTACACGAAAAATATAAATGAATCAATTCAACACACGCCTTTGAATGAACATAAGCCCCAAGTACTCCTTTCGGCGTTAGAAACTAGTGCCCATCTAAGCATGCCAAAGGTCAAACCAGTAACGACTAATTCAAACCCCCCTTGGTGGGACGAACAATGCACATCGGCAATCAATGCTAGGAAACAAACTCTAAAGCAATATAAGTCTCATGGTACATTGGACAACTATTTAAAAGCACAAAAACAATCTGCGGAGACAAAAAAGATTTAAAAAAATAAAGCTCGAGAAAGTTGGAAAAATTTTTGCATTGACATCAATAGAACTGCAACAATGTCCTCAATTTGGAATCAAGTGAAAAGGATAAGCGGCAAAAAAATTAAATTTAATGTAAATATCCCTCCTCATATATCAACAAACTTTCTAGATCATATTATAGTCCAATCTGTCTCATCACAACCTCATACAGCTGATATAAACGTTTCCCATTTTTTGACCAATCCATTTACATCTGAGGAGTTAGATATTGTTCTCAAAGACGTAAAAAATACATCTCCTGGTTTAGACGGAATCACCTACTCCATGATTCAAAACCTGCCGGAAAATGGGAAAGAATATCTCCTAAATCTGTTCAATATATGGTGGGTTAATATGGAACACTTTCAAGAATTCAGAGACGTTGTAATAATTCCAATATTAAAACCAAACAAAGATAAAATGCTGGAAGCCTCATATCGACCAATATCCTTATTGTCCTGTGTTGTTAAAATATTTGAAAGACTTATTAAATTAAGACTGGAATGGTGGCTGGAATACAACGATAAATTCCCCACAAGACAATATGGATTTCGGAGAAATCATGGTACAACGGACGCTCTGGTAGATCTTGTAACGAACATACAAAATTCGTTCACAAAAAATAATTATCATCCCTGTTTCTTTATGGACTTAGAAGGAGCGTATGACGCAATAGTGCTCGACATTCTTGAAAACAAAATGATACAAATGGGTATACCACAAAAAGCTGCTATTAACATTACAGCATTATATAGAAACCGAAATGTATATATTATTAACAATGTTACTGGACAGACTTTAGGTCCCCGGCAAACTTCAAGTGGACTACCGCAAGGGTCCGTGCTAGCTCCCATACTATTTAATATATACACAGCTGATGTTCATGAGATTTTTACACCTAATATTGTATGTGTGCAATGTGCCGATGATTTTGTATTACATACATCCTGCAAAAATATATCGCAAGCCTTTCAAAAGTGTCGTCACATAGTATATAGATTAAAACAGTGGTGTATTAAAAATGGATTCGCTATCTCCGAAGAAAAATCAAAAATCGTACTCTTTTCTAGACATCATCCAATTCGGAGAACACATATCAAGACTTGTGGCTACACCGTATCCTTATCTAAAGAAGTTAAATATCTTGGAATGACCTTGGATATTAAATTGTCTTGGAATTTACACATAAAATATATAATAGGAAAGTGCGAAAAGGGAATCAATGTAATTAGAGCTATTTGTAAAACCTGGTGGGGCGCAGAACCGGCCTTGGCAATACTGTTTACCGTAGCTACATTCGTTCAGTTTTGGATTACGGGTCAACGCGTTACGGATCAGCGTGCTACAGCACAATTCAGAAAATCGCCAGAATCCAGTGCAAAGCCCTTAGAATTGCGATAGGTGCGATGAAATCATCTCCAACGTATACTATATTAGCCGAATGCGTAGAACCACCCCTGCATATTAGAAGGGAATATTTGTCGAAAAAAGCTATCCTCAAATACAGGTCAACGGAAAAGATGCACATCCTAACAGCTATTAGTTCCCTAAACAACGAGGTACTCACGAACACATATTGGAATATAAGAAACGCACCACCGCTAACAACAGGATTTATTAATACGTCCCATCATACCCAAATGTATACGAGCCCTAAGCCTTATGCATTCCTAAAAAGTTATGAAACCTGCCTCCTCAATATCATACCTGTTCTTCCTACTTATTGTCAATTTGATAACTTGAACACAATAATTCTTAATAGCTATCTAAAAACGGAATTTTCTAATAGTGTACATATATATACCGATGGCTCCAAAAATCCGAATGGAGTAGGTTTTGGCTGTTATATACCACAATACAATATAGAAGTTTATGAACCTATTCATAATCTCTCTTCCATATACACCGCAGAGTCCGTAGCAATTGTAAGGTCGTTACAATGGGCTATTCAAACACAGATCGACAAAATTGTTATAATTACAGATGCCCAGTCTATCCTCAAAACTCTACAGGGTTGTAAATCATACGACAATAACTACGTAATAAATCAGATACGTCAACTAGTTGGGAATTTAGCTACAAACAATCAGGTAGTTGATTTTATCTGGGCAAAAGGTCATTGCAAAATAGAGGGCAACGAAAAAGCAGATACGTTGGCTAAATTAGGTGCCAACACAGACCCAGGAATCAAATATAATACCCTAATCCCCGTCGAAGATCTTAATAAGGATATAAAATCTGCCCTATGGAAAGACGTGAAGAATATTGGGCTCTCACCCCCAATACACATTATAAAATCATACACTCATCACATCCCAAATGTATACCCCATATAACAACATTTTCAATTCCACGAATGTTATCATCAACTATAACCCGTCTTAAAATTAATCATGGGCTTTTTCCTAAACATCTCTTTAAAATTAAGCTAAAAGGAGACCCTTTATGCTCCTGCGGTGCTATTGGAGATATAAATCATATATTTTTTGAATGTAATGAAAATAAGGTTCATACAGCCCAACTGTATTATGATATAAAACATACGGTGTTTCTTCCTATCAACATGACGCATCTTCTTAGTTTACAAAATATGAATGTGTATAATGCGATATACAATTTTATTAAAAATGCTAATATCAAAATTTAGTTCTAGCTTAATATAGGTTGCATATCATTAATTTCTCCAGTCTCTAATGTGGTATGTTTCCACGAGCCCCCTCCTGTTGGTCTGTAACCTTAACATCATGAAGGCTCTCATTGACAACCTATTTCCTAATTTGGTGTCCCCGTGTAATCGTTCACATATTGTTTCATACCCAGTAGTAAGTACCCTATGTCAAATATACATAAATTATAAACCTAGCCGTGTGTGACGGTATGGCTCAGGCCTATGTCAAAAAAAAAAAAAAATTAAATGAAATTTCAATTTTTTCATTAACAATGCATAAAGTCAAATCTATTTTAATGAAATAGTGTTTATATGACCAAAAGAATGCCGTAAACATGTGTCGCACTTAGGTGCTAGCTATTAGGATCATTGCGAAGCGAAAATTAAATTTAATTTATTTATTAAATGAAATTTAAATTTTTTCATTAACAATGCATAAAGTCAAATCTATTTTCATGAAATAGTGTTTAAATGACCAAAAGCATGCCGAAAACATGT
Source organism: Ocypus olens (assembly GCA_910593695.2). Classification (NCBI taxonomy): domain Eukaryota; kingdom Metazoa; phylum Arthropoda; class Insecta; order Coleoptera; family Staphylinidae; genus Ocypus; species Ocypus olens. The sequence continues at coordinate 36,042,244 of OU343060.1, forward strand.
GTCGCACTTAGGTGCAAGCTATTAGGCTCATTGCGAAAATTAAATTAAATTTATTAATTAAATGAAATTTTAATTTTTTCATTAACATCACATAAAGTCAAATCTATTTCAATGAAATAGTGTTTATATGACCGAAAGCATGCCGAAAACATGTGGCGCACTTAGGTGCCAGCTATTAGGATTTTAGCGAAAATTAAATTTATTTTATTTATTAAATGAAATCTCAATTTTTTCAATAACAATGAATAAAGTCAAATCTATTTTAATGAAATCGAGTTCATATGACCAAAAGCTAGCCGAAAACACGTGTCGCACTTAGGTGCTAGCTATAAGGATCATTGCGAAAATTAAATTTAATTTATTTATTAAATAAAATTTCAATTTTTTCATCAACAACACATAAAGTCGAGTTTATTTAATTAAAATCGTGTTTATACGACCAAAAGCATGACGAAAACATTTGTCTCACTTAGGTGCTAGCCATAAGGATCATTGCGAAAATAAAATTCAATTTATTTACTAAATGAAATTTCAATTTTTTCATTAACAATGCATAAAGTCATATCTATTTTAATAAAATAGAGTTTATATAACCAAAATCATGCCGAAAACATGTGTCGCACTTAGGTGCTAGCTGTTAGGATCATAGCGAAAATTAAATTAAATTTATTTATTAAATGAAATTTCAATTTTTTCATTAACAATGCATAAAGTCAAATCTATTTAAAAAAAATAGGGTTTATCTGACCAAAAGCATGCCGAAAACATGTGTCGCACTTAGGTGCTAGCTATTAGGATCATTGCGAAAATTAAATTTAATTTATTTATTAAATAAAATTTCTATTTTTTCATTAACAATGCATAATGTCAAATCCATTTTACTGAATTATTGTTTATATGACCAAAAGCATGTCGAAAACATGTGTCGCACTTAGGTGCTAGCAGCTAGCTATTAGGATCATCGCGAAAATTAAATTTAATTTATTTATTAAATGAAATTTTAATTTTTTCATTAACAATGCATAAAGTCAAATCTATTTAAAAAAGTAGGGTTTATATGACCAAAAGCATGTCGAAAACATGTGTCGCACTTAGGTGCTAGCTATTAGGATCATCGCGAAAATTAAATTTAATTTATTTATTAAATGAAATTTCAATTTTTTCATTAACAATGCATAAAGTCAAATCTATTTAAAAAAAATAGTGTTTATATGACCAAAAGCATGCCGAAAACATGTGTCGCACTTAGGTGCTAGCCATTAGGATCATTGCGAAAATTAAATTTAATTTATGTATTAAATGAAATTTCAATTTTTTCATTAACAATGCATAAAGTAAGATCTATTTTAATAAAATAGTATACATATGACCAAAAGCATGCCTAAAACATGGGTCGCGCTTAGGAGCTAGGTTTTTGGATCATTGCGAAAATTAAATTAAATTAATTTATTAAATGAAATTTCAATTTTTTCATTAACAATGCATAAAGCTAAATCTATTTTAATAAAATAGTGTTGATATGACCAAAAACAATCCGAAAACATGTGTCGCACTTAGGTGCTAGCTATTAGGATCATTGCGAAAATTAAATTAAATTTATTTATTAAATGAAATTTCAATTTTTTCATTAACAATGCATAAAGTCAAATCTATTCTAAAAAAATAGTGTTTATATGACCAGAGGAATGCCGAACAAATGTGTCGCACTTAGGTGCTGGCTATTAGGATCATTGCGAAAATTAAATTTCATTTATTTATTAAATTAAACTTCAATTTTTTCATTAACAATGCATAAAGTCAAATCTATTTTAATAAAATAGTATTCATATGACCAAAAGCATGCCTAGAACATGGGTCGCGCTTAGGATCTAGCTATAAGGATCATTGCGAAAATTAAATTTAATTAATTTATTAAATAAAATTTCTATTTTTTCATCAACAATGCATAAAGTCAAATCTATTTAAAAAAAGTAGGGTTTATATGACCAAAAGCATGTCGAAAACATGTGTCGCACTTAGGTGCTAGCTATTAGGATCATCGCGAAAATTAAATTTAATTTATTTATTAAATGAAATTTCAATTTTTTCATTAACAATGCATAAAGTCAAATCTATTTTAAAAAAATAGTGTTTATATGACCAAAAACATGCCGAAAACATATGTCGCTCTTAGGTGCTAGCTATTAGGATCATTGTGAAAATTAAATTTAATTTATTTATTAAATGAAATTTCAATTTTTTATTAACAATGCATAAAGTTCAATATATTTTAATGAAATGGTGTTTATATGACCAAAAAGATGCCGAAAACATGTGTCGCACTTAGGTGCTAGCTATTAGGATCATTGCGAAAATTTAATCTAATTTATTTATTAAATGAAATTTCAATTTTTTCATTAACAATGCATAAAGTTAAATCTATTTTAATAAAATAGTGTTGATATGACCAAAAACAATCCGAAAACATGTGTCGCACTTAGGTGCTAGCTATTAGGATCATTGCGAAAATTAAATTAAATTAATTTATTAAATGAAATTTCAATTTTTTCATTAACAATGCATAAAGTCAAATCTATTCTAAAAAAATAGTGTTTATATGACCAGAGGAATGCCGAACAAATGTGTCGCACTTAGGTGCTGGCTATTAGGATCATTGCGAAAATTAAATTTCATTTATTTATTAAATTAAACTTCAATTTTTTCATTAACAATGCATAAAGTCAAATCTATTTTAATGAAATAGTATTAATATAACCAAAAGCATGCTGAACACATGTGTCGCACTTAGGTGCTGGCCATTAGGATCATTGCAAAAATTAAATTTAATTTATTTATTATATGAAATTTCAATTTTTTCATTAACAATGCTTTAAGTCAAATCCATTTGAATGAAATAGTGTTTGTATGACCAAAAGCATACCGAAAACAGGTGTCGCACTTGGGTGCTAGCTATAAGGATCATTGCGAAAATTAAATTAAATTTATTTATTAAATGAAATTTCAATTTTTTTATTAACAATGCATAAAGTCAAATATATTTTATTGAAATAGTGTTTATATGACCAAAAGCATGTTGAACACATGTGTCGCACTAAGGTGCTGGCTATCAGGATCATTGCGAAAATTAAATTTAATTTACTTATTAAATGAAACTTAAATTTTTTTATGAACAACACATAAAGTCGAATTCATTTGATTAAAATCGTATTTATACGACCAAAAGCATGCCGAAAACATGTGTCGCACTTAGGTGCTAGCTGTTAGGATCATTGCGAAAATTAAATTTAATTTATTTATTAAATGAAATTTCAATTTTTTCATTACCAATGCATAAAGTCAAATCTATTTGAATGAAATAGTGTTTATATGACCAAAAGCATGCCGAACATATGTGTCGCACTTAGGTGATGGCTATTAGGATCATTGCGAAAATTAAATTAAATTTATTTATTAAATGAAATTTCAATTTTTTCATTAACAATGCATAAAGTCGAATAAATTTTAATAAAATAGTGTTTATATGACTAAAAGCATGTTGAACACATGTGTCGCACTTAGGTGCTGGCTATCAGGATCATTGCGAAAATTAAATTTAATTTATTTATTAAATGAAACCTAAATTTTTTTATCAACAACACATAAAGTCGAATTTATTTGATTAAAATCGTATTTATACGACCAAAAGCATGCCGAAAACAAGTGTCGCACTTAGGTGCTAGCTTTTAGGATCATTGCGAAAATTAAATTTAATTTATTTATTAAATGAAATTTCAATTTTTTCATTAACAATGCATAAAGCTAAATCTATTTTAATGAAATGGTGTTTATATGACCAAAAACATGCCGAAAACATGTGTCGCTCTTAGGTGCTAGCTTTTAGGATCATTGCGAAAATTAAATTTAATTTATTTATTAATTGAAATTTCTATTTTTTCATTAACAATGCATAAAGTTAAATCTATTTTAATGAAATGGTGTTTATATGATCAAAAAAAAAAAATGCCGAAAACATGTGTCGCTCTTAGGTGCTAGCTATTAGGATCATTGCGAAAATTAAATTTGATTTATTTATTAAATGAAATTTCTATTTTTTCATTAACAATGCATAAAGTCAAATCTATTTTGAAAAAATAGAGTTTATATGACCAAAAGCTTGCCGAAAACATGTGTCGCACTTAGGTGCTAGCTATTAGGATCATTGCGAAAATTAAATTTAATTTATTTATTAAATGAAATTTCAATTTTTTCATTAACAATGCATAAAGTTAAATCTATTTTAATGAAATGGTGTTTATATGACCAAAAACATGCCGAAAACATGTGTCGCTCTTAGGTGCTAGCTTTTAGGATCATTGCGAAAATTAAATTTAATTTATTTATTAAATGAAATTTCTATTTTTTCATTAACAATGCATAAAGTTAAATCTATTTTAATGAAATGGTGTTTATATGATCAAAAAAAAAACATGCCGAAAACATGTGTCGCTCTTAGGTGCTAGCTATTAGGATCATTGTGAAAATTAAATTAAATTTATTTATTAAATGAAATTTCAATTTTTTCATTAACAATGCATAAAGCTAAATCTATTTTAATGAAATGGTGTTTATATGACCAAAAACATGCCGAAAACATGTGTCGCTCTTAGGTGCTAGCTTTTAGGATCATTGCGAAAATTAAATTTAATTTATTTATTAAATGAAATTTCTATTTTTTCATTAACAATGCATAAAGTTAAATCTATTTTAATGAAATGGTGTTTATATGATCAAAAAAAAAACATGCCGAAAACATGTGTCGCTCTTAGGTGCTAGCTATTAGGATCATTGCGAAAATTAAATTAAATTTATTTATTAAATGAAATTTCAATTTTTTCATTAACAATGCATAAAGTCGAATCAATTTTAATAAAATAGTGTTTATATGACTAAAAGCATGTTGAACACATGTGTCGCACTTAGGTGCTGGCTATCAGGATCATTGCGAAAATTAAATTTAATTTATTTATTAAATGAAACCTAAATTTTTTTATCAACAACACATAAAGTCGAATTTATTTGATTAAAATCGTATTTATACGACCAAAAGCATGCCGAAAACATGTGTCGCACTTAGGTGCTAGCTTTTAGGATCATTGCGAAAATTAAATTTAATTTATTTATTAAATGAAATTTCAATTTTTTCATTAACAATGCTTAAAGCTAAATCTATTTTAATGAAATGGTGTTTATATGACCAAAAACATGCCGAAAACATGTGTCGCTCTTAGGTGCTAGCTTTTAGGATCATTGCGAAAATTAAATTTAATTTATTTATTAAATGAAATTTCTATTTTTTCATTAACAATGCATAAAGTTAAATCTATTTTAATGAAATGGTGTTTATATGATCAAAAAAAAAACATGCCGAAAACATGTGTCGCTCTTAGGTGCTAGCTATTAGGATCATTGCGAAAATTAAATTTGATTTATTTATTAAATGAAATTTCTATTTTTTCATTAACAATGCATAAAGTCAAATCTATTTTGAAAAAATAGAGTTTATATGACCAAAAGCTTGCCGAAAACATGTGTCGCTCTTAGGTGCTAGCTTTTAGGATCATTGCGAAAATTAAATTTAATTTATTTATTAAATGAAATTTCTATTTTTTCATTAACAATGCATAAAGTTAAATCTATTTTAATGAAATGGTGTTTATATGATCAAAAAAAAAACATGCCGAAAACATGTGTCGCTCTTAGGTGCTAGCTATTAGGATCATTGCGAAAATTAAATTTGATTTATTTATTAAATGAAATTTCTATTTTTTCATTAACAATGCATAAAGTCAAATCTATTTTGAAAAAATAGAGTTTATATGACCAAAAGCTTGCCGAAAACATGTGTCGCTCTTAGGTGCTAGCATTTAGGATCATTGCGAAAATTAAATTTAATTTATTTATTAAATGAAATTTCTATTTTTTCATTAACAATGCATAAAGTTAAATCTATTTTAATGAAATGGTGTTTATATGATCAAAAAAAAAACATGCCGAAAACATGTGTCGCTCTTAGGTGCTAGCTATTAGGATCATTGCGAAAATTAAATTTGATTTATTTATTAAATGAAATTTCTATTTTTTCATTAACAATGCATAAAGTCAAATCTATTTTGAAAAAATAGAGTTTATATGACCAAAAGCTTGCCGAAAACATGTGTCGCTCTTAGGTGCTAGCTTTTAGGATCATTGCGAAAATTAAATTTAATTTATTTATTAAATGAAATTTCTATTTTTTCATTAACAATGCATAAAGTTAAATCTATTTTAATGAAATGGTGTTTATATGATCAAAAAAAAAACATGCCGAAAACATGTGTCGCTCTTAGGTGCTAGCTATTAGGATCATTGCGAAAATTAAATTTGATTTATTTATTAAATGAAATTTCTATTTTTTCATTAACAATGCATAAAGTCAAATCTATTTTGAAAAAATAGAGTTTATATGACCAAAAGCTTGCCGAAAACATGTGTCGCACTTAGGTGCTGGCTTTTAGGATCATTGCGAAAATTAAATTAAATTTATTTATTAAATGAAATTTCAATTTTTTTTTAACAATGCATAAAGTCAAATATATTTTATTGAAATAGTGTTTATATGACCAAAAGCATGTTGAACACATGTGTCGCACTTAGGTGCTGGCTATCAGGATCATTGCGAAAATTAAATTTGATTTATTTATTAAATGAAATTTCTATTTTTTCATTAACAATGCATAAAGTCAAATCTATTTTGAAAAAATAGAGTTTATATGACCAAAAGCTTGCCGAAAACATGTGTCGCACTTAGGTGCTAGCTTTTAGGATCATTGCGAAAATTAAATTTAATTTATTTATTAAATGAAATTTCAATTTTTTCATTAACAATGCATAAAGCTAAATCTATTTTAATGAAATGGTGTTTATATGACCAAAAACATGCCGAAAACATGTGTCGCTCTTAGGTGCTAGCTTTTAGGATCATTGCGAAAATTAAATTTAATTTATTTATTAAATGAAATTTCTATTTTTTCATTAACAATGCATAAAGTTAAATCTATTTTAATGAAATGGTGTTTATATGATCAAAAAAAAAACATGCCGAAAACATGTGTCGCTCTTAGGTGCTAGCTATTAGGATCATTGCGAAAATTAAATTTGATTTATTTATTAAATGAAATTTCTATTTTTTCATTAACAATGCATAAAGTCAAATCTATTTTGAAAAAATAGAGTTTATATGACCAAAAGCTTGCCGAAAACATGTGTCGCTCTTAGGTGCTAGCTTTTAGGATCATTTCGAAAATTAAATTTAATTTATTTATTAAATGAAATTTCTATTTTTTCATTAACAATGCATAAAGTTAAATCTATTTTAATGAAATGGTGTTTATATGATCAAAAAAAAAACATGCCGAAAACATGTGTCGCTCTTAGGTGCTAGCAATTAGGATCATTGCGAAAATTAAATTTGATTTATTTATTAAATGAAATTTCTATTTTTTCATTAACAATGCATAAAGTCAAATCTATTTTGAAAAAATAGAGTTTATATGACCAAAAGCTTGCCGAAAACATGTGTCGCACTTAGGTGCTAGCTATTAGGATCATTGCGAAAATTAAATTTAATTTATTTATTAAATGAAATTTCAATTTTTTCATTAACAATGCATAAAGCTAAATCTATTTTAATGAAATGGTGTTTATATGACCAAAAACATGCCGAAAACATGTGTCGCTCTTAGGTGCTAGCTTTTAGGATCATTGCGAAAATTAAATTTAATTTATTTATTAAATGAAATTTCTATTTTTTCATTAACAATGCATAAAGTTAAATCTATTTTAATGAAATGGTGTTTACATGATCAAAAAAAAAACATGCCGAAAACATGTGTCGCTCTTAGGTGCTAGCTATTAGGATCATTGCGAAAATTAAATTAAATTTATTTATTAAATGAAATTTCAATTTTTTCATTAACAATGCATAAAGTCAAATCTATTTTGAAAAAATAGAGTTTATATGACCAAAAGCTTGCCGAAAACATGTGTCGCTCTTAGGTGCTAGCTTTTAGGATCATTGCGAAAATTAAATTAAATTTATTTATTAAATGAAATTTCAATTTTTTTTTAACAATGCATAAAGTCAAATATATTTTATTGAAATAGTGTTTATATGACCAATAGCATGTTGAACACATGTGTCGCACTTAGGTGCTGGCTATCAGGATCATTGCGAAAATTAAATTTAATTTATTTATTAAATGAAACCTAAATTTTTTTATCGACAACACATAAAGTCGAATTTATTTGATTAAAATCGTATTTATACGACCAAAAGCATGCCGAAAACATGTGTCGCACTTAGGTGCTAGCTTTTAGGATCATTGCGAAAATTAAATTTAATTTATTTATTAAATGAAATTTCAATTTTTTCATTAACAATGCATAAAGCTAAATCTATTTTAATGAAATGGTGTTTATATGACCAAAAACATGCCGAAAACATGTGTCGCTCTTAGGTGCTAGCTTTTAGGATCATTGCGAAAATTAAATTTAATTTATTTATTAAATGAAATTTCTATTTTTTCATTAACAATGCATAAAGTCAAATCTATTTTGAAAAAATAGAGTTTATATGACCAAAAGCTTGCCGAAAACATGTGTCGCTCTTAGGTGCTAGCTTTTAGGATCATTGCGAAAATTAAATTTAATTTATTTATTAAATGAAATTTCAATTTTTTCATTAACAATGCATAAAGTCGAATCAATTTTAATAAAATAGTGTTTATATGACTAAAAGCATGTTGAACACATGTGTCGCACTTAGGTGCTGGCTATCAGGATCATTGCGAAAATTAAATTTAATTTATTTATTAAATGAAACCTAAATTTTTTTATCGACAACACAAAAAGTCGAATTTATTTGATTAAAATCGTATTTATACGACCAAAAGCATGCCGAAAACATGTGTCGCACTTAGGTGCTAGCTTTTAGGATCATTGCGAAAATTAAATTTAATTTATTTATTAAATGAAATTTCAATTTTTTCATTAACAATGCATAAAGTTAAATCTATTTTAATGAAATGGTGTTTATATGATCAAAAAAAAAACATGCCGAAAACATGTGTCGCTCTTAGGTGCTAGCTTTTAGGATCATTGCGAAAATTAAATTTAATTTATTTATTAAATGAAATTTCTATTTTTTCATTAACAATGCATAAAGTTAAATCTATTTTAATGAAATGGTGTTTATATGATCAAAAAAAAAACATGCCGAAAACATGTGTCGCTCTTAGGTGCTAGCTATTAGGATCATTGCGAAAATTAAATTTGATTTATTTATTAAATGAAATTTCTATTTTTTCATTAACAATGCATAAAGTCAAATCTATTTTGAAAAAATTGAGTTTATATCACTAAAAGCTTGCCGAAAATATGTGTCGCACTTAGGTGCTAGCTATTAGGATCATTGCGAAAATTAAATTTAATTTATTTATTAAATGAAATTTCATTTTTTTCATTAACAATGCATAAAGTCAAATCAATTTTGGTGAAATAGTGTTTATATGACTAAAAGCATGCCGAAAACATGTGTCGCTCTTAGGTGCTAGCTTTTAGGATCATTGCGAAAATTAAATTTAATTTATTTATTAAATGAAATTTCAATTTTTTTATCAACAACATATAAAGTCGAATTTATTTGATTAAAATCATTTTTATACGACCAAAAGCATGCCGAAAACATGTGTCGCTCTTAAGTGCTAGCTATTAGGATCATAGCGAAAATTAAATTTAATTTATTTATTAAATGAAATTTCAATTTTTTCATCAACAGCACATAAAGTCGAATATATTTGATTAAAATCGTGTTTATACGACCAAAAGCATGCCGAAAACATGTGTCGCACTTAGGTGCTAGCTATTAGGATCATTGCGAAAATTAAATTTAATTTATTTATTAAATGAAATTTAATTTTTTTCATCAACAACACATAAAGTCGAATTTATTTGATTAAAATCGTGTTTATACGACCAAAAGCATGCCGAAAACATGTGTCGCACTTAGGTGTTAGCGATTAGGATCTTTGCGAAAATTTAATTTAATTTATTTATTTAATGAAATTTCAATTTTTTCATTAACAATGCATAAAGTTAAATCTATTTTAATGAAATGGTGTTTATATGATCAAAAAAAAAACATGCCGAAAACATGTGTCGCTCTTAGGTGCTAGCCATTAGGATCATTGCGAAAATTAAATTAAATTTATTTATTAAATGAAATTTCTATTTTTTCATTAACAGTGCATAAAGTCAAATCTATTTTATTAAAATCGTGTTTATACGACCAAAAGTATGCCGTAAACATGTGTCGCACTTAGGTGCTGGCTATTAGGATCATTCTGAAAATTAAATTAAATTTATTTATTAAATGAAATTTCATTTTTTTCATTAACAATTCCTTAAGTCAAATATATTTTAATAAAATCGTGTTTATATGACCAAAAGCATGCCGAACACATGTGTCGCACTCAGGTGCTGGCCTTTAGGATCATTGCGAAAATTGAATTAAATTTATTTATTAAATGAAATTTCAATTTTTTCATTAACAATGCTTAAAGTCAAATCTATTTTAAAGAAATAGTGTTTATATGACCAAAAGCATGCCGAAAACATGTGTCGCACTTAGGTGCTAGCTTTTAGGATCATTGCAAAAATTAAATTTAATTTATTAATTAAATGAAATTTAAATTTTTTCATTAACAATTCATAAAGTCAAATCTATTTTAATGGAATCGTGTTTATATGACCAAAAGGATGAGGAAAACAAGTGTCGCACTCACGTGCTAGCTGTTAGGATCATTGCGAAAATTAAATTTAATTTATTTATTAAATGAAGTTTAAATTTAATTTATTTATTAAATGAAATTTCTATTTGTTTTTATTAACAATGCATAAAGTGAAATCTATTTTAATAAAATCGTGTTCATATGACCAAAAGCATGCCGAAAACATGTGTCGCACTTAGGTGCTAGCCATTAGGATCATTGCGAAAATTAAATTTAATTTTTTTATTAAATGAAATTTCATTTTTTTGATTAACAATACATAAAGTCAAATCTATTTTAATGAAATAGAGTTTATATGACCAAAAGCTTGCCGAAAACATGTGTCGCACTTAGGTGCTTGCCATTAGGATCGTTGCGAAAATTAAATTTAATTAATTAATTGAATGAAATTTTAATTTTTTCAATAACAATGCATAAAGTCAAATCTATTTTAATGAAATAGTGTTTATATGACCAAAATCATGCCGAACATATGTGTCGCACTTAGGTGCTGGCTTTTAGGATCATTGCGAAAATTAAATTAAATTTATTTATTAAATGAAATTTCAATTTTTTCATTAACAATTCATAAAGTCAAATCTATTTAAAAAAAATAGTATTTATATGACCAAAAGCATGCCGAAAATATGTGTTGCACTTAAGTGCTAGCCATTAGGATCATTGCGAAAATTAAATTAAATTTATTTATTAAATGAAATTTCTAGTTTTTTATTAACAATGCATAAAATCAAATCTATTTTATTGAAATCGTGTTAATACGACCAAAAGTATGCCGAAAACATGTGTCGCACTCAGGTGCTAACAATTAGGATCATTGCGAAAATTAAATTAAATTTATTTATTAAATGAAATTTCAATTTTTTCATTAACAATTCATAAAGTCAAACCTATTTTAATGAAATCGTGTTTATATGACCAAAAGCATGCCGAACACATGTGTCGCACTTATGTGCTGGCTATTAGGTTAATTGCGAAAATTAAATTAAATTAATTTATTAAATGAAATTTCAATTTTTTCATTAACAATTTATAAAGTCAAATCTATTTTAATGAAATCGTGTTTATATGACCAAAAGTATGCCGAGCACATGTGTCGCAATTAGGTGCTAGCAATTAGGATCATTATTAAATGAAATTTCAATTTTTTCAATAACAATGCATAAAGTCAAATCTAATTTAATAAAATGGTGTTTATATGACCAAAATGACGAAAAGAATGCTGTAAACATGTGTCGCACTTAGGTGCTGGCTATTAGGATCATTACGAAAATTAAATTTAATTTATTTATTAAATGAAAGTTAAATTTTTTCATTAACAATTCATAAAGTCAAATCTATTTAAAAAAAATAGTATTTATATGACCAAAAGCATGCCGAAAACATGTGTCGCACTTAAGTGCTAGCCATTAGGATCATTGCGAAAATTAAATTAAATTTATTTATTAAATGAAATTTCTAGTTTTTTATTAACAATGCATAAAATCAAATCTATTTTATTGAAATCGTGTTAATACGACCAAAAGTATGCCGAAAACATATGTCGCACTCAGGTGCTATCTATTAGGATCATTGCGAAAATTAAATTAAATTTATTTATTAAATGAAATTTCAATTTTTTCATTAACAATTCATAAAGTCAAACCTATTTTAATGAAATCGTGTTTATATGACCAAAAGCATGCCGAACACATGTGTCGCACTTATGTGCTGGCTATTAGGTTAATTGCGAAAATTAAATTAAATTAATTTATTTAATGAAATTTCAATTTTTTCATTAACAATTTATAAAGTCAAATCTATTTTAATGAAATCGTGTTTATATGACCAAAAGTATGCCGAGCACATGTGTCGCACTTAGGTGCTGGCTATTAGGATCATTGCGAAAATTAAATTTAATTTATTTATTAAATTAAATTTCAATTTTTTCATTAACAATGCACTAAGTCAAATCTATTTCAATGAAATAGTGTTTATATGACCAAAAGCATGCCGAAAACATGTGTCGCACTCAGGTGCTAGCTGTTAGGATCATTGCGAAAATGAAATTTAATTTATTTATTAAATGAAATTTAAATTTTTTTATTAACAATGCTTAAAGTCAAATCTATTTTAATAAAATAGTGTTTATATGACCAAAGGCATGCCGAACACATTTGTCGCACTTAGGTGCTATCTATTAGGATCATTGCGAAAATTGAATTAAATTTATTTATGAAATGAAATTTCAATTTTTTCATTAACAATGCATAAAGTCAAATCTCTTTTAAAGAAATAGTGTTTACATGACCAAAATCTTGCTGAAAACATGTGTCGCACTCAGGTGCTACCTGTTAGGATCATTGCGAAAATTAAATTTAATTTATTTATTAAATGAAATTTCAATTTTTTCATTACCAATGCATAAAGTCAAATCTATTTTAATAAAATAGTGTTTATATGACCAAAAGCATGCCGAACACATGTGTCGCACTTAGGTGCTGGCCATTAGGATCATTGAGAAAATTAAATTAAATTTATTTATTAAATGAAATTTCAATTTTTTCATTAACAAAGCTTACAGTCAAATCTATTTTAATAAAATAGTGTTTATTTGACCAAAAGCATGCCAAAAACATGTGTCGCACTTAGGTGCTAGGTATTAGGATCGTAGCGAAAATTAAAATTGATTTATTTATTAAATGAAATTTCAGTTTTTTCATTAACAATGCATAAAGTCAAATCTATTTTAATGAAATAGTGTTTATTTGACCAAAAGCATGCCGAACACATGTGTCGCACTTAGGTGCTGGCTGTAAGGATCATTGCGAAAATTAAATTTAATTCATTTATTAAATGAAATTTAATTTTTTCCATTAACAATGCATAAAGTCAAATCGATTTTAATAAAATAGTGTTTACATGACCAAAAGCATGCCGAAAACATGTGTCGCACTTAGGTGCTAGCCATTAGGATCATTGCGACAATTAAATTTAATTTATTTATTAAATGAAATTTCAATTTTTTCATTACCAATGCATAAAGTGAAATCTATTTTAATGAAATAGTGTTTATATGACCAAAAGCATGCCGAACACATGTGTCGCACTTAGGTGTTAGCGATTAGGATCATTGCGAAAATTAATTTTAATTTATTTATTAAATGAAATTTCAATTTTTTCATTACCAATGCATAAAGTGAAATCTATTTTAATAAAATAGTGTTTAAATGACCAATAGCATGCCGAAAACATGAGTCGCACATAGGTGTTAGCGATTAGGATCATTGCGAAAATTACATTTAATTTATATATTAAATGAAGTTTAAATTTTTTCATTAACGATGCATAAAGTCAAATCTATTTTAGTGAAATAGTGTTTATTTGACCAAAAGCATGCCGAAAACATGTGTCGCACTTAGGTGCTAGCAATTAGGATCATTGCGAAAATTAATTTTAATTTATTTATTAAATGAAATTTCAAATTTTCCTTTAACAATGCATAAAGTCAAATCTATTTTAACGAAATCGTGTTTATATTACCAAAAGCATGCCGAAAACATGTGTCGCACTTAAGTGCTAGCCATTAGGATCATTGCGAAAATTAAATTAAATTTATTTATTAAATTAATTTTCTATTTTTTCATTAACAATGCATAATGTCAAATCTTTTTTATTGAAATCGTGTTTATACGACCAAAAGTATGCCGAAAACATGTGTCGCACTTAGGTGCTAGCCATTAGGATCATTGCGAAAATTAAATTTAATTTATTTATTAAATGAAATTTCTATTTTTTCATTAACAATGCATAATGTCAAATCTATTTAAAGAAATCGTGTTTATATGACCAAAAGCATGCGGAAATATGTGTCGCACTTAGGTGCTAGCTATTAAGATCTTTGCGAAAATTAAATTTAATTTATTTATTAAATGAAATTTCTAATTTTTTTTATTAACAATGCAAAAAGTGAAATCTATTTTAATAAAATCGTGTTTATATGACCAAAAGCATGCCGAAAACATGTGTCGCACTTAGGTGCTAGCCCTTAGGATCATTGCGAAAATTAAATTTAATTTTTTTATTAAATGAAATTTCATTTTTTGATTTACAATACATAAAGTCAAATCTATTTTAATGAAATAGTGTTTATATGACCAAAAGCTTGCCGAAAACATGTGTCGCACTTAGGTGCTTGCCATTAGGATCGTTGCGAAAATTAAATTTAATTAATTAATTGAATGAAATTTTAATTTTTTCATTAACAATGTATAAAGTCAAATCTATTTTAATGAAATAGTGTTTATATGACCAAAAGCATGCCGTAAACAAGTGTCGCACTTAGGAGCCAGCTGTTAGGATCATTGCGAAAATGAAATTGAATTTATTTATTAAATGAAACTTCAATTTTTTCATCAACAACGCTTAAAGTCAAATCTATTTTAATGAAGTAGTGTTTATATGACCAAAAGCATGCCGAACACATGTGTCGCACTTAGGTGCTGGCCATTAGGATAATTGCTAAAATTAAATTAAATTTATTTATTAAATGAAATTTCAATTTTTTCATTAACAATTCATTAAGTCAAATCTATTTTAATGAAATAGTGTTTATATGACCAAAAGCATGCTGTAAACATGTGTCGCACTTAGGGGCCAGCTGTTAGGATCATTGCGAAAAATAAATTTAATTTATTTATTAAATAAAATTTCAATTTTTTCGTCAACAACGCATAAAGTCGAATTCATTTGATTAAAATCATGTTTATATGACCAAATTCATTCCGAAAACATGTGTCGCACTTAGGTGCTAGCTATTAGGATCATTGCGAAAATTAAATTAAATTTATTTATTTAATGAAATTTCAATTTTTTCATTAACAACGCACAAAGACAAATCTATTTTAACTAAATCGTATTTATATGACCAAAAGCATGCCGAAAACATGTGTCGCACTTAGGTGCTAGCTATTAGGATCATTGCGAAAATTAAATTAAATTTATTTATTTAATGAAATTTCAATTTTTTCATTAACAACGCACAAAGTCAAATCTATTTTAACGAAATCGTATTTATATGACCAAAATCATGCCGAAAACATGTGTCGCACTTAGGTGCTAGCTATTAGGATCATTGCGAAAATTAAATTAAATTTATTTATTTAATGAAATTTCAATTTTTTCATTAACAACGCACAAAGTCAAATCTATTTTAACGAAATCGTATTTATATGACCAAAAGCATTCCGAAAACATGTGTCGCACTTAGGTGCTAGCTATTAGGATCATTGCGAAAATTAAATTAAATTTATTTATTTAATGAAATTTCAATTTTTTCATTAACAACGCACAAAGTCAAATCTATTTTAACGAAATCGTATTTATATGACCAAAAGCATTCCGAAAACATGTGTCGCACTTAGGTGCTAGCCATTAGGATCATTGCGAAAATTAAATTAAATTTATTTATTTAATGAAATTTCAATTTTTTCATTAACAACGCACAAAGTCAAATCTATTTTAACGAAATCGTATTTATATGACCAAAAGCATGCCAAAAACATGTGTCGCACTTAGGTGCTAGCTATTAGGATCATTGCGAAAATTAAATTTAATTTATTTATTAAATGAAATTTCAATTTTTTCATTAACAATGCATAAAGTCAAATCTATTTTAATAAAATCGTGTTTTTACGACCAAAAGCATGCTGAAAACATGTGTCGCACTAAGGTGCTAGCCATTAGGATTATTGCAAAAATTAAATTAAATTTATTTATTAAATGAAATTTCTATTTTTTCATTAACAATGCATAAAATCAAATCTATTTTAATAAAATCGTGTTTATAAGACCAATAGCATGCCGAAAACATGTGTCGCACTTAGGTGCTGGCTATTGGGATCATTGCGAAAATTGGATTTAATTTATTTATTAAATGAAATTTCTATTTTTTTTTTAACAATGCATAAATTGAAATATATTTTAATGAAATCATGTTTATATGACCAAAAGCATGCCGAAAACATGTGTCGCACTTAGGTGCTGGCCATTAGGATCATTGCGAAAATTAAATTTAATTTTTTTATTAAATGAAATTAAATTTGAATTTGAATTTGATTAACAATGCATAAAGTCAGATCTATTTTAATGAAATGGTGTTTATATGACCAAAAGCATGCCGAAAACATGTGTCGCACTTAGGTGCTAGCTATTAGGATCATTGCGAAAAATAAATTTAATTATTTATTAAATGA
Source organism: Ocypus olens (assembly GCA_910593695.2). Classification (NCBI taxonomy): domain Eukaryota; kingdom Metazoa; phylum Arthropoda; class Insecta; order Coleoptera; family Staphylinidae; genus Ocypus; species Ocypus olens. The sequence goes on from OU343060.1 coordinate 36,059,339, forward strand.
AATTTCATTTTTTTCATTAACAATGTATAAAGTCAAATCTATTTTAATGAAATCGTGTTTATACGAACATAAGCAAGCCGAAAACATGTGTCGCACTTAGGTGCCAGCTATTAGGATCATTGCGAAAATGAAATTTAATTTATTTATTAAATACAATTTAAATTTTTTCATCAACAACGCAAAAAGTCGAATTTATTTGATTGAAATTCTGTTTATATGACCAAATGCTTGCCGAAAACATGTATCGCACTAAGGTGCTAGCTTTTAGGATTATTGCAAAAATTAAATTAAATTTATTTATTAAATGAAATTACATTTTCTTCTTCAACAACACATAAAGTCGAATTTTTTTATTAAAATCGTGTTTATGCAACCAAAAGCATGCCGAAAACATGTGTCGCACTTAAGTGCTAGCCATTAGGATCATTGCGAAAATTAAATTAAATTTATTTATTAAATGAAATTTCAATTTTTTCATTAACAATGCATAAAGTCAAATCTACTTTAATAAAATCGTGTTTATATGATCAAAAGCATGCCAAAAACATGTGCCGCACTTAGGTGCCAGCCATTAGGATCATTGCGGAAATAAAATTTTATTTATTAATTAAATGAAATTTTAATTGTTTCATTAACAATGCATAAAGGCAAATCTATTTTAATAAAATAGTGTTTACATGACCAAAAGCAAGCCGAAAACAAGTGTCGCACTTGGGTGCTGGCTATTAGGATCATTGCGAAAATTAAATTTAATTTATTTATTAAATGAAATATCTATTTTTTAATTAACAATGCATTAAGTCAAATCTATTTTAATGAAATCGTGTTTATATGACCATAAGCATGCCGAAAACATGTGTCGCACTTAGGTGTTAGCTATTAGGATCATTGCGAAAATTAAATTTAATTTTTTTATTAAATAAAATTTCAATTTTTTCATTAACAATGCATAAAGTCAAACCTATTTTAATGAAGTAGTGTTTATCTGACCAAAAGCATGCCGAAAACATGTGTCGCACTAAGATGCTAGCTATTAGGATCTTTGCGAAAATTAAATTTAATTTATTTATTAAATGAAATTTCAATTTTTTCATTAACAACGCTTAAAGTCAAATCTATTTTAATAAAATCGTGTTTACATGACCAAAAGCAAGCCGAAAACATGTGTCGCACTTGGGTGCTGGATATTAGGATCATTGCGAAAATTAAATTTAATTTATTGATTAAATGAAATTTCAATTTTTTCATCAACAACACATAAAGACGAGTTTATTTAATTAAAATCGTGTTTATACGACCAAAAGTATGCCGAAAACATTTGTCGCACTTAGGTGCTAGCTATAAGGATCATTGCGAAAATAAATTTTAATTTATTTATTCAATGAAATTTCAATTTTTTCATTAATAATGCATAAAGTCAAATCTATTTTAAAGAAATCGTGTTTATATGACCAAAGGCATGCGGAAAACATGTGTCGCACTTAGGTGCTAGCTATTAGGATCATTGCGAAAATTAAATTTAATTTATTTATTAAATGAAATTTCTATTTTTTAATTAACAATGCATTAAGTCAAATCTATTTTAATGAAATCGTGTTTATATGACCAAAAGCATGCCAAAAACATGTGTCGCACTTAGGTGCTAGCCATTAGGATCATTGCGAAATATAAATTTAATTTATTTATTAAATGAAATTTCAATTTTTCATTAACAATGCATTAAGTCAAATCTATTTTAATAAAATCATGTTTATATGACCATAAGCATGCAGAAAACATGTGTCGCACTTAGGTTCTAGTTATTAGGATAATTGCGAAGATTAAATTAAATTTATTTATTAAATGAAATTTCAATTTTTTCATTAACAATGCATAAAGTCAAATTTATTTGATAAAAATCGTGTTTATACGACCATAAGCATGCCGAAAACATGTGTCGCACTTAGGTGCTAACCATTAGGATCATTGCGAAAATTAAATTAAATTAATTAATTAAATGAAATTTCTATTTTTTCATTAACAATGCATGAAGTCAAATCTATTTTATTGAAATCGTGTTTATACGACCAAAAGCATGCCGAAAACATGTGTCGCACTTAGGTGCTACCTTTTAGGATCATTGCGAAAATTAAATTTAATTTATTTATTAAATGAAATTTGAATTTTTTCATTAACAATGCATAAAGTCAAATCTATTTAAATGAAATATTGTTTATTTGACCAAAAGCATGCCGAAAACTTGTGTCGCAATTAGGTGCTAGCCATTAGGATCACTGCGAAAATTAAAATTAATTTATTTATTAAATGAAATTTCTTTTTTTTAATTAACAATGCATTAAGTCAAATCTATTTTAAAGAAATCGTGTTTATACGACCAAAAGCATGCCAAAAACATGTGTCGCACTTAGGTGCTCGCTGTTAGGATCATTGCGAAAAATAAATTTAATTTATTTATTAAATTAATTTTCAATTTTTTCATTAACAATGCATAAAAACAAATCTATTTTAATGAAATATTGTTTATTTGACCAAAAGCATGCCGAAAACTTGTGCCGCAATTAGGTGCTAGCCATTAGGATCATTGCGAAAATTAAAATTAATTTATTTATTAAATGGAATTTCTATTTTTTCATTAACAATGCATAAAGTCAAATCTATTTAAATGAAGTATTGTTTATATGACCAAAAGCATGCCTAAAACATGTGTCGCACTTAGGTGCTAGCCATTAGGATCATTGCGAAAATTAAATTAAATTTATTTATTAAATGAAATTTCTATTTTTTAATTAACAATGCATTAAGTCAAATCTATTTTGATGAAATCGTGTTTATACGACCAAAGGCATGCCGAAAACATGTGTCGCACTTAGGTGCTGGCTGTAATGATCATTGCGAAAATTAAATTTAATTCATTTATTAAATGAAATTTAATTGTTTTCATTAACAATGCATAAAGTCAAATCGATTTTAATAAAATAGTGTTTACATGACCAAAAGCAGGTGCTAGTTATTAGGATCATAGCGAATATTAAAATTGATTTATTTATTAAATAAAATTTCAGTTTTTTCATTAACAATGCATAAAGTTAAATCTATTTTAATGAAATAGTGTTTATTTGACCAAAAGCATGCCGAACACATGTGTCGCACTTAGGTGCTGGCTGTAAGGATCATTGCGAAAATTAAATTTAATTCATTTATTAAATGAAATTTAATTTTTTCCATTAACAATGCATAAAGTCAAATCGATTTTAATAAAATATTGTTTACATGACCAAAAGCATGCCTAAAACATGTGTCGCACTTAGGTGCTAGCCATTAGGATCATTGCGAAAATTAAATTAAATTTATTAATTAAATGAAATTTCTATTTTTTAATTAACAATGCATTAAGTCAAATCTATTTTGATGAAATCGTGTTTATACGACCAAAAGCATGCCGAAAACATGTGTCGCACTTAGGTGCCAGCCTTTAGGATCATTGCGAAAATAAAATTTAATTTATTAATTAAATGAAATTTTAATTGTTTCATTAACAATGCATAAAGTCAAATCTATTTTAATGAAATTGTGTTTATATGACCAAAAGCATGCCAAAAACATATGTCGCACTTAGGTGCCAGCCTTTAGGATCATTGCGAAAATAAAATTTAATTTATTAATTAAATGAAATTTTAATTGTTTCATTAACAATGCATAAAGTCAAATCTATTTTAATGAAATAGTGTTTATTTGACCAAAAGAATGCCGTAAACATGTGTCGCACTTGGGTGGTAGCCATTAGGATCATTGCGAAAATTAAATTTAATTTATTTATTAAATGAAATTTCAATTTTTTCATTAACAATGCATAAAGTCAAATCTATTTTAATGAAGTAGTGTTTATATGACCAAAAGCATGCCGAAAACATGTGTCGCACTTAGATGCTAGCTATTAGGATCTTTGCGAAAATTAAATTTAATTTATTTATTAAATGAAATTTCAATTTTTTCATCAACAACGCTTAAAGTCAAATCTATTTTAATGAAATCGTGTTTATATGACCAAAAGCATGCCAAAAACATGTGTCGCACTAAGGTGCCAGCCATAAGGATCATTGCGAAACATAAATTTAATTTAATTATTAAATGAAATTTTATTTTTTCATTAACAATGCATTAAGTCAAATCTATTTTAATAAAATCGTGTTTATATGACTATAAGCATGCCGAAAACATGTGTCGCACTTAGGTGTAAGCTATTAGGATCATTGCGAAAATTAAATTTAATTTTTTTATTAAATAAAATTTCAATTTTTTCATTAACAATGCATAAAGTCAAATTTATTTTAATGTAGTGTTTATATGACCAAAAGCATGCCGAAAACATGTGTCGCACTTAGATGCTAGCTATTACTATCTTTGCGAAAATTAAATTTAATTTATTTATTAAATGAAATTTCAATTTTTTCATTAACAACGCTTAAAGTCAAATCTATTTTAATGAAATCGTGTTTACATGACCAAAAGCAAGCCGAAAACATGTGTCGCACTTGGGTGCTGGCTATTAGGATCATAGAGAAAATTTAATTTAATTTATTTATTAAATGAAATTTCAATTTTTTCATCAACAACACATAAAGTCGAGTTTATTTAATTAAAATCGTGTTTATACGACCAAAAGTTTGCCGAAAACATTTGTCGCACCTAAGTGCTAGCTATAACGATCATTGCGAAAATAAATTTTAATTTATTTATTAAATGAAATTTAAATTTTTTCATTAATAATGCATAAAGTCAAATCAATTTTAATGAAATCGTGTTTATATGACCAAAGGCATGCGGAAAACATGTGTCGCACTTAGGTGCTAGCTATTAGGATCATTGCGAAAATTAAATTTAATTTATTTATTAAATGAAATTTCAATTTTTTAATTACCAATACATTAAGTCAAATCTATTTTAATGAAATGGTGTTTATATGACCAAAAGCATGCCAAAAACATGTGTTGCACTTAGGTGCTAGCCATTAGGATCATTGCGAAATATAAATTTAATTAAATTCAAAAAACGAAATATAGCCTGAATATATAAATATTCAACCTGTTCGTAACTCTGCAAGCAAAATTAAGTCTTACTAAGACTATAAACAAATAACTTTTGCTTGCAGAGTTACGAACAGGTTGAATGTTTATATAGTCAGGCTATATTTCGTTTTTTGAATTTATTTAATACTTTCTGCAATAAGTAAGGTTGTTTCTATTTTATTTATTATTTAAATCGAGTATTCGGTTTTCCAACTGAAAACAAGATCATTTATTTCTTTACATCTGTACTTTCACTAATCACCTAAATTCAGGCATAAAATCAGTCCAACCCTTCTATAATCTCCTCATTTGTTTACGACTCCTTCACGGTCACGGTCACCTTCACCTATGTGTATTTTATTCTTTAACATTCAATTTAAATGTGATGCTGCACTGATGAGAGATAAATCTCGAAACGCGTCTGCAGATGGCTATTTACTTAATTCTTACATATTTTTTTTTGGGTTCAGTTTTATAATTTAAAGTTTTCAAATTCAATTTAGTTTTATTTTTCAAGTTAGTCCTGTTGGTAGAAATAAGGGATCTTAAACCAATGTTATTTCACTTAGTACTTAGTACTAGTAATAACGCAAATTTCGTTTGTATCATTCAATATCCGGCGTGGCACTAGCCAGGGAAGTAGTTGTTTCAATAAGTTATTTGTTTATAGTCTTAGTAAGACTTAATTTTGCTTGCAGAGTTACGAACAGGTTGAATATTTATATATTCAGGCTATATTTCGCTTTTTGAATTTATTTAATACTTTCTGCAATAAGTAAGGTTGTTTCTATTTTATTTATAAATTTAATTTATTTATTAAATGAAATTTCATTTTTTCATTAACAATGCATTAAGTCAAATCTATTTTAATGAAATCGTGTTTATATGACCATAAGCATGCCGAAAACGTGGGTCGCACTTAGGTGCTGGTTATTAGGATCATTGCGAAGATTAAATTAAATTTATTTATTAAATGAAATTTCAATTTTTTCACTAACAATGCATAAAGTTAAATTTATTTGATTAAAATCGTGTTTATACGACCATAAGCATGCCGAAAACATGTGTCGCACTTAGGTGCTAGCTATTAGGATCATTGCGAAAATTAAATTTAATTTATTTAGTAAATGAAATTTAAATTATTTCATTAACAATGCATACAGTCAAATCTATTTTAATAAAATAGTGTTTATATGACCAAAAGCATTCCGAAAACATGTGTCGCACTTAGGTGCTACCTTTTAGGATCATTGCGAAAATTAAATTTAATTTATTTATTAAATGAAATTTGAATTTTTTTTTTAACAATGCATAAAGTCAAATCTATTTAAATGAAATATTGTTTATTTGACTAAAAGCATGCCGAAAACTTGTGACGCAATTAGGTGCTAGCTTTCAGGATCATTGCGAAAATTAAATTTAATTTATTTATTAAATGAAATTTTAATTTTTTCATCAACAATGCATAAAGTCGAATTTATTTGATTAAAATCGTGTTTATACGACGATAAGCATGCCAAAAACATGTGTCGCACTTAGGTGCTAGCCATTAGGATCATTGCGAAAATTAAATTAAATTTATTTATTAAATGAAATTTCTATTTTTTAATTAACAATGCATTAAGTCAAATCTATTTTAATAAAATCGTGTTTATATGACCAAAAGCATGCCTAAAACATGTGTCGCACTTAGGTGCTCGCTATTAGGATCATTGCGAAAAATAAATTTAATTTATTTATTAAATGAATTTTCAATTTTTTCGTTAACAATGCTTAAAGTCAAACATATTTTAATGAAATAGTGTTTAAATGACCAACAGCATGCCGAAAACATATGGTGCACTTAGGTGCTAGCTTTTAGGATCATTGCGAAAATTAAATTTAATTTATTTATTAAATGAAATTTGAAATTTTTCATTAACTATGCATAAAGTCAAATCTATTTTATTAAAATATTGTTAATTTGACCAAAAGCATGCCGAAAAGTTGTGTCGCAATTAGGTGCTAGCCATTAGGATCATTGCGAAAAATAAATTTAATTTATTAATTAAATGAAATTTTAATTCTTTCATTAACAATGCATAAAGTCAAATCTATTTTAATGAAATTGTGTTTATATGACCAAAAGCAATGCGAAAACATGTGTCGCACTCAGGTGTTAGCGATTAGGATCATTGCGAAAATTAAATTTATTTATTGAATGAAGTTTAAATTTTTTCATTGACAATGCATAAAGTTAAATCCATTTAAGTGAAATAGTGTTTATATGACCAAAGGCATGCCGAAAACATGTGTCGCTTTTAGGTGCTCGCCATTAGGATCATTGCGAAAATTAAATTTAATTTATTTATTAAATAAAATTTCAATTTTTTCATCAACAATGCATAAAGTCGAATTTATTTGATTTAAATCGTGTTTATATGACCATAATCAAGCCGAAAACATGTGTCGCACTTAGGTGCTACCTATTAGGATCATTGCGAAAATTAAATTTAATTTATTTATAAAATGAAATTTCAATTTTTACATTAACAATGCATAAAGTCAAATCTGTTTTAATAAAATAGTGTTTATATGACCAAAAGCATGCCGAAAACATGTTTCGGACTTAGGTGCTAGCTATTAGGATCATTGCGAAAATTAAATTTAAGTTGTTAATTAACTGAAATTTTAATTTTTTTATAAACAATGCATAAAGTCAAATCAATTTTAAGGAAATATTGTTTATATGACCAAAAGCATGCCGCAAACATGTGTCGCACTTAGGTGCTAGCTATTGGGATCATTGCGAAAATTAAATTTAATTTATTTATTCAATGAAATTTCAATTTTTTCATTAACAATGCATAAAGTTAAATCTATTTTAATAAAATAGTGTTGATATGACCAAAAACATGCCGAAAACATGTGTCGCACTTAGGTGCTAGCTATTAGGATCATTGCGAAAATTAAATTTAATTTATTTATTATATGAAATTTCAATTTTTTCATTAACAATGCTTAAAGTCAAATCCATTTGATTGAAATAGTGTTTGTATGACCAAAAGCATACCGAAAACAGGTGTCGCACTTGGGTGCTAGCTATAAGGATCATTGCGAAAATTAAATTAAATTTATTTATTAAATGAAATTTCAATTTTTTTATTAACAATGCTTAAAGTCAAATATATTTTATTGAAATAGTATTTATATGACCAAAAGAATGTTGAACACATGTGTCGCACTTAGGTGCTGGCTATCAGGATCATTAGGAAAATTAAATTTAATTTATTAATTAAATGAAACTTACATTTTTTTATCAACAACACATAAAGTCGAATTTATTTGATTAAAATCGTATTTATACGACCAAAAGCATGCTGAAAACATGTGTCGCTCTTAGGTGCTAGCTATTAGGATCATTGCGAAAATTAAATTTAATTTATTTATTAAATGAAATTTCAATTTTTACATTAACAATGCATAAAGTCAAATCAATTTGAGTGAAATAGTGTTTATATGACCAAAAGCATGCCGAAAACATGTGTCGCTCTTAGGTGCTAGCTTTTAGGATCATTGCGAAAATTAAATTTAATTTATTTATGAAATGAAATTTCTATTTTTTCATTAACAATGCATAAAGTTAAATCCATTTTAATGAAATGGTGTTTATATGACCAAAAGCATGCCGAAAACATGTGTCGCTCTTAGGTGCTAGCTATTAGGATCATTGCGAAAATTAAATTAAATTTATTTATTAAATGAAATTTCAATTTTTTTATTAACAATGCTTAAAGTCAAATATATTTTATTGAAATAGTATTTATATGACCAAAAGCATGTTGAACACATGTGTCGCACTTAGGTGCTGGCTATCAGGATCATTAGGAAAATTAAATTTAATTTATTAATTAAATGAAACTTAAATTTTTTTATCAACAACACATAAAGTCGAATTTATTTGATTAAAATCGTATTTATACGACCAAAAGCATGCTGAAAACATGTGTCGCTCTTAGGTGCTAGCTATTAGGATCATTGCGAAAATTAAATTTTATTTATTTATTAAATGAAATTTCTATTTTTTCATTAACAATTCATAAAGTCAAATCTATTTTGAAAAAATAGGGTTTATATGACCAAAAGCTTGCCGAAAACATGTGTCGCACTTAGGTGCTAGCTATTAGGATCATTGCGAAAATTAAATTTAATTTATTTATTAAATGAAATTTCATTTTTTTCATTAACAATGCATAAAGTCAAATCAATTTTGGTGAAATAGTGTTTACATGACCAAAAGCATGCCGAAAACATGTGTCGCTCTTAGGTGCTAGCTTTTAGGATCATTGCGAAAATTAAATTTAATTTATTTATTAAATGAAATTTCAATTTTTTTATCAACAACATATAAAGTCGAATTTATTTGATTAAAATCGTCTTTATACGACCAAAAGCATGCCGAAAACATGTGTCGCACTTAGGTGCTAGCTATTAGGATCATTGCAAAAATTAAATTTAATTTATTTATTAAATGAAATTTCAATTATTTTATCAACAACACATAAAGTCGATTTTATTTGATTAAAATCGTGTTTATACGACCAAAATCATGCCGAAAACATGTGTCGCTCTTAGGTGCTAGCCATTAGGATCATTGAAAAATAAAAGTTAATTTATTTATTAAATGAAATTTCAATTTTTTCATTAACAATGCATAAAGCTAAATCTATTTTAATGAAATGGTGTTTATATGACCAAAAACATGCCGAAAATATGTGTCGCTCTTGGGTGCTAGCTATTAGGATCATTGCGAAAATTAAATTTAATTTATTTATTAAATGAAATTTCAATTTTTACATTAACAATGCATAAAGTCAAATCAATTTTAGTGAAATGGTGTTTATATGACCAAAAGCATGCCGAAAACATGTGTCCCTCTTAGGTGCCAGCTTTTAGGATCATTGCGAAAATTAAATTTAATTTATTTATTAAATGAAATTTCTATTTTTTCATTAACAATGCATAAAGGTAAATCTATTTTAATGGAATGGTGTTTATATGACCAAAAACATGCCGAAAACATGTGTCGCTCTTAGGTGCTAGCAATTAGGATCATTGCGAAAATTAAATTTAATTTATTTATTAAATGAAATTTCAATTTTTTCATTAACAATGCATAAAGTCAAATCTATTTTGAAAAAAGAGGGTTTATATGACCAAAAGCTTGCCGAAAACATGTGTCGCACTTAGGTGCTAGCTATTAGGATCATTGCGAAAATTAAATTTAATTTATTTATTAAATGAAATTTCAATTATTTTATCAACAACACATAAAGTCGATTTTATTTGATTAAAATCGTGTTTATACGACCAAAAGCATGCCGAAAACATGTGTCGCTCTTAGGTGCTAGCTATTAGGATCATTGCGAAAATAAAAGTTAATTTATTTATTAAATGAAATTTCAATTTTTTCATTAACAATGCATAAAGCTAAATCTATTTTAATGAAATGGTGTTTATATGACAAAAAACATGCCGAAAACATATGTCGCTCGTAGGTGCTAGCTTTTAGGTCCATTGCGAAAATTAAATTTAATTTATTTATTAAATGAAATTTCAATTATTTTATCAACAACACATAAAGTCGATTTTATTTGATTAAAATCGTGTTTATACGACCAAAAGCATGCCGAAAACATGTGTCGCTCTTAGGTGCTAGCTTTTAGGTCCATTGCGAAAATTAAATTTAATTTATTTATTAAATGAAATTTCTATTTTTTCATTAACAATGCATAAAGTTAAATCCATTTTAACGAAATGGTGTTTATATGATCAAAAACATGCCGAAAACATGTGTCGCTCTTAGGTGCTAGCTATTAGGATCATTGCGAAAATTAAATTTTATTTATTTATTAAATGAAATTTCAATTTTTACATTAACAATGCATAAAGTCAAATCAATTTTAGTGAAATAGTGTTTATATGACCAAAAGCATGCCGAAAACATGTGTCGCTCTTAGGTGCTAGCTTTTAGGATCATTGCGAAAATTAAATTAGATTTATTTATTAAACGAAATTTCAATTTTTACATTAACAATGCATAAAGTCAAATCAATTTTAGTGAAATAGTGTTTATATGACCAAAAGCATGCCGAAAACATGTGTCGCTCTTAGGTGCTAGCTTTTAGGATCATTGCGAAAATTAAATTTAATTTATTTATTAAATGAAATTTCAATTTTTTTATCAACAACACATAAAGTCGAATTTATTTGATTAAAATCGTCTTTATACGACCAAAAGCATGCCGAAAACATGTGTCGCACTTAGGTGCTAGCTATTAGGATCATTGCGAAAATTAAATTTAATTTATTTATTAAATGAAATTTCAATTATTTTATCAACAACACATAAAGTCGATTTTATTTGATTAAAATCGTGTTTATACGACCAAAAGCATGCCGAAAACATGTGTCGCTCTTAGGTGCTAGCTTTTAGGTCCATTGCGAAAATTAAATTTACTTTATTTATTAAATGAAATTTCTATTTTTTCATTAACAATGCATAAAGTTAAATCCATTTTAATGAAATGGTGTTTATATGATCAAAAACATGCCGAAAACATGTGTCGCTCTTAGGTGCTAGCTATTAGGATCATTGCGAAAATTAAATTTTATTTATTTATTAAATGAAATTTCAATTTTTACATTAACAATGCATAAAGTCAAATCAATTTTAGTGAAATAGTGTTTATATGACCAAAAGCATGCCGAGAACATGTGTCGCTCTTAGGTGCTAGCTTTTAGGATCATTGCGAAAATTAAATTAGATTTATTTATTAAACGAAATTTCAATTTTTACATTAACAATGCATAAAGTCAAATCAATTTTAGTGAAATAATGTTTATATGACCAAAAGCATGCCGAAAACATGTGTCGCTCTTAGGTGCTAGCTTTTAGGATCATTGCGAAAATTAAATTTAATTTATTTATTAAATGAAATTTCTATTTTTTCATTAACAATGCATAAAGTTAAATCCATTTTAACGAAATGGTGTTTATATGATCAAAAACATGCCGAAAACATGTGTCGCTCTTAGGTGCTAGCTATTAGGATCATTGCGAAAATTAAATTTTATTTATTTATTAAATGAAATTTCAATTTTTTCATTAACAATTCATAAAGTCAAATCTATTTTGAAAAAACAGGGTTTATATGACCAAAAGCTTGCCGAAAACATGTGTCGCACTTAGGTGCTAGCTATTAGGATCATTGCGAAAATTAAATTTAATTTACTTATTAAATGAAATTTCATTTTTTCATTAACAATGCGTAATTTATTTATTAAATGAAATTTCTATCTTTTAATTAACAATGCATTAAATCAAATCTATTTTAATGAAATCGTTTTTATATGACCAAAAGCATGCCAAAAACATGTGTCGCACTTAGGTGCTAGCCATTAGGATCATTGCGAAATATAAATTTAATTTATTTCTTAAATTAAATTTAATTTTTTCATTAACAATGCATTAAGTCAAATCTATTTTATTGAAATCGTGTTTATATAACCATAAGCATGCCGAAAACATGTGTCGCACTTAGGTGCTAGCTATTAGGATCATTGCGAAAATTAAATTTAATTTATTTATTAAATGAAGTTTGAATTTTTTCATTAACAATGCATAAAGTCAAATCTATTAAAATGAAATATTGTTTATTTGACCAAAATCATGCCGAAAACTTGTGTCGCAATTAGGCGCTAGCCATTAGGATCATTGCGAAAATTAAAATTAATATATTTATTAAATGGAATTTCTATTTTTTCATTAACAATGCATAAAGTCAAATCTATTTTAATAAAATAGTGTTTATATGACCAAAAGCATGCCGAAAATATGTGTCGCACTTAGGTGCTAACCATTAGGATCATTGCGAAAATTAAATAAATTTATTAATTAAATGAAATTTCTATTTTTTCATTAACAATGCATGAAGTCAAATTTATTTTATTGAAATCGTCTTTATACGACCAAAAGCATGCCGAAAACATGTGTCGCACTTAGGCGCTACCTTTTAGGATCATTGCGAAAATTTAATTTAATTTATTTATTAAATGAAGTTTGAATTTTTTCATTAACAATGCATAAAGTCAAATCTATTAAAATGAAATATTGTTTATTTGACCAAAATCATGCCGAAAACTTGTGTCGCAATTAGGCGCTAGCCATTAGGATAATTGCGAAAATTAAAATTAATATATTTATTAAATCGAATTTCTATTTTTTCATTAACAATGCATAAAGTCAAATCTATTTTAATGAAATTGTGTTTATATGACCAAAAGCATGCCGAAAACATGTGTCGCACTTAGGCGCTACCTTTTAGGATCATTGCGAAAATTAAATTTAATTTATTTATTAAATGAAGTTTGAATTTCTTCATTAACAATGCATAAAGTCAAATCTATTTAAATGAAATATTGTTTATTTAACCAAAATCATGCCGAAAACTTGTGTCGCAATTAGGTGCTAGCCATTAGGATCATTGCGAAAATTAAAATTAATTTATTTATTAAATGGAATTTCTATTTTTTCATTAACAAAGCATAAAGTCAAATCTATTTTATTGAAATTGTGTTTATATGACCAAAAGCATGCCGAAAACATGTGTCGCACTTAGGCGCTACCTTTTAGGATCATTGCGAAAATTAAATTAAACTTATTTATTAAATGAAATTTCTATTTTTTAATTAACAATGCATTAAGTCAAATCTATTTTAATGAAATCGTGTTTATATGACCAAAAGCATGCCAAAAACATGTGTCGCACTTAGGCGCTCGCTATTAGGATCATTGCGAAAAATAAATTTAATTTATTTATTAAATGAATTTTCAATTTTTTCATTAACAATGCATCATAAAAACAAATCTATTTTAATGAAATATTGTTTATTTGACCTAAAGCATGCCGAAAACTTGTGCCGCAATTAGGTGCTAGCCATTAGGATCATTGCGAAAATTAAAATTAATTTATTTATTAAATGGAATTTCAATTTTTTCATTAACAATGCATAAAGTCAAATCTATCTAAATGAAATATTGTTTATATGACCAAAAGCATGCTGAAAACATGTGTCGCACTTAGGTGCTAGCCATTAGGATCATTGCGAAAATTAAATTAAATTTATTTATTAAATGAAATTTCTATTTTTTAATTAACAATGAATTAAGTCAAATCTATTTTGATGAAATCGTGTTTATACGACCAAAAGCATGCCGAAAACATGTGTCGCACTTAGGTGCTACCTTTTAGGATCATTGCGAAAATTAAATTAAATTTATTTATTAAATGAAATTTGAATATTTTCATTAACAATGCATAAAGTCAAATCTATTTTAATAAAATATTGTTAATTTGACCAAAAGCATGCCGAAAACTTGGGTCGCAATTAGGTGCCAGCCGTTAGGATCATTGCGAAAAATAAATTTAATTTATTAATTAAATGAAATTTTAATTCTTTCATTAACAATGCATAAAGTCAAATCTATTTTAATGAAATTGTGTTTATATGACCAAAAGCATGCCAAAAACATGTGTCGCACTTAGGTGCCAGCCTTTAGGATCATTGCGAAAATAAAATTTAATTTATTAATTAAATGAAATTTTAATTGTTTCATCAATAATGCATAAAGTCAAATCTATTTTAATGAAATCGTGTTTATATGACCAAAGGCATGCGGAAAACATTAGGTGCTAGCCATTAGGATCATTGCGAAAATTAAATTTAATTTATTTATTAAATGAAATTTCAATTTTTTCATTAACAATGCATAAAGTCAAATCTATTTTAATAAAGTAGTGTTTATATGACCAAAAGCATGCCGAAAACATGTGTCGCACTTAGATTCTAGCTATTAGGATCTTTGCGAAAATTAAATTTTATTTATTTATTAAATGAAATTTCAATTTTTTCATTAACAACGCTTAAAGTCAAATCTATTTTAATGAAATCGTGTTTACATGACCAAAAGCAAGCGGAAAACATGTGTCGCACTTGGGTGCTGGCTATTAGGATCATAGCGAAAATTAAATTTAACTTATTTATTAAATGAAATTTCAATTTTTTCATCAACAACACATAAAGTCGAGTTTATTTAATTAAAATCGTGTTTATACGACCAAAAGTATGCCGAAAACCTTTGTCGCACTGAGGTGCTTGCTGTAAGGATCATTGCGAAAATAAATTTTAATTTATTTATTAAATGAAATTTCAATTTTTCATTAATAATGCATAAAGTCAAATCTACTTTAATGAAATCGTGTTTATATGACCAAAGGCATACGGAAAACATGTGTCGCACTTAGGTGCTAGCCATTAGGATCATTGCGAAAATTAAATTTAATTCATTTATTAAATGAAATTTCTATTTTTTAATTAACAATGCATTAAGTCAAATCTATTTTAATGAAATCGTGTTTATATGACCAAAAGCATGCCAAAAACAAGTGTCGCACTTAGGTGCTAGTCATAAGGATCATTGCGAAATATAAATTTAATTTAATTATTAAATTAAATTTTATTTTTTCATTAACAATGCATTAAGTCAAATCTATTTTAATAAAATCGTGTTTACATGACCATAAGCATGCCGAAAACATGTGTCGCACTTAGGTGTTAGCTATTAGGATCATTGCGAAAATTAAATTTAATTTTTTTATTAAATAAAATTTCAATTTTTTCATTAACAATGCATAAAGTCAAATTTATTTTAATGAAGTAGTGTTTATATGACCAAAAGCATGCCGAAAACATGTGTCGCACTTAGATGCTGGCTATTAGGATCTTTGCGAAAATTAAATTTAATTCATTTATTAAATGAAATTTCAATTTTTTCAATAACAATGCATTAAGTCAAATCAATTTTCATGAAAATGTGTTTATATGACCAAAAGCATGCCGAAAACATGTGTCGCACTTAGGTGCTAGCCATTAGGATCATTGCGAAAATAAATTAAATTTATTAATTAAATGAAATTTTAATATTTTCATTAACAAAGCATAAAGTCAAATCTATTTTAGTGAAATGGTGTTTATATGATCAAAAGCATGCCGAAAACATGTGTCGCACTTAGGTGCTAGTCATTAGGATCATTGCGAAAATTAAATTAAATTAATTAATTAAATGAAATTTTAATATTTTCATTAACAAAGCATAAAGTCAAATCTATTTTAGTGAAATGGTGTTTATATGACCAAAAGAATGCCGTAAACATGTGTCGCACTTAGGTGCTAGCTATTAGGATCATTGCGAAAATTAAATTAAATTTATTAATTAAATGAAATTTCCATTTTTTCATTAACAATGCATAAAGTCAAATCTATTTAAGTGAAATAGTGTTTATATGATCAAGAGCATGCCAAAAACTTGTGTCGCACTTAGGTGCTAGCCATTAGGATCATTGCGAAAATTAAATTTAATTTATTTATTAAATAAAATTTCAATTTTTTCATTAACAATGCATAAAGTCAAATCTGTTTTAATAAAATCGTGTTTATATGACCAAAAGAATGCCGAAAACATGTGTCGCACTGAGGTGCTAGCTATCAGGATCATTGCGAAAATTAAATTTGATTCATTTATTAAATGAAATTTCAATTTTTTCATCAACAATGCATAAAGTCGAATTTATTTGATTAAAATCGTGTTTATACGACCATAAGCATGCCAAAAACATGTGTCGCACTTAGGTGCTAGCCATTAGGATCAATGCGAAAATTAAATTTAATTTATTTATTAAATGAAATTTCAATTTTTTCATTAACAATGCATAAAGTCAAATCTATTTTAATTAAATAGTGTTTATATGACCAAAAGAATGCCGTAAACATGTGTCGCACTTAGGTGCTAGCTATTAGGATCATTGCGAAAATTAAATTAAATTTATTAATTAAATGAAATTTCCATTTTTTCATTAACAATGCATAAAGTCAAATCTATTTAAGTGAAATAGTGTTTATATGATCAAGAGCATGCCGAAAACTTGTGTCGCACTTAGGTGCTAGCCATTAGGATCATTACGAAAATTAAATATAATTTATTTATTAAATGAAATTTCAATTTTTTCATTAACAATGCATAAAGTCAAATCTGTTTTAACAAAATCGTGTTCAGATGACCAAAAGCATGCCGAAAACATGTGTCGCACTTAGGTGCTAGCTATTAGGATCATTGCGAAAATTAAATTTAATTTATTTATTAAATGAAATTACAATTTTTTCTTTAACAATGCATAAAGTCGAATTTATTTGATTAAAATCGTGTTTATACGACTATAAGCATGCCGAAAACATGTGTCGCACTTAGGTGCTAGCCATTAGGATCATTGCGAAAATTAAATTTAATTTATTTATTAAATGAAATTTCAATTTTTTTATTAACAATGCATAAAGTTGAATCTATTTTAATGAAATAGTGTTTATATGACCAAAAGCATGCCAAAAACATGTGTCGCACCAAGGTGCTAGCTTTTAGGATCATTGCGAAAATTAAATTTAATTTATTTGTTAAATGAAATTTCAATTTTTTCATTAACAATGCATAATGTCAAATCCATTTTACTGAATTATTGTTTATATGACCAAAAGCATGCAGAAAACATTTGTAGCACTTAGGTGCTAGCCATTAGGATCATTGCGAAAATTAAATTAAATTTATTAATTAAATGAAATTTTAATTTTTTCATTAACAATGCATAAAGTCAAATCTATTTTAATAAAACAGTGTTTATATGACCTGAAGCATGCCGTAAACATGTGTCGCACTTAGGTGCCAGCTATTAGGATCATTGCGAAAATTAAAATTAATTTATTTATTAAATGAAATTTAAATTTTTTCATTAAAAATTTATAAAGTCAAATCTGTTTTAATAAAATCGTGTTTATATGACCAAAAGAATGCCGAAAACATGTGTCGCACTTAGGTGCTAGCTATTAGGATCTTCGCGAAAATTAAATTTAATTTATTTGTTAAATGAAATTTCAATTTTTTCATTAACAATGTATAAAGTCAAATAAATTTTAATGAAATAGTGTTTATATCACCAAAAGAATGCCGTAAACATGTGTCGCACTTAGGTGCTAGCTTTTAGGATCATTGCGAAAATTATATATAATTTATTTATTAAATGAAATTTCAATTTTTTCATTAACAATGCATAAAGTCAAATCTATTTTAATGAAATAGAGTTTATATGACCAAAATAATACCGAAAATATGTTTCGCACTTAGGTTCTAGCTATTAGGATCTTTGCGAAAATTAAATTTAATTAATTTATTAAATGAAATCGTGTCGAGTGCGAACAGCCGTAGCATAGAGACGTGTTTCGTACAGTGTGCCGTGCTATCAGTTGAGGACGCAGTGAGCTATATTTACCCATTATACGTGAAAATTTAATTACAATATTCTCAATTTATAACATAGTTTTACGGTTTTATAATTAATTAACGCCGCTAATATAGTAATTTCTATACATAACGCGCCTTTTGGCGCGGTAAACAAGTACCCCAGCTAGCCAAGGCTGGCGTTGGGGAAAATGAACATGATCCACCCTGTAAGGTGGTGGAAAAGTATAATAATCCCGTCACTAATTTAGTAAATGCATATATTAGTGCTAATCAAACACATACGAATGCAGACATAAATAGCTCGGGTCCATCGACGAGCACTCACAAAAACGCTATCAGTATGGAGGTTGATGCTAGCGTCGATAATACGAATATATTAAAATATCGAAATGGTTTTACTTATAATGCATTTACAATTTTTGTGGAACATCTACAAAAGGACCTTGGACGTTTGCACCCACTAAAAGTGGGTGCCATGATACATGGTAACTCGCAAATAAAAAATAAAATACTCGAAGTGTCTACTGTCGGTCGCAATCGCGTTAAAATTTTGCGAAAACGGCGGCGGCCGCTAATTCTATTATTGAGTCCCCTTTATTTAAGCAGAATAATCTTAAGGCATATATTCCTTGACATTATACGGAAAAGAAAAGCATCATACGCTTTGTTGATACATGTTTTGACGATAAATATATAAAAAGCAACAAAGAATCTGATATCGAAGTTTTACATGTCGATCGTTTTAAAAGAAAATTAATATCGAATTCTGGGGATATCACATATATCCCTAGAGAAACTATGGTTGTCACATTCACAGGAAATAAAATACCAGCAAATATCAAAATAAACTCAGTAAATTTTCTGTTTGAATCCTACGTATATCCCGTAATTCAATGCTATAATAGCTATAGATATGGGCACACAAGTAAAATATGTAATAGTAATCCAGGTTGTAAAAACTGTGGCACACATCACGCGGGTGATTGCACTATGGCGATCCCCCAGTGTGTTAATTGTAAAAGCAACAGTCACATATCCATTTCCAAAGAATGCCCTATTTACTTAAAACAACAAAAAATTAAGAAACTTATGTCAGATACGAATATGTCATTTAAAGATTGCGAAAAAATCGCAGATAACCCGGCTGCTTTTAATAACGTATTATCCGCTAATAAATATTACTCTCTATCAGACCCAAAAGACTTCCCTGAAATTCCCTATAATTATAAACAAAATACACAATATCGCCAAGTTTTTGATACTAAATCATCCTACAGAAATAACTCAGATGTGCTCGCTCAAAGTATATCCACAAATAAGTTTAAAAAAATTATTTCTATTGAAAATAGTACAGCAAAAAAACGGAAAATATATAACCAATTAGACACATCTAATCCAATACATACACAACCGGTCACCCCCAATCCTTATAGGGATGAATTAGTGCAGTGGCGGCTCGTCAACTTTTGGTTTGGTGAGGCACAGTTTTAATATTGTCGACACTTCACTCGGCCAATAAAACATCTGTGTATATACCGGGTGACCCAGGGTTCTGTAAAAGCCCCATAACTTATTTGCTATTTGAGATATCGACTTCTATTTTTCATAAACTGGTACCCACACTTATTCTACATATTTTAAACATATGTATGTTTTTGTACAGGGTGTCCTAGTATAAGTAACAGATCAAAGTTATGTTTTTTTAAATGGAACACCCCATATTTTATACTTAATTTTTAATCCTCTTAAGAAGCTGATAAAAATAGTATAAGATACTATGGGTCTATTATGGACGGTTAGTTAGTTATGGGCAAATTTGTGGCAAAAACATGTACACATTGAAAATATTGCAGAAGCATTCCTAGCAAAGATTGCTTCATTTTTTATACATTAGAACATTTTCCACATCATGAAGAATAATACACATCGGCTTTAGTCCTTTTTGTTAATACTGCTATACAGGGTGTCAACATACGCAAAACAACGGATAACTATTTTTTTCAAATAAAACACCACCACGTTGCCACCAATCTATGGCATTTTTGATAAGCTTTCCAATGATATACAGTTTGCATAACAAAATATTAAGGATTCTTGAGATTTATCAATAAAAACATATTTCTTTTATTACCTTCTGATGATTTATGGATTTTCAGCCAAAACTATGCATTTTCTGGAAAAATTCCGCTCTACAACTTTGGTCTCTTATTATTCTTTCAGAAAATGCATAGTTTAGGCTGAAAATCCAAAAACCAACAGAAGGTTGATATATAGAGTGTTCCATTTGAAAAAAATAGTTATCCGTTATTTTGCGTATGTTGACACCCTGTATAGCAGTATGAACAAAAAAGGACTAAAGCCGATGTGCATTATTCTTCTTGATTTGGAAAATTTTCTAGTGTATAAAAAATGAAGCAATCTTTGCTAGGAAAGCTTCTGCAATGTTTTCAATGTGAACATGTTTTTGCCACAAATTTGCCCATAACTAACCAACCGTCCATAATCTTAGTCTGTAATACCGTCCATACTATCTTATACTATTTTTATCAGCTTCTTAAGAGGATTAAAAATAAAGTATAAAATATGGGGTGTTCCATTTAAAAAAACATAACTTTGATCTGTTACTTATACTGAGACACCCTGTACAAAAACATACATATTTTTAAAATATATAGAATAGGTGTGGGTACTAGTTTATGAAAAATAGAAGTCGGTATCTTAAATAGCAAATAAGTTATGGGGTTTTTACGAAACCCTGGGTCACCCGGTATATCTTTAAGATATTCTATTGTTCAGCAAGAACCACGAGAAGGTGTGAAGATTTTCTTGCCGGAATGGGAAAATTGGAAAGGAAATAATAAGGTTGAACTATTAAATAAAAATAAATAAATATTTAAATTCTATAACAAAAATAAAACTCTACGTAGGTTTATAATAAATAATGGAATGTGTTATGGAAATAAATGGGACAACAAACTTAAAAATACTCTAATAAATATTAAATATAAAATACAACATAAAACTATTCATTTGAAAATAAATAAATTCTTAAACAAAACTAGAAATGTGTATATTGAATATTAAAGAAAACGGATCCTATTTATTTAAAGAGATTGCACAAAAGTGTTTCAAGAAAAATGTAATCAAAAAATTTAAAGGTTTTTATATATTAATGGTATTCTTCTGTTCTTATTTTCAGCAAAATAATCTATAATTTGATCGTAAAAATGTTCATTTTTACAAAGTGTTTTCACAAATTCCTTTTCAATAGCAATGAGTGACATATTTGACAACCTATTTTGGCCTATTTGATTTCTTGTGCATGTTTTTATTCGTTTTAATACGGAAAAACTTCTTTCCACAGATACAGATGTTACCGGTATGGTTACTATTAAAGAAATTAGTTTGTACAATTCAGGCATACATACTTGCAAGTCATTATTCTTTATATATTCTAACATATCCATTGGCATTTTAGACTCACCAAGAAGCTTATCTGAATATAGAACCCACAGTTCATTTCGTAATTGTATTTTGTCAAAAAATGGATATTGCTTAATTAATTCTTCAAACAACTGCAATGGAAACGTTTTTGAATACAGTTCAAACTTACTAACAGAAATTAAATCAAAGAATTTTAATTTACTTAGATCAAAAAATCTTGTTTCGATTTGTCCTACCACTGTATCTAAAATTTCGTAAAATATCTGTTTATATTGTAATCCCGTATCATCTGCATCATCAGAGCGCTTTCGCTTTTTCGGAGGATTTTCTATGTCAGAAAAATGTTTTTCGTATATATGATTAAAATATGTTTCATTGGTTCTAAATTCCTTTAATTTTAAAATAAGTGAAGGTAAACGCCCTCTTGCATACGTGATGTCAGTTAGTTTGTGTTGAAGAATTAAAAATACAACACTTGTTTGTTCAAAAATAAGTGAAGGAATCTAATAAGAAACAGAAATGGTTGTCTTCTAACAATGATTTTAAGCCGTATGCCTCTCTGATAGATATATTATCAAATTTGTCTGAATTAATTATAAAATTGAATACTTCAATTAATTTATTTTTATTTTCATGAATTGTAAAAATAACCCGAGATGTAAAATTCCAACGTGTTTGTGCATTAGATGGTATTCTTGCATTACAAATTTCATCCAATACTGCGGTTCGTTTTGTTGATTTTGAAAAGAAAGCAGAAAATCCTGTTAGATTTGAAAAAATCATTCGTACTTTTTTTATTGAGTTGCACGATTTACTTAGCACTAAATTTAGAACGTGAGCGTGGCAATGAGTAAAAATTGCTTGTGGAGCTACTGATTTTACTTTGGTTTGTAAACCATTCAAATGACCAGCCATAACAGCAGCACCATCATAAGTTTGAGCAATTAATTTTTCTTTGATATTAAATTTTCCAAATGTTTCTGTTAACAAGGTGAATAAATCTTCTGACGTTCGTTGAGAATTTACATCATAAAATCCCATAAACCTTTCAACAAGTGTTCCCTGGATGACGAATCTAAATATAACTGATAATTGAGAAATACAAGTGATATCAGTAGTTTCGTCCACTTGCCATGAAAAAAAATTGGAATTTAAAATTTCACTTTCTATTTGATTCTTCAGTGTGTAACTGATTGAATCAATTAACTCATTTTGAATTGTATTGGAAAGCCCCGAAAAAATTGAAGCATCATCTATTTTTTTTTTTAAATCCCATCCGTTTTACTCATTAACAAAACTAATTCTCGAAAATTCCCCTTATTATTTGAGGTTTCTGATTCGTCATGCCCCCTAAATGACAATTCCTGACTGCACAAAAATATTGTCACATCGATTAATCTTTTTAAAATCCCCCTATTTTCCTTCACGTTGTTATTGTACGTTTCGATTTCAATTTGCCGAGCCGTACTTAAAACATTAACTATATTTTGTTTACCTAAAATGTGAAATTTACAATTTGATGATATATGATCTCTACTTTTGGAATGCTTATCAATAGAACGCGCTAAATTTTTTAAATCGTCATAACCTGTTTTATGCCATACCGACTCATTGCTATTTGAAAACAATATGCAAGGCCAACAAAATAATTTATTTCTAATCATTGTACCTGTCAACCAACTACATTTGTCAAACCATGCACTTTTAAATGATCGATGTTTTTGAATCAATAATAAACTAAGATCAGGGCAAGGCCTTTTGATACCTTTTACATAAACTTTATCATCGTACGACAACCGGCTAAATGGATTATCAAGCAAGAAATTTACGATGTCTTTACAATTTCTCACTGTAAGAGTGCTATTTCCGTCATCCATTATAATATAGGAATAAATACTATTTACTAATAAATATCAATAAGATTACCTTTAATAACTAACGCTGATCAACGGACGGCGGAGTGAAATGAATAGATTACTAACACAGCTGACAATTGCGAGTGCCGCGAGGTTCTCTCTCTCTATCACGCGGGTGATTTCCGACCAATGAGAAGCCTGTGAGGCTCGCCTCCGATATCGAAATAAATCTGCACATTACTTCGAATGTGATATGGGTAAACTGTGTGGAGGCATATTAAGTTGCATAAATTCCTACCGCTCTGGTTCATTTCTGCCTCAAGTTCGGCCTGGATGGGCGCGCTAATTCTGATCATTAAAAATCGGGAATTTTCCGTTAATACATCCATTTATAATTACTGTATAATTAATTATCAATATTAAAGCCAACACGGAAGAAATTTATTGAATAGATTTATATTTTTATAAAATAGTAATTAATGGTGAGGCAGTGCCTGAAAATTAATGGTGAGGCAGTGCCTCACCTGCCTCCCCTGACGAGCCGCCACTGAATTAGTGAACTATAAAAATGATATTGCGGAGGGCATTACAGAAGTATTTGCCACTATCCTATCAAATCCACATCTTTTACAACAAGATAATTTTTATAATGATCTTAAGAACAATATTGCAGATGTTCTTACTAATTTTCTAAATCACAATGGCTCCACAAATACTCAAATTAGTACAATGGAATGCTAGATCCGTTCTAGCCAATAAATATAGTCTCATACAATATTTAAATAAAAATGAAATAGATATTGCACTTATTTCCGAGACGTGGCTTAAGCCAGATCTCACATTCAAAGCTAATGGATACCACTCTATACGGAAGGATCGCGAAAACGGGAAAGGCGGTGTTATGATATTGATTCATAACAAAATTCAATACAAAGAACTCGCGATGACATGTTACGCTCAATGTAAAATTAAGTATTGCGGTATATCTATACAGGTCAATAATAAAGAAGTACACATTATATCTGTTTATAAACCTCCAAATTATTTGTCTTCTATTCAAGATTGGCTCAGGATCATTGATTCATACAAACACTCATGTATAGTTGGTGGGGATTTCAATTCGCATCATCTGTTGTGGGGATCATCCTCGCAGGATAATCAAGGAAGAATCCTAGTCGAGGTATTAGACAACCTCAATCTAACGATTCTAAATAATGGTAGTGAAACTCGAATACGCAATCCTAATCAAAATAAATCTGCAATAGACCTCACTTTTTCTTCACCATATCTAAGTACCAATATCCTTTGGACAACCTGCGAAGACACCTTGGGATCGGACCATTACGTAATTCAGTTCACTCTCAATAGTCATCATGAACGCATGGCTAAAAGGAAAACAACATGTAAATGGAACACGAACGTAGCAAACTGGACCGAGTACACGAAAAATATAAATGAATCAATTCAACACACGCCTTTGAATGAACATAAGCCCCAAGTACTCCTTTCGGCGATAGAAACTAGTGCCCATCTAAGCATGCCAAAGGTCAAACCAGTAACGACTAATTCAAACCCCCCTTGGTGGGACGAACAATGCACATCGGCAATCAATGCTAGGAAACAAACTCTAAAGCAATATAAGTCTCATGGTACATTGGACAACTATTTAAAAGCACAAAAACAATCTGCGGAGACAAAAAAGATTTTAAAAAATAAAGCTCGAGAAAGTTGGAAAAATTTTTGCATTGACATCAATAGAACTGCAACAATGTCCTCAATTTGGAATCAAGTGAAAAGGATAAGCGGCAAAAAATTAAATCTGATGTAAATATCCCTCCTCATATATCAACAAACTTTCTAGATCATATTATAGTCCAATCTGTCTCATCACAACCTCATACAGCTGATATAAACGTTTCCCATTTTTTGACCAATCCATTTACATCTGAGGAGTTATATATTGTTCTCAAAGACGTAAAAAATACATCTCCTGGTTTAGACGGAATCACCTACTCCATGATTCAAAACCTGCCGGAAAATGGGAAAGAATATCTCCTAAATCTGTTCAATATATGGTGGGTTAATATGGAACACTTTCAAGAATTCAGAGACGTTGTAATAATTCCAATATTAAAACCAAACAAAGATAAAATGCTGGAAGCCTCATATCGACCAATATCCTTATTGTCCTGTGTTGTTAAAATATTTGAAAGACTTCTTAAATTAAGACTGGAATGGTGGCTGGAATACAACGATAAATTCCCCACAAGACAATATGGATTTCGGAGAAATCATGGTACAACGGACGCTCTGGTAGATCTTGTAACCAACATACAAAATTCGTTCACAAAAAATAATTATCATCCCTGTTTCTTTGTGGACGTAGAAGGAGCGTATGACGCAATAGTGCTCGACATTCTTGAAAACAAAATGATACAAATGGGTATACCACAAAAAGCTGCTATTAACATTACAGCATTATATAGAAACCGAAATGTATATATTATTAACAATGTTACTGGACAGACTTTAGGTCCCCGGCAAACTTCAAGTGGACTACCGCAAGGGTCCGTGCTAGCTCCCATACTATTTAATATATACACAGCTGATGTTCATGAGATTTTTACACCTAATATTGTATGTGTGCAATATGCCGATGATTTTGTATTACATACATCCTGCAAAAATATATCGCAAGCCTTTCAAAAGTGTCGTCACATAGTATATAGATTAAAACAGTGGTGTATTAAAAATGGATTCGCTATCTCCGAAGAAAAATCAAAAATCGTACTCTTTTCTAGACATCATCCAATTCGGAGAACACATATCAAGACTTGTGGCTACACCGTATCCTTATCTAAAGAAGTTAAATATCTTGGAATGACCTTGGATATTAAATTGTCTTGGAATTTACACATAAAATATATAATAGGAAAGTGCGAAAAGGGAATCAATGTAATTAGAGCTATTTGTAAAACCTGGTGGGGCGCAGAACCGGCCTTGGCAATACTGTTCTACCGTAGCTACATTCGTTCAGTTTTGGATTACGGGTCAACGCTTTACGGATCAGCGTGCTACAGCACAATTCAGAAAATCGCCAGAATCCAGTGCAAAGCCCTTAGAATTGCGATAGGTGCGATGAAATCATCTCCAACGTATACTGTATTAGCCGAATGCGTAGAACCACCCCTGCATATTAGAAGGGAATATTTGTCGAAAAAAGCTATCCTCAAATACAGGTCAACGGAAAAGATGCACATCCTAACAGCTATTAGTTCCCTAAACAACGAGGTACTCACGAACACATATTGGAATATAAGAAACGCACCACCGCTAACAACAGGATTTATTAATACGTCCCATCATACCCAAATGTATACGAGCCCTAAGCCTTATGCATTCCTAAAAAGTTATGAAACCTGCCTCCTCAATATCATACCTGTTGTTCCTACTTATTGTCAATTTGATAACTTGAACACAATAATTCTTAATAGCTATCTAAAAACGGAATTTTCTAATAGTGTACATATATATACCGATGGCTCCAAAAATCCGAATGGAGTAGGTTTTGGCTGTTATATACCACAATACAATATAGAAGTTTATGAACCTATTCATAATCTCTCTTCCATATACACCGCAGAGTCCGTAGCAATTGTAAGGTCGTTACAATGGGCTATTCAAACACAGATCGACAAAATTGTTATAATTACAGATGCCCAGTCTATCCTCAAAACTCTACAGGGTTGTAAATCATACGACAATAACTACGTAATAAATCAGATACGTCAACTAGTTGGGAATTTAGCTACAAACAATCAGGTAGTTGATTTTATCTGGGCAAAAGGTCATTGCAAAATAGAGGGCAACGAAAAAGCAGATACGTTGGCTAAATTAGGTGCCAACACAGACCCAGGAATCAAATATAATACCCTAATCCCCGTCGAAGATCTTAATAAGGATATAAAATCTGCCCTATGGAAAGACGTGGAAGAATATTGGGCTCTCACCCCCAATACACATTATAAAATCATACACTCATCACATCCCAAATGTATACCCCATATAACAACATTTTCAATTCCACGAATGTTATCATCAACTATAACCCGTCTTAAAATTAATCATGGGCTTTTTCCTAAACATCTCTTTAAAATTAAGCTAAAAGGAGACCCTTTATGCTCCTGCGGTGCTATTGGAGATATAAATCATATATTTTTTGAATGTAATGAAAATAAGGTTCATACAGCCCAACTGTATTATGATATAAAACATACGGTGTTTCTTCCTATCAACATGACGCATCTTCTTAGTTTACAAAATATGAATGTGTATAATGCGATATACAATTTTATTAAAAATGCTAATATCAAAATTTAGTTCTAGCTTAATATAGGTTGCATATCATTAATTTCTCCAGTCTCTAATGTGGTATGTTTCCACGAGCCCCCTCCTGTTAGTCTGTAACCTTAACGTCATGAAGGCTCTCATTGACAACCTATTTCCTAATTTGGTGTCCCCGTGTAATCGTTCACATATTGTTTCATACCCAGTAGTAAGTACACTATGTCAAATATACATGAATTATAAACCTAGCCGTGTGTGACGGTATGGCTCAGACCTATGTCAAAAAAAAAAAAAAAAAAATTAAATGAAATTTCAATTTTTTCATTAACAATGCATAAAGTCAAATCTATTTTAATGAAATAGTGTTTATATGACCAAAAGAATGCCGTAAACATGTGTCGCACTTAGGTGCTAGCTATTAGGATCATTGCGAAAATTTAATTTAATTTATATATTAAATGAAATTTCAATTTTTTCATTAACAATGCATAAAGTCAAATCTATTTTCATGAAATAGTGTTTAAATGACCAAAAGCATGCCGAAAACATGTGTCGCACTTAGGTGCAAGCTATTAGGCTCATTGCGAAAATTAAATTTAATTTATTAATTAAATGAA
Source organism: Ocypus olens (assembly GCA_910593695.2). Classification (NCBI taxonomy): domain Eukaryota; kingdom Metazoa; phylum Arthropoda; class Insecta; order Coleoptera; family Staphylinidae; genus Ocypus; species Ocypus olens. The sequence continues at coordinate 36,088,056 of OU343060.1, forward strand.
ATTTTAATTTTTTCATTAACAACGCATAAAGTCAAATCTATTTTAATGAAATAGTGTTTATATAACCAAAAGCATGCCGAAAACATGTGTCGCACTTAGGTGCCAGCTATTAGGATCTTAGCGAAAATTAAATTTATTTTATTTATTAAATGAAATCTCAATTTTTTCAATAACAATGAATAAAGACAAATCTATATTAATGAAATCGAGTTTTTATGACCAAAAGCTAGCCGAAAACATGTGTCGCACTAAGGTGCTAGGTGTTAGGATCATTGCGAAAATTCAATTTAATTTATTTATTAAATGAAATTTCAATTTTTTCATCAACAACACATAAAGTCGAGTTTATTTAATTAAAATCGTGTTTATACGACCAAAAGCATGGCGAAAACATTTGTCGCACTTAGGTGCTCGCCATTAGGATCATTGCGAAAATAAAATTTAATTTATTTACTAAATGAAATTTCAATTTTTTCATTAACAATGCATAAAGTCAAATCTATTTTATTGAAATCGTGTTTAAATGACCAAAAGCATGCCGAAAACATGTGTCGCACTTAGGTGCTAGCTATTAGGATCATAGCGAAAATTAAATTTAATTTATTTATTAAATGAAATTTCAATTTTTTCATTAACAATGCATAAAGTCAAATCTATTTTAATAAAATGGTGTTTATTTGACCAAAAACATGCCGAAAACATGTGTCGCACTTAGGTGTTAGCTATTAGGATCATTGCGAAAATTAAATTTAATTTATTTATTAAATGAAATTTCAATTTTTTTATTAACAATGCATAAAGTTAAATCTATTTTAATAAAATGGTGTTGATATGACCAAAAACATGCCGAAAACATGTGTCGCACTTAGGTGCTAGCTGTTAGGATCCTTGCGAAAATTAAATTAAATTTATTTATTAAATGAAATTTCAATTTTTTCATTAACAATGCATAAAGTCAAATCTATTTTAATGAAATAGTGTTTAAATGACCAAAAGCATGCCGAACAAATGTGTCGCACTTAGGTGCTGGCTATTAGGATCATTGCGAAATTTAAATTTCATTTATTTATTAAATTAAACTTCAATTTTTTGGAATAAAACACTTTAACTTTTTTATACCACTATATTTTATTTATGTGACTAGTTTCGACCATTCACTGGTCATTTTCAAACATAAGTAAATTAAATTACGGCTTTACATTTCTTATATATTACAGGGCTTCAAACAGGGGCGAATACATTATGTCAACCTGGTCGTTAAGCACGGAAATTAATTAATTAATTTTTGCTTTGTGTATTTCGAGTGCTTCCAGTAGATCCATTTTTCGGCCTTTATCCGCTAAATGATCACTGGAAGTACATCTGTGCCGAAATTATGCCGATTTTCCAACAAATGGTTCGAGAAGGTGGATTTATTTTGGTTTAATTTGAATGCTCTTTCGTGCTCTTTTAGTCTTGTATTAAAGTTTCGACCAGATTGACCAATGTATACGCCTTTACAATCTGGACATGTTAATTTATATATTCCTGATTTTTCCATTTTATTAATTTTGTTTTTAGGATTATGTATTAAGTTGCTTAATTTATTATAAGGTTTAAACACCACATTGACGTTGCATTTCTCGGTGATTCTTTTAATTTTTAAACTAACCATTCCAAAATAGGTTAGTGGTTTAAATGAGGTTTTGTTCTGGAGAATTTATTTTTGGGTATAAATATTGGTTAATTTCTTTCATTTTGAACTTGTGGATTAATTGATTGACTAGTGATTCAGTATACCCATTGTTAGTGGCAATTTGTTTAATAGTATCAATTTCGTTTTTTAATTGCAAAGGATTTAGTGGCAGTTTGAATGCTCTATGTGTCATTGAGTTAAAACTCGCTATTTTTTGTTTGTAAGGGTGACGGGAATGGATGGGGATTATGGAGTCTGTGTAAGTAGGTTTTCTGTAAACATTAAAGTTTAGTTTTTTATTTATTCTTGTAAGTGAAAGATCTAAGAAGTTAATGCAGTTTTCAGTCTCAGTTTCCACGGTAAAATTTATTGAGGGGTGTATCGAGTTAATAAAATTTAAGAATTGATTAATCTGTCTGTCTGTTCCTTTAAAGCATGCAATGATATCGTCGACATACCTATACCAGAAATTAATATGTTTTTTGCCTAGGGGTGAATTTAGTATTATTTTAGTAAGGTTATCCATGAATATTTCGGCTAGCAATGGGCTGAGCGGGGAACCCATTGGTAAACCTTCTGTTTGTGAGTAAAATTTGTTATTGAAAGAGAAGTAGTTATGTTTTAGTATTATGTCAAGGAGAGCTAAAAAGTCAGATTTTACTATAGGATTAACGTTATTTTGATCTAAGTGCTCAGTTATTAGTTTAACGCAATCTTCGGGGGGAATTTGTGCAAACATATTAGTTACGTCAAAGGATACCAGTTCACAATTATTTTCTATTGTTAGGTTTTGTAACTGATTTGTTAGTTCCATAGAGTTTTTAATAGCATGAGGGTCAGTGGTATAAAAAAGTTAAAGTGTTTTATTCCAATCAACAATCAAGATGTACCACGAAGTAAACGCCGCCAACATTAAACTTTCAATTTTTTCATTAACAATGCATTAAGTTAAATCTATTTTAATGAAATAGTATTAATATAACCAAAAGCATGCTAAACACATGTGTCGCACTTAGGTGCTGGCTATTAGGATCATTGCAAAAATTATATTTAATTTATTTATTAAATGAAATTTCAATTTTTTCATTAACAATGCTTAAAGTCAAATCCATTTGAATGAAATAGTGTTTGTATGACCAAAAGCATACCGAAAACAGGTGTCGCACTTAGGTGCTAGCTATAAGGATCATTGCGAAAATTAAATTTAATTCATTTATTAAATGAAATTTAAATTTTTTTATCAACAACACATAAAGTCGAATTTATTTGATTAAAATCGTGTTTATATGACCAAAAGCATGCCGAAAACATGTGTCGCACTTAGGTGCTAGCTTTTAGGATCATTGCGAAAATTAAAATTAATTTATTTATTAAATGAAATTTCAATTTTTTCATTACCAATGCATAAAGTCAAATCTATTTGAATGAAATAGTGTTTATATGACCAAAAGCATACCGAACATTTGTGTCGCACTTAGGTGCTGGCCATTAGGATCATTGCAAAAATTAAATTAAAATTATTTATTAAATGAAATTTCAATTTTTTCATTAACAATGCATAAAGTCGAATCAATTTTAATAAAATAGTGTTTATATGACCAAAAGTATGCCGAACACATGTGTCGCACTTAGGTGCTGGCTTTTAGGATCATTGCGAAAATTAAATTAAATTTATTTAATAAATGAAATTTCAATTTTTTTTTAACAATGCATAAAGTCAAATCTGTTTTAGCGAAATCGTGTTTATATGACCAAAAGCATGCCGAAAACATGTGTCGCACTTAGGTGCTAGCCATTAGGATCATTGCGAAAATTAAATTTAATTTATTTATTAAATGAAATTTCAATTTTTTCATTAACAATGCATAAAGTCTAATCTATTTTAATGAAATATTGTTTATATGACCAAAAGCATGCCGAAAACATGTTTCGCACTAAGGTGCTAGCCATTAGGATCATTGCGAAAATTAAATTTAAGTTATTAATTAATTGAAATTTTAATTTTTTCATAAACAATGCATAAAGTCAAATCAATTTTAAGGAAATATTGTTTATATGACCAAAAGCATGCCGTAAACATGTGTCGCACTTAGGTGCTAGCTATTGGGATCATTGCGAAAATTAAATTAAATTTATTTATTCAATGAAATTTCAATTTTTTTAAAAACAATGCATGAAGTCAAATCTATTTTAATAAAATAGTGTTTATATGACCAAAAGCATGGCGAAAACATGTGTCGCACTAAGGTGCTAGCCATTAGGATCATTGCGAAAAAAATTTATTTTAAATTTAATTTATTAATTAATTGAAATTTTAAGTTTTTCATAAACAATGCATAAAGTCAAATCAATTTTAACAAAATATTTTTTATATGACGAAAAGCATGCCGTAAACATGTGTCGCACTTAGGTGCTATCTATTGGGATCATTGCGAAAATTAAATTAATTTTATTTATTAAATGAAATTTCTATTTTTTCATTAACAATGCTTAAAGTCAAATCTATTTTAATGAAATAGTGTTTATATGAAAAAAGCATGCCGAAAACATGTGTCGCACTGAGGTGCTAGCTTTCAGGATCATTGCGAAAATTAAATTTAATTTATTTATTAAATGAAATTTCTATTTTTTCAATAACAATACATAAAGTCAAATCTATTTAAAAAAATAGTGTTTATATGACCAAAAGCATGCCAAAAACATGTGTCGCACTTAGGTGATAACCGGTAGGATAATTGCGAAAATTAAATTAAATTTATTTTTTATATGAAATTTCTGTTTTTTCATTAACAATGCATAAAGTTAAATCTATCTTAATGAAATCGTGTTAATACGACCAAAAGCATGCCGAAAACTTGTGTCGCACTTAGGTGCTAGCTATTAGGATCATTGCGAAAATTAAATTAAATTTATTTATTAAATGAAATTTCAATTTTTTCATTAACAATGCATAAAGTCAAATCTATTTTCATGAAGTAGTGTTTATATGACCAAAAGCATGCCGAAAACATGTGTCGCACTTAGGTGCCAGCCATTAGGATCAATGCGAAAATTAAATTTAATTCATTTATTAAATGAAATTTCAATTTTTTCATTAACAATGCATCAAGTCAAATCTATCTTAATAAAATAGTATTTAACCGACCAAAAGCATGCCGAAAACATGTGTCGCACTTAGGTGCTAGCTATTAGGATCATTGCGAAAATTAAATTTAATTTATTTATTAAATGAAGTTTAAATTTTTTCATTAACAATGCATAAAGTCAAATCTATTTTATTGAAACAGTGTTAATATGACCAAAAGCATGCCAAAAACATGGGTCGCACTCAGGTGCTAGCTATTAGGATCTTTGCGAAAATTAAATTTAATTTATTTATTAAATGAAATTTCAATTTTTTCATTAACAATGCATAAAGTCGAATCTATTTTAATTAAATAGTGTTTATATGACCAAAAGAATGCCGTAAACATGTATCGCACTTAGGTGCTAGCTATTAGGATCATTGCGAAAATTAAATTACATTTATTAATTAAATCAAATTTCCATTTTTTCATTAACAATGCATAAAGTCAAATCTATTTAAATGAAATAGTGTTTATATGATCAAGAGCATGCCGAAAACTTGTGTCGCACTTAGGTGCTAGCCATTAGGATCATTGCGAAAATTAAATTTAATTTATTTATTAAATGAAATTTCAATTTTTTCATTAACAATGCATAAAGTCAAATCTGTTTTAACGAAATCGTGTTTATATGACCAAAAGCATGCCGAAAACATGTGTCGCACTAAGGTGCTAGCTATCAGGATCATTGCGAAAATTAAATTTAATTTATTTATTATATGAAATTTCAATTTTTTCATCAACAATGCATAAAGTCGAATTTATTTGATTAAAATCGTGTTTATACGACCATAAGAATGCCAAAAACATGTGTCGCACTTAGGTGCTAGCCATTAGGATCATTGCGAAAATTAAATTAAATTTATTAATTAAATGAAATTTTAATTTTTTCATTAACAATGCATAAAGTCAAATCAATTCTTATGAAATTGTGTTTATATGACCAAAAGCATACCGAAAACATGTGTCGCACTTAGGTGCTAGCCATTAGGATCATTGCGAAAATTAAATTAAATTTATTAATTAAATGAAATTTTAATTTTTTCCTTAACAATGCATAAAGTCAAATCAATTTTCATGAAATTGTGTTTATATGACCAAAGGCATGCCAAAAACATGTGTCGCACTTAGGTGCTAGCCGTTAGGATCATTGCGAAAATTAAATTAAATTTATTAATTAAATGAAATTTCAATTTTTTCATCAACAATGCATAAAGTCGAATTTATTTGATTAAAATCGTGTTTATACGACCATAAGCGTGCCAAAAACATGTGTCGCACTTAGGTGCTAGCCATTAGGATCATTGCGAAATATAAATTAAATTTATTAATTAAATGAAATTTTAATTTTTTCATTAACAATGCATAAAGTCAAATCAATTTTCATGAAATTGTGTTTATATGACCAAAAGCATGCCGAAAACATGTGTCGCACTTAGGTGCTAGCCATTAGGATCATTGCGAAAATTAAATTAAATTTATTAATCAAATGAAATTTCAATTTTTTCATCAACAATGCATAAAGTCGAATTTATTTGATTAAAATCGTGTTTATACGACCATAAGCATGCCAAAAACATGTGTCGCACTTAGGTGCTAGCCTTTAGGATCATTGCGAAAATTTAATTTAATTTATTAATTAAATGAAATTTTAATTTTTTCATTAACAATGCCTAAAGTCAAATCTATTTTAGTGAAATGGTGTTTATATGATCATGAGCATGCCGAAAACATGTGTCGCACTGAGGTGCTAGCTATTAGGCTCATTGCGAAAATTAAATTTAATTTATTTATTAAATGAAATTTCAATTTTTTCATTAACAATGCTTAAAGTTGAATCTATTTTAATGAAATAGTGTTTATATGACCAAAAACATGCCAAAAACATGTGTCGCACTTAGGTGCTAGCTTTTAGGATCATTGCGAAAATTAAATTTAATTTATTTGTTAAATGAAATTTCAATTTTTTCATTAACAATGCATAATGTCAAATCCATTTTACTGAATTATTGTTTATATGACCAAAAGCATGCAGAAAACATTTGTCGCACTTAGGTGCTAGCCATTAGGATCATTGCGAAAATTAAATTAAATTTATTAATTAAATGAAATTTTAATTTTTTCTTTAACAATGCATAAAGTCAAATCTATTTTAATAAAACAGTGTTTATATGACCTGAAGCATGCCGTAAACATGTGTTGCACTTAGGTGCCAGCTATTAGGATCATTGCGAAAATTAAAATGAATTTATTTATTAAATGAAATTTCAATTTTTTCATTAAAAATTTATAAACTCAAATCTATTTAAATAAAATAGTGTTTATATGACCAAAAGCATGCCGAAAACATGTATCGCACTTAGGTGCTAGCTATTAGGAACTTCGCGAAAATTAAATTTAATTTATTTGTTAAATGAAATTTCAATTTTTTCATTAACAATGTATAAAGTCAAATCTATTTTAATGAAATAGAGTTTATATGACCAAAAGAATACCGAAAATATGTTTTGCACTTAGGTTCTAGATATTAGGATCTTTGCGAAAATTAAATTTAATTAATTTATTAAATGAAATCGTGTCGAGTGCGAACAGCCGTAGCATAGAGACGTGTTTCGTACAGTGTGCCGTGCTATCAGTTGAAGACGCAGTGATCTATATTTACCCATTATACGTGAAAATGTAATTACAATTTTCTCAATTTATAACATAGTTTTACGGTTTTATAATTAATTAACGCCGTTAATATAGTAATTTCTATACATAACGCGCCTTTTGGCGCGGTAAACAAGTACCCCAGCTAGCCAAGGCTGGCGTTGGGGAAAATGAACATGATCCACCCTGTAAGGTGGTGGAAAAGTATAATAATCAAGTCACTAATTTAGTAAATGCATATATTAGTGCTAATCAAACACATACGAATGCAGACATAAATAGCTCGGGTCCATCGACGAGCACTCACAAAAACACTATCAGTATGGAGGTTGATGCTAGCGTCGATAATACGAATATATTAAAATATCGAGATGGTTTTACTTATAATGCATTTACAATTTTTGTGGAACATCTACAAAAGGACCTTGGACGTTTGCACCCACTAAAAGTGGGTGCCATGATACATGGTAACTCGCAAATAAAAAATAAAATACTCGAAGTGTCTACTGTCGGTCGCAAACGCGTTAAAATTTTAGCGAAAACGGCGGCGGCCGCTAATTCTATTATTGAGTCCCCTTTATTTAAGCAGAATAATCTTAAGGCATATATTGCTCGACATTATACGGAAAAGAAAGGCATCATACGCTTTGTTGATACATGTTTTGACGATAAATATATAAAAAGCAACATAGAATCTGATATCGAAGTTTTACATGTCGATCGTTTTAAAAGAAAATTAATATCGAATTCTGGGGATATCACATATATCCCTAGAGAAACTATGGTTGTCACATTCGCAGGAAATAAAATACCAGCAAATATCAAAATAAACTCAGTAAATTTTCTGTTTGAATCCTACGTATATCCCGTAATTCAGTGCTATAATTGCTATAGATATGGGCACACAAGTAAAATATGTAATAGTAATCCAGGTTGTAAAAACTGTGGCACACATCACGCGGGTGATTGCACTATGGCGAACCCCCAGTGTGTTAATTGTAAAAGCAACAGTCACATATCCATTTCCAAAGAATGCCCTATTTACTTAAAACAACAAAAAATTAAGAAACTTATGTCAGATACGAATATGTCATTTAAAGAATGCGAAAAAATCGCAGATAACCCGGCTGCTTTTAATAACGTATTAACCGCTAATAAATATTACTCTCTATCAGACCCAAAAGACTTGAAATTCCCTATAATTATAAACAAAATACACAATATCGCCAAGTTTTTGATACTAAATCATCCTACAGAAATAACTCAGATGTGCTCGCTCAAAGTATATCCACAAATAAGTTTAAAAAAATTATTCCTATTGAAAATAGTACAGCAAAAAAACGGATAACATATAACCAATTAGACACATCTAATCCAATACATACACAACCGGTCACCCCCAATCCTTATAGGGATGAATTAGTGAAATATAAAAATGATATTGCGGAGGGCATTACAGAAGTATTTGCCACTATCCTATCAAATCCACATCTTTTACAACAATATAATTTTTATAATGATCTTAAGAACAATATTGCAGATGTTCTTACTAATTTTCTAAATCACAATGGCTCCACAAATACTCAAATTAGTACAATGGAATGCTAGATCCGTTCTAGCCAATAAATATAGTCTCATACAATATTTAAATAAAAATGAAATAGATATTGCACTTATTTCCGAGACGTGGCTTAAGCCAGATCTCACATTCAAAGCTAATGGATACCACTCTATACGGAAGGATCGCGAAAACGGGAAAGGCGGTGTTATGATATTGATTCATAACAAAATTCAATACAAAGAACTCGCGATGACATGTTACGCTCAATGTAAAATTGAGTATTGCTTTATATCTATACAGGTCAATAATAAAGAAGTACACATTATATCTGTTTATAAACCTCCAAATTATTTGTCTTCTATTCAAGATTGGCTCAGGATCATTGATTCATACAAACACTCATGTATAGTTGGTGGGGATTTCAATTCGCATCATCTGTTGTGGGGATCATCCTCGCAGGATAATCAAGGAAGAATCCTAGTCGAGGTATTAGACAACCTCAATCTAACGATTCTAAACAATGGTAGTGAAACTCGAATACGCAATCCTAATCAAAATAAATTTGCTATAGACCTCACTTTTTCTTCACCATATCTAAGTACCAATATCCTTTGGACAACCTGCGAAGACACCTTGGGATCGGACCATTACGTAATTCAGTTCACTCTCAATAGTCATCATGAACGCATGGCTAAAAGGAAAACAACATGTAAATGGAACACGAACGTAGCAAACTGGACCGAGTACACGAAAAATATAAATGAATCAATTCAACACACGCCTTTGAATGAACATAAGCCCCAAGTACTCCTTTCGGCGATAGAAACTAGTGCCCATCTAAGCATGCCAAAGGTCAAACCAGTAACGACTAATTCAAACCCCCCTTGGTGGGACGAACAATGCACATCGGCAATCAATGCTAGGAAACAAACTCTAAAGCAATATAAGTCTCATGGTACATTGGACAACTATTTAAAAGCACAAAAACAATCTGCGGAGACAAAAAAGATTTTAAAAAATAAAGCTCGAGAAAGTTGGAAAAATTTTTGCCTTGACATCAATAGAACTGCAACAATGTCCTCAATTTGGAATCAAGTGAAAAGGATAAGCGGCAAAAAAATTAAATCTAATGTAAATATCCCTCCTCATATATCAACAAACTTTCTAGATCATATTATAGTCCAATCTGTCTCATCACAACCTCATACAGCTGATATAAACGTTTCCCATTTTTTGACCAATCCATTTACATCTGAGGAGTTAGATATTGTTCTCAATGACGTAAAAAATACATCTCCTGGTTTAGACGGAATCACCTACTCCATGATTCAAAACCTGCCGGAAAATGGGAAAAAATATCTCCTAAATCTGTTCTATATATGGTGGGTTAATATGGAACACTTTCAAGAACTCAGAGACGTTGTAATAATTCCAATATTAAAACCAAACAAAGATAAAATGCTGGAAGCCTCATATCGACCAATATCCTTATTGTGCTGTGTTGTTAAAATATTTGAAAGACTTATTAAATTAAGACTGGAATGGTGGCTGGAATACAACGATAAATTCCCCACAAGACAATATGGATTTCGGAGAAATCATGGTACAACGGACGCTCTGGTAGATCTTGTTACCAACATACAAAATTCGTTCACAAAAAATAATTATCATCCCTGTTTCTTTGTGGACTTAGAAGGAGCGTATGACGCAATAGTGCTCGACATTCTTGAAAACAAAATGATACAAATGGGTATACCACAAAAAGCTGCTATTAACATTACAGCATTATATAGAAACCGAAATGTATATATTATTAACAATGTTACTGGATAGACTTTAGGTCCCCGGCAAACTTCAAGTGGACTACCGCAAGGGTCCGTGCTAGCTCCCATACTATTTAATATATACACAGCTGATGTTCATGAGATTTTTACACCTAATATTGTATGTGTGCAATATGCCGATGATTTTGTATTACATACATCCTGCAAAAATATATCGCAAGCCTTTCAAAAGTGTCGTCACATAGTATACAGATTAAAACAGTGGTGTATTAAAAATGGATTCGCTATCTCCGAAGAAAAATCAAAAATCGTACTCTTTTCTAGACATCATCCAATTCGGAGAACACATATCAAGACTTGTGGCTACATCGTATCCTTATCTAAAGAAGTTAAATATCTTGGAATGACCTTGGATATTAAATTGTCTTGGAATTTACACATAAAATATTTAATAGGAAAGTGCGAAAAGGGAATCAATGTAATTAGAGCTATTTGTAAAACCTGGTGGGGCGCAGAACCGGCCTTGGCAATACTGTTCTACCGTAGCTACATTCGTTCAGTTTTGGATTACGGGTCAACGCTTTACGGATCAGCGTGCTACAGCACAATTCAGAAAATCGCCAGAATCCAGTGCAAAGCCCTTAGAATTGCGATAGGTGCGATGAAATCATCTCCAACGTATACTATATTAGCCGAATGCGTGGAACCACCCCTGCATATTAGAAGGGAATATTTGTCGAAAAAAGCTATCCTCAAATACAGGTCAACGGAAAAGATGCACATCCTAATAGCTGTTAGTTCCCTAAACAACGAGGTACTCACGAACACATATTGGAATATAAGAAACGCACCACCGCTAACAACAGGATTTATTAATACATCCCATCATACCCAAATGTATACGAGCCCTAAGCCTTATGCATTCCTAAAAAGTTATGAAACCTGCCTCCTCAATATCATACCTGTTCTTCCTACTTATTGTCAATTTGATAACTTGAACACAATAATTCTTAATAGCTATCTAAAAACGGAATTTTCTAATAGTGTACATATATATATATATATATATATATATATATATATATATATATATATATATATATATATATATATATATATATATATATATATATATATATATATATATATATATATATACCGATGGCTCCAAAAATCCGAATGGAGTAGGTTTTGGCTGTTATATACCACTATACAATATAGAAGTTTATGAACCTATTCATAATCTCTCTTCCATTTACACCGCAGAGTCCGTAGCAATTGTAAGGTCGTTACAATGGGCTATTCAAACACAGATCGACAAAATTGTTATAATTACAGATGCCCAGTCTATCCTCAAAACTCTACAGGGTTGTAAATCATACGACAATAACTACGTAATAAATCAGATACGTCAACTAGTTGGGAATTTAGCTACAAACAATCAGGTAGTTGATTTTATCTGGGCAAAAGGTCATTGCAAAATAGAGGGCAACGAAAAAGCAGATACGTTGGCTAAATTAGGTGCCAACACAGACCCAGGAATCAAATATAATACCCTAATCCCCGTCGAAGATCTTAATAAGGATATAAAATCTGCCCTATGGAAAGACGTGGAAGAATATTGGGCTCTCACCCCCAATACACATTATAAAATCATACACTCATCACATCCCAAATGTATACCCCATATAACAACATTTTCAATTCCACGAATGTTATCATCAACTATAACCCGTCTTAAAATTAATCATGGGCTTTTTCCTAAACATCTCTTTAAAATTAAGCTAAAAGGAGACCCTTTATGCTCCTGCGGTGCTATTGGAGATATAAATCATATATTTTTTGAATGTAATGAAAATAAGGTTCATACAGCCCAACTGTATTATGATATAAAACATACAGTGCTTCTTCCTATCAACATGACGCATCTTCTTAGTTTACAAAATATGAATGTGTATAATGCGATATACAATTTTATTAAAAATGCTAATATCAAAATTTAGTTCTAGCTTAATATAGGTTGCATATCATTAATTTCTCCAGTCTCTAATGTGGTATGTTTCCACGAGCCCCCTCCTGTTAGTCTGTAACCTTAACGTCATGAAGGCTCTCATTGACAACCTATTTCCTAATTTGGTGTCCCCGTGTAATCGTTCACATCCCTATCGTTTCATACCCTATGTCAAATATACTTAAATTATAAACCTAGCCGTGTGTGACGGTATGGCTCAGGCCTATGTCAAAAAAAAAAAAAAAATTAAATGAAATTTCAATTTTTTCATTAACAATGCATAAAGTCAAATCTATTTTAATGAAATAGTGTTTATATGACCAAAAGAATGCCGTAAACATGTGTCGCACTTAGGTGCTAGCTATTAGGATCATTGCGAAAATTAAATTTAATTTATTTATTAAATGAAATTTCAATTTTTTCATTAACAATGCATAAAGTCAAATCTATTTTCATGAAATAGTGTTTAAATGACCAAAAGCATGCCGAAAACATGTGTCGCACTTAGGTGCAAGCTATTAGGCTCATTGCGAAAATTAAATTAAATTTATTAATTAAATGAAATTTTAATTTTTTCATTAACAACATATAAAGTCAAATCTATTTTAATGAAATAGTGTTTATATGACCAAAAGCATGCCGAAAACATGTGGCGCACTTAGGTGCCAGCTATTAGGATCTTAGCGAAAATTAAATTTATTTTATTAATTAAATGAAATCTCAATTTTTTCAATACCAATGAATAAAGTCAAATCTATTTTAATGAAATCGAGTTTATATGACCAAAAGCTAGCCGAAAACATGTGTCGCACTTAGGTGCTAGGTGTTAGGATCATTGCGAAAATTCAATTTAATTTATTTATTAAATGAAATTTCAATTTTTTCATCAACAACACATAAAGTCGAGTTTATTTAATTAAAATCGTGTTTATACGACCAAAAGCATGACGAAAACATTTGTCGCACTTAGGTGCTAGCCATCAGGATCATTGCGGAAATAAAATTTAATTTATTTACTAAATGAAATTTCAATTTTTTCATTAACAATGCAAAAAGTCATATCTATTTTAATAAAATAGAGTTTATATGACCAAAAGCATGCCGAAAACATGTGTCCACTTAGGTGCTAGCTATTAGGATCATAGCGAAAATTAAATTAAATTTATTTATTAAATGAAATTTCAATTTTTTCATTAACAATGCATAAAGTCAAATCTATTTTTAAAAATAGAGTTTATATGACCTAAAGCATGCCGAAAACATGTGTCGCACTTAGGTGCTAGCTATAAGGATCATTGCGAAAATTAAATTTAATTTATTTATTAAATAAAATTTCTATTTTTTCATTAACAATGCATAAAGTCAAATCTATTTTAAAAAAATTGTGTTTATATGACCAAAAGCATGCCGAAAACATGTGTCGCACTTAGGTGCTAGCTATTAGGATCATAGCGAAAATTAAATTTAATTTATTTATTAAATGAAATTTCAATTTTTTCATTAACAATGCATAAAGTCAAATCTATTTTTAAAAATAGAGTTTATATGACCTAAAGCATGCCGAAAACATGTGTCGCACTTAGGTGCTAGCTATAAGGATCATTGCGAAAATTAAATTTAATTTATTTATTAAATAAAATTTCTATTTTTTCATTAACAATGCATAAAGTCAAATCTATTAAAAAAAATAGGGTTTAAATGACCAAAAGCATGTCGAACACATGTGTCGCACTTAGGTGCTAGCTATTAGGATCATCGCGAAAATTAAATTTAATTTATTTATTAAATGAAATTTTAATTTTTTCATTAACAATGCATAAAGTCAAATCTATTTTAAAAAAATTGTGTTTATATGACCAAAAGCATGTCGAAAACATATGTCGCACTTAGGTGCTAGCTATTAGGATCATTGCGAAAATTTAATCTAATTTATTTATTAAATGAAATTTCATTTTTCTCATTAACAATGCATAAAGTTAAATCTATTTTAATAAAATAGTGTTGAAATGACCAAAAATATGCCGAAAACAGGTGTCGCACTTGGGTGCTAGCTATAAGGATCATTGCGAAAATTAAATTAAATTTATTTATTAAATGAAATTTCAATTTTTTTATTAACAATGCATAAAGTCAAATATATTTAATTGAAATAGTGTTTATATGACCAAAACCATGTTGAACACATGTGTCGCACTTAGGTGCTGGCTATCAGGATCATTGCGAAAATTAAATTAAATTTATTTATTAAATGAAATTTCTATTTTTTTATTCACAATGCATAAAGTCAAATCCATTTCAATAAAATCGTGGTCATTTGACCAAAAGCATGCCAAAAACATGTGTCGCACTTGGGTGCTAGCTATTAGGATCTTTGCGAAAACTAAATTTAATTTATTTAATAAATGAAATTTCAATTTTTTCATTAACAATGCATTAAGTCAAATCTATTTTAATGAAATAGGGTTTATTTGACCAAAAGAATGCCGTAAACATGTGTCGCACTTAGGTGCTAGCTTTAAGGATCATTGCGAAAATTAAATTAAATTTATTAATTAATTGAAATTTCAATTTTTTCATTAACAATGCACAAAGTCAAATCTATTTTAATGAAATAGTGTTTATATGACCAAAAGCATGCCGAAAACATGTGTCGCACTTAGGTGCTAGCTTTTAGGATCATTACGAAAATTAAATTTAATTTATTTATTAAATGAAATTTCAATTTTTTCATTAACAATGCATAAAGTCAAATCTATTTTTATGAAATAGTGTTTACATTACAAAGAGTATGCCGAAAACATGTGTCGCACTTAGGTGCTAGCCATTAGAATCATTGCGAAAATTAAATTTAATTTATTAATTAAATGAGATTTTAATTTTTTCATTAACAATGCATCAAGTCAAATCTATTTTAATGAAATAGTGTTTATAAGACCTAAAGCATGCCGAAAATATGTGTCGCACTCAGGTGCTAGCCATTAGGATCATTGCGAAAATTAAATTTAATTTATTATTTAAATGAAATTTTAATTTTTTCATAAACAATGCATAAAGTCAAATATATTTTAATGAAATAGTGTTTATATGACCAAAAGCATGCCGTAAACATGTGTCGCACTTAGGTGCTAGCCATTAGGATCTGTGCGAAAATTAAATTTAATTTATTAATTAAATGAAATTTTTATTTTTTCATTAACAATGCATAAATTCAAATCTATTTTAATGAAATCGTGTTTATATGACCAAAAGCATGCGGAAAACATGTGTCGCACTTAAGTGCCAGCTATTAGGATCATTGCGAAAATTAAATTTAATTTTTTTATTAAATGAAATTTCCATTTTTTCATTAAGAAAGCATAAAGTCAAATCTATTTTAATGAAATAGTGTTTATTTGACCAAAAGAATGCCGTAAACATGTGTCGCACTTAGGTGCTAGCTATTAGGATCATTGCGAAAATTATATTAAATTTATTTATTAATTGAAATTTCAATTTCTTCATTAACAATGCATAAAGTCAAATCTATTTTAATAAAATAGTGTTTATTTGAACAAAAGAATGCCGAAAACATGTGTCGCACTTAGGTGCTGGCAATTAGAATCATAGCGAAAATTAAATTTAGTTTATTTATTAAATGAAATTTCAATTTTTTCATTACCAATGCATAAAGTTAAATCTGTTTTAATAAAATAGTGTTTATATGAGCAAAAGCATGCCGAAAACATGTGTTGCACTTAGGTGATAGCCGTTAGAATCATTGCGAAAATTAAATTAAATTAATTTATAAAATGAAATTTCAATTTTTTCATTAACAATGCATAAAGTCAAATCCATTTTAATAAAATTGTGTTTATATGACCAAAAGCATGCCGAAAACATGTGTCGCACTTAGGTGCCAGCCATTAGGATCATTGCGAAAATTAAATTTAATTTATTTATTAAATGAAATTTCAATTTTTTCATTAACAATGCATAAAGTCGAATCTATTTTAATAAAATAGTGTTTAAATGACCAAAAGCATGCCGATAACATGTGTCGCACTTAGGTGCTAGCTATTAGGATCATTGCGAAAATTAATTTTAATTTATTTATTATATGAAATTTCTATTTTTTCATTAACAATGCATAAAGTCAAATCAATTTTAATGGAACATTGTTTATATGCCCGAAAGCATGCCGAAAACGTGTGTGGCACTTAGGTGCCAGCCATAAGGATCTTTGCGAAAATTAAATTTAATTTATTTATTTAATGAAATTTCAAATTTTTCATTAACAATGCATAAAGTCAAATTAATTTTAGTGAAATAGTGTTTATATGACCAAAAGCATGCCGAAAACATGTGTCGCACTTAGGTGCTAGCTATTAGGATCATTGCGAAAATTAATTTTAATTTATTTATTATATGAAATTTCTATTTTTTCATTAACAATGCATAAAGTCAAATCAATTTTAGTGAAATAGTGTTTATATGACCAAAAGCATGCCGAAAACATGTGTCGCACTTAGGTGCTCGCTATCAGGATCATTGCGAAAATTAAATTTAATATATTTATTAAATGAAGTTTCAATTTTTTCATTAACAATGCATAAAGTCAAATCTATTTTAATGAAATCGTGTTTATATGACCAAAAGGCATGCCGAAAACATGTGTCGCACTTAAGTGCTAGCTATTAGGATCATTGCGAAAATAAAATTTAATTTATTTATTAAATGAAATTTCAATTTTTTCATTAACAAAGCATAAAGTCATATCTATTTTAATAAAATAGTGTTTATATGACCAAAAGCATGCCGAAAACATGTGTCGCACTTAGGTGCTAGTTATTAGGATCATTGCGAAAATTAAATTAAATTCATTTATTAAATGAAATTTTAATTTTTTCATTAACAATGCATAAAATCAAATCTATTTTAAAGTAATCGTGTTTATATGACCAAAAGCATGCCGAAAACATGTGTCGCACTTAGGTGCTTGCTATTAGGATCATTGCGAAAACTAAATTTAATTTATTTATTAAATGAAGTTTCAATTTTTTCATTAACAACGCATAAAGTCAAATCTATTTTAATGAAATCGTGTTTATATGACCAAAAGTATGCCGAAAACATGTGTCGCACTTAGGTGCTCGCTATCAGGATCATTGCGAAAATTAAATTTAATATATTTATTAAATGAAGTTTCAATTTTTTCATTAACAATGCATAAAGTCAAATCTATTTTAATGAAATCGTGTTTATATGACCAAAAGGCATGCCGAAAACATGTGTCGCACTTAAGTGCTAGCTATTAGGATCATTGCAAAAATAAAATTTAATTTATTTATTAAATGAAATTTCTATTTTTTCATTAACAATGCATAAAGTCAAATTGATTTTAATAAAATCGTGTT
The DNA here is from genome assembly GCA_910593695.2 of Ocypus olens. Classification (NCBI taxonomy): domain Eukaryota; kingdom Metazoa; phylum Arthropoda; class Insecta; order Coleoptera; family Staphylinidae; genus Ocypus; species Ocypus olens. The sequence goes on from OU343060.1 coordinate 36,106,257, forward strand.
CATTTGACCAAAAGCATGCCGAAAACATGTGTCGCACTTGGGTGCTAGCTATTAGGATCTTTGCGAAAATTAATTTAAATTTATTTATTAAATGAAATTTCAATTTTTTCATTAATAATGCATTAAGTCAAATCTATTTTAATAAAATAGTGTTTATTTGACCAAAAGAATGCCGTAAACATGTGTCGCACTTAGGTGCTAGCTATTAGGATCATTGCGAAAATTAAATTTAATTTATTTATTAAATGAAATTTCAATTTTTTCATTAACAATGCCTAAAGTCATATCTATTTTAATGAAATGGTGTTTATATGACCAGAAGTATCCAGAAAACATGTGTCGCACTCAGGTGCTAGCTATTAGGATCTTTGCGAAAATTAAATTTAATTTTTTTATTATATGAAATTTCTATTTTTTCATTAAAAATGCATAAAGTCAAATCCATTTTCATGAAATTGTATGTGTGCAACCAAAATCATGCCGAAAACATGTGTCGCACTTAGGTACTAGCTATTAGGATCATTGCGAAAATTAAATTTAATTTATTTTTTAAATGATATTTCTATTTTTTTCATTAACAATGCATAAATTCAAATCTATTTTAATAGAACATTGTTTATATAAACGAAAGCATGCCGAAAACGTGTGTGGCACTTGGGTGCCAGCCATAAGGATCTTTGCGAAAATTAAATTTAATTTATTTATTTAATGAAATATCAAATTTTTAATTAACAATGAATAAAGTGTAATCTATTTTATTAAAAGCGTGTTTATACGACCAAAAGCATGCGGAACACATGTGTCGCACTTAGGTGCTAGCTATTAGGATCATTGCGAAAATTAAATTAAATTTATTTATTAAATGAAATTTCAATTTTTTCATTAACAATGCATAAAGTCAAATCTATTTTAGTAAAATAGTGTTTATATGACCAAAAGGCATGCCGAAAACATGTGTCGCACTTAAGTGCTAGCTATCAGGATCATTGCGAAAATTAAATTAAATTTATTAATTAAATGAAGTTTCAATTTTTCCATTAACAATGCATAAAGTCAAATCTATTTTAATGAAATCGTGTTTATATGACCAGAAGCATGCCGAAAACATGTGTCGCACTTAGGTGCTAGCTATCAGGATCATTGCGAAAATTAAATTTAATTTATTTATTAAATGAAGTTTCAATTTTTTCATTAACAATGCATAAAGTCAAATCTATTTTAATGAAATCGTGTCTATATGACCAAAAGCATACGGAAAACATGTGTCGCACTCAGGTGCTGGCTATTAGGATCATTGCGAAAATTAAATTTAATTTATTTATTAAATGAAGTTTCAATTTTTTCATTAACAATGCATAAAGTCAAATCTATTTTAATGAAATCGTGTCTATATGACCAAAAGCATACGGAAAACATGTGTCGCACTCAGGTGCTGGCTATTAGGATCATTGCGAAAATTAAATTTAATTTATTTATTAAATGAAGTTTCAATTTTTTCATTAACAATGCATAAAGTCAAATCAATTTTAGTGAAATAGTGTTTATATGACCAAAAGCATGCCGAAAACATGTGTCGCACTTAGGTGCTAGTTATCAGGATCATTGCGAAAATTAAATTTAATTTATTTATTTAATGAAGTTTCAATTTTTTCATTAACAATGCATAAAGGCAAATCTATTTTAGTAAAATAGTGTTTATATGACCAAAATCATGCGGAAAACATGTGTCGCACTTAGGTGCTAGCCATTAGGATCGTTGCGAAAATTAAATTCAATTTATTTACAAAATTAAATTTCTATTTTTGCATTAGCAATGCATAAAGTCCAATCTTTTCTGATTAAATCGTGTTTATATGACCAAACGCATGCCGAAAACATGTGTCGCACTTAGGTGCTAGCTATTAGGATCATTGCGAAAATTAAATTTAATTTATTTATTAAATGAAACGTCAATTTTTTCATTAACAATGCATAAAGTCAAATCTTTTTTAATAAAACAATGTTTATATGACCAAAAGCATGCGGAAAACATGTGTCGCACTTAGGTGCTGGCCATTAGGATCATTGCGAGAATTAAATTAAATTTATTTATTACAAGAAATTTCTATTTTTTCATTAACAATGCATAAAGTCAAATCCATTTTTATGAAATCGTGTGTATACAACCAAAAGCATGCCGAAAACATGTTTCGCACTTAGGTGCTAGCTATTAGGATCATTGCGAAAATTAATTTTAATTGTTTATTAAATGAAATTTCTATTTTTTCATTAACAATGCATAAAGTCAAATCTATTTTAATAGAACAGTGTTTATATGACCGAAAGCATGCCGAAAACGTGTGTGGCACTTAGGTGCTGGTTATTAGGATCATTGCGAAAATTAAATTTAATTTATTAATTAAATGAAATTTAAATTTTTTCATTAACAATGCATAAAGTCAAATCTATTTTTGTGAAATCGTGTTTATATGACTAAAAGCTTGCGGAAAACATGTATCGCACTTAGGTGCTACCTATCAGGATCATTGCGAAAATTAAATTAAATTAATTTATTATATGAAATTTCTATTTTTTCATTAACAATGCATAAAGTCAAATCTATTTTAATCAAATAGTGTTTATATGACCAAAAGCTTGCCGAAAACATTTATCGCACTAAGGTGCTGGCCATTAGGATCATTGCGAGAATATAAATTTAATTTGTTTATTAAATGAAATTTAAATTTTTTCATTAAGGATGCATAAAGTCAAATCTATTTTAGTAAAATAGTGTTTATATGACCAAAAGCAAGCCGAAAACATGTGTCGCACTTAGGTGCTAGCTATTAGGATCATTGCGAAAATTAAATTAAATTTATTTATTAAATGAAGTTTCAATTTTTTCATTAACAATGCATAAAGTCAAATCTATTTTAATGAAATCGTGTTTATATGACCAAAAGTATGCTGAAAACATGTGTCGCACTTAGGTGCTAGCTATTAGGATCATTGCGAAAATTAAATTTAATTTATTTATTAAATGAAATTTCAATTTTTTCATTAACAATTCATAAAGTCAAATCTATTTGAAAAATAGGGTTTATATGGTCAAAAGCATGCCGAAAATATGTGTCGCACTTAGGTGCTGGCTATTAGGATCATTTCCAAAATTAAATTTAATTTAGTTTTTAAATGAAATTTCAATTTTTTCATTAACAATTCATAAAGTCAAATCTATTTTCATGAAATAGTGTTTATATGACCAAAATATTGCCGTAAACGTGTATCGCACTTAGGTGCTAGCAATTAGGATCATAGCGAAAATTAAATTTAAATTATTTATTAATTGAAATTTCAATTTTTTCATCAACAATTCATAAAGTCAAATCTATTTTAATGAAATAGTGTTTATATGACCAAAAGCATGCCGAAAACATTTATCGCACTAAGGTGCTGGCCATTAGGATCATTGCGAGAATATAAATTTAATTTGTTTATTAAATGAAATTTAAATTTTTTCATTAAGAATGCATAAAGTCAAATCTATTTTAGTAAAATGGTGTTTATATGACCAAAAGCATGCCGAAAACATGTGTCGCACTTAGGTGCTAGCTATTAGGATCATTGCGAAAATTAAATTTAATTTATTTATTAAATGAAGTTTCAATTTTTTCATTAACAATGCATAAAGTCAAATCTATTTTAATGAAATCGTGTTTATGTGACCAAAAGTATGCTGAAAACATGTGTCGCACTTAGGTGCTAGCTATAAGGATCATTGCAAAAATTAAATTTAATTTATTTATTAAATGAAATTTCAACTTTTTCATTAACAATTCATAAAGTCAAATCTATTTTAAACGGGTTTATAGGGTTTATAAGGTCAAAAGCATGCCGAAAATATGTGTCGCACTGAGGTGCTGGCTATTAGGATCATTTCGAAAATTAAATTTAATTTAGTTTTTAAATGAAATTTCAATTTTTTCATTAACAATTCATAAAGTCAAATCTATTTTCATGAAATAGTGTTTATATGACCAAAATATTGCCGTAAACATGTATCGCACTTAGGTGCTAGCAATTAGGATCATTGCGAAAATTAAATTTAAAATATTTATTAATTGAAATTTCAATTTTTTCATCAACAATTCATAAAGTCAAATCTATTTTAATGAAATTGTGTTTATATGACCTAAAGCATGCTGAAAACATGTGTCGCACTTAGATGTTAGCAATTAGGATCATTGCGAAAATTAAATTTAATTTAATAATTAAATGAAATTTTAATTTTTCCATTAACAATGCCTAAGTCAAATCTATTTTAATGAAAAAGTGTTAATATGACCAAAAAAATGCCGTAAACATGTGTCGCACTTAGGTGCTAGCCATTAGGATCATTGCGAAAATTAAATTAAATTTATTTATTAAATGAAATTTCAATTTTTTCATTAACAATGCATAAAGTTAAATCTGTTTTAATGAAATAGTGTTTATATGACCAAAAGAATGCCGAAACATGTGTCGCACTTAGGTGGTAGCTATTAGGATCTTAGCGAAAATTAAATTTATTTTATTTATTGAATGAAATTTCAATTTTTTCATTAACAATGCACAAAGATAAATCTATTTTAATAAATTCGTGTTTATATAACCAAAAGCATGCCGAAAACATGTGTTGCACTTAGGGGATGGCCGTTAGGATCATTGCGAAAATTAAATTAATATAATTTATTTAATGAAATTCCAATTTTTTCATTAACAATGCATAAAGTCAAATCTCGTTTTATGAAAAAGTGTTTATATGACAAAAAGTATGCCGGAAACATGTGTCGCACTTACGTGCTGGCCATTAGGGTCATTGCGAAAATTAAATTTAATTTATTTATTAAATGAAATTTCAATTCTTTCTTTAACAATGCATAAAGTCAAATCTATTTTAATGAAATCGTATTTATATGACCAAAAGCATTCCGGAAACATGTGTCGCACTTACGTGCTAGCCTTTAGGATCATTGCGAAAATAAAATTTAATTTATTTATTAAATGAAATTTCAATTTTTTCAATAACAATGCATAAAGTCAAATTAACTTTAATAAAATAGTGTTTATATGACCAAAAGCATGCCGAAAACATGTGTCGCACTTAGGTGCTGGCCATTAGGATCATTGCGAAAATTAAATTTAATTTATTTATTAAATAAAATTTCAATTTTTTCATTAACAATGCATAAAGTCGAATCTATTTTATTAAAATAGTGTTTATATGACCAAAATCATGCCGAAAACATGTGTCGCACTCAGGTGCTAGCTATTAGGATCATTGCGAAAATTAAATTAAATTCATTTATTAAATGAAATTTCATTTTTTTAATTAACAATGATTGAAGTCAAATCCATTTTAATGTAATCGTGTTTATATGACCAAAAGCATGCCGAAAACATGTGTCGCACTTAGATGCTAGCTATTAGGATCATTGCGAAAATTAAATTAAATTATTTTATTAAATAAAATTTCAATTTTTTCATCAACAATGCATTAAGTCAAATCTATTTTAATGAAATAGTTTTTATTTGACCAAAAGAATGCCGTAAACATGTGTCGCACTTAGGTGCTAGCTATTAGGAGCATTTCGAAAATATAATTTTATTTATTTATTAAATGAAATTTCTATTTTTTTATTAACAATGCATAAAGTCAAATCCATTTCAATAAAATCGTGGTCATTTGACCAAAAGCATGCCAAAAACATGTGTCGCACTTGGGTGCTAGCTATTAGGATCTTTGCGAAAATTAAATTTAATTTATTTATTAAATGAATTTTCAATTTTTTCATTAACAATGCATTAAGTCAAATCTATTTTAATGAAATATTGTTTATTTGACCAAAAGAATGCCGTAAACATGTGTCGCACTTAGGTGCTAGCTTTTAGGATCATTGCGAAAATTAAATTAAATTTATTAATTAATTGAAATTTCAATTTTTTCATTAACAATGCACAAAGTCAAATCTATTTTAATGAAATAGTGTTTATATGACCAAAAGCATGCCGAAAACATGTGTCGCACTTAGGTGCTAGCTTTTAGGATCATTGCGAAAATTAAATTTAATTTATTTATTAAATGAAATTTCATTTTTTTAATTAACAATGCATAAAGTCAAATCTAATTTTTATGAAATAGTGTTAACATTATAAAGAGCATGCCGAAAACATGTGTCGCACTTAGGTGCTAGCCATTAGAATCATTGCGAAAATTAAATTTAATTTATTAATTGAACGAAATTTTAATTTTTTCATTAACAATTCATAAAGTCAAATCTATTTTAATGAAATAGTGTTTATATGACCAAAAGCATGCCGTAAACATGTGTTGCACTTAGGTGATAGCTATTAGGATCATTGCGAAAATTAAATTTAATTTATTAATTAAATGAGATTTTAATTTTTTCATTAACAATGCATCAAGTCAAATCTATTTTAATGAAATCGTGTTTATATGACCAAAAGCATGCGGAAAACATGTGTCGCACTTAAGCGCTAGCTATTAGGATCATTGCGAAAATTAAATTTAATTTTTTTATTAAATGATATTTCCATTTTTTCATTAAGAAAGCAAGCATAAAGTCAAATATATTTTATTGAAATCGTGTTTTTATGACCAAAAGTATGCCGAAAACATTTGTCGCACTTAGGTGCTAGCTATTAGGATCTTTGCGAAAATTAAATTTAATTTAGTTATTAAATGAAATTTCAATTTTTTCATTAACAATGCATTAAGTCAAATCTATTTTAATGAAATAGTGTTTATTTGACCAAAAGAATGCCGTAAACATGTGTCGCACTTAGGTGCTAGCTGTTAGGATCATTGCGAAAATTAAATTAAATTTATTTATTAATTGAAATTTCAATTTTTTCTTTAACAATGCACAAAGTCAAATCTATTTTAATGAAATAGTGTTTATATGACCAAAAGCATGCCGAAAACATGTGTCGCACTTAGGTGCTAGCTATTAGGATCTTTGCGAAAATTTAATTTAATTTATTTATTAAATGAAATTTCAATTTTTGCATTAACAATGCATAAAGTCAAATCTATTTTAATAAAATAGTGTTTATATGACCAAAAGAATGCCGAAAACATGTGTCGCACTTAGGTGCTGGCAATTAGAATCATTGCGAAAATTAAATTTAGTTTATTTATTAAATGAAATTTCAATTTTTTCATTACCAATGCATAAAGTTAAATCTGTTTTAAAGAAATAGTGTTTATATGACCAAAAGCATGCCGAAAACATTTGTTGCACTTAGGTGATAGCCGTTGGAATCATTGCGAAAATTAAATTAAATTAATTTATTAAATGAAATTTCAATTTTTTCATTAACAATGCATAAAGTCAAATCTATTTTTATGAAAAAGTGTTTATTTGACCAAAAGCATGCCGGAAACATGTGTCGCACTTAGGTGCTAGCCATTAGGATCATTGCGAAAATAATATTTAATTTATTTATTAAATGAATTTTCAATTTTTTGATTAACAATGCATAAAGTCAAATCCATTTTAATAAAATTGTGTTTATATGACCAAAAGCAAGCCGAAAACATGTGTCGCACTTAGGTGCTAGCTATTAGGATCATTGCGAAAATTAAATTTAATTTATTTATTAAATGAAATTTCAATTTTTTTATTAACAATGCATAAAGTCGAATCTATTTTAATAAAATAGTGTTTAAATGACCAAAAGCATGCCGAAAACATGTGTCGCACTTAGGTGCTAGCCATTAGGATCATTGCGAAAATTAACTTTAATTTATTTATTAAATGAAATTTCAATTTTTTCATTAACAATGCATAAAGTCGAATCTATTTTAATAAAATAGTGTTTATACGACCAAAAGCATGCCGAAAACATGTGTCGTACTCAGGTGCTGGCAATTGGGATCATTGCGAAAATTAAATTAAGTTCATTTATTAAATAAAAATTTATTAAGAATTTAAAAGAAGACGTGAAGATGGTGAAGACGACATATTTGTCAAATTTATTAATGGAAATTCATCTATTGTGAAAAATACTCGCTCTAATGATGCCAAGGAAAAATTTCGCAATCGAAAGAACGCAAATTAAAGATATTTTATCAAAATGTTGGTGGACTAAAATCCAAAATAACTGATATTTCGGATCGGATCAATTGTTCTATATATGATGTTATTATTTTTGTTGAAACTTGGCTTAATGTAAATATTTTAGATAGTGAATTTACTGTACCCAATTATACTATTTATAGGAAAGATCGAACTAGTGTCACTAGTTCAAAATCTACCGGTGGTGGGGTTTTAATAGCTGTTAGGAATAAATTAGTGTCACATGTGCTACCGGATTGTGAATCTGTTGAAGAGTTATATGTACTAATAAATAATTATATTATTGTAGGTGCTTTATATACACCACCTAACTCATTACTATCTGTATATGAAAACCATTGCTCATCGGTGAATAATTTAGTTGATCGGTTTCCTGATAAAAAAATGTTAATATGTGGAGATTACAATTTACCTTCTGCATTGTGGTCATTTAATGGATCCAATGTTGTATTAGAGAATAATCGTAATAGTAATGCTCAAATAATTGCCGAATGCTATGAATTTCATGAATTACATGCACGTAATGATATCCCTAATTCAAGAGGCGTTTTATTAGATCTTGTATTCAGTAATATTGAATGCAGTGTTAATAAGTCCAGTGACCCCTTATGCGACAGTAGCATTCATCATGAACCTTTGGATGTGACGTGTTGTCTAACCCTTAATGAGAATATTTATTGTTGCGACCATATTTTTGATTTTAAAAAGGGGAACTATGTTGCATTAAATGAGTATTTTGCTAATATTGATTGGGAAAAAGTATTTTTAGAAGATAGTGATGTAAATTCAAGTGTCAATGTATTTTATGAAATTTTATATAATGCAATGTATTTATGCATCCCAATTAAACGTATAGTATCTACAAATTTTCCCAAATGGTTAAATTCTGAGTTGATAAGGCTAATTAAAGAGAAACAGACAATGCATTCAAAATGGAAAGAAACTGGTTTACCAAATATCTATGATGAATTTGTTGATTTACGTGCTCAATGTAAAGTACTAAATTCTCAGTTACACAATAATTATATTACAAATGTGGAACAAAACATTAGGTTTAAATCTAAATATTTTTGGACTTATGTCAATGATAATAGGAAAACTGCTGGTTATCCTAAATCCATGTTTCTGGGTGATGTTAAAAGCGATAATATTCCTGATTCTGTTAACTTATTTGCTACTTACTTTTCAAAAGTTTATAAAAGTAACACCATCTCTTCTTATTCGTTCGGTACTTTGGATACGGTTAATTTCAATGGGTTTCACATAACTATACAGGATGTATTTGATCGTATAATCAGATGTACTGATTCGTGTTCATATGGACCGGATGGGATTCCTCCTTATTTTCTAAAGCAATGTTTATATACGTTAACAATACCAATATTCATGCTTTTTAAATCATCGTTGCTAAATAAAATATTTCCTGATCTATGGAAAAATAGTTATGTGACTCCCATTTATAAATCCGGCCGAAGGGACGATATAAAATGTTACAGAGGGGTTTCCATTCAATCTACAATTCCAAAGATATTCGATTTTTTAATAGCTAGTCAGTTAAGTTGGTGCTGTAAACATATCATTATTGAACAGCAGCATGGATTTTATGCAGGAAGATCAACGGTATCAAATCTTTTAACATTTAAAACACAAGTATTGGATGCGCTTGAGAACGGATTACAGGTTGATACGATTTACACAGATTTTGCGAAAGCATTCGATCGTGTTAATCATGGGGTTCTGATTGATAAATTAAGATGTTTGGGATTTGGTACTGCAGTTTTGGAATGGCTTAGGAGTTATCTGGTTGGGCGAAAGCAATATGTTAAAATTGCAGGCAATTTATCAAGCGCTATCAGTGTGCCTTCTGGTGTACCGCAAGGGTCTCACTGTGGCCCCATTTTGTTCTCGTTATTTATTAACGATATATGTGATTACATTGGTTCGTGTAAATTTTTATTGTTTGCCGATGACTTAAAGTTATTCATGTCAATTCAAAACGTTAATTGTTGTTACAAGGTTCAAGAAGATTTAGATAATATTTACAGATGGTGCGTGATGAACGATTTGCATTTTAACATTGAAAAATGTGTCGTTATGTCTTATTGCATGCGAAATTCGCCATTATCAATGGATTATACATTAAATGGAACAATATTAAGAAGAGTAGCGATGGTTAAGGATCTAGGTGTGACATTTGATGCAAAACTTTCGTTTAAATTTCATATTAATGTTATAGCTTGTAAGGGCATGAAAATGTTAGGGTTTATTAAAAGATTTTCGGGTCCTTTCTCAGCAAATACTGTTAGACTATTGTACGTAACTTTAGTGAGGCCTATATTGGAATATGCATCACCAGTTTGGACACCGTTTTATTTAGGTACTCAATCTCAACTAGAGAAAGTGCAAAATAGATTTATTAAAATTATAGCGTTCAAGATGCATTTCACCCAGACTGAAGATACTGATGTTGCAAAATTTTTAAATATTGAATCTCTTAAACGAAGGAGATTAGTGATAGATCTATGTTTTTTATTTAAATTAATTAATAGTCATATTTCATGTGAGTTTCTTCTCAGTTTAGTAAATTTCTGGGTGGTGTCACCTATGAGAACGAGACAATGTTTTCCCTTTAAATGCAAAAATCATGCAACTAATTACGGTTTCCATGCTCCTGTATGTAGAATGTTACGCTTCGCCAATATTTTATGTAATCGTTATAATGTAAATTTTTTTGATTGTAACTTTTATACATTTAAAACTAAATTGTCCAGAATTAATTTACTCACTTTAGAATAATATGCTCTTTTTTGTTTTTGTCGAATTATATGCTCTGTTATATTTAATTATATGGTATTTACTATTGTAAATGGTGTATCCGTGTAGTAATAATAAATAAATAAATAAATAAATAAATAAATAAATTAAATTTCAATTTTTTAATTAACAATGAATGAAGTCAAATCCATTTTAATGTAATCGTGTTTATATGACCAAAAGCATGCCGAAAACATGTGTCGCACTTAGGTGCTAGCTATTAGGATCATTGCGAAAATAAAATTTATCTTATTTATTAAATGAAATTTCTATTTTTTTATTAACAATGCATAAAGTCAAATTGATTTCAATAAAATCGTGTTCATTTGACCAAAATCATGCCGAAAACATGTGTCGCACTTGGGTGCTAGCTATTAGGATCTTTGCGAAAATTAAATTTAATTTATTTATTAAATGAAATTTCAATTTTTTCATTAACAATGCATTAAGTCAAATCTATTTTAATGAAATAGTGTTTATTTGACCGAAAGAATGCCGTAAACATGTGACGCACTTAGGTGCTAGCTATTAGGATCATTGCGAAAATTAAATTTAATTTATTTATTAAATGAAATTTCAATTTTTTCATTAACAATGCATAAAGTCAAATCTATTTTAATAAAATGGTGTTTATATGACCAGAAGAAAGCCGTAATCATGTGTCGCACTTAGGTGCTGGCTATTAGGATCTTTGCGAAAATTAAATTTAATTTATTTATTAAATAAAATTTCAATTTTTTCATTAACAATGCATAAAGTCAAATCTATTTTAATGAAATCGTGTTTATATGACCAAAAGACATGCCGAAAACATGTGTCGCACTTAGGTGCTAGCTATTAGGATCATTGCGAAAATTAAATTTAATTTATTTATTGAATGAAATTTCAATTTTTTTATTAACAATGCATAAAGGCAAATCTATTTTAATAAAACAGTGTTTATATGACCAAAAGCATGCCGAAAACATGTGTCGCACTTAGGTGCTAGCCATTAGGATCATTGCGAAAATTAAATTTAATTTATTTATTAAATGAAATTTCAATTTTTTCATTAACAATGCATAAAGTCGAATCTATTTTAATAAAATAGTGTTTATATGACCAGAAGCGTGCCGAAAACATGTGTCGCACTTAGGTGCTAGCTATTAGGATCATTGCGAAAATAAAATTTATCTTATTTATTAAATGAAATTTCTATTTTTTTATTAACAATGCATAAAGTCAAAATGATTTCAATAAAATCGTGTTCATTTGACCAAAAGCATGCCGAAAACATGTGTCGCACTTGGGTGCTAGCTATTAGGATCTTTGCAAAAATTAAATTTAATTTATTTATTAAATGAAATTTCAATTTTTTCATTAACAATGTGTTACGGTTGGGCGGTAATTGATATGGTTTTGGAAACCAATTGTAAAAATTTGGTGAAAATTCTTACGGAATTAACCTGATACCCACGCGTAACTATCAGCTAGCTCAGCCCACGACGTTCACCTTGGGTTGTCTTAAAACCGCATAACAAAATAAATAAGAAAAAAAGATGTTACTTTCAATGGTGAGGATGCTTTCCTCATCCAGTTTTAATATACAACAAAAAAATGAAATGTACAATATTTACACGCGAAATAAAAGAATAAACATATACAAAAAAAACAAATAGATTAAATTAACAAAAAAAAAGTAACAATAAAAGAAAATCCTACATAAAATAAGTACAACAAAAAAAGAGTAATTAACCTACTTGGGGTTTGTCACGGTTACCGCACGATGGGGACGTGGTGATTGGTTGCACGGTGCGTGGCCAAAACTCGTGGTGAAGGTTGATTGTTTAAACACACTCGACTGTTGAATTGCATCTGTTCGACGTTCACTGTAGACTTTTGCGACTTTAACTGTTGAATCTCGACTGTAGACTGTTAACTGTTGAATCTCGACTGTAGACTGTTAACTGTTGAATCTCGACTGTAGACTGTTAACTGTTGAATCTCGACTGTAGACTGTTAACTGTCTTTTGTTTTGGGGTGCCACTGTTTAAATAAACAATCCCCTACCCTCAGTACCTGGGGTTGTCGCGTTGCCAACGAGGTCCCTGATTGGTCCCCGTGAAACTGTGTTTCACGGTTCTGCACCGCGAGGACACTAGGGGTACCTGTTTAGGCTGTTGAATTCATTTGTCCATGATAAATAATTTGTTGTCTTGTGTTACTGATAATTGTTAATTGTCCCTATGTTGTGCGGGAACCGTGACGTCCTAATTTACACAATATACAAAAAAAATAAATAAAAAAAAATGAAATGTGAACTGATTGTTCAATGGTGTTGTATTGCTTGACAATACATGTTCCCTCATGTGGCCATGTGTGATGAGAAGAAAGAAAACATAAACAATTTGAAAAATAACAATTTAACAAAAAAAAACATACGGGAAAAGAAAATAAATCTTTATGAGTTTTCGAACTTTCCAGGATTAACATAATTGGTACCGATGTACCTGATCTATTGTTCGCTCAAAGCGGGTGCCCTTTTGTGAACGGCACGTTTGCTTAATCCTGGAAAGTTCTACAATCTGTTTTACAACAGTTTACACATTTTATGATGCCAGATGAGGTACTATGAATAGAATAGAATAGAATAATCCATGTTTCTACAAACTTAACGCATTTGGAAAGAATTGATGAAGCGGCGAATTTACAATGTGTAATAAAATATGCAAATGAGTTTCGCGGAGAAATGTAGAAAAAAGATAAGGGCTCGTTGTTCCGATTGTTTAATGAAAGAATTATAATATTACTACTATCGCGCGAGTTATGATGTAGCGTAAATTAGCTGATTTAGCAAAGAACGGCGGTCACGATAGAGCGCCGGTAACAAATGCATAAAGTCAAATATATTTTAATAATATAGTGTTTATATGACCAAAAGCATGCCGAAAACATGTGTCGCACTTAGCTGCTAGCTGTTAGGATCATTGAGAAAATTAAATTTAATTTATTTATTGAATAAAATTTCAATTTTTTTATTAGCAATGCATAAAGTCAAATCTATTTTAATAAAATAGTGTTTATATGACCAAAAGCATGCCGAAAATATGTGTCGCACTTAGGTGCTAGCTATTAGGATCATTGCGAAAATTAAATTTAATTTATTTATTGAATGAAATTTCAATTTTTTTATTAACAATGCATAAAGTCAAATCTATTTTAATAAAATAGTGTTTATATGACCAAAAGCATGCCGAAAACATGTGTCGCACTTAGGTGCTAGCCATTAGGATCATTGCGAAAATTAAATTTAATTTATTTATTAAATGATATTTCAATTTTTTTCATTAACAATGCATAAAGTCGAATCTATTTTAATAAAATAGTGTTTAAATGACCAAAAGCATGCAGAAAACATTTGTCGCACTTAGGTGCAAGCCATTAGGATCATTGCGAAAATTAAATTTAATTTATTTATTAAATGAAATTTCAATTTTTTCATTAACAATGCATAAAGTCTAATCTATTTTAATAAAATAGTGTTTATATAACCAAAAGCATGCCGAAAACATGGGTCGCACTTAGGTGCTAGCCATTAGGATCATTGCGAAAATTAAATTAAATTTATTTATTAAATGAAATTTCAATTTTTTCATTAACAACGAATAAAGTCAAATCTATTTTAATAAAATTGTGTTTATATGACCAAAAGCGTGCCGAAAACATGTCTCGCACTTAGCTGCTAGCGATTAGGATCATTGCGAAAATTAAATTTAATTTATTTATTAAATGAAATTTCTATTTTTTGATTAACAACGCATAAAGTTAAATCTATTTTAATAAAATAGTATTTATATGACCAAAAGCATGCCGAAAACATGTGTAGCACTCAGGTGCTAGCTATTAGGATCTTTGCGAAAATTAAATTTAATTTTTTTATTATATGAAATTTCTATTTTTTCTTTAAAAATGCATAAAGTCAAATCCATTTTCATGAAATTGTGTGTGTGCAACCAAAATCATGCCGAAAACATGTGTCGCACTTAGGTACTAGCTGTTAGGATCATTGCGAAAATTAAATTTAATTTATTTTTTAAATGAAATTTCTATTTTTTTCATTAACAATGGATAAAGTCAATTCTATTTTAATTAAATCGTGTTTATATAAGCAAATACATGCCGAAAACATGAGTCGCACTTATGTGCTAGCTATTAGGATCATTGCGAACATTAATTTTAATTTATTTATTATATGAAATTTCTATTTTTTCATTAACAATGCATAAAGTCAAATCTATTTTAATGGAACATTGTTTATATGCCCGAAAGCATGCCGAAAACGTGTGTGGCACTTAGATGCCAGCCATAAGGATCTTTACGAAAATTAAATTTAATTTATTTATATAATGAAATTTCAAATTTTTCATTAACAATGAATAAAGTCTAATCTATTTTATTAAAAGCGTGTTTAAACGACCAAAAGCATGCGGAAAACATGTGTCGCACTTAGGTGCTAGCTATTAGGATCATTGCGAAAATTAAATTAAATTTATTTATTAAATGAAATTTCAATTTTTTCATTAACAATGCATAAAGTCAAATCAATTTTAGTGAAATAGTGTTTATATGACCAAAAGCATGCCGAAAACATGTGTCGCACTTAGGTGCTAGCTATCAGGATCATTGCGAAAACTAAATTTAATTTATTTATTAAATGAAGTTTCAATTTTTTCATTAACAACGCATAAAGTCAAATCTATTTTAATGAAATCGTGTTTATATGACCAAAAGCATGCCGAAAACATGTGTCGCACTTAGGTGCTCGCTATCAGGATCATTGCGAAAATTAAATTTAATTTATTTATTAAATGAAGTTTAAATTTTTTCATTAATAATGCATTAAGTCAAAACTATTTTAATGAAATAGTGTTTATTTGACCAAAAGAATGCCGTAAACATGTGTCGCACTTAGGTGCTAGCTATCAGGATCATTGCGAAAATTAAATTTAATTTATTTATTAAATGAAATTTCAATTTTTTCATTAACAATGCATAAAGTCAAATCTATTCTAATGAAATGGTGTTTATATGACCAGAAGAAAGCCGTAATCATGTGTCGCACTTAGGTGCTAGCTATTAGGATCTTTGCGAAAATTAAATTTAATTTAAAATTATTAAATGAAATTTCAATTTTTTCATTAACAATGCATAAAGTCAAATCTATTAAAATAAAATCATGTTTATATGACCAAAAGCATGCCGAAAACATGTGTCGCACTTAGGTGCTAGCTATCAGGATCATTGCGAAAATTAAATTTAATTTATTTATTAAATGAAGTCTCCATTTTTTCATTAACAATGCATAAAGTCAAATCTATTTTAATAAAATCGTATTAATATGACCAAAAGCATGCCGAAAACATGTGTCGCACTTGGGTGCTAGCGGTCAGGATCATTGCGAAAATTAAATTTAATTTATTTATTAAATGAATTTTCAATTTTTTCATTACCAATGCATAAAGTCAAATCTGTTTTAATGAAATTGTGTTTATATGACCAAAAGCATGCGAAAAACATGTGTCGCACTCAGGTGCTGGCTATTAGGATCATTGCGAAAATTAAATTTAATTTATTTATTAAATGAAGTTTCAATTTTTTCATTAACAATGCATAAAGTCAAATCTATTTTATTGAAATCGTGTTTAAATGACCAAAAGCATGCCGAAAACATGTGTCGCACTTAGGTGCTATCTATCAAGATCATTGCGAAAATTAAATTTAATTTATTTATTAAATGAAGTTTCAATTTTTCCATTAACAATGCATAAAGTCAAATCAATTTTAATGAAATCATGTTTATATGACCAGAAGCATGCCGAAAACATGTGTCGCACTTAGGTGCTAGCTGTCAGGATCATTGCGAAAATTAAATTTAATTTATTTATTAAATGAATTTTCAATTTTTTCATTACCAATGCATAAAGTCAAATCTGTTTTAATGAAATTGTGTTTATATGACCAAAAGCATGCGGAAAACATGTGTCGCACTCAGGTGCTGGCTATTAGGATCATTGCGAAAATTAAATTTAATTTATTTATTAAATGAAGTTTCAATTTTTTCATTAACAATGCATAAAGTCAAATCTATTTTAATGAAATCGTGTTTATATGACCAAAAGCATGCCGAAAACATGTGTCGCACTTAGGTGCTAGCTATCAGGATCATTGCGAAAATTAAATTTAATTTATTTATTAAATGAAGTCTCAATTTTTTCATTAACAATGCATAAAGTCAAATCTATTTTAATAAAATCGTATTTATATGACCAAAAGCATGCCGAAAACATGTGTCGCACTTAGGTGCTAGCTATTAGGATCATTGCGAAAATTAAATTTAATTTTTTTATTATATGAAATTTCTATTTTTTCATTAACAATGCATAAAGTCAAATCTATTTTAATGAAATGGTGTTTATATGACCAGAAGAAAGCCGTAATCATGTGTCGCACTTAGGTGCTAGCTATTAGGATCTTTGCGAAAATTAAATTTAATTTATTTATTGAATGAAATTTCAATTTTTTTATTAACAATGCATAAAGTCAAATCTATTTTAATAAAATAGTGTTTATATGACCAAAAGCATGCCGAAAACATGTGTCGCACTTAGGTGCTAGCTATTAGGATCATTGCGAAAATTAAATTTAATTTATTTATTGAATGAAATTTCAATTTTTTTATTAACAATGCATAAAGTCAAATCTATTTTAATAAAATAGTGTTTATATGACCAAAAGCATGCCGAAAACATGTGTCGCACTTAGGTGCTAGCCATTAGGATCATTGCGAAAATTAAATTTAATTTATTTATTAAATGAAATTTCAATTTTTTCATTTACAATGCATAAAGTCGAATCTATTTTAATAAAATAGTGTTTAAATGACCAGAAGCATGCAGAAAACATTTGTCGCACTTAGGTGCAAGCCATTAGGATCATTGCGAAAATTAAATTTAATTTATTTATTAAATGAAATTTCAATTTTTTGATTAACAACGCATAAAGTTAAATCTATTTTAATAAAATAGTATTTATATGACCAAAAGCATGCCGAAAACATGTGTAGCACTCAGGTGCTAGCTATTGGGATCATTGCGAAAATTAAATTAAATTTATTTGTAAAATGAAATTTCAATTTTGTCATTAACAATGCATAAAGTCAAATCCATTTTAATAAAATAGTGTTTATATGACCAAAAGCATGCCGAAAACATGTGTCGCACTCAGGTGCTAGCTATTAGGATCTTTGCGAAAATTAAATTTAATTTTGTTATTATATGAAATTTCTATTTTTTCTTTAAAAATGCATAAAGTCAAATCCATTTTCATGAAATTGTGTGTGTGCAACCATAATCATGCCGAAAACATGTGTCGCACTTAGGTACTAGCTGTTAGGATCATTGCGAAAATTAAATTTAATTTATTTTTTAAATGAAATTTCTATTTTTTTCATTAACAATGGATAAAGTCAATTCTATTTTAATTAAATCGTGTTTATATAAGCAAATACATGCCGAAAACATGAGTCGCACTTATGTGCTAGCTATTAGGATCATTGCGAAAATTAATTTTAATTTATTTATTTTATGAAATTTCTATTTTTTCAGTAACAATGCATAAAGTCAAATCTATTTTAATGGAACATTGTTTATATGCCCGAAAGCATGCCGAAAACGTGTGTGGCACTTAGGTGCCAGCCATAAGGATCTTTACGAAAATTAAATTTAATTTATTTATATAATGAAATTTCAAATTTTTCATTAACAATGAATAAAGTCTAATCTATTTTATTAAAAGCGTGTTTATACGACCAAAAGCATGCGGAAAACATGTGTCGCACTTGGGTGCTAGCTATTAGGATCATTGCGAAAATTAAATTAAATTTATTTATTAAATGAAATTTCAATTTTTTCATTAACAATGCATAAAGTCAAATCAATTTTAGTGAAATAGTGTTTATATGACCAAAAGCATGCCGTAAACATGTGTCGCACTTAGGTGCTAGCTATCAGGATCATTGCGAAAACTAAATTTAATTTATTTATTAAATGAAGTTTCAATTTTTTCATTAACAACGCATAAAGTCAAATCTATTTTAATGAAATCGTGTTTATATGAACAAAAGCATGCCGAAAACATGTGTCGCACTTAGGTGCTCGCTATCAGGATCATTGCGAAAATTAAATTTAATTTATTTATTAAATGAAGTTTCAATTTTCTCATTAACAATGCATAAAGATCTATTTTAATGAAATCGTGTTTATATGACCAAAAGGCATGCCGAAAACATGTGTCGCACTTAAGTGCTAGCTATTAGGATCATTGCGAAAATAAAATTTAATTTATTTATTAAATGAAATTTTAATTTTTTCATTAACAAAGCATAAAGTCATATCTATTTTAATAAAATAGTGTTTATATGACCAAAAGCATGCCGAAAACATGTGTCGCACTTAGGTGCTAGTTATTAGGATCATTGCGAAAATAAAATTAATCTTATTTATTAAATGAAATTTCTATTTTTTCATTAACAATGCATAAAGTAAAATTGATTTTAATAAAATCGTGTTCATTTGACCAAAAGCATGCCGAAAACATGTGTCGCACTTGGGTGCTAGCTATTAGGATCTTTGCGAAAATTAAATTTAATTTATTTATTAAATGAAATTTCAATTTTTTCATTAATAATGCATTAAGTCAAAACTATTTTAATGAAATAGTGTTTATTTGACCAAAAGAATGCCGTAAACATGTGTCGCACTCAGGTGCTAGCTATTAGGATCATTGCGAAAATTAAATTTAATTTATTTATTAAATGAAATTTCAATTTTTTCATTAACAATGCATAAAGTCAAATCTATTTTAATGAAATGGTGTTTATATGACCAGAAGAAAGCCGTAATCATGTGTCGCACTTAGGTGCTAGCTATTAGGATCTTTGCGAAAATTAAATTTAATTTATTTATTAAATGAAGTTTCAATTTTTTCATTAACAATGCATAAAGTCAAATCTATTTTATTGAAATCGTGTTTAAATGACCAAAAGCATGCCGAAAACATGTGTCGCACTTAGGTGCTAGCTATTAGGATCATTGCGAAAATTAAATTTAATTTATTTATTAAATGAAACTTCAATTTTTTCATTAACAATGCATAAAGTCAAATCTATTTTAATGAAATCGTGTTTATTTGACCAAAAGCATGCGGAAAACATGTGTCGCACTTAGGTGCTGGCCATTAGGTTCATTGCGAAAATTAAATTAAATTTATTTATTAAATGAAATTTCAATTTTTTCATTACCAATGCATAAAGTCAAATCTACTTTAATGAAATGGTGTTTATATGACCAAAAGCATGCCCAAAGCATGTGTCGCACTTAGGTGCTGGCCATTAGGATCGTTGCGAAAATTAAATTTGATTTATTTATTAATTGAAATTTCAATTTTTTTATTACCAATGCATAAAGTCAAATCTATTTAATGAAATGGTGTTTATATGACCAAAAGTATGCCCAAAACATGTGTTGCACTAAGGTGCTGGCCATTAGGATCATTGCGAAAATTAAATTAAATTTATTTATTAAATGAAATTTCAATTTTTTCATTAACAATGCATAAAGTCAAATCTATTTTAATGAAATCGTGTTTAAATGACCAAAAGCATGCCGAAAACATGTGTCGCACTTAGGTGCTAGCTATTAGGATCATTGCGAAAATTAAATTTAATTTATTTATTAAATGAAGTTTCAATTGTTTCATTAACAATGCATAAAGTCAAATCTATTTTAATGAAATGGTGTTTATATGACCAGAAGAAAGCCGTAATCATGTGTCGCAGTTAGGTGCTAGCTATTAGGATCTTTGCGAAAATTAAATTTAATTTATTTATTGAATGAAATTTCAATTTTTTTATTAACAATGCATAAAGTCTAATCTATTTTAATAAAATAGTGTTTATATGACCAAAAGCATGCCGAAAACATGTGTCGCACTTAGGTGCTAGCTATTAGGATCATTGCGAAAATTAAATTTAATTTATTTATTGAATGAAATTTCAATTTCTTTATTAACAATGCATAAAGTCAAATCTTATTTAATAAAATAGTGTTTATATGTCCAAAAGCATGCCGAAAACATGTGTCGCACTTAGGTGCTAGCCATTAGGATCATTGCGAAAATTAAATTTAATTTATTTATTAAATTAAATTTCAATTTTTTCATTAACAATGCATAATGTCGAATCTATTTTAATAAAATAGTGTTTAAATGACCAAAAGCATGCCGAAAACATGTGTCGCACTTAGGTGCTAGCCATTAGGATCATTGCGAAAATTAAATTTAATTTATTTATTAAATGAAATTTCAATTTTTTCATTAACAATGCATAAAGTCGAATGTATTTTAATAAAATAGTGTTTATATTACCCAAAACATGCCGAAAACATGTGTCGCACTTAGGTGCTAGCTATTAGGATCATTGCGAAAATTAAATTTAATTTATTTATTAAATGAAGTCTCAATTTTTTCATTAACAATGCATAAAGTCAAATCTATTAAAATAAAATCGTGTTTATATGACCAAAAGCATGCCAAAAACATGTGTCGCACTTAGGTGCTAGCTATCAGGATCATTGCGAAAATTAAATTTAATTTATTTATTAAATGAAGTCTCAATTTTTTCATTAACAATGCATAAAGTCAAATCTATTTTAATAAAATCGTAATAATATGACCAAAAGCATGCCGAAAACATGTGTCGCACTTGGGTGCTAGCTGTCAGGATCATTGCGAAAATTAAATTAAATTTATTTATTAAATGAATTTTCAATTTTTTCATTACCAATGCATAAACTCAAATCTGTTTTAATGAAATTGTGTTTATATGACCAAAAGCATGCGGAAAACATGTGTCGCACTCAGGTGCTGGCTATTAGGATCATTGCGAAAATTAAATTTAATTTATTTATTAAATGAAGTTTCAATTTTTTCATTAACAATGCATAAAGTCAAATCTATTTTATTGAAATCGTGTTTAAATGACCAAAAGCATGCCGAAAACATGTGTCGCACTTAGGTGCTATCTATCAAGATCATTGCGAAAATTAAATTTAATTTATTTATTAAATGAAGTTTCAATTTTTCCATTAACAATGCATAAAGTCAAATCAATTTTAATGAAATCATGTTTATATGACCAGAAGCATGCTGAAAACATGTGTCGCACTTAGGTGCTAGCTGTCAGGATCATTGCGAAAATTAAATTTAATTTATTTATTAAATGAATTTTCAATTTTTTCATTACCAATGCATAAAGTCAAATCTGTTTTAATGAAATTGTGTTTATATGACCAAAAGCATGCGGAAAACATGTGTCGCACTCAGGTGCTATCTATTAGGATCATTGCGAAAATTAAATTTAATTTATTTATTAAATGACGTTTCAATTTTTTTCATTAACAATGCATAAAGTCAAATCTATTTTAATGAAATCGTGTTTATATGACCAAAAGCATGCCGAAAACATGTGTCGCACTTAGGTGCTAGCTATCAGGATCATTGCGAAAATTAAATTTAATTTATTTATTAAATGAAGTCTCAATTTTTTCATTAACAATGCATAAAGTCAAATCTATTTTAATAAAATCGTATTTATATGACCAGAAGCATGCCGAAAACATGTGTCGCACTTAGGTGCTAGCTATTAGGATCATTGCGAAAATTAAATTTAATTTATTTATTAAATGAAACTTCAATTTTTTCATTAACAATGCATAAAGTCAAATCTATTTTAATGAAATGGTGTTTATATGACCAGAAGAAAGCCGTAATCATGTGTCGCACTTAGGTGCTAGCTATTAGGATCTTTGCGAAAATTAAATTTAATTTATTTATTGAATGAAATTTCAATTTTTTTATTAACAATGCATAAAGTCAAATCTATTTTAATAAAATAGTGTTTATATGACCAAAAGCACGCCGAAAACATGTGTCGCACTTAGGTGCTAGCTATTAGGATCATTGCGAAAATTAAATTTAATTTATTTATTGAATGAAATTTCAATTTTTTTATTAACAATGCATAAAGTCAAATCTATTTTAATAAAATAGTGTTTATATGACCAAAAGCATGCCGAAAACATGTGTCGCACTTAGGTGCAAGCCATTAGGATCATTGCGAAAATTAATTTTAATTTATTTATTAAATGAAATTTCAATTTTTTCATTAACAATGAATAAAGTCAAATCTATTTTAATAAAATTGTGTTTAAATGACCAAAAGCATGCCGAAAACATGTGTCGCACTTAGGTGCTAGCTATTAGGATCATTGCGAAAATTAAATATAATTTATTTATTGAATGAAATTTCAATTTTTTTATTACAATGCATAAAGTCAAATCTATTTTAATAAAATAGTGTTTATATGACCAAAAGCATGCCGAAAACATGTGTCGCACTTAGGTGCAAGCTATTAGGATCATTGCGAAAATTAAATTTAATTTATTTATTAAATGAAGTTTCAATTGTTTCATTAACAATGCATAAAGTCAAATCTATTTTAATGAAATGGTGTTTATATGACCAGAAGAAAGCCGTAATCATGTGTCGCACTTAGGTGCTAGCTATTAGGATCTTTGCGAAAATTAAATTTAATTTATTTATTGAATGAAATTTCAACTTTTTTATTAACAATGCATAAAGTCAAATCTATTTTAATAAAATAGTGTTTATATGACCAAAAGCATGCCGAAAACATGTGTCGCACTTAGGTGCTAGCTATTAGGATCATTGCGAAAATTAAATTTAATTTATTTATTGAATGAAATTTCAATTTTTTTATTAACAATGCATAAAGTCAAATCTATTTTAATAAAATAGTGTTTATATGACCAAAAGCATGCCGAAAACATGTGTCGCACTTAGGTGCAAGCCATTAGGATCATTGCGAAAATTAAATTTAATTTATTTATTGAATGAAATTTCAATTTTTTTATTAACAATGCATAAAGTCAAATCTATTTTAATAAAATAGTGTTTATATGACCAAAAGCATGCCGAAAACATGTGTCGCACTTAGGTGCTAGCCATTAGGATCATTGCGAAAATTAAATTTAATTTATTTATTAAATGAAATTTCAATTTTTTCATTAACAATGCATAAAGTCGAATCTATTTTAATAAAATAGTGTTTAAATGACCAAAAGCATGCAGAAAACATTTGTCGCACTTAGGTGCAAGCCATTAGGATCATTGCGAAAATTAAATTTAATTTATTTATTAAATGAAATTTCAATTTTTTCATTAACAATGCATAAAGTCGAATCTATTTTAATAAAATAGTGTTTAAATGACCAAAAGCATGCAGAAAACATTTGTCGCACTTAGGTGCAAGCCATTAGGATCATTGCGAAAATTAAATTTAATTTATTTATTAAATGAAATTTCAATTTTTTCATTAACAATGAATAAAGTCAAATCTATTTTAATAAAATTGTGTTTATATGACCAAAAGCGTGCCGAAAACATGTCTCGCACTTAGCTACTAGCGATTAGGATCATTGCGAAAATTAAATTTAATTTATTTATTAAATGAAATTTCTATTTTTTGATTAACAACGCATAAAGTTAAATCTATTTTAATAAAATAGTATTTATATGACCAAAAGCATGCCGAAAACATGTGTAGCAGTCAGGTGCTAGCTATTGGGATCATTGCGAAAATTAAATTAAATTTATTTATAAAATGAAATTTCAATTTTGTCATTAACAATGCATAAAGTCAAATCCATTTTAATAAAATAGTGTTTATATGACCAAAAGCATACCGAAAACATGTGTCGCACTCAGGTGCTAGCTATTAGGATCTTTGCGAAAATTAAATTTAATTTTGTTATTATATGAAAT
The DNA here is from genome assembly GCA_910593695.2 of Ocypus olens. Taxonomy (NCBI): domain Eukaryota; kingdom Metazoa; phylum Arthropoda; class Insecta; order Coleoptera; family Staphylinidae; genus Ocypus; species Ocypus olens. Next base: position 36,131,130 of record OU343060.1, read on the forward strand.
TTCTATTTTTTCTTTAAAAATGCATAAAGTCAAATCCATTTTCATGAAATTATGTGTGTGCAACCAAAATTATGCCGAAAACATGTGTCGCACTTAGGTGCTAGCTATTAGGATCATTGCGAAAATTAAATTTAATTTATTTATTAAATGAAGTTTCAATTGTTTCATTAACAATGCATAAAGTCAAATCTATTTTAATGAAATGGTGTTTATATGACCAGAAGAAAGCCGTAATCATGTGTCGCACTTAGGTGCTAGCTATTAGGATCATTGCGAAAATTAAATTTAATTTATTTATTGAATGAAATTTCAATTTCTTTATTAACAATGCATAAAGTCAAATCTTATTTAAAAAAATAGTGTTTATATGACCAAAAGCATGCCGAAAACATGTGTCGTACTTAGGTGCTAGCCATTAGGATCATTGCGAAAATTAAATTTAATTTATTTATTAAATGAAATTTCAATTTTCTCATTAACAATGCATAAAGTCGAATCTATTTTAATAAAATAGTGTTTTAATGACCAAAAGCATGCCGAAAACATGTGTCGCACTTAGGTGCTAGCCATTAGGATCATTGCGAAAATTAAATTTAATTTATTTATTAAATGAAATTTCAATTTTTTCATTAACAATGCATAAAGTCGAATGTATTTTAATAAAATAGTGTTTATATTACCCAAAACATGCCGAAAACATGTGTCGCACTCAGGTGCTGGCAATTGGGATCATTGCGAAAATTAAATTAAATTCATTTATTAAATTAAATTTGAATTTTTTAATTAACAATGATTGAAGTCAAATCCATTTTAATGTTATCGTGTTTATATGACCAAAAGCATGCCGAAAACATGTGTCGCACTCAGGTGCTAGCTATTAGGATCATTGCCAAAATAAAATTTATCTTATTTATTAAATGAAATTTCTATTTTTTAATTAACAATGCATAAAGTCAAATTGATTTCAATAAAATCGTGTTCATTTGACCAAAAGGCATGCCGAAAACATGTGTCGCACTTAAGTGCTAGCTATTAGGATCATTGCGAAAATAAAATTTAATTTATTTATTAAATGAAATTTCTATTTTTTGATTAACAACGCATAAAGTTAAATCTATTTTAATAAAATAGTATTTATATGACCAAAAGCATGCCGAAAACATGTGTAGCACTCAGGTGCTAGCTATTGGGATCATTGCGAAAATTAAATTAAATTTATTTATAAAATGAAATTTCAATTTTGTCATTAACAATGCATAAAGTCAAATCCATTTTAATAAAATAGTGTTTATATGACCAAAAGCATACCGAAAACATGTGTCGCACTCAGGTGCTAGCTATTAGGATCTTTGCGAAAATTAAATTTAATTTTGTTATTATATGAAATTTCTATTTTTTCTTTAAAAATGCATAAAGTCAAATCTATTTTCATGAAATTGTGTGTGTGCAACCAAAATCATGCCGAAAACATGTGTCGCACTTAGGTGCTAGCTATTAGGATCATTGCGAAAATTAAATTTAATTTATTTATTGAATGAAATTTCAATTTTTTTATTAACAATGCATAAAGTCAAATCTATTTTAATAAAATAGTGTTTATATGACCAAAAGCATGCCGAAAACATGTGTCGCACTTAGGTGCTAGCCATTAGGATCATTGCGAAAATTAAATTTAATTTATTTATTAAATGAAATTTCAATTTTTTCATTAACAATGCATAAAGTCGAATCTATTTTAATAAAATAGTGTTTAAATGACCAAAAGCATGCAGAAAACATTTGTCGCACTTAGGTGCAAGCCATTAGGATCATTGCGAAAATTAAATTTAATTTATTTATTAAATGAAATTTCAATTTTTTCATTAACAATGCATAAAGTCGAATCTATTTTAATAAAATAGTGTTTAAATGACCAAAAGCATGCAGAAAACATTTGTCGCACTTAGGTGCAAGCCATTAGGATCATTGCGAAAATTAAATTTAATTTATTTATTAAATGAAATTTCAATTTTTTCATTAACAATGAATAAAGTCAAATCTATTTTAATAAAATTGTGTTTATATGACCAAAAGCGTGCCGAAAACATGTCTCGCACTTAGCTGCTAGCGATTAGGATCATTGCGAAAATTAAATTTAATTTATTTATTAAATGAAATTTCTATTTTTTGATTAACAACGCATAAAGTTAAATCTATTTTAATAAAATAGTATTTATATGACCAAAAGCATGCCGAAAACATGTGTAGCACTCAGGTGCTAGCTATTGGGATCATTGCGAAAATTAAATTAAATTTATTTATAAAATGAAATTTCAATTTTGTCATTAACAATGCATAAAGTCAAATCCATTTTAATAAAATAGTGTTTATATGACCAAAAGCATACCGAAAACATGTGTCGCACTCAGGTGCTAGCTATTAGGATCTTTGCGAAAATTAAATTTAATTTTGTTATTATATGAAATTTCTATTTTTTCTTTAAAAATGCATAAAGTCAAATCCATTTTCATGAAATTATGTGTGTGCAACCAAAATCATGCCGAAAACATGTGTCGCACTTAGGTGCTAGCTATTAGGATCATTGCGAAAATTAAATTTAATTTATTTATTAAATGAAGTTTCAATTGTTTCATTAACAATGCATAAAGTCAAATCTATTTTAATGAAATGGTGTTTATATGACCAGAAGAAAGCCGTAATCATGTGTCGCACTTAGGTGCTAGCTATTAGGATCTTTGCGAAAATTAAATTTAATTTATTTATTGAATGAAATTTCAATTTTTTTATTAACAATGCATAAAGTCTAATCTATTTTAATAAAATAGTGTTTATATGACCAAAAGCATGCCGAAAACATGTGTCGCACTTAGGTGCTAGCTATTAGGATCATTGCGAAAATTAAATTTAATTTATTTATTGAATGAAATTTCAATTTCTTTATTAACAATGCATAAAGTCAAATCTTATTTAATAAAATAGTGTTTATATGACCAAAAGCATGCCGAAAACATGTGTCGCACTTAGGTGCTAGCCATTAGGATCATTGCGAAAATTAAATTTAATTTATTTATTAAATGAAATTTCAATTTTCTCATTAACAATGCATAAAGTCGAATCTATTTTAATAAAATAGTGTTTAAATGACCAAAAGCATGCCGAAAACATGTGTCGCACTTAGGTGCTAGCCATTAGGATCATTGCGAAAATTAAATTTAATTTATTTATTAAATGAAATTTCAATTTTTTCATTAACAATGCATAAAGTCGAATGTATTTTAATAAAATAGTGTTTATATTACCCAAAACATGCCGAAAACATGTGTCGCACTCAGGTGCTGGCAATTGGGATCATTGCGAAAATTAAATTAAATTCTTTTATTAAATTAAATTTCAATTTTTTAATTAACAATGAATGAAGTCAAATCCATTTTAATGTAATCGTGTTTATATGACCAAAAGCATGCCGAAAACATGTGTCGCACTCAGATGCTAGCTATTAGGATCATTGCCAAAATAAAATTTACCTTATTTATTAAATGAAATTTCTATTTTTTAATTAACAATGCATAAAGTCAAATTGATTTCAATAAAATCGTGTTCATTTGACCAAAAGGCATGCCGAAAACATGTGTCGCACTTAAGTGCTAGCTATTAGGATCATTGCGAAAATAAAATTTAATTTATTTATTAAATGAAATTTCTATTTTTTGATTAACAACGCATAAAGTTAAATCTATTTTAATAAAATAGTATTTATATGACCAAAAGCATGCCGAAAACATGTGTAGCACTCAGGTGCTAGCTATTGGGATCATTGCGAAAATTAAATTAAATTTATTTATAAAATGAAATTTCAATTTTGTCATTAACAATGCATAAAGTCAAATCCATTTTAATAAAATAGTGTTTATATGACCAAAAGCATACCGAAAACATGTGTCGCACTCAGGTGCTAGCTATTAGGATCTTTGCGAAAATTAAATTTAATTTTGTTATTATATGAAATTTCTATTTTTTCTTTAAAAATGCATAAAGTCAAATCCATTTTCATGAAATTGTGTGTGTGCAACCAAAATCATGCCGAAAACATGTGTCGCACTTAGGTGCTAGCTATTAGGATCATTGCGAAAATTAAATTTGATTTATTTATTGAATGAAATTTCAATTTCTTTATTAACAATGCATAAAGTCAAATCTTATTTAATAAAATAGTGTTTATATGACCAAAAGCATGCCGAAAACATGTGTCGCACTTAGGTGCTAGCCATTAGGATCATTGCGAAAATTAAATTTAATTTATTTATTAAATGAAATTTCAATTTTCTCATTAACAATGCATAAAGTCGAATCTATTTTAATAAAATAGTGGTAAATGACCAAAAGCATGCCGAAAACATGTGTCGCACTTAGCTGCTAGCTGTTAGGATCATTGAGAAAATTAAATTTAATTTATTTATTGAATGAAATTTCAATTTTTTTATTAACAATGCATAAAGTCAAATCTATTTTAATAAAATAGTGTTTATATGACCAAAAGCATGCCGAAAACATGTGTCGCACTTAGGTGCTAGCTATTAGGATCATTGCAAAAATTAAATTTAATTTATTTATTAAATGAAATTTCAATTTTTTCATTAACAATGCATAAAGTCAAATATATTTTAATAATATAGTGTTTATATGACCAAAAGCATGCCGAAAACATGTGTCGCACTTAGCTGCTAGCTGTTAGGATCATTGAGAAAATTAAATTTAATTTATTTATTGAATGAAATTTCAATTTTTTTGTTAACAATGCATACAGTCAAATCTATTTTAATAAAATAGTGTTTATATGACCAAAAGCATGCCGAAAACATGTGTCGCACTTAGCTGCTAGCTGTTAGGATCATTGAGAAAATTAAATTTAATTTATTTATTGAATGAAATTTCAATTTTTTTATTAACAATGCATAAAGTCAAATCTATTTTAATAAAATAGTGTTTATATGACCAAAAGCATGCCGAAAACATGTGTCGCACTTAGGTGCTAGCTATTAGGATCATTGCAAAAATTAAATTTAATTTATTTATTAAATGAAATTTCAATTTTTTCATTAACAATGCATAAAGTCAAATATATTTTAATAATATAGTGTTTATATGACCAAAAGCATGCCGAAAACATGTGTCGCACTTAGCTGCTAGCTGTTAGGATCATTGAGAAAATTAAATTTAATTTATTTATTGAATGAAATTTCAATTTTTTTGTTAACAATGCAAACAGTCAAATCTATTTTAATAAAATAGTGTTTATATGACCAAAAGCATGCCGAAAACATGTGGCGCACTTGGGTGCTAGCTATTAGGATCTTTGCAAAAATTAAATTTAATTTATTTATTAAATGAAATTTCAATTTTTTCATTAACAATGCTTTAAGTCAAATCTATTTTAATGAAATAGTGTTTATTTGACCGAAAGAATGCCGTAAACATGTGTCGATCTTAGGTGCTAGCTATTAGGATCATTGCGAAAATTAAATTTTATTTATTTATTAAATGAAATTTCAATTTTTTCATTAACAATGCATAAAGTCAAATCTATTTTAATGAAATGGTGTTTATATGACCTGAAGAAAGCCGTAATCATGTGTCGCACTTAGGTGCTAGCTATTAGGATCTTTGCGAAAATTAAATTTAATTTATTTATTAAATGAAATTTCAATTTTTTCATTAACAATGCATAAAGTCAAATCTATTTTAATGAAATGGTGTTTATATGACCTGAAGAAAGCCGTAATCATGTGTCGCACTTAGGTGCTAGCTATTAGGATCTTTGCGAAAATTAAATTTAATTTATTTATTAAATGAAATTTCAATTTTTTCATTAACAATGCATAAAGTCAAATATATTTTAATAATATAGTGTTTATATGACCAAAAGCATGCCGAAAACATGTGTCGCACTTAGCTGCTAGCCATTAGGATCATTGCGAAAATTAAATTTAATTTATTTATTGAATGAAATTTCAATTTTTTTATTAACAATGCATAAAGTCAAATCTATTTTAATAAAATAGTGTTTATATGACCAAAAGCATGCCGAAAATATGTGTCGCACTTAGGTGCTAGCTATTAGGATCATTGCGAAAATTAAATTTAATTTATTTATTGAATGAAATTTCAATTTTTTTATTAACAATGCATAAAGTCAAATCTATTTTAATAAAATAGTGTTTATATGACCAAAAGCATGCCGAAAACATGTGTCGCACTTAGGTGCTAGCCATTAGGATCATTGCGACAATTAAATTTAATTTATTTATTAAATGAAGTTTCAATTTTTTCATTAACAATGCATAAAGTCGAATCTATTTTAATAAAATAGTGTTTAAATGACCAAAATCATGCAGAAAACATTTGTCGCACTTAGGTGCAAGCCATTAGGATCATTGCGAAAATTAAATTTTATTTATTTATTGAATGAAATTTCAATTTTTTCATTAACAATGCATAAAGTCAAATCTATTTTAATAAAATGGTGTTTATATGACCTGAAGAAAGCCGTAATCATGTGTCGCACTTAGGTGCTAGCTATTAGGATCTTTGCGAAAATTAAATTTAATTTATTTATTAAATGAAATTTCAATTTTTTCATTAACAATGCATAAAGTCAAATATATTTTAATAATATAGTGTTTATATGACCAAAAGCATGCCGAAAACATGTGTCGCACTTAGCTGCTAGCCATTAGGATCATTGAGAAAATTAAATTTAATTTATTTATTGAATGAAATTTCAATTTTTTTATTAACAATGCATAAAGTCAAATCTATTTTAATAAAATAGTGTTTATATGACCAAAAGCATGCCGAAAATATGTGTCGCACTTAGGTGCTAGCTATTAGGATCATTGCGAAAATTAAATTTAATTTATTTATTGAATGAAATTTCAATTTTTTTATTAACAATGCATAAAGTCAAATCTATTTTAATAAAATAGTGTTTATATGACCAAAAGCATGCCGAAAATATGTGTCGCACTTAGGTGCTAGCTATTAGGATCTTTGCGACAATTAAATTTAATTTATTTATTAAATGAAATTTCAATTTTTTCATTAACAATGCATAAAGTCAAATCTATTTTAATGAAATGGTGTTTATATGACCTGAAGAAAGCCGTAATCATGTGTCGCACTTAGGTGCTAGCTATTAGGATCTTTGCGAAAATTAAATTTAATTTATTTATTAAATGAAATTTCAATTTTTTCATTAACAATGCATAAAGTCAAATATATTTTAATAATATAGTGTTTATATGACCAAAAGCATGCCGAAAACATGTGTCGCACTTAGCTACTGGCCATTAGGATCATTGAGAAAATTAAATTTAATTTATTTATTGAATGAAATTTCAATTTTTTTATTAACAATGCATAAAGTCAAATCTATTTTAATAAAATAGTGTTTATATGACCAAAAGCATGCCGAAAATATGTGTCGCACTTAGGTGCTAGCTATTAGGATCATTGCGAAAATTAAATTTAATTTATTTATTGAATGAAATTTCAATTTTTTTATTAACAATGCATAAAGTCAAATCTATTTTAATAAAATAGTGTTTATATGACCAAAAGCATGCCGAAAACATGTGTCGCACTTAGGTGCTAGCCATTAGGATCATTGCGACAATTAAATTTAATTTATTTATTAAATGAAATTTCAATTTTTTCATTAACAATGCATAAAGTCGAATCTATTTTAATAAAATAGTGTTTAAATGACCAAAATCATGCAGAAAACATTTGTCGCACTTAGGTGCAAGCCATTAGGATCATTGCGAAAATTAAATTTAATTTATTTATTAAATGAAATTTCAATTTTTTCATTAACAATGCATAAAGTCGAATCTATTTTAATAAAATAGTGTTTATATGACCAAAAGCATGCCAAAAACATGTGTCGCACTTAGGTGCTAGCCATTAGGATCATTGCGAAAATTAAATTTAATTTATTTATTAAATGAAATTTCAATTTTTTCATTAACAATGAATAAAGTCAAATCTATTTTAATAAAATTGTGTTTATATGACCAAAAGCGTGCCGAAAACATGTCTCGCACTTAGCTGCTAGCGATTAGGATCATTGCGAAAATTAAATTTAATTTATTTATTAAATGAAATTTCTATTTTTTGATTAACAACGCATAAAGTTAAATCTATTTTAATAAAATAGTATTTATATGACCAAAAGCATGCCGAAAACATGTGTAGCACTCAGGTGCTAGTTATTGGGATCATTGCGAAAATTAAATTAAATTTATTTATAAAATGAAATTTCAATTTTGTCATTAACAATGCATAAAGTCAAATCCATTTTAATAAAATAGTGCTTATATGACCAAAAGCATGCTGAAAACATGTGTCGCACTCAGGTGCTAGCAATTAGGATCTTTGCGAAAATTAAATTTAATTTATTTATTAAATGAAATTTCATTTTTTTCATTAACAATGCATAAAGTCAAATCTATTTTAATGAAATAGTGTTTATATGACTAAAAGAATGCCGTAAACATGTGTCGCACTTTGGTGCTAGCTATTAGGATCATTGCGAAAATTAAATTAAATTTATTTATTAAATGAAATTTCAATTTTTTCATTAACAATTATAAAGTCAAATCTATTTTAATGGAATAGTGTTTATATGACCGAAAGCATGCCGAAAAGATGTGTCGCACTTAGGTGCTAGCTATTAGGATCATTGCGAAAATTAAATTAAATTTATTTATTAAACTAAATTTCAATTTTTTCATTAACAATGCATAAAGTCAAATCTATTTTAATGAAATAGTGTTTAAATGACCGAAAGCATGCCGAAAACATGTGTCGCACTTAGATGCTAGCTATTAGGATCATTGCGAAAATTAAATTAAATTTATTTATTAAACTAAATTTCAATTTTTTCATTAACAATGCATAAAGTCGAATCTATTTTAATAAAATAGTGTTTATATGACAAAAATAATGCCGAAAACATGTGTCGCACTTAGGTGCTAGCTATTAGGATCTTTGCGAAAATTAAATTTAATTTATTTATTAAATGAAATTTCAATTTTTTCATTAACAATGCATAAAGTCAAATCCATTTTAATGAAATAGTGTTTATATGACCAGAAGCATGCCGAAAACATGTGTCGCTATTAGGTGCTAACTGTTAGGATCATTGCGAAAATTAAATTTAATTTATTTATTAAATGAAATTTCAATTTTTTCATTAACAATGCTTAATGTCAAATCTATTTTAATAAAATAGTGTTTATATGACCAAAAGCATGCCGAAACCATGTGTCGCATTTGGGTTCTAGCTTTTAGGATCATTGCGAAAATTAAATTAAATTTATTTAATTAATTAAATTTCAATTTTTTCATTAACAATGAATAAAGTCAAATCTATTTTAAGGAAATAGTGTTTATATGACCAAAAGAATGCCGAAAACATGTGTCGCACTTAGGTGCTAGCTGTTAGGATCACTGCGAAAATTAAATTTAATTTATTTATTAAATGAAATTTCAATTTTTTCATAAACTAAATCTATTTTTATGAAATCGGGTTTATATGACCAAAAGCATTGCGAAAACATGTGTCGTACTTAGGTGCTAGCTATTAGTCTCATTGCGAAAATTAAATTTAATTTATTCATTAAATAAAATTTCAATTTTTTATTAACAATGCATAAAGTCAAATCCATTTTAATGAAATCGTGTTTATATGACCAAAAGCATTACGTAAACATGTGTCGCACTTAGGTGCAAGCTATTAGTCTCATTGCGAAAATTGAATTTAATTTATTTATTAAATAAAATTTCAATTTTTTCATTAACAATGCGCAAAGTTAAATCCATTTTAATGAAATCGTGTTTATATGACCAAAAGCATGTTCAAAACATGTTTGGCACTTAGGTGCTGGCTATTAGTATCATTGCGAAAATTAAATTTAATATATTTATTAAATGAAATTTTAATTTTTTCATTAACAATGCATAAAGTCTAATCTATTTTAATGAAATCGTGTTTATATGACCAAAAGCATGCCGAAAACATGTATCGCACTTAGGTGCGAGCTATTAGGATCATTGCGAAAATTAAATTTAATTTATTTATTAAATGAAGTTTAAATTTTGTCATTAACAATGCATAAAGTCAAACCTATTTTAGTAAAATGTTGTTTATATGACCAAAAGCATACCGAAAACATGTGTCGCACTTAGGTGCTTGCTATAAGGATCATTGCGAAAATTAAATTAAATTTATTTATTAAATGAAATTTCAATTTTTTTATTAACAATGCATAAAGTCAAATATATTTTATTGAAATAGTGTTAATATGACCAAAAGCATGCTGAACACATGTGTCGCACTTAGGTGCTGGCTATTAGGATCATTGCGAATAGTCGAGTAATCAAAAATTGAGACAGCTGGCCGGCGAGATCGGAAGAAATTATAAAGCTGACGATTGCATTAATTCAAATCAACCAAAGAAATATTGAATCACGCCGAGAAGAAAAATGCATTACAATAATTAGATGCTTCTCTATATCAAATCCTTATAAAAGGGCTCGGATGACAGCAAACGTGGTCAGATGACCGCCACTAGTCTTTCCTGATTATTGGTACTGACCATTACCATTGACACCGTATGGTGTTCAACAAATTCCCACAAATAAAAGCAGCAACAACAAATACATCTGAATAGAATGTTCACATTTGTAGCACCCCGGCTCCTCGTGTGTACGGCACGTTACAAATGGCACATTAATAGCAACAATCACACCGTATAGTGTTCAACAAATTACCACAAATAAAGTAACGACAATGAATACATCTGAGTAGAATAGACACATTTGTAACACCCCGGCTCCTTGCGTGTACGGCACGTTACAAATGGCAATATAGAATAAACAAAAGAGACAACAATGTCCACCACCTAATGGCAACGAACATTTGAAACACCCCGGCTCCTTGAGTGTACGGCCCGTTTCAAATGATACTATAAAGTAAGCAAAAGAGACAACAATGTCCACCACTTAATAGCAACGAACATTTGTAACACCCCGGCTCCTTGTGTGTACGGCCCGTTACAAATAGAATAATAGTAACAAACATTTGTAACACCCCGGCTCCTTGTGTGTACGGCCCGTTACAAATGGAATAATAGTAACAAACATTTGTAACACCCCGGCTTCTTGTGTGTACGGCCCGTTACAAATGAAATAATAGAACAAAGAAACCAACTACTTTATAGTAACAAAAACGATCAAATGCACCCCGGCTCTTTACCGAGTACGGCCCGCAATATACCCGTCGTAACAATGTTGTATTATTTAAATGTATTCATAACCAATTAATCTGCGTAATCTGAGGGAGAGGGAGGGGGGGGGTAGTTACCTATTAATCTGAAAATAGAACATTGTTACTGGGCGATCAAAAAGAATGTTTTTTTTTTAGTTATAACAAATGCAGTAAAAATAAACAAACATGCGTTTTATGGTCACGGCATTAAAATATGTAAATGGTAAATAATCGTTTATGTTAATGATTGTCAAATAAATAATAAACAATTTCGTTGCACATTTCAAAATCAACCAAAAGATAATAAACTGATCATTCGTTAAACTCAACCCTCTTGTTTTATTTGTTGTTATTATTTATTCCTGTTTGTCCTTAAGCAATCCTAAAAGTAATTGATCGAGTCCAGGCACGAGAAGCAAGACCGTTATAAGTAAATGAATCACCAAGTCAATAAAAACCAGAAAGAAAGCATAGTAAAGATGATACATATTAACATCCGTAACGAACTTGTTAAATAATTAAGGGTTACTACACAACACAACACAACGTAAAAATTATACAAATTGCAAATTTGTATAACACCGGGGTTCGAACCATTACAAAGTAAAATCTATTTTAATGAAATAGTGTTTATATGACCAAAAGAATTCCGAAAACATGTGTCGCACTTAGGTGCTAGCTATTAGTATCTTTGCGAAAATTAAATTTAATTTATTTACTAAATGAAATTTCAATTTTTTCATTAACAAAGCATAAAGTCAAATCTGTTTTCATAAAATAGTGTTTATATGACCAAAAGAATGTTGAAAACATGTGTCGCACTTAGGTGCTAGCTATTAGGATCTTTGCGAAAATTAAATTTAATTTATTTATTAAATGAAATATAAATTTTTTCATTAACAATGCATAAAGTCAAATCTATTTTAATGAAATTGCGTTTATATGACCAAAAGAATGCCGAAAACATGTGTCGTACTAAGGTGCTAGCTATTAGGATCTTTGCGAAAATAAAATTTAATTTATTTATAAAATGAAATTTCAATTTTTTCATTAACAATGCAAAAAGTCAAATCTATTTTAATAAAATAGAGTTTATATGACCAAAAGAATGCCGAAAACATGTGTCGCACTTAGGTGCTGGCTATTAGGATCTTTGCGAAAATTAAATTTAATTTATTTATTAAATGAAATTTCAATTTTTTCATTAACAATGCTTAAAGTCAAATCTATTTCAATGAAATAGTGTTTATATTACCAAAAGAATGCCGAAAACATGTGTCGCACTTAGGTGCTAGCTATTAGAATCTTGGCGAAAATTAAATTTAATTTATTTATTAAATGAAATTTCAATTTTTTCATTACCAATTCATAAAGTTCATAAAGTCAAATCTATTTTCATGAAATAGTGTTTATATGACCAAAAGAATGCCGTAAACATGTGACGCACTTAGGTGTTAGCTATTAGGATCATTGCGAAAATTAAATTTATTAATTAAATGAAATTTCAATTTTTTCATTAACAATGCATAAAGTCAAATCTATTTTAATTAAATAGTGTTTATATAACCAAAATCATGCCTAAAACATGTGTCGCACTTAGGTTCTAGCTATTAGGATCTTTGCGAAAATTAAATTAAATTTATTTATTAAATGAAATTTCAATGTTTTTATTAACAATTCATAAATTTAAATCTATTTTAATGAAATAGTGTTTATATGACCAAGAGCATGCCGAAAACATGTGTCGCACTTAGGTGCTAGCTATTAGGATCTTTGCGAAAATTAAATTTAATTTAAAAAATCACTGAATAAAACACTTACTATGTTTTTTACCACAATTTATTTGATGTATGTACAAATATTTCAGATACATACATATCACGACTTAAGTTTCGACGTTTTACTGTCATTATCAAGTGAAACAATTAATGGAAGACGTTACATTTATATCGGTACGAAAATAGGGTGAGGGTAACAAAATGGTTTACAGTGAACAGGTGCAAAAACATAATTAAGAGATTAAAGCATTTTGAAAAGCGGTGAGTACATTGGATCGGTCTGCTCGTTAATCTGTTGAACGAGCACCTGTTCACTGTAAACCATTTTGTTACCCTCACCCTATTTTCGTACCGATATAAATGTAACGTCTTCCATTAATTGTTTCACTTGATAATGACAGTAAAACGTCGAAACTTAAGTCGTGATATGTATGTATCTGAAATATTTGTACATACATCAAATAAATTGTGGTAAAAAACATAGTAAGTGTTTTATTCAGTGATTTTATAATGAATTACCACGTAGTAACGGTCACAACTATCACCATGATTAAATGTAATTTATTTATTCAATGAAATTTAAATTTTTTCATTAACAATGCATAAAGTCAAATCTATTTTAATGAAATAGTGTTTATATGACCATAAGAATGCCGTAAACATGTGTCGCACTTAGGTGCTAGCTATTAGGATCATTGCGAAAATTAAATTTAATTTATTTATTAAATGAAATTTCATTTTTTTCTTTAACAATGCATAAAGTCAAATCTATTTTAATAAAAGAGTGTTTATATGACCAAAAGAATGTCGAAAACATGTGTCGCACTTAGGTGCTAGCTATTAGGATCATTGCGAAAATTAAATTTCGTTTATTTATTTAATCAAATTTCAACTTTTTAATAACAATGCATAAAGTCAAATTTATTTAATTGAAATCGTGTTTATATGACCAAAAGCATGCCGAAAACGTGTGTCGCACTTAGGTGCCAGCCATTAGGTTCATTGCGAAAATTAAATTTAATTTATTTATTAAATGAAATTTCAATTTTTTCAATAACAATGCATAAAGTCAAATCTAATTTAATGAAATATTGTTTATATGACCAAAAGCATGCCGAAAACAAGTGTCGCACTTGGGTGCTAGCCATTAGGATCATTGCGAAAATTAAATTTAATTTATTAATTAAATTAAATTTTAATTTTTTCATTAACAATGCATAAAGTTAAATCTATTTTATTGAAATAGTGTTTATTTGACCAAGAGCATGCTAAAACCATGTGTCGCACTTAGGTGCTAGCCATTAGGATCATTGCGAAAATTAAATTAAATTTATTTATTATATGAAATTTCTATTTTTTCATTAACAATGCATAAAGTTAAATCTATTTTAATGAAATCGTGTAAATACGACCAAAAGCATGCCGAAAACATGTATCGCACTCAGGTGCTGGCTATTAGGATCATTGCGAAAATTAAATTTAATTTATTTATTAAATGAAATTTCTATTGTTTCATTAACAATGCATAAAGTCAAATCTATTTTATTGAAATCGTGTTTATACGACCCTAAGCATGCCGAAAACATGTGTCGCACTTAAGTGTTGGCTCTTAGGATCATTGCGAAAATAAAATTTAATTTATTTATTAAATGGAATTTCTATTTTTTCATTAACAATGCATAAAGTCAAATTTATTTTAATAAAATCGTGTTTATATGACCAAAATCATGAAGAAAACATGTGTCGCACCCAGGTGCTGGCTATTAGGATCATTGCGAAAATTAAATTTAATTTATTTATTTAATGTAATATCAATTTTTTCATTAACAATGCATAAAGTAAAATCTATTTTTATGAAATAGTGTTTATATGACCAAGAGCATGCCGAAAATATGTGTCGCACTTAGGTGCTAGCCATTAGGATCATTGCGAAAATTAAATTAAATTTACTAATTAAACGAAATTTTAATTTTTTCATTAACAATGCATAAAGTCAAATCTATTTTAATAAAATAGTGTTTATATGACCAAAAGAATGCCGTAAACATGTGTCGCACTTAGGTGCTAGCTATTAGGATCATTGCGAAAATTAAATTTAATTTATTTATCCAATGAAATTTCAATTTTTTCATTAACAATGCATAAAGTCAAATCTATTTTAATAAAATAGTGTTAATATGACCAAAATTATGCCAAAAACATGTGTCGCACTTTGGTGCTAGCTATTAGGATCTTTGCGAAAATTAAATTAAATTTATTTATAAAATGAAATTTCAATTTCTTACTTAACAATGCATAAAGTCAAATCTATTTTAATAAAATCGTGTTTATATGACCAAAAGCATGCCGAAAACATGGGTCGCACTTAGGTGGTAGCTATTAGGATCATTGCGAAAATTAAATTTAATTTATTTATTTATTGAAATTTCAATTTTTTCATTAACAATGCATAAAGTCGAATCTATTTTTATGAAATAGTGTTTATATGACCAAGAGCATGCCGAAAACATGTGTCGCACTTAGGTGCTAGCCATTAGGATCATTGCGAAAATTAAATTTAATTTATTAATTAAACGAAATTTTAATTTTTTCATTAACAATGCACAAAGTCAAATCTATTTTAATGAAATAGTGTTTACATGACCAAAAGCATGCCGAAAACATGTGTCGCACTTAGGTGCTAGCTATTAGGATCTTTGCGAAAATTAAATTTAATTAATTTATTCAATGAAATTTCAATTTTTTCATTAACAATGCATAAAGTCTAATCTATTTTAATGAAATAGTGTTTATATGACCATAAGAATGCCGTAAACTTGTGTCGCACTTAGGTGCTAGCCATTAGGATAATTGCGAAAATTAAATTAAATTTATTTATTAAATGAAATTTCAATTTTTTCATTAACAATGCATAAAGTCAAATCTATTTTAATAAAATAGTGTTTATATGACCAAAAGAATGCCTAAAAAATGTGTCGCACTTAGGTGCTGGCCTTTAGGTTCTTTGCGAAAATTAAATTTAATTTATTTATTAAATGAAAATTCAATTTTTTCAGTAACAATGCATAAAGTCCAATATCTTTTAATGAAATCGTGTTTATATGACCAAAGGAATGCCGAAAACCTGTATCGCACTTAGGTGCTAGCTATTAGGATCATTGCGAAAATTAAATTAAATTTATTTATTAAATAAAATTTCAATTTTTTCATTAACAATGCATAAAGTCAAATCTATTTTCATGAAATAGTGTTTAAATGACCAAAAGAATGCCTAAAACCACAATTTATTTGATAGTGTTTATATGACCAAAAGCATGCCGAAAACATGTGTCGCACTTAGGTGCTAGCCATTAGGATCATTGCGAAAATTAAATTTAATTTATTTATTAAATGAAATTTCAATTTTTTCATTAACAATGCATAAGTCAAATCTATTTTAATGAAATCGTGTATAAATGACCAAAAGCATGCGAAAACAAGTGTCGCACTTAGGTGCTAGCTATTAGGATCTTTGCGAAAATTAAAGTAAATTTATTTATTTTTTTCATTAACAACGCATAAAATCAAATCTATTTTAATGAAATAGTGTTTATATGACCAAAAGAATGCCGAAAACATGTGTCGCACTTAGGTGCTAGCAATTGGAATCATTGCGAAAATTAAATTAAATTTATTTAATAAATGAACATTCAATTTTTTCATTAACAATGCATAAAGTCAAATCTATTTTAATTAAATAGTATTTATATGACCAAAAGAATGCCGTAAACATGTGTCGCACTTAGGTGCTAGCAATTAGAATCATAGCGAAAATTAAATTTAATTTATTTATTAAATGAAATTTCAATTTTGTAATTAACAATGCATAAAGTTAAATCTATTTTAATAAAATAGTGTTTATATGACCAAAAGAATACCGAAAACATGTGACGCACTTAGGTGCTAGCTATAAGGATCTTTGCGAAAATTAAATTTAAATTATTTATTAAATAAAATTTGTGAAGGGGGTTTTAATCAGAAGGTGTTGTTGGTTTCTAATCTTATATTCACATAATATATACAGTTGCGGTTAAGTATTGTGTTGCTCGGTTACGGGCCGTGAGGAGGTGGAGCGCAACGGCAGCGTTGCTCAGGAGCGACGTGGTGGCGAAGATGCTGGTGACGGCCGGGTGGTTGTCCACTTTGTCGGCAGTTTACGGGGTTGTTAGAGGGTACTCCTCGGAGGTGGCGGATACTCCGTCGTTAAGCGGTTACGGATGTCCGTATCGACTTGTATGCGTGTGGGAAGATTCACTGGGTGCTCGTTGAGTGGGTGTCCTACTCGCAGAAGACTCAGAATGAATCTGGCGTCTCTTGGACGGGGCTGGTATTTATGGGCCGTTCCGTGCTCCGTGGGCTTCTTTTGGTGGGGGTTGTTTGGATGTCTCTTATCTCTTCGTGCCGTTTAGATGGTGAGTCGGTCTCTCCTGTGCGTGTTGCTAGGGGCTCCTTTTAGGGGCGCGTTAGTTGGTACACGACTACCTGTTTTTCCGAGTTCGGGTAGGGTCCGGTGACGATATGCAAATGAGGTGGTGATGGAGTGCCAGTACAGCACTATCAAAAGTAATAATTTAAAAATTAGGTGTACATCACATACTCCCCCTCTGGCTCTGAAGACGTCTCGGCGAGGTGGCCAGATTAATGTTTGCGTGGGCGACCTCGTTTCCGGATGGGGTGTCTTGGGGTCTCCAGAGGTTGGTCTCCTTCTTGGTATGGACATAAGTCGGAGGCATTGTATATTCCTATGATCGCGTGGGGTAGAGTGTTTGATGATACCTCGAAGCTGGCTGGTCCATGTCTTCGGGTGGTGCGGTATGGTCCGTCTCGTTTTGGCGCAAGTTTCGCGGTAAACTTCTTTTTCTTTTGGCTAAGTAGGTGACTGGTGACTAGCACTAAGTCTCCGATTTCATACTGAGGGCAGGGACGTCTGCCTTTGTCTACATAGTTTTTGCGAGTGTCCTGGGCAGCATCTTGAAGTTGGCGTACTTGATCCAGGATGTCAGCTAATTGATGTAGTTTTGGTGTAATTTCGGTGACGAGGGTTTGGGCCGTCGTTACCACTTTTAAATCATGCGTGAGCTCATATGGGGTACGCAGTTCGCGTCCGAATGTGAGAAAGGCGGGGGTTTGTCCTGTTGTCTGACAAATCGTAGTATTCAGGGCGAAGCGAATCATGGGTAGCTGGGTAGGCCAGGAATCGTGCTGATCCTTCACTAGGATGGCTAACTTCGTTTTTATATCACGGTTTCTTCTTTCAACCGGGTTGGCTTCTGGGTGGAAGCTGGGGATAAGAGCTTGGTAGATGTCCAAACAGTGGAAAGCGTGTTGCATCACTTTGCTAACGAATTGGGTGCCATTGTCGGAGATACATTTTCTAGGGATCCCGTATCGTAGGAATATCTCATTTAACAGAGTGTTAGCACATTATTCAGCAGTTGCTCTCCGCATAGGGAACATCTCGGTCCATCGACTGGTAATATCTTCGATGACTAAAATGGTGGTGTATCCATCTGGTGATTCTGGTAAGGGTCCGAATAAATCGATGGCGATGGCCTCAAATCTTCGGTTCGTGGCCGTAGTCTGCACAAGTCCGGGGGGCTTCCTCTGGATGGCCTCTTGTCGTTGGCATTCTGGGCACTTCCGAACATATGATGCGATATCTTTTCTCATTTTCTTCCAAAAGAAGTGCTTTTGGATTTTCTGCATAGTGGCTTGTACTCCGGCGTGACAAGCGGTTGATGCGTCATGGAAGCTGGCTAGGACTTCGGGAACGTTTTTCTGCGGGATGCATTGTTGGGCTCCGTCGTCTTCTTCATCGGGCCTGGTGCGGTACAGTACTCCTTTTTCGAGGACGTATCCTTTATTGAGCCAATAAACGGTATCCTCCGTTCCGGGATGGGTCTCTAGGCTGGTGATGATTTTTTTTAAGTCGGGATCTGTTTCTTGGTCAGCTCGCAAGTCGGCGGCGGGAACAGATTCTGTTACTAGATGGATCTATCGGATTTGTGGGCCTTCTGGTGGTGGCGGAAGTCTTGATAGGGCGTCGGCGACGACATTTTGTTTTCCGCTGATATACTGGATCTGGGCTCAGTATGGAGCGATTTGTAATGCCCATCTTGCTAGACGGCCGGTTGGAGACTCCAAATTTAGCAACCACTTGAGCGGCTGATGATCCGTGTAGATTGTTAATGCCACACCTTCGATGTATCCTCTAAATTTGTTCAGGCTCCAGACGACAGCCAGCGCCTCCCTCTCGGTGGTGGAGTAGTTGCGTTCGGCTGGGGTTAATAGTCGGCTCGCGAATTCTATTGGGTGTTCGTCGGCGGTCTCCCCCTGGCTTAGTACTGCCCCGATGGCGTAATCGCTGGCGTCAGTTCTGAGGATAAAGGGTGTGTTTTCTTTAACTTGTTGCAGAACTGGTGGTGAGGAAAGGCTGCGTTGGAGGGTCCGAAAAGCTTCTTCCTGTTTTTCCTCCCATAGGAATTCTGCGTTTTTCTTTAATAGCGACGTTAGTGGCCGTGCTATTTCTGCGAAATTGAGTATAAAACGTCTATACCAAGCGCATATCTGTACAAAGCTGAGCATATCTTTTTTGTTCATGGGTTTTTTCCAATTTGTGATAGCTGCTACCTTGGTTGGATCCACTTCAATTCCGTTCGGTGTTATAATGTGACCGAGGAAAGGTATCTTCAGTTGTCCTATGTTTGTTTTTCTTCGGTTGATTCGGAGGTTATATTTTCGGAATGTCGAAAATATCGTTGTTAGATTGTTGATGTGTTGATGGAGTGTCTGGGAGAGAACTATCACGTCGTCTAAGTAGGCGAAAACTCTAATGGTCAGCAATTCTTGATATAATCGATCCATCATTCGCTGGAATGTCGCCGGTGCGTTACGCTAACCGAATGGCATTCTCGAAAACTCGAACGTTCCATAGCAACATACGAATGTTGTTTTCTTCCGGTCATCCTGGTGGACGGGAACTTGCCAATAACCGGATTTGAGATCTAGAGTGGTTATCCACTGATTTCCTCCGGTTGTCTGGAGTAGATCGTTGATCCTGGGCATCGGGTACGTATCCGGAATGGTCACAGCGTTCAGCCTTCGCAAGTCTACGCATAGTCGTGTTTCTCTATTTTTCTTGGGAACCATCACTACCGGTGCAGACCAAGGTGATGTGGTTTCCTGAATTATGTGCCGCTGTTTAAGCTCTTCCACTTGTTTGTTTTAACTCCTGTTTCCTCAGGGGTGATAATTGATATGGCTTTTGTTGAATCGGTGGGTTATTTCCGGTGGGAATGCGGTGTTCGATAATATTTGTGGCTGGTCCATCTTCCTTGAATACATCCTGAAATTCTTGTAGGAGTTTTTCTATCTGGCCGCGCTCCTCCTGATTTATCTGGGGGCATTCATCCTCTCGCAGTTTTATCTGTACCGACCGTACGTGGCATTTTCGTTTAAAAAGCGGTGTCGGGCCATAGTTTTCAGGGTCGCTTGAATTTTTTTGTTTCGGTGGCTCCGGAAACAATTCAGGTTCTATTGTATTTTCTTTTGCCGGGATGGCGTGTCCGATCCTTGGGTTCTCGTAATCATAACTGGCTGTGCTATTATAGAACTGCCATGTTTCTTGGGCGGCATCTATTTGGATTCCGGCTTCTCTTAGGAAATCCATCCCTAAAATTGTTTCGGTTGTCCGTGTCTCGGGCAGGACTCCTACTTCCTTTTGGATAGTGAACCCTTGTAGGTTTATCCGGATTTTTGCAGTTTCCATCTGCCGGGCTCGGGAAACACCGTCGGCTAGGGTAATGTAGCCTGTTTTTGGTTGGAAGTATATTCCTCTTTGTAGAACGCCGGCATACATTTTTTTTGACAAAAGCGTAACTTGTGATCCGGTGTCCAGGATCGCTATTTCTTCTACGTCTTCTAGGTATAGTCGTACTCTTGGTGCTTCTGTTGTTTTATCGGCTTGGTACGTGATCATGCTAGATCGTACGGGGTTGCATTTCGGGCATTGGCTCCTGACAACTCCTGGGGTGTTGCAGCCAAAGCATCGGATGCTATTTGTTTCCCTGGTTTTTCTTGCAGGTGTGGTGGCGTGATCCTTCCGCTTCCTACATTCTTCCCAAGTGTGGTTCGTCCTTCTACAGAATGAGCATCTGGTGATGCCTTCTTTGGGTGGTAGAGGCGCCTTTCTTTGTTCTTTCTTGTCTGTTAGGCCTTCTTCTACTTCTCTCACAAGATCGATGAATTTCTCGAACGTCGATATTGATGACCTCGGGACTTTATCTTTAATATCGTGGTGGATTACTGCGTAAAGCATATCTAGTATGTTTTCTTCCTGAAGGGCTGGCGTAATTGTTTGCAGTGCGACTCTTCCTTTGAGGATGAATTTATCCGTCTACGTGGCTTGTTTTTGAGGGTTTTCGAATATCTCCCTGAAGATTTTGTGCGCTGGTTTGCTTGGTGCAAAGTATTTTCGTAGGCGTACTAGAGCATCTTTCCAGGTGGGGACTCTTGTTTCTTCGCATTGCCACCAAATAGCTGCTTCTCCTTGTAAGATGAGTGCGAATTCCTTCAGAGCCTCGTTATCGCTGATTTCCTCTTTTTGTTTATACAGCGTGATTTGTTTTATAAAACTTTCCACTCGTTGTGGGTCTTTTTCCCATAAAATTGATGCGGGCAAGCGGCAAATCCTTTTTTCGGGCGTTGTCCAATAGATTTGCTGAACATTTCCCAAACTTTTGAGTGGAATTTCTCCTCTGAGCGGATTGACGCGGCTGGATTTGTTGCTTTTTGTGCCATCTTCTTTGTATTTGACCTCGTGTTCCTTTTTTCGCTGTCCTCCGGGGCCAAACGTTGGGACGCCAATGTGAAGGGGGTTCTAATCAGAAGGTGTTGTTGGTTTCTAATCTTATATGCACATAATATATACAGTTGCGGTTAAGTATTGTGTTGCTCGGTTACGGGCCGTGAGGAGGTGGAGCGCAACGGCAGCGTTGCTCAGGAGCGACGTGGTGGCGAAGATGCTGGTGACGGCCGGGTGGTTGTCCACTTTGTCGGCAGTTTACGGGGTTGTTAGAGGGTACTCCTCGGAGGTGGCGGATACTCCGTCGTTAAGCGGTTACGGATGTCCGTATCGGCTTGTATGCGTGTGGGAAGATTCACTGGGTGCTCGTTGAGTGGGTGTCCTACTCGCAGAAGACTCAGAATTTATCTGGCGTCTCTTGGACGGGGCTGGTATTTATAGGCCGTTCCGTGCTCCGTGGGCTTCTTTTGGTGGGGGTTGTTTGGTTGTCTCTTCTCTCTTCGTGCCGTTTAGATGGTGAGTCGGTCTCTCCTGTGCGTGTTGCTAGGGGCGCGTTAGTTGGTACGCGACTACCTGTTTCTCCGAGTTCGGGTAGGGTCCGGTGACGATATGCAAATGAGGTGGTGATGGAGTGCCAGTACAGCACTATCAAAAGTAATAATTTAAAAATTTGTGTATCACAAATTTCAATTTTTTCTTTAACAATGCATTAAGTCAAATCTATTTTAATAAAATAGTGTTTATATGACCAAAAGCTTACCGAAAACATGTGTCGCACTTAGATGCTAGCTTTTAGGATCATTGCGAAAATTAAATTTAATTTATTTATTAAATGAAATTTCAATTTTTTCATTAACAATGCATAAAGTCAAATTTTTTTATTGAAATAGTGTTTATATTACCAAAAGAATGCCGAAAACATGTGTCGCACTTAGGTGCTAGCTATTAGAATCTTGGCGAAAATTAAATTTAGAAATTTCAATTTTTTAATTAACAGTTCATAAAGTCAAATCTAATTTCATGAAATAGTGTTTATATGACCAAAAGAATGCCGTAAACATGTGTCGCACTTAGGTGCTAGCTATTAGGATCCATGCGAAAATTAAATTTAATTTATTAATTAAATAATATTTCAATTTTTTCATTAACAATGCATAAAGCCAAATCTGTTTTATTAAAATAGTGTTTATATGACGAAAAACAAGCCGAAAACATGTGTCGCACTTAGGTGCAAGCTGTTAGGATCATTGCGAAAATTAAATTAAATTTATTAATTAAATGAAATTTTATTTTTTTCATTAATAATGCATTAAGTCAAATCTATTTAATGAAATAGTGTTTATATAACCAAAATCATACCGAAAACATGTGTCGCACTTAGGTGCTAGCTATTAGGATCTTTGCGAAAATTTAATTTAATTTATTTATTAAATGAAAATTCAATTCTTTCATTAACAATGCATAAAGTCAAATATATTTTAATGAAATCGTGTTTATTTGACCAAAAGCATGCCGAAAACATGTGTCGCACTTAGGTGCTAGCTATTAGGATCATTGCGAAAATTAAATTTAATTTAATTATTAAATAAAATTTCAATTTTTTCATTAACAATGCATAAAGTCAAATCTATTTTTATGAAATAGTGTTTATATGGCCAGAAGAATGCCGAAAACATGTGTCGCACTTAAGTGCTGGCCATTAGGTTCTTTGCGAAAATTAAATTTAATTTATTTATGAAGTTAAATTTCAATTTCTTCATTAACAATGCATAAAGTCAAATCTATTTTAATAAAATAGTGTTTAAATAACCAAAAGCTTGCCGAAAACATGTGTCGCACTTTGATGCTAGCTATTAGGATCATTGCGAAAATTAGATTTAATTTATTTATTAAATGAAATTTCAATTTTTTCAATAACAATTTATAAAGTCAAATCTATTTTAATGAAATAGTGTTTATATGACCAAAAGCATGTCGAAAACATGTGTCGCACTTAGGTGCTAGCTATTAGGATCTTTGAGAAAATTAAATTTAATTTATTGATTAAATGAAATTTCAATTTTTCATTAACAATGCATAAAGTCAAATCTATTTTAATGAAATAGTGTTTATATGACCATAAGAATACTGTAAACATGTGTCGCACTTAGGTGCTAGCTATTAGGATCATTGCGAAAATTAAATTAAATTTATTTATTAAATGAAATTTCAATTTTTTCTTTAACAATGCATAAAGTCAAATATATTTTAATGAAATCGTGTTTATATGACCAAAGGCATGCCGAAAACATATGTCGCACTTAGGTGCTAGCTATTAGGATCTTTGCGAAAATTAAATTAAATTTATTCAAAAAAACGAAATATAGCCTGAATATATAAATATTCAACCTGTTCGTAACTCTGCAAGCAAAATTAAGTCTTACTAAGACTATAAACATTTTGCTTGCAGAGTTACGAACAGGTTGAATATTTATATATTCAGGCTATATTTCGTTTTTTTGAATTTATTTAATACTCTCTGCAATAAGTAAGGTTGTTTCTATTTTATTTAAATTAAATTTATTTATTAAATGAAAATTCAATTTTTTCATTAACAATGCATAAAGTCAAATATATTTTAATGAAATCGTGTTTATATGACCAAAGGCATGCCGAAAAAATGTGTCGCACTTATGTGCTAGCTGTTAGGGTCATTGCGAAAATTAAATTTAATTTATTTATTAAATAAAATTTCAATTTTTTCATTAACTATGCATAAAGTCAAATCTATTTTAATGAAATAGTATTTATATGACCATAAGAATACCTTAAACATGTGTCGCACTTGGGTGCTAGCAATTAGGATCATTGCGAAAATTAAATTTAATTTATTTATTAAATAAAATTTCAATTTTTTCATTAACAATGCATAAAGTCAAATCTATTTTCATGAAATAGTGTTTATATGACCAAAAGAATGCCGAAAATATGTGTCGCTCTTAGGTGCTAGCTATTAGGATCATTTCGAAAATTTAATTTAATTTAGTTATTAAATGAAATTTCAATTTTTTCATTTACAATTCATAAAGTCAAATCTATTTTCATGAAATAGTGTTTATATGACCAAAAGATTGCCGTAAACATGTATCGTACTTAGGTGCTAGCCATTAGGATCATTGCGAAAATAAAATTTAAATTATTTATTAAATGAAATTTCAATTTTTTCATCAACTATTTATAAAGTCAAATCTATTTTAATGAAATAGTGTTTATATGACCAAAAGCATGCCGAAAACATATGTCGCACTTAGGTGCTAGCTATTAGGATCTTTGCGAAAATTAAATTAAATTTATTTATTAAATGAAAATTAAATTTTTTCATTAACAATGCATAAAGTCAAATATATTTTAATGAAATCGTGTTTATATGACCAAAGGCATGCCGAAAAAATGTGTCGCACTTATGTGCTAGCTGTTAGGGTCATTGCGAAAATTAAATTTAATTTATTTATTAAATAAAATTTCAATTTTTTCATTAACTATGCATAAAGTCAAATCTATTTTTATGAAATAGTGTTTATATGACCAAAAGAATGCCGAAAACATGTGTCGCGCTTAAGTGCTAGCTATTTGGATCTTTGCGAAAATTAAATTTAATTTATTTATTAAATGAAAATTCGATTTTTTCATTAACAATGCATAAAGTCAAATATATTTTCAGGAAATCGTGTTTATATGATCAAAGGCATGCCGAAAACATGTGTCGCGCTTGGGTGCTAGCTATTAGGATCATTGCGAAAATTAAATTTAATTTATTCATTAAATGAAATTTCAATTTTTTCATTAACAATGAATAAAGTCAAATCTATTTTAATAAAATAGTGTTTATATGACCAAAAGCTTGCCGAAAACATGTGTCGCACTTAGATGCTAGCTATTAGGATCATTGCGAAAATTAAATTTAATTTATTTATTAAATAAAATTTTAATTTTTTCATTAACAATGCATAAAGTCAAATCTATTTTAATAAAATATTGTTCAAATGACGAAAAGAATGCCGGAAACATGTGTCGCACTTAGGTGCTAGCTATTAGGATCTTTGCGAAAATTAAATTAAATTTATTTATTAAATGAAATTTCAATTTTTTCATTAACAATGGATAAAGTCAAATCTATTTAAATAAAATAGTATTTAAATGACCATAAGAATACCGTAAACATGTGTCGCACTTAGGTGCTGGCTATTAGGATCATTGCGAAAATTAAATTTAATTTATTTATTAAATGAAATTTTAATTTTTTCATTAACAATGCATAAAGTCAAATCTATTTTAATAAAATATTGTTCAAATGACGAAAAGAATGCCGGAAACATGTGTCGCACTTAGGTGCTAGCTATTAGGATCTTTGCGAAAATTAAATTAAATTTATTTATTAAATGAAATTTCAATTTTTTCATTAACAATGGATAAAGTCAAATCTATTTAAATAAAATAGTGTTTATATGACCATAAGAATGCCGTAAACATGTGTCGCACTTAGGTGCTAGCTATTAGGATAATTGCGAAAATTAAATTTAATTTATTTATTAAATGAAATTTCAATTTTTTCATTAACAATGCATAAAGTCAAATCTATTTTAATAAAATAGTGTTTATATGACCAAAAGAATGCCGAAAACATGTGTCGCACTTAGGTGCTAGCTATTAGGATTTTTGCGAAAATTAAATTTAATTTATTTATTAAATGAAAATTCAATTTTTTCATTAACGATGCATGAAGTCAAAGCTATTAGGATCATTGCGAAAATTAAATTTAATTTATTTATTAAATGAAATTTCCATTTTTTCATTAACAATGCATAAACTCAAATCTATTTTAATAAAATAGTGTTTATATGACCAAAAGAATGCCGAAAACATGTATCGCACTTAGGTGCAAGCTATTAGGACCATTGCGAAAATTAAATTTAATTTATTTATTAAATGAAATTTCAATGTTTTCATCAACAGCACACAAAGTCGAATTTATTTGATCAAAATCGTATTTATACGACCAAAAGCATGCCGAAAACATGTGTCGCACTAAGGTGCTGGCTATTAGGATAATTGCGAAAATTAAATTTAATTTATTATTTAAATGAAATTTTAATTTTTTCATTAATAATGCATAAAGTCAAATCCCTTTTAATGAAGTAGTGTTTATATGACCAAAAGAATGCCGTAAAGATGTGTCGCACTTAGGTTTAGGCTATTAGGATCATTGCGAAAATTAAATTAAATTTATTTATTAAATGAAATTTCAATTTTTTCGATAACAATGCATAAAGTCAAATCTATTTTAATAAAATAGTGTTTATATGACCAAGAGCATGCCGAAAACATGTGTCGCACTTAGGTGCTAGCCATAAGGATCATTGCGAAAATTAAATTTAATTTATTAATTAAACGAAATTTTTATTTTTTCATTAACAATGCATAAAGTCAAATCTGTTTTTATAAAATAGTGTTCATATGACCAAAAGAATGCCGTAAACATGTGTCGCACTTAAGTGCCAGCTATTAGGATCATTGCGAAAATTAAATTTAATTTATTTATTAAATAATATTTCAATTTTTTCATTAACAATGCATAAAGTCAAATCTATTTCAATGAAATAGTATTTATATGACCTATTTCATGCCAAAAACATGTGTCGCACTTAGGTGCTAGCTATTAGGATCTTTGCGAAAATTAAATTAAATTTATTTATTTAATGAAATTTCAATTTTTTCATTAACAATGCATAAAGTTAAATCTATTTTTATGAAATAGTGTTTATATGACCAGAAGAATGCCGAAAACATGTGTCGCACTTAGGTGCTAGCTATTAGGATCTTTGCGAAAATTAAATTTAATTTATTTATTAAATGAAATTTAAATTTTTTCATTAACAATGCATAAAGTCAAATCTATTTTAATAGAATAGTGTTTATATGACCAAAAGAATGCCGAAAACATGTGTCGCACTTAGGTGCTAGCTATTAGGATCTTTGCGAAAATTAAATTTAATTTATTTATTAAATGAATCTTCAATTTTTTCATTAACAATGCATAAAGTCTAATCTCTTTTCATGAAATAGTGTTTAAATGACCAAAAGAATGCCGTCAACATGTGTCGCACTTAGGTGCTAGCTATTAGGATCATTGCGAAAATTAAATGTAATTTATTTATTAAATGAAATTTCAATTTTTTCATTAACAATGCATAAAGTCAAATCTATTTTAATGAAATAGTGTTCATATTACCAAAAGAATGCCGAAAACATGTGTCGCACTTAGGTGCTAGCTATTAGGATCTTTGCGAAAATTAAATTTAATTTATTTATTATATGAAATTTCTATTTTCTCATTAACAATGCAGAAAGTCAAATCTATTTTAATAGAACAGTGTTTATGTAAACGAAAGCTTGCCGACAACATGTGTCGCACTTAGGTGCTAGCTATTAGATTCATTGCGAAAATTAAATTTAATTTATTTATTAAATGATGTTTCAATTTTTTCAATAACAATGCATAAACTCAAATCTATTTTAATGAAATCGTGTTTATATGACCAAAAGCATGCCGAAAACATGTGTCGCACTTAGGTGCTAGCTATTTGGATGATTGCGAAAATTAAATTTAGTTAATTTATTAAATGAAATTTCAATTTTTTCATTGCATTGTTAATGAAGTCAAATCAATTTTAATAAAATCGTTTATATGACCGAAAGCATGGCGAAAACATGTGTTGCACTTAGGTGCTAGCTATTAGGATCATTGCGAAAATTAAATTTAATTTATTTATTAAATGAAATTTCAATTTTTTCATTAACAATGCATAAAGTCAAATCTATTTTAATAAAATAGTGTTTATATGACCAAAAGAATGCCGAAAACATGTGTCGCACTTAGGTGCTAGCTATTAGGACTTTTGCGAAAATTAAATTTAATTTATTTATTAAATGAAAATTCAATTTTTTCATTAACGATGCATGAAGTCAAAGCTATTAGGATCATTGCGAAAATTAAATTTAATTTATTTATTAAATGAAATTTCCATTTTTTCATTAACAATGCATAAACTCAAATCTATTTTAATAAAATAGTGTTTATATGACCAAAAGAATGCCGAAAACATGTATCGCACTTAGGTGCAAGCTATTAGGACCATTGCGAAAATTAAATTTAATTTATTTATTAAATGAAATTTC
The DNA here is from genome assembly GCA_910593695.2 of Ocypus olens. Taxonomy (NCBI): domain Eukaryota; kingdom Metazoa; phylum Arthropoda; class Insecta; order Coleoptera; family Staphylinidae; genus Ocypus; species Ocypus olens. Next base: position 36,160,294 of record OU343060.1, read on the forward strand.
AATGTTTTCATCAACAGCACACAAAGTCGAATTTATTTGATCAAAATCGTATTTATACGACCAAAAGCATGCCGAAAACATGTGTCGCACTAAGGTGCTGGCTATTAGGATAATTGCGAAAATTAAATTTAATTTATTATTTAAATGAAATTTTAATTTTTTCATTAATAATGCATAAAGTCAAATCCCTTTTAATGAAGTAGTGTTTATATGACCAAAAGAATGCCGTAAAGATGTGTCGCACTTAGGTTTAGGCTATTAGGATCATTGCGAAAATTAAATTAAATTTATTTATTAAATGAAATTTCAATTTTTTCGATAACAATGCATAAAGTCAAATCTATTTTAATAAAATAGTGTTTATATGACCAAGAGCATGCCGAAAACATGTGTCGCACTTAGGTGCTAGCCATAAGGATCATTGCGAAAATTAAATTTAATTTATTAATTAAACGAAATTTTTATTTTTTCATTAACAATGCATAAAGTCAAATCTGTTTTAATAAAATAGTGTTCATATGACCAAAAGAATGCCGTAAACATGTGTCGCACTTAAGTGCCAGCTATTAGGATCATTGCGAAAATTAAATTTAATTTATTTATTAAATAATATTTCAATTTTTTCATTAACAATGCATAAAGTCAAATCTATTTCAATGAAATAGTATTTATATGACCTATTTCATGCCAAAAACATGTGTCGCACTTAGGTGCTAGCTATTAGGATCTTTGCGAAAATTAAATTAAATTTATTTATTTAATGAAATTTCAATTTTTTCATTAACAATGCATAAAGTTAAATCTATTTTTATGAAATAGTGTTTATATGACCAGAAGAATGCCGAAAACATGTGTCGCACTTAGGTGCTAGCTATTAGGATCTTTGCGAAAATTAAATTTAATTTATTTATTAAATGAAATTTAAATTTTTTCATTAACAATGCATAAAGTCAAATCTATTTTAATAGAATAGTGTTTATATGACCAAAAGAATGCCGAAAACATGTGTCGCACTTAGGTGCTAGCTATTAGGATCTTTGCGAAAATTAAATTTAATTTATTTATTAAATGAATCTTCAATTTTTTCATTAACAATGCATAAAGTCTAATCTCTTTTCATGAAATAGTGTTTAAATGACCAAAAGAATGCCGTCAACATGTGTCGCACTTAGGTGCTAGCTATTAGGATCATTGCGAAAATTAAATGTAATTTATTTATTAAATGAAATTTCAATTTTTTCATTAACAATGCATAAAGTCAAATCTATTTTAATGAAATAGTGTTCATATTACCAAAAGAATGCCGAAAACATGTGTCGCACTTAGGTGCTAGCTATTAGGATCTTTGCGAAAATTAAATTTAATTTATTTATTATATGAAATTTCTATTTTCTCATTAACAATGCAGAAAGTCAAATCTATTTTAATAGAACAGTGTTTATGTAAACGAAAGCTTGCCGACAACATGTGTCGCACTTAGGTGCTAGCTATTAGATTCATTGCGAAAATTAAATTTAATTTATTTATTAAATGATGTTTCAATTTTTTCAACAACAATGCATAAACTCAAATCTATTTTAATGAAATCGTGTTTATATGACCAAAAGCATGCCGAAAACATGTGTCGCACTTAGGTGCTAGCTATTTGGATGATTGCGAAAATTAAATTTATTTAATTTATTAAATGAAATTTCAATTTTTTCATTGCATTGTTAATGAAGTCAAATCAATTTTAATAAAATCGTTTATATGACCGAAAGCATGGCGAAAACATGTGTCGCACTTAGGTGCTAGCTATTAGGATCATTGCGAAAATTAAATTTAATTTATTTATTAAATGATGTTTCAATTTTTTCAATAACAATGCATAAAGTCAAAATTTTTTTAATAAAAAAGTGTTTACATGACCAAAAGAATGCCGAAAACATGTATCGCACTTAGGTGCTAGCTATTAGGATCTTTGCGAAAATTAAATTTAATTTATTTATTAAATGAAATTTCAATTTTTTCATTAACAATGCATAAAGTCAATTCTATTTTAATAAAATAGTGTTTATATGACCAAAAGCATGCCGAAAACATGTGTCGCACTTAGGTGATGGCCATTAGGATCATTGCGAAAATTAAATTAAATTCATTTATTAAATGAAATTTCAATTTTTTCATTAACAATGCATAAAGTCAAATCCAATTTAATGTAATCGTGTTTATATGACCAAAAGCATGCCGAAAACATGTGTCGCACTTAGGTGCTAGCCATTAGGATCATTGCGAAAATTAAATTAAATTCATTTATTAAATGAAATTTCAATTTTTTCATCAACAATGCATAAAGTCGAATTTTTTTGATTAAGATCGTGTTTATACGACCATAAGCATGCCGAAAACAAACACGTGTCGCACTTAGGTGCTAGCTATTAGGATCATTTCGAAAATTAAATTTAATTTATTTATTAAATGAAATTTCTATTTTCTTATTAACAATGCATAAAGTCAAATCTATTTTAATAAAATCGTGTTTATTTGACCAAAGGCATGCCGAAAACTTATGTCGCACTTAGGTGCTAGCTATTAGGATCATTGCGAAAATTAAATTAAATTTATTTATTAATTGAAATTTTAATTTTTTCATTAACAATGCATAAAGTCAAGTCTATTTTAATGAAATAGTGTTTATATGATCGGAAGAATGCCGTAAACATGTGTCGCACTTAGGTGCTAGCTATTAGGATCATTGCGAAAATTAAATTTAATTTAATTATTAAATGAAATTTCAATTTTTTCATTAACAATGCATTAAGTCAAATCTTTTTTAAAAAATAGGGTTTATATGACCAAAAGCATGCCGAAAACATGTGTCGCACTTAGGTGCTAGCTATTAGGATCATTTCGAAAATTAAATTTAATTTATTTATTAATTGAAATTTCTATTTTTTTACAAACAATGCATAAAGTCAAATCTATTTTAATAAAATGGTGTTTATATGACCAAAAGCATGCCGAAAATATGTGACGCACTTGGGTGCTAGCTTTTAGGATCTTTGCGAAAATAAAATTTAATTTATTTATTAAATGAAATTTCAATTTTTTCATTAACAAAGCATTAAGTCAAATCTGCTTTAATGAAATAGTGTTTATTTGACCAAAAGAATGCCGTAAACATGTGTCGCACTTAGGTGCTATGTATTAGGATCATTGCGAAAATTAAATTTAATTTATTTATTAATTGAAATTTCAATTTTTTCATTACCAATGCATTAAGTCAAATCTATTTTTAATAAATTAGTGTTTATATGACCAAAAGAATGCCGTAAACATGTGTCGCACTTAGGTGCTAGCTGTTAGGATCTTTGCGAAAATTAAATTTAATTTATTTATTAAATGAAATTTCAAGTTTTTCATTAACAATGCATAAAATCAAATCTATTTTAATAAAATCGTGTTTATATGACTAAAGGCATGCCGAAAACTTATGTCGCACTTAGGTGCTAGCTATTAGGATCATTGCGAAAATTAAATTTAATTTATTTATTAAATGAAATTTCTATTTTTTTATTAACAATGCATAAATTCAAATCTATTTTAATAAAATAGTATTTATATGACAAAAAGCTTGCCGAAAACATGTGTCGCACTTAGGTGCTAGCTGTTAGGATCATTGCGAAAATTAAATTAAATTTATTTATTAATTGAAATTTCAATTTTTTCATTAACAATGAATAAAGTCAAATCTATTTTAATGAAATAGTGTTTATATGATCAGAAGAATGCCGTAAACATGTGTCGCACTTAGGTGCTAGCTATTAGGATCATTGCGAAAATTAAATTTAATTTATTTATTAAATGAAATTTCAATTTTTTCATAAACAAAGCATTAAGTCAAATCTGTTTTAATGAAATAGTGTTTATTTGACCAAAAGAATGCCGTAAACATGTGTCGCACTTAGGTGCTATCTATTAGGATCATTGCGAAAATTAAATTTAATTTATTTATTAATTGAAATTTCAATTTTTTCATTACCAATGCATAAAGTCAAATCTATTTTAATGAAATAGTGTTTATATGACTAGAAGAATGCCTTATACATGTGTCGCACTTAGGTGCTAGCTATTAGGATCATTGCGAAAATTAAATTTAATTTATTTATTAAATGAAATTCCAATTTTTTCATTAACAATGCATAAAGTCAAATCTATTTCAATGAAATCGTGTTTATATGACCAAAGGCATGACGAAAACATGTGTCGCACTCAGGTGCTAGCTGTTAGGATCTTTGCGAAAATTAAATTTAATTTATTTATTAAATGAAATTTCAATTTTTTCATTAACAATGCATAGAGTCAAATCTATTTTAAAAAATAGGGTTTATATGACCAAAAGCATGCCGAAAACATGTGTCGCACTTAGGTGCTAGCTTTTAGGATCATTTCGAAAATTAAATTAAATTTATTTATTAAATGAAATTTCTATTTTTTTATTAACAATGCATAAAGTCAAATCTATTTTAATAAAATAGTGTTTATATGACCAAAAGCATGCCGAAAACATGTGTCGCACTTAGGTGCTAGCTATTAGGATCATTGCGAAAATTAAATTAAATTTATTTATTAAATGAAATTTCAATTTTCTCATTAACAATGCATAAAGTCTAATCTATTTTAATAAAATTGTGTTTATATGACCAAAAGCATGCCGAAAACATGTGTCGCACTTAGCCGCTAGCTATTGGGATCATTGCGAAAATTAAATTTAATTTATTTATTAAATGAAATTTCTATTTTTTCATTAACAATGCATAAAGTCAATTCTATTTTAAAATAATCGTGTTTATATGAGCAAAAGCATGCCGAAAACATGAGTCGCACTTAGTTGCAAGCTGTTAGGATCATAGCGAAAATTAAATTTAATTTATTTATTATATGAAATTTCTATTTTTTCATTAACAACGCATAAAGTCAAATCCATTTTAATAAAATAGTATTTATATGACCAAAAGCATGCCGAAAACATGTGTCGCACTAAGGTGCTAGTTATTAGGATCATTGCGAAAATTAAATTTAATTTATTCATTAAATGAAATTTCAATTTTTTCATTAACAATTCATAAAGTAAAATCTATTTTAATGAAATAGTGTTTATATGACCAAAACCATGCCGAAAACATGTGTCGCACTTAGGTGCTAGCTGTTAGGATCATTGCGAAAATTAATTTTAATTTATTTATTATATCAAATTTCTATTTTTTCATTAACAATGCAAAAAGTCAAATCTATTTTAATGAAATAGTGTTTATATCACCAAACGAATGCCGAAAACATGTGTCGCACTCAGGTGCTAGCTATTAGGATCTTTGCGAAAATTAAATTTAGTTTATTTATTAAATGAAATTTCAAATTTTTCATTAACAATGCATAAAGTTAAATCTGTTTTTAAGAAATAGTGTTTATATGACCAAAAGAATACCGAAAACATGTTTCGCACTTAGGTGCTAGCTATTAGGATCTTTGCGAAAATTAAATTTAATTTATTTATTATATGAAATTCCTATTTTTTCATTAACAATGCATAAAGTCAAATCTATTTTAATAAAATAGTGTTTATATGACCAAAAGCATGCCGAAAACATGTAGCTATTAGGATCATTGCGAAAATGAATTTTAATTTATTTATTATATGAAATTTCTATTTTTTCATTAACAATGCAGAAAGTTGAATCTATTTTAATATAACAGTGTTTATATGACCGAAAGCATGCCGAAAACGTGTGTGGCACTTAGGTGCTAGTTATTAGGATCATTGCGAAAATTAAATTTAATTTATTTTTTAAATGAAATTACAATTTTTTCATTAACAATGCATAAAGTTAAATCTAGTTTATTAAAACAGTGTTTATATGACCAAAAGTATACCTGAAACATGCGTCGCACTTAGGTGCTAGCGATTAGGATCATTGCGAAAATTAAATTTAATTTATTTATTAAATGAAATTTCAATTTTTTCATTAACAATGCATAAAGTCAAATCTATTTTAATGAAATAGTGTTTATATGACCAAAATTATGCCGAACATATGTGTCGCACTTGGGTGCTGGCTATTCGGGTCATTGCGAAAATTAAATTGAATTTATTTATTAAATGAAATTTGCATTTTTTCATTAACAATGCATAAAGTCAAATCTATTTTAATAAAATCGTTGTTATATGAGCAAAAGCATGCCGAAAACATGTGTCGCACTAAGGTGCTAGTTATTAGGATCATTGCGAAAATTAAATTTAATTTATTTATTAAATGAAATTTGCATTTAATCATTAACAATGCATAAAGTCAAATCTATTTTAATAAAATCGTTTTTATATGAGCAAAAGCATGCCGAAAACATGTGTCGCACTAAGATGCTAGCTGTTAGGATCATTGCGAAAATTAATTTTAATTTATTTATTATATGAAATTTCTATTTTTTCATTAACAATGCAGAAAGTTAAATCTATTTTAATGAAATAGTGTTCATATTACCAAAAGAATGCCGAAAACATGTGTCGCACTTGGGTGCTAGCTATTAGGATCTTTGAGAGAATTAAATTTAATTTATTTATTAAATGAAATTTCAATTTTTTTATTAACAATTTAAAAAGTCAAATCTATTTTAATGAAATAAAGTTTATATGACCAAAAGCACGCCGAAAACATGTGTCGCACTTAGGTGATAGCATTAGGATCATTGCGAAAATTAAATTAAATTCATTTATTAAATGAAATTTCAATTTTTTCATTAACAATGCATAAAGTCAAATCCAATTTAATGTAATCGTGTTTATATGACCAAAAGCATGCCGAAAACATGTGTCGCACTTAGGTGATAGCATTAGGATCATTGCGAAAATTAAATTAAATTCATTTATTAAATGAAATTTATTTCATTTTTTTCATTAACGATGCATAAATTCAAATCTATTTTAATGAAATAGTGTTCATATAACCAAAAGCATGCCTAAAACATGTGTCGCACTTTGGTAATAGCTATTAGGATCATTGCGAAAATTAAATTAAATTCATTTATTAAATGAAATTTCAATTTTTTCATTAACAATGCATAAAGTCAAATCCAATTTAATGTAATCGTGTTTATATAACCAGAAGCATGCAGAAAACATGTGTCGCACTTAGGTGCTAGCTATTAGGATCATTGCGAAAATTAATTTTAGTTTATTTATTAAATGAAATTTCAATTTTTTCATTAACAATGCATAAAGTGAAATCCATTTTAATGAAATAGTGTTTATATGACCATAAGAATGCCGTAAACATGTGTCGCACTTAGGTGCTAGCTATTAGGGTCTTTGCGAAAATTAAATTTAATTTATTTATTAAATGAAGTTTAAATTTTTTCATTAACAAAGCATTAAGTCAAATCTATTTTAATGAAATCGTGTTTGTTTGACCAAAAGCATGCCAAAAACATGTGTCGCACTTAGGTGCTAGCCATTAGGATCATTGCGAAAAATAAATTTAATTTATTAGTTAAATGTAATTTCAATTTTTTCATTACCAATGCATAAAGTCAAATCTATTTTAATAAAATAGTGTTTATATGACCAAAAGCATGCCAAAAACATGTGTCGCACTCAGGTGCCAGCTATTAGGATCATTGCGAAAATTAAATTTAATTATTTATTAAATGAAGTTTCAACTTTTTCATTAACAATGCATAAAGTCAAATCTATTTTAATGAAATCGTGTTTATATGACCAAAAGCATACCGAAAACATGTGTCGCACCTAGGTGCTAGCGATTAGGATCATTGCGAATATTAAATTTAATTTATTTATTAAATGAAATTTAAATTTTTTCATCAACAACACATAAAGTCGAGTTTATTTGATTAAAATCGTGTTTATACGACCAAAAGCATGCCGAAAACATGTATCGCACTGAGATGCTAGCTATAAGGATCATTGCGAAAATAAAATTTCATTTATTCATTAAATGAAATTTCAATTTTTTCATTAACAATGCATAAGGTCATATCTATTTTAATAAAATAGTGTTTATATGGCCAAAAGAATGCGGAAAACATGTGTCGCACTTAGTTGCTAGCCATTAGGATCGTTGCGAAAATTAAATTTAATTTATTTTTTAAATGAAATTTCAATTTTTTCATTGACAATGCATAAAGTCGAATCTATCTTAATAAAATTGTGTTTATATGACCAAAAGCATGATAAACACATGTGTCGCACTTAGGTGCTGGCTATTAGGATCATTGCGAAAATAAAATTTAATTTATTTATTAATTGAAATTTCAATTTTTTCATCAACAATGCATAAAGTCGAATTTATTTAATTAAAATCGTGTTTATACGACCATAAGCATGCCGAAAACATGTGTCGCACTTGGGTGCTAGCTATTAGGATCTTTGCGAAACTTAAATTTAATTTATTTATTAAATGAAAATTCAACTTTTTCTTTAACAATGCATTAAGTTAAATCTATTTTTATGAAATAGTGTTTATATGGCCAAGAGCATGCCGAAAACATGTGTCGCACTTAGGTGCTAGCCATTAGGATCATTGCGAAAATTAAATTTAATTTATTTATTAAATGAAATTTCAATTTTTTCATTAATAATGCATAAAGTCAAATCTATTGTAATGAAATAGTGTTTATTGGACCAAAAGCATGCCTAAAACATATGGCGCACTTAGGTGCCAGCCATTAGGATCATTGCGAAAATTAAATTTATATTATTTATTAAATGAAATTTCAATTTTTTCATTAATAATGCATAAAGTCAAATCTATTTAAATGAAATAGTGTTTATTGGACCAAAAGCATGCCGAAAACATGTGTCGCACTTAGGTGCTAGCCATTAGGATCATTGCGAAAATTAATTTTAATTTATTTATTAAATGAAATTTCAATTTTTTCATTAATAATGCATAAAGTCAAATCTGTTTTAATGAAATAGTGTTTATTGGACCAAAAGCATGCCGAAAACATGTGTCGCACTTAGGTGCTAGCCATTAGGATCATTGCGAAAATTAAATTTAATTTATTTATTAAATGAAATTTCAATTTTTTCATTAACAATACATAAAGTCAAATCTATTTTCATAAAATAGTGTTTATCAGACCAAAAGCATGCCGAAAACATGTGTCGCACTTAGGTGCTTGCTATTAGGATCATTGCGAAAATTAAATTTAATTTATTTATTAAATGAAATTTAAATTTTTTCATCAACAATGCATAAAGTCAAATTTATTTGATTAAAATCGTGTTTATACGACCATAAGCATGCGAAAACATGTGGCGCACTTAGGTGCTTGCTATTAGGATCATTGCGAAAATTTAATTTAATTTATTTATTAAATGACATTTCTATTTTTTTTATTAACAATGCATAAAGTCAAATCTATTTCAATAAAATCGTGTTCATTTAACCAAAAGCATGCCGAAAACATGTGACGCACCTGGGTGCTAGCTATTAGGATCTTTGCGAATCTTAAATTTAATTTATTTATTAAATGAAAATTCAACTTTTTCTTTAACAATGCATTAAGTTAAATCTATTTTTATGAAATAGTGTTTATATGGCCAAGAGCATGCCGAAAACATGTGTCGCACTTAGGTGCTAGCCATTAGGATCATTGCGAAAATTAAATTTAATTTATTTATTAAATGAAATTTCAATTTTTTCATTAATAATGGATAAAGTCAAATCTGTTTTATTGAAATGGTGTTTATTGGACCAAAAGCATGCCGAAAACATGTGTCGCACTAAGGTGCTAGCCATTAGGATCATTGCGAAAATTAAATTTAATTTATTTATTAAATGAAATTTCAATTTTTTCATTAACAATACATAAAGTCAAATCTATTTTCATAAAATAGTGTTTATCAGACCAAAAGCATGCCGAAAACATGTGTCGCACTTAGGTGCTTGCTATTAGGATCATTGCGAAAATTAAATTTAATTTATTTATTAAATAAAATTTCAATTGTTTTATCAACAATGCATAAAGTTAAATTCATTTGATTGAAATCGTGTTTGTACGACCATAATCATGCGAAATCATGTGTTGCACTTGGGTGCTAGCTATTAGGATCATTGCGAAAATTTAATTTAATTTAAATATTAAATGAAATTTCTATTTTTTTATTAACAATGCATAAAGTCAAATCTATTTCAATAAAATCGTGTTCATTTGACCAAAAGCAAGCCGAAAACATGTGTAGCACTTGGGTGCTGGCTATTAGGATCTTTGCGAAACTTAAATTTAATTTATTTAATTAATGAAATTTCAATTTTTTCTTTAACAATGCATTAAGTTAAATCTATTTTTATAAAATAGTGTTTATATGACCAAGAGCATGCCGAAAACATGTGTCGCACTTAGGTGCTAGCCATAAGGATCATTGCAAAAATTAAATTAAATTTATTAAATAAACGAAATTTTTATTTTTTCATTAACAATGCATAAAGTCAATTCTGTTTTAATGAAATGGTGTTTATATGACCAAAAGAATGCCGTAAACATGTGTCGCACTTAGGTGCCAGCTATTATGATCATTGCGAAAATTAAATTTAATTTATTTATTAAATGAAATTTCAATTTTTTCATTAACAATACATAAAGTCAAATCTATTTTTATAAAATAGTGTTTATATGACCAAAAGCATGCCGAAAACATGTGTCGCACTCAGGTGCTAGCCATTAGGATCATTGCGAAAAATAAATTTAATTTATTTATTACATGAAATTTAATTTTTTTCATTAACAATGCATAAAGTCAAATCTATTTTAACAAAATAGTGATTATATGACTAAAAGCATGCAGAAAACATGTGTCGCACTTAGGTGCTAGCTATTAGGATCATTGCGAAAATTAAATTTAAACTATGTATTAAATGAAATTTCTATTTTTTCATTAACAATGCATCTATTCAAATCTATTTTCACAAAATAGTGTTTATATGACCAAAAGCATGCCGAAAACATGTGCAGCACTTAGGTGCTAGTCATTAGGATCATTGCGAAAATTAAATTGAATTTATTTATAATGTGAAATTTCTAATTTTTCATTAACAATGCATAAAGTCAAATCTATTTTATTAAAATCGTGTTTATACGACCAAAAGCATGCCGAAAACATGTGACGCACTTAGGTGCTAGCTGTTAGGATCATTGCGAAAATTAAATTAATTTATTAATTAAATGAAATTTCTATTTTTTAATTAACAATGCATTAAGTCAAATCTATTTTAATGAAATAGCGTTTATATGACCATAAGCATGCCGAAAACATGTATCGCTCTTGGGTGCTAGCTTTTAGGATCTTTGCGAAAATTAAATTTAATTTATTTATTAAATAAAATTTCTATTTTTTAATTAACAATGCATTAAGTCAAATCTATTTTAATGAAATGGTGTTTATATGACCTGAAGAAAGCCGTAATCATGTGTCGCACTTAGGTGCTAGCTATTAGGATCTTTGCGAAAATTAAATTTAATTTATTTATTAAATGAAATTTCAATTTTTTCATTAACAATGCATAAAGTCAAATCTATTTTATTGAAATGGTGTTTATATGACCTGAAGAAAGCCGTAACCATGTGTCGCACTTAGGTGCTAGCTATTAGGATCTTTGCGAAAATTAAATTTAATTTATTTATTAAATGAAATTTCAATTTTTTCATTAACAATGCATAAAGTCAAATATATTTTAATAATATAGTGTTTATATGACCAAAAGCATGCCGAAAACATGTGTCGCACTTAGCTGCTAGCTGTTAGGATCATTGAGAAAATTAAATTTAATTTATTTATTGAATGAAATTTCAATTTTTTTATTAACAATGCATAAAGTCAAATCTATTTTAATAAAATAGTGTTTATATGACCAAAAGCATGCCGAAAATATGTGTCGCACTTGGTGCTAGCTATTAGGATCATTGCGAAAATTAAATTTAATTTATTTATTGAATGAAATTTCAATTTTTTTATTAACAATGCATAAAGTCAAATCTATTTTAATAAAATAGTGTTTATATGACCAAAAGCATGCCGAAAACATGTGTCGCACTTAGGTGCTAGCCATTAGGATCATTGCGACAATTAAATTTAATTTATTTATTAAATGAAATTTCAATTTTTTCATTAACAATGCATAAAGTCGTATCTATTTTAATAAAATAGTGTTTAAATGACCAAAATCATGCAGAAAACATTTGTCGCACTTAGGTGCAAGCCATTAGGATCATTGCGAAAATTAAATTTAATTTATTTATTAATTGAAATTTCAATTTTTTCATTAACAATGCATAAAGTCGAATCTATTTTAATAAAATAGTGTTTATATGACCAAAAGCATGCCAAAAACATGTGTCGCACTTAGGTGCTAGCCATTAGGATCATTGCGAAAATTAAATTTAATTTATTTATTAAATGAAATTTCATTTTTTTCATTAACTATGCATAAAGTCAAATCTATTTGAATGAAATAGTATTTATATGACCAAAAGCATGCCGAAAACATGTGTCGCACTTAAGTGCTAGCTATCAGGATCATTGCGAAAATTAAATTAAATTTATTTATTAAATTAAATTTCACTTTTTTCATTAATAATTCAAAAAGTCAAATCTATTTTAATAAAATAGTGTTTATATGACCAAAAGCATGCCGAAAACATGTGTCGCACTTAGATGCTGGCTATTAGGATCATTGCGAAAATTAAATTTAATTTATTAGTTAAATGAAATTTTAATTTTTTCATTTACAATGCTTAAAGTCAAATCTATTTTAATGAAATAGTGTGTATATGACCAAAAGAATGCTGGAAACATGTGTCGCACTTAGGTGCTGGCCATTAGGATCATTGCGAAAATGAAATTTAATTTATTTATTAAATGAAATTTCATTTTTTTCATTAACAATGCATAAAGTCAAATCTATTTTAATAAAATAGTGTTTATATGACCCGAAGCATGCCGACAAGATGTGTCGCACTTGAATGCTAGCTGTTAGGATCATTGCGAAAATTAAATTAAATTTATTTATTAAATGAAGTCTAATTTTTTTCATTAACAATGCATAAAGTCAAATCTATTTTATTGAAATAGTGTTTATATGACCAAAAGTATGCCAAAAACATGTGTCGCACTTGGGTGCCAGCTATTGGGATCATTGCGAAAATTAAATTTAATTTATTTATTAAATGAAATTTCAATTTTTTCATCAACAATGCATAAAGTCGAATTTATTTGATTAAAATCGTGTTTATACAACCATAATCATGCCTAAAATATGTGTCGCACTTAGGTGCTAGTTACTAGGATCATTGCGAAAATTAAATTAAATTTATTTATTAAATGAAATTTCAATTTTTTCATGAACAATGTATAAAGTCAAATCTATTGTAATAAACTAGGGTTTATATGACCAAAATAATGCCGTAAACATATGTCGCACTTAGCTGCTAGTCATTAGGATCATTGCGAAAATTAAATTTAATTTATTTATTAAATGAAATTTCAATTTTTTCATTAACAGTGCATAAAGTCAAATCTATTTTAATAAAATCGTGTTTATATGACCCAAAGCATGCGGAAAACATGTGTCGCACTTAGTTGCTAGCCATTAGGATCATTGCGAAAATTAAATTTTATTTATTTATTAAATGAAATTTCAATTTTTGCATTAACAATGCATAAAGTCAAATCTTTTTTTTTAATGAAATATTGTTTATATGACCAAAAGCATGCCGAAAACTTGTGTCGCACCAATTTTTCATTGCGAAAATTAAATTTAATTTATTCATTAAATGAAATTTCAATTTTTTCAATAACAATGCATAAAGTCAAATCTATTTTAATGAAATAGTATTTATATGACCAAAAGCATGCCGAAATTATGTGTCGCACTTAGTTGCTGTTTATTAGGATCATTGCGAAAATTAATTTTAATTTATTTATTAAATGAAATTTCAATTTTTTCATTAACAATGCATAAAGTCAAATCCATTTTAATGAAATAGTGTTTATATGACTATATAAATGCCGTAAACATGTGTCGCACTTAGGTGCTAGCTATTAGGGTCTTTGCGAAAATTAAATTTAATTTATTTATTAAATGAAGTTTAAATTTTTTCATTAACAATGCATTAAGTCAAATCTATTTTAATGAAATCGTGTTTATATGACCAAAAGCATGCCAAAAACATGTGTCGCACTTAGGTGCAAGCCATTAGGATCCTTGCGAAAAATAAATTTAATTTATTAGTTAAATGAAATTTTAATTTTTTTATTAACAATGCATAAAGTCAAATCTATTTTAATAAAATAGTGTTTATTTGACCAAAAGAATGCCGGAAACATGTGTCGCACTTAGGTGCCAGCTATTAGGATCATTGCGAAAATTAAATTTAATTTATTTATTAAATGAAATTTCAATTTTTTCATTAACAATTCATAAAATCAAATCTATATTAATAAAATAGTGTTTATATTACCAAAAGCATGCCGAAAACATGTGTCGCACTTAGATGCTAGCTATTAGGATCATTGCGAAAATTAAATTAAATTTATTTATTAACTGAAATTTCAATTTTTTCATTAACAATGCATAAAGTCAAATCTATTTTAAAAGAATAGTGTTTATTTGACCAAAAGCATGCCGAAAACATGTGTCGCACTTAGGTGCTAGCCATTAGGATCATTGCGAAAAATAAATTAAATTTATTTATTAAATGAAATTTAATTTTTTTCATTAACAATGCACAAAGTCAAATCTATTTTAATAAAATAGTGATTATATGACTAAGAGCATGCCGAAAACATATGTAGCACTTAGGTGATAGCTATTAGGATCATTGCGAAAATTAAATTGAGTTTATTTATAATGTGAAATTTCTATTTTTTCATTAACAATGCATAAAGTCAAATCTATTTTATTGAAATCGTGTTTATACGACCAAAAGCATGCCGAAAACATGTGACGCACTTAGGTGCTAGCTGTTAGGATCATTGCGAAAATTAAATTAATTTATTAATTAAATGAAATTTCTATTTTTTAATTAACAATGCATTAAGTCAAATCTATTTTAATGAAATAGCGTTTATATGACCATAAGCATGCCGAAAACATGTTTCGCACTTGGGTGCTAGCTTTTAGGATCTTTGCGAAAATTAAATTTAATTTATTTATTAAATAAAATTTCTATTTTTTAATTAACAATGCATTAGGTCAAATCTATTTTAATTAAATCGTGTTTATGTGACCAAAAGCATGCCGAAAACATGTGTCGCACTTATGTGCTGGCCATTAGGATCATTGCGAAAATTAAATTTAATTTATTTATTAAATGAAATTTCATTTTTTTGATTAACAATGCATAAAGTCAAATCTATTTTAATGAAATAGTGTTTATATGACCAGAAGCATGCCGAAAATATTTGTCGCACTTAGGTGCAATCTGTTAGGATCATTGCGAAAATTAAATTTAATTTATTTATTAAATGAAATTTCATTTTTTTCATTAACTATGCATAAAGTCAAATCTATTTGAATGAAATAGTATTTATATGACCAAAAGCATGCCGAAAACATGTGTCGCACTTAAGTGCTAGCTATCAGGATCATTGCGAAAATTAAATTAAATTTATTTATTAAATTAAATTTCACTTTTTTCATTAACAATTCAAAAAGTCAAATCTATTTTAATGAAATAGTGTTTATATGACCAAAAGCATGCCGAAAACATGTGTCGCACTTAGATGCTGGCTATTAGGATCATTGCGAAAATTAAATTTAATTTATTAGTTAAATGAAATTTTAATTTTTTCATTTACAATGCTTAAAGTCAAATCTATTTTAATGAAATAGTGTGTATATGACCAAAAGAATGCTGGAAACATGTGTCGCACTTAGGTGCTAGCTATTAGGATCATTGCGAAAATTAAATTAAATTCATTTATTAATTGAAATTTCAATTTTTTCATTAACAATGCATAAAGTCAAATCTCTTCTAATAAAATAGTGTTTATATGACCAAAAGCATGCCGAAAACATGTGTCGCACTTAGGTGATAGCTATTAGGATAATTGCGGAAATTAAATTAAATTCATTTATTAAATGAAATTTCAATTTTTTCATTAACAATGCATAAAGTCAAATCCAATTTAATGTAATCGTGTTTATATGACCAAAACCATGCCAAAAACATGTGTCGCACTTAGGTGCTAGCTGTTGGGACCATTGCGAGAATTAAATTAAATTCATTTAATAAATTAAATTTCAATTTTTTCATCAACAATGCATAAAGTCGAATTTATTTGATTAAAATCGTGTTTATACGACCATAAGCATGCCGAAAACATGTGTCGCACTTAGGTGCTAGCTGTTAGGATCATTGCGAAAATTTAATTTTATTTATTTATTACATGAAATTTCTATTTTTTTATTAACAATGCATAAAGTCAAATCCATTTCAATAAAATCGTGTTGATTTTACCAAAAGCATGCCAAAAACATGTGTCGCACTTGGGTGCTAGCTATTAGGATCTTTGCGAAAATAAAATTGAATTTATTTATTAAATGAAATTTCAATTTTTTCATTAACAATGCTTTTAAGTCAAATCTATTTTTATGAAATAGTGTTTATTTGACCAAAAGAATGTCGTAAACATGTGTCGCACTTAGGTGCTAGCTATTAGGATCATTGCGAAAATTAAATTAAATTTATTTATTAATTGAAATTTCAATTTTTTCATTAACAATGCATAAAGTCAAATCTATTTTAATGAAATCGTGTTTATATGACCAAAGGCATGCCGAAAACATGTGTCGCACTTAGGTGCTAGCTGTTAGGATCTTTGCGAAAATTAAATTTAATTTATTTATTAATTGAAATTTCAATTTTTTCATTAACAATGCATAAAGTCATATCTATTTTAATAAAATCATGTTTATATGACCAAAGGCATGCCGAAAACTTATGTCGCACTTAGGTGCTAGCTATTAGGATCATTGCGAAAATTAAATTTAATTTATTTATTAAATGAAATTTCAATTTTCTCATTAACAATGCATAAAGTCAAATCTCTTTTAATAAAATTGTGTTAATATGACCAAAAGCATGCCGAAAACCTGTGTCGCACTTAGCCACTAGCTGTAAGGATCATTGCGAAAATTAAATTTAATTTATTTATTAAATGGAATTTCTATTTTTTCATTAACAAGGCATAAAGTCAAATCCATTTATATAAAATAGTATTTATATGACCAAAAGCATGCCGAAAACATGTGTCGCACTTAGGTGGTAGCTATTAGGATCATTGCGAAAATTAATTTTAATTTATTTATTATATGAAATTTAAATTTTTTCCTTAACAATGGTGAAAGTCGAATATATTTTAATAGAACAGTGTTTATATGACCGCAAGCATGCCGAAAACGTGTGTGGCACGTAGGAGCTAGTTATTAGGATCATTGCGAAAATTAAATCTAATTTATTTTTTGAATGAAATTACAATTTTTTCATTAACAATGCATAAAGTTAAATCTAATTTATTGAAATAGTGTTTATATGACCAAAAGTATGCCTAAAACATGTGTCGCACTTAGGTGCTAGCTATTAGGATCATTGCGAAAATTAAATCTAATTTATTTTTTGAATGAAATTACAATTTTTTCAGTAACAATGCATAAAGTTAAATCTAGTTTATTTAAATAGTGTTTATATGACCAAAAGCATGCGGAAAACATGTGTCGCACTTAGGTGCTAGCCATAAGGATTATTGCGAAAATTAAATTAAATTTATTTATTAAATGAAGTTTCAATTTTTTCATTAACAATGCATAAAGTCAAATCTGTTTTAGTAAAATAGTGTTTATATGACTAAAAGCATGCGGAAAACATGTGTCGCACTTAGGTGCTAGCCATTAGGATCATTGCGAAAATTAAATTTAATTTATTTACTTAATGAAATTTCTATTTTTGCATTAACAATGCATAAAGTCAAATCTTTTCTGAAGAAATCGTGTTTATATGACCAAAAGCATGCCGAAAACATGTGTCGCACTTAGGTGCTAGCTATTAGGATCATTGCGAAAATTAAAATTAATTTATTTATTAAATGAAATTTCAATTTTTTCATCAACAATGCATAAAGTCGAATTTATTTAATTAAAATCGTGTTTATACGACCAAAAGCATGCCGAAAACATGTGTCGCACTTAGGTGCCAGCTATTAGGATCATTGCGAATATTAAATTTAATTTATTTATTAAATGAAATTTAAATTTTTTCATCAACAACACATAAAGTCGAGTTTATTTGATTAAAATCGTGTTTATACGACCAAAAGCATGCCGAAAACATGTATCGCACTGAGGTGCTAGCTATTAGGATCATTGCGAAAATAAAATTTCATTTATTCATTAAATGAAATTTCAATTTTTTCATTAACAATGCATAAGGTCATATCTATTTTAATAAAATAGTGTTTATATGACCAAAAGAATGCGGAAAACATGTGTCGCACTTAGTTGCTAGCCATTAGGATCGTTGCGAAAATTTAATTTAATTTATTTATTAAATGAAATTTCAATTTTTTCATTGACAATGCATAAAGTCGAATCTATCTTAATAAAATAGTGTTTATATGACCAAAAGCATCATAAACACATGTGTCGCACTTAGGTGCTAGCCATTAGGATCATTGCGAAAATTAAATTTAATTTATTTATTAAATGAAATTTAAATTTTTTCATCAACAACACATAAAGTCGAGTTTATTTGATTAAAATCGTGTTTATACTACCATAAGCATGCCGAAAACATGTGTCGCACTTAGGTGCTAGCCATTAGGATCATTGCGAAAATTAAATTTAATTTATTTATTAAATGAAATTTAAATTTTTTCATCAACAACTCATAAAGTCGAATTTATTTGATTAAAATCATGTTTATACGACCATAAGCATGCCGAAAACATGTGTCGCACTTGGGTGTTAGCTATTAGGATCATTGTGAAAATTTAATTTAATTTATTTATTAAATGAAATTTCTATTTTTTTATTAACAATGCATAAAGTTGTATCTATTTTTATGAAATAGTGTTTATATGACCAAAAGCATGCCGAAAACATGTGTTGCACTTAGGTGCTTGCTATTAGGATCATTGCAAAAATTAAATTTAATTTATTTATTAAATGAAATTTAAATTTTTTCATTAACAATGCATAAATTAAATCTATTTTAATGAAATCGTATTTATATGACCAAAAGCATGCCGAAAACATGTGTCGCACTTAGGTGCTAGCTTTTAGATTTTTTTTCAGATTTAGAATTTATTGGTCTTTTTCATTGCTGGTTAACAATATTAGACAAGTCAATACAATTAATATATAAATAGACATATATGATAAAATAAATAAAATACAATAAAGTTTGTATACATAAAAATATAACATAAAAATAATCAAACTACTAATGTAACATCTGTTAAATTTAAAGTGAACTCAAATGGATGCTTCTAAGAGAATGCATGATTTTTAAAATTTACAATGCTATAAAATGCATGTTGTTGTAAAAATGATTTCAATGTAGACTTAAAACTGCTATTAGAAAGTGTTGACCAAGATTGAGGGAGTTTGTTATAAAGATCAATTCCAGATTGTTGTGGAGAATTTTCAAAAAATGTATGTTTATGTTTGAATGATACTATTTTTTCCTTGTTGCGGGTTGTGTAATTGTGGATGTCTCGATGTTTTTGAAATAATAATTTATTGCGATGAATATAATTTAAAATATTGAATATATAAATACACGGGAGGGTTAATATTTTGTGGTGAATAAATGTCGGTTTGCAAGTTTCGGTGTATTTTAAGTTGAAAATTAAGCGAATAATTCTTTTTTGTAATATAAATAATCTATTTAATTCGGTGGATCGACTCCAAACGCAAATATTGTAAGAAAGTTGTGAATAGACTAGCGCATAATAGATATTGATGATATAATCTTTATGAAACTGACTCTTAATTCTTGAAATTAAATAGTATGATTTATTAATTTTCGAGCAGGTACATTCAATGTGATCGTTCCATTGAAGATGTTTATCTATAACTATTCCCAAATATTTAGCGCACTTTACAGTTTCTATTTGTAGACCATTAAACATAAATGTTGATTGAATATTTTTCCTATGAACGTTTGTCATATGCATTATTACTGTTTTATTAGTATTTACCACTAATTTGTTTTGTTCACACCAATTGCTAAATTGTGACATTATTTGAAGTACTTTAGCTTTTGCTTCGTCCAAATTATTTGCTGATACTAATACCGCAGTATCATCGGCATACATGAATACGTCCCCTTCCGTAATATGATTTGGCAGATCATTAGCGTACATTAAAAAAATTAAAGGCCATAAATTACTTCCTTGGGGTGTTCCTACGTCGAGAAAATATTCACCAGATAATGAGTCTATATATTTGACAACATATTTCCTATTTCTTAGAAACGTCATGATCCAGCTGTTCATGTAATCACGAAAGCCCATATTGTATAGTTTATTTTGCAATATATCATGATTTATTGTCGAACGCTTTTTTAAGGTCAAACATTACAATGAAGCATTCTTTATTTAGTTCCAGCATATTTAGTGTTCTTTGAATTAAATTTACTGTAGCGGTTTCCGTGGACATGCTGGAGCGAAATCCGTATTGTTTATCGTGTAATATATTAAATTTATCAAGAAAAGAAACCATTCTGCTGCAAACAATTATTTCTATTATTTTAGAGAGGACAAACAATAAACAAATTGGCCTATGATTTTCTATAGTTTCATCACCCTTTTTTGGAACTGGTATCACATATGATTTTTTTAGAGACGTAGGGAATTTGCCTTGCATTATAGAAGTATTTATTATATTTGTTAGATGGGGGGCAATGATATCTGCAGTTGCTTTGAATAGCTTTACTGGCATGTCGTCAATCCCCGTCGAGTTGGTGTTTCTTAATTTAGATATTGCATCGATTACTTCATTCTCAGAGACTGGAGTAAACGAAAAGGTATTGGTACAGGAGATAGTATGTAATCGATGTTCGGCGTGTATTTGAGTTTTTTACTGAGTTTTCAAAATAAGTCGCAAGTTCATTAGCAATAGCGGTGTTAGATTGACTCGTCTCAATATTATTTTTTTTCTTAGTTTTATATTGTACCAGGTTCCATAGCGCTTTTTGCTTATTAATTGCCTTATCCAAATGACTAGCAGCATGTTGCTTTTTCTCAGAAATAATTAATCCGTTTAGGATTTTCGATTTACTTCTGTATAATAATAATAGGTCTTCTCTACCGGTTTGTTTGAATAAGAAATTTAAACGTTTAACTTCATTATATAGTTGTTGTAAATTAGCCGAAAACACTATTTTATTTGAAACGTTAGCATTTTGTGATTTCCTGTTTATTTTTATTGGAAATGCTATGTTAAAACACCATGTAAGTTGTCCATGAAAATGTTCAAATATGATATCAATGTCGGTGCCGTTAGGCCACATAGGAAATTTACTGTTTTTGATGAAATGGTGTCTAAATTCGTTAATGTTTGAGTCCGAGATTTGGCGTTTATTTACATGAGAGATTGAGTTCTTTTTGATTTTTCTAATTTTTATACTTAGAAACTGTGCATGATGATCGGACAGACCGGGATCAAAATTATGTTTGCTTTGCACTATATCCATATTATTTACTAATATATAGTCTATAGAGGTTTTACAAGTTTCTTTTGAATTAGGTAACTTTTGAATCCTAGTAGCCTCATTTATTAGGGAATATAGTTGATGAGCATTTATCAGGTCACTAAGAGAATTTGATATTTTATCGGTCTTTAACTCATCAATATTTAGGTCGCCGCATATGACAATCGTTTCATATTGATTAGTTATAACATCTAAGAGTCGGTTACACTGATTAAAGAACAATTCTATTTTATCGCTATAATTATTAGGGGGTCTATAAATTGATACTATGCATGTTTTTTTATCGATAGATATCCCACAACATTCTATTACGTTAGCTATTAGGATCATTGCGAAAATTAAATTTAATTTATTTATTAAATGAAATTTAAATTTTTTTATCAACAACACATAAAGTCGAGTTTATTTAATTAAAATCGTGTTTATACGACCAAAAGCATGCCGAAAACATGTGTCGCACTGAGGTGCTAGCTATTAGGATCATTGCGAAAATAAAATTTCATTTATTTATTAAATGAAATTTCAATTTTTTCATTAACAATGCATAAGGTCATATCTATTTTAACAAAATAGTGTTTATATGACCAAAAGCATGCCGAAAACATGTGTCGCACTTAGGTGCTAGCTATTAGGATCATTGCGAAAATTAAATTTAATTATTTATTAAATGAAATTTCAATTTTTTCATTAACAATGCATAAAGTCAAATCTATTTAAAAAAATAGGGTTTATATGACCAAAAGCATGCCGAAAACATGTGTCGCACTTAGGTGCTAGCTATTAGGATCATTTCGAAAGGTAAATTCAATTTATTAATTAAACGAAATTTTAATTTTTTCATTAACAATTCATAAAGTCAAATCTATTTTCATGAAATAGTGTTTATATGACCAAAAGCATGCCGAAAACATGTGTCGCGCTCAGGTGCTAGCTATTAGTGTCATTGCGAAAATTAAATTTAATTAATTTATTCAATGAAATTTCTATTTTTGCATTAACAATGCATAAAGTTGTATCTATTTTTATGAAATCGTGTTTATATGACCAAAAGCATGCCGAAAACATGTGTCGCACTTAGATGCTAGCTATTAGGATCATTGCGAAAATTCAATTTAATTTAATAATTAAATGAAATTTTAATTTTTTCATTAACAATGCATAAAGTCAAATCTATTTTAATAAAATAGTGTTTACATGACCAAAAGAATGCCGAAAACATGTGTCGCACTTAGGTGATAGCCATTAGGATCATTGCAAAAATTAAATTAAATTCATTTATTAAATGAAATTTCAATTTTTTCATTAACAATGCATAAAGTTAAATCTGTTTTAATGAAATAGTGTTTATATGACCAATAGAATGCTGAAAACATGTGTCGCACTTAGGTGCTAGCTATTAGGATCTTTGCGAAAATTAAATTTAATTTATTTATTAAATGAAATTTCTATTTTTTCATTAACAATGCATAAAGTCAAATCTATTTTCATAAAATAGTGTTTATATGACCAAAAGCATGCCGAAAACATGTGTCGCACTTAGATGCTAGCTATTAGGATCATTGCGAAAATTAAATTAAATTAATTTATTAAATTAAATTTCAATTTTTTCATTAATAATGCATAAAGTCAAATTTATTTGAATGAAATCGTGTTTATATGACCAAAAGCATGCCGAAAACATGTGTTGCACTTAGGTGCTTGCTATTAGAATCATTGCGAAAATTAAATTTAATTTATTTATTAAATGAAATTTCAATTTTTTCATTAACAATACATAAAGTCAAATCTATTTTGATGAAATAGTGTTTATATGACCAAAAGCATGCCGAAAACATGTGTCGCACTTAGGTGCTAGCCATTAGGATCATTGCGAAAATTAAATTTAATATATTTATTAAATGAAATTTCAATTTTTTCATTAACAATGCATAAAGTCAAATCTCTTTTAATGAAATAGTGTTTATATGACCAAAAGCATGCCGAAAACATGTGTCGCACTTAGGTGCTAGCTACTAGGATCATTGCGAAAATTAAATTTATTTTAGTTATTAAATGAAATTTCAATTTTTTCATTAACAATACATAAAGTCAAATCTATTTTTATGAAATGGTGTTTATATGACCAAAAGCATACCGAAAACATGTGTCGCACTTAGGTGCTAGCCATTACGATCATTGCGAAAATTAAATTTAATATATTTATTAAATGAAATTTCAATTTTTTCATTACCAATGCATAAAGTCTAATCTATTTTAATGAAATCATGTTTATATGACCAAAAGCATGCCGAAAACATGTGTCGCACTCAGGTGCTTGCTATTAGGATCATTGCGAAAATTAAATTTAATTTATTTATTTAATGTAACTTCAAATTTTTTCATCAACAATGCATAAATTCAAATTCATTTGATTAAAATCGTGTTTATACGACCGTAAGCATGCGAAAACATGTGTCGCACTTGGGTGCTAGCTATTAGGATCATTGCGAAAATTTAATTTAATTTATTTATTAAATGAAATTTCAATTTTTTCATTGACAATGCATAAAGTCGAATCTATCTTAATAAATAAGTGTTTATTTGACCAAAAGCATGCCGAACACATGTGTCGCACTTAGATGCTGGCTATTAGGATCATTGCGAAAATTAAATTTAATTTATTTATTATATGTAACTTCAAATTTTTCATCAACAATGCATAAAGTCAAACTCATTTGATTAAAATCGTGTTTATACGACCATAAGCATGCGAAAACATGTGTCGCACTTGGGTGCTAGCTATTAGGATCATTGCGAAAATTAAATTTAATTCTTTATTAAATTAAATTTCAATTTTTTCATTAACAATGCATAAAGTCAAATCTATTTAAAAATTAGGGTTTATATGACCAAAAGCATGCCGAAAACATGTGTCGCACTTAGGTGCTAGCTATTAGGATCATTTCGAAAGGTAAATTTAATTTATTAATTAAACGAAATTTTAATTTTTTCATTAACAATTCATAAAGTCAAATCTATTTTCATGAAATAGTGTTTATATGACCAAAGCATGCCGAAAACATGTGTCGCACTTAGGTGCTAGCTATTAGTGTCATTGCGAAAATTAAATTTAATTAATTTATTAAATGAAATTTCTATTTTTGCATTAACAATGCATAAAGTCAAATCTATTTTATATGACCAAAAGCATGCCGAAAACATGTGTCGCACTTAGATGCTAGCTATTAGAATCATTGCGAAAATTAAATTTAATTTAATAATTAAATGAAATTTTAATTTTTTCATTAACAATGCATAAAGTCAAATCTATTTTAATAAAATAGTGTTTATATGATCAAAAACATGCCGAAAACATGTGTCGCACTTAGGTGCTTGCCATTAGGATCTTTGCGAAAATTAAATTAAATTTATTTATTAAATGAAATTTAAATTTTTTCATTACCAATGCATAAAGTCAAATCTATTTGCATTAAATAGTGTTTAAATGACCAAAAGAATGCCGTAAACATGTGTCGCACTTAGGTGCTAGCAATTAGAATCATTGCAAAAATTAAATTTAGTTTATTTATTAAATGAAATTTCAAATTTTTCATTAACAATGCATAAAGATAAATCTGTTTTAATAAAATAGTGTTTATATGACCAAAAGAATGCCGAAAACATGTGTCGCACTTAGGTGCCAGCTATTAGGATCTTTGCGAAAATTAAATTAAATTTATTTATTAAATGAAATTTCAATTTTTTCATTAACAATGCATAAAGTCAAATCTATTTTAATAAAATAGTGTTTATATGACCAAAAGCATGCCGAAAACATGTGTCACACTTAGATGCTACCGATTAGGATCATTGCGAAAATTAAATTAAATTAATTTATTAAATGAAATTTCAATTTTTTCATTACCAATGCATAAAGTCAAATCTATTTGGATGAAATCGTGTTTATATGACCAAAAGCATGCCGAAAACATGTGTTGCACTTAGGTGCTTGCTATTAGGGTCATTGCGAAAATTAAATTTAATTTATTTATTAAATGAAATTTCAATTTTTTCAATAACAATACATAAAGTCAAATCTATTTTCATGAAATAGTGTTTATATGACCAAAAGCATGCCGAAAACATGTATCGCACTCAGGTGCTTGCTATTAGGACCATTTAAATTTAATTAAATTTAATTTATTTATTAAATGAAATATCAATTTTTTCATTGACAATGCATAAAGTCGAATCCATCTTAATAAATAAGTGTTTATTAGACCAAAAGCATGCCGAACGCATGTGTCGCACTTAGATGCTGGCTATTAGGATCATTGCGAAAATTAAATTTAATTTATTTATTAAATGTAACTTCAAATTTTTCATCAACAATGCATAAAGTCAAATTCATTTGATTAAAATCGTGTTTATACGACCTTAAGCATGCGAAAACATGTGTCGCACTTGGGTGCTAGCTATTAGGATCATTGCGAAAATTTAATTTAATTTATTTATTAAAAGAAATTTCTATTTTTTTTATTAACAATGCATAAAGTCAAATCTATTTCAATAAAATCGTGTTTATTTGACCAAAAGCATGCCGAAAACATGTGTCGCACTTGGGTGCTAGCTATTAGGATCTTTGCGAAAATTAAATTTAATTTATTTATTAAATGAAATTTCAATTTTTTCTTTAACAATGCATTAAGTTAAATCTATTTTTATAAAATAGTGTTTATATGACCAAGAGCATGCCGAAAACATGTGTCGCACTTGGGTGCTAGCCATAAGGATCATTGCGAAAATTAAATTTAATTTACTAATTAAACGAAATTTTAATTTTTTCATTACCAATACATAAACTCAAATCTGTTTTAATGAAATACTGTTTATATGACCAAAAGAATGCCGTAAACATGTGTCGCACTTAGGTGCCAGCTATTAGGATCATTGCGAAAATTAAATTTAATTTATTTATTAAATGAAATTTCAATTTTTTTATTAAAAATGCATAAAGTAAAATCTATTTTCATAAAATAGTGTTTATATGACCAATAAAACGCCGAAAACATGTGTCGCACTTAGGTACTAGCTATTAGTATCTTTGCGAAAATTAAATTTAATTTATTTATTAAATGAAATTTGCATTTTTTCATTAACAATGCATGAAGTCAAATCTATTTTAATAAAATCGTTTTTATATGAGCAAAAGAATGCCGAAAACATGTGTCGCACTAAGGTGCTGGCTTTTAGGATCATTGCGAATATTAATTTTAATTTATTTATTAAATGAAATTTCAATTTTTTCATTAACAATGCATTAAGTCAAATCTATTTTCATAAAATAGTGTTTAAATGACCAAAAGAATGCCGTAAACATGTGTCGCACTTAGGTGCTAGCAATTAAAATCATTGCGAAAATTAAATTTAGTTAATTTATTAAATTAAATTTCAAATTTTTCATTAACAATGCATAAAGTTAAATCTGTTTTAATAAAATAGATTTTATCTGACCAAAGGAATGCCGAAAACACGTGTCGCACTTAGGTGCTAGCTATTAGGATCTTTGCGAAAATTAAATTTAATTTATTTATTAAATGAAATTTTAATTTGTTCATTAACAATGCATAAAGTCAAATCTATTTTAATAAAATAGTGTTTATATGACCAAAAGCATGCCGAAAACATGTGTCGCACCTAAATGCTAGCTATTAGGATCATTGCGAAAATTAAATGTAATTTATTTTTTCATTAACAATGCATAAAGTCAAATCTATTTTAATGAAATAGTGTTTATATTACCAAAAGAATGCCGAAAACATGTGTCGCACTTAGGTGCAAGCTATTAGGATCTTTGCGAAAATTAAGTTTAATTTATTTATTAAATGAAATTTCAATTTTTTCATTAACAATTCAAAAAGTCAAATATATTTTAATGAAATAGTGTTTATATGACCAAAAGCATGCTGAAAACATGTGTCGCACTTAGGTGCTAGCTGTTAGGATCATTGCGAAAATTAAATTTAATGTATTTATTAAATGAAATTTAATATTTTCATTAACAATGCATAAAGTCAAGATTTTTTAAATAAAATAGTGTTTATATGACAAAAAGCATGCCGAAAACATGTGTCGCACTTAGGTGATAGCCATTAGGATCATTGCGAAAATTAAATTAAATTAATTTATTAAATGAAATTTCAATTTTTTCATTAGCAATGCATAAAGTCAAATCTATTTTCATGAAATAGTGTTTATTCGACCAAAAGCATTCCGAAAACATGTGTCGCACTTAGGTGCCTGTCATTAGGATCATTGGGAAAATTAAATTTAATTTATTTATTAAAAGAAATTTCAATTTTTTCATTAACAATGCATAAAGTCAAATCTATTTTAATAAAATAGTGTTTATATGACCAAAAGCATGCCAAAAACATGTGTCGCACTTAGATTCCAGCTTTTAGGATCATTGCGAAAATTAAATTTAATTTATTTATTAAATGAAATTTCAATTTTTTCATTAACAATGCTTAAAGTCAAATCTATTTTAATGAAATAGTGTTTATATGACCAAAAGCATGCCGAAAACATGTGTCGCACTTAGATGCTAGCTTTTAGGATCATTGCGAAAATTAAATTTAATTAATAAAATAGAAACAACCTTACTTATTGCAGAAAGTATTAAATAAATTCAAAAAACGAAATATAGCCTAGCTAGTCACTAGCCAGGGAAGTAGTTGTTTCAATAAGTTATTTGTTTATAGTCTTAGTAAGACTTAATTTTGCTTGCAGAGTTACGAACAGGTTGAATATTTATATATTCAGGCTATATTTCGTTTTTTTAATTTATTTAAATTTAATTTATTTATTAAATGAAATTTCAATTTTTTCATTAACAATGCATAATGTCAAATCAATTTTTATGAAATAGTGTTTATATTACCAAGAGCATGCCAAAAACATGTGTCGCACTTAGGTGCTAGCCATTAGGATCATTGCGAAAATTAAATTTAATTTATTAATTAAACGAAATTTTAATTTTTTCATTACCAATGCATAAAGTTAAATCTATTTTAATAAAATAGTGTTTATATGACCATAAGAATGCCGTAAACATGTGTCGCACTTAGGTGCTAGCTATTAGGATCATTGCGAAAATTAAATTAAATTTATTTATTAAATGAAATTTCAATTTTTTCATTAACAATGCATAAAGTCAAATCTATTTTCATGAAACAGTGTTAATAAGACCAAAAGAATGCCGAAAACATGTGTCGCACTTAGGTGCTAGCTATTAGGATCTTTGCGAAAATTAAATTTAATTTATTTATTAAAAAAAAAAAAAATTCCAAGATGCGGAATTATGGCCCATTAACATTAAATTACAGAGGTATTTTTTTTTTCGCCGAGCGTCAAAAAACAAAAATATCAAAATAAAATTAAATAATCAAAATTATCTACAAAATCAAATCAAAATGATGCATTTAAATGTGTAAGGTTTATATAACAAATTAGAAGAAATCAATATTTACACTAGCTTCGAGGAACCTACTTTTTTTTGTATTTCGGAACACTGGTGTAACAATGATAATATAGACTTTATGATATTGAACAACTATACCATCGCCGCAAAATATTGCAGATCCTCATTTATCCGAGGAGGGGTGGTCATATACAGTAACAATAAATTTGAAACGAAAACACTAAATAACGTATTTAACAGTAGCGTAGAGAAGCATATCGAATGCTGCGCTATAATGTTTATAGTAGATAATAACAAGATTGGTTTGATTGCGATATATAGACCCCCTTCTGGTGATTTCACTATATTCGTAAATAGTTTTACGAGCATACTAGATTCAATTCATAACATTTGTGATAATATTACTGTGTGTGGAGACTTAAATGTGAACGCACTTAAAGAGTCGTCAAACAAAAAACTGTTATTTGACCTTTTCCAATCATACGAATTAAATTATATATGTGAAGATCCAACACGAATTTTTATAAATAAAAATAATTATACTACCATTTCTGCCATCGATTACATGATTTCGAATTTTCCTAGTGATTTAACAATATGTTATGTTACTGAACCACACATTTCTGACCATAAAGCTCAATGTTTAATATACAACATTACTGATAGATCTATCAATAAGACATTAGATAATACACCTATTAGACATAATATAACAAAACAGGGTATGATTGATATTAAAGAAAAATTGCAACATATCAATTGGAACATATTATATTCAGCGACAAATGTTCACGCAGCTTTCGAAATTTTTCAAGAAATTCTATTGAAAAATATTGAACCTCACTACGTAATTTCTAGGAATAAATATATAAACCAAAATCATCCACCATGGCTAACAAATGAAATCAGAATGGCGAGAAATGAATTAAATGATTTCTTTTGGTTAAAAGAACATTTCAAATGCGAATATTTTACGACATTATATAAAACCAGGAAACGAGACTACAAGACCCTTTTAGCAGCAACAGAGAATACGTATTATGAAAATATTATTCAGGAATCTTCGAACAAACCAGCAAAAATTTGGGAATTAGTTAACACCAAACTTGGTAGGAAAAAGGTAAATAAAATTGATAAAATAATAGACAATGGGAATGTTCTTACTGAACCAGCAGACATATCGAATGCAATGGCCGAATATTTTTCAAATGTAGTGTACGAAAGTTTAGTACAACATTTTGGAACAAATATTTCAACAAATTGTACAGGATGCATGGAATTTCCAAATACTTTTGTATTTCTTCCTGTAGATGCAAATGAAGTTCAGTCAGCAATATTTAGATTAAAAAATAAAAAGAGCACAGGTCACGATGGACTTACAACGTCTCTGATAAAGTCGGTATCAAACGAAGTAGCGGAACCATTAACATACCTAATAAATAAATCAATTGAAGAAGGAATATTTCCAGCATGTTTAAAAGTAGCAGTCGTCATACCAATTTTCAAGAAAGAAGATAGAACTTCAAAGAAGAATTATAGACCTGTTTCCTTGTTAAGTGTTGTGTCTAAAATAATTGAAAGCGTCACAAGTGAGCGTCTGTGGTGTTACCTAAACAAGTTCAAATTGTTATCAACAGCACAACATGGCTTTAGGCAGTCCCTATCAACGGAAACAGCATCATATCAACTGGTAGAACATGTCAGTACAGAATTGGATGCGAAACATTGTGTAGCAGTGCTATTATTTGATCTAACTCGTGCATTTGACACGGTTAACATCGAATTTGTTAGATATAAATTAGAAAAACTAGGTATACGTGAGAATTTTTTGAACTTTATAGTGTCTTTTTTGAGCGACAGAAAATTTTATGTAAAATGCAACAGCTCTGATTCAAATGTACATAATATACACACAGGTGTGGCGCAAGGGTCGATTTTAGGCCCTTTGATATTCTTGCTTTATATAAATGATATAACCAATCATATTAGCTGCGGTAAATTAATTAACTTCGCTGACGATACGTCAGTAATTGTGTCGTCCACTGAGCCAAACGCACTAAAACATAAAATTCAAATAATATTGTATGAAGTGAAAGTTTGGTGTGATAAGAACAGTCTTATTTTAAACCAAAATAAGACTGAATGTATATATTTTTACAATTCTAAGATACCGGAATATGTAAAAGACGGTGACATTTCTAAGGACATAAAATTTTTAGGTATACATCTTGACTCCCAACTTTCATGGAGTACTCATATAGATTTTATTTGTAGCAAACTTAATAAAGCCTACTATGCAATTTTAAAATTAAAACATACCCAAGGTATTAATAATTTATTTGAAATTTATTATGCGCTTGCGTATTCATACATGTCATACAATATAATTGTTTGGGGAAAATCTGCCATGACGAGTAGGACTTTTATTCTTCAAAAAAGAATATTACGTTTAATAGATGGTACTTCATCCAGAGACTCATGTAAGCCAATATTTTCCAAATACAATGTACTTACATTTCCATGTATATACATATTTAGAATTTGTTTGTTTGTAAAAAAACACATGCATTTCTTTGAAACAAACGCAAATTTTCATAACTACGGTACCCGACATCGAAATAGTCTTACTGTTGTAGGGCATGACACCGCCTTGTATGAAAGAGGGCCGAAATATAATTGTATAACAATGTATAAGAAATTACCAAGTTATCTTAAAGATATTGAAGTTTATAGTGAATTTAAAAAACAATTAAAAATATATTTATTACACAATGTATTCTATAGAATAGATGAATTTCTTTTGTAATGTTTTTGTAAGGACAAAATGTTACACTGACTTGTCCAATATCGTTTGATTTATGTGGATTAATAAAGCATTATTATTATTATTATTATAAATGAAATTTCAATTTTTTCATTAACAATGCATAAAGTCAAATCTATTTTATTAAAATCGTGTTTATATGACCAAAAGAATGCCGAAAACATGTGTCGCACTTAGGTGCTTGCTATTAGGATCTTTGCGAAAATAAATTTAATTTATTTATTCAATGAAATTTCAATTTTTTCATTAACAATGCATAAAGTCAAATCTATTTTCATAAAATAGTGTTAAAATGACCAAAAGAATGCCGTAAACATGTGTCGCACTTAGGTGCTAGCAATTAGAATCATTGCGAAAATTAAATTTAGTTTATTTATTAAATGAAATTTCAAATTTTTCATTAACAATGCATAAAGTCAAATCTGTTTTAATGAAATAGTGTTTATCTGACCAAAGGAATGCCGTAAACATGTGTCGCACTTAGGTGCTGGCTATTAGGATCTTTGCGAAAATTTAATTTAATTTATTTATTAAATGAAATTTTAATTTGTTCATTAACAATGCATAAAGTCAAATCTATTTTAATAAAATAGTGTTTATATGACCAAAAGCATGCCGAAAACATGTGTCGCACTTAGATGCTAGCTATTAGGATCATTGCGAAAATTAAATTAAATTTATTTATTAAATGAAATTTCAATTTTTTCATTAACAATGCATAAAGTCAAATCTATTTTAATGAAATAGTGTTTATATTTCTATTTATGCATTAACAATGCATAACGTCAAATCTTTTCTGATGAAATCGTGTTTATATGACCAAAAGCATGCCGAAAACATGTGTCGCACTTAGATGCTAGCTTTTAGGATCATTGCGAAAATTAAATTTAATTTATTTATTAAATGAAATTTCAATTTTTTCATTAACAATGCATAAAGTCAAATCTATTTTTATGAAATAGTGTTTATATTACCAAGAGCATGCCAAAAACATGTGTCGCACTTAGGTGCTAGCCATTAGGATCATTGCGAAAATTAAATTTAATTTATTAATTAAACGAAATTTTAATTTTTTCATTACCAATGCATAAAGTCAAACCTATTTTAATGAAATAGTGTTTATATGACCATAAGAATGCCGTAAACATGTGTCGCACTTAGGTGCTAGCTATTAGGATCATTGCGAAAATTAAATTTAATTTATTTATTAAATGAAATTTCAATTTTTTCATTAACAATGCATAAAGTCAAATCTATTTTCATGAAATAGTGTTTATAAGACCAAAAGAATGCCGAAAACATGTGTCGCACTTAGGTGCTAGCTATTAGGATCTTTGCGTTAATTTAATTTAATTTATTTATTAAATGAAATTTCAAATTTTTCATTAACAATGCATAAAGTCAAATCTATTTTATTAAATAGTGTTTATACGACCAAGAGAATGCCGAAAACATGTGTCGCACTTAGGTGCTAGCTATTAGGATCTTTGCGAAAATTAAATTTAATTTATTTATTAAATGAAATTTCAATTTTTTCATTAACAATGCATAAAGTCAAATCTATTTAATTAAAATCGTGTTTATATGACCAAAAGAATGCCGAAAACATGTGTCGCACTTAGGTGCCAGCTATAAGGATCATTTCGAAAATTTAATTTAATTTATTTATTTAATGAAATTTCAATTTTTTTATTTACAATACATAAAGTCAAATCTATTTTAATGAAATAGTGTTTATATGACCAAAAGCATGCCGAAAACATGTGTCGCACTTAGGTGCTAGCTATTAGGAACATTTCGAAAATTAAATTTAATTTATTTATTAAATGAAATTTCAATTTTTTCAATAACAATGCATAAAGTCGAATCTATTTTAATAAAATAGTGTTTATATGACCAAAAGCATGCCGAAAACATGTGTCGCACTTAGGTGCTAGCTATTAGGATCATTGCGAAAATTAAATTAAATTCATATATTAAATGAAATTTCAATTTTTTCATTAACAATGGATAAAGTCAAATCTATTTTAAAGTAATCCTGTTTATATAACCAAAAACATGCCGAAAACATGTGTCGCACTTAGGTGCTAGCTATTAGGATCATTGCGAAAATTAAATTAAATTCATTTATTAAATGAAATTTCAATTTTTTCATTAACAATGCATAAAGTGAAATCTATTTTAAAGTAATCGTGTTTATATGACCAAAAGCATGCCGAAAACATGTGTCGCACTCAGGTGCTGGCTATTAGGATCATTGCGAAAATTAAATTAAATTCATTTATTAAATGAAATTTTAATTTTTTCATTAACAATGCATAAAGTCAAATCTATTTTAATGAAATCGTGTTAAAATGACCAAAGGCATGCCGAAAACATGTGTCGCACTTAGGTGCTAGCTATTAGGATCATTGCGAAAATAAAATTTAATTTATTTATTAAATGAAATTTTAATTTTTTCATTAACAATGCATAAAGTCATATCTATTTTAATAAAACAGTGTTTATATGACCAAAAGCATGCCGAAAACATGTGTCGCACTTAGGTGCTAGCTATTTGGATCAATGCGAAAATTAAATTTAATTTATTTATTAAATGAAATTTCAATTTTTTCATTTACAATGCATAAAGTCAAATCTATTTTGATGAAATAGTGATTATATGACCAAAATCATGCCGAAAACATGTGTCGCACTTAGGTGCTAGCTATTACGATCTTTGCAAAAATTAAATTTAATTTATTTACTAAATGAAATTTCAATTTTTTCATTAACAACCATAAAATCAAATCTATTTTAATGAAATCGTGTTTATATGACAAAAAGCATGCCGAAAACATGTGTCGCACTTAGGTGCTAGCAATTAGGATCATTGCGAAAATAAAATTTAATTTATTTATTAAATGAAATTTCAATTTTTTCATTAACAATGCATAAAATCATATCTATTTTAATAAAATAGTGTTTATATGACCAAAAGCATGCCGAAAACATGTGTCGCACTTAGGTGCTAGATGTAAGGATCATTGCGAAAATTAAATTAAATTTATTTATTAAATGAAGTTTCAATTTTTTCATTAACTATGCATAAAGTCAAATCTATTTTAAAAAATAGGGTTTATATGGCCGAAAGCATGCCGAAAACATGTGTCGCACTTGGGTGCTAGCAATTGGGATCATTTCGAAAATTAAATTTAATTTAGTTTTTAAATGAAATTTCAATTTTTTCATTAACAATTCATAAAGTCAAATCTATTTTCATGAAATAGTGTTTATATGACCAAAAGAATGCCAAAAACATGTGTCGCACTTAGGTGCTTGCTATTAGGATCATTGCGAAAATTAAATTAAATTCAGTTATTAAATGAAATTTCAATTTTTTCATTAACAATGCATAAAGTCAAATCCATTTTAATGTAATCGTGTTTATATGACCAAAAGCATGCCGAAAATATTTGTCGCACTTAGGTGCTAGCTATTAGGATCATTGCGAAAATTAAATTAAATTTATTTATTATTTGAAATTTCAATTTTTTCATTAACAATGCATAAAGTCAAATCTATTTTAAAGTAATCGTGTTTATATTACCAAAAGCATGCCGAAAATATTTGTCGCACTTAGGTGCTAGCTTTTAGGATCTTTGCGAAAATTAAATTAAATTTATTTATTATATGAAATTTCTATTTTTTCATTAACAATGCATAAAGTCAAATCCATTTTTATGAAATCGTGTGTATGCAACCAAAAACATGCCGAAAACATGTGTCGCACTTAGGTGCTAGCTGTAAGGATCATTGCGAAAATTAAATTTAATTTATTTATTAAATGAAATTTCATTTTTTTCATTAACAATGCATAAAGTCAAATCTATTTTAATGAAAAAGCATGCATCAAAAATTTGTCGCACTTGGGTGCTGGCCATTAGGATCTTTGCGAAAATTAAATTTAATTTATTAATTAAATGAAATTTTTATTTTTTCATTAACAATGCATAAAGTCAAATATATTTTACTGAAATAGTGTTTAAATGACCAAAAGCATGCCGCAAAAATTTCTCGCACTTGGGTGCTAGCCATTAGGATCTTTGCGAAAATTAAATTTTAATTTATTAATTAAATGAAATTTTAATTTTTTCATTAACAATGCATAAAGTCAAATCTATTTTAAAGAAATCGTGTTTATATGACCAAAAGCTTGCGGAAAACATGTGTCGCACTTGGGTGCTAGCTGTTAGGATCATTGCGAAAATTAAATTAAATTTATTTATTAAATGAAATTTCTGTTTTTTATTAACAATGCATTAAGTCAAATCTATTTTAATGAAGTCGTGTTTATATGACGAAAAGCATGCTGAAAATATGTGTCGCATTTAGGTGCTAGCCATTAGGATCATTGCGAAAATTAAATTAAATTTAATAATTAAATGAAATTTTTATTTTTTCATTAACAATGCATAAAGTCAAATATATTTTAATGAAATAGTGTTTATATGACCAAAAGCATGCCGTAAACATGTGTCGCACTTAGGTGCTGGCCTTTATAGATCTTTGCGAAAATTAAATTTAATTTATTAATTAAATGAAATTTTAATTTTTTCATTAACAATGTATAAAGTCAAATATATTTAAATGAAATAGTGTTTATATGACCAAAAGCATGCCGAAAACATGTGTCGCACTTAGGTGCCAGCCATAAGGATCTTTGCGAAAATTAAATTTAATTTATTTATTTAATTAAATTTCAAATTTTTCATTAACAATGCATAAAGTCTAATCTATTTTATTGAAAGCGTGTTTATATGACCAAAAGCATGCGGAAAACATGTGTCGCACTTGGGTGCTAGCTGTTAGGATCATTGCGAAAATTAAATTAAATTTATTTATTAAATGAAGTTTAAATTTCTTCATTAACAATGCATAAAGTCAAATCTATTTTAATGAAATCGTGTTTATATGACCAAAAGAATGTGGAAAACATATGTCGCACTTATGTGCTGGCTATTAGGATTATTGCGAAAATTAAATTTAATTTATTTATTAAATGAAGTTTCCATTTTTTCATTAACAATGCATAAAGTCAAATCTGTTTTAATGAAATAGTGTTTATATGACCAAACGCATGCGGAAAACATGTGTCGCACTTAGGTGCTAGCTATCAGGATCATTTCAAAAATTAAATTTTATTTATTTATTAAAAGAAATTTCTATTTTTGCTTTAACAATGCGTAAAGTCAAATTTATATTAATAAAATTGTTTTTATATGACAAAAAGCATGCGGAAAACATGTGTCGCACTTGGGTGCTGGCTATTAGGATCATTGCGAAAATTAAATTTAATTTATTTATTAAATGAAGTTTCAATTTTTTCATTAACAATGCATAAAGTCAAATCTATTTTAGTGAAATAGTGTTTATATGACCAAAAGCATGCGGAAAACATGTGTCGCACCTAGGTGCTGGCTATTAGGATCATTGCGAAAATTAAATTTAATTTATTTATTAAATGAAATTTTTATTTTTTCATTAACAATGCATTAAGTCAAATATTTTCTGATTAAATCGTGTTTGTATGACCAAAAGCATGCCGAAAACATGTGTCGCACTCAGGTGCTAGCTATTAGGATCACTGCGAAAATAAAATTTAATTTATTTATTAAATGAAGTTTCAATTTTTTCATTAACAATTCATAAAGTCAAATCTATTTTAGTGAAATAGTGTTTATATGACCAAAAGCATGCCGAAAACATGAGTCGCACTTAGGTGCTAGCTATCAGGATCATTTCAAAAATTAAATTTTATTTATTTATTAAAAGAAATTTCTATTTTTGCTTTAACAATGCGTAAAGTCAAATTTATTTTAATAAATTAGTGTTTATATGACCAAAAGCATGCGGAAAACATGTGTCGCACTTGGGTGCTGGCTATTAGGATCATTGCGAAAATTAAATTTAATTTATTTATTAAATGAAGTTTAAATTTTTTCATTAACAATGCATAAAGTCAAATCTATTTTAATGAAATCGTGTTTATATGACCAAAAGCATGCCGAAAACATGTGTCGCACTCAGGTGCTAGCAAGAAGGATCATTGCGAAAATTAAATTAAATTCATTTATTAAATGAAATTTTAATTTTTTCATTAACAATGCATAAAGTCAAATCTATTTTAAAGTAATCGTGTTTATATGACCAAAAGCATGCCGAAAACATGTGTCGCACTCAGGTGCTAGCTATTAGGATCATTGCGAAATTAAATTAAATTCATTTAAAAAATGAAATTTCAATTTTTTAATTAACAATGAATGAAGTCAAATCCATTTTAATGTAATCGTGTTTATTTGACCAAAAGCATGCCGAAAAAAAATGTCGCACTTAGGTGCTTGCTATTAGGATCATTGCGAAAATTAAATTAAATTCATTTATTAAATGAAATTTCAATTTTTTTATCAACAATGCATTAAGTCAAATTTTTTTTATGAAATAGTGTTTATTTGACCAAAAGAATGCCGTAAACATGTGTCGCACTTAGGTGCTAGCTATTAGGATCATTGCGAAAATATAATTTAATTTATTTATTAAATGAAATTTCTATTTTCTTATTAACAATGCATAAAGTCAAATCCATTTCAATAAAATCGTGTTCATTTGACCAAAAGCATGCCGAAAACTTGTGTCGCACTTGGGTGCTAGCTATTAGGATCTTTGCGAAAATTAAATTAAATTTATTTATTAAATGAAATTTCAATTTTTTCATTAACAATGCATTAAGTCAAATCTATTTTAATGGAATAGTGTTACTTTGACCAACAGAATTTTGGTCACTTAGGTGCTAGCTATTAGGATCATTGCGACAATTAAATTAAATTTATTTATTAATTGAAATTTCAATTTTTTCATTAACAATGCACAAAGTCAAATCTATTTTAATAAAATAGTGTTTATATGACCAAAAGCATGCCGAAAACCTGTGTCGCACTCAGGTGCTAGCTATTAGGATCATTGCGAAATTAAATTAAATTCATTTAAAAAATGAAATTTCAATTTTTTAATTAACAATGAATGAAGTCAAATCCATTTTAATGTAATCGTGTTTATTTGACCAAAAGCATGCCGAAAAAAAATGTCGCACTTAGGTGCTTGCTATTAGGATCATTGCGAAAATTAAATTAAATTCATTTATTAAATGAAATTTCAATTTTTTTATCAACAATGCATTAAGTCAAATTTTTTTTATGAAATAGTGTTTATTTGACCAAAAGCATGCCGAAAACATGTGTCGCACTTAGGTGCTAGCTATTAGGATCATTGCGAATATTAAATTTAATTTATTTATTAAATGAAATTTAAATTTTTTCAACAACAACACATAAAGTCGAGTTTATTTGATTAAAATCGTGTTTATACGACCAAAAGCATGCCGAAAACATGTATCGCACTGAGGTGCTAGCTATTAGGATCATTGCGAAAAAAAAATTTCATTCATTCATTAAATGAAATTTCAATTTTTTCATTAACAATGCATAAGGTCATATCTATTTTAATAAAATAGTGTTTATATGACCAAAAGAATGCGGAAAACATGTGTCGCACTTAGTTGCTAGCCATTAGGATCGTTGCGAAAATTAAATTTAATTTATTTATTAAATGAAATTTCAATTTTTTCATTGACAATGCATAAAGTCGAATCTATCTTAATAAAATAGTGTTTATATGACCAAAAGCATGATAAACACATGTGTCGCACTTAGGTGCTGGCTATTAGGATCATTGCGAAAATTAAATTTAATTTATTTATTAATTGAAATTTCAATTTTTTCATCAACAATGCATAAAGTCGAATTTATTTAATTAAAATCGTGTTTATACGACCAAAATCATGCCGAAAACATGTGTCGCACTTAGGTGCTAGCTATTAGGATCATTGCGAATATTAAATTTAATTTATTTATTAAATGAAATTTAAATTTTTTCATCAACAACACATAAAGTCGAGTTTATTTGATTAAAATCGTGTTTATACGACCAAAAGCATGCCGAAAACATGTATCGCACTGAGGTGGCTAGCTATTAGGATCATTGCGAATGTTTGTAATCGCATTATAAATTCTTATTTATTTTATGTTTTTATTAGCCATTACTGTATTTCCAGCAATTTTATTATTTCTAAAGGTGCTCTATTAGTTTATTGCCATATTTACATTTCTGGAGATTATGTATTTCTTCGATTTATGAGTTTATTGTCTACAAACGTGTAAATTCCAGAAATGTTCACAATAGACAGGGATTAAGGGAAATTTCAGCAATTATCCATCAGCGATGATGTCTTGCTGCAAGTTCCGCTACCCTAATTTACATAAGGTTTTTTCTCTACCTAGACCTCTGGGTCTAGGGTTACCACCCGCGCTAGTAAAGGTGTTCCCTGCGCCCCTCGGCGAAATGCGCATGTCGCCACCCGTCGCCCCCACTTAGTTTGTAGTTTTCTTTAATTGTAAATATTTTGAGTTGACGAGAGTTTCATTTTTTATCACTGAAAGTGCTCAGTTGCACAGAGATTGTATATATTTGTAAATTGTTGGAGTGTGTGTGAATAGACGAGTTAAACTCAGCTTCGTTGTTTAATTTACCACAAAACGAAAATTACGGACGTATCCTTAAGATCCAGGAGGAAAACAAGTACGCCCAAACATTGGTCCTTCGAACCGGATATAACTTGAAAGTAAGCCGAATAACTTGTTATAAACTACACAAGCTGTTCGCGTGCAGATGACACTCCTCAATCAGTGATAAGGAAATTCCCAGACCAAGCTTAAGCGACTCAAAATAGTCCACCGCAGTCCATCGACGCCGTGTTCGTGTCCTGAGATCACCGCCACCGCAGTCCATCGACGCCGTGTTCGTGTCCAAAGATCACCGCCACCGCAGTCCACCGACGCCGTGTTCGTGTCCTGAGATCACCGCCACCGCAGTCCACCGACGCCGTGTTCGTGTCCTGAGATCACCGCCACCGCAGTCCATCGGCGCCGTGTTCGTGTCCAAAGATCACCGCCACCGCAGTCCACCGACGCCGTGCAAGTAGCCATTGCCCAAGTCAACTATATCAAGTAGTAAGTCATTCCTACATTTTTCCTTCCTATATCTTTTTAC
This sequence comes from Ocypus olens, assembly GCA_910593695.2. Lineage (NCBI taxonomy): Eukaryota > Metazoa > Arthropoda > Insecta > Coleoptera > Staphylinidae > Ocypus > Ocypus olens. The sequence continues at coordinate 36,201,489 of OU343060.1, forward strand.
CGCTTCTACTTGTATTTGAATAATGTCCGAAAAGGAATTAAAATCACTTATTTGCAAACGTAGCAAAGTAAAATCTACTCTAACGCGTGCTAATACATTTTATAACAATACAAATATTGCTAGAGTAACTGAAACAATATATAATAAACTCAGAGTGCGCCTCAATGAGATCGAGCCATTATTGGATGCATTTAATCGAATCATGGATGAAGTTGAGACACTTGACGAAGATAACATGAAAACCCATAATAAAGAGCGCGAAAACTTTGAAATCGCTTACAATGAGGCAATTTCAAAGTACGAAACATTTTTAGAAGATACAATTCCAGAACCAAGTGTGTCAGCTCGTTCAAATGATGTAACTACTGCTTCTCCTCTTAATGTAAAGTTGCCCGTTTTAACACTACCCAATTTTAATGGTCAATATGATCAGTGGACCCAATTTTCGGAAATGTTCCAATCATTAATTCATAACAATCATTCAGTAGACAATATTCAAAAATTCCATTATTTAAAATCTTGTTTGAGTGGCGAAGCTGCCAACACAATTCAATCCTTAGCTATAACTTCCGAAAATTATGAAATCGCGTGGTCATTATTAACTGATCGCTTTGAAAATAAACGACTTATAGTGAATAAACATCTAAAATCAATTTGGGACATACCTGCCGTTACAAAAGAAGCGCAAGGGTCATTAAGAATTTTATTAGATGGGTTTAAAAGTAACTTAAGGGCCTTAAGATCTATGGGATTACCTATTGATACTTGGGATGCAATCATCATATTTTTAATAAGCACTAAATTAGACTTTGCAACACGTCGCGAATGGGAGCAGGAAAATAAATCAAATCAGCTACCAAATCTTGTATCTTTATTCGATTTTTTAAAGTGTAAATGTGATTTATTAGAAACTTTACGCCCAGAAAAATGGCAACACAAACATAATACAATTACTAGACAACATAAATCATCGAATATCTCAACCAATAAACTAAATTCTAGGTTTCTTTGTCAAATGTGTAATGGTTCGCATTCAATTAATTCATGCAGCAAATTCAATGAACTTTTACCGAATGATAGACTAACTAAGGTTCGAGAACTTAATCTCTGCTCTAATTGTTTATTTAAAGGCCTCAGTAATAAACAATGTAGAAGCACATTTACCTGCAAAATTTGCCAAAAAAGACACCATTCTTTATTACATCTAGATACAAATTTAAAAATAAATTAAACTATAATTGTCAACCGCGTGCGTCAAATTAATTGATAGCCATGGCCGATCTCATAATTGCCGTGCATTACTAGATTCGGGATCGCAATCAAATTTTATTTCTGCAAAAATGTGCAGACTAATAAACGCATCACGCGATGATATAAACATGTCAATCACAGGAGTCAATCAAGGCATTTCTCATGTAAAACACAAAACAACCGTTAACTTTAAATCCAATAATTCATCATATCAAGCGAAATTATCATGCTTAATTTTGGATAAAATAACTGACCGACTACCCCAGTTTTCATTCGACACATCTTTACTTCAAATTCCCAAAAATATTAGGCTTGCTGATAACACCTTTAATAAAAACGGCGAAATTGATTTGCTCATTGGGTCACATATATTTTGGAAGCTGCTTTGTGTGGGTCAGATTGAGCTAGACAAAAATCTTCCGACACTGCATAAAACTAAACTGGGTTGGGTTATTGCAGGGCCAGTTCCGCTTTATCATAATCAATTAAGTGTATCTTCCAACTTATCAGTAAAAAGGGATTTTGAAATGTCGAAATTCTGGGAACTCGAGGAAATTGTTAACTCTTCGCCCTATACCCGCGAAGAAATTGCCTGTGAAAATAATTTCATCGAAACGACAAAACGAGATGAAGACGGCCGATTTATTGTCACATTACCATTACGCGAAAATGTAAATGAATTAGGAAGCTCACGACATGCAGCATTAAATAGATTTTACTCATTAGAGAGAAAATTTTCTAAAAATCCAGCACTTCGCGATTCATACATTGGGTTTATGCAGGAATATGAGCAATTAGGACACATGAGTGAAATTAATCCAGTGCAGTCGCATCCAAAATTAACATTCTATTTGCCTCATCATCCCGTGTTTAAGGAAGAAAGTAGTAGCACTAAACTCCGTGTAGTGTTTGACGGATCAGCGCAATCAGACTCATCATTATCGCTTAATTCAACTCAAATGGTAGGGCCTACTATACAGCGTGATCTATTTTCAATTCTGTTACGATTTAGACGATTTAAATACGCATTAACTGCCGATATCACGAAAATGTACCGCCAAGTTTTGGTTGACCCCAATAACAGGTCCCTACAGGGTATCTTATGGCGACAATCGAATAATGAAACGATTAAGGAATACGAATTAAATACGGTAACATATGGTACCGCATCAGCATCATTCCTGGCCATCCGCTCTTTAAAGCAACTAGCTATTGACAATCAATCAGACTTTCCGCATGCTAGTTATGTCATTGAAAATGATTTTTACGTCGATGACTTATTGACAGGGGGTGATAATCTTGAAGAACTCGTGCAATTACGAAATCAAATAACAGATATTCTAGCTAGTGCGGGCTTTGAATTGCGCAAGTGGTTGTCGAATAACACATTAGTTATACCGCACTCAGCAAAAAACGACGCGAATAATTCATTAGCAATTTCAGATTCATTAGAGATCAAAACCTTGGGGCTGCTTTGGGATTCAAGGTCAGACTCTTTTCGATATCAAAATAAAGCATTAAAAAGCGCGGGTATAACGATGCGTTCAATCCTTTCATTCATTGGTCAATTGTTTGATCCATTAGGTCTATTAGCTCTTTTTATAATTGCTGCCAAATTAATTATGCAGTCATTATGGCAACTCAAAATCGATTGGGATGAGTCACTCCCTACCGAAATACACACACGCTGGTTAAATTTTGTTCATAATTTAGATAATTTAGATCAAATCAAGGCAAACAGGCGAAGCATATGCGATTCATATAACAACATTGAACTACATGGATTCTGTGATGCCTCTCAAGTAGCATATGGGGCATGTGTGTACATAAAATCAACAAATATAAACGGAGACATAGAAATTCATTTACTCTGTGCTAAATCAAAGGTTGACCCTTTAAAACAAATTTCAATACCACGCCTAGAACTGTGTGGGGCCCTGTTATTATCTCAATTAATTGATAAGGTTCGCAATGCTTTAGAAATTAAATTTAATAATGAATATTATTGGTGCGACTCAACCATTGTTTTGTGCTGGCTCAAGGCCCAGAGTAATAGGTGGAAAACCTTTGTCGCGAACCGGGTTTCTGAAATACAAAACCTCACGCAGAGTGGAAAATGGTTACATGTGAGAACACTTGACAATCCTGCGGATCTGATTACAAGAGGCATTGATTCTAAAGATTTAGTCAATAATAAATTATGGTGGTCAGGTCCTAACCATTTAATGTGCAATTAAGATAAATGGCCATCAGTTGAATTAAATTTAGAAAATTGTGAAACTGAGGAGCGTAAAATACTAACATGCTCTCTCTCCATTGACAAAGAAATAGAATTTGATCTTTTGGCAAGGTACTCTAAATTCAATAAGTTAGTACGGGTAATAAGCTATTGTTTTAGATTTATATCAAACTGCAAGGGGACAAATAATTGTAAACAATCAGGTACTTTGACTGTTAATGAGCTAAAGCATTCTACCACTGCATTAGTTAGACTATCTCAAGCCGAACATTTTTCGCAAGATATCAATGATATAAAAAACAATAGGCCGCTAAATAAGCGAAGTTCAATTTTGGCGCTTAATCCTTTTCTTGATGATAAAGGCGTGTTACGAGTCGGTGGACGCCTAAACAACGCAAACTATGATTTCAATAAACGGCATCCAATTATATTACATAATAAACAAAATTTAACAAGATTAATTCTTGAAAGAGAACATATAGTTCAACTCCATTGTGGTCCGCAAGCTCTCTTAGCAAGTATAAGAACTAGATATTGGCCACTGTCGGGCCGCAATACGTGTAAAAATATTGTGCGAAAATGCATCAACTGTTTTAAATGCAATCCTATCAAGCCAATGCATATAATGGGTGATTTACCAGTGGGACGTATAACACCCTCCGCGCCATTTCAGACCTGTGGCATAGATTATGCTGGGCCTTTCTTTGTCAAGGATAGGAAGGGTCGCGGCGCTAAGGTCACCAAAGCTTATTTGTGCATTTTTGTGTGCTTTTCAACCAAGGCGGTACACTTAGAATTAGTATCCGATCTGACGACTGAGGCATTCATTGCTTCACTGCGCCGATTTTGCGGTAGACGCGGAAAACCTCGTCATATTCACTCCGATAATGGGAAGAATTTCATTGGGGCTCGCAACGAATTGAATGAATTGGAAAATTTTATTAAATCTGATAAAAATAAAGACACTTTAATCGATTGTGTTAGTAATAATCTCGAAATCAGCTGGCATTTTACACCCCCTCGTTCTCCTCACTTTGGCGGACTATGGGAAGCGGGTGTAAAATCTGTCAAAACAATATTGAAACGCGTGGTTGGTGATGCTTCGCTTACCTTTGAAGAATTAAGTACTCATTTAATACAAGTAGAGGCTATCCTAAACTCCCGCCCTTTGACACCTATGTCCAATGACCCTAATGATTTCGCCCCATTGACACCGGCTCACTTCTTGATTGGAAGGCCATTGACTGGGCCTCCTGATGAAAACGTCGTTGACATACCCTCGGCGAGGCTCTCCAGATTCCAGAGGATCCAGCAGCTTACCCAACACTTCTGGAAGAGGTGGTCAAAAGAGAATTTGGCCGAATTGCAGCAGCGTACCAAATGGAAACGCGACTCCTCCAAAGCTATCCGTGTTGGTGAACTAGTACTGCTGAAGGAAGAAAACTCTCTAACGACCCAATGGCGCCGTGGCCGAGTCCAAGCCATACATCCTGGCGCTGATGGTAAAGTGCGCGTAGTGACCGTGAAAACCTCGACTAGTGTGTTAAAACGTTCGGTGATGAACCTGTGCGCGTTACCTATTGACTCCACCGAAGGAGTAGCTAACCCCATTGGCTTATAATTTACTATGTTTGAATAATGATTATTACTTTTATATACCATATATATATATGACATTGTTACTTTTACGTATTATCAATTGAAAGACTAGGTCCTTTCAAGGCGGGCGGCATGTTTGTAATCGCATTATAAATTCTTACTTATTTTATGTTTTTATTAGCCATTACTGTATTTCCAGCAATTTTATTATTTCTAAAGGTGCTCTATTAGTTTATTGCCATATTTACATTTCTGGAGATTATGTATTTCTTCGATTTATGAGTTTATTGTCTACAAACGTGTAAATTCCAGAAATGTTCACAATAGACAGGGATTAAGGGAAATTTCAGCAATTATCCATCTGCGATGATGTCTTGCTGCAAGTTCCGCTACCCTAATTTACATAAGGTTTTTTCTCTACCTAGACCTCTGGGTCTAGGGTTACCACCCGCGCTAGTAAAGGTGTTCCCTGCGCCCCTCGGCTAAATGCGCATGTCGCCACCCGTCGCCCCCACTTAGTTTGTAGTTTTCTTTAATTGTAAATATTTTGAGTTGACGAGAGTTTCATTTTTTATCACTGAAAGTGCTCAGTTGCACAGAGATTGTATATATTTGTAAATTGTTGGAGTGTGTGTGAATAGACGAGTTAAACTCAGCTTCGTTGTTTAATTTACCACAAAACGAAAATTACGGACGTATCCTTAAGAACCAGGAGGAAAACAAGTACGCCCAAACAGCGAAAATAAAATTTCATTTATTCATTAAATGAAATTTCAATTTTTACATTAACAATGCATAAGGTCATATCTATTTTAATAAAATAGTGTTTATATGACCAAAAGAATGCGGAAAACATGTGTCGCACTTAGTTGCTAGCCATTAGGATCGTTGCGAAAATTAAATTTAATTTATTTATTAAATGAAATTTCAATTTTTTCATTGACAATGCATAAAGTCGAATCTATCTTAATAAAATAGTGTTTATATGACCAAAAGCATGATAGACACATGTGTCGCACTTAGGTGCTGGCTATTAGGATCATTGCGAAAATTAAATTTAATTTATTTATTAATTGAAGTTTCAATATTTTCATCAACAATGCATAAAGTCGAATTTATTTAATTAAAATCGTGTTTATACGACCATAAGCATGCCGAAAACATGTGTCGCACTTGGGTGCTAGCCATTAGGATCACTGTGAAAATTTAATTTAATTTATTTATTAAATGAAATTTCTATTTTTTTATTAACAATGCATAAAGTTAAATCTATTTTTATGAAATAGTGTTAAATTTATTGAAAGCATGACGAAAACATGTGTCGCACTTAGGTGTTAGCCATTGGGATCATTGCGAAAATTAAATTTAATTTATTTATTAAATGAAATTTCAATTTTTTCTTTAACAATGCATTAAGTTAAATCTATTTTTATGAAATAGTGTGTACATGACCAAGAGCATGCCGAAAACATGTGTCGCACTTAGGTGCTAGCCATTAGGATCATTGCGAAAATTAAATTAAATTTATTTATTAAATGAAATTTCAATTTTTTCATTAACAATACATAAAGTCAAATCTATTTTCATAAAATAGTGTTTATATGACCAAAAGCATGCCGAAAACATGTGTCGCACTTAGGTGCTTGCTATTAGGATCATTGCGAAAATTAAATTTAATTTATTTATTAAATAAAATTTCAATTTTTTTATCAACAATGCATAAAGTCAAATTCATTTGATTAAATTCGTGTTTGCACGACCATAAGCATGCGAAATCATGTGTCGCACTTGGGTGCTAGCTATTAGGATCATTGCGAAAATTTAATTTAATTTAAATATTAAATGAAATTTCTATTTTTTTATTAACAACGCATAAAGTCAAATCTATTTCAATAAAATCGTGTTCATTTGACCAAAAGCATGCCGAAAACATGTGTCGCATTTGGGTGCTAGCTATTAGGATCTTTGCGAAACTTAAATTTAATTTATTTATTAAATGAAATTTCAATTTTTTCTTTAACAATGCATTAAGTTAAATCTATTTTTATAAAATAGTGTTTATATGACCAAGAGCATGCCGAAAACATGTGTCGCACTTAGGTGCTAGCCATAAGGATCATTGCGAAAATTAAATTAAATTTATTAATTAAACGAAATTTTAATTTTTTCATTAACAATGCATAAAGTCAATTCTGTTTTAATGAAATGGTGTTTATATGACCAAAAGAATGCCGTAAACATGTGTCGCACTTAGGTGCCAGCTATTAGGATCATTGCGAAAATTAAATTTAATTTATTTATTAAATGAAATTTCAATTTTTTCATTAACAATACATAAAGTCAAATCTATTTTTATAAAATAGTGTTTATATGACCAAAAGCATGCCGAAAACATGTGTCGCACTTAGGTGCTAGCTATTAGGATCATTGCGAAAATTAAATTTAATTTATGTATTAAATGAAATTTCTATTTTTTCATTAACAATGCATAAAGTCAAATCGATTTTCACAAAATAGTGTTTATATGACCAAAAGCATGCCAAAAACATGTGTAGCACTTAGGTGCTAGTCATTAGGATCATTGCGAAAATTAAATTGAATTTATTTATAATGTGAAATTTCTATTTTTTCATTAACAATGCATAAAGTCAAATCGATTTTCACAAAATAGTGTTTATATGTCCAAAAGCATGCCGAAAACATGTGTAGCACTTAGGTGCTAGTCATTAGGATCATTGCGAAAATTAAATTGAATTTATTTATAATGTGAAATTTGTATTTTTTCATTAGCAATGCATAAAGTCAAATCTATTTTAATAAAATCGTGTTTACACGACCAAAAGCATGCCGAAAACATGTGACGCACTTAGGTGCTAGCTGTTAGGATCATTGCGAAAATTAAATTAATTTATTAATTAAATGAAATTTCTATTTTTTAATTAACAATGCATTAAGTCAAATCTATTTTAATGAAATAGCGTTTATATGACCATAAGCATGCCGAAAACATGTGGCGCACTTGGGTGCTAGCTTTTAGGATCTTTGCGAAAATTAAATTTAATTTATTTATTAAATAAAATTTCTATTTTTTAATTAACAATGCATTAAGTCAAATCTATTTTAATGAAATCGTGTTTATGTGACCAAAAGCATGCCGAAAACATGTGTCGCACTTAGGTGCTGGCCATTAGGATCATAGCGATAATTAAATTTAATTTATTTATTAAATGAAATTTCATTTTCTTCATTAACAATGCATAAAGTCAAATCTATTTTAATGAAATAGTGTTTATATGACCATAAGCATGCCAAAAAGATGTGTCGCACTTAGGTGCTAGCCGTTAGGATCATTGGGAAAATTAAATTTAATTTATTTATTAAATGAAATTTCATTTTTTTCATTAACAATGCATAAAGTCAAATCTATTTTAATAAAATAGTGTTTATATGACCCAAAGCATGCCGACAAGATGTGTCGCACTTAGGTGCTAGCTGTTAGGATCATTGCGAAAATTAAATTTAATTTATTTATTAAATGAAGTCTAAATTTTTTCATTAACAATGCATAAACTCAAATCTATTTTATTGAAATAGTGTTTATATGACCAAAAGCATGCCAAAAACATATGTCGCACTTGGGTGCCAGCTATTAGGATCGTTGCAAAAATTAAATTTAATTTATTTATTAAATGAAATTTCAATTTTTTCAACAATGCATAAAGTCGAATTTATTTGATTAAAATCGTGTTTATACGACCATAATCATGCCGAAAATATGTGTCGCACTTAGGTGCTAGTTACTAGGTTCATTGCGAAAATTAAATTAAATTTTTTTATTAAATGAAATTTCAATTTTTTCATGAACAATGTATAAAGTCAAATCTATTGTAATAAACTAGGGTTTATATGACCAAAATAATGCCGTAAACATTTGTCGCACTTAGCTGCTAGTCATTAGGATCATTGCGAAAATTAAATTAAATTTATTTATTAAATGAAATTTCAATTTTTTCATTAACAATTCAAAAAGTCAAATCTATTTTAATAAAATGGTGTTTATATGACCAAAAGCATGCCGAAAACATGTGTCGCACTTAGGTGCTAGCTTTTAGGATCATTGCGAAAATTAAATTTAATTATTTATTAAATGAAATTTCAATTTTTTCATTACCAATGCATAAAGTCAAATCTATTTTAAAAAATAGGGTTTATATGACCAAAAGCATGCTGAAAACATGTGTCGCACTTAGGTGCTTGCTATAAGGATCATTGCGAAAATTACATTTAATTTATTTATTAAATGAAATTTAAATTTTTTCATCAACAATGCATAAAGTCATATTTATTTGATTAAAATCGTGTTTATACGACCATAAGCATGCGTAAACATGAGGCGCACTTGGGTGCTAGCTATTAGGATCATTGCGAAAATTTAATTTAATTTGTTTATTAAATGAAATTTCTATTTTTTTATTAACAATGCATTAAGTTAAATCTATTTTTATGAAATAGTGTTTATATGGCCAAGAGCATGCCGAAAACATGTGTCGCACTTAGGTGCTAGCCATTAGGATCATTGCGAAAATTAAATTTAATTTATTTATTAAATGAAATTTCAATTTTTTCATTAATAATGCATAAAGTCAAATCTGTTTTAATGAAATAGTGTTTATTGGACCAAAAGCATGCCGAAAACATGTGTCGCACTTAGGTTCTAGCCATTAGGATCATTGCGAAAATTAAATTAAATTTATTTATTAAATGAAATTTCAATTTTTTCATTAACAATACATAAAGTCAAATCTATTTTCATAAAATAGTGTTTATATGACCAAAAGCATGCCGAAAACATGTGTCGCACTTAGGTGCTTGCTATTAGGGTCATTGCGAAAATTAAATTTAATTTATTTATTAAATAAAATTTCAATTTATTTATCAACAATGCATAAAGTCAAATTCATTTGATTAAAATCGTGTTTGTACGACCATAAGCATGCTAAATCATGTGTCGCACTTGGGTGCTAGCTATTAGGATCTTTGCGAAAATTTAATTTAATTTAAATATTAAATGAAATTTCTATTTTTTTATTAACAATGCATAAAGCCAAATCTATTTCAATAAAATCGTGTTCATTTGATCAAAAGCATGCCGAAAACATGTGTCGTACTTAGGTGCTAGCCATTAGGATCATTGCGAAAATTAAATTTAATTTATTTATTAAATGAAATTTCCAGTTTTTCATTAACAATGCATAAAGTCAAATCTATTTCAATGAAATAGTGTTTATATGACCTATATCATGCCGAAAATATGAGTCGCACTTAGGTGCTAGCTATTAGGATCTTTGCGAAAATTAAATTAAATTTATTTATTTATTGAAATTTTTATTTTTTCATTAACAATGCATAAAGTCAAATCTATTTTATTAAAATAGTGTTTATATGACCAAAAGAATGCCGAAAACATGTGTCGCACTTAGGTGCTAGCTATTAGGATCTTTGCGAAAATTAAATTTAATTTATTTATAAAATGAAATTTCAATTTTTTCATAAACAATGCATAAAGTCTAATCTCTTTTCATGAAATAGTGTTTAAATGACCAAAATATTGCCGTCAACATGTGTCGCACTAAGGTGCTGGCAATTAGAATCATTGCGAAAATTAAATTTAGTTTATTTATTAAATGAAATTTCTATTTTTTCATTAACAATGCATAAAGTTAAATCTGTTTTAATAAAAAAGTGTTTATATGACCTAAAGAATGCCGAAAACATGTGTCGCACTTAGGTGCTAGCTATTAGGATCATTGCGAAAATTAAATGTAATTTATTTATTAAAAGAAATTACAATTTTCTCATTAACAATGCATAAAGTCAAATCTATTTTAATGAAATAGTGTTCATATTACCAAAAGAATGCCGAAAACATGTGTCGCACTTAGGTGCTAGCTATTAGGATCTTTGCGAAAATTAAATTTAATTTATTTATTAAATGAAATTTCAATTTTTTCATTAACAATTCAAAAAGTCAAATCTATTTTAATGAAATAGTGTTTATATGACCAAAAGCATGCCGAAAACTTGTGTCGCACTTAGGTGATAGCTATTAGGATCATTGCGAAAATTAAATTAAATTCATTTATTAAATGAAATTTCAATTTTTTTTTTAACAATGCATAAAGTCAAATCCAATTTAATGTAATCGTGTTTATATGACCAAAAGCATGCCGAAAACATGTGTCGCACTTAGGTAATAGCTATTAGGATCATTGCGAAAATTAAATTAAATTCATTTATTAAATGAAATTTCAATTTTTTTATTAACAATGCATAAAGTCAAATCTATTTTAATAAAATAGTGTTCATATTACCAAAAGAATGCCGAAAACATGTGTCGCACTTAGGTGCTAGCTATTAGGATCATTGCGAAAATTAAATTAAATTCATTTATTAATTGAAATTTCAATTTTTTCATTAACAATGCATAAAGTCAAATCTCTTCTAATAAAATAGTGTTTATATGACCAAAAGCATGCCGAAAACATGTGTCGCACTTAGGTGATAGCTATTAGGATAATTGCGGAAATTAAATTAAATTCATTTATTAAATGAAATTTCAATTTTTTCATTAACAATGCATAAAGTCAAATCCAATTTAATGTAATCGTGTTTATATGACCAAAACCATGCCAAAAACATGTGTCGCACTTAGGTGCTAGCTGTTGGGACCATTGCGAAAATTAAATTAAATTCATTTAATAAATTAAATTTCAATTTTTTCATCAACAATGCATAAAGTCGAATTTATTTGATTAAAATCGTGTTTATACGACCATAAGCATGCCGAAAACATGTGTCGCACTTAGGTGCTAGCTGTTAGGATCATTGCGAAAATTTAATTTTATTTATTTATTACATGAAATTTCTATTTTTTTATTAACAATGCATAAAGTCAAATCCATTACAATAAAATCGTGTTGATTTTACCAAAAGTATGCCAAAAACATGTGTCGCACTTGGGTGCTAGCTATTAGGATCTTTGCGAAAATAAAATTTAATTTATTTATTAAATGAAATTTCAATTTTTTCATTAACAATGCTTTTAAGTCAAATCTATTTTTATGAAATAGTGTTTATTTAACCAAAAGAATGTCGTGAACATGTGTCGCACTTAGGTGCTAGCTATTAGGATCATTGCGAAAATTAAATTAAATTTATTTATTAATTGAAATTTCAATTTTTTCATTAACAATGCATAAAGTCAAATCTATTTTAATGAAATCGTGTTTATATGACCAAAGGCATGCCGAAAACATGTGTCGCACTTAGGTGCTAGCTATTAGGATCATTGCGAAAATTAAATTTAATTTATTTATTAAATGAAATTTCAATTTTCTCATTAACAATGCATAAAGTCAAATCTCTTTTAATAAAATTGTGTTAATATGACCAAAAGCATGCCGAAAACCTGTGTCGCACTTAGCCACTAGCTGTAAGGATCATTGCGAAAATTAAATTTAATTTATTTATTAAATGGAATTTCTATTTTTTCATTAACAAGGCATAAAGTCAAATCCATTTATATAAAATAGTATTTATATGACCAAAAGCATGCCGAAAACATGTGTCGCACTTAGGTGGTAGCTATTAGGATCATTGCGAAAATTAATTTTAATTTATTTATTATATGAAATTTAAATTTTTTCCTTAACAATGCTGAAAGTCGAATATATTTTAATAGAACAGTGTTTATATGACCGCAAGCATGCCGAAAACGTGTGTGGCACGTAGGAGCTAGTTATTAGGATCATTGCGAAAATTAAATCTAATTTATTTTTTGAATGAAATTACAATTTTTTCATTAACAATGCATAAAGTTAAATCTAATTTATTGAAATAGTGTTTATATGACCAAAAGTATGCCTAAAACATGTGTCGCACTTAGGTGCTAGCTATTAGGATCATTGCGAAAATTAAATCTAATTTATTTTTTGAATGAAATTACAATTTTTTCAGTAACAATGCATAAAGTTAAATCTAGTTTATTTAAATAGTGTTTATATGATCAAAAGCATGCGGAAAACATGTGTCGCACTTAGGTGCTAGCCATTAGGATCATTGCGAAAATTAAATTTAATTTATTTACTTAATGAAATTTCTATTTTTGCATTAACAATGCATAAAGTCAAATCTTTTCTGAAGAAATCGTGTTTATATGACCAAAAGCATGCCGAAAACATGTGTCGCACTTAGGTGCTAGCTATTAGGATCATTGCGAAAATTAAAATTAATTTATTTATTAAATGAAATTTCAATTTTTTCATCAACAATGCATAAAGTCGAATTTATTTAATTAAAATCGTGTTTATACGACCAAAAGCATGCCGAAAACATGTGTCGCACTTAGGTGCCAGCTATTAGGATCATTGCGAATATTAAATTTAATTTATTTATTAAATGAAATTTAAATTTTTTCATCAACAACACATAAAGTCGAGTTTATTTGATTAAAATCGTGTTTATACGACCAAAAGCATGCCGAAAACATGTATCGCACTGAGGTGCTAGCTATTAGGATCATTGCGAAAATAAAATTTCATTTATTCATTAAATGAAATTTCAATTTTTTCATTAACAATGCATAAGGTCATATCTATTTTAATAAAATAGTGTTTATATGACCAAAAGAATGCGGAAAACATGTGTCGCACTTAGTTGCTAGCCATTAGGATCGTTGCGAAAATTTAATTTAATTTATTTATTAAATGAAATTTCAATTTTTTCATTGACAATGCATAAAGTCGAATCTATCTTAATAAAATAGTGTTTATATGACCAAAAGCATGATAAACACATGTGTCGCACTTAGGTGCTAGCCATTAGGATCATTGCGAAAATTAAATTTAATTTATTTATTAAATGAAATTTAAATTTTTTCATCAACAACACATAAAGTCGAGTTTATTTGATTAAAATCGTGTTTATACTACCATAAGCATGCCGAAAACATGTGTCGCACTTAGGTGCTAGCCATTAGGATCATTGCGAAAATTAAATTTAATTTATTTATTAAATGAAATTTAAATTTTTTCATCAACAACTCATAAAGTCGAATTTATTTGATTAAAATCGTGTTTATACGACCATAAGCATGCCGAAAACATGTGTCGCACTTGGGTGTTAGCTATTAGGATCATTGTGAAAATTTAATTTAATTTATTTATTAAATGAAATTTCTATTTTTTTATTAACAATGCATAAAGTTGTATCTATTTTTATGAAATAGTGTTTATATGACCAAAAGCATGCCGAAAACATGTGTTGCACTTAGGTGCTTGCTATTAGGATCATTGCAAAAATTAAATTTAATTTATTTATTAAATGAAATTTAAATTTTTTCATTAACAATGCATAAATTTAAATCTATTTTAATGAAATCGTATTTATATGACCAAAAGCATGCCGAAAACATGTGTCGCACTTAGGTGCTAGCTTTTAGATTTTTTTTCAGATTTAGAATTTATTGGTCTTTTTCATTGCTGGTTAACAATATTAGACAAGTCAATACAATTAATATATAAATAGACATATATGATAAAATAAATAAAATACAATAAAGTTTGTATACATAAAAATATAACATAAAAATAATCAAACTACTAATGTAACATCTGTTAAATTTAAAGTGAACTCAAATGGATGCTTCTAAGAGAATGCATGATTTTTAAAATTTACAATGCTATAAAATGCATGTTGTTGTAAAAATGATTTCAATGTAGACTTAAAACTGCTATTAGAAAGTGTTGACCAAGATTGAGGGAGTTTGTTATAAAGATCAATTCCAGATTGTTGTGGAGAATTTTCAAAAAATGTATGTTTATGTTTGAATGATACTATTTTTTCCTTGTTGCGGGTTGTGTAATTGTGGATGTCTCGATGTTTTTGAAATAATAATTTATTGCGATGAATATAATTTAAAATATTGAATATATAAATACACGGGAGGGTTAATATTTTGTGGTGAATAAATGTCGGTTTGCAAGTTTCGGTGTATTTTAAGTTGAAAATTAAGCGAATAATTCTTTTTTGTAATATAAATAATCTATTTAATTCGGTGGATCGACTCCAAACGCAAATATTGTAAGAAAGTTGTGAATAGACTAGCGCATAATAGATATTGATGATATAATCTTTATGAAACTGACTCTTAATTCTTGAAATTAAATAGTATGATTTATTAATTTTCGAGCAGGTACATTCAATGTGATCGTTCCATTGAAGATGTTTATCTATAACTATTCCCAAATATTTAGCGCACTTTACAGTTTCTATTTGTAGACCATTAAACATAAATGTTGATTGAATATTTTTCCTATGAACGTTTGTCATATGCATTATTACTGTTTTATTAGTATTTACCACTAATTTGTTTTGTTCACACCAATTGCTAAATTGTGACATTATTTGAAGTACTTTAGCTTTTGCTTCGTCCAAATTATTTGCTGATACTAATACCGCAGTATCATCGGCATACATGAATACGTCCCCTTCCGTAATATGATTTGGCAGATCATTAGCGTACATTAAAAAAATTAAAGGCCATAAATTACTTCCTTGGGGTGTTCCTACGTCGAGAAAATATTCACCAGATAATGAGTCTATATATTTGACAACATATTTCCTATTTCTTAGAAACGTCATGATCCAGCTGTTCATGTAATCACGAAAGCCCATATTGTATAGTTTATTTTGCAATATATCATGATTTATTGTCGAACGCTTTTTTAAGGTCAAACATTACAATGAAGCATTCTTTATTTAGTTCCAGCATATTTAGTGTTCTTTGAATTAAATTTACTGTAGCGGTTTCCGTGGACATGCTGGAGCGAAATCCGTATTGTTTATCGTGTAATATATTAAATTTATCAAGAAAAGAAACCATTCTGCTGCAAACAATTATTTCTATTATTTTAGAGAGGACAAACAATAAACAAATTGGCCTATGATTTTCTATAGTTTCATCACCCTTTTTTGGAACTGGTATCACATATGATTTTTTTAGAGACGTAGGGAATTTGCCTTGCATTATAGAGGTATTTATTATATTTGTTAGATGGGGGGCAATGATATCTGCAGTTGCTTTGAATAGCTTTACTGGCATGTCGTCAATCCCCGTCGAGTTGGTGTTTCTTAATTTAGATATTGCATCGATTACTTCATTCTCAGAGACTGGAGTAAACGAAAAGGTATTGGTACAGGAGATAGTATGTAATCGATGTTCGGCGTGTATTTGAGTTTTTTACTGAGTTTTCAAAATAAGTCGCAAGTTCATTAGCAATAGCGGTGTTAGATTGACTCGTCTCAATATTATTTTTTTTCTTAGTTTTATATTGTACCAGGTTCCATAGCGCTTTTTGCTTATTAATTGCCTTATCCAAATGACTAGCAGCATGTTGCTTTTTCTCAGAAATAATTAATCCGTTTAGGATTTTCGATTTACTTCTGTATAATAATAATAGGTCTTCTCTACCGGTTTGTTTGAATAAGAAATTTAAACGTTTAACTTCATTATATAGTTGTTGTAAATTAGCCGAAAACACTATTTTATTTGAAACGTTAGCATTTTGTGATTTCCTGTTTATTTTTATTGGAAATGCTATGTTAAAACACCATGTAAGTTGTCCATGAAAATGTTCAAATATGATATCAATGTCGGTGCCGTTAGGCCACATAGGAAATTTACTGTTTTTGATGAAATGGTGTCTAAATTCGTTAATGTTTGAGTCCGAGATTTGGCGTTTATTTACATGAGAGATTGAGTTCTTTTTGATTTTTCTAATTTTTATACTTAGAAACTGTGCATGATGATCGGACAGACCGGGATCAAAATTATGTTTGCTTTGCACTATATCCATATTATTTACTAATATATAGTCTATAGAGGTTTTACAAGTTTCTTTTGAATTAGGTAACTTTTGAATCCTAGTAGCCTCATTTATTAGGGAATATAGTTGATGAGCATTTATCAGGTCACTAAGAGAATTTGATATTTTATCGGTCTTTAACTCATCAATATTTAGGTCGCCGCATATGACAATCGTTTCATATTGATTAGTTATAACATCTAAGAGTCGGTTACACTGATTAAAGAACAATTCTATTTTATCGCTATAATTATTAGGGGGTCTATAAATTGATACTATGCATGTTTTTTTATCGATAGATATCCCACAACATTCTATTACGTTAGCTATTAGGATCATTGCGAAAATTAAATTTAATTTATTTATTAAATGAAATTTAAATTTTTTTATCAACAACACATAAAGTCGAGTTTATTTAATTAAAATCGTGTTTATACGACCAAAAGCATGCCGAAAACATGTGTCGCACTGAGGTGCTAGCTATTAGGATCATTGCGAAAATAAAATTTCATTTATTTATTAAATGAAATTTCAATTTTTTCATTAACAATGCATAAGGTCATATCTATTTTAACAAAATAGTGTTTATATGACCAAAAGCATGCCGAAAACATGTGTCGCACTTAGGTGCTAGCTATTAGGATCATTGCGAAAATTAAATTTAATTATTTATTAAATGAAATTTCAATTTTTTCATTAACAATGCATAAAGTCAAATCTATTTAAAAAAATAGGGTTTATATGACCAAAAGCATGCCGAAAACATGTGTCGCACTTAGGTGCTAGCTATTAGGATCATTTCGAAAGGTAAATTCAATTTATTAATTAAACGAAATTTTAATTTTTTCATTAACAATTCATAAAGTCAAATCTATTTTCATGAAATAGTGTTTATATGACCAAAAGCATGCCGAAAACATGTGTCGCGCTCAGGTGCTAGCTATTAGTGTCATTGCGAAAATTAAATTTAATTAATTTATTCAATGAAATTTCTATTTTTGCATTAACAATGCATAAAGTTGTATCTATTTTTATGAAATCGTGTTTATATGACCAAAAGCATGCCGAAAACATGTGTCGCACTTAGATGCTAGCTATTAGGATCATTGCGAAAATTCAATTTAATTTAATAATTAAATGAAATTTTAATTTTTTCATTAACAATGCATAAAGTCAAATCTATTTTAATAAAATAGTGTTTACATGACCAAAAGAATGCCGAAAACATGTGTCGCACTTAGGTGATAGCCATTAGGATCATTGCAAAAATTAAATTAAATTCATTTATTAAATGAAATTTCAATTTTTTCATTAACAATGCATAAAGTTAAATCTGTTTTAATGAAATAGTGTTTATATGACCAATAGAATGCTGAAAACATGTGTCGCACTTAGGTGCTAGCTATTAGGATCTTTGCGAAAATTAAATTTAATTTATTTATTAAATGAAATTTCTATTTTTTCATTAACAATGCATAAAGTCAAATCTATTTTCATAAAATAGTGTTTATATGACCAAAAGCATGCCGAAAACATGTGTCGCACTTAGATGCTAGCTATTAGGATCATTGCGAAAATTAAATTAAATTAATTTATTAAATTAAATTTCAATTTTTTCATTAATAATGCATAAAGTCAAATTTATTTGAATGAAATCGTGTTTATATGATCAAAAGCATGCCGAAAACATGTGTTGCACTTAGGTGCTTGCTATTAGAATCATTGCGAAAATTAAATTTAATTTATTTATTAAATGAAATTTCAATTTTTTCATTAACAATACATAAAGTCAAATCTATTTTGATGAAATAGTGTTTATATGACCAAAAGCATGCCGAAAACATGTGTCGCACTTAGGTGCTAGCCATTAGGATCATTGCGAAAATTAAATTTAATATATTTATTAAATGAAATTTCAATTTTTTCATTAACAATGCATAAAGTCAAATCTCTTTTAATGAAATAGTGTTTATATGACCAAAAGCATGCCGAAAACATGTGTCGCACTTAGGTGCTAGCTACTAGGATCATTGCGAAAATTAAATTTATTTTAGTTATTAAATGAAATTTCAATTTTTTCATTAACAATACATAAAGTCAAATCTATTTTTATGAAATGGTGTTTATATGACCAAAAGCATGCCGAAAACATGTGTCGCACTTAGGTGCTAGCCATTACGATCATTGCGAAAATTAAATTTAATATATTTATTAAATGAAATTTCAATTTTTTCATTACCAATGCATAAAGTCTAATCTATTTTAATGAAATCATGTTTATATGACCAAAAGCATGCCGAAAACATGTGTCGCACTCAGGTGCTTGCTATTAGGATCATTGCGAAAATTAAATTTAATTTATTTATTTAATGTAACTTCAAATTTTTTCATCAACAATGCATAAATTCAAATTCATTTGATTAAAATCGTGTTTATACGACCGTAAGCATGCGAAAACATGTGTCGCACTTGGGTGCTAGCTATTAGGATCATTGCGAAAATTTAATTTAATTTATTTATTAAATGAAATTTCAATTTTTTCATTGACAATGCATAAAGTCGAATCTATCTTAATAAATAAGTGTTTATTTGACCAAAAGCATGCCGAACACATGTGTCGCACTTAGATGCTGGCTATTAGGATCATTGCGAAAATTAAATTTAATTTATTTATTATATGTAACTTCAAATTTTTCATCAACAATGCATAAAGTCAAACTCATTTGATTAAAATCGTGTTTATACGACCATAAGCATGTGAAAACATGTGTCGCACTTGGGTGCTAGCTATTAGGATCATTGCGAAAATTAAATTTAATTCTTTATTAAATTAAATTTCAATTTTTTCATTAACAATGCATAAAGTCAAATCTATTTTAAAAATTAGGGTTTATATGACCAAAAGCATGCCGAAAACATGTGTCGCACTTAGGTGCTAGCTATTAGGATCATTTCGAAAGGTAAATTTAATTTATTAATTAAACGAAATTTTAATTTTTTCATTAACAATTCATAAAGTCAAATCTATTTTCATGAAATAGTGTTTATATGACCAAAGCATGCCGAAAACATGTGTCGCACTTAGGTGCTAGCTATTAGTGTCATTGCGAAAATTAAATTTAATTAATTTATTAAATGAAATTTCTATTTTTGCATTAACAATGCATAAAGTCAAATCTATTTTATATGACCAAAAGCATGCCGAAAACATGTGTCGCACTTAGATGCTAGCTATTAGAATCATTGCGAAAATTAAATTTAATTTAATAATTAAATGAAATTTTAATTTTTTCATTAACAATGCATAAAGTCAAATCTATTTTAATAAAATAGTGTTTATATGATCAAAAACATGCCGAAAACATGTGTCGCACTTAGGTGCTTGCCATTAGGATCTTTGCGAAAATTAAATTAAATTTATTTATTAAATGAAATTTAAATTTTTTCATTACCAATGCATAAAGTCAAATCTATTTGCATTAAATAGTGTTTAAATGACCAAAAGAATGCCGTAAACATGTGTCGCACTTAGGTGCTAGCAATTAGAATCATTGCAAAAATTAAATTTAGTTTATTTATTAAATGAAATTTCAAATTTTTCATTAACAATGCATAAAGATAAATCTGTTTTAATAAAATAGTGTTTATATGACCAAAAGAATGCCGAAAACATGTGTCGCACTTAGGTGCCAGCTATTAGGATCTTTGCGAAAATTAAATTAAATTTATTTATTAAATGAAATTTCAATTTTTTCATTAACAATGCATAAAGTCAAATCTATTTTAATAAAATAGTGTTTATATGACCAAAAGCATGCCGAAAACATGTGTCGCACTTAGATGCTACCGATTAGGATCATTGCGAAAATTAAATTAAATTAATTTATTAAATGAAATTTCAATTTTTTCATTACCAATGCATAAAGTCAAATCTATTTGGATGAAATCGTGTTTATATGACCAAAAGCATGCCGAGAACATGTGTTGCACTTAGGTGCTTGCTATTAGGGTCATTGCGAAAATTAAATTTAATTTATTTATTAAATGAAATTTCAATTTTTTCAATAACAATACATAAAGTCAAATCTATTTTCATGAAATAGTGTTTATATGACCAAAAGCATGCCGAAAACATGTATCGCACTCAGGTGCTTGCTATTAGGACCATTGCGAAAATTAAATTTAATTTATTTATTAAATGAAATATCAATTTTTTCATTGACAATGCATAAAGTCGAATCCATCTTAATAAATAAGTGTTTATTAGACCAAAAGCATGCCGAACGCATGTGTCGCACTTAGATGCTGGCTATTAGGATCATTGCGAAAATTAAATTTAATTTATTTATTAAATGTAACTTCAAATTTTTCATCAACAATGCATAAAGTCAAATTCATTTGATTAAAATCGTGTTTATACGACCTTAAGCATGCGAAAACATGTGTCGCACTTGGGTGCTAGCTATTAGGATCATTGCGAAAATTTAATTTAATTTATTTATTAAAAGAAATTTCTATTTTTTTTATTAACAATGCATAAAGTCAAATCTATTTCAATAAAATCGTGTTTATTTGACCAAAAGCATGCCGAAAACATGTGTCGCACTTGGGTGCTAGCTATTAGGATCTTTGCGAAAATTAAATTTAATTTATTTATTAAATGAAATTTCAATTTTTTCTTTAACAATGCATTAAGTTAAATCTATTTTTATAAAATAGTGTTTATATGACCAAGAGCATGCCGAAAACATGTGTCGCACTTGGGTGCTAGCCATAAGGATCATTGCGAAAATTAAATTTAATTTACTAATTAAACGAAATTTTAATTTTTTCATTACCAATACATAAACTCAAATCTGTTTTAATGAAATACTGTTTATATGACCAAAAGAATGCCGTAAACATGTGTCGCACTTAGGTGCCAGCTATTAGGATCATTGCGAAAATTAAATTTAATTTATTTATTAAATGAAATTTCAATTTTTTTATTAAAAATGCATAAAGTAAAATCTATTTTCATAAAATAGTGTTTATATGACCAATAAAATGCCGAAAACATGTGTCGCACTTAGGTACTAGCTATTAGTATCTTTGCGAAAATTAAATTTAATTTATTTATTAAATGAAATTTGCATTTTTTCATTAACAATGCATGAAGTCAAATCTATTTTAATAAAATCGTTTTTATATGAGCAAAAGAATGCCGAAAACATGTGTCGCACTAAGGTGCTGGCTTTTAGGATCATTGCGAATATTAATTTTAATTTATTTATTAAATGAAATTTCAATTTTTTCATTAACAATGCATTAAGTCAAATCTATTTTCATAAAATAGTGTTTAAATGACCAAAAGAATGCCGTAAACATGTGTCGCACTTAGGTGCTAGCAATTAGAATCATTGCGAAAATTAAATTTAGTTAATTTATTAAATTAAATTTCAAATTTTTCATTAACAATGCATAAAGTTAAATCTGTTTTAATAAAATAGATTTTATCTGACTAAAGGAATGCCGAAAACACGTGTCGCACTTAGGTGCTAGCTATTAGGATCTTTGCGAAAATTAAATTTAATTTATTTATTAAATGAAATTTTAATTTGTTCATTAACAATGCATAAAGTCAAATCTATTTTAATAAAATAGTGTTTATATGACCAAAAGCATGCCGAAAACATGTGTCGCACCTAAATGCTAGCTATTAGGATCATTGCGAAAATTAAATGTAATTTATTTTTTAAATGAAATTTCAATTTTTTCATTAACAATGCATAAAGTCAAATCTATTTTAATGAAATAGTGTTTATATTACCAAAAGAATGCCGAAAACATGTGTCGCACTTAGGTGCAAGCTATTAGGATCTTTGCGAAAATTAAGTTTAATTTATTTATTAAATGAAATTTCAATTTTTTCATTAACAATTCAAAAAGTCAAATCTATTTTAATGAAATAGTGTTTATATGACCAAAAGCATGCTGAAAACATGTGTCGCACTTAGGTGCTAGCTGTTAGGATCATTGCGAAAATTAAATTTAATGTATTTATTAAATGAAATTTAATATTTTCATTAACAATGCATAAAGTCAAGATTTTTTAAATAAAAAAGTGTTTATATGACAAAAAGCATGCCGAAAACATGTGTCGCACTTAGGTGATAGCCATTAGGATCATTGCGAAAATTAAATTAAATTAATTTATTAAATGAAATTTCAATTTTTTCATTAGCAATGCATAAAGTCAAATCTATTTTCATGAAATAGTGTTTATTCGACCAAAAGCATTCCGAAAACATGTGTCGCACTTAGGTGCCTGTCATTAGGATCATTGGGAAAATTAAATTTAATTTATTTATTAAAAGAAATTTCAATTTTTTCATTAACAATGCATAAAGTCAAATCTATTTTAATAAAATAGTGTTTATATGACCAAAAGCATGCCGAAAACATGTGTCGCACTTAGATTCCAGCTTTTAGGATCATTGCGAAAATTAAATTTAATTTATTTATTAAATGAAATTTCAATTTTTTCATTAACAATGCTTAAAGTCAAATCTATTTTAATGAAATAGTGTTTATATGACCAAAAGCATGCCGAAAACATGTGTCGCACTTAGATGCTAGCTTTTAGGATCATTGCGAAAATTAAATTTAATTAATAAAATAGAAACAACCTTACTTATTGCAGAAAGTATTAAATAAATTCAAAAAACGAAATATAGCCTAGCTAGTCACTAGCCAGGGAAGTAGTTGTTTCAATAAGTTATTTGTTTATAGTCTTAGTAAGACTTAATTTTGCTTGCAGAGTTACGAACAGGTTGAATATTTATATATTCAGGCTATATTTCGTTTTTTTAATTTATTTAAATTTAATTTATTTATTAAATGAAATTTCAATTTTTTCATTAACAATGCATAATGTCAAATCAATTTTTATGAAATAGTGTTTATATTACCAAGAGCATGCCAAAAACATGTGTCGCACTTAGGTGCTAGCCATTAGGATCATTGCGAAAATTAAATTTAATTTATTAATTAAACGAAATTTTAATTTTTTCATTACCAATGCATAAAGTTAAATCTATTTTAATAAAATAGTGTTTATATGACCATAAGAATGCCGTAAACATGTGTCGCACTTAGGTGCTAGCTATTAGGATCATTGCGAAAATTAAATTAAATTTATTTATTAAATGAAATTTCAATTTTTTCATTAACAATGCATAAAGTCAAATCTATTTTCATGAAACAGTGTTAATAAGACCAAAAGAATGCCGAAAACATGTGTCGCACTTAGGTGCTAGCTATTAGGATCTTTGCGAAAATTAAATTTAATTTATTTATTAAAAAAAAAAAAAATTCCAAGATGCGGAATTATGGCCCATTAACATTAAATTACAGAGGTATTTTTTTTTTCGCCGAGCGTCAAAAAACAAAAATATCAAAATAAAATTAAATAATCAAAATTATCTACAAAATCAAATCAAAATGATGCATTTAAATGTGTAAGGTTTATATAACAAATTAGAAGAAATCAATATTTACACTAGCTTCGAGGAACCTACTTTTTTTTGTATTTCGGAACACTGGTGTAACAATGATAATATAGACTTTATGATATTGAACAACTATACCATCGCCGCAAAATATTGCAGATCCTCATTTATCCGAGGAGGGGTGGTCATATACAGTAACAATAAATTTGAAACGAAAACACTAAATAACGTATTTAACAGTAGCGTAGAGAAGCATATCGAATGCTGCGCTATAATGTTTATAGTAGATAATAACAAGATTGGTTTGATTGCGATATATAGACCCCCTTCTGGTGATTTCACTATATTCGTAAATAGTTTTACGAGCATACTAGATTCAATTCATAACATTTGTGATAATATTACTGTGTGTGGAGACTTAAATGTGAACGCACTTAAAGAGTCGTCAAACAAAAAACTGTTATTTGACCTTTTCCAATCATACGAATTAAATTATATATGTGAAGATCCAACACGAATTTTTATAAATAAAAATAATTATACTACCATTTCTGCCATCGATTACATGATTTCGAATTTTCCTAGTGATTTAACAATATGTTATGTTACTGAACCACACATTTCTGACCATAAAGCTCAATGTTTAATATACAACATTACTGATAGATCTATCAATAAGACATTAGATAATACACCTATTAGACATAATATAACAAAACAGGGTATGATTGATATTAAAGAAAAATTGCAACATATCAATTGGAACATATTATATTCAGCGACAAATGTTCACGCAGCTTTCGAAATTTTTCAAGAAATTCTATTGAAAAATATTGAACCTCACTACGTAATTTCTAGGAATAAATATATAAACCAAAATCATCCACCATGGCTAACAAATGAAATCAGAATGGCGA
The DNA here is from genome assembly GCA_910593695.2 of Ocypus olens. Lineage (NCBI taxonomy): Eukaryota > Metazoa > Arthropoda > Insecta > Coleoptera > Staphylinidae > Ocypus > Ocypus olens. The sequence continues at coordinate 36,226,909 of OU343060.1, forward strand.
GAAATGAATTAAATGATTTCTTTTGGTTAAAAGAACATTTCAAATGCGAATATTTTACGACATTATATAAAACCAGGAAACGAGACTACAAGACCCTTTTAGCAGCAACAGAGAATACGTATTATGAAAATATTATTCAGGAATCTTCGAACAAACCAGCAAAAATTTGGGAATTAGTTAACACCAAACTTGGTAGGAAAAAGGTAAATAAAATTGATAAAATAATAGACAATGGGAATGTTCTTACTGAACCAGCAGACATATCGAATGCAATGGCCGAATATTTTTCAAATGTAGTGTACGAAAGTTTAGTACAACATTTTGGAACAAATATTTCAACAAATTGTACAGGATGCATGGAATTTCCAAATACTTTTGTATTTCTTCCTGTAGATGCAAATGAAGTTCAGTCAGCAATATTTAGATTAAAAAATAAAAAGAGCACAGGTCACGATGGACTTACAACGTCTCTGATAAAGTCGGTATCAAACGAAGTAGCGGAACCATTAACATACCTAATAAATAAATCAATTGAAGAAGGAATATTTCCAGCATGTTTAAAAGTAGCAGTCGTCATACCAATTTTCAAGAAAGAAGATAGAACTTCAAAGAAGAATTATAGACCTGTTTCCTTGTTAAGTGTTGTGTCTAAAATAATTGAAAGCGTCACAAGTGAGCGTCTGTGGTGTTACCTAAACAAGTTCAAATTGTTATCAACAGCACAACATGGCTTTAGGCAGTCCCTATCAACGGAAACAGCATCATATCAACTGGTAGAACATGTCAGTACAGAATTGGATGCGAAACATTGTGTAGCAGTGCTATTATTTGATCTAACTCGTGCATTTGACACGGTTAACATCGAATTTGTTAGATATAAATTAGAAAAACTAGGTATACGTGAGAATTTTTTGAACTTTATAGTGTCTTTTTTGAGCGACAGAAAATTTTATGTAAAATGCAACAGCTCTGATTCAAATGTACATAATATACACACAGGTGTGGCGCAAGGGTCGATTTTAGGCCCTTTGATATTCTTGCTTTATATAAATGATATAACCAATCATATTAGCTGCGGTAAATTAATTAACTTCGCTGACGATACGTCAGTAATTGTGTCGTCCACTGAGCCAAACGCACTAAAACATAAAATTCAAATAATATTGTATGAAGTGAAAGTTTGGTGTGATAAGAACAGTCTTATTTTAAACCAAAATAAGACTGAATGTATATATTTTTACAATTCTAAGATACCGGAATATGTAAAAGACGGTGACATTTCTAAGGACATAAAATTTTTAGGTATACATCTTGACTCCCAACTTTCATGGAGTACTCATATAGATTTTGTTTGTAGCAAACTTAATAAAGCCTACTATGCAATTTTAAAATTAAAACATACCCAAGGTATTAATAATTTATTTGAAATTTATTATGCGCTTGCGTATTCATACATGTCATACAATATAATTGTTTGGGGAAAATCTGCCATGACGAGTAGGACTTTTATTCTTCAAAAAAGAATATTACGTTTAATAGATGGTACTTCATCCAGAGACTCATGTAAGCCAATATTTTCCAAATACAATGTACTTACATTTCCATGTATATACATATTTAGAATTTGTTTGTTTGTAAAAAAACACATGCATTTCTTTGAAACAAACGCAAATTTTCATAACTACGGTACCCGACATCGAAATAGTCTTACTGTTGTAGGGCATGACACCGCCTTGTATGAAAGAGGGCCGAAATATAATTGTATAACAATGTATAAGAAATTACCAAGTTATCTTAAAGATATTGAAGTTTATAGTGAATTTAAAAAACAATTAAAAATATATTTATTACACAATGTATTCTATAGAATAGATGAATTTCTTTTGTAATGTTTTTGTAAGGACAAAATGTTACACTGACTTGTCCAATATCGTTTGATTTATGTGGATTAATAAAGCATTATTATTATTATTATTATAAATGAAATTTCAATTTTTTCATTAACAATGCATAAAGTCAAATCTATTTTATTAAAATCGTGTTTATATGACCAAAAGAATGCCGAAAACATGTGTCGCACTTAGGTGCTTGCTATTAGGATCTTTGCGAAAATAAATTTAATTTATTTATTCAATGAAATTTCAATTTTTTCATTAACAATGCATAAAGTCAAATCTATTTTCATAAAATAGTGTTAAAATGACCAAAAGAATGCCGTAAACATGTGTCGCACTTAGGTGCTAGCAATTAGAATCATTGCGAAAATTAAATTTAGTTTATTTATTAAATGAAATTTCAAATTTTTCATTAACAATGCATAAAGTCAAATCTGTTTTAATGAAATAGTGTTTATCTGACCAAAGGAATGCCGTAAACATGTGTCGCACTTAGGTGCTGGCTATTAGGATCTTTGCGAAAATTTAATTTAATTTATTTATTAAATGAAATTTTAATTTGTTCATTAACAATGCATAAAGTCAAATCTATTTTAATAAAATAGTGTTTATATGACCAAAAGCATGCCGAAAACATGTGTCGCACTTAGATGCTAGCTATTAGGATCATTGCGAAAATTAAATTAAATTTATTTATTAAATGAAATTTCAATTTTTTCATTAACAATGCATAAAGTCAAATCTATTTTAATGAAATAGTGTTTATATTTCTATTTATGCATTAACAATGCATAACGTCAAATCTTTTCTGATGAAATCGTGTTTATATGACCAAAAGCATGCCGAAAACATGTGTCGCACTCAGGTGCTAGCTATTAGGATCATTGCGAAAATTAAATTAAATTCATTTATTAAATGAAATTTCAATTTTTTCATTAACAATGGATAAAGTAAAATCTATTTTAATAAAATCGTGTTTATATGACCAAAAGCATGTCGAAAACATGAGTCGCACTTAGGTACCAGCTAGAAGGATCATTTCGAAAATTAAATTTAATTTATTTATTTAATGAAATTTCAATTTTTTTATTTACAATACATAAAGTCAAATCTATTTTAATGAAATAGTGTTTATATGACCAAAAGCATGCCGAAAACATGTGTCGCACTTAGGTGCTAGCTATTAGGATCATTGCGAAAATTAAATTAAATTCATTTATTAAATGAAATTTCAATTTTTTCATTAACAATGGATAAAGTCAAATCTATTTTAAAGTAATCGTGTTTATATGACCAAAAACATGCCGAAAACATGTGTCGCACTCAGGTGCTAGCTATTAGGATCATTTCGAAAATTAAATTTAATTTATTTATTAAATGAAATTTCAATTTTTTCAATAACAATGCATGAAGTCGAATCTATTTTAATAAAATAGTGTTTATATGACCAAAAGCATGCCGAAAACATGTGTCGCACTTAGATTCCAGCTTTTAGGATTATTGCGAAAATTAAATTTAATTTATTTATTAAATGAAATTTCAATTTTTTCATTAACAATGCTTAAAGTCAAATCTATTTTAATAAAATAGTGTTTATATGACCAAAAGCATGCCGAAAACATGTGTCGCACTTAGATGCTAGCTTTTAGGATCATTGCGAAAATTAAATTTAATTTATTTATTAAATGAAATTTCAATTTTTTCATTAACAATGCATAAAGTCAAATCTATTTTTATGAAATAGTGTTTATATTACCAAGAGCATGCCAAAAACATGTGTCGCACTTAGGTGCTAGCCATTAGGATCATTGCGAAAATTAAATTTAATTTATTAATTAAACGAAATTTTAATTTTTTCATTACCAATGCATAAAGTCAAACCTATTTTAATGAAATAGTGTTTATATGACCATAAGAATGCCGTAAACATGTGTCGCACTTAGGTGCTAGCTATTAGGATCATTGCGAAAATTAAATTTAATTTATTTATTAAATGAAATTTCAATTTTTTCATTAACAATGCATAAAGTCAAATCTATTTTCATGAAATAGTGTTTATAAGACCAAAAGAATGCCGAAAACATGTGTCGCACTTAGGTGCTAGCTATTAGGATCTTTGCGTTAATTTAATTTAATTTATTTATTAAATGAAATTTCAAATTTTTCATTAACAATGCATAAAGTCAAATCTATTTTATTAAATAGTGTTTATACGACCAAGAGAATGCCGAAAACATGTGTCGCACTTAGGTGCTAGCTATTAGGATCTTTGCGAAAATTAAATTTAATTTATTTATTAAATGAAATTTCAATTTTTTCATTAACAATGCATAAAGTCAAATCTATTTTATTAAAATCGTGTTTATATGACCAAAAGAATGCCGAAAACATGTGTCGCACTAAGATGCTAGCCATTAGGATCATTGCGAAAATTAAATTAAATTCATTTATTAAATGAAATTTCAATTTTTTCATTAACAATGGATAAAGTAAAATCTATTTTAATAAAATCGTATTTATATGACCAAAAGCATGCCGAAAACATGAGTCGCACTTAGGTGCCAGCTATAAGGATCATTTCGAAAATTTAATTTAATTTATTTATTTAATGAAATTTCAATTTTTTTATTTACAATACATAAAGTCAAATCTATTTTAATGAAATAGTGTTTATATGACCAAAAGCATGCCGAAAACATGTGTCGCACTTAGGTGCTAGCTATTAGGAACATTTCGAAAATTAAATTTAATTTATTTATTAAATGAAATTTCAATTTTTTCAATAACAATGCATAAAGTCGAATCTATTTTAATAAAATAGTGTTTATATGACCAAAAGCATGCCGAAAACATGTGTCGCACTTAGGTGCTAGCTATTAGGATCATTGCGAAAATTAAATTAAATTCATATATTAAATGAAATTTCAATTTTTTCATTAACAATGGATAAAGTCAAATCTATTTTAAAGTAATCCTGTTTATATAACCAAAAACATGCCGAAAACATGTGTCGCACTTAGGTGCTAGCTATTAGGATCATTGCGAAAATTAAATTAAATTCATTTATTAAATGAAATTTCAATTTTTTCATTAACAATGCATAAAGTGAAATCTATTTTAAAGTAATCGTGTTTATATGACCAAAAGCATGCCGAAAACATGTGTCGCACTCAGGTGCTGGCTATTAGGATCATTGCGAAAATTAAATTAAATTCATTTATTAAATGAAATTTTAATTTTTTCATTAACAATGCATAAAGTCAAATCTATTTTAATGAAATCGTGTTAAAATGACCAAAGGCATGCCGAAAACATGTGTCGCACTTAGGTGCTAGCTATTAGGATCATTGCGAAAATAAAATTTAATTTATTTATTAAATGAAATTTTAATTTTTTCATTAACAATGCATAAAGTCATATCTATTTTAATAAAACAGTGTTTATATGACCAAAAGCATGCCGAAAACATGTGTCGCACTTAGGTGCTAGCTATTTGGATCAATGCGAAAATTAAATTTAATTTATTTATTAAATGAAATTTCAATTTTTTCATTTACAATGCATAAAGTCAAATCTATTTTGATGAAATAGTGATTATATGACCAAAATCATGCCGAAAACATGTGTCGCACTTAGGTGCTAGCTATTACGATCTTTGCAAAAATTAAATTTAATTTATTTACTAAATGAAATTTCAATTTTTTCATTAACAACCATAAAATCAAATCTATTTTAATGAAATCGTGTTTATATGACAAAAAGCATGCCGAAAACATGTGTCGCACTTAGGTGCTAGCAATTAGGATCATTGCGAAAATAAAATTTAATTTATTTATTAAATGAAATTTCAATTTTTTCATTAACAATGCATAAAATCATATCTATTTTAATAAAATAGTGTTTATATGACCAAAAGCATGCCGAAAACATGTGTCGCACTTAGGTGCTAGATGTAAGGATCATTGCGAAAATTAAATTAAATTTATTTATTAAATGAAGTTTCAATTTTTTCATTAACTATGCATAAAGTCAAATCTATTTTAAAAAATAGGGTTTATATGGCCGAAAGCATGCCGAAAACATGTGTCGCACTTGGGTGCTAGCAATTGGGATCATTTCGAAAATTAAATTTAATTTAGTTTTTAAATGAAATTTCAATTTTTTCATTAACAATTCATAAAGTCAAATCTATTTTCATGAAATAGTGTTTATATGACCAAAAGAATGCCAAAAACATGTGTCGCACTTAGGTGCTTGCTATTAGGATCATTGCGAAAATTAAATTAAATTCAGTTATTAAATGAAATTTCAATTTTTTCATTAACAATGCATAAAGTCAAATCCATTTTAATGTAATCGTGTTTATATGACCAAAAGCATGCCGAAAATATTTGTCGCACTTAGGTGCTAGCTATTAGGATCATTGCGAAAATTAAATTAAATTTATTTATTATTTGAAATTTCAATTTTTTCATTAACAATGCATAAAGTCAAATCTATTTTAAAGTAATCGTGTTTATATTACCAAAAGCATGCCGAAAATATTTGTCGCACTTAGGTGCTAGCTTTTAGGATCTTTGCGAAAATTAAATTAAATTTATTTATTATATGAAATTTCTATTTTTTCATTAACAATGCATAAAGTCAAATCCATTTTTATGAAATCGTGTGTATGCAACCAAAAACATGCCGAAAACATGTGTCGCACTTAGGTGCTAGCTGTAAGGATCATTGCGAAAATTAAATTTAATTTATTTATTAAATGAAATTTCATTTTTTTCATTAACAATGCATAAAGTCAAATCTATTTTAATGAAAAAGCATGCATCAAAAATTTGTCGCACTTGGGTGCTGGCCATTAGGATCTTTGCGAAAATTAAATTTAATTTATTAATTAAATGAAATTTTTATTTTTTCATTAACAATGCATAAAGTCAAATATATTTTACTGAAATAGTGTTTAAATGACCAAAAGCATGCCGCAAAAATTTCTCGCACTTGGGTGCTAGCCATTAGGATCTTTGCGAAAATTAAATTTTAATTTATTAATTAAATGAAATTTTAATTTTTTCATTAACAATGCATAAAGTCAAATCTATTTTAAAGAAATCGTGTTTATATGACCAAAAGCTTGCGGAAAACATGTGTCGCACTTGGGTGCTAGCTGTTAGGATCATTGCGAAAATTAAATTAAATTTATTTATTAAATGAAATTTCTGTTTTTTATTAACAATGCATTAAGTCAAATCTATTTTAATGAAGTCGTGTTTATATGACGAAAAGCATGCTGAAAATATGTGTCGCATTTAGGTGCTAGCCATTAGGATCATTGCGAAAATTAAATTAAATTTAATAATTAAATGAAATTTTTATTTTTTCATTAACAATGCATAAAGTCAAATATATTTTAATGAAATAGTGTTTATATGACCAAAAGCATGCCGTAAACATGTGTCGCACTTAGGTGCTGGCCTTTATAGATCTTTGCGAAAATTAAATTTAATTTATTAATTAAATGAAATTTTAATTTTTTCATTAACAATGTATAAAGTCAAATATATTTAAATGAAATAGTGTTTATATGACCAAAAGCATGCCGAAAACATGTGTCGCACTTAGGTGCCAGCCATAAGGATCTTTGCGAAAATTAAATTTAATTTATTTATTTAATTAAATTTCAAATTTTTCATTAACAATGCATAAAGTCTAATCTATTTTATTGAAAGCGTGTTTATATGACCAAAAGCATGCGGAAAACATGTGTCGCACTTGGGTGCTAGCTGTTAGGATCATTGCGAAAATTAAATTAAATTTATTTATTAAATGAAGTTTAAATTTCTTCATTAACAATGCATAAAGTCAAATCTATTTTAATGAAATCGTGTTTATATGACCAAAAGAATGTGGAAAACATATGTCGCACTTATGTGCTGGCTATTAGGATTATTGCGAAAATTAAATTTAATTTATTTATTAAATGAAGTTTCCATTTTTTCATTAACAATGCATAAAGTCAAATCTGTTTTAATGAAATAGTGTTTATATGACCAAACGCATGCGGAAAACATGTGTCGCACTTAGGTGCTAGCTATCAGGATCATTTCAAAAATTAAATTTTATTTATTTATTAAAAGAAATTTCTATTTTTGCATTAACAATGCGTAAAGTCAAATTTATATTAATAAAATTGTTTTTATATGACAAAAAGCATGCGGAAAACATGTGTCGCACTTGGGTGCTGGCTATTAGGATCATTGCGAAAATTAAATTTAATTTATTTATTAAATGAAGTTTCAATTTTTTCATTAACAATGCATAAAGTCAAATCTATTTTAGTGAAATAGTGTTTATATGACCAAAAGCATGCGGAAAGCATGTGTCGCACCTAGGTGCTGGCTATTAGGATCATTGCGAAAATTAAATTTAATTTATTTATTAAATGAAATTTTTATTTTTTCATTAACAATGCATTAAGTCAAATATTTTCTGATTAAATCGTGTTTGTATGACCAAAAGCATGCCGAAAACATGTGTCGCACTCAGGTGCTAGCTATTAGGATCACTGCGAAAATAAAATTTAATTTATTTATTAAATGAAGTTTCAATTTTTTCATTAACAATTCATAAAGTCAAATCTATTTTAGTGAAATAGTGTTTATATGACCAAAAGCATGCCGAAAACATGAGTCGCACTTAGGTGCTAGCTATCAGGATCATTTCAAAAATTAAATTTCATTTATTTATTAAAAGAAATTTCTATTTTTGCTTTAACAATGCGTAAAGTCAAATTTATTTTAATAAATTAGTGTTTATATGACCAAAAGCATGCGGAAAACATGTGTCGCACCTAGGTGCTGGCTATTAGGATCATTGCGAAAATTAAATTTAATTTATTTATTAAATGAAGTTTAAATTTTTTCATTAACAATGCATAAAGTCAAATCTATTTTAATGAAATCGTGTTTATATGACCAAAAGCATGCCGAAAACATGTGTCGCACTCAGGTGCTAGCAAGAAGGATCATTGCGAAAATTAAATTAAATTCATTTATTAAATGAAATTTTAATTTTTTCATTAACAATGCATAAAGTCAAATCTATTTTAAAGTAATCGTGTTTATATGACCAAAAGCATGCCGAAAACATGTGTCGCACTCAGGTGCTAGCTATTAGGATCATTGCGAAATTAAATTAAATTCATTTAAAAAATGAAATTTCAATTTTTTAATTAACAATGAATGAAGTCAAATCCATTTTAATGTAATCGTGTTTATTTGACCAAAAGCATGCCGAAAAAAAATGTCGCACTTAGGTGCTTGCTATTAGGATCATTGCGAAAATTAAATTAAATTCATTTATTAAATGAAATTTCAATTTTTTTATCAACAATGCATTAAGTCAAATTTTTTTTATGAAATAGTGTTTATTTGACCAAAAGAATGCCGTAAACATGTGTCGCACTTAGGTGCTAGCTATTAGGATCATTGCGAAAATATAATTTAATTTATTTATTAAATGAAATTTCTATTTTCTTATTAACAATGCATAAAGTCAAATCCATTTCAATAAAATCGTGTTCATTTGACCAAAAGCATGCCGAAAACTTGTGTCGCACTTGGGTGCTAGCTATTAGGATCTTTGCGAAAATTAAATTAAATTTATTTATTAAATGAAATTTCAATTTTTTCATTAACAATGCATTAAGTCAAATCTATTTTAATGGAATAGTGTTACTTTGACCAACAGAATTTTGGTCACTTAGGTGCTAGCTATTAGGATCATTGCGACAATTAAATTAAATTTATTTATTAATTGAAATTTCAATTTTTTCATTAACAATGCACAAAGTCAAATCTATTTTAATAAAATAGTGTTTATATGACCAAAAGCATGCCGAAAACCTGTGTCGCACTCAGGTGCTAGCTATTAGGATCATTGCGAAATTAAATTAAATTCATTTAAAAAATGAAATTTCAATTTTTTAATTAACAATGAATGAAGTCAAATCCATTTTAATGTAATCGTGTTTATTTGACCAAAAGCATGCCGAAAAAAAATGTCGCACTTAGGTGCTTGCTATTAGGATCATTGCGAAAATTAAATTAAATTCATTTATTAAATGAAATTTCAATTTTTTTATCAACAATGCATTAAGTCAAATTTTTTTTATGAAATAGTGTTTATTTGACCAAAAGCATGCCGAAAACATGTGTCGCACTTAGGTGCTAGCTATTAGGATCATTGCGAATATTAAATTTAATTTATTTATTAAATGAAATTTAAATTTTTTCAACAACAACACATAAAGTCGAGTTTATTTGATTAAAATCGTGTTTATACGACCAAAAGCATGCCGAAAACATGTATCGCACTGAGGTGCTAGCTATTAGGATCATTGCGAAAAAAAAATTTCATTCATTCATTAAATGAAATTTCAATTTTTTCATTAACAATGCATAAGGTCATATCTATTTTAATAAAATAGTGTTTATATGACCAAAAGAATGCGGAAAACATGTGTCGCACTTAGTTGCTAGCCATTAGGATCGTTGCGAAAATTAAATTTAATTTATTTATTAAATGAAATTTCAATTTTTTCATTGACAATGCATAAAGTCGAATCTATCTTAATAAAATAGTGTTTATATGACCAAAAGCATGATAAACACATGTGTCGCACTTAGGTGCTGGCTATTAGGATCATTGCGAAAATTAAATTTAATTTATTTATTAATTGAAATTTCAATTTTTTCATCAACAATGCATAAAGTCGAATTTATTTAATTAAAATCGTGTTTATACGACCAAAATCATGCCGAAAACATGTGTCGCACTTAGGTGCTAGCTATTAGGATCATTGCGAATATTAAATTTAATTTATTTATTAAATGAAATTTAAATTTTTTCATCAACAACACATAAAGTCGAGTTTATTTGATTAAAATCGTGTTTATACGACCAAAAGCATGCCGAAAACATGTATCGCACTGAGGTGGCTAGCTATTAGGATCATTGCGAATGTTTGTAATCGCATTATAAATTCTTATTTATTTTATGTTTTTATTAGCCATTACTGTATTTCCAGCAATTTTATTATTTCTAAAGGTGCTCTATTAGTTTATTGCCATATTTACATTTCTGGAGATTATGTATTTCTTCGATTTATGAGTTTATTGTCTACAAACGTGTAAATTCCAGAAATGTTCACAATAGACAGGGATTAAGGGAAATTTCAGCAATTATCCATCAGCGATGATGTCTTGCTGCAAGTTCCGCTACCCTAATTTACATAAGGTTTTTTCTCTACCTAGACCTCTGGGTCTAGGGTTACCACCCGCGCTAGTAAAGGTGTTCCCTGCGCCCCTCGGCGAAATGCGCATGTCGCCACCCGTCGCCCCCACTTAGTTTGTAGTTTTCTTTAATTGTAAATATTTTGAGTTGACGAGAGTTTCATTTTTTATCACTGAAAGTGCTCAGTTGCACAGAGATTGTATATATTTGTAAATTGTTGGAGTGTGTGTGAATAGACGAGTTAAACTCAGCTTCGTTGTTTAATTTACCACAAAACGAAAATTACGGACGTATCCTTAAGATCCAGGAGGAAAACAAGTACGCCCAAACATTGGTCCTTCGAACCGGATATAACTTGAAAGTAAGCCGAATAACTTGTTATAAACTACACAAGCTGTTCGCGTGCAGATGACACTCCTCAATCAGTGATAAGGAAATTCCCAGACCAAGCTTAAGCGACTCAAAATAGTCCACCGCAGTCCATCGACGCCGTGTTCGTGTCCTGAGATCACCGCCACCGCAGTCCATCGACGCCGTGTTCGTGTCCAAAGATCACCGCCACCGCAGTCCACCGACGCCGTGTTCGTGTCCTGAGATCACCGCCACCGCAGTCCACCGACGCCGTGTTCGTGTCCTGAGATCACCGCCACCGCAGTCCATCGGCGCCGTGTTCGTGTCCAAAGATCACCGCCACCGCAGTCCACCGACGCCGTGCAAGTAGCCATTGCCCAAGTCAACTATATCAAGTAGTAAGTCATTCCTACATTTTTCCTTCCTATATCTTTTTACCGCTTCTACTTGTATTTGAATAATGTCCGAAAAGGAATTAAAATCACTTATTTGCAAACGTAGCAAAGTAAAATCTACTCTAACGCGTGCTAATACATTTTATAACAATACAAATATTGCTAGAGTAACTGAAACAATATATAATAAACTCAGAGTGCGCCTCAATGAGATCGAGCCATTATTGGATGCATTTAATCGAATCATGGATGAAGTTGAGACACTTGACGAAGATAACATGGAAACCCATAATAAAGAGCGCGAAAACTTTGAAATCGCTTACAATGAGGCAATTTCAAAGTACGAAACATTTTTAGAAGATACAATTCCAGAACCAAGTGTGTCAGCTCGTTCAAATGATGTAACTACTGCTTCTCCTCTTAATGTAAAGTTGCCCGTTTTAACACTACCCAATTTTAATGGTCAATATGATCAGTGGACCCAATTTTCGGAAATGTTCCAATCATTAATTCATAACAATCATTCAGTAGACAATATTCAAAAATTCCATTATTTAAAATCTTGTTTGAGTGGCGAAGCTGCCAACACAATTCAATCCTTAGCTATAACTTCCGAAAATTATGAAATCGCGTGGTCATTATTAACTGATCGCTTTGAAAATAAACGACTTATAGTGAATAAACATCTAAAATCAATTTGGGACATACCTGCCGTTACAAAAGAAGCGCAAGGGTCATTAAGAATTTTATTAGATGGGTTTAAAAGTAACTTAAGGGCCTTAAGATCTATGGGATTACCTATTGATACTTGGGATGCAATCATCATATTTTTAATAAGCACTAAATTAGACTTTGCAACACGTCGCGAATGGGAGCAGGAAAATAAATCAAATCAGCTACCAAATCTTGTATCTTTATTCGATTTTTTAAAGTGTAAATGTGATTTATTAGAAACTTTACGCCCAGAAAAATGGCAACACAAACATAATACAATTACTAGACAACATAAATCATCGAATATCTCAACCAATAAACTAAATTCTAGGTTTCTTTGTCAAATGTGTAATGGTTCGCATTCAATTAATTCATGCAGCAAATTCAATGAACTTTTACCGAATGATAGACTAACTAAGGTTCGAGAACTTAATCTCTGCTCTAATTGTTTATTTAAAGGCCTCAGTAATAAACAATGTAGAAGCACATTTACCTGCAAAATTTGCCAAAAAAGACACCATTCTTTATTACATCTAGATACAAATTTAAAAATAAATTAAACTATAAATGAACCATCAACATCAAATAACTCAATTTGTAACAGTACTCATACACTTTTGTCAACCGCGTGCGTCAAATTAATTGATAGCCATGGCCGATCTCATAATTGCCGTGCATTACTAGATTCGGGATCGCAATCAAATTTTATTTCTGCAAAAATGTGCAGACTAATAAACGCATCACGCGATGATATAAACATGTCAATCACAGGAGTCAATCAAGGCATTTCTCATGTAAAACACAAAACAACCGTTAACTTTAAATCCAATAATTCATCATATCAAGCGAAATTATCATGCTTAATTTTGGATAAAATAACTGACCGACTACCCCAGTTTTCATTCGACACATCTTTACTTCAAATTCCCAAAAATATTAGGCTTGCTGATAACACCTTTAATAAAAACGGCGAAATTGATTTGCTCATTGGGTCACATATATTTTGGAAGCTGCTTTGTGTGGGTCAGATTGAGCTAGACAAAAATCTTCCGACACTGCATAAAACTAAACTGGGTTGGGTTATTGCAGGGCCAGTTCCGCTTTATCATAATCAATTAAGTGTATCTTCCAACTTATCAGTAAAAAGGGATTTTGAAATGTCGAAATTCTGGGAACTCGAGGAAATTGTTAACTCTTCGCCCTATACCCGCGAAGAAATTGCCTGTGAAAATAATTTCATCGAAACGACAAAACGAGATGAAGACGGCCGATTTATTGTCACATTACCATTACGCGAAAATGTAAATGAATTAGGAAGCTCACGACATGCAGCATTAAATAGATTTTACTCATTAGAGAGAAAATTTTCTAAAAATCCAGCACTTCGCGATTCATACATTGGGTTTATGCAGGAATATGAGCAATTAGGACACATGAGTGAAATTAATCCAGTGCAGTCGCATCCAAAATTAACATTCTATTTGCCTCATCATCCCGTGTTTAAGGAAGAAAGTAGTAGCACTAAACTCCGTGTAGTGTTTGACGGATCAGCGCAATCAGACTCATCATTATCGCTTAATTCAACTCAAATGGTAGGGCCTACTATACAGCGTGATCTATTTTCAATTCTGTTACGATTTAGACGATTTAAATACGCATTAACTGCCGATATCACGAAAATGTACCGCCAAGTTTTGGTTGACCCCAATAACAGGTCCCTACAGGGTATCTTATGGCGACAATCGAATAATGAAACGATTAAGGAATACGAATTAAATACGGTAACATATGGTACCGCATCAGCATCATTCCTGGCCATCCGCTCTTTAAAGCAACTAGCTATTGACAATCAATCAGACTTTCCGCATGCTAGTTATGTCATTGAAAATGATTTTTACGTCGATGACTTATTGACAGGGGGTGATAATCTTGAAGAACTCGTGCAATTACGAAATCAAATAACAGATATTCTAGCTAGTGCGGGCTTTGAATTGCGCAAGTGGTTGTCGAATAACACATTAGTTATACCGCACTCAGCAAAAAACGACGCGAATAATTCATTAGCAATTTCAGATTCATTAGAGATCAAAACCTTGGGGCTGCTTTGGGATTCAAGGTCAGACTCTTTTCGATATCAAAATAAAGCATTAAAAAGCGCGGGTATAACGATGCGTTCAATCCTTTCATTCATTGGTCAATTGTTTGATCCATTAGGTCTATTAGCTCTTTTTATAATTGCTGCCAAATTAATTATGCAGTCATTATGGCAACTCAAAATCGATTGGGATGAGTCACTCCCTACCGAAATACACACACGCTGGTTAAATTTTGTTCATAATTTAGATAATTTAGATCAAATCAAGGCAAACAGGCGAAGCATATGCGATTCATATAACAACATTGAACTACATGGATTCTGTGATGCCTCTCAAGTAGCATATGGGGCATGTGTGTACATAAAATCAACAAATATAAACGGAGACATAGAAATTCATTTACTCTGTGCTAAATCAAAGGTTGACCCTTTAAAACAAATTTCAATACCACGCCTAGAACTGTGTGGGGCCCTGTTATTATCTCAATTAATTGATAAGGTTCGCAATGCTTTAGAAATTAAATTTAATAATGAATATTATTGGTGCGACTCAACCATTGTTTTGTGCTGGCTCAAGGCCCAGAGTAATAGGTGGAAAACCTTTGTCGCGAACCGGGTTTCTGAAATACAAAACCTCACGCAGAGTGGAAAATGGTTACATGTGAGAACACTTGACAATCCTGCGGATCTGATTACAAGAGGCATTGATTCTAAAGATTTAGTCAATAATAAATTATGGTGGTCAGGTCCTAACCATTTAATGTGCAATTAAGATAAATGGCCATCAGTTGAATTAAATTTAGAAAATTGTGAAACTGAGGAGCGTAAAATACTAACATGCTCTCTCTCCATTGACAAAGAAATAGAATTTGATCTTTTGGCAAGGTACTCTAAATTCAATAAGTTAGTACGGGTAATAAGCTATTGTTTTAGATTTATATCAAACTGCAAGGGGACAAATAATTGTAAACAATCAGGTACTTTGACTGTTAATGAGCTAAAGCATTCTACCACTGCATTAGTTAGACTATCTCAAGCCGAACATTTTTCGCAAGATATCAATGATATAAAAAACAATAGGCCGCTAAATAAGCGAAGTTCAATTTTGGCGCTTAATCCTTTTCTTGATGATAAAGGCGTGTTACGAGTCGGTGGACGCCTAAACAACGCAAACTATGATTTCAATAAACGGCATCCAATTATATTACATAATAAACAAAATTTAACAAGATTAATTCTTGAAAGAGAACATATAGTTCAACTCCATTGTGGTCCGCAAGCTCTCTTAGCAAGTATAAGAACTAGATATTGGCCACTGTCGGGCCGCAATACGTGTAAAAATATTGTGCGAAAATGCATCAACTGTTTTAAATGCAATCCTATCAAGCCAATGCATATAATGGGTGATTTACCAGTGGGACGTATAACACCCTCCGCGCCATTTCAGACCTGTGGCATAGATTATGCTGGGCCTTTCTTTGTCAAGGATAGGAAGGGTCGCGGCGCTAAGGTCACCAAAGCTTATTTGTGCATTTTTGTGTGCTTTTCAACCAAGGCGGTACACTTAGAATTAGTATCCGATCTGACGACTGAGGCATTCATTGCTTCACTGCGCCGATTTTGCGGTAGACGCGGAAAACCTCGTCATATTCACTCCGATAATGGGAAGAATTTCATTGGGGCTCGCAACGAATTGAATGAATTGGAAAATTTTATTAAATCTGATAAAAATAAAGACACTTTAATCGATTGTGTTAGTAATAATCTCGAAATCAGCTGGCATTTTACACCCCCTCGTTCTCCTCACTTTGGCGGACTATGGGAAGCGGGTGTAAAATCTGTCAAAACAATATTGAAACGCGTGGTTGGTGATGCTTCGCTTACCTTTGAAGAATTAAGTACTCATTTAATACAAGTAGAGGCTATCCTAAACTCCCGCCCTTTGACACCTATGTCCAATGACCCTAATGATTTCGCCCCATTGACACCGGCTCACTTCTTGATTGGAAGGCCATTGACTGGGCCTCCTGATGAAAACGTCGTTGACATACCCTCGGCGAGGCTCTCCAGATTCCAGAGGATCCAGCAGCTTACCCAACACTTCTGGAAGAGGTGGTCAAAAGAGAATTTGGCCGAATTGCAGCAGCGTACCAAATGGAAACGCGACTCCTCCAAAGCTATCCGTGTTGGTGAACTAGTACTGCTGAAGGAAGAAAACTCTCTAACGACCCAATGGCGCCGTGGCCGAGTCCAAGCCATACATCCTGGCGCTGATGGTAAAGTGCGCGTAGTGACCGTGAAAACCTCGACTAGTGTGTTAAAACGTTCGGTGATGAACCTGTGCGCGTTACCTATTGACTCCACCGAAGGAGTAGCTAACCCCATTGGCTTATAATTTACTATGTTTGAATAATGATTATTACTTTTATATACCATATATATATATGACATTGTTACTTTTACGTATTATCAATTGAAAGACTAGGTCCTTTCAAGGCGGGCGGCATGTTTGTAATCGCATTATAAATTCTTACTTATTTTATGTTTTTATTAGCCATTACTGTATTTCCAGCAATTTTATTATTTCTAAAGGTGCTCTATTAGTTTATTGCCATATTTACATTTCTGGAGATTATGTATTTCTTCGATTTATGAGTTTATTGTCTACAAACGTGTAAATTCCAGAAATGTTCACAATAGACAGGGATTAAGGGAAATTTCAGCAATTATCCATCTGCGATGATGTCTTGCTGCAAGTTCCGCTACCCTAATTTACATAAGGTTTTTTCTCTACCTAGACCTCTGGGTCTAGGGTTACCTCCCGCGCTAGTAAAGGTGTTCCCTGCGCCCCTCGGCGAAATGCGCATGTCGCCACCCGTCGCCCCCACTTAGTGTGTAGTTTTCTTTAATTGTAAATATTTTGAGTTGACGAGAGTTTCATTTTTTATCACTGAAAGTGCTCAGTTGCACAGAGATTGTATATATTTGTAAATTGTTGGAGTGTGTGTGAATAGACGAGTTAAACTCAGCTTCGTTGTTTAATTTACCACAAAACGAAAATTACGGACGTATCCTTAAGAACCAGGAGGAAAACAAGTACGCCCAAACAGCGAAAATAAAATTTCATTTATTCATTAAATGAAATTTCAATTTTTACATTAACAATGCATAAGGTCATAACATTTTTAATAAAATAGTGTTTATATGACCAAAAGAATGCGGAAAACATGTGTCGCACTTAGTTGCTAGCCATTAGGATCGTTGCGAAAATTAAATTTAATTTATTTATTAAATGAAATTTCAATTTTTTCATTGACAATGCATAAAGTCGAATCTATCTTAATAAAATAGTGTTTATATGACCAAAAGCATGATAGACACATGTGTCGCACTTAGGTGCTGGCTATTAGGATCATTGCGAAAATTAAATTTAATTTATTTATTAATTGAAGTTTCAATTTTTTCATCAACAATACATAAAGTCGAATTTATTTAATTAAAATCGTGTTTATACGACCATAAGCATGCCGAAAACATGTGTCGCACTTGGGTGCTAGCCATTAGGATCACTGTGAAAATTTAATTTAATTTATTTATTAAATGAAATTTCTATTTTTTTATTAACAATGCATAAAGTTAAATCTATTTTTATGAAATAGTGTTAAATTTATTAAAAGCATGCGGAAAACATGTGTCGCACTTAGGTGTTAGCCATTAGGATCATTGCGAAAATTAAATTTAATTTATTTATTAAATGAAATTTCAATTTTTTCTTTAACAATGCATTAAGTTAAATCTATTTTTATGAAATAGTGTGTACATGACCAAGAGCATGCCGAAAACATGTGTCGCACTTAGGTGCTAGCCATTAGGATCATTGCGAAAATTAAATTTAATTTATTTATTAAATGAAATTTCAATTTTTTCATTAACAATACATAAAGTCAAATCTATTTTCATAAAATAGTGTTTATATGACCAAAAGCATGCCGAAAACATGTGTCGCACTTAGGTGCTTGCTATTAGGATCATTGCGAAAATTAAATTTAATTTATTTATAAAATAAAATTTCAATTTTTTTATCAACAATGCATAAAGTCAAATTCATTTGATTAAAATCGTGTTTGTACGACCATAAGCATGCGAAATCATGTGTCGCACTTGGGTGCTAGCTATTAGGATCATTGCGAAAATTTAATTTAATTTAAATATTAAATGAAATTTCTATTTTTTTATTAACAACGCATAAAGTCAAATCTATTTCAATAAAATCGTGTTCATTTGACCAAAAGCATGCCGAAAACATGTGTCGCATTTGGGTGCTAGCTATTAGGATCTTTGCGAAACTTAAATTTAATTTATTTATTAAATGAAATTTCAATTTTTTCTTTAACAATGCATTAAGTTAAATCTATTTTTATAAAATAGTGTTTATATGACCAAGAGCATGCCGAAAACATGTGTCGCACTTAGGTGCTAGCCATTAGGATCATTGCGAAAATTAAATTAAATTTATTAATTAAACGAAATTTTAATTTTTTCATTAACAATGCATAAAGTCAATTCTGTTTTAATGAAATGGTGTTTATATGACCAAAAGAATGCCGTAAACATGTGTCGCACTTAGGTGCCAGCTATTAGGATCATTGCGAAAATTAAATTTAATTTATTTATTAAATGAAATTTCAATTTTTTCATTAACAATACATAAAGTCAAATCTATTTTTATAAAATAGTGTTTATATGACCAAAAGCATGCCGAAAACATGTGTCGCACTTAGGTGCTAGCTATTAGGATCATTGCGAAAATTAAATTTAATTTATGTATTAAATGAAATTTCTATTTTTTCATTAACAATGCATAAAGTCAAATCGATTTTTACAAAATAGTGTTTATATGACCAAAAGCATGCCAAAAACATGTGTAGCACTTAGGTGCTAGTCATTAGGATCATTGCGAAAATTAAATTGAATTTATTTATAATGTGAAATTACTATTTTTTCATTAACAATGCATAAAGTCAAATCGATTTTCACAAAATAGTGTTTATATGTCCAAAAGCATGCCGAAAACATGTGTAGCACTTAGGTGCTAGTCATTAGGATCATTGCGAAAATTAAATTGAATTTATTTATAATGTGAAATTTCTATTTTTTCATTAACAATGCATAAAGTCAAATCTATTTTAATAAAATAGTGTTTATTCGACCAAAAGCATGCCGAAAACATGTGACGCACTTAGGTGCTAGCTGTTAGGATCATTGCGAAAATTAAATTAATTTATTAATTAAATGAAATTTCTATTTTTTAATTAACAATGCATTAAGTCAAATCTATTTTAATGAAATAGCGTTTATATGACCATAAGCATGCCGAAAACATGTGGCGCACTTGGGTGCTAGCTTTTAGGATCTTTGCGAAAATTAAATTTAATTTATTTATTAAATAAAATTTCTATTTTTTAATTAACAATGCATTAAGTCAAATCTATTTTAATGAAATCGTGTTTATGTGACCAAAAGCATGCCGAAAACATGTGTCGCACTTAGGTGCTGGCCATTAGGATCATAGCGATAATTAAATTTAATTTATTTATTAAATGAAATTTCATTTTCTTCATTAACAATGCATAAAGTCAAATCTATTTTAATGAAATAGTGTTTATATGACCATAAGCATGCTAAAAAGATGTGTCGCACTTAGGTGCTAGCCGTTAGGATCATTGGGAAAATTAAATTTAATTTATTTATTAAATGAAATTTCATTTTTTTCATTAACAATGCATAAAGTCAAATCTATTTTATTGAAATAGTATTTATATGACCAAAAGCATGCCGAAAACATATGTCGCACTTAAGTGCTAGCTATCAGGATCATTGCGAAAATTAAATTAAATTTATTTATTAAATTAAATTTCACTTTTTTCATTAACAATTCAAAAAGTCAAATCTATTTTAATGAAATAGTGTTTATATGACCAAGAGCATGCCGAAAACATGTGTCGCACTTAGATGCTAGCTATTAGGATCATTGCGAAAATTAAATTAAATTTATTGGTTAAATGAAATTTTAATTTTTTCATTAACAATGCTTAAAGTCAAATCTATTTAAATGAAATAGTGTTTATATGACCAAAAGAATGCTGAAAACATGTGTCGCACTTAGGTGCTGGCCATTAGGATCATTGCGAAAATTAAATTTAATTTATTTATTAAATGAAATTTCATTTTTTTCATTAACAATGCATAAAGTCAAATCTATTTTAATAAAATAGTGTTTATATGACCCAAAGCATGCCGACAAGATGTGTCGCACTTAGGTGCTAGCTGTTAGGATCATTGCGAAAATTAAATTTAATTTATTTATTAAATGAAGTCTAAATTTTTTCATTAACAATGCATAAACTCAAATCTATTTTATTGAAATAGTGTTTATATGACCAAAAGCATGCCAAAAACATATGTCGCACTTGGGTGCCAGCTATTAGGATCGTTGCAAAAATTAAATTTAATTTATTTATTAAATGAACTTTCAATTTTTTCATCAACAATGCATAAAGTCGAATTTATTTGATTAAACTCGTGTTTATACGACCATAATCATGCCGAAAATATGTGTCGCACTTAGGTGCTAGTTACTAGGTTCATTGCGAAAATTAAATTAAATTTTTTTATTAAATGAAATTTCAATTTTTTCATGAACAATGTATAAAGTCAAATCTATTGTAATAAACTAGGGTTTTTATGACCAAAATAATGCCGTAAACATTTGTCGCACTTAGCTGCTAGTCATTAGGATCATTGCGAAAATTAAATTAAATTTATTTATTAAATGAAATTTCAATTTTTTCATTAACAATTCAAAAAGTCAAATCTATTTTAATAAAATGGTGTTTATATGACCAAAAGCATGCCGAAAACATGTGTCGCACTTAGGTGCTAGCTTTTAGGATCATTGCGAAAATTAAATTTAATTATTTATTAAATGAAATTTCAATTTTTTCATTACCAATGCATAAAGTCAAATCTATTTTAAAAAATAGGGTTTATATGACCAAAAGCATGCTGAAAACATGTGTCGCACTTAGGTGCTTGCTATTAGGATCATTGCGAAAATTACATTTAATTTATTTATTAAATGAAATTTAAATTTTTTCATCAACAATGCATAAAGTCATATTTATTTGATTAAAATCGTGTTTATACGACCATAAGCATGCGAAAACATGAGGCGCACTTGGGTGCTAGCTATTAGGATCATTGCGAAAATTTAATTTAATTTGTTTATTAAATGAAATTTCTATTTTTTTATTAACAATGCATTAAGTTAAATCTATTTTTATGAAATAGTGTTTATATGGCCAAGAGCATGCCGAAAACATGTGTCGCACTTAGGTGCTAGCCATTAGGATCATTGCGAAAATTAAATTTAATTTATTTATTAAATGAAATTTCAATTTTTTCATTAATAATGCATAAAGTCAAATCTGTTTTAATGAAATAGTGTTTATTGGACCAAAAGCATGCCGAAAACATGTGTCGCACTTAGGTTCTAGCCATTAGGATCATTGCGAAAATTAAATTAAATTTATTTATTAAATGAAATTTCAATTTTTTCATTAACAATACATAAAGTCAAATCTATTTTCATAAAATAGTGTTTATATGACCAAAAGCATGCCGAAAACATGTGTCGCACTTAGGTGCTTGCTATTAGGGTCATTGCGAAAATTAAATTTAATTTATTTATTAAATAAAATTTCAATTTATTTATCAACAATGCATAAAGTCAAATTCATTTGATTAAAATCGTGTTTGTACGACCATAAGCATGCGAAATCATGTGTCGCACTTGGGTGCTAGCTATTAGGATCTTTGCGAAAATTTAATTTAATTTAAATATTAAATGAAATTTCTATTTTTTTATTAACAATGCATAAAGCCAAATCTATTTCAATAAAATCGTGTTCATTTGATCAAAAGCATGCCGAAAACATGTGTCGTACTTAGGTGCTAGCCATTAGGATCATTGCGAAAATTAAATTTAATTTATTTATTAAATGAAATTTCCAGTTTTTCATTAACAATGTATAAAGTCAAATCTATTTCAATGAAATAGTGTTTATATGACCTATATCATGCCGAAAATATGAGTCGCACTTAGGTGCTAGCTATTAGGATCTTTGCGAAAATTAAATTAAATTTATTTATTTAATGAAATTTTTATTTTTTCATTAACAATGCATAAAGTCAAATCTATTTTATTAAAATAGTGTTTATATGACCAAAAGAATGCCGAAAACATGTGTCGCACTTAGGTGCTAGCTATTAGGATCTTTGCGAAAATTAAATTTAATTTATTTATAAAATGAAATTTCAATTTTTTCATAAACAATGCATAAAGTCTAATCTCTTTTCATGAAATAGTGTTTAAATGACCAAAATATTGCCGTCAACATGTGTCGCACTAAGGTGCTGGCTATTAGAATCATTGCGAAAATTAAATTTAGTTTATTTATTAAATGAAATTTCAATTTTTTCATTAACAATGCATAAAGTTAAATCTGTTTTAATGAAAAAGTGTTTATATGACCTAAAGAATGCCGAAAACATGTGTCGCACTTAGGTGCTAGCTATTAGGATCATTGCGAGAATTAAATGTAATTTATTTATTAAAAGAAATTACAATTTTTTCATTAACAATGCATAAAGTCAAATCTATTTTAATGAAATAGTGTTCATATTACCAAAAGAATGCCGAAAACATGTGTCGCACTTAGGTGCTAGCTATTAGGATCATTGCGAAAATTAAATTAAATTCATTTATTAATTGAAATTTCAATTTTTTCATTAACAATGCATAAAGTCAAATCTCTTCTAATAAAATAGTGTTTATATGACCAAAAGCATGCCGAAAACATGTGTCGCACTTAGGTGATAGCTATTAGGATAATTGCGAAAATTAAATTAAATTCATTTATTAAATGAAATTTCAATTTTTTCATTAACAATGCATAAAGTCAAATCCAATTTAATGTAATCGTGTTTATATGACCAAAACCATGCCAAAAACATGTGTCGCACTTAGGTGCTAGCTGTTGGGACCATTGCGAAAATTAAATTAAATTCATTTAATAAATGAAATTTCAATTTTTTCATCAACAATGCATAAAGTCGAATTTATTTGATTAAAATCGTGTTTATACGACCATAAGCATGCCGAAAACATGTGTCGCACTTAGGTGCTAGCTGTTAGGATCATTGCGAAAATTTAATTTTATTTATTTATTACATGAAATTTCTATTTTTTTATTAACAATGCATAAAGTCAAATCCATTTCAATAAAATCGTGTTGATTTTACCAAAAGCATGCCAAAAACATGTGTCGCACTTGGGTGCTAGCTATTAGGATCTTTGCGAAAATAAAATTTAATTTATTTATTAAATGAAATTTCAATTTTTTCATTAACAATGCTTTTAAGTCAAATCTATTTTTATGAAATAGTGTTTATTTGACCAAAAGAATGTCGTAAACATGTGTCGCACTTAGGTGCTAGCTATTAGGATCATTGCGAAAATTAAATTAAATTTATTTATTAATTGAAATTTCAATTTTTTCATTAACAATGCATAAAGTCAAATCTATTTTAATGAAATCGTGTTTATATGAACAAAGGCATGCCGAAAACATGTGTCGCACTTAGGTGCTAGCTGTTAGGATCTTTGCGAAAATTAAATTTAATTTATTTATTAATTGAAATTTCAATTTTTTCATTAACAATGCATAAAGTCATATCTATTTTAATAAAATCATGTTTATATGACCAAAGGCATGCCGAAAACTTATGTCGCACTTAGGTGCTAGCGATTAGGATCATTGCGAAAATTAAATTTAATTTATTTATTAAATGAAATTTCAATTTTCTCATTAACAATGCATAAAGTCAAATCTCTTTTAATAAAATTGTGTTAATATGACCAAAAGCATGCCGAAAACCTGTGTCGCACTTAGCCACTAGCTGTTAGGATCATTGCGAAAATTAAATTTAATTTATTTATTAAATGGAATTTCTATTTTTTCATTAACAAGGCATAAAGTCAAATCCATTTATATAAAATAGTATTTATATGACCAAAAGCATGCCGAAAACATGTGTCGCACTTAGGTGGTAGCTATTAGGATCATTGCGAAAATTAATTTTAATTTATTTATTATATGAAATTTAAATTTTTTCCTTAACAATGCTGAAAGTCGAATATATTTTAATAGAACAGTGTTTATATGACCGCAAGCATGCCGAAAACGTGTGTGGCACGTAGGAGCTAGTTATTAGGATCATTGCGAAAATTAAATCTAATTTATTTTTTGAATGAAATTACAATTTTTTCATTAACAATGCATTAAGTTAAATCTATTTTAATGAAATAGTGTTTATTAGACCAAAAGAATGCCGTAAACATGTGTCGCACTTACGTGCTGGCCATTAGGATCATTGCGAAAATTAAATTTAATTTATTTATTAAATGAAATTTCAATTTTTTCATTAACAATGCATAAAAAGAAATCTATTTTTATGAAATAGTGTTTACATTACAAAGAGCATGCCGAAAACATGTGTCGCACTTAGGTGCTAGCCATTAGAATCATTGCGAAAATTAAATTTAATTTATTAATTGAACGAAATTTTAATTTTCTCATTAACAATTCATAAAGTTAAATCTATTTTAGTGAAATAGTGTTTATATGACCAGAAGAAAGCCGTAATCATGTGTCGCACTTAGGTGCTAGCTATTAGGATCATTGCGAAAATTAAATTTAATTTATTAATTAAATGAGATTTTAATTTTTTCATTAACAATGCATCAAGTCAAATCTATTTTAATGAAATAGTGTTTATAAGACCTAAAGCATGCCGAAAATATGTGTCGCACTCAGGTGCTGGCAATTGGGATCATTGCGAAAATTAAATTAAATTAATTATTTAAATGAAATTTTAATTTTTTCATTAACAATGCATAAAGTCAAATATATTTTAATGAAATAGTGTTTATATGACCAAAAGCATGCCGTAAACATGTGTCGCACTTAGGTGCTAGCCATTAGGATCTTTGCGAAAATTAAATTTAATTTATTAATTAAATGAAATTTTTATTTTTTCATTAACAATGCATAAATTCAAATCTATTTTAATGAAATCGTGTTTATATGACCAAACGCATGCGGAAAACATGTGTCGCACTTAAGTGCTAGCTATTAGGATCATTGCGAAAATTAAATTTAATTTTTTTATTAAATGAAATTTCCATTTTTTCATTAAGAAAGCATAAAGTCAAATATATTTTAATGAAATCGTGTTTATATGACCAAAAGTATGCCGAAAACATGTGTCGCACTTAGGTGCTAGCTATTAGGATCTTTGCGAAAGTTAAATTTAATTTAGTTATTAAATGAAATTTCAATTTTTTCATTAACAATGCATTAAGTCAAATCTATTTTAATGAAATAGTATTTATATGACCAAAAGCATGCTGAAAACATGTGTCGCACTTAGGTGCTAGCTATTAGGATCTTTGCGAAAATTAAATTGAATTTATTTATTTAACAAAATTTCAATTTTTTCATTAACAATGCATAAAGTCAAATCTATTTTAATGAAATAGTGTTTATATGACCAAAAGCATGCCGAAAACATGTGTCGCACTCAGGTGCTGGCAATTGGGATCATTGCGAAAATTAAATTAAATTCATTTACTAAATTAAATTTCAATTTTTTAATTAACAATGAATGAAGTCAAATCCATTTTAATGTAATCGTGTTTATATGACCAAAAGCATGCCGAAAACATGTGTCGCACTTAGATGCTAGCTATTAGGATCATTGCGAAAATTAAATAAAATTCATTTATTAAATGAAATTTCAATTTTTTCATCATCAATGTATAAAGTCGAATTTATTTGATTAAAATCGTGTTTATACGACCATAAGCATGCCGAAAACATGTGTCGCACTTAGGTGCTAGCTATTAGGATCATTGCGAAAATAAAATTTATCTTATTTATTAAATGAAATTTCTATTTTTTTATTAACAATGCATAAAGTCAAATTGATTTCAATAAAATCGTGTTCATTTGACCAAAAGCATGCCGAAAACATGTGTCGCACTTGGGTGCTAGCTATTAGGATCTTTGCGAAAATTAAATTTAATTTATTTATTAAATGAAATTTCAATTTTTTCATTAACAATGCATTAAGTCAAATCTATTTCAATGAAATAGTGTTTATTTGACCGAAAGAATGCCGTAAACATGTGTCGCACTTAGGTGCTAGCTATTAGGATCATTGCGAAAATTAAATTTAATTTATTTATGAAATGAAATTTCAATTTTTTCATTAACAATGCATCAAGTCAAATCTATTTTAATGAAATGGTGTTTATATGACCAGAAGAAAGCCGTAATCATGTGTCGCACTTAGGTGCTAGCTAATAGGATCTTTGCGAAAATTAAATTTAATTTATTTATTAAATGAAATTTCAATTTTTTCATTAACAATGCATAAAGTCAAATCTATTTTAATGAAATCGTGTTTATATGACCAAAAGGCATGCCGAAAACATGTGTCGCACTTAAGTGCTAGCTATTAGGATCATTGCGAAAATAAAATTTAATTTATTTATTAAATGAAATTTCAATTTTTTCATTAACAAAGAATAAAGTCATACCTATTTTAATAAAATAGTGTTTATATGACCAAAAGCATGCCGAAAACATGTGTCGCACTTAGCTGCTAGCTGTTAGGATCATTGAGAAAATTAAATTTAATTTATTTATTGAATGAAATTTCAATTTTTAATTAACAATGCATAAAGTCAAATCTATTTTAATAAAATAGCGTTTATATGACCAAAAGCATGCCGAAAACATGTGTCGCATTCAGGTGCTAGCTATTAGGATCATTGCGAAAATTAAATTTAATTTATTTATTAAATGAAATTTCAATTTTTTCATTAACAATGCATAAAGTCAAATCAATTTTAATGAAATCATGTTTATATGACCAAAAGCATGCGGAAAACATGTGTCGCACTTAGGTGCTAGCCATTAGGATCATTGCGAAAATTAAATTTTATTTGTTTACTAAATTAAATTTCTATTTTTGCATTAACAATGCATAAAGTCAAATCTTTTCTGATTAAATCGTGTTTATATGACCAAAAGCATGCCGAAAACATGTGTCGCACTTAGGTGCTAGCTATTAGGATCATTGCGAAAATTAATTTTAATTGTTTATTAAATGAAATTTCTATTTTTTCATTAACAATGCATAAAGTCAAATCTATTTTAATAGAACAGTGTTTATATGACCGAAAGCATGCCGAAAACGTGTGTGGCACTTAGGTGCTGGTTATTAGGATCATTGCGAAAATTAAATTTAATTTATTAATTAAATGAAATTTAAATTTTTTCATTAACAATGCATAAAGTCAAATCTATTTTTTTGAAATCGTGTTTATATGTCTAAAAGCTTGCGGAAAACATGTGTCGCACTTAGGTGCTAGCCATTAGGATCATTGCGAGAATATAAATTTAATTTATTTATTAAATGAAATTTCAATTTTTTCATTAACAATGCATGAAGTCAAATCTTTTTTATTAAAATATTGTTTATATGACCAAAAGCATGCTGAAATCATGTGTTGCACTTAGGTGCTAGCTATCAGGATCATTGCGAAAATTAAATTAAATTAATTTATTATATGAAATTTCTATTTTTTCATTAACAATGCATAAAGTCAAATCCATTTTAATCAAATAGTGTTTATATGACCAAAAGCATGCCGAAAACATTTATCGCACTAAGGTGCTGGCCATTAGGATCATTGCGAGAATATACATTTAATTTGTTTATTAAATGAAATTTAAATTTTTTCATTAAGAATGCATAAAGTCAAATCTATTTTAGTGAAATAGTGTTTATATGACCAAAAGCATGCCGAAAACATGTGTCGCACTTAGGTGCTAGCTATTAGGATCTTTGCGAAAATTAAATTAAATTTATTTATTAAATGAAGTTTCAATTTTTTCATTAACAATGCATAAAGTCAAATCTATTTTAATGAAATCGTGTTTATATGACCAAAAGTATGCTGAAAACATGTGTCGCACTTAGGTGCTAGCTATTAGGATCATTGCGAAAATTAAATTTAATTTATTTATTCAATGAAATTTAAATTTTTTCATTAACAATTCATAAAGTCAAATCTATTTTAAAAATAGGGTTTATATGGTCAAAAGCATGCCGAAAATATGTGTCGCACTTAGGTGCTGGCTAAGAGGATCATTTCGAAAATTAAATTAAATTTAGTTTTTAAATGAAATTTCAATTTTTCATTAACAATGCATAAAGTTAAATCTGTTTTAATGAAATAGTATTTATATGACCAAAAGAATGCCGAAACATGTGTCGCACTTAGGTGCTAGCTATTAGGATCTTTGCAAAAATTAAATTTAATTTATTTATTGAATGAAATTTCAATTTTTTCATTAACAATGCATGAAGACAAATCTATTTTAATAAATTCGTGTTTATATGACCAAAGGCATGCCGAAAACATGTGTTGCACTTAGGTGATGGCCGTTAGGATCATTGCGAAAATTAAATTAATATAATTTATTTAATGAAATTCCAATTTTTTCATTAACAATGCATAAAGTCAAATCTATTTTTATGAAAAAGTGTTTATATGACCAAAAGAATGCCGGAAACATGTGTCGCACTTACGTGCCAGCCATTAGGATCATTGCGAAAATAAAATTTAATTTATTTATTAAATGAAATTACAATTTTTTCAATAACAATGCATAAAGTCAAATCTATTTTTATGAAAAAGTGTTTATATGACCAAAAGAATGCCGAAAATATTTGTCGCACTTAGGTGCTAGCTATTAGGATCTTTGCGAAAATTAAATTAAATTTATTTATTAATGGAAATTCCAATTTTTTCATTAACAATGCATAAAGTCAAATCTTTTAATGAAATAGTGTTTATATGACCAAAAGCATGCTGAAAACAAGTGTCGCACTTAGGTGCTAGCCATTAGGATCTTTGCGAAAATTAAATTTAATTTATTTATTAAATGAAATTTCAATTTTTTCATTGACAATGAATAAAGTCAAATCTATTTTAAGGAAACAGTGTTTATATGACCAAAAGAATGCCGTAAACATGTGTCGCACTTATGTGCTAGCTATTAGGATCATTGCGAAAATTTAATTTAAATTATTTATTAAATGAAATTTCAATTTTTTCATTAACAATGCATAAAGTCAAATCTATTTTAATGAAATAGTGTTTATTTGACCAAATGCATGCCGAAAACATGTGTCGCACTTAGGTGCTAGCCATTAGGATTATTGCAAAAATTAAATTAAATTTATTTATTAAATGAAATTTCAATTATTTCATCAACAACACATAAAGTCGAAATTATTTGATTAAAATCGTATTTATATGACCAAAAACATGCCGAAAACATGTGTCGCACTTAGGTGCTAGCTATTAGGGTCATTGCGAAAATTAAATTAAATTTATTTATTATATGAAATTTCTATTTCTTCATTAACAATGCATAAAGTCAAATCAATTTTAATGAAACAGTGTTTATTTAACCAGAAGCATGCTGAAAACATAGGTCGCACTCAGGTGCTAGCCATTAGGATCATTGTGAAAATTAAATTAAATTTATTTATTAAATGGAATTTCAATTTTTTCATCAACAACACATAAAGTCGAATTTATTTGATTAAAATCGTGTTTATACGACCTAAGGCATGCCGAAAACATGTGTCGCACGTAAGTGTAAGCCATTAGGGTTATTGCGAAAATTAAATTAAATTTATTTATTATATGAAATTTCTATTTTTTCATTAACAGTGCATAAAGTCAAATCTATTTTAATCAAACAGTGTTTATTTAACCAAAAGCATGCCGAAAACATGGGTCGCACTTAGGTGCTAGCCATTAGGGTCTTTGCGAAAATTAAATTAAATTTATTTATTAAATGAAATTTCTATTTTTTCATTAACAATGCAAAAAGTTGAATCTATTTTAATAAAATAGTTTTTATATGACCAAAAGCATGCCGAACACATATGTCGCACTTAGGTGCTGGCTATTAGGATCATTGCGAAAATTAAATTTTATTTATTTATTAAATGAAATTTCAATTTTTTCATTAACAATGCATAAAGTCAAATCAATTTTAATTAAATAGTGTTTATATAACCAAAAGCATACCAAAAACATGTGTCGCACTTAGGTGCTAGCTATTAGGATCATTGCGAAGATTAAATTAAATTTATTTATTAAATGAAATTTCAATTTTTTCATTAACAATGCATAAAGTCAAAAATATTTTAATAAAATAGTGTTTATATGACCAAAAGCATGCCGAACATATGTGTCGCACTTAGGTGCTGGCTATTAGGATCATTGCGAAATTTAAATTAAATTTATTTTTAAAATGAAATTTCAATTTTTTCATTAACAATGCATAAAGTCAAATCCATTTTAATTAAATAGTATTTATATGACCAGAAGCATACCAAAAACATGTGTCGCACTTAGGTGCTAGCTATTAGGATCATTGCGAAGATTAAATTAAATTTATTTATTAAATGAAATTTCAATTTTTTCATTAACAATGCATAAAGTCAAAAATATTTTAATCAAATTGTGTTTATATGACCAAAAGCATGCCGACCAAATGTGTCGCACTTAGGTGCTGGCCATCAGGATCATTGCGAAAATTAAATTTAATTTATTTTTTGAATGAAATTTCAATTTTTTCATTAACAATGCATAAAGTCAAATCTATTTTAATGAAATAGTGTTTATCTGACCAGAAGCATGCCAAAAATATGTGTCGCACTTAGGTGCTAGCTATTGGGTTCATTGCGAAAATTAAATTAAATGTATTTATTAAATGAAATTTCAATTTTTTCATTAACAATGCATAAAGTCAAAACTATTTTAATGAAACAGTAATTATTCAACCAAAAGCATGCCAAAAACATGTGTCGCACTTGGGTGCTAGCCATTAGGGTCATTGCGAAAATTAAATTAAATTTATTTATTATATGTAATTTCTTTCTTTTCATTAAGAATGCATAAAGTTAAATCTATTTTAAAGAAATCGTGTTAATACGACCAAAAGCATGCCAAAAACATGTGTCGCACTTAGGTGCTGGCTATTAGGATCATTGCGAAAATTAAATTTAATTTATTAATTAAATGAAATTTTAATTTTTTCACTAACAATGCATAAAGTCAAATCTATTTTAATGAAATAGTGTTTATATGACCAAAAGCATGCCGAACACATGTGTATCACTTAGGTGCTGGCTATTAGGATCATTGCGAAAATTAAATTAAATTTATTTATTAAATGAAATTTCATTTTTTTCATTAACAATGCATAAAGTCAAATCAATTTTAATGAAACAGTGTTTATATGACCAAAAGCAAGCCGAAAACATGTGTCGCACTTAGGTGCTAGCCATTAGGTTCATTGCGAAAATTAAATTAAATTTATTTATTAAATGAAATTTCAATTTTTTCATTAACAATGCATAAAGTCAAATCTATTTCAATAAAATAGTGTTTATATGATAAAAGCATGCCGAAAACATGTGTCGCTCTTAGGTGCCAGCTTTTAGGATCAATGCGAAAATTATATTTAATTTATTTATTAAATGAAATTTCAATTTTTTCATTAACAATGCATAAAGTCAAATCTATTTTAATGAATTATTGTTTATATGACCAAAAGCATGCCGAAAACATGTGTCGCACTTAGGTGCTAGCCATTAGGTTCATTGCGAAAATTAAATTAAATTTATTTATTAAATGAAATTTCTTTTTTTTCATTAACAATGCATAAAGTCAAATCTATTTTATTGAATTATTGTTTAAATGACCAAAAGCATGCCGAAAACATGTGTCGCACTTAGGTACTAGCCATTAGGATCATTGCGAAAATTAAATTAAATTTATATATTAAATGAAATTTCTATTTTTTCATTAACTATGCATAAAGACAAATCTATTTAAATAAAATGGTGTTTATATAACCAAAAGCATGCCGAAAAGATGTGTCGCACTTAGGTGCTAGATATTAGGATCATTGCGAAAATTAAATTAAATTTATTTATTAAATAAAATTTCTATTTTTTCATTAACAATGCATTAAGTCAAATCTATTTTAATAAAATAGTGTTTATATGACCAAAAGCATGCCGAAAACATGTGTCGCACTTAAGTGCTAGCTTTTAGGATCATTGCGAAAATTAAATTTAATTAATTTATTAAATGGAATTTCAATTTTTTCATTAACTATGCATAAAGTCAAATCTATTTTAATAAAATAGTGTTCAAATGACCAAAATCATTCCGAAAACATGTGTCGCATTTAGGTGCTAGCTATTAGGATCATTGCGAAAATTAAATTAAATTTATTTATTAAATGAAATTTCAAATTTTCATTGACAATGCATAAAGTCAAATCTATTTTAATGAAACAGTGTTTATTTAACCAAAAGCATGCCGAAAACATGTGTCGCACTTAGGTGCTAGCCATAAGGATCATTGCGAAAATTAAATTTAATTTATTAATTAAATGAAATTTTAATTTTTTTATTAACAATGCATAAAGTCAAATTTATTTTAATGAAATAGTGTTTATATGACCAAAATCATACCGAAAACATGTGTCGCATATAGGTGCTAGCTATCAGGATCATAGCGAAGATTAAATTAAATTTATTTATTAAATGAAATTTCAATTTTTTCATTAACAATGTATAAAGTCAAATCTATTTTAATAAAACAGTGTTTATATGACCAAAAGAATGCCGTAAACATGTGTCGCATTTAGGTGGTAGCTATTAGGATCTTTGCGAAAATTAAATTTAATTTATTTACTAAATGAAATTTCAATTTTTTCATTAGCAATGCATAAAGTCAAATTAATTTTATTGAAATATTGTTTATATGAACAAAATCATGCCGAAAACATGTGTCGCACTTAGGTGCTAGCTGTTAGGATCATTGCGAAAATTAAATTAAATTAATTTATTAAATGAAATTTCAATTTTTTTATTAACAATGCTTAAAGTCAAATCTATTTTAATGAAATAGTATTTTAATGACCAGAAGCATGCCGAACACATGTGTCGCACTTAGGTGCTAGCTATTAGGATCATTGCGAAAATTAAATTAAATTTATTTATTATATGAAATTTCAATTTTTTTCATTAACAATAGATAAAGTCAAATCTATTTAATTGAAATAGTGTTTATACGACCAAAAGCATGCCGAAAACATGTGTCGCACTTAGGTGCCAGCTATCAGGATCATTGCGAAAATTAAAATTAATTTATTTATTAGATGAAATTTTAATTTTTTCATTAACAATGCATAAAGTCAAATCAATTTTAATGAAATAGTGTTTATATGACCAAAAGCATGCCGAAAACATGTGTCGCACTTAGATGCTAGCTATTAGGATCATTGCGAAAATTAAATTGAATTTATTTATTAAATGAAATTTCCATTTTTTCATTAACAATGCATAAAGTCAAATCAATTTTCATGAAATAGTGTTTATATGACCAAAAGAATGTCATAAACATGTATCGCACTCAGGTGCTAACTATTCGGATCATTGCGAAAATTTAATTTAATTTATTTATTAAATGAAATTTCAATTTTTTCAATAACAATTCATAAAGTCAAATCTATTTTCAATGAAATAGTGTTTATATGACCAAAAGCATGCCGAAAACATGTGTCGCACTTAGGTGGCAGCTATTAGGATCTTTGCGAAAATTAAATTAAATTTATTTATTAAATGAAATTTCAATTTTTTCATTAACAATGTATAAAGTCAAATCTATTTTAATAAAACAGTGTTTATATGACCAAAAGAATGCCGTAAACATGTGTCGCATTTAGGTGGTAGCTATTAGGATCTTTGCGAAAATTAAATTTAATTTATTTACTAAATGAAATTTCAATTTTTTCATTAGCAATGCATAAAGTCAAATCTATTTTAATGCAATAGTGTTTATATGACCAAAAGAATGCCGCAAACATGTGTCGCACTTAGGTGGTAGCTATTAGGATCATTGCGAAAATTTAATTTAATTTATTTATTAAATGAAATTTCAATTTTTTCATTAACAATGTATTAAGTCAAATCTATTTTAATGAAATCGTGTTTATATGACCAGAAGCATGCCGAAAACATGTGTCGCACTTAGGTGCTAGCTATCAGGATCATTGCGAAAATTAAATTAAATTTATTTATTAAATGAAGTTTCAATTTTTTCATTAACAATGCATAACGTCAAATCTATTTTAATAAAATCGTGTTTATATGACCAAAAGCATGCGGAAAACATGTGTCGCACTTAGGTGCTAGCCATTAGGATCTTTGCGAAAATTAAATTAAATTTATTTATTAAATGAAATTTCAATTTTTTCATCAACAACACATTATGTCGAGTTTGTTTGATTAAAATCGTGTTTATACGACCAAAAGCATGCCGAAATCATGAGTCGCACTTAGGTGCTAGCTATTAGGATTATTGCAAATATTAAATTAAATTTATTTATTAATGGAAATTCCAATTTTTTCATTAAAAATGCATAAAGTCAAATCTTTTAATGAAATAGTGTTTATATGACCAAAAGCATGCCGAAAACAAGTGTCGCACTTAGGTGCTAGCCATTAGGATCTTTGCGAAAATTAAATTTAATTTATTTATTAAATGAAATTTCAATTTTTTCATTAACAATGAATAAAGTTAAATCTATTTTAATGAAACAGTGTTTATATGACCAAAAGAATGCCGTAAACATGTGTCGCACTTATGTGCTAGCTATTAGGATCATTGCGAAAATTTAATTTAAATTATTCATTAAATGAAATTTCAATTTTTTCATTAACAATGCATAAAGTCAAATCTATTTTAATGAAATAGTGTTTATTTGACCAAATGCATGACGAAAACATGTGTCGCACTTAGGTGCTAGCCTTTAGGATTATTGCAAAAATTAAATTAAATTTATTTATTAAATGAAATTTCAATTATTTCATCAACAACACATAAAGTCGAAATTATTTGATTAAAATCGTGTTTATATGACCAAAAACATGCCGAAAACATGTGTCGCACTTAGGTGCTAGCCATTAGGTTCATTGCGAAAATTAAATTAAATTTATTTATTAAATGAAATTTCAATTTTTTCATTAACAATGCATAAAGTCAAATCTATTTTAATAAAATAGTGTTTATATGATCAAAAGCATGCCGAAAACATGTGTCGCTCTTAGGTGCTAGCTTTTAGGATCATTGCGAAAATTATATTTAATTTATTTATTAAATGAAATTTCAATTTTTTCATTAACAATGCATGAATTCAAATCTATTTTAATGAATTATTGTTTATATGACCAAAAGCATGCCGAAAACATGTGTCGCACTTAGGTGCTAGCTATTAGGATCATTGCGAAAATTAAATTAAATTTATTAATTAAATAAAATTTAAATTATTTCATCAACAACACATAAAGTCAAATTTATTTGATTAAAATCGTGTTTATACGACCAAAAACACGCTGAAAACATGTGTCGCACTCAGGTGCTAGCTGTTAGGATGATTGCGAAAATTAAATTAAATTTATTTATTATATGAAATTTCTATTTTTTCATTAACAATGCATAAAGTCAAATCTATTTTAATTAATTATTGTTTAAATGACCAAAAGCATGCCGAAAACATGTGTCGCACTTAGGTACTAGCCATTAGGATCATTGCGAAAATTAAATTAAATTTATATATTAAATGAAATTTCTATTTTTTCATTAACAATGCATAAAGACAAATCTATTTAAATAAAATGGTGTTTATATAACCAAAAGCATGCCGAAAAGATGTGTCGCACTTAGGTGCTAGATATTAGGATCATTGCGAAAATTAAATTAAATTTATTTATGAAATAAAATTTCTATTTTTTCATTAACAATGCATAAAGTCAAATCTATTTTAATAAAATAGTGTTTATATGACCAAAAGCATGCCGAAAACATGTGTCGCATTTAAGTGCTAGCTTTTAGGATCATTGCGAAAATTAAATTTAATTAATTTATTAAATGAAATTTCAATTTTTTCATTAACAATGCATAAAGTTAAATCCATTATAATGAAATCGTGTTAATACGATAAAAAGCATGCTGAAAACATGTGTCGCACTTAAGTGCTGTCTATTAGGATTATTGCGAAAATTAAATTTAATTTATTTAGTAAATGAAATTTCTATTTTTTAATTAATAATGCATTAAATAAAATCTATTTTATTGAAATCGTGTTCATATGACCAAAAGCATGCCAAAAACATGTGTCGCACTTAGGTTCTAGCCATTAGGATCATTGCGAAAAATAAATTTAATTTATTAATTAAATAAAATTTCATTTTTTTCATTAACAATGCATAAAGTCAAATTAATGTTATTGAAATAGTGTTTATATAAACAAAATCATGCCGAGAACATGTGTCGCACTTAGGTGCTAGCTGTTAGGATCATTGCGAAAATTAAATTAAATTAATTTATTAAATGAAATTTCAATTTTTTTATTAACAATGCTTAAAGTCAAATCTATTTTAATGAAATAGTATTTTAATGACCAAAAGCATGCCGAACACATGTGTCGCACTTAGGTGCTAGCTATTAGGATCATTGCGAAAATTAAATTAAATTTATTTATTACATGAAATTTCTATTTTTTCATTAACAATGTATAAAGTCAAATCTATTTAATTGAAATCGTGTTTATACGACCAAAATCATGCCGAAAACATGTGTCGCACTTAGATGCTAGCTATTAGGATCATTGCGAAAATTAAATTAAATTTATTTATTAAATGAAATTTCCATTTTTTCATTAACAATGCATAAAGTCAAATCAATTTTCATGAAATAGTGTTTATATGACCAAAAGAATGTCATAAACATGTATCGCACTCCGGTGCTAACTATTCGGATCATTGCGAAAATTTAATTTAATTTATTTATTAAATGAAATTTCAATTTTTTCAATAACAATTCATAAAGTCAAATCTATTTTCAATGAAATAGTGTTTATATGACCAAAAGCATACCGAAAACATGTGTCGCACTTAGGTGCCAGCTATTAGGATCTTTGCGAAAATTAAATTTAATTTATTTATTAAATGAAATTTCAATTTTTTCATTAACAATGTATAAAGTCAAATCTATTTTAATAAAACAGTGTTTATATGACCAAAAGAATGCCGTAAACATGTGTCGCATTTAGGTGGTAGCTATTAGGATCTTTGCGAAAATTAAATTTAATTTATTTACTAAATGAAATTTCAATTTTTTCATTAACAATTCATAAAGTCAAATCTATTTTAATGAAATAGTGTTTATATGACCAAAAGAATGCCGCAAACATGTGTCGCACTTAGGTGGTAGCTATTAGGATCATTGCGAAAATTTAATTTAATTTATTTATTAAATTAAATTTCAATTTTTTCATTAACAATGTATTAAGTCAAATCTATTTTAATGAAATCGTGTTTATATGACCAGAAGCATGCCGAAAACATGTGTCGCACTTAGGTGCTAGCTATCAGGATCATTGCGAAAATTAAATTAAATTTATTTATTAAATGAAGTTTCAATTTTTTCATTAACAATGCATAAAGTCAAATCTATTTTAATGAAATCGTGTTTATATGACCAAAAGCATGCGGAAAACATGTGTCGCACTCAGGTGCTGGCTATTAGGATCATTGCGAAAATTAAATTTAATCTATTTATTAAATGTAGTTTCAATTTTTTCATTAACAATGCATAAAGTCAAATCTATTTTAATGAAATCGTGTTTATATGACCAAAAGCATGCCGAAAACATGTGTCGCACTTAGGTGCTAGCTATCGGGATCATTGCGAAAATCAAATTTAATTTATTTATTAAATGAAGTCTCAATTTTTTCATTAACAATGCATAAAGTCAAATCTATTTTAATAAAATCGTATTTATATGACCAAAAGCATGCCGAAAACATGTGTCGCACTTGGGTGCTAGTTATCAGGATCATTGCGAAAATTAAATTTAATTTATTTATTAAATGAAGTTTCAATTTTTTCATTAACAATGCATAAAGGCAAATCTATTTTAGTAAAATAGTGTTTATATGACCAAAATCATGCGGAAAACATGTGTCGCACTTAGGTGCTAGCCATTAGGATCATTGCGAAAATTAAATTCAATTTATTTACTAAATTAAATTTCTATTTTTGCATTAGCAATGCATAAAGTTAAATCTTTTCTGATTAAATCGTGTTTATATGACCAAAAGCATGATGATAACAAGTGTCGCACTTAAGTGCCAGCTATTAGGATCATTGCGAAAATTAAATTAAATTTATTTAATACATGAAATTTCAATTTTTTTATTAACAATGTATAAAGTCAAATCTATTTTAATAAAATGGTGTTTATATGACCAAAAGTATGCCAAAAACATGTGTCGCACTTAGGTGCTACCTGTTAGGATCATTGCGAAAATTAAATTAAATTTATTTAATACATGAAATTTCAATTTTTTTATTAACAATGTATAAAGTCAAATCTATTTTAATAAAATAGTGTTTATATGACCAAAAGCTTGCCAAAAACATGTGTCGCACTTAGGTGCTAGCCATTAGGATCATTGCGAAAATTAAATTAAATTTATTTAATAAATGAAATTTCTGTTTTTTCATTAACAATGCATAAAGTCAAATCTATTTTAATAAAATAGTGTTAATATGACCAAAAACATGCCAAAAAAATGTGTCGCACTTAGGTGCTAGCTATTAGGATCGATGCGAAAAATAAATTAAATTTATTTATTAAATGAAATTTCTATTTTTTCATTAACAATGCATTAAATCAAATCCATTTTAATAAAATAGTGTTTATATGACCAAAAGCATGCCAAAAACATGTGTCGCACTTAGGTGCTACCTGTTAGGATCATTGCGAAAATTAAATTAAATTTATTTAATACATGAAATTTCAATTTTTTTATTAACAATGTATAAAGTCAAATCTATTTTAATAAAATAGTGTTTATATGACCAAAAGCTTGCCAAAAACATGTGTCGCACTTAGGTGCTAGCCATTAGGATCATTGCGAAAATTAAATTAAATTTATTTAATAAATGAAATTTCTGTTTTTTCATTAACAATGCATAAAGTCAAATCTATTTTAATAAAATGGTGTTAATA
This sequence comes from Ocypus olens, assembly GCA_910593695.2. NCBI lineage: Eukaryota > Metazoa > Arthropoda > Insecta > Coleoptera > Staphylinidae > Ocypus > Ocypus olens. The sequence continues at coordinate 36,267,020 of OU343060.1, forward strand.
TGACCAAAAACATGCCAAAAACATGTGTCGCACTTAGGTGCTAGCTATTAGGATCGATGCGAAAAATAAATTAAATTTATTTATTAAATGAAATTTCTATTTTTTCAATAACAATGCATTAAATCAAATCCATTTTAATAAAATAGTGTTTATATGACCAAAAGCATGGCGAAAACATGTGTCGCACTTAGGTGCAAGCTATTAGGATCATCGCGAAAATTAAATTAAATTTATTTATTAAATGAAATTTCAATTTTTTCATCAACAACACATTAAGTCGAGTTTGTTTGATTAAAATCGTGTTTATACGACCAAAAGCATGCCGAAATCATGTGTCGCACTTAGGTGCTAGCTATTAGGATTATTGCAAAAATTAAATTAAATTTATTTATTAAATGAAATTTCAATTTTTTCATCAAAAACACATAAAGTCGAATCCATCTTCATGAAATAGTGTTTATATGACCAAAAGAATGCCGTAAACATGTGTCGCACTTAGGTGCTCGCAATTAGGATCATTGCGAAAATTAAATTTAATTTATTGATTAAATGAAATTTCAATTTTTTCATAAACAATTCATAAAGTCAAATCTATTTTAATGAAATAGTGTTTATATGACCAAAAGAATGCCGAAAACATTTGTCGCACTTAGGTGCTAGCTATTAGGATCTTTGCGAAAATTAAATTAAATTTATTTATTAAATGAAATTCCAATTTTTTCATTAACAATGCATAAAGTCAAATCTTTTATTGAAATAGTGTTTATAAGACCAAAAGCATGCCGAAAACAAGTGTCGCACTTAGGTGCTAGCCATTAGGATCTTTGCGAAAATTAAATTTAATTTATTTATTAAATGAAATTTCAATTTTTTCATTAACAATGAATAAAGTCAAATCTACTTGCATGAAACAGTGTTTATATGACCAAAAGAATGCCGTAAACATGTGTCGCACTTATGTGCTAGCTATTAGGATCATTGCGAAAATTTAATTTAAATTATTTATTAAATGAAATTTCAATTTTTTCATTAACAATGCATAAAGTCAAATCTATTTTAATGAAATATTGTTTATTTGACCAAATGCATGCCGAAAACATGTGTCGCACTTAGGTGCTAGCCATTAGGATCATTGTGAAAATTAAATTAAATTTATTTATTAAATGAAATTTCAATTATTTCATCAACAACACATAAAGTCGAAATTATTTGATTAAAATCGTATTTATATGACCAAAAACATGTCGAAAAAATGTGTCGCACTTAGGTGCTAGCTATTGGCTTCATTGCGAAAATTAAATTTAATTTACTTATTAAATGAAATTTCTATTTTTTCATTAACAATGCATAAAGTCAAATCAATTTTATTGAAACAGTGTTTATTTAACCAAAAGCATGCCGAAAACGTGTGTCGCACTTAGGTGCTGGCCATTAGGATCATTGCGAAAATTAAATTTAGTTTATTTATTATATGAAATTTCTATTTTTTCAATAACAATGCATAAAGTTAAATCTATTTTAATAAAATCGTGTTAATACGACCAAAAGCATGCCGAAAACATGTGTCGCACTTAGGTGCTAGCTATTAGGGTCATTGCGAAAATTAAATTAAATTTATTTATTATATGAAATTTCTATTTTTTCATTAACAATGCAAAAAGTCAAATCAATTTTAATGAAACAGTGTTTATTTAACCTGAAGCATGCCGAAAAAATTGGTCGCACTCAGGTGCTAGCCATTATGGTCATTGCGAAAATAAAATTAAATTTATTTATTAAATGAAATTTCTATTTTTTCATTAACAATGCATAAAGTCAAATCTGTTTTAACGAAATCGTGTTAATGCGACCAAAATCATGCCGAAAACATGTGTCGAACTTAGGTGCTAGCCATTAGGATCATTGTGAAAATTAAATTTAATTTATTTATTAAATGAAATTTCAATTTTTTCACCAACAACACATAAAGTCGAATTTATTTGATTAAAATCGTGTTTATACGACCTGAGGCATGCCGAAAACATGTGTCGCACGTAAGTGTAAGCCATTAGGGTTAAAGCGAAAATTAAATTAAATTTATTTATTATATGAAATTTCTATTTTTTCATTAACAATGCATAAAGTCAAATCTATTTTAATGAAACAGTGTTTATTTAACCAAAAGCATTCCGAAAACATGTGTCGCACTTCGGTGCTAGCCATTAGGGTCATTGCGAAAATTAAATTAAATTTATTTATTAAATGAAATTTCAATTCTTTCAATAACAATGCAAAAAGTTAAATCTATTTTAATAAAATAGTTTTTATATGACCAAAAGTATGCCGAACACATATGTCGCACTTAGGTGCTGGCTATTAGGATCATTGCGAAAATTAAATTTAATTTATATATTAAATGAAATTTTAATTTTTTCATTAACAATGCATAAAGTCAAATCTATTTTAATGAAATAGTATTTATATGACCAAAAGCATGCCCAACACATGTGTCGCACTTAGGTGCTGGCTATTAGGATCATTGCGAAAATTAAATTTAATTTATTTATTAAATGAAATTTCAATTTTTTCATTAACAATGCATTAAGTCAAATCAATTTTAATTAAATAGTGTTTATATGACCAAAAGCATACCAAAAACATGTGTCGCACTTAGGTGCTAGCTATTAGGATCATTGCGAAGATTAAATTAAATTTATTTATTAAATGAAATTTCAATTTTTTCATTAACAATGCATAAAGTCAAAAATATTTTAATAAAATAGTGTTTATATGACCAAAAGCATGCCGAACAAATGTGTCGCACTTAGGTGCTGGCTATTAGGATCATTGCGAAATTTAAATTTAATTTATTTTTTAAATGAAATTTCAATTTTTTCATTAACAATGCATAAAGTCAAATCCATTTTAATTAAATAGTATTTATATGACCAAAAGCATACCAAAAACATGTGTCGCACTTAGGTGCTAGCTATTAGGATCATTGCGAAGATAAAATTAAATTTATTTATTAAATGAAATTTCTATTTTTTCATTAACAATGCATAAAGTCAAATCTGTTTTAACGAAATCGTGTTAATGCGACCAAAATCATGCCGAAAACATGTGTCGCACTTAGGTGCTAGCCATCAGGATCATTGCGAAAATTAAATTTAATTTATTTTTTGAATGAAATTTCAATTTTTTCATTAACAATGCATAAAGTCAAATCTATTTTAATGAAATAGTGTTTATCTGACCAAAAGCAAGCCAAAAACATGTGTTGCACTTAGGTGCTAGCTATTGGGTTCATTGCGAAAATTAAATTAAATGTATTTATTAAATGAAATTTCAATTTTTTCATTAACAATGCATAAAGTCAAAACTATTTTAATGAAACAGTAATCATTTAACCAAAAGCATGCGAAAAACATGTGTCGCACTTGGGTGCTAGCCATTAGGGTCATTGCGAAAATTAAATTAAATTTATTTATTATATGTAATTTCTTACTTTTCATTAAGAATGCATAAAGTTAAATCTATTTTAAAGAAATCGTGTTAATACGACCAAAAGCATGCCGAAAACATGTGTCGCACTTAGGTGCTGGCTATTAGGATCATTGCGAAAATTAAATTAAATTTATTAATTAAATGAAATTTTAATTTTTTCATTAACAATGCATAAAGTCAAATCTATTTTAATGAAATAGTGTTTATATGACCAAAAGCATGCCGAACACATGTGTAGCACTTAGGTGCTGGCTATTAGGATCATTGCGAAAATTAAATTAAATTTATTTATTAAATGAAATTTCATTTTTTTCATTAACAATGCATAAAGTCAAATCTATTTTAATGAATTATTGTTTATATGACCAAAAGCATGCCGAAAACATGTGTCGCACTTAGGTGCTAGCTATTAGGATCATTGCGAAAATTAAATTAAATTTATTAATTAAATGAAATTTAAATTATTTCATCAACAACACATAAAGTCAAATTTATTTGATTAAAATCGTGTTTATACGACTATAAACACGCTGAAAACATGTGTCGCACTCAGGTGCTAGCTGTTAGGATCATTGCGAAAATTAAATTAAATTTATTTATTAAATGAAATTTCAATTTCTTTATTAACAATGCTTAAAGTCAAATCTATTTTAATGAAATAGTGTTTATATGACCAAAAGTATGCCGAAAACATGTGTCGCACTTAGGTGCTAGCCATTAGGTTCATTGCGAAAATTAAATTAAATTTATTTATTAAATGAAATTTCTTTTTTTTTCATTAACAATGCATAAGACAAATCTATTTAAATAAAATGGTGTTTATATAACCAAAAGCATGCCGAAAACATGTGTCGCACTTGGGTACTAGCCATCAGGATCATTGCGAAAATTAAATTAAATTTATATATTAAATGAAATTTCTATTTTTTCATTAACAATGCATAAAGACAAATCTATTTAAATAAAATGGTGTTTATATAACCAAAAGCATGCCGAAAAGATGTGTCGGACTTAGGTGCTAGATATTAGGATCATTGCGAAAATTAAATTAAATTTATTTATTAAATAAAATTTCTTTTTTTTCATTAACAATGCATAAAGTCAAATCTATTTTAATAAAATAGTGTTTATATGACCAAAGGCATGCCGAAAACATGTGTCGCATTTAAGTGCTAGCTTTTAGGATCATTGCGAAAATTAAATTTAATTTATTTATTAAATGAAATTTCAATTTTTTCATTAACTATGCATAAAGTCAAATATATTTTAATAAAATAGTGTTCAAATGACCAAAATCATTCCGAAAACATGTGTCGCATTTAGGTGCTAGCTATTAGGATCATTGCGAAAATTAAATTAAATTTATTTATAAAATGAAATTTCAAATTTTCATTGACAATGCATAAAGTCAAATCTATTTTAATGAAACAGTGTTTATTTAACCAAAAGCATGCCGAAAACATGGGTCGCACTTAGGTGCTAGCCATAAGGATCATTGCGAAAATTAAATTTAATTTATTAATTAAATGAAATTTTAATTTTTTCATTAACAATGCATAAAGTCAAATTTATTTTAATGAAATAGTGTTTATATGACCAAAATCATACCGAAAACATGTGTCGCATATAGGTGCTAGCTATCAGGATCATAGCGAAGATTAAATTAAATTTATTTATTAAATGAAATTTCAATTTTTTCATTAACAATGCATAAAGTTAAATCCATTTTAATGAAATCGTGTTAATACGATAAAAATCATGCCGAAAACATGTGACGCACTTGGGTTCTAGCCATTAGGATCATTGCGAAAAATAAATTTAATTTATTAATTAAATAAAATTTCAGTTTTTTCATTAACAATGCATAAAGTCAAATCTATTTTAATGAAATAGTGTTTATTTGAGCAAAAGAATGCCGAAAACATGTGTCGCACTTAGGTGCTAGCCATTAGGATCTTTGCGAAAATTAAATTTAATTTATTTATTAAATGAAATTTAAATTTTTTCATTAGCAATGCTAAAGTCAAATCTATTTTAATGAAATAGTGTTTATATGACCAAAAGAATGCCGTAAACATGTGTCGCACTTAGGTGGTAGCTATTAGGATCATTGCGAAAATTAAATTTAATTTATTTATTAAACGAAATTTCAATTTTTTCATTACCGATGAGTAAAGTCAAATCTATTTTAATAAAACAGTGTTTATATGACCAAAAGCATGCTGAAAACATGTGTCGCACTTAGGTGCTAGCCATTAGGATCTTTGCGAAAATTAAATTTAATTTATTTATTAAATGAAATTTCAGTTTTTTCATTAACAATGCATAAAGTCAAATCTATTTTACTGAAATAGAGTTTATTTGACCAAAAGAATGCCGAAAACATGTGTCGCACTTAGGTGCTAGCTATTAGGATCATTGCGAAAATTAAATTTAATTTATTCATTAAATGAAATTTCAATTTTTTCATTAGCAATGCTAAAGTCAAATCTATTTTAATGAAATAGTGTTTATATGACCAAAAGAATGCCGTAAACATGTGTCGCACTTAGGTGGTAGCTATGAGGATCTTTGCGAAAATTAAATTTAATTTATTTATTAAACGAAATTTCAATTTTTTCATTAACAATGAGTAAAGTCAAATCTATTTTAATCAAACAGTGTTTATATGACCAAAAGAATGCCGTAAACATCTGTCGCACTTAGGTGCCAGCTATTAGGATCATTGCGAAAATTAAATTTAATTTATTTATTAAATGAAATTTCAATTTTTTCAATAACAATTCATAAAGTCAAATCTATTTTTAATGAAATAGTGTTTATATGACCAAAAGCATGCCGAAAACATGTGTCGCACTTAGGTGCCAGCTATTAGGATCTTTGCGAAAATTAAATTAAATTTATTTAATAAATGAAATTTCAATTTTTTCATTAACAATGTATAAAGTCAAATCTATTTTAATAAAACAGTGTTTATATGACCAAAAGAATGCCGTAAACATGTGTCGCATTTAGGTGGTAGCTATTAGGATCTTTGCGAAAATTAAATTTAATTTATTTACTAAATGAAATTTCAATTTTTTCATTAACAATTCATAAAGTCAAATCTATTTTAATGAAATAGTGTTTAAATGACCAAAAGAATGCCGCAAACATGTGTCGCACTTAGGTGGTAGCTATTAGGATCATTGCGAAAATTTAATTTAATTTATTTATTAAATGAAATTTCAATTTTTTCATTAACAATTCATAAAGTCAAATCTATTTTAATGAAATAGTGTTTATATGACCAAAAGCATGCCGAAAACATGTGTCGCACTTAGGTGCTATCCATTAGGATCATTGCAAAAATTGAATTTATTTTATCAATTAAATGAATTTTTAATTTTTTCATTAGCAATGCATAAAGTCAAATCTATTTTAATGAAATAGTGTTTATATGACCAAAAGAATGCCGAAAACATGTGTCGCACTTAGGTGCTAGCCATTAGGGTCTTTGCGAAAATTAAATTTAATTTATTTATTAAATGAAATTTAAATTTTTTCATTAACAATGCATAAAGTCAAATCTATTTTAATGAAACAGTGTTTATATGACCAAAAGAATGCCGCAAACATGTGTCGCACTTAGCTGGTAGCTATTAGGATCTTTGCGAAAATTTAATTTAATTTATTTATTAAATGAAATTTCAATTTTTTCATTAACAATGAATAAAGTCAAATCTATTTTCATGAAATAGTGTTTGTATGACCAAAAGCATGCCGAAAACATGTGTCGCACCTAGGTGCTATCCATTAGGATCATTGCAAAAATTGAATTTAATTTATCAATTAAATTAATTTTTAATTTTTTCATTAACAATGCATAAAGTCAAATCTATTTTAATGAAATAGTGTTTATATGACCAAAAGAATGCCGCAAACATGTGTCGCACTTAGGTGGTAGCTATTAGGATCATTGCGAAAATTTAATTTAATTTATTTATTAAATCAAATTTCAATTTTTTCATTAACAATTCATAAAGTCAAATCTGTTTTATTGAAATAGTGTTTATATGACCAAAAGCATGCCGAAAACATGTGTCGCACTTAGGTGCTAGCTATTAGGATCTTTGCGAAAATTTAATTTAATTTATTTATTAAATGAAATTTCAATTTTTTCATTAACAATGAATAAAGTCAAATCTATTTTATTGAAACAGTGTTTATATGACCAAAAGAATGACGTAAACATGTGTCGCACTTAGGTGGTAGCTATTAGGATCATTGCGAAAATTAATTTTAATTTATTTATTACATGAAATTTCAGTTTTTTCATTAACAATGAATAAAGTCAAATCTATTTTAATGAAACAGTGTTTATATGAAAAAAAGCATGCCGAAAACATGTGTCACACTTAGGTGCTAGCCATTAGGATCTTTGCGAAAATTAAATTTAATTTATTTATTAAATGAAATTTCAGTTTTTTCACTAACAATGCATAAAGTCAAATCTATTTTAATGAAATAGTGTTTATTTGACCAAAAGAATGCCGAAAACATGTGTCGCACTTAGGTGCTAGCTATTAGGATCATTGCGAAAATTAAATTTAATTTATTTATTAAATGAAATTTCAATTTTTTCATTAGCAATGCTAAAGTCAAATCTATTTTAACAAAACAGTGTTTATATGACCAAAAGAATGCCGTAAACATGTGTCGCACTTAGGTGCTAGCCATTAGGATCTTTGCGAAAATTAAATTTAATTTATTTATTAAATGAAATTTAAATTTTTTCATTAACAATGCATAAAGTCAAATCTATTTTAATGAAACAGTGTTTATATGACCAAAAGAATGCCGCAAACATGTGTCGCACTTAGCTGGTAGCTATTAGGATCATTGCGAAAATTTAATTTAATTTATTTATTAAATGAAATTTCAATTTTTTCATTAACAATGCATAAAGTCAAATCTATTTTCATGAAATAGTGTTTATATGACCAAAAGCATGCCGAAAACATGTGTCGCACCTAGGCGCTATCCATTAGGATCATTGCAAAAATTGAATTTAATTTATCAATTAAATGAATTTTTAATTTTTTCATTAGCAATGCATAAAGTCAAATCTATTTTAATGAAATAGTGTTTATATGACCAAAAGAATGCCGAAAACATGTGTCGCACTTAGGTGCTAGCCATTAGGATCTTTGCGAAAATTAAATTTAATTTATTTATTAAATGAAATTTAAATTTTTTCATTAACAATGCATAAAGTCAAATCTATTTTAATGAAACAGTGTTTATATGACCAAAAGAATGCCGCAAACATGTGTCGCACTTAGCTGGTAGCTATTAGGATCATTGCGAAAATTTAATTTAATTTATTTATTAAATGAAATTTCAATTTTTTCATTAACAATGCATAAAGTCAAATCTATTTTCATGAAATAGTGTTTATATGACCAAAAGCATGCCGAAAACATGTGTCGCACCTAGGTGCTATCCATTGGGATCATTGCAAAAATTGAATTTAATTTATCAATTAAATTAATTTTTAATTTTTTCATTAACAATGCATAAAGTCAAATCTATTTTAATGAAATAGTGTTTATATGACCAAAAGAATGCCGCAAACATGTGTCGCACTTAGGTGGTAGCTATTAGGATCATTGCGAAAATTTAATTTAATTTATTTATTAAATGAAATTTCAATTTTTTCATTAACAATTCATAAAGTCAAATCTGTTTTATTGAAATAGTGTTTATATGACCAAAAGCATGCCGAAAACATGTGTCGCACTTAGGTGCTAGCTATTAGGATCTTTGCGAAAATTTAATTTAATTTATTTATTAAATGAAATTTCAATTTTTTCATTAACAATGAATAAAGTCAAATCTATTTTATTGAAACAGTGTTTATATGACCAAAAGAATGCCGTAAACATGTGTCGCACTTAGGTGGTAGCTATTAGGATCATTGCGAAAATTAATTTTAATTTATTTATTACATGAAATTTCAGTTTTTTCATTAACAATGAATAAAGTCAAATCTATTTTAATGAAACAGTGTTTATATGAAAAAAAGCATGCCGAAAACATGTGTCGCACTTAGGTGCTAGCCATTAGGATCTTTGCGAAAATTAAATTTAATTTATTTATTAAATGAAATTCCAGTTTTTTCACTAACAATGCATAAAGTCAAATCTATTTTAATGAAATAGTGTTTATTTGACCAAAAGAATGCCGTAAACATGTCTCGCACTTAGGTGGTAGCTATTAGGATCATTGCGAAAATTAAATTTAATTTATTTATTAATTGAAATTTCAATTTTTTCATTAACAATGAATAAAGTCAAATCTATTTTAATGAAACAGTGTTTATATGACCAAAAGAATGCCGTAAACATCTGTCGCACTTAGGTGCCAGCTATTAGGATCTTCGCGAAAATTAGATTTTATTTATTTATTAAATGAAATTTCAATTTTTTCATTAACAATGCATAAAGTCAAATCTATTTTAATGAAATCGTGTTTATATGACCAAAAGCAAGCCGAAAACATGTGTCGCACTTAGGTGCTAGCTGTTAGGATCATTGCGAAAATTAAATATAATTTATTTATTATATGAAATTTCAATTTTTTCATCAACAACACATAAAGTCCAGTTTATTTGATTAAAATCGTGTTTATACGACAAAAAGCATGCCGAAATCATGTGTCGCACTTAGGTGCTGGCTATTAGGATCTTTGCGAAAATTTAATTTAATTTATTCATTAAATGAAATTTCAATTTTTTCATTAACAATGCATAAAGTTAAATCTATTTTAATGAAATAGTGTTTATATGACCAAAAGAATGCAGTAAACATGTGGCGCACTTAGGTGCTAGCTGTTAGGATCATTGCGAAAATTAAATGTTATTTATTTATTAAATGAAATTTCATTTTTTTCATTAACAATGAATAATTTAAATCTATTTTAATAAAATCGTGTTTATATGACCAAAAGCAAGCCGAAATCATGTGTCGCACTTAGGTGCTAGCTATTAGGATAATTGCGAAAATTAAATTTAATTAATTTATTAAACGAAATTTCAATTTTTTCATCAACAACACAAAAAGTCGAGTTTGTTTGATTAAAATCATGTTTATATAACCAAAAGCATGCCGAAAACATGTGTCGCACTTAGGTGCTAGCCATTGGGATCATTGCGAAAATTAAATTTAATTTATTTATTAAATGAAATATCTATTTTTTCATTAACAATGCATAAAGTTAAATCTATTTTAATGAAATCGTAATAATACGACCAAAAGCATGCCGAAAACATATGTCGCACTTAGGTGCTGGCTTTTAGGATCATTGCGAAAATTAAATTAAATTTATTTATTAAATGAAGTGTTAATTTTTTCATTAACAATGCATAAAGTCAAATCTATTTTAATGAAATAGTGTTTATATGACCAAAAGAATGCAGTAAACATGTGTCGCACTTAGGTGGTGGCTATTAGGATCATTGCGAAAATTAAATATAATTTATTTATTATATGAAATTTCAATTTTTTCATCAACAACACATAAAGTCCAGTTTATTTGATTAAAATCGTGTTTATACGACCAAAAGCATGCCGAAATCATGTGTCGCACTTAGGTGCTTGGTTTTAGGATCATTGCGAAAATTAAATTAAATTTATTTATTAAATGAAGTGTTAATTTTTTCATTAACAATGCATAAAGTCAAATCTATTTTAGTGAAATAGTGTTTAAATGACCAAAAGCATGCCGAAAACATGTGTCGCACTTAGGTGCTAGCCATTAGGATCATTGCAAAAATTAAATTTAATTTATTAATTAAATGAAATTTCAATTTTTTCATTAACAATGCATAAAGTCAAATCTATTTTAATGAAATATTGTTTATATGACCAAAAGCATGCCGAAAACAGGTGTGGCACTTAGGTGCTAGCTATTAGGATCATTGCGAAAATTAAATTTAATTTATTTATTAAATGAAATTTCCATTTTTTCATTAACAATGCATAAAGTCAATTTTTTTAAATGAAATATTGTTTATATGACCAAAAGCATGCCGAAAACATGTGTGGCACTTAGGTGCTAGCTTTTAGGAACATTGCGAAAATTAAATTTAATTTATTTATTAAATGAAATTTCAATTTTTTCAGTAACAATGGATAAAGTCAAATCTCTTTTAATGTAATATTGTTTATATGACCAAAAGTATGCCGAAAACATGAGTCGCACTTAGGTGCTAGCCATTAGGATCATTGCGAAAATTAAATTTAATTTATTTATTAAATGAAATTTCAATTTTTTCATTAACAATGCATAAAGTCAATTTTTTTTAATGAAATATTGTTTATTTGACCAAAAGCATGCCGAAAACATGTGTGGCACTTAGGTGCTAGCTATTAGGATCATTGCGAAAATTAAATTTAATTTATTTATTAAATGAAATTTCAATTTTTTCATTAACAATGTATTAAGTCAAATCTATTTTAATTAAATAGTGTTTATTTGCTCAAAAGAATGCCGAAAACATGTGTCGCACTTAGGTGCTAGCTATTAGGAACATTGCGAAAATTAAATTTAAATTATTTATTAAATGAAATTTAAATTTTTTCATTAGCAATGCATAAAGTCAGATCTATTTTAATGAAATAGTGTTTATATGACCAAAAGAATGCCGTGAACATGTGTCGCACTTAGGTGGTAGCTATTAGGATCATTGCGAAAATTAAATTTAATTTATTTATTAAATGAAATTTCAATTTTTTCATTAACAATGAATAAAGTCAAATCTATTTTAATATAACAATGTTTATATGACCGAAAGAATGCCGTAAACATGTGTCGCACTTAGGTGGTAGCTATTAGGATCATTGCGAAAATTACATTTAATTTATTTATTAAATGAAATTTCAATTTTTTCATTAACAATGCATAAAGTCAAATCTATTTTAATGAAATAGTATTTATTTGACCAAAAGCATGCCGAAAACATGTGTCGCACTTAGATGCAAGCTATTGGGATCTTTGCGAAAATTAAATTTAATTTATTTATTAAATGAAATTTAAATTTCTTCATTAACAATGCATAAAGTCAAATCTATTTTAATAAAATAGTGTTTATATGACCAAAAGAATTCCGCAAACATGTGTCGCTCTTAGGTGGTAGCTATTAGGATCACTGCGAAAATTAAATTAAATTTATTAATTAAATGAAATTTCAATTTTTTCATTAGCAATGCTTAAAGTCAAACCTAGTTTAATAAAATATTGTTTATATGACCGAAAGCATGACGAAAACATGTGTCGCACTTAGGTGCTAGCTATCAGGATCATTGCGAAAATTAAATTTAATTTATTTATTAAATGAAATTTCAATTTTTTCATCAACAATGCATAAAGTCAAATCTATTTTAATGAAACAGTGTTTATATGACCAAAAGAATGCCGTAAGCATGTGTCGCACTTAGGTGACAGCTATTAGGATCTTTGCGAAAATTAGATTTTATTTATTAATTAAATGAAATTTCAATTTTTTCATTAACAATGCATAAAGTCAAATCTATATTTTAATGAAATCGTGTTTATATGACCAAAAGCAAGCCGAAAACATGTGTCGCACTTAGGTGCTAGCCATTAGGATCATTGCAAAAATTAAATTTAATTTATTTATTAAATGAAATTTCAATTTTTTCATTAACAATGCATAAAGTCAAATCTATTTTAATAAAATATTGTTTATATGACCGAAAGCATGCCGAAAACACGTGTGGCACTTAGGTGCTAGCTATTAGGATCATTGCGAAAATTAAATTTAATTTATTTATTAAATGAAATTTCCATTTTTTCATTAACAATGCATAAAGTCAATTTTTTTAAATGAAATATTGTTTATATGACCAAAAGCATGCCGAAAACATGTGTGGCACTTAGGTGCTAGCTATTAGGATCATTGCGAAAATTAAATTTAATTTATTTATTAAATGAAATTTCAATTTTTTCAGTAACAATGGATAAAGTCAAATCTCTTTTAATGTAATATTGTTTATATGACCAAAAGCATGCCGAAAACACGAGTCGCACTTAGGTGCTAGTCATTAGGATCATTGCGAAAATTAAATTAAATTTATTTATTAAATGAAATTTCAATTTTTTCATTAACAATGCATAAAGTCAATTTTTTTAAATAAAATATTGTTTATTTGACCAAAAGCATGCGGAAAACATGTGTGGCACTTAGGTGCTAGCTATTAGGATCATTGCGAAAATTAAATTTAATTTATTTATTAAATGAAATTTAAATTTTTTCATTAACAATGCTTAAAGTCAAACCTATTTTAATAAAATATTGTTTATATGGCCGAAAGCATGACGAAAACATGTGTCGCACTTAGGTGCTAGCTATTAGGATCATTGCGAAAATTAAATTAAATTTATTTATTAAATGAAATTTCAATTTTTTCATCAACAATGCATAAAGTCGAATTTATTTGAATAATATCGTCTTTATACGACCATAAGCATGCCGAAAACATGTGTCGCACTTAGGTGCTGGCTATTAGGATCATTGCGAAAATTAAATTTAATTTATTAATTAAATGAAATTTCAATTTTTTCATTAACAATGCTTAAAGTCAAACCTAGTTTAATAAAATATTGTTTATATGACCAAAAGCATGACGAAAACATGTGTCGCACTTAGGTGCTAGCTATCAGGATCATTGCGAAAATTAAATTTAATTTATTTATTAAATGAAATTTCAATTTTTTCATTAGCAATGCTAAAGTCAAATCTATTTTAATGAAATAGTGTTTATATGACCAAAAGAATGCCGTAAACATGTGTCGCACTTAGGTGGTAGCTATTAGGATCATTGCGAAAATTAAATTTAAATTATTTATTAAATGAAATTTAAATTTTTTCATTAGCAATGCATAAAGACAAATCTATTTTAATGAAATAGTGTTTATATGACCTAAAGAATGCCGTAAACATGTGTAGCACTTAGGTGGTAGCTATTAGGATCATTGCGAAAATTAAATTTAATTTATTTATTAAATGAAATTTCAATTTTTTCATTAGCAATGCTAAAGTCAAATCTATTTTAATGAAATAGTGTTTATATGACCAAAAGAATGCCGTAAACATGTGTCGCACTTAGGTGGTAGCTATTAGGATCATTGCGAAAATTAAATTTAATTTATTTATTAAATGAAATTTCAATTTCTTCATTAACAATGAGTAAAGTCAAATCTATTTTAATGAAACAGTGTTTATATGACCAAAAGAATGCCGCAAACATGTGTCGCACTTAGGTGGTAGCTATTAGGATCATTGCGAAAATTTAATTTAATTTATTTATTAAATGAAATTTCAATTTTTTCATTAACAATTCATAAAGTCAAATCTATTTTATTGAAATAGTGTTTATATGACCAAAAGCATGCCGAAAACATGTGTCGTACTTAGGTGCTAGCTATAAGGATCTTTGCGAAAATTAAATTAAGTTTATCTATTAAATGAAATTTCAATTTTTTCATTAACAATGAATAAAGTAAAATCTATTTTAATGAAACAGTGTTTATATGAACAAAATTATGCCGTAAACATGTGTCGCACTTAGGTGGTAGCTATTAGGATCATTGCGAAAATTAAATTTAATTTATTTCTTAAATGAAATTTCAATTTTTTCATTAGCAATGCATAAAGTCAAATCTATTTTAATGAAATAGTGTTTATATGACCAAAAGAATGCAGTAAACATGTGTCGCACTTAGGTGGTAGCTATTAGGATCATTGCGAAAATTAAATTTAATTTATTTATTAAATGAAATTTCAATTTCTTCATTAACAATGAGTAAAGTCAAATCTATTTTAATGAAATAGTGTTTATATGACCAAAAGAATGCCGTAAACATGTGTCGCACTTAGGTGGTGGCTTTTAGGATCATTGCGAAAATTAAATTAAATTTATTTATTAAATGAAGTGTTAATTTTTTCATTAACAATGCATAAAGTCAAATCTATTTTAGTGAAATAGTGTTTAAATGACCAAAAGCATGCCGAAAACATGTGTCGCACTTAGGTGCTAGCCATTAGGATCATTGCAAAAATTAAATTTAATTTATTAATTAAATGAAATTTCAATTTTTTCATTAACAATGCATAAAGTCAAATCTATTTTAATGAAATATTGTTTATATGACCAAAAGCATGCCGAAAACATGTGTAGCACTTAGGTGCTAGCTATTAGGATCATTGCGAAAATTAAATTTAATTTATTTATTAAATGAAATTTCCATTTTTTCATTAACAATGCATAAAGTCAATTTTTTTAAATGAAATATTGTTTATATGACCAAAAGCATGCCGAAAACATGTGTGGCACTTAGGTGCTAGCTGTTAGGATCATTGCGAAAATTAAATATAATTTATTTATTATATGAAATTTCAATTTTTTTATCAACATCACATAAAGTCCAGTTTATTTGATTAAAATCGTGTTTATACGACCAAAAGCATGCCGAAATCATGTGTCGCACTTAGGTGCTGGCTTTTAGGATCATTGCGAAAATTAAATTAAATTTATTTATTAAATGAAGTGTTAATTTTTTCATTAACAATGCATAAAGTCAAATCTATTTTAGTGAAATAGTGTTTAAATGACCAAAAGCATGCCGAAAACATGTGTCGCACTTAGGTGCTAGCCATTAGGATCATTGCAAAAATTAAATTTAATTTATTAATTAAATGAAATTTCAATTTTTTCATTAACAATGCATAAAGTCAAATCTATTTTAATGAAATATTGTTTATATGACCAAAAGCATGCCGAAAACATGTGTGGCACTTAGGTGCTAGCTATTAGGATCATTGCGAAAATTAAATTTAATTTATTTATTAAATGAAATTTCCATTTTTTCATTAACAATGCATAAAGTCAATTTTTTTAAATGAAATATTGTTTATTTGACCAAAAGCATGCCGAAAACATGTGTGGCACTTAGGTGCTAGCTATTAGGATCATTGCAAAAATTAAATTTAATTTATTAATTAAATGAAATTTCAATTTTTTCATTAACAATGAGTAAAGTCAAATCTATTTTAATGAAATAGTGTTTATATGACCAAAAGAATGCCGTAAACATGTGTCGCACTTAGGTGGTGGCTTTTAGGATCATTGCGAAAATTAAACTAAATTTATTTATTAAATGAAGTGTTAATTTTTTCATTAACAATGCATAAAGTCAAATCTATTTTAGTGAAATAGTGTTTAAATGACCAAAAGCATGCCGAAAACATGTGTCGCACTTAGGTGCTAGCCATTAGGATCATTGCAAAAATTAAATTTAATTTATTAATTAAATGAAATTTCAATTTTTTCATTAACAATGCATAAAGTCAAATCTATTTTAATGAAATATTGTTTATATGACCAAAAGCATGCCGAAAACATGTGTCGCACTTAGGTGCTGGCTATTAGGATCATTGCGAAAATTAAATTTAATTTATTAATTAAATGAAATTTCAATTTTTTCATTAACAATGCTTAAAGTCAGACCTAGTTTAATAAAATATTGTTTATATGAACGAAAGCATGACGAAAACATGTGTCGCACTTAGGTGCTAGCTATCAGGATCATTGCGAAAATTAAATTTAATTTATTTATTAAATGAAATTTCAATTTCTTCATCAACAATGCATAAAGTCGAATTTATTTGAATAAAATCGTCTTTATACGACCATAAGCATGCCGAAAACATGTGTCGCACTTAGGTGCTAGCTATTAGGATCATTGCGAAAATTAAATTTAATTTATTTATTAAATGAAATTTCAATTTTTCCATTAACAATGCATAAAGTCAAATCTATTTTAATAAAATAGTGTTTATATGACCAAAAGCATGCCGAAGACATGTGTCGCACTTAGGTGCTAGCTGTTAGGATCATTGCGAAAATTAAATTTAATTTATTTATTAAATGAAATTTCAATTTTTTCATTAACAATGCATAAAGTCAAATCTATTTTAATGAAATAGTGCTCATTTGACCAAAATAATACCGAAAACATGTGTCGCACCTAGGTGCTAGCTATTAGGATCATTGCGAAAATTAAATTTACTTTATTTCTTAAATGAAATTTCAATTTTTTCATTAGCAATGCTAAAGTCAAATCTATTTTAATGAAATAGTGTTTATATGACCAAAAGAATGCCGTAAACATGTATCGCACTTAGGTGGTAGCTATTAGGATCATTGCGAAAATTAAATTTAATTTATTTATTAAATGAAATTTCAATTTTTTCATTAACAATGAGTAAAGTCAAATCTATTTTAATGAAACAGTGTTTATATGACCAAAAGCATGCCGAAAACATATGTCGCACTTAGGTGCTAGCTATTAGGATCTTTGCGAAAATTAAATTTAATTTATTTATTAAATGAAATTTCAATTTTTTCATTAACAATGAATAAAGTCAAATCTATTTTAATGAAACAGTGTTTATATGACCAAAAGAATGCCGTAAACATCTGTCGCACTTAGGTGCCAGCTAATAGGATCTTTGCGAAAATTAGATTTTATTTATTTATTAAATGAAATTTCAATTTTTTCATTAACAATGCAGAAAGTCAAATATATTTTAATGAAATCGTGTTTATATGACCAAAAGCAAGCCGAAAACATGTGTCGTACTTAGGTGCTAGCTGTTAGGATCATTGCGAAAATTAAATATAATTTATTTATTTTATGAAATTTCAATTTTTTCATCAACAACACATAAAGTCCAGTTTATTTGATTAAAATCGTGTTTATACGACCAAAAGCATGCCGAAATCATGTGTCGCACCTAGGTGCTGGCTATTAGGATCTTTGCGAAAATTTAATTTAATTTATTCATTAAATGAAATTTCAATTTTTTCATTAACAATGCATAAAGTTAAATCTATTTTAATGAAATAGTGTTTATATGACCAAAAGAATGCCGTAAACATGTGTCGCACTTAGGTGCTAGCTGTTGGGATCATTGCGAAAATTAAATGTAATTTATTTATTAAATGAAATTTAATTTTTTTCATTAACAATGAATAAAGTCAAATCTATTTTAATAAAATCGTGTTTATATGACCAAAAGCAAGCCGAAATCATGTGTCGCACTTAGGTGCTAGCTATTAGGATAATTGCGAAAATTAAATTTAATTAATTTATTAAATGAAATTTCAATTTTTTCATCAACAACACATAACATCGAGTTTGTTTCATTAAAATCATGTTTATATAACCAAAAGCATGCCGAAAACATGTGTCGCACTTAGGTGCTAGCCATTGGGATCATTGCGAAAATTAAATTAAATTTATTTATAAAATGAAGTGTTAATTTTTTCATTAACAATGCATAAAGACAAATCTATTTTAGTGAAATAGTGTTTAAATGACCAAAAGCATGCCGAAAACGTGTGTCGCACTTAGGTGCTAGCCATTAGGATCATTGCAAAAATTAAATTTAATTTATTAATTAAATGAAATTTCAATTTGTTCATTAACAATGCATAAAGTTAAATCTGTTTTAATGAAATAGTGTTTATATGACCAAAAGAATGCCGAAAACATGTGTCGCACTTAGGTGCTAGCTATTAGGATCTTTGCGAAAATTAAATTTAATTTATTTACTAAATGAAATTTCAATTTTTTCATTAACAATACATAAAGTCAAATCTATTTTAATGAAATAGTGTTTATATGACCAAAATAATGCCGCAAACATGTGTCGCACTTAGGTGGTAGCTATTAGGATCATTGCGAAAATTAAATTTTATTTATTTATTAAATGAAATTTCAGTTTTTTCATTAACAATGCATAAAGTCAAATCTATTTTAATAAAATAGTGTTTATTTGACCAAAAGAATGCCGAAAACCTGTGTCGCACTTAGGTGCTAGCTATTAGGATCATTGCGAAAATTAAATTTAATTTATTTATTAAATGAAATTTCAATTTTTTCAGTAACAATGGATAAAGTCAAATCTCTTTTAATGTAATATTGTTTATATGACCAAAAGTATGCCGAAAACATGAGTCGCACTTAGGTGCTAGCCATTAGGATCATTGCGAAAATTAAATTTAATTTATTTATTAAATGAAATTTCAATTTTTTCATTAACAATGCATAAAGTCAATTTTTTTTAATGAAATATTGTTTATTTGACCAAAAGCATGCCGAAAACATGTGTGGCACTTAGGTGCTAGCTATTAGGATCATTGCGAAAATTAAATTAAATTTATTTATTAAATGAAATTTCAATTTTTTCATTAACAATGTATTAAGTCAAATCTATTTTAATTAAATAGTGTTTATTTGCTCAAAAGAATGCCGAAAACATGTGTCGCACTTAGGTGCTAGCTATTAGGAACATTGCGAAAATTAAATTTAAATTATTTATTAAATGAAATTTAAATTTTTTCATTAGCAATGCATAAAGTCAGATCTATTTTAATGAAATAGTGTTTATATGACCAAAAGAATGCCGTAAACATGTGTCGCACTTAGGTGGTAGCTATTAGGATCATTGCGAAAATTAAATTTAATTTATTTATTAAATGAAATTTCAATTTTTTCATTAACAATGAATAAAGTCAAATCTATTTTAATATAACAGTGTTTATATGACCAAAAGAATGCCGTAAACATGTGTCGCACTTAGGTGGTAGCTATTAGGATCATTGCGAAAATTACATTTAATTTATTTATTAAATGAAATTTCAATTTTTTCATTAACAATGCATAAAGTCAAATCTATTTTAATGAAATAGTATTTATTTGACCAAAAGCATGCCGAAAACATGTGTCGCACTTAGATGCAAGCTATTGGGATCTTTGCGAAAATTAAATTTAATTTATTTATTAAATGAAATTTCAATTTCTTCATTAACAATGCATAAAGTCAAATCTATTTTAATAAAATAGTGTTTATATGACCAAAAGAATTCCGCAAACATGTGTCGCTCTTAGGTGGTAGCTATTAGGATCACTGCGAAAATTAAATTAAATTTATTAATTAAATGAAATTTCAATTTTTTCATTAGCAATGCTTAAAGTCAAACCTAGTTTAATAAAATATTGTTTATATGACCGAAAGCATGACGAAAACATGTGTCGCACTTAGGTGCTAGCTATCAGGATCATTGCGAAAATTAAATTTAATTTATTTATTAAATGAAATTTCAATTTTTTCATCAACAATGCATAAAGTCAAATCTATTTTAATGAAACAGTGTTTATATGACCAAAAGAATGCCGTAAGCATGTGTCGCACTTAGGTGCCAGCTATTAGGATCTTTGCGAAAATTAGATTTTATTTATTAATTAAATGAAATTTCAATTTTTTCATTAACAATGCATAAAGTCAAATCTATATTTTAATGAAATCGTGTTTATATGACCAAAAGCAAGCCGAAAACATGTGTCGCACTTAGGTGCTAGCCATTAGGATCATTGCAAAAATTAAATTTAATTTATTTATTAAATGAAATTTCAATTTTTTCATTAACAATGCATAAAGTCAAATCTATTTTAATAAAATATTGTTTATATGACCGAAAGCATGCCGAAAACACGTGTGGCACTTAGGTGCTAGCTATTAGGATCATTGCGAAAATTAAATTTAATTTATTTATTAAATGAAATTTCCATTTCTTCATTAACAATGCATAAAGTCAATTTTTTTAAATGAAATATTGTTTATATGACCAAAAGCATGCCGAAAACATGTGTGGCACTTAGGTGCTAGCTATTAGGATCATTGCGAAAATTAAATTTAATTTATTTATTAAATGAAATTTCAATTTTTTCAGTAACAATGGATAAAGTCAAATCTCTTTTAATGTAATATTGTTTATATGACCAAAAGCATGCCGAAAACACGAGTCGCACTTAGGTGCTAGCCATTAGGATCATTGCGAAAATTAAATTAAATTTATTTATTAAATGAAATTTCAATTTTTTCATTAACAATGCATAAAGTCAATTTTTTTAAATAAAATATTGTTTATTTGACCAAAAGCATGCGAAAAACATGTGTGGCACTTAGGTGCTAGCTATTAGGATCATTGCGAAAATTAAATTAAATTTATTTATTAAATGAAATTTAAATTTTTTCATTAACAATGCTTAAAGTCAAACCTATTTTAATAAAATATTGTTTATATGGCCGAAAGCATGACGAAAACATGTGTCGCACTTAGGTGCTAGCTATTAGGATCATTGCGAAAATTAAATTAAATTTATTTATTAAATGAAATTTCAATTTTTTCATCAACAATGCATAAAGTCGAATTTATTTGAATAATATCGTCTTTATACGACCATAGGCATGCCGAAAACATGTGTCGCACTTAGGTGCTGGCTATTAGGATCATTGCGAAAATTAAATTTAATTTATTAATTAAATGAAATTTCAATTTTTTCATTAACAATGCTTAAAGTCAAACCTAGTTTAATAAAATATTGTTTATATGACCGAAAGCATGACGAAAACATGTGTCGCACTTAGGTGCTAGCTAATAGGATCATTGCGAAAATTAAATTTAATTTATTTATTAAATGAAATTTCAATTTTTTCATTAACAATGCATAAAGTCAAATCTATTTTAATGAAATAGTGTTTATTTGACCAAAAGAATGCCGAAATCATGTGTCGCACTTAGGTGCTAGCTATTAGGATCATTGCGAAAATTAAATTTAATTTATTTCTTAAATGAAATTTCAATTTTTTCATTAGCAATGCTAAAGTCAAATCTATTTTAATGAAATAGTGTTTATATGACCAAAAGAATGCCGTAAACGTGTGTCGCACTTAGGTGGTAGCTATTAGAATCATTGCGAAAATTAAATTTAATTTATTTATTAAATGAAATTTCAATTTTTTCATTAACAATGAGTAAAGTCAAATCTATTTTAATGAAACAGTGTTTATATGACCAAAAGCATGCCGAAAACATATGTCGCACTTAGGTGCTAGCTATTAGGATCTTTGCGAAAATTAAATTTAATTTATTTATTAAATAAAATTTCAGTTTTTTCATTAACAATGCATAAAGTCAAATCTATTTTAATGAAATAGTGTTTATTTGACCAAAAGAATGCTGAAAACATGTGTCGCACTTAGGTGCTAGCTATTAGGATCATTGCGAAAATTAAATTTATTTTATTTCTTAAATGAAATTTCAATTTTTTCATTAGCAATGCTAAAGTCAAATCTATTTTAATGAAATAGTGTTTATATGACCAAAAGAATGCCGTAAACATGTGTCGCACTTAGGTGGTAGCTATTAGGATCATTGCGAAAATTAAATTTAATTTATTTATTAAATGAAAATTCAATTTTTTCATTAACAATGAGTAAAGTCAAATCTATTTTAATGAAACAGTGTTTATATAACCAAAAGCATGCCGAAAACATATGTCGCACTTAGGTGCTAGCTATTAGGATCTTTGCGAAAATTAAATTTAATTTATTTATTAAATGAAATTTCAGTTTTTTCATTAACAATGCATAAAGTCAAATCTATTTTAATGAAATAGTGTTTATTTGACCAAAAGAATGCCGAAAACATGTGTCGCACTTAGGTGGTAGCTATTAGGATTATTGCGAAAATTAAATTTAATTTATTTATTAAATTAAATTTCAATTTTTTCATTAACAATGAGTAAAGTCAAATCTATTTTAATGAAACAGTGTTTATATGACCAAAAGAATGCCGTAAACATGTGTCGCACTTAGGTGGTAGCTATTAGGATCATTGCGAAAATTAAATTTAATTTATTTATTAATTGAAATTTCAATTTTTTCATTAACAATGAATAAAGTCAAATCTATTTTAATGAAACAGTGTTTATATGACCAAAAGCAAGCTGAAAACATGTGTCGCACTTAGGTGCTAGCTGCTAGGATCATTGCGAAAATTAAATATAATTTATTTATTATATGAAATTTCAATTTTTTCATCAACAACACATAAAGTCCAGTTTATTTGATTAAAATCATGTTTATACGACCAAAAGCATGCCGAAATCATGTGTCGCACTTAGGTGCTGGCTATTAGGATCTTTGCAAAAATTTAATTTAATTTATTCATTAAATGAAATTTCAATTTTTTCATTAACAATGCATAAAGTTAAATCTATTTTAATGAAATAGTGTTTATATGACCAAAAGAATGCCGTAAACATGTGTCGCACTTAGGTGCTAGCTGTTAGGATCATTGCGAAAATTAAATGTAATTTATTTATTAAATTAAATATAATTTTTTTTATTAACAATGAATAAAGTCAAATCTATTTTAATGAAATCGTGTTTATATGACCAAAAGCAAGCCGAAATCATGTGTTGCACTTAGGTGGTAGCTATTAGGATATTTGCGAAAATTAAATTCAATTATATTATTAAATGAAATTTCAATTTTTTCATCAACAACACATAAAGTCGAGTTTGTTTGATTAAAATCATGTTTATATAACCAAAAGCATGCCGAAAACATGTGTCGCACTTAGGTGCTAGCCATTGGGATCATTGCGAAAATTAAATTTAATTTATTTATTAAACGAAATATCTATTTTTTCATTAACAATGCATAAAGTTAAATCTATTTTAATGAAATCGTGTTAATACGACCAATAGCATGCCGAAAACATATGTCGCACTCTGGTGCTGGCTTTTACGATCATTGCGAAAATTAAATTAAATTTATTTATTAAATGAAGTGTTAATTTTTTCATTAACAATGCATAAAGTCAAATCTATTTTAGTGAAATAGTGTTTAAATGACCAAAAGCATGCCGAAAACATGTGTCGCACTTAGGTGCTAGCCATTAGGATCACTGCAAAAATTAAATTTAATTTATTAATTAAATGAAATTTCAATTTTTTCATTAACAATGCATAAAGTTAAATCTGTTTTAATTAAATAGTGTTTATTTGTCCAAAAGAATGCCGAAAACATGTGTCGCACTTAGGTGCTAGCTATTAGGAACATTGCGAAAATTAAATTTAAATTATTTATTAAATGAAATTTAAATTTTTTCATTAGCAATGCATAAAGTCAAATCTATTTTAATGAAATAGTATTTATATGACCAAAAGAATGCCGTAAACATGTGTCGCACTTAGGTGGTAGCTATTAGGATCATTGCGAAAATTAAATTTAATTTATTTATTAAATGAAATTTAAATTTTTTCATTAACAATGAATAAAGTCAAATCTATTTTAATATAACAGTGTTTATATGACCAAAAGAATGCCGTAAACATGTGTCGCACTTAGGTGGTAGCTATTAGGATCATTGCGAAAATTACATTTAATTTATTTATTAAATGAAATTTCAATTTTTTCATTAACAATGCATAAAGTCAAATCTATTTTAATGAAATAATGTTTATTTGACCAAAAGCATGCCGAAAATATGTGTCGCACTTAGATTCAAGCTATTGGGATCTTTGCGAAAATTAAATTTAATTTATTTATTAAATGAAATTTCAATTTCTTCATTAACAATGCATAAAGTCAAATCTATTTTAATAAAATAGTGTTTATATGACCAAAAGAATGCCGCAAACATGTGTCGCTCTTAGGTGGTAGCTATTAGGATCTTTGCGAAAATTAAATTTAATTTATTTATTAAATGAAATTTCAGTTTTTTCATTAACAATGCATAAAGTCAAATCTATTTTAATGAAATAGTGTTTATATGACCAAAAGAATGCCGTAAACATGTGTCGCACTTAGGTGGTAGCTATTAGGATCATTGCGAAAATTAAATTAAATTTATTTATTAAATGAAATTTCAGTTTTTTCATTAACAATGCATAAAGTCAAATCTATTTTAATGAAATAGTGTTTACTTGACCAAAAGAATGCCGAAAACATGTGTCGCACTTAGGTGCTAGCTATTAGGATCATTGCGAAAATTAAATTTAATTTATTTCTTAAATGAAATTTCAATTTTTTCATTAGCAATGCTAAAGTCAAATATATTTTAATGAAATAGTGATTATATGACACTTAGATGGTAGCTATTAGGATCATTGCGAAAATTAAATTTAATTTATTTATTAAATGAAATTTCAATTTTTTCATTAACAATGAGTAAAGTCAAATCTATTTCAAGGAAACATTGTTTATATGACCAAAAGAATGCCGCAAACATGTGTCGCACTTAGGTGCTAGCTATTAGGATCTTTGCGAAAATTAAATTTAATTTATTTATTAAATGAAATTTCAATTTTTTCATTGACAATGAGTAAAGTCAAATCTATTTTAATGAAACAGTGTTTATATGACCAAAAGCATGCCGAAAACATGTGTCGCTCTTAGGTGCTAGCTATTAGGATCTTTGCGAAAATTAAATTTAATTTATTTATTAAATGAAATTTCAGTTTTTTCATTAACAATGCATAAAGTCAAATCTATTTTAATGAAATAGTGTTTATATGACCAAAAGAATGCCGTAAACATGTGTCGCACTTAGGTGGTAGCTATTAGGATCATTGCGAAAATTAAATTAAATTTATTTATTAAATGAAATTTCAATTTTTTCATTAACAATGAGTAAAGTCAAATCTATTTTAATGAAACAGTGTTTATATGACCAAAAGCATGCCGAAAACATATGTCGCACTTAGGTGCTAGCTATTAGGATCTTTGCGAAAATTAAATTTAATTTATTTATTAAATGAAATTTCAGTTTTTTCATTAACAATGCATAAAGTCAAATCTATTTTAATGAAATAGTGTTTATTTGACCAAAAGAATGCTGAAAACATGTGTCGCACTTAGGTGCTAGCTATTAGGATCATTGCGAAAATTAAATTTAATTTATTTCTTAAATGAAATTTCAATTTTTTCATTAGCAATGCTAAAGTCAAATCTATTTTAATGAAATAGTGTTTATATGACCAAAAGAATGCCGTAAACATGTGTCGCACTTAGGTGGTAGCTATTAGGATCATTGCGAAAATTAAATTTAATTTATTTATTAAATGAAATTTCAATTTTTTCATTAACAATGAGTAAAGTCAAATCTATTTTAATGAAACAGTGTTTATATGACCAAAAGCATGCCGAAAACATATGTCGCACTTAGGTGCTAGCTATTAGGATCTTTGCGAAAATTAAATTTAATTTATTTATTAAATGAAATTTTAGTTTTTTCATTAACAATGCATAAAGTCAAATCTATTTTAATGAAATAGTGTTTATTTGACCAAAAGAATGCCGAAAACATGTGTCGCACTTAGGTGGTAGCTATTAGGATCATTGCGAAAATTAAATTTAATTTATTTATTAAATGAAATTTCAATTTTTTCATTAACAATGAGTAAAGTCAAATCTATTTTAATGAAACAGTGTTTATATGACCAAAAGAATGCCGTAAACATGTGTCGCACTTAGGTGGTAGCTATTAGGATCATTGCGAAAATTAAATTTAATTTATTTATTAATTGAAATTTCAATTTTTTCATTAACAATGAATAAAGTCAAATCTATTTTAATGAAACAGTGTTTATATGACCAAAAGCAAGCCGAAAACATGTGTCGCACTTAGGTGCTAGCTGCTAGGATCATTGCGAAAATTAAATATAATTTATTTATTATATGAAATTTCAATTTTTTCATCAACAACACATAAAGTCCAGTTTATTTGATTAAAATCGTGTTTATACGACCAAAAGCATGCCGAAATCATGTGTCGCACTTAGGTGCTGGCTATTAGGATCTTTGCGAAAATTTAATTTAATTTATTCATTAAATGAAATTTCAATTTTTTCATTAACAATGCATAAAGTTAAATCTATTTTAATGAAATAGTGTTTATATGACCAAAAGAATGCCGTGAACATATGTCGCACTTAGGTGCTAGCTGTTAGGATCATTGCGAAAATTAAATGTAATTTATTTATTAAATGAAATTTAATTTTTTTCATTAACAATGAATAAAGTCAAATCTATTTTAATAAAATCGTGTTTATATGACCAAAAGCAAGCCGAAATCATGTGTCGCACTTAGGTGGTAGCTATTAGGATATTTGCGAAAATTAAATTCAATTAATTTATTAAATGAAATTTCAATTTTTTCATCAACAACACATATAGTCGAGTTTGTTTGATTAAAATCATGTTTATATAACCAAAAGCATGACGAAAACATGTGTCGCACTTAGGTGCTAGCCATTGGGATCATTGCGAAAATTAAATTTAATTTATTTCTAAACGAAAAAAAAACTAAAACTATATTGTTTAAGACAAACCAAGTGTTGCAAACCCCATCTACGTCAAATTTTGGTGGACATAAATGGCATTTCAGCAACAGCACAAAATTTCTCGGAATATTCCTTGATGAAACTCTAAATTTTAAAGAACACTTAGAATATCTATGTAGCAAACTAAGCAAAGTCTGTTACGCATTAAGAGTATTGTCTAGGACGGTAGAGAGCAACGTGACCAATCTGGTTTACGCAGCAAACTTTTGTTCACTTCTCAGGTATGGAATACTATTTTGGGGTCTATCTACTAATGCGGATCGGGCATTTATCATTCAGAAAAGGGCCATAAGAATTATTACTAAAATTAGTTCTCGTGATTCATGCAGAGGAGTATTTAAGATGAACAAACGTTTAACTTTGATGGGTGTATATGTACACGAGTGTGCCAAATTTTGGTTTAAAAACAAACATAAATTTGAGAAATGCGCCTCAACATCACTTCATTTAACAAGAAATTGTAGCTATAATTACCCAAACCATAGGCTAAATAAATTGGAAAAAGGTGCATATTATTCATGCTTAAAAATAATCAATCATCTTCCGAGTAGAGTTAAATCTATTAAAAATTATCCTGAATTTAAAAATATTGTATATAACCTGATATGTGAAGTTGAACCATACACAATAACTGAATTTTTTGATGTTAGATTAACTTAGCTTTTTAATTTTGTCTATTGTGCTTTGACTTGTTTCTGAAACCAAACATCCACTATTTTGTGTATTCTCGTATCTACAGAAATAAATGTATTATTATTATTATTATTATTATTATTATTATTTATTAAATGAAATATCTATTTTTTCATTAACAATGCATAAAGTTAAATCTATTTTAATGAAATCGTGTTAATACGACCAAAAGCATGCCGAAAACATATGTCGCACTTAGGTGCTGGCTTTTACGATCATTGCGAAAATTAAATTAAATTTATTTATTAAATGAAGTGTTAATTTTTTCATTAACAATGCATAAAGTCAAATCTATTTTAGTGAAATAGTGTTTAAATGACCAAAAGCATGCCGAAAACATGTGTCGCACTTAGGTGCTAGCCATTAGGATCATTGCAAAAATTAAATTTAATTTATTAATTAAATGAAATTTCAATTTTTTCATTAACAATGCATAAAGTTAAATCTGTTTTAATGAAATAGTGTTTATATGACCAAAAGAATGCCGAAAACATGTGTCGCACTTAGGTGCTAGCTATTAGGATCTTTGCGAAAATTTAATTTTATTTATTTATTAAATGAAATTTCAATTTTTTCATTAACAATTCATAAAGTCAAATCTATTTTAATGAAATAGTGTTTATATGACCAAAAGCATGCCGAAAAAATGTGTCGCACTTAGATGCAAGGTATTAGGATCATTGCGAAAATTAAATTTAATTTATTTATTAAATGAAATTTCAATTTTTTCATTAACAATGTATTAAGTCAAATCTATTTTAATTAAATAGTGTTTATTTGTCCAAAAGAATGCCGAAAACATGTGTCGCACTTAGGTGCTAGCTATTAGGAACATTGCGAAAATTAAATTTAAATTATTTATTAAATGAAATTTAAATTTTTTCATTAGCAATGCATAAAGTCAAATCTATTTTAATGAAATAGTGTTTATATGACCAAAAGAATGTCGTAAACATGTGTCGCACTTAGGTGGTAGCTATTAGGATCATTACGAAAATTAAATTTAATTTATTTATTAAATGAAATTTCAATTTTTTCATTAACAATGAATAAAGTCAAATCAATTTTAATATAACAGTGTTTATATGACCAAAAGAATGCCGTAAACATGTGTCGCACTTAGGTGGTAGCTATTAGGATCATTGCGAAAATTACATTTAATTTATTTATTAAATGAAATTTCAATTTTTTCATTAACAATGCATAAAGTCAAATCTATTTTAATGAAATAGTGTTTATTTGACCAAAAGCATGCCGAAAACATGTGTCGCACTTAGATGCAAGCTATTGGGATCTTTGCGAAAATTAAATTAAATTTATTTATTAAATGAAATTTCAATTTCTTCATTAACAATGCATAAAGTCAAATCTATTTTAATGAAATAGTGTTTATATGACCAAAAGAATGCCGCAAACATGTGTCGCTCTTAGGTGGTAGCTATTAGGATCATTGCGAAAATTAAATTTAATTTATTAATTAAATGAAATTTCCATTTTTTCATTAACAATGCTTAAAGTCAAACCTAGTTTAATAAAATATTGTTTATATGACCGAAAGCATGCCGAAAACATGTGTCGCACTTAGGTGCTAGCTGTTAGGATCATTGCGCAAATTAAATTTAATTTATTTATTAAATGAAATTTCAATTTTTTCATTAACAATGCATAAAGTCAAATCTATTTTAATGAAATAGTGTTTATTTGACCAAAATAATGCCGAAAACATGTGTCGCACTTAGGTGCTAGCTATTAGGATCATTGCGAAAATTAAATTTAATTTATTTCTTAAATAAAATTTCAATTTTTTCATTAGCAATGCTAAAGTCAAATCTATTTTAATGAAATAGTGTTTATATGACCAAAAGAATGCCGTAAACATGTGTCGCACTTAGGTGGTAGCTATTAGGATCATTGCGAAAATTAAATTTAATTTATTTATTAAATGAAATTTCTATTTTTTCATTAACAATGAGTAAAGTCAAATCTATTCTAATGAAACAGTGTTTATATGACCAAAAGCATGCCGAAAACACATGTCGCACTTAGGTGCTAGCTATTAGGATCTTTGCGAAAATTAAATTTAATTTATTTATTAAATGAAATTTCAGTTTTTTCATTAACAATGCATAAAGTCAAATCTATTTTAATGAAATAGTGTTTATTTGACCAAAAGAATGCCGAAAACATGTGTCGCACTTAGGTGGTAGCTATTAGGATCATTGCGAAAATTAAATTTAATTTATTTATTAAATGAAATTTCAATTTTTTCATTAACAATGAGTAAAGTCAAATCTATTTTAATGAAATAGTGTTTATATGACCAAAAGAATGCCGTAAACATGTGTCGCACTTAGGTGGTAGCTATTAGGAACATTGCGAAAATTAAATTTAATTTATTTATTAATTGAAATTTCAATTTTTTCATTAACAATGAATAAAGTCAAATCTATTTTAATGAAAAAGTGTTTATATGACCAAAAGCAAGCCGAAAACATGTGTCGCACTTAGGTGCTAGCTGCTAGGATCATTGCGAAAATTAAATATAATTTATTTATTATATGAAATTTCAATTTTTTCATCAACAATACATAAAGTCCAGTCTATTTGATTAAAATCGTGTTTATACGACCAAAAGCATGCCGAAATCATGTGTCGCACTTAGGTGCTGGCTATTAGGATCTTTGCGAAAATTTAATTTAATTTATTCATTAAATGAAATTTCAATTTTTTCATTAACAATGCATAAAGTTAAATCTATTTTAATGAAATAGTGTTTATATGACCAAAAGAATGCCGTAAATATGTGTCGCACTTAGGTGCTAGCTGTTAGGATCATTGCGAAAATTAAATGTAATTTATTTATTAAATGAAATATAATTTTTTTTATTAACAATGAATAAAGTCAAATCTATTTTAATAAAATCGTGTTTATATGACCAGAAGCAAGCCGAAATCATGTGTCGCACTTAGGTGGTAGCTATTAGGATATTTGCGAAAATTAAATTCAATTATATTATTAAATGAAATTTCAATTTTTTCATCAACAACACATAAAGTCGAGTTTGTTTGATTAAAATCATGTTTATATAACCAAAAGCATGCCGAAAACATGTGTCGCACTTAGGTGCTAGCCATTAGGATCATTGCAAAAATTAAATTTAATTTATTAATTAAATGAAATTTCAATTTTTTCATTAACAATGCATAAAGTTAAATCTGTTTTAATTAAATAGTGTTTATTTGTCCAAAAGAATGCCGAAAACATGTGTCGCACTTAGGTGCTAGCTATTAGGAACATTGCGAAAATTAAATTTAAATTATTTATTAAATGAAATTTAAATTTTTTCATTAGCAATGCATAAAGTCAAATCTTTTTTAATGAAATAGTATTTATATGACCAAAAGAATGCCGTAAACATGTGTCGCACTTAGGTGGTAGCTATTAGGATCATTGCGAAAATTAAATTTAATTTATTTATTAAATGAAATTTCCATTTTTTCATTAACAATGCATAAAGTCAAATCTATTTTAATGAAATAATGTTTATTTGACCAAAAGTATGCCGAAAACATGTGTCGCACTTAGATTCAAGCTATTGGGATCTTTGCGAAAATTAAATTTAATTTATTTATTAAATGAAATTTCAATTTCTTCATTAACAATGCATAAAGTCAAATCTATTTTAATAAAATAGTGTTTATATGACCAAAAGAATGCCGCAAACATGTGTCGCTCTTAGGTGGTAGCTATTAGGATCTTTGCGAAAATTAAATTTCATTTATTTATTAAATGAAATTTCAATTTTTTCAATAACAATGAATAAAGTCAAATCTATTTTAATGAAACTGTGTTTATATGACCAAAAGAATGCCGTAAACATGTGTCGCACTTAGGTGGTAGCTATTAGGATCATTGCGAAAATTAAATTAAATTAATTTATTAAATGAAATTTCAGTTTTTTCATTAACAATGCATAAAGTCAAATCTATTTTAATGAAATAGTGTTTACTTGACCAAAAGAATGCCGAAAACATGTGTCGCACTTAGGTGCTAGCTATTAGGATCATTGCGAAAATTAAATTTAATTTATTTCTTAAATGAAATTTCAATTTTTTCATTAACAATGAATAAAGTCAAATCTATTTCAATGAAACATTGTTTATATGACCAAAAGAATGCCGCAAACATGTGTCGCACTTAGGTGGTAGCTATTAGGATCATTGCGAAAATTAAGATTAATTTATTTATTAAATGAAATTTCAATTTTTTCATTAATAATGAGTGAAGTCAAATCTATTTTAATGAAACAGTGTTTATATGACCAAAAGCATGCCGAAAACATGTGTCGCTCTTAGGTGCTAGCTATTAGGATCTTTGCGAAAATTAAATTTAATTTATTTATTAAATGAAATTTCAGTTTTTTCATTAACAATGCATAAAGTCAAATCTATTTTAATGAAATAATGTTTATTTGACCAAAAGAATGCCGAAAACATGTGTCGCACTTAGGTGGTAGCTATTAGGATCATTGCGAAAATTAAATTTAATTTATTTATTAAATGAAATTTCAATTTTTTCATTAACAATGCATAAAGTCAAATATATTTTAATGAAATAGTGTTTATATGACTAAAAGAATGCCGTAAACATGTGTCGCACTTAGATGGTAGCTATTAGGATCATTGCGAAAATTAAATTCAATTTATTTATTAAATGAAATTTCAATTTTTTCATTAACAATGAGTAAAGTCAAAACTATTTCAATGAAACATTGTTTATATGACCAAAAGAATGCCGCAAACATGTGTCGCACTTAGGTGGTAGCTATTAGGATCATTGCGAAAATTAAATTTAATTTATTTATTAAATGAAATTTCAATTTTTTCATTAATAATGAGTGAAGTCAAATCTATTTTAATGAAACAGTGTTTATATGACCAAAAGCATGCCGAAAACATGTGTCGCTCTTAGGTGCTAGCTATTAGGATCTTTGCGAAAATTAAATTTAATTTATTTATTAAATGAAATTTCAGTTTTTTCATTAACAATGCATAAAGTCAAATCTATTTTAATGAAATAATGTTTATTTGACCAAAAGAATGCCGAAAACATGTGTCGCACTTAGGTGGTAGCTATTAGGATCATTGCGAAAATTAAATTTAATTTATTTATTAAATGAAATTTCAATTTTTTCATTAACAATGCATAAAGTCAAATATATTTTAATAAAATAGTGTTTATATGACTAAAAGAATGCCGTAAACATGTGTCGCACTTAGATGGTAGCTATTAGGATCATTGCGAAAATTAAAATCAATTTATTTATTAAATGAAATTTCGATTTTTTCATTAACAATGCATAAAGTCAAATCTATTTTAATGAAATAATGTTTATTTGACCAAAGCATGCCGAAAATATGTGTCGCACTTAGATTCAAGCTATTGGGATCTTTGCGAAAATTAAATTTAATTTATTTATTAAATGAAATTTCAATTTCTTCATTAACAATGCATAAAGTCAAATCTATTTTAATAAAATAGTATTTATATGACCAAAAGAATGCCGCAAACATGTGTCGCTCTTAGGTGGTAGCTATTAGGATCTTTGCGAAAATTAAATTTAATTTATTTATTAAATGAAATTTCAGTTTTTTCATTAACAATGCATAAAGTCAAATCTATTTTAATGAAATAGTGTTTATATGACCAAAAGAATGCCGTAAACATGTGTCGCACTTAGGTGGTAGCTATTAGGATCATTGCGAAAATTAAATTAAATTTATTTATTAAATGAAATTTCAGTTTTTTCATTAACAATGCATAAAGTCAAATCTATTTTAATGAAATAGTGTTTACTTGACCAAAAGAATGCCGAAAACATGTGTCGCACTTAGGTGCTAGCTATTAGGATCATTGCGAAAATTAAATTTAATTTATTTCTTAAATGAAATTTCAATTTTTTCATTAGCAATGCTAAAGTCAAATATATTTTAATGAAATAGTGATTATATGACACTTAGATGGTAGCTATTAGGATCATTGCGAAAATTAAATTTAATTTATTTATTAAATGAAATTTCAATTTTTTCATTAACAATGAGTAAAGTCAAATCTATTTCAATGAAACATTGTTTATATGACCAAAAGAATGCCGCAAACATGTGTCGCACTTAGGTGCTAGCTATTAGGATCTTTGCGAAAATTAAATTTAATTTATTTATTAAATGAAATTTCAATTTTTTCATTGACAATGAGTGAAGTCAAATCTATTTTAATATAACGGTGTTTATATGACCAAAAGCATGCCGAAAACATGTGTCGCTCTTAGGTGCTAGCTATTAGGATCTTTGCGAAAATTAAATTTAATTTATTTATTAAATGAAATTTCAGTTTTTTCATTAACAATGCATAAAGTCAAATCTATTTTAATGAAATAGTGTTTATATGACCAAAAGAATGCCGTAAACATGTGTCGCACTTAGGTGGTAGCTATTAGGATCATTGCGAAAATTAAATTTAATTTATTTATTAAATGAAATTTCAATTTTTTCATTAACAATGAGTAAAGTCAAATCTATTTTAATGAAACAGTGTTTATATGACCAAAAGCATGCCGAAAACATATGTCGCACTTAGGTGCTAGCTATTAGGATCTTTGCGAAAATTAAATTTAATTTATTTATTAAATGAAATTTCAGTTTTTTCATTAACAATGCATAAAGTCAAATCTATTTTAATGAAATAGTGTTTATTTGACCAAAAGAATGCTGAAAACATGTGTCGCACTTAGGTGCTAGCTATTAGGATCATTGCGAAAATTAAATTTAATTTATTTCTTAAATGAAATTTCAATTTTTTCATTAGCAATGCTAAAGTCAAATCTATTTTAATGAAATAGTGTTTATATGACCAAAAGAATGCCGTAAACATGTGTCGCACTTAGGTGGTAGCTATTAGGATCATTGCGAAAATTAAATTTAATTTATTAATTAAATGAAATTTCAATTTTTTCATTAACAATGAGTAAAGTCAAATCTATTTTAATGAAACAGTGTTTATATGACCAAACGCATGCCGAAAATATATGTCGCACTTAGGTGCTAGCTATTAGGATCTTTGCGAAAATTAAATTTAATTTATTTATTAAATGAAATTTTAGTTTTTTCATTAACAATGCATAAAGTCAAATCTATTTTAATGAAATAGTGTTTATTTGACCAAAAGAATGCCGAAAACATGTGTCGCACTTAGGTGGTAGCTATTAGGATCATTGCGAAAATTAAATTTAATTTATTTATTAAATGAAATTTCAATTTTTTCATTAACAATGAGTAAAGTCAAATCTATTTTAATGAAACAGTGTTTATATGACCAAAAGAATGCCGTAAACATGTGTCGCACTTAGGTGGTAGCTATTAGGATCATTGCGAAAATTAAATTAAATTTATTTATTAATTGAAATTTCAATTTTTTCATTAACAATGAATAAAGTCAAATCTATTTTAATGAAACAGTGTTTATATGACCAAAAGCAAGCCGAAAACATGTGTCGCACTTAGGTGCTAGCTGCTAGGATCATTGCGAAAATTAAATATAATTTATTTATTATATGAAATTTCAATTTTTTCATCAACAACACATAAAGTCTAGTTTATTTGATTAAAATCGTGTTTATACGACCAAAAGCATGCCGAAATCATGTGTCGCACTTAGGTGCTGGCTATTAGGATCTTTGCGAAAATGTAATTTAATATATTCATTAAATGAAATTTCAATTTTTTCAATAACAATGCATAAAGTTAAATCTATTTTAATTAAATAGTGTTTATATGACCAAAAGAATGCCGTGAACATATGTCGCACTTAGGTGCTAGCTGTTAGGATCATTGCGAAAATTAAATGTAATTTATTTATTAAATGAAATTTAATTTTTTTCATTAACAATGAATAAAGTCAAATCTATTTTAATAAAATCGTGTTTATATGACCAAAAGCAAGCCGAAATCATGTGTCGCACTTAGGTGGTAGCTATTAGGATATTTGCGAAAATTAAATTCAATTAATTTATTAAATGAAATTTCAATTTTTTCATCAACAACACATATAGTCGAGTTTGTTTGATTAAAATCATGTTTATATAACCAAAAGCATGACGAAAACATGTGTCGCACTTAGGTGCTAGCCATTGGGATCATTGCGAAAATTAAATTTAATTTATTTCTAAACGAAAAAAAAAACTAAAACTATATTGTTTAAGACAAACCAAGTGTTGCAAACCCCATCTTTGTCAAATTTTGGTGGACATAAATGGCATTTCAGCAACAGCACAAAATTTCTCGGAATATTCCTTGATGAAACACTAAATTTTAAAGAACACTTAGAATATCTATGTAGCAAACTAAGCAAAGTCTGTTACGCATTAAGAGTATTGTCTAGGACGGTAGAGAGCAACGTGACCAATCTGGTTTACGCAGCAAACTTTTGTTCACTTCTCAGGTATGGAATACTATTTTGGGGTCTATCTACTAATGCGGATCGGGCATTTATCATTCAGAAAAAAAAATTTCAATTTTTTCATTAACAATGCATAAAGTCAAATCTATTTTAATGAAATAGTGTTTATTTGACCAAAATAATGCCGAAAACATGTGTCGCACGTAGGTGCTAGCTATTAGGATCATTGCGAAAATTAAATTTAATTTATTTCTTAAATGAAATTTCAATTTTTTCATTAGCAATGCTAAAGTCAAATCTATTTTAATGAAATAGTGTTTATATGACCAAAAGAATGCCGTAAACATGTGTCGCACTTAGG
This sequence comes from Ocypus olens, assembly GCA_910593695.2. Classification (NCBI taxonomy): domain Eukaryota; kingdom Metazoa; phylum Arthropoda; class Insecta; order Coleoptera; family Staphylinidae; genus Ocypus; species Ocypus olens. Next base: position 36,304,340 of record OU343060.1, read on the forward strand.
TGGTAGCTATTAGGATCATTGCGAAAATTAAATTTAATTTATTTATTAAATGAAATTTCAATTTTTTCATTAACAATGAGTAAAGTCAAATTTATTCTAATGAAACAGTGTTTATATGACCAAAAGCATGCCGAAAACACATGTCGCACTTAGGTGCTAGCTATTAGGATCTTTGCGAAAATTAAATTTAATTTATTTATTAAATGAAATTTCAGTTTTTTCATTAACAATGCATAAAGTCAAATCTATTTTAATGAAATAGTGTTTATTTGACCAAAAGAATGCCGAAAACATGTGTCGCACTTAGGTGGTAGCTATTAGGATCATTGCGAAAATTAAATTTAATTTATTTATTAAATGAAATTTCAATTTTTTCATTAACAATGAGTAAACTCAAATCTATTTTAATGAAATAGTGTTTATATGACCAAAAGAATGCCGTAAACATGTGTCGCACTTAGGTGGTAGCTATTAGGAACATTGCGAAAATTAAATTTAATTTATTTATTAATTGAAATTTCAATTTTTTCATTAACAATGAATAAAGTCAAATCTATTTTAATGAAAAAGTGTTTATATGACCAAAAGCAAGCCGAAAACATGTGTCGCACTTAGGTGCTAGCTGCTAGGATCATTGCGAAAATTAAATATAATTTATTTATTATATGAAATTTCAATTTTTTCATCAACAACACATAAAGTCCAGTTTATTTGATTAAAATCGTGTTTATACGACCAAAAGCATGCCGAAAACATGTGTCGCACTTAGGTGCTAGCCATTGGGATCATTGCGAAAATTAAATTTAATTTATTTATTAAATGAAATATCTATTTTTTCATTAACAATGCATAAAGTTAAATCTATTTTAATGAAATCGTGTTAATACGACCAATAGCATGCCGAAAACAGATGTCGCACTTAGGTGCTGGCTTTTACGATCATTGCGAAAATTAAATTAAATTTATTTATTAAATGAAGTGTTAATTTTTTCATTAACAATGCATAAAGTCAAATCTATTTTAGTGAAATAGTGTTTAAATGACCAAAAGCATGCCGAAAACATGTGTCGCACTTAGGTGCTAGCCATTAGGATCATTGCAAAAATTAAATTTAATTTATTAATTAAATGAAATTTCAATTTTTTCATTAACAATGCATAAAGTTAAATCTGTTTTAATTAAATAGTGTTTATTTGTCCAAAAGAATGCCGAAAACATGTGTCGCACTTAGGTGCTAGCTATTAGGAACATTGCGAAAATTAAATTTAAATTATTTATTAAATGAAATTTAAATTTTTTCATTAGCAATGCATAAAGTCAAATCTTTTTTAATGAAATAGTTTTTATATGACCAAAAGAATGCCGTAAACATGTGTCGCACTTAGGTGGTAGCTATTAGGATCATTGCGAAAATTAAATTTAATTTATTTATTAAATGAAATTTCCATTTTTTCATTAACAATGCATAAAGTCAAATCTATTTTAATGAAATAATGTTTATTTGACCAAAAGCATGCCGAAAACATGTGTCGCACTTAGATTCAAGCTATTGGGATCTTTGCGAAAATTAAATTTCATTTATTTATTAAATGAAATTTCAATTTTTTCAATAACAATGAATAAAGTCAAATCTATTTTAATGAAACTGTGTTTATATGACCAAAAGAATGCCGTAAACATGTGTCGCACTTAGGTGGTAGCTATTAGGATCATTGCGAAAATTAAATTAAATTTATTTATTAAATGAAATTTCAGTTTTTTCATTAACAATGCATAAAGTCAAATCTATTTTAATGAAATAGTGTTTACTTGACCAAAAGAATGCCGAAAACATGTGTCGCACTTAGGTGCTAGCTATTAGGATCATTGCGAAAATTAAATTTAATTTATTTCTTAAATGAAATTTCAATTTTTTCATTAACAATGAATAAAGTCAAATCTATTTCAATGAAACATTGTTTATATGACCAAAAGAATGCCGCAAACATGTGTCGCACTTAGGTGGTAGCTATTAGGATCATTGCGAAAATTAAATTTAATTTATTTATTAAATGAAATTTCAATTTTTTCATTAATAATGAGTGAAGTCAAATCTATTTTAATGAAACAGTGTTTATATGACCAAAAGCATGCCGAAAACATGTGTCGCTCTTAGGTGCTAGCTATTAGGATCTTTGCGAAAATTAAATTTAATTTATTTATTAAATGAAATTTCAGTTTTTTCATTAACAATGCATAAAGTCAAATCTATTTTAAAGAAATAATGTTTATTTGACCAAAAGAATGCCGAAAACATGTGTCGCACTTAGGTGGTAGCTATTAGGATCATTGCGAAAATTAAATTTAATTTATTTTTTAAATGAAATTTCATTTTTTTCATTAACAATGAGTAAAGTCAAATCTATTTTAATAAAACAGTGTTTATATGACCAAAAGAATGCCGTAAACATGTGTCGCACTTAGGTGGTAGCTATTAGGATCATTGCGAAAATTAAATTTAATTTATTTATTAATTGAAATTTCAATTTTTTCATTAACAATGAATAAAGTCAAATCTATTTTAATGAAACAGTGTTTATATGACCAAAAGAATGCCGTGAACATGTGTCGCACTTAGGTGCCAGCTATTAGGATCTTTGCGAAAATTAGATTTTATTTATTTATTAAATGAAATTTCAATTTTTTCATTAACAATGCATAAAGTCAAATCTATTTTAATGAAATCGTGTTTATATGACCAAAAGCAAGCCGAAAACATGTGTCGCACTTAGGTGCTAGCTGTTAGGATCATTGCGAAAATTAAATATAATTTATTTATTATATGAAATTTCAATTTTTTCATCAACAACACATAAAGTCCAGTTTATTTGATGAAAATCGTGTTTATACGACCAAAAGCATGCCGAAATCATGTGTCGCACTTAGGTGCTGGCTATTAGGATCTTTGCGAAAATTTAATTTAATTTATTCATTAAATGAAATTTCAATTTTTTCATTAACAATGCATAAAGTTAAATCTATTTTAATGAAATAGTGTTTATATGACCAAAAGAATGCCGTAAACATGTGTCGCACTTAGGTGCTAGCTGTTAGGATCATTGCGAAAATTAAATGTAATTTATTTATTAAATGAAATTTAATTTTTTTCATTAACAATGAATAAAGTCAAATCTATTTTAATAAAATCGTGTTTATATGACCAAAAGCAAGCCGAAATCATGTGTCGCACTTAGGTGCTAGCCATTGGGATCATTGCGAAAATTAAATTTAATTTATTTATTAAATGAAATATCAATTTTTTCATTAACAATGCATAAAGGTAAATCTATTTTAATGAAATCGTGTTAATACGACCAAAAGCATGCCGAAAACATATCTCGCACTTAGGTGCTGGCTTTTAGGATCATTGCGAAAATTAAATTAAATTTATTTATTAAATGAAGTGTTAATTTTTTCATTAACAATGCATAAAGTCAAATCTATTTTAGTGAAATAGTGTTTAAATGACCAAAAGCATGCCGAAAACATTTGTCGCACTTAGGTGCTAGCCATTAGGATCATTGCAAAAATTAAATTTAATTTATTAATTAAATAAAATTTCAATTTTTTCATTAACAATGCATAAAGTTAAATCTGTTTTAATTAAATAGTGTTTATGTGACCAAAAGCATGCCGAAAAAATGTGTCGCACTTAGATGCAAGCTATTAGGATCATTGCGAAAATTAAATTTTATTTATTTATTAAATGAAATTTCTATTTTTTCATTAACAATTCATAAAGTCAAATCTATTTTAATGAAATAGTGTTTATATGACCAAAAGCATGCCGAAAAAATGTGTCGCACTTAGATGCAAGCTATTAGGATCATTGCGAAAATTAAATTTAATTTATTTATTAAATGAAATTTCAATTTTTTCATTAACAATGTATTAAGTCAAATCTATTTTAATTAAATAGTGTTTATTTGTCCAAAAGAATGCCGAAAACATGTGTCGCACTTAGGTGCTAGCTATTAGGAACATTGCGAAAATTAAATTTAAATTATTTATTAAATGAAATTTAAATTTTTTCATTAGCAATGCATAAAGTCAAATCTATTTTAATGAAATAGTGTTTATATGACCAAAAGAATGCCGTAAACATGTGTCGCACTTAGGTGGTAGCTATTAGGATCATTGCGAAAATTAAATTTAATTTATTTATTAAATGAAATTTCAATTTTTTCATTAACAATGAATAAAGTCAAATCTATTTTAATATAACAGTGTTTATATGACCAAAAGAATGCCGTAAACATGTGTCGCACTTAGGTGGTAGCTATTAGGATCATTGCGAAAATTACTTTTAATTTATTTATTAAATGAAATTTCAATTTTTTCATTAACAATGCATAAAGTCAAATCTATTTTAATGAAATAGTGTTTATTTGACCAAAAGCATGCCGAAAACATGTGTCGCACGTAGATGCAAGCTATTGGGATCTTTGCGAAAATTAAATTTAATTTATTTATTAAATGAAATTTCAATTTCTTCATTAACAATGCATAAAGTCAAATCTATTTTAATTAAATAGTGTTTATATGACCAAAAGAATGCCGCAAACATGTGTCGCTCTTAGGTGGTAGCTATTAGGATCATTGCGAAAATTAAATTTTATTTATTTATTAAATGAAATTTCAATTTTTTCATTAACAATGCATAAAGTCAAATCTATTTTCATTAAATAGTGTTTATATGACCAAAAGCATGCCGAAAACATGTGTCGCACTTAGGTGCTATCCATTAGGATCATTGCAAAAATTAAATTTAATTTATCAATTAAATGAATTTTTAATTTTTTCATTAACAATGCATAAAGTCAAATCTATTTTAATGAAATAGTGTTTATATGACCAAAAGAATGCCGAAAACATGTGTCGCACTTAGGTGCTAGCCATTAGGATCTTTGCGAAAATTAAATTTAATTTATTTATTAAATGAAATTTCAATTTTTTCATTAACAATGCATAAAGTCAAATCTATTTTAATGAAACAGTGTTTATATGACCAAAAGAATGCCGCAAACATGTGTCGCACTTAGGTGGTAGCTATTAGAATCATTGCGAAAATTTAATTTTATTTATTTATTAAATGAAATTTCAATTTTTTCATTAACAATTCATAAAGTCAAATCTATTTTATTGAAATAGTGTTTATATGACCAAAAGCATGCTGAAAACATGTGTCGCATTTAGGTGCTAGCTATTAGGATCTTTGCGAAAATTAAATTTAATTTATTTATTAAATGAAATTTCAATTTTTTCAATAACAATGAATAAAGTCAAATCTATTTTAATGAAACAGTGTTTATATGACCAAAAGAATGCCGTAAACATGTGTCGCACTTAGGTGGTAGCTATTAGGATCATTGCGAAAATTAAATTTAATTTATTTATTAAATGAAATTTCAGTTTTTTCATTAACAATGCATAAAGTCAAATCTATTTTAATGAAATAGTGTTTACTTGACCAAAAGAATGCCGAAAACATGTGTCGCACTTAGGTGGTAGCTATTGGGATAATTGCGAAAATTAAATTTAATTTATTTATTAAATGAAATTTCAATTTTTTCATCAACAACACATAAAGTCGAGTTTGTTTGATTAAAATCATGTTTATATAACCAAAAGCATGCCGAAAACATGTGTCGCACTTAGGTGCTAGCCATTAGGATCTTTGCGAAAATTAAATTTAATTTATTTATTAAATGAAATTTCAATTTTTTCAATAACAATGAGTAAAGTCAAATCTATTTTAATGAAACAGTGTTTATATGACCAAAAGCATGCCGAAAACATGTGTCGCTCTTAGGTGCTAGCTTTTAGGATCTTTGCGAAAATTAAATTAAATTTATTTATTAAATGAAATTTCAGTTTTTTCATTAACAATGCATAAAGTCAAATCTATTTTATTGAAATAGTGTTTATTTGACCAGAAGAATGCCGAAAACATGTGTCGCACTTAATTGGTAGCTATTAGGATCATTGCGAAAATTAAATTTAATTTATTTATTAAATGAAATTTCAATTTTTTCATTAACAATGAGTAAAGTCAAATCTATTTTAATGAAACAGTGTTTATATGACCAATAGAATGCCGTAAACATGTGTCGCACTTAGGTGCCAGCTATTAGGATCTTTGCGAAAATTAGATTTTATTTATTTATTAAATGAAATTTCAATTTTTTCATTAACAATGCATAAAGACAAATCTATTTTAATGAAATCGTGTTTATATGACCAAAAGCAAGCCGAAAACATGCGTCGCACTTAGGTGCTAGCTGTTAGGATCATTGCGAAAATTAAATATAATTTATTTATAATATGAAATTTCAATTTTTTCATCAACAACACATAAAGTCCAGTTTATTTGATTAAAATCGTGTTTATACGACCAAAAGCATGCCGAAATCATGTGTTGCACTTAGGTGCTGCCTATTAGGATCTTTGCGAAAATTTAATTTAATTTATTCATTAAATGAAATTTCAATTTTTTCATTAACAATGCATAAAGTTAAATCTATTTTAATGAAATAGTGTTTATATGACCAAAAGAATGCCGTAAACATGTGTCGCACTTAGGTGCTAGCTGTTAGGATCATTGCGAAAATTAAATGTAATTTATTTATTAAATGAAATTTAATTTTTTTCATTAACAATGAATAAAGTCAAATCTATTTTAATAAAATCGTGTTTATATGACCAAAAGCAATCCGAAATCATGTGTCGCACTTAGGTGCTAGCTATTGGGATAATTGCGAAAATTAAATTTAATTAATTTATTAAATGAAATTTCAATTTTTTCATCAACAACACATAAAGTCGAGTTTGTTTGATTAAAATCATGTTTATATAACCAAAAGCATGCCGAAAACATGTGTCGCACTTAGGTGCTAGCCATTAGGATCTTTGCGAAAATTAAATTTAATTTATTTATTAAATGAAATTTCAATTTTTTCATTAACAATGAATAAAGTCAAATCTATTTTAATAAAACAGTGTTTATATGACCAAAAGAATGCCGTAAACATGTGTCGCACTTAGGTGGTAGCTATTAGGATCATTGCGAAAATTACATTTAATTTATTTATTAAATGAAATTTCAGTTTTTTCATTAACAATGCATAAAGTCAAATCTATTTTAATGAAATAGTGTTTATTTGACCAAAAGAATGCCGTAAACATGTGTCGCACTTAGGTGGTAGCTATTAGGATCATTGCGAAAATTAAATTTAATTTATTTATTAATTGAAATTTAAATTTTTTCATTAACAATGAATAAAGTCAAATCTATTTTATTGAAACAGTGTTTATATGACCAAAAGAATGCCGTAAACATGTGTCGCACTTAGGTGGTAGCTATTAGGATCATTGCGAAAATTACATTTAATTTATTTATTAAATGAAATTTCAATTTTTTCATCAACAATGCATAAAGTCAAATCTATTTTAATGAAATAGTATTTATTTGACCAAAAGCATGCCGAAAACATGTGTCGCACTTAGATGCAAGCTATTAGGATCTTTGCGAAAATTAAATTTAATTTATTTATTAAATGAAATTTCAATTTCTTCATTAACAATGCATAAAGTCAAATCTATTTTAATGAAATAGTGTTTATATGACCAAAACCAAAAGAATGCCGAAAATATGTGTGGCACTTAGGTGCTAGCCATTAGGATTTTTGCGAAAATTAAATTTAATTTATTTATTAAATGAAATTTCATTTTTTTCATTAACAATGCATAAAGTCAAATCTATTTTAATGAAACAGTGTTTATATGACCAAAAGAATGCCGCAAACATGTGTCGCACTTAGGTGGTAGCTATTAGGATCATTGCAAAAATTTAATTTAATTTATTTATTAAATGAAATTTCAATTTTTTCATTGACAATTCATAAAGTCAAATCTATTTTATTGAAATAGTGTTTATATGACCAAAAGCATGCCGAAAACATGTGTCGCACTTAGGTGCTAGCAATTAGGATCTTTGCGAAAATTAAATTTAATTTATTTATTAAATAAAATTTCAATTTTTTCATTAACAATGAATAAAGTCCAATCTATTTTAATGAAACAGTGTTTATATGACCAAAAGAATGCCGTAAACATGTGTCGCACTTAGGTGGTAGCTATTAGGATCGTTGCGAAAATTAAATTTAATTTATTTATTAAATGAAATTTCAGTTTTTTCATTAACAATGCATAAAGTCAAAACTATTTTAATGAAATAGTGTTTATTTGACCAAAAGAATGCCGAAAACATGTGTCGCACTTAGGTGCTAGCTATTAGGATCATTGCGAAAATTAAATTTAATTTATTTCTTAAATGAAATTTCAATTTTTTCATTAGCAATGCTAAAGTCAAATCTATTTTAATGAAATAGTGTTTATATGACCAAAAGAATGCCGTAAACATGTGTCGCACTAAGGTGGTAGCTATTAGGATCATTGCGAAAATTAAATTTAATTTATTTATTAAATGAAATTTCAATTTTTTCATTAACAATGAGTAAAGTCAAATCTATTTTAATGAAACAGTGGTTATATGACCAAAAGCATGCCGAAAACATGTGTCGCATTTAGGTGGTAGCTATTAGGATCATTGCGAAAATTAAATTTAATTTATTTATTAAATGAAATTTCAATTTTTTCATTAACAAAGAGTAAAGTCAAATCTATTTTAATGAAACAGTGTTTATATGACCAAAACATGCCGAAAACATGTGTCGCACTTAGGTGCTAGCTATTAGGATCTTTGCGAAAATTAAATTTAATTTATTTATTAAATGAAATTTAATTTTTTTCATTAACAATGAATAAAGTCAAATCTATTTTAATAAAATCGTGTTTATATGACCAAAAGCAAGCCGAAATCATGTGTCGCACTTAGGTGCTAGCTATTAGGATAATTGCGAAAATTAAATTTAATTAATTTATTAAATGAAATTTCAATTTTTTCAACAACACATAAAGTCGAGTTTGTTTGATTAAAATCATGTTTATATAACCAAAAGCATGCCGAAAACATGTGTCGCACTTAGGTGCTAGCCATTGGGATCATTGAGAAAATTAAATTTAATTTATTTATTAAATGAAATATCAATTTTTTCATTAACAATGCATAAAGTTAAATCTATTTTAATGAAATCGTGTTAATACGACCAAAAGCATGCCGAAAACATATGTCGCACTTAGGTGCTGGCTTTTAGGATCATTGCGAAAATTAAATTAAATTTATTTATTAAAGGAAGTGTTAATTTTTTCATTAACAATGCATAAAGTCAAATCTATTTTAGTGAAATAGTGTTTAAATGACCAAAAGCATGCCGAAAACATGTGTCGCACTTAGGTGCTAGCCATTAGGATCATTGCAAAAATTAAATTTAATTTATTAATTAAATGAAATTTCAATTTTTTCATTAACAATGCATAAAGTTAAATCTGTTTTAATGAAATAGTGTTTATATGACCAAAAGAATGCCGAAAACATGTGTCGCACTTAGGTGCTAGCTATTAGGACCTTTGCGAAAATTAAATTTAATTTATTTACTAAATAAAATTTCAATTTTTTCATTAACAATTCATAAAGTCAAATCTATTTTAATGAAATAGTGTTTATATGACCAAAAGAATGCCGAAAACATGTGTCGCACTTAGGTGCTAGCTATTAGGATCTTTGCGAAAATTAAATTTAATTTATTTACTTAATGAAATTTCAATTTTTTCATTACCAAATCATAAAGTCAAATCTCTTTTATTGAGATAGTGTTTATTTGACCAAAAGAATGCCGAAAACATGTGTCGCACTTAGGTGGTAGCTATTAGGATCATTGCGAAAATGACATTTAATTTATTTATTAAATGAAATTTCAATGTTTTCATTAACAATGCATAAAGTTAAATCTATTTTAATGAAATCGTGTTAATACGACCAAAAGCATGCCGAAAACATATGTCGCACTTAGGTGCTGGCTTTTAGGATCATTGCGAAAATTAAATTAAATTTATTTATTAAAGGAAGTGTTAATTTTTTCATTAACAATGCATAAAGTCAAATCTATTTTAGTGAAATAGTGTTTAAATGACCAAAAGCATGCCGAAAACATGTGTCGCACTTAGGTGCTAGCCATTAGGATCATTGCGAAAATTAAATTTAATTTATTTATTAAATGAAATTTCATTTTTTTCATTAACAATGTATTAAGTCAAATCTATTTTAATGAAATAGTGTTTATTTGTCCAAAAGAATGCCGAAAACATGTGTCGCACTTAGGTGCTATCTATTAGGAACATTGCGAAAATTAAATTTAAATTATTTATTAAATGAAATTTAAATTTTTTCATTAGCAATGCAATAAAGTCAAATCTATTTTAATAAAATAGTGTTTATATGACCAAAAGAATGCCGTAAACATGTGTCGCACTTAGGTGGTAGCTATTAGGATCATTGCGAAAATTAAATTTAATTTATTTATTAAATGAAATTTCAATTTTTTCATTAACAATGAATAAAGTCAAATCTATTTTAATGAAACAGTGTTTATATGACCAAAAGAATGCCGTAAACATGTGTCGCACTTAGGTGGTAGCTATTAGGATCATTGCGAAAATGACATTTAATTTATTTATTAAATGAAATTTCAATGTTTTCATTAACAATGCATAAAGTCAAATCTATTTTAATGAAATAGTGTTTATTTGACCAAAAGCATTCAGAAAACATGTGTCGCACTTAGATGCAAGCTATTAGGATCTTTGCGAAAATTAAATTTAAATTATTTATTAAATGAAATTTAAATTTTTTTATTAGCAATGCATAAAGTCAAATCTATTTTAATGAAATAGTGTTTATATGACCAAAAGAATGCCGTAAACATGTGTCGCACTTAGGTGGTAGCTATTAGGATCATTGCGAAAATTAAATTTAATTTATTTATTAAATGAAATTTCAGTTTTTTCATTAACAATGCATAAAGTCAAATCTATTTTAATGAAATAGTGTTTAAATGACCAAAAGAATGCCGAAAACATGTGTCGCACTTAGGTGGTAGCTATTAGGATCATTGCGAAAATTAAATTTAATTTATTTATTAAATGAAATTTCAATTTTTTCATTAACAATGAGTAAAGTCAAATCTATTTTAATGAAACAGTGTTTATATGACCAAAAGCATGCCGAAAACATGTGTCGCTCTTAGGTGCTAGCTTTTAGAATCTTTGCGAAAATTAAATTTAATTTATTTATTAAATGAAATTTCAGTTTTTTCATTAACAATGCATAAAGTCAAATCTATTTTATTGAAATAGTGTTTATTTGACCAAAAGAATGCCGAAAACATGTGTCGCACTTAATTGGTAGCTATTAGGATCATTGTGAAAATTAAATTTAATTTATTTATTAAATGAAATTTCAATTTTTTCATTAACAATGAGTAAAGTCAAATCTATTTTAATGAAACAGTGTTTATATGACCAATAGAATGCCGTAAACATGTGTCGCACTTAGGTGCCAGCTATTAGGATCTTTGCGAAAATTAGATTCTATTTATTTATTAAATGAAATTTCAATTTTTTCATTAACAATGCCTAAAGTCAAATCTATTTTAATGAAATCGTGTTTATATGACCAAAAGCAAGCCGAAAACATGCGTCGCACTTAGGTGCTAGCTGTTAGGATCATTGCGAAAATTAAATATAATTTATTTATAATATGAAATTTCAATTTTTCATCAACAACACATAAAGTCCAGTTTATTTGATTAAAATCGTGTTTATACGACCAAAAGCATGCCGAAATCATGTGTTGCGCTTAGGTGCTGGCTATTAGGATCTTTGCGAAAATTTAATTTAATTTATTCATTAAATGAAATTTCAATTTTTTCATTAACAATGCATAAAGTTAAATCTTTTTTAATGAAATAGTGTTTATATGACCAAAAGAATGCCGTAAACATGTGTCGCACTTAGGTGCTAGCTGTTAGGATCATTGCGAAAATTAAATGTAATTTATTTATTAAATGAAATTTAATTTTTTTCATTAACAATGAATAAAGTCAAATCTATTTTAATAAAATCGTGTTTATATGACCAAAAGCAATCCGAAATCATGTGTCGCACTTAGGTGCTAGCTATTGGGATAATTGCGAAAATTAAATTTAATTAATTTATTAAATGAAATTTCAATTTTTTCATCAACAACACATAAAGTCGAGTTTGTTTGATTAAAATCATGTTTATATAACCAAAAGCATGCCGAAAACATGTGTCGCACTTAGGTGCTAGCCATTAGGATCTTTGCGAAAATTAAATTTAATTTATTTATTAAATGAAATTTCAATTTTTTCATTAACAATGAATAAAGTCAAATCTATTTTAATAAAACAGTGTTTATATGACCAAAAGAATGCCGTAAACATGTGTCGCACTTAGGTGGTAGCTATTAGGATCATTGCGAAAATTAAATTTAATTTATTTATTAAATGAAATTTCAGTTTTTTCATTAACAATGCATAAAGTCAAATCTATTTTAATGAAATAGTGTTTATTTGACCAAAAGAATGCCGTAAACATGTGTCGCACTTAGGTGGTAGCTATTAGGATCATTGCGAAAATTAAATTTAATTTATTTATTAATTGAAATTTAAATTTTTTCATTAACAATGAATAAAGTCAAATCTATTTTATTGAAACAGTGTTTATATGACCAAAAGAATGCCGTAAACATGTGTCGCACTTAGGTGGTAGCTATTAGGATCATTGCGAAAATTACATTTAATTTATTTATTAAATGAAATTTCAATTTTTTCATCAACAATGCATAAAGTCAAATCTATTTTAATGAAATAGTATTTATTTGACCAAAAGCATGCCGAAAACATGTGTCGCACTTAGATGCAAGCTATTAGGATCTTTGCGAAAATTAAATTTAATTTATTTATTAAATGAAATTTCAATTTCTTCATTAACAATGCATAAAGTCAAATCTATTTTAATGAAATAGTGTTTATATGACCAAAAGAATGCCGAAAATATGTGTGGCACTTAGGTGCTAGCCATTAGGATTTTTGCGAAAATTAAAATTAATTTATTTATTAAATGAAATTTCATTTTTTTCATTAACAATGCATAAAGTCAAATCTATTTTAATGAAACAGTGTTTATATGACCAAAAGAATGCCGCAAACATGTGTCGCACTTAGGTGGTAGCTATTAGGATCATTGCAAAAATTTAATTTAATTTATTTATTAAATGAAATTTCAATTTTTTCATTGACAATTCATAAAGTCAAATCTATTTTATTGAAATAGTGTTTATATGACCAAAAGCATGCCGAAAACATGTGTCGCACTTAGGTGCTAGCTATTAGGATCTTTGCGAAAATTAAATTTAATTTATTTATTAAATAAAATTTCAATTTTTTCATTAACAATGAATAAAGTCCAATCTATTTTAATGAAACAGTGTTTATATGACCAAAAGAATGCCGTAAACATGTTTCGCACTTAGGTGCTATCTGTTAGGATCATTGCGAAAATTAAATGTAATTTATTTATTAAATGAAATTTAATTTTTTTCATTAACAATGAATAAAGTCAAATCTATTTAAATAAAATCGTATTTATATGACCAAAAGCAAGCCAAAATCATGTGTCGCACTTAGGTGCTAGCTATTAGGATAATTGCGAAAATTAAATTTAATTAATTTATTAAATGAAATTTCAATTTTTTCATCAACAACACATAAAGTCGCGTTTGTTTGATTAAAATCATGTTTATATAACCAAAAGCATGCCGAAAACATGTGTCGCACTTAGGTGCTAGCCAATGGGATCATTGCGAAAATTAAATTAAATTTATTTAATAAATGAAGTGTTAATTTTTTCATTAACAATGCATAAAGTCAAATCTATTTTAGTAAAATAGTAATTAAATGACCAAAAGCATGCCGAAAACATGTGTCGCACTTAGGTGCTAGCCATTAGGATCATTGCAAAAATTAAATTTAATTTATTAATTAAATGAAATTTCAATTTTTTCATTAACAATGCATAAAGTTAAATCTGTTTTAATGAAATAGTGTTTATATGACCAAAAGAATGCCGAAAACATGTGTCGCACTTAGGTGCTAGCTATTAGGATCTTTGCGAAAATTAAATTTAATTTATTTACTAAATGAAATTTTAATTTTTTCATTAACAATTCATAAAGTCAAATCTATTTTAATGAAATAGTGTTTAAATGACCAAAAGAATGCCGCAAACATGTGTCGCACTTAGGTGGTAGCTATTAGGATCATTGCGAAAATTTAATTTAATTTATTTATTAAATGAAATTTCATTTTTTTCATTAACAATTCATAAAGTCAAATCTATTTTATTGAAATAGTATTTATATGACCAAAAGCATGCCGAAAACATGTGTCGCACTAAGGTGCTAGCTATTAGGATCTTTGCGAAAATTAAATTTAATTTATTTATTAAATGAAATTTCAATTTTTTCATTAACAATGAATAAAGTCTAATCTATTTTAATTAAACAGTGTTTATATGACCAAAAGAATGCCGTAAACATGTGTCGCACTTAGGTGGTAGCTATTAGGATCATTGCGAAAATTAAATTTAATTTATTTATTAAATGAAATTTCAGTTTTTTCATTAACAATGCATAAAGTCAAATCTCTTTTAATGAAATAGTGTTTATTTGACCAAAAAAATGCCGAAAACATGTGTCGCACTTAGGTGCTAGCTATTAGGATCATTGCGAAAATTAAATTTAATTTATTTCTTAAATGAAATTTCAATTTTTTCATTAGCAATGCTAAAGTCTAATCTATTTTAATGAAATAGTGTTTATAAGACCAAAAGAATGCCGTTAACATGTGTCGCACTTAGGTGGTAGCTATTAGGATCGTTGCGAAAATTAAATTTAATTTATTTATTAAATGTAATTTCAATTTTTTCATTAACAATGAGTAAAGTCAAATCTATTTTAATGAAACAGTGTTTATATGACCAAAAGCATGCCGAATACATATGTCGCACTTAGGTGCTAGCTATTAGGATCTTTGCGAAAATTAAATTTAATTTATTTATCAAATGAAATTTCAGTTTTTTCATTAACAATGCATAAAATCAAATCTATTTTAATGAAATAGTGTTTATTTGACCAAAAAAATGCCGAAAACATGTGTCGCACTTAGGTGCTAGCTATTAGGATCTTTGCGAAAATTAAATTTAATTTATTTATCAAATGAAATTTCAGTTTTTTCATTAACAATGCATAAAGTCAAATCTATTTTAATGAAATAGTGTTTATTTGACCAAAAAAATGCCGAAAACATGTGTCGCACTTAGGTGCTAGCTATTAGGATCTTTGCGAAAATTAAATTTAATTTATTTATCAAATGAAATTTCAGTTTTTTCATTAACAATGCATAAAGTCAAATCTCTTTTAATGAAATAGTGTTTATTTGACCAAAAAAATGCCGAAAACATGTGTCGCACTTAGGTGCTAGCTATTAGGATCTTTGCGAAAATTAAATTTATTTTATTTATCAAATGAAATTTCAGTTTTTTCATTAACAATGCATAAAGTCAAATCTATTTTAATGAAATAGTGTTTATTTGACCAAAAGAATGCCGAAAACATGTGTCGCACTTAGGTGGTAGCTATTAGGATCATTGCGAAAATTAAATTTAATTTATTTATTAAATGAAATTTCAATTTTTTCATTAACAATGAGTAAAGTCAAATCTATTTTAATGAAACAGTGTTTATATGACCAAAAGAATGCCGTAAACATGTGTCGCACTTAGGTGGTAGCTATTAGGATCATTGCGAAAATTAAATTTAATTTATTTATTAATTGAAATTTCAATTTTTTCATTAACAATGAATAAAGTCAAATCTATTTTAATTAAACAGTGTTTATATGACCAAAAGAATGCCGTAAACATGTGTCGCACTTAGGTGCCAGCTATTAGGATCTTTGCGAAAATTCGATTTTATTTATTTATTAAATGAAATTTCAATTTTTTCATTAAGAATGCATAAAGTCAAATCTATTTTAATGAAATCGTGTTTATATGACCAAAAGCAAGCCGAAAACATGTGTCGCACTTAGGTGCTAGCTGTTAGGATCATTGCGAAAATTAAATATAATTTATTTATTATATGAAATTTCAATTTTTTCATCAACAACACATAAAGTCCAGTTTATTTAATTAAAATCGTGTTTATACGACCAAAAGCATGCCGAAATCATGTGTCGCACTTAGGTGCTGGCTATTAGGATCTTTGCAAAAATTTAATTTAATTTATTCATTAAATGAAATTTCAATTTTTTCATTAACAATTCATAAAGTGAAATCTATTTTAATGAAATAGTGTTTATATGACCAAAAGAATGCCGAAAACATGTGTCGCACTTAGGTGCTAGTTATTAGGATCTTTGCGAAAATTAAATTTAATTTATTTACTAAATGAAATTTCAATTTTTTCATTACCAAATCATAAAGTCAAATCTCTTTTATTGAAATAGTGTTTATTTGACCAAAAGAATGCCGAAAACATGTGTCGCACTTAGGTGGTAGCTATTAGGATCATTGCGAAAATTTAATTTTATTTATTTGTTAAATGAAATTTCAATTTTTTCATTAACAATTCATAAAGTCAGATCTATTTTAATGAAATAGTGATTATATGACCAAAAGCATGCCGAAAAAATGTGTCGCACTTTGATGCAAGCTATTAGGTTCATTGCGAAAATTAAATTTAATTTATTTATTAAATGAAATTTCATTTTTTTCATTAACAATGTATTAAGTCAAATCTATTTTAATGAAATAGTGTTTATTTGTCCAAAAGAATGCCGAAAACATGTGTCGCACTTAGGTGCTATCTATTAGGAACATTGCGAAAATTAAATTTAAATTATTTATTAAATGAAATTTAAATTTTTTCATTAGCAATGCATAAAGTCAAATCTATTTTAATAAAATAGTGTTTATATGACCAAAAGAATGCCGTAAACATGTGTCGCACTTAGGTGGCAGCTATTAGGATCATTGCGAAAATTAAATTTAATTTATTTATTAAATGAAATTTCAATTTTTTCATTAACAATGAATAAAGTCAAATCTATTTTAATGAAACAGTGTTTATATGACCAAAAGAATGCCGTAAACATGTGTCGCACTTAGGTGGTAGCTATTAGGATCATTGCGAAAATGACATTTAATTTATTTATTAAATGAAATTTCAATTTTTTCATTAACAATGCATAAAGTCAAATCTATTTTAATGAAATAGTGTTTATTTGACCAAAAGCATTCCGAAAACATGTGTCGCACTTAGATGCAAGCTATTAGGATCTTTGCGAAAATTAAATTTAAATTATTTATTAAATGAAATTTCAATTTTTTCATTAACAATGCATAAAGTCAAATCTATTTTAATGAAATCGTGTTTATATGACCAAAAGCAAGCCGAAAACATGTGTCGCACTTAGGTGCTAGCTGTTAGGATCATTGCGAAAATTAAATATAATTTATTTATTATATGAAATTTCAATTTTTTCATCAACAACACATAAAGTCCAGTTTATTTAATTAAAATCGTGTTTATACGACCAAAAGCATGCCGAAATCATGTGTCGCACTTAGGTGCTGGCTATTAGGATCTTTGCGAAAATTTAATTTAATTTATTCATTAAATGAAATTTCAATTTTTTCATTAACAATTCATAAAGTCAAATCTATTTTAATAAAATAGTGTTTATATGACCAAAAGAATGCCGAAAACATGTGTCGCACTTAGGTGCTAGCTATTAGGATCTTTGCGAAAATTAAATTTAATTTATTTACTAAATGAAATTTCAATTTTTTCATTACCAAATCATAAAGTCAAATCTCTTTTATTGAAATAGTGTTTATTTGACCAAAAGAATGCCGAAAACATGTGTCGCACTTAGGTGGTAGCTATTAGGATCATTGCGAAAATTTAATTTTATTTATTTGTTAAATGAAATTTCTATTTTTTCATTAACAATGCATAAAGTCAAATCTATTTTGAAAAAATAGAGTTTATATGACCAAAAGCTTGCCGAAAACATGTGTCGCACTTAGGTGCTAGCTATTAGGATCATTGCGAAAATTAAATTTAATTTATTTATTAAATGAAATTTCAATTTTTTCATCAACAACACATAAAGTCGAGTTTGTTTGATTATTATTATGTTTATATAACCAAAAGCATGCCGAAAACATGTGTCGCACTTAGGTGCTAGCCATTGGGATCATTGCGAAAATTAAATTTAATTTATTTATTAAATGAAATATCAATTTTTTCATTAACAATGCATAAAGTTAAATCTATTTTAATGAAATCGTGTTAATACGACCAAAAGCATGCCGAAAACATATGTCGCACTTAGGTGCTGGCTTTTAGGATCATTGCGAAAATTAAATTAAATTTATTTATTAAATGAAGTGTTAATTTTTTCATTAACAATGCATAAAGTCAAATCTATTTTAGTGAAATAGTGTTTAAATGACCAAAAGCATGCCGAAAACATGTGTCGCACTTAGGTGCTAGCCATTAGGATCATTGCAAAAATTAAATTTAATTTATTAATTAAATGAAATTTCAATTTTTTCATTAACAATGCATGAAGTTAAATCTGTTTTAATGAAATAGTGTTTATATGACCAAAAGAATGCCGAAAACATGTGTCGCACTTAGGTGCTAGCTATTAGGATCTTTGCGAAAATTAAATTAAATGTATTTACTAAATGAAATTTCAATTTTTTCATTAACAATTCATAAAGTCAAATCTATTTTAATGAAATAGTGTTTATATGACCAAAGGAATGCCGAAAACATGTGTCGCACTTAGGTGCTAGCTATTAGGATCTTAGCGAAAATTAAATTTAATTTATTTACTAAATGAAATTACAATTTTTTCATTACCAAATCATAAAGTCAAATCTCTTTTATTGAAATAGTGTTTATTTGACCAAAAGAATGCCGAAAACATGTGTCGCACTTAGGTGGTAGCTATTAGGATCATTGCGAAAATTTAATTTTATTTATTTGTTAAATGAAATTTCAATTTTTTCATTAACAATTCATAAAGTCAAATCTATTTTAATGAAAGAGTGTTTATATGACCAAAAGCATGCCGAAAAAATGTGTCGCACTTTGATGCAAGCTATTAGGATCATTGCGAAAATTAAATTTAATTTATTTATTAAATGAAATTTCATTTTTTTCATTAACAATGTATTAAGTCAAATCTATTTTAATGAAATTGTGTTTATTTGTCCAAAAGAATGCCGAAAACATGTGTCGCACTTAGGTGCTATCTATTAGGAACATTGCGAAAATTAAATTTAAATTATTTATTAAATGAAATTTAAATTTTTTCATTAACAATGCATAAAGTCAAATCTATTTTAATAAAATAGTGTTTATATGACCGAAAGAATGCCGTAAAAATGTGTCGCACTTAGGTGGTAGCTATTAGGATCATTGCGAAAATTAAATTTAATTTATTTATTAAATGAAATTTCAATTTTTTCATTAACAATGAATAAAGTCAAATCTATTTTAATGAAACAGTGTTTATATGACCAAAATAATGCCGTAAACATGTGTCGCACTTAGGTGGTAGCTATTAGGATCATTGCGAAAATTACATTTAATTTATTTATTAAATGAAATTTCAATTTTTTCATTAACAATGCATAAAGTCAAATCTATTTTAATGAAATAGTGTTTATTTGACCAAAAGCATTCCGAAAACATGTGTCGCACTTAGATGCAAGCTATTAGGATCTTTGCGAAAATTAAATTCAAATTATTTATTAAATGAAATTTAAATTTTTTCATTAGCAATGCATAAAGTCAAATCTATTTTAATAAAATAGTGTTTATATGACCAAAAGAATGCCGTAAACATGTGTCGCACTTAGGTGGTAGCTATTAGGATCATTGCGAAAATTAAATTTAATTTATTTATTAAATGAAATTTCAATTTTTTCATTAACAATGAATAAAGTCAAATCTATTTTAATGAAACAGTGTTTATATGACCAAAAGAATGCCGTAAACATGTGTCGCACTTAGGTGGTAGCTATTAGGATCTTTACGAACATTAAATTTAATTTATTTATTAAATTAAATTTCAATTTTTTCATCAACAATGAATAAAGTCCAATCTATTTTAATGAAACAGTGTTTATATGACCAAAAGAATGCCGTAAACATGTGTCGCACTTAGGTGGTAGCTATTAGGATCATTGCGAAAATTAAATTTAATTTATTTATTAAATGAAATTTCAATTTTTTCATTAGCAATGCTAAAGTCAAATCTATTTTAATGAAATAGTGTTTATATGACCAAAAGAATGCCGTAAACATGTGTCGCACTAAGGTGGTAGCTATTAGGATCATTGCGAAAATTAAATTTAATTTATTTATTAAATGAAATTTCAATTTTTTTATTAACAATGAGTAAAGTCAAATCTATTTTAATGAAACAGTGTTTATATGACCAAAAGCATGCCGAAAACATGTGTCGCACTTAGGTGCGAAAATTAAATTTAATTTATTTATTAAATGAAATTTCAATTTTTTCATTAACAATGAGTAAAGTCAAATCTATTTTAATGAAACAGTGTTTATATGACCAAAAGCATGCCGAAAACATGAGTCGCACTTAGAAGCTAGCCCTTAGGATCATTGGGAAAATTAAATTAAATTTATTTATTAAATGAAATTTCAGTTTTTTCATTAACAATGCATAAAGTCAAATCTATTTTAATGAAATCGTGTTTATATGACCAAAAGCAAGCCGAAAACATGTGTCGCACTTAGGTGCTAGCTGTTAGGATCATTGCGAAAATTAAATATAATTTATTTATTATATGAAATTTCAATTTTTTCATCAACAACACATAAAGTCCAGTTTATTTGATTAAAATCGTGTTTATACGACCAAAAGCATGCTGAAATCATGTGTCGCACTTAGGTGCTGGCTATTAGGATCTTTGCGAAAATTTAATTTAATTTATTCATTAAATGAATTTTCAATTTTTTCATTAACAATGCATAAAGTTAAATCTATTTTAATGAAATAGTGTTTATATGACCAAAAGAATGCCGTAAACATGTGTCGCACTTAGGTGCTAGCTGTTAGGATCATTGCGAAAATTAAATGTAATTTATTTATTAAATGAAATTTAATTTTTTTCATTAACAATGAATAAAGTTAAATCTATTTAAATAAAATCGTGTTTATATGACCAAAAGCAAGCCGAAATCATGTGTCGCACTTAGGTGCTAGCTATTAGGATAATTGCGAAAATTAAATTTAATTAATTTATTAAATGAAATTTAATTTTTTCATCAACAACACATAAAGTCCAGTTTGTTTGATTAAAATCATGTTTATATAACCAAAAGCATGCCGAAAACATGTGTCGCACTTAGGTACAAGCCATTGGGATCATTGCGAAAATTAAATTTAATTTATTTATTAAATGAAATATCTATTTTTTCATTAACAATGCATAAAGTTAAATCTATTTTAATGAAATCGTATTAATACGACCAAAATCATGCCGAAAACATTTGTCGCACTTAGGTGCTGGCTTTTAGGATCATTGCGGAAATTAAATTAAATTAATTTAATAAATGAAGTGTTAATTTTTTCATTAACAATGCATAAAGTCAAATCTATTTTAGTAAAATAGTAATTAAATGACCAAAAGCATGCCGAAAACATGTGTCGCACTTAGGTGCTAGCCATTAGGATCATTGCAAAAATTAAATTTAATTTATTAATTAAATGAAATTTCAATTTTTTCATTAACAATGCATAAAGTTAAATCTGTTTTAATGAAATAGTGTTTATATGACCAAAAGAATGCCGAAAACATGTGTCGCACTTAGGTGCTAGCTACTAGGATCTTTGCGAAAATTAAATTTAATTTATTTACTAAACGAAATTTTAATTTTTTCATTAACAATTCAGAAAGTCAAATCTATTTTAATGAAATAGTGTTTAAATGACCAAAAGAATGCCGCAAACATGTGTCGCACTTAGGTGGTAGCTATTAGGATCATTGCGAAAATTTAATTTAATTTATTTATTAAATGAAATTTCAATTTTTTCATTAACAATTCATAAAGTCAAATCTATTTTATTGAAATAGTATTTATATGACCAAAAGCATGCCGAAAACATGTGTCGCACTTAGGTGCTAGCTATTAGGATCTTTGCGAAAATTAAATTTAATTTATTTATTAAATGAAATTTCAGTTTTTTCATTAACAATGCATAAAGTCAAATCTCTTTTAATGAAATAGTGTTTATTTGACCAAAAAAATGCCAAAAACATGTGTCGCACTTAGGTGCTAGCTATTAGGATCATTGCGAAAATTAAATTTAATTTATTTCTTAAATGAAATTTCAATTTTTTCATTAGCAATGCTAAAGTCAAATCTATTTTAATGAAATAGTGTTTATATGACCAAAAGAATGCCGTAAACATGTGTCGCACTTAGGTGGTAGCTATTAGGATCATTGCGAAAATTAAATTTAATTTATTCATTAAATGAAATTTCAATTTTTTCATTAACAATGAGTAAAGTCAAATCTATTTTAATGAAACAGTGTTTATATGACCAAAAGCATGCCGAATACATGTGTCGCACTTAGGTGCTAGCTATTAGGATCTTTGCGAAAATTAAATTTAATTTATTTATCAAATGAAATTTCAGTTTTTTCATTAACAATGCATAAAGTCAAATCTATTTTAATGAAATAGTGTTTATTTGACCAAAAGAATGCCGAAAACATGTGTCGCACTTAGGTGGTAGCTATTAGGATCATTGCGAAAATTAAATTTAATTTATTTATTAAATGAAATTTCAATTTTTTCATTAACAATGAGTAAAGTCAAATCTATTTTAATGAAACAGTGTTTAAATGACCAAAAGAATGCCGTAAACATGTGTCGCACTTAGGTGGTAGCCATTAGGATCATTGCGAAAATTAAATTTAATTTATATATTAATTGAAATTTCAATTTTTTCATTAACAATGAATAAAGTCAAATCTATTTTAATGAAACAGTGTTTATATGACCAAAAGAATGCTGTAAACATGTGTCGCACTTAGGTGCCAGCTATTAGGATCTTTGCGAAAATTAGATTTTATTTATTAATTAAATGAAATTTCAATTTTTTCATTAACAATGCATAAAGTCAAATCTATTTTAATGAAATCGTGTTTATATGACCAAAAGCAAGCCGAAAACATATGTCGCACTTAGGTGCTAGCTGTTAGGATCATTGCGAAAATTAAATATAATTTATTTATTATATGAAATTTCAATTTTTTCATCAACAACACATAAAGTCCAGTTTATTTAATTAAAATCGTGTTTATACGACCAAAAGCATGCCGAAATCATGTGTCGCACTTAGGTGCTGGCTATTAGGATCTTTGCGAAAATTTAATTTAATTTATTCATTAAATGAAATTTCAATTTTTTCATTAACAATGCATAAAGTTAAATCTATTTTAATGAAATAGTGTTTATATGACCAAAAGAATGCCGTAAACATGTGTCGCACTTAGGTGCTAGCTGTTAGGATCATTGCGAAAATTAAATGTAATTTATTTATTAAATGAAATTTAATTTTTTTCATTAACAATGAATAAAGTCATATCTATTTTAATAAAATCGTGTTTATATGACCAAAAGAATGCCGTAAACATGTGTCGCACTTAGGTGGTAGCCATTAGGATCATTGCGAAAATTGAATTTAATTTATTTATTAAATGAAATTTCAATTTTTTCATTAACAATGAGTAATGTCAAATCTATTTTAATGAAACAGTGTTTAAATGACCAAAAGAATGCCGTAAACATGTGTCGCACTTAGGTGGTAGCTATTAGGATCATCGCAAAAATTAAATTTAATTTATTTATTAATTGAAATTTCAATTTTTTCATTAACAATGAATAAAGTCAAATCTATTTTAATAAAACAGTGTTTATATGACCAAAAGAATGCCGTAAACATGTGTCGCACTAAGGTGCCAGCTATTAGGATCTTTGCGAAAATTAGATTTTATTTATTAATTTCAATTTTTTCATCAACAACACATAAAGGCCAGTTTATTTGATTAAAATCGTGTTTATACGACCATAAGCATGCCGAAAACATGTGTCGCACTTAGGTGCTGGCTATTAGGATCATTGCGAAAATTAAATTTAATTTATTAATTAAATGAAATTTCAATTTTTTCATTAACAATGCTTAAAGTCAAACCTATTTTAATAAAATATTGTTTATATGACCGAAAGCATGACGAAAACATGTGTCGCACTTAGGTGCTAGCTATCAGGATCATTGCGAAAATTAAATTTAATTTATTTATTAAATGAAATTTCAATTTTTTCATCAACAATGCATAAAGTCGAATTTATTTGAATAAAATCGTCTTTATACGACCATAAGCATGCCGAAAACATGTGTCGTACTTAGGTGCTAGCTATTAGGATCATTGCGAAAATTAAATTTAATTTATTTATTAAATGAAATTTCAATTTTTTCATTAACAATGCATAAAGTCAAATCTATTTTAATAAAATAGTGTTTATATGACCAAATGCATGCCGAAAACATGTGTCGCACTTAGGTGCTAGCTGTTAGGATCATTGCGAAAATTAAATTTAATTTATTTATTAAATGAAATTTCAATTTTTTCATTACCAATGCATAAAATCAAATCTATTTTAATGAAATAATGTTTATATGATCAAAAGCATGCCGAAAACATGTGTCGCACTTAGGTGCTAGCTTTTAGGATCATTGGGAAAATTAAATTTAATTTATCTATTAAATGAAATTTCAATTTTTTCATTAACAATGCATAAAGTCAAATCTATTTTAATTAAATAGTGTTTATATGACCAAAAGCATGCTGAAAACATGTTTCGCACTTAGGTGCTGTCCATTAGGATCATTGCGAAAATTAAATTTAATTTATTTATTAAATTAAATTTCTATTTTTTCATTAACAATGCATTAAGTCAAATCTATTTTAATAAAATAGTGTTTATATGACCAAAAGCATGCCGAAAACACGTGTCGCACTTAGGTGCTAGCCATCAGGATCATTGCGAAAATTAAATTAAATTTATTTTTATATGAAATATCCATTTTTTGATTAACAATGCATTAAGTCAAATCTGTTTTAATGAAATCGTGTTTATGCGACCAAAAGCATGCCGAAAACATGTGTCGCACTTAGGTGCTAGCCATTAGGATCATTGCAAAAAATAAATTTAATTAATTTATTAATGAAATTTCATTTTTTTCATTAACAAGCATAAAGTCAAATCTATTTAATGAAATAGTGTTTATATGACCAAAAGCATGTCGAAAACATGTGTCGCACTTAGGTGCTAGCTGTTAGGATCATTGCGAAAATTAAATTTAATTAATTTATAAAATGTTTATATTAGTGTTTATATGACCAAAAGCATGCCGAAAACATGTGACGCACTTAGATGCTAGCTATTAGGATCATTGCGAAAATTAAATTTAATTTATTTATTATATGAAATTTCAATTTTTTCATTAACAATGCATAAATTCAAATCTATTTTAATGAAATAGTGTTTGTATGAGAAAAAAAATGCAGTAAACATGTGTCGCACTTAGGAGCTAGCTTTTAGGATCATTGCGAAAATTAAATTTAATTTATTTATTAAATGAAATTTCAATTTTTTCATCAACAACACATTAAGTCGAGTTTGTTTGATTAAAATCGTGTTTATACGACCAAAAGCATGCCGAAATCATGTGTCGCACTTAGGTGCTAGCTATTAGGATTATTGCAAAAATTAAATTAAATTTATTTATTAAATGAAATTTCAATTTTTTCATTAACAATGAGTAAAGTCAAATCTATTTTAATGAAACAGTGTTTATATGACCAAAAGCATGCCGAAAACATGTGTCGCACTTAGGTGCTAGCTATTAGGATCTTTGCGAAAATTAAATTTAATTTATTTATTAAATGAAATTTCAGTTTTTTCATTAACAATGCATAAAGTCAAATCTATTTTAATGAAATAGTGTTTATTTGACCAAAAGAATGCCGAAAACATATGTCGCACTTAGGTGCTAGCTATTAGGATCATTGCAAAAATTAAATTTAATTTATTTAATAAATTAAATTTCAATTTTTTCATTAACAATGAGTAAAGTCAAATCTATTTTAATGAAACAGTGTTTAAATGACCAAAAGAATGCCGTAAACATGTGTCGCACTTAGGTGGTAGCCATTAGGATCATTGCGAAAATTAAATTTAATTTATATATTAATTGAAATTTCAATTTTTTCATTAACAATGAATAAAGTCAAATCTATTTTAATGAAACAGTGTTTATATGACCAAAAGAATGCTGTAAACATGTGTCGCACTTAGGTGCCAGCTATTAGGATCTTTGCGAAAATTAGATTTTATTTATTAATTAAATGAAATTTCAATTTTTTCATTAACAATGCATAAAGTCAAATCTATTTTAATGAAATCGTGTTTATATGACCAAAAGCAAGCCGAAAACATATGTCGCACTTAGGTGCTAGCTGTTAGGATCATTGCGAAAATTAAATATAATTTATTTATTATATGAAATTTCAATTTTTTCATCAACAACACATAAAGGCCAGTTTATTTGATTAAAATCGTGTTTATACGACCAAAAGCATGCCGAAATCATGTGTCGCACTTAGGTGCTGGCTTTTAGGATCATTGCGAAAATTAAATTAAATTTATTTATTAAATGAAGTGTTAATTTTTTCATTAACAATGCATAAAGTCAAATCTATTTTAGTGAAATAGTGTTTAAATGACCAAAATCATGCCGAAAACATGTGTCGCACTTAGGTGCTAGCCATTAGGATCATTGCAAAAATTAAATTCAATTTATTAATTAAAAGAAATTTCAATTTTTTCATTAACAAAGCATAAAGTCAAATCTATTTTAATGAAATATTGTTTATATGACCAAAATCATGCCGAAAACATGTGTGGCACTTAGGTGCTAGCATTTAGGATCATTGCGAAAATTAAATTTAATTTATTTATTAAATGAAATTTCCATTATTTCATTAACAATGCATAAAGTCAATTTTTTTTAATGAAATATTGTTTATATGACCAAAATCATGCTGAAAACATGTGTGGCACTTAGGTGCTAGCTATTAGGATCATTGCGAAAATTAAATTTAATTTATTTATTAAATGAAATTTTATTTTTTTCAGTAAGAATGGATAAAGTCAAATCCCTTTTAATGAAATATTGTTTATATAACCAAAAGCATGCCGACAACATGAGTCGCACTTAGATGCTAGCCCTTAGGATCATTGAGAAAATTAAATTAAATTTATTTATTAAATGAAATTTCAGTTTTTTCATTAACAATGCATAAAGTCAAATCTATTTTAATGAAATCGTGTTTATATGACCAAAAGCAAGCCGAAAACATGTGTCGCACTTAGGTGCTAGCTGTTAGGATCATTGCGAAAATTAAATATAATTTATTTATTATATGAAATTTCAACTTTTTCATCAACAACACATAAAGTCCAGTTTATTTAATTAAAATCGTGTTTATACGACCAAAAGCATGCTGAAATCATGTGTCGCACTTAGGTGCTGGCTATTAGGATCTTTGCGAAAATTTAATTTAATTTATTCATTAAATGAATTTTCAATTTTTTCATTAACAATGCATAAAGTTAAATCTATTTTAATGAAATAGTGTTTATATGACCAAAAGAATGCCGTAAACATGTGTCGCACTTAGGTGCTAGCTGTTAGGATCATTGCGAAAATTAAATGTAATTTATTTATTAAATGAAATTTAATTTTTTTCATTAACAATGAATAAAGTCAAATCTATTTAAATAAAATCGTGTTTATATGACCAAAAGCAAGCCGAAATCATGTGTCGCACTTAGGTGCTAGCTATTAGGATAATTGCGAAAATTAAATTTAATTAATTTATTAAATGAAATTTCAATTTTTTCATCAACAACACATAAAGTCCAGTTTGTTTGATTAAAATCATGTTTATATAACCAAAAGCATGCCGAAAACATGAGTCGCACTTAGGTGCTAGCCATTGGGATCATTGCGAAAATTAAATTAAATTTATTTATTAAATGAAATATCTATTTTTTCATTAACAATGCATAAAGTTAAATCTATTTTAATGAAATCGTGTTAATACGACCAAAATCATGCGAAAACATATGTCGCACTTAGGTGCTAGCCATTAGGATCATTGCAAAAATTAAATTAAATTTATTAATTAAATGAAATTTCAATTTTTTCATTAACAATGCATAAAGTTAAATCTGTTTTAATGAAATAGTGTTTATATGACCAAAAGAATGCCGAAAACATGTGTCGCACTTAGGTGCTAGCTATTAGGATCTTTGCGAAAATTAAATTTAATTTATTTACTAAATGAAATTTTAATTTTTTCATTAACAATTCAGAAAGTCAAATCTATTTTAATGAAATAGTGTTTATATGACCAGAAGCATGCCGAAAACATGTGTCGCACTTAGGTGCTATCTATTAGGATCATTGCAAAAATTAAATTTAATTTATCAATTAAATGAATTTTTAATTTTTTCATTTACAATGCATAAAGTCAAATCTATTTTAAAGAAATAGTGTTTATATGACTAAAAGAATGCCGTAAACATGTGTCGCACTTAGGTGCTAGCTATTGGGATCATTGCGAAAATTAAATTTAATTTATTTATTAAATGAAATTTCAATTTTTTTAATAACAATTTATAAAGTCAAATCTATTTTAATGAAATAGTGTTTATATGACCAAAAGAATGCCGCAAACATGTGTCGCACTTAGGTGCTAGCTATTAGGATCATTGCGAAAATTAAATTTAATTTATTTTTTAAATGAAATTTCAATTTTTTCAATAACACTGCATAAAGTCAAATCTA
Organism: Ocypus olens; assembly: GCA_910593695.2. Lineage (NCBI taxonomy): Eukaryota > Metazoa > Arthropoda > Insecta > Coleoptera > Staphylinidae > Ocypus > Ocypus olens. The sequence continues at coordinate 36,333,456 of OU343060.1, forward strand.
TTTTAATAAAAAAGTGTTTATATGACCAAAAGCATGCCGAAAAGATGTGTCGGACTTAGGTGCCAGCTATTAGGATCTTTGCGAAAATTAGATTTTATTTATTTATTAAATGAAATTTCAATTTTTTCATTAACAATGCATTAAGTTAAATCTATTTTAATGAAATCGTGTTTATATCACCAAAAGCAAGCCGAAAACATGTGTTGCACTTAGTTGCTAGCTGTTAGGATCATTGCGAAAATTAAATATAATTTATTTATTATATGAAATTTCAATTTTTTCATCAACAACACATAAAGTCCAGTTTATTTGATTAAAATCGTGTTTATACGACCAAAAGCACACCGAAATCATACAAACAATGCATAAAGTCAAATCTACTTTAATGAAATGGTGTTTATATGACCAAAAGAATGCCTTAAACATGTGTCGCACTTAGGTGCTAGCTATTAGGATCATTGCGAAAATTAAATTTAATTTATTTATTAAATGAAATTTTAATTTTTTCAGTAACAATGGATAAAGTCAAATCCCTTTTAATGAAATATTGTTTATATGACCAAAAGCATGCCGAAAACATGAGTCGCACTTAGATGCTAGCCATTAGGATCTTTGCGAAACTTAGATTTTATTTATTTATTAAATGAAATTTCAATTTTTTCATTAACAATGCATAAAGTTTAATCTATTTTAATAAAATCGTGTTTATATGACCAAAAGCAAGCCGTAAACATGTGTCGCACTTAGTTGCTAGCTGTTAGGATCATTGCGAAAATTAAATTTAATTTATTTATTATATGAAATTTCAATTTTTTCATCAACAACACATAAAGTCCAGTTTATTTGATTAAAATCGTGTTTATACGATCAAAAGCATGCCGAAATCATGTGTCGCACTTAGGTGCTGGCTATTAGCATCTTTGCGAAAATTAAATTTAATTTATTTATTAAAAGAAATTTCCATTTTTTCATTAACAATGCATAAAGTCAATTTTTTTTAATGAAATATTGTTTATATGATCAAAAGCATGCCGAAAGCATGTGTGGCACTTAGGTGCTAGCTATTAGGATCATTGCGAAAATTAAATTTAATTTATTTATTAAATGAAATTTCAATTTTTTCAGTAACAATGGATAAAGTCAAATCTCTTTTAATGAAATTTTGTTTATATGACCAAAAGCATGCCGAAAACATGAGTCGCACTTAGGTGCTAGCCATTAGGATCATTGCGAAAAATAAATTTAATTAATTTATTAAATGAAATTTCATTTTTTTCATTAACAAAGCATAAAGTAAAATCTATTTTAATGAAATAGTGTTTATATGACCAAAAGCATGTCGAAAACATGTGTCGCACTTAGGAGCTACCTATTAGTATCATTGCGAAAATTAAATTAAATTTATTTATTAAATGAAATTTCAATTTTCTCATTAACAATGTATAAAGTCAAATCTCTTTTAATGAAATTTTGTTTATATGACCAAAAGCATGCCGAAAACATGAGTCGCACTTAGGTGCTAGCCATTAGGATCATTGCGAAAAATAAATTTAATTAATTTATTAAATGAAATTTCATTTTTTTCATTAACAAAGCATAAAGTAAAATCTATTTTAATGAAATAGTGTTTATATGACCAAAAGCATGTCGAAAACATGTGTCGCACTTAGGTGCTAGCTGTTATGATCATTGCGAAAATTAAATTTAATTTATTTATAAAATGAAATTTCAATTTTTTCATTAACAATGCTTAAAGTTAAATCTATTTTGATAAAATAGTGTTTATATTACCAACGGCATGCCGAAAACATGTGTCACACTTAGGTGCTAGCTTTTAGGTTCGTTGCGAATATTAAATTTAATTTATTTATTAAATGAAATTTCAATTTTTTCATTAACAATGCATAAAGGCAAATCTATTTTAATGAAACAGTGTTTATATGACCAAAAGAATGCCGTAAACATGTGTCGCACTTAGGTGCTAGCTATTAGGATCATTGCGAAAATTAAATTTAATTTATTTATTAAAGGAAATTTCAATTTTTTCATTAACAATGCATAAAGGCAAATCCGTTTTCATGAAATAGTGTTTAAATGCCCAAAAGCATGGCGAAAACATGTGTCGCACTTAGGTGCAAGCCATTAGGATCATCGCGAAAATTAAATTAAATTTATTTATTAAATGAAATTCCAATTTTTTCATTAACAATGCATAATGTCAAATCTTTTAATGAAATGGTGTTTATATGACCAAAAGAATGCTGCAAACATGTGTCGCACTTAGGTGGTAGCTATTAGGATCATTGCGAAAATTTAATTTAATTTATTTATCAAATGAAACTTCAATTTTTTCATTAACAATTCATAAAGTAAAATCTATTTTAATTAAATAGTGTTTATATGACCAAAAGCATGTCGAAAAAATGTGTCGCACTTAGGTGCTTGCCATTAGGATCTTTGCGAAAATTAAATTTAATTTATTTATTAAATGAAATTTCAATTTTTTCATTAACAATGAATAAAGTCAAATCTATTTTAATGAAACAGTGTTTATATGACCAAAAGAATGCCGTAAACATGTGTCGCACTTATGTGCTAGCTATTAGGATCATTGCGAAAATTTAATTTACAATTATTAATTAAATGTAATTTCAATTTTTTCATTAACAATTTATAAAGTTAAATCTTTTTTAATGAAATATTGTTTATATGACCAAAAGAATGCCGTAAACATGTGTCGCACTAAGGTGGTAGCTATTAGGATCATTGCGAAAATTAAATTTAATTTATTTATTAAATGAAATTTCAATTTTTTTATTAACAATGAGTAAAGTCAAATCTATTTTAATGAAACAGTGTTTATATGACCAAAAGCATGCCGAAAACATGTGTCGCACTTAGGTGCGAAAATTAAATTTAATTTATTTATTAAATGAAATTTCAATTTTTTCATTAACAATGAGTAAAGTCAAATCTATTTTAATGAAACAGTGTTTATATGACCAAAAGCATGCCGAAAACATGAGTCGCACTTAGAAGCTAGCCCTTAGGATCATTGGGAAAATTAAATTAAATTTATTTATTAAATGAAATTTCAGTTTTTTCATTAACAATGCATAAAGTCAAATCTATTTTAATGAAATCGTGTTTATATGACCAAAAGCAAGCCGAAAACATGTGTCGCACTTAGGTGCTAGCTGTTAGGATCATTGCGAAAATTAAATATAATTTATTTATTATATGAAATTTCAATTTTTTCATCAACAACACATAAAGTCCAGTTTATTTGATTAAAATCGTGTTTATACGACCAAAAGCATGCTGAAATCATGTGTCGCACTTAGGTGCTGGCTATTAGGATCTTTGCGAAAATTTAATTTAATTTATTCATTAAATGAATTTTCAATTTTTTCATTAACAATGCATAAAGTTAAATCTATTTTAATGAAATAGTGTTTATATGACCAAAAGAATGCCGTAAACATGTGTCGCACTTAGGTGCTAGCTGTTAGGATCATTGCGAAAATTAAATGTAATTTATTTATTAAATGAAATTTAATTTTTTTCATTAACAATGAATAAAGTTAAATCTATTTAAATAAAATCGTGTTTATATGACCAAAAGCAAGCCGAAATCATGTGTCGCACTTAGGTGCTAGCTATTAGGATAATTGCGAAAATTAAATTTAATTAATTTATTAAATGAAATTTAATTTTTTCATCAACAACACATAAAGTCCAGTTTGTTTGATTAAAATCATGTTTATATAACCAAAAGCATGCCGAAAACATGTGTCGCACTTAGGTACAAGCCATTGGGATCATTGCGAAAATTAAATTTAATTTATTTATTAAATGAAATATCTATTTTTTCATTAACAATGCATAAAGTTAAATCTATTTTAATGAAATCGTATTAATACGACCAAAATCATGCCGAAAACATTTGTCGCACTTAGGTGCTGGCTTTTAGGATCATTGCGGAAATTAAATTAAATTAATTTAATAAATGAAGTGTTAATTTTTTCATTAACAATGCATAAAGTCAAATCTATTTTAGTAAAATAGTAATTAAATGACCAAAAGCATGCCGAAAACATGTGTCGCACTTAGGTGCTAGCCATTAGGATCATTGCAAAAATTAAATTTAATTTATTAATTAAATGAAATTTCAATTTTTTCATTAACAATGCATAAAGTTAAATCTGTTTTAATGAAATAGTGTTTATATGACCAAAAGAATGCCGAAAACATGTGTCGCACTTAGGTGCTAGCTACTAGGATCTTTGCGAAAATTAAATTTAATTTATTTACTAAACGAAATTTTAATTTTTTCATTAACAATTCAGAAAGTCAAATCTATTTTAATGAAATAGTGTTTAAATGACCAAAAGAATGCCGCAAACATGTGTCGCACTTAGGTGGTAGCTATTAGGATCATTGCGAAAATTTAATTTAATTTATTTATTAAATGAAATTTCAATTTTTTCATTAACAATTCATAAAGTCAAATCTATTTTATTGAAATAGTATTTATATGACCAAAAGCATGCCGAAAACATGTGTCGCACTTAGGTGCTAGCTATTAGGATCTTTGCGAAAATTAAATTTAATTTATTTATTAAATGAAATTTCAGTTTTTTCATTAACAATGCATAAAGTCAAATCTCTTTTAATGAAATAGTGTTTATTTGACCAAAAAAATGCCAAAAACATGTGTCGCACTTAGGTGCTAGCTATTAGGATCATTGCGAAAATTAAATTTAATTTATTTCTTAAATGAAATTTCAATTTTTTCATTAGCAATGCTAAAGTCAAATCTATTTTAATGAAATAGTGTTTATATGACCAAAAGAATGCCGTAAACATGTGTCGCACTTAGGTGGTAGCTATTAGGATCATTGCGAAAATTAAATTTAATTTATTCATTAAATGAAATTTCAATTTTTTCATTAACAATGAGTAAAGTCAAATCTATTTTAATGAAACAGTGTTTATATGACCAAAAGCATGCCGAATACATGTGTCGCACTTAGGTGCTAGCTATTAGGATCTTTGCGAAAATTAAATTTAATTTATTTATCAAATGAAATTTCAGTTTTTTCATTAACAATGCATAAAGTCAAATCTATTTTAATGAAATAGTGTTTATTTGACCAAAAGAATGCCGAAAACATGTGTCGCACTTAGGTGGTAGCTATTAGGATCATTGCGAAAATTAAATTTAATTTATTTATTAAATGAAATTTCAATTTTTTCATTAACAATGAGTAAAGTCAAATCTATTTTAATGAAACAGTGTTTATATGACCAAAAGAATGCCGTAAACATGTGTCGCACTTAGGTGGTAGCTATTAGGATCATTGCGAAAATTAAATTTAATTTATTTATTAATTGAAATTTCAATTTTTTCATTAACAATGAATAAAGTCAAATCTATTTTAATAAAACAGTGTTTATATGACCAAAAGAATGCCGTAAACATGTGTCGCACTTAGGTGCCAGCTATTAGGATCTTTGCGAAAATTCGATTTTATTTATTTATTAAATGAAATTTCAATTTTTTCATTAACAATGCATAAAGTCAAATCTATTTTAATAAAATCGTGTTTATATGACCAAAAGCAAGCCGAAAACATGTGTCGCACTTAGGTGCTAGCTGTTAGGATCATTGCGAAAATTAAATATAATTTATTTATTATATGAAATTTCAATTTTTTCATCAACAACACATAAAGTCCAGTTTATTTAATTAAAATCGTGTTTATACGACCAAAAGCATGCCGAAATCATGTGTCGCACTTAGGTGCTGGCTATTAGGATCTTTGCGAAAATTTAATTTAATTTATTCATTAAATGAAATTTCAATTTTTTCATTAACAATGCATAAAGTTAAATCTATTTTAATGAAATAGTGTTTATATGACCAAAAGAATGCCGTAAACATGTGTCGCACTTAGGTGCTAGCTGTTAGGATCATTGCGAAAATTAAATGTAATTTATTTATTAAATGAAATTTAATTTTTTTCATTAACAATGAATAAAGTCATATCTATTTTAATAAAATCGTGTTTATATGACCAAAAGAATGCCGTAAACATGTGTCGCACTTAGGTGGTAGCCATTAGGATCATTGCGAAAATTGAATTTAATTTATTTATTAAATGAAATTTCAATTTTTTCATTAACAATGAGTAATGTCAAATCTATTTTAATGAAACAGTGTTTAAATGACCAAAAGAATGCCGTAAACATGTGTCGCACTTAGGTGGTAGCTATTAGGATCATCGCAAAAATTAAATTAATTTATTTATTAATTGAAATTTCAATTTTTTCATTAACAATGAATAAAGTCAAATCTATTTTAATAAAACAGTGTTTATATGACCAAAAGAATGCCGTAAACATGTGTCGCACTAAGGTGCCAGCTATTAGGATCTTTGCGAAAATTAGATTTTATTTATTAATTTCAATTTTTTCATCAACAACACATAAAGGCCAGTTTATTTGATTAAAATCGTGTTTATACGACCATAAGCATGCCGAAAACATGTGTCGCACTTAGGTGCTGGCTATTAGGATCATTGCGAAAATTAAATTTAATTTATTAATTAAATGAAATTTCAATTTTTTCATTAACAATGCTTAAAGTCAAACCTATTTTAATAAAATATTGTTTATATGACCGAAAGCATGACGAAAACATGTGTCGCACTTAGGTGCTAGCTATCAGGATCATTGCGAAAATTAAATTTAATTTATTTATTAAATGAAATTTCAATTTTTTCATCAACAATGCATAAAGTCGAATTTATTTGAATAAAATCGTCTTTATACGACCATAAGCATGCCGAAAACATGTGTCGTACTTAGGTGCTAGCTATTAGGATCATTGCGAAAATTAAATTTAATTTATTTATTAAATGAAATTTCAATTTTTTCATTAACAATGCATAAAGTCAAATCTATTTTAATAAAATAGTGTTTATATGACCAAATGCATGCCGAAAACATGTGTCGCACTTAGGTGCTAGCTGTTAGGATCATTGCGAAAATTAAATTTAATTTATTTATTAAATGAAATTTCAATTTTTTCATTACCAATGCATAAAATCAAATCTATTTTAATGAAATAATGTTTATATGATCAAAAGCATGCCGAAAACATGTGTCGCACTTAGGTGCTAGCTTTTAGGATCATTGGGAAAATTAAATTTAATTTATCTATTAAATGAAATTTCAATTTTTTCATTAACAATGCATAAAGTCAAATCTATTTTAATTAAATAGTGTTTATATGACCAAAAGCATGCTGAAAACATGTTTCGCACTTAGGTGCTGTCCATTAGGATCATTGCGAAAATTAAATTTAATTTATTTATTAAATTAAATTTCTATTTTTTCATTAACAATGCATTAAGTCAAATCTATTTTAATAAAATAGTGTTTATATGACCAAAAGCATGCCGAAAACACGTGTCGCACTTAGGTGCTAGCCATCAGGATCATTGCGAAAATTAAATTAAATTTATTTTTTATATGAAATATCCATTTTTTGATTAACAATGCATTAAGTCAAATCTGTTTTAATGAAATCGTGTTTATGCGACCAAAAGCATGCCGAAAACATGTGTCGCACTTAGGTGCTAGCCATTAGGATCATTGCAAAAAATAAATTTAATTAATTTATTAAATGAAATTTCATTTTTTTCATTAACAAAGCATAAAGTCAAATCTATTTTAATGAAATAGTGTTTATATGACCAAAAGCATGTCGAAAACATGTGTCGCACTTAGGTGCTAGCTGTTAGGATCATTGCGAAAATTAAATTTAATTAATTTATAAAATGTTTATATTAGTGTTTATATGACCAAAAGCATGCCGAAAACATGTGACGCACTTAGATGCTAGCTATTAGGATCATTGCGAAAATTAAATTTAATTTATTTATTATATGAAATTTCAATTTTTTCATTAACAATGCATAAATTCAAATCTATTTTAATGAAATAGTGTTTGTATGAGAAAAAAAATGCAGTAAACATGTGTCGCACTTAGGAGCTAGCTTTTAGGATCATTGCGAAAATTAAATTTAATTTATTTATTAAATGAAATTTCAATTTTTTCATCAACAACACATTAAGTCGAGTTTGTTTGATTAAAATCGTGTTTATACGACCAAAAGCATGCCGAAATCATGTGTCGCACTTAGGTGCTAGCTATTAGGATTATTGCAAAAATTAAATTAAATTTATTTATTAAATGAAATTTCAATTTTTTCATTAACAATGAGTAAAGTCAAATCTATTTTAATGAAACAGTGTTTATATGACCAAAAGCATGCCGAAAACATGTGTCGCACTTAGGTGCTAGCTATTAGGATCTTTGCGAAAATTAAATTTAATTTATTTATTAAATGAAATTTCAGTTTTTTCATTAACAATGCATAAAGTCAAATCTATTTTAATGAAATAGTGTTTATTTGACCAAAAGAATGCCGAAAACATATGTCGCACTTAGGTGCTAGCTATTAGGATCATTGCAAAAATTAAATTTAATTTATTTAATAAATTAAATTTCAATTTTTTCATTAACAATGAGTAAAGTCAAATCTATTTTAATGAAACAGTGTTTAAATGACCAAAAGAATGCCGTAAACATGTGTCGCACTTAGGTGGTAGCCATTAGGATCATTGCGAAAATTAAATTTAATTTATATATTAATTGAAATTTCAATTTTTTCATTAACAATGAATAAAGTCAAATCTATTTTAATGAAACAGTGTTTATATGACCAAAAGAATGCTGTAAACATGTGTCGCACTTAGGTGCCAGCTATTAGGATCTTTGCGAAAATTAGATTTTATTTATTAATTAAATGAAATTTCAATTTTTTCATTAACAATGCATAAAGTCAAATCTATTTTAATGAAATCGTGTTTATATGACCAAAAGCAAGCCGAAAACATATGTCGCACTTAGGTGCTAGCTGTTAGGATCATTGCGAAAATTAAATATAATTTATTTATTATATGAAATTTCAATTTTTTCATCAACAACACATAAAGGCCAGTTTATTTGATTAAAATCGTGTTTATACGACCAAAAGCATGCCGAAATCATGTGTCGCACTTAGGTGCTGGCTTTTAGGATCATTGCGAAAATTAAATTAAATTTATTTATTAAATGAAGTGTTAATTTTTTCATTAACAATGCATAAAGTCAAATCTATTTTAGTGAAATAGTGTTTAAATGACCAAAATCATGCCGAAAACATGTGTCGCACTTAGGTGCTAGCCATTAGGATCATTGCAAAAATTAAATTCAATTTATTAATTAAAAGAAATTTCAATTTTTTCATTAACAAAGCATAAAGTCAAATCTATTTTAATGAAATATTGTTTATATGACCAAAATCATGCCGAAAACATGTGTGGCACTTAGGTGCTAGCATTTAGGATCATTGCGAAAATTAAATTTAATTTATTTATTAAATGAAATTTCCATTATTTCATTAACAATGCATAAAGTCAATTTTTTTTAATGAAATATTGTTTATATGACCAAAATCATGCTGAAAACATGTGTGGCACTTAGGTGCTAGCTATTAGGATCATTGCGAAAATTAAATTTAATTTATTTATTAAATGAAATTTTATTTTTTTCAGTAAGAATGGATAAAGTCAAATCCCTTTTAATGAAATATTGTTTATATAACCAAAAGCATGCCGACAACATGAGTCGCACTTAGATGCTAGCCCTTAGGATCATTGAGAAAATTAAATTAAATTTATTTATTAAATGAAATTTCAGTTTTTTCATTAACAATGCATAAAGTCAAATCTATTTTAATGAAATCGTGTTTATATGACCAAAAGCAAGCCGAAAACATGTGTCGCACTTAGGTGCTAGCTGTTAGGATCATTGCGAAAATTAAATATAATTTATTTATTATATGAAATTTCAACTTTTTCATCAACAACACATAAAGTCCAGTTTATTTAATTAAAATCGTGTTTATACGACCAAAAGCATGCTGAAATCATGTGTCGCACTTAGGTGCTGGCTATTAGGATCTTTGCGAAAATTTAATTTAATTTATTCATTAAATGAATTTTCAATTTTTTCATTAACAATGCATAAAGTTAAATCTATTTTAATGAAATAGTGTTTATATGACCAAAAGAATGCCGTAAACATGTGTCGCACTTAGGTGCTAGCTGTTAGGATCATTGCGAAAATTAAATGTAATTTATTTATTAAATGAAATTTAATTTTTTTCATTAACAATGAATAAAGTCAAATCTATTTAAATAAAATCGTGTTTATATGACCAAAAGCAAGCCGAAATCATGTGTCGCACTTAGGTGCTAGCTATTAGGATAATTGCGAAAATTAAATTTAATTAATTTATTAAATGAAATTTCAATTTTTTCATCAACAACACATAAAGTCCAGTTTGTTTGATTAAAATCATGTTTATATAACCAAAAGCATGCCGAAAACATGAGTCGCACTTAGGTGCTAGCCATTGGGATCATTGCGAAAATTAAATTAAATTTATTTATTAAATGAAATATCTATTTTTTCATTAACAATGCATAAAGTTAAATCTATTTTAATGAAATCGTGTTAATACGACCAAAATCATGCGAAAACATATGTCGCACTTAGGTGCTAGCCATTAGGATCATTGCAAAAATTAAATTTAATTTATTAATTAAATGAAATTTCAATTTTTTCATTAACAATGCATAAAGTTAAATCTGTTTTAATGAAATAGTGTTTATATGACCAAAAGAATGCCGAAAACATGTGTCGCACTTAGGTGCTAGCTATTAGGATCTTTGCGAAAATTAAATTTAATTTATTTACTAAATGAAATTTTAATTTTTTCATTAACAATTCAGAAAGTCAAATCTATTTTAATGAAATAGTGTTTATATGACCAGAAGCATGCCGAAAACATGTGTCGCACTTAGGTGCTATCTATTAGGATCATTGCAAAAATTAAATTTAATTTATCAATTAAATGAATTTTTAATTTTTTCATTTACAATGCATAAAGTCAAATCTATTTTAAAGAAATAGTGTTTATATGACTAAAAGAATGCCGTAAACATGTGTCGCACTTAGGTGCTAGCTATTGGGATCATTGCGAAAATTAAATTTAATTTATTTATTAAATGAAATTTCAATTTTTTTAATAACAATTTATAAAGTCAAATCTATTTTAATGAAATAGTGTTTATATGACCAAAAGAATGCCGCAAACATGTGTCGCACTTAGGTGCTAGCTATTAGGATCATTGCGAAAATTAAATTTAATTTATTTTTTAAATGAAATTTCAATTTTTTCAATAACACTGCATAAAGTCAAATCTATTTTAATAAAAAAGTGTTTATATGACCAAAAGCATGCCGAAAAGATGTGTCGGACTTAGGTGCCAGCTATTAGGATCTTTGCGAAAATTAGATTTTATTTATTTATTAAATGAAATTTCAATTTTTTCATTAACAATGCATTAAGTTAAATCTATTTTAATGAAATCGTGTTTATATCACCAAAAGCAAGCCGAAAACATGTGTTGCACTTAGTTGCTAGCTGTTAGGATCATTGCGAAAATTAAATATAATTTATTTATTATATGAAATTTCAATTTTTTCATCAACAACACATAAAGTCCAGTTTATTTGATTAAAATCGTGTTTATACGACCAAAAGCACACCGAAATCATACAAACAATGCATAAAGTCAAATCTACTTTAATGAAATGGTGTTTATATGACCAAAAGAATGCCTTAAACATGTGTCGCACTTAGGTGCTAGCTATTAGGATCATTGCGAAAATTAAATTTAATTTATTTATTAAATGAAATTTTAATTTTTTCAGTAACAATGGATAAAGTCAAATCCCTTTTAATGAAATATTGTTTATATGACCAAAAGCATGCCGAAAACATGAGTCGCACTTAGATGCTAGCCATTAGGATCTTTGCGAAACTTAGATTTTATTTATTTATTAAATGAAATTTCAATTTTTTCATTAACAATGCATAAAGTTTAATCTATTTTAATAAAATCGTGTTTATATGACCAAAAGCAAGCCGTAAACATGTGTCGCACTTAGTTGCTAGCTGTTAGGATCATTGCGAAAATTAAATTTAATTTATTTATTATATGAAATTTCAATTTTTTCATCAACAACACATAAAGTCCAGTTTATTTGATTAAAATCGTGTTTATACGATCAAAAGCATGCCGAAATCATGTGTCGCACTTAGGTGCTGGCTATTAGCATCTTTGCGAAAATTAAATTTAATTTATTTATTAAAAGAAATTTCCATTTTTTCATTAACAATGCATAAAGTCAATTTTTTTTAATGAAATATTGTTTATATGATCAAAAGCATGCCGAAAGCATGTGTGGCACTTAGGTGCTAGCTATTAGGATCATTGCGAAAATTAAATTTAATTTATTTATTAAATGAAATTTCAATTTTTTCAGTAACAATGGATAAAGTCAAATCTCTTTTAATGAAATTTTGTTTATATGACCAAAAGCATGCCGAAAACATGAGTCGCACTTAGGTGCTAGCCATTAGGATCATTGCGAAAAATAAATTTAATTAATTTATTAAATGAAATTTCATTTTTTTCATTAACAAAGCATAAAGTAAAATCTATTTTAATGAAATAGTGTTTATATGACCAAAAGCATGTCGAAAACATGTGTCGCACTTAGGAGCTACCTATTAGTATCATTGCGAAAATTAAATTAAATTTATTTATTAAATGAAATTTCAATTTTCTCATTAACAATGTATAAAGTCAAATCTCTTTTAATGAAATTTTGTTTATATGACCAAAAGCATGCCGAAAACATGAGTCGCACTTAGGTGCTAGCCATTAGGATCATTGCGAAAAATAAATTTAATTAATTTATTAAATGAAATTTCATTTTTTTCATTAACAAAGCATAAAGTAAAATCTATTTTAATGAAATAGTGTTTATATGACCAAAAGCATGTCGAAAACATGTGTCGCACTTAGGTGCTAGCTGTTATGATCATTGCGAAAATTAAATTTAATTTATTTATAAAATGAAATTTCAATTTTTTCATTAACAATGCTTAAAGTTAAATCTATTTTGATAAAATAGTGTTTATATTACCAACGGCATGCCGAAAACATGTGTCACACTTAGGTGCTAGCTTTTAGGTTCGTTGCGAATATTAAATTTAATTTATTTATTAAATGAAATTTCAATTTTTTCATTAACAATGCATAAAGGCAAATCTATTTTAATGAAACAGTGTTTATATGACCAAAAGAATGCCGTAAACATGTGTCGCACTTAGGTGCTAGCTATTAGGATCATTGCGAAAATTAAATTTAATTTATTTATTAAAGGAAATTTCAATTTTTTCATTAACAATGCATAAAGGCAAATCCGTTTTCATGAAATAGTGTTTAAATGCCCAAAAGCATGGCGAAAACATGTGTCGCACTTAGGTGCAAGCCATTAGGATCATCGCGAAAATTAAATTAAATTTATTTATTAAATGAAATTCCAATTTTTTCATTAACAATGCATAATGTCAAATCTTTTAATGAAATGGTGTTTATATGACCAAAAGAATGCTGCAAACATGTGTCGCACTTAGGTGGTAGCTATTAGGATCATTGCGAAAATTTAATTTAATTTATTTATCAAATGAAACTTCAATTTTTTCATTAACAATTCATAAAGTAAAATCTATTTTAATTAAATAGTGTTTATATGACCAAAAGCATGTCGAAAAAATGTGTCGCACTTAGGTGCTTGCCATTAGGATCTTTGCGAAAATTAAATTTAATTTATTTATTAAATGAAATTTCAATTTTTTCATTAACAATGAATAAAGTCAAATCTATTTTAATGAAACAGTGTTTATATGACCAAAAGAATGCCGTAAACATGTGTCGCACTTATGTGCTAGCTATTAGGATCATTGCGAAAATTTAATTTACAATTATTAATTAAATGTAATTTCAATTTTTTCATTAACAATTTATAAAGTTAAATCTTTTTTAATGAAATATTGTTTATATGACCAAAATCATGCCGAAAACATGTGTGGCACTTAGGTGCTAGCAATTAGGATCATTGCGAAAATTACATTTAATTTATTTATCAAATGAAATTTCCATTTTTTCATTAACGATGCATAAAGTCAATTTTTTTTAATGAAATATTGTTTATATGACCAAAAGCATGCCGAAAACATGTGTGGCACATAGGTGCTTGCTATTAGGATCATTGCGAAAATTAAATTTAATTTATTTATTAGATGAAATTTCTATTTTTTCATTAACAATGCATAAAGTCAAATCAATTTTATTGAAACAGTGTTTATTTAACCAAAAGCATGCCGAAAACATGTGTCGTACTTAGGTGCTAGCCATTAGGGTCATTGCGAAAATTAAATTAAATTTATTTATTAAATTAAATTTCTATTTTTTTATTAACAATGCATAAAGTCAAATCTATTTTAACGAAATCGTGTTAATACGACCAAAGCATGCCGAAAACATGTGTCGCACTTAGGTGCTAGCCATTAGGATCATTGTGAAAATTTAATTTAATTTATTTATTAAATGAAATTTCAATTTTTTCATCAACAACACATAAAGTCGAATTTATTTGATTAAAATCGTGTTTATACGACCTAAGGCATGCCGAAATTATGTGTCGCACTTAAGTGTAAGCCATTAGGGTCATTGCGAAAATTAAATTAAATTTATTTATTATATGAAATTTCTATTTTTTCATTAACAATGCATAAAGTAAAATCTATTTTAATAAAATAGTTTTTATATGACCAAAAGCATGCCGAACACATGTGTCGCACTTAGATGCAAGCTATTAGGATCTTTGCGAAAACTAATTTAATTTATTTATTAAATGAAATTTTAATTTTTTCATTAACAATGCATAAAGTCAAATCTATTTTAATGAAATAGTGTTTATATGACCAAAAGAATGCCGTAAACATGTGTCGCACTTAGGTGGTAGCTATTAGGATCATTGCGAAAATTAAATTTAATTTATTTATTAAATGAAATTTTAATTTTTTCATTAACAATGAGTAAAGTCAAATCTATTTTAATGAAACAGTGTTTATATGACCAAAAGAATGCCGTAAACATGTGTCCCACTTAGGTGGTAGCTATTAGGAACATTGCAAAAATTAAATTTAATATATTTATTAAATGAAATTTCAATTTTTTTAATAACAATGCATAAAGTCAAATCTATTTTAGTGAAATAGTGTTTATATGACCAAAAGCATGCCGAAAACATGTGTCGCACTTAGATGCAAGCTATTAGGATCTTTGCGAAAACTAATTTAATTTATTTATTAAATGAAATTTCAATTTCTTCATTAACAATGCATAAAGTCAAATCTATTTTAATGAAATAGTGTTTATATGACCAAAAGAATGCCGCAAACATGTGTCGCTCTTAGGTGGTAGCTATTAGGATCATTGCGAAAATTAAATTTTATTTATTTATTAAATGAAATTTCAATTTTTTCATTAACAATGCATAAAGTCAAATCTATTTTCATGAAATAGTGTTTATATGAGCAGAAGCATGCCGAAAACATGTGTCGCACTTAGGTGCTATCTATTAGGATCATTGCAAAAATTAAATTTAATTTATCAATTAAATAAATTTTTAATTTTTTCATTTACAATGCATAAAGTCAAATCTATTTTAAAGAAATAGTGTTTATATGACTAAAAGAATGCCGTAAACATGTGTCGCACTTAGGTGCTAGCTATTGGGATCATTGCGAAAATTAAATTAAATTTATTTATTAAATGAAATTTCAATTTTTTTAATAACAATTTATAAAGTCAAATCTATTTTCATGAAATAGTGTTTATATGACCAAAAGAATGCCGCAAACATGTGTCGCACTTAGGTGCTAGCTATTAGGATCATTGCGAAAATTAAATTTAATTTATTTTTTAAATGAAATTTCAATTTTTTCAATAACACTGCATAAAGTCAAATCTATTTTAATAAAAAAGTGTTTATATGACCAAAAGCATGCCGAAAAGATGTGTCGGACTTAGGTGCCAGCTATTAGGATCTTTGCGAAAATTAGATTTTATTTATTTATTAAATGAAATTTCAATTTTTTCATTAACAATGCATAAAGTTAAATCTATTTTAATGAAATCGTGTTTATATGACCAAAAGCAAGCCGAACACATGTGTTGCACTTAGTTGCTAGCTGTTAGGATCATTGCGAAAATTAAATATAATTTATTTATTATATGAAATTTCAATTTTTTCATCAACAACACATAAAGTTGAGTTTATTTGATTAAAATCGTGTTTATACGACCAAAAGCACACCGAAATCATACAAACAATGCATAAAGTCAAATCTATTTTAATGAAATGGTGTTTATATGACCAAAAGAATGCCGTAAACATGTGTCGCACTTAGGTGCTAGCTATTAGGATCATTGCGAAAATTAAATTTAATTTATTTATTATATGAAATTTCAATTTTTTATCAACAACACATAAAGTCCAGTTTATTTGATTAAAATCATGTTTATCCGACCAAAAGCATGCCGAAATCAAGTGTCGCACTTAGGTGCTGGCTATTAGGATCTTTGCGAAAATTAAATTTAATTTATTTATTAAATGAAATTTCCATTTTTTCATTAACAATGCATAAAGTCAATTTTTTTTAATGAAATATTGTTTATATGACCAAAAGCATGCCGAAAACATGTGTGGCACTTAGGTGCTAGCTATTAGGATCATTGCGAAAATTAAATTTAATTTATTTATTAAATGAAATTTTAATATTTTCAGTAACAATGGATAAAGTCAAATCCCTTTTAATAAAATATTGTTTATATGACCAAAAGCATGCCGAAAACATGAGTCGCACTTAGATGCTAGCCATTAGGATCATTGGGAAAATTAAATTTAATTTATTTATTAAATAAAATTTCAATTTTTTCATTAACAATGCATAAAGTCAATTTTTTTTTAATGAAATATTGTTTATTTGACCAAAAGCATGCCGAAAACATGTGTGGCACTTAGGTGCTAGCTATTAGGATCATTGCGAAAATTAAATTTAATTTATGTATTAAATGAAATTTCAATTTTTTCATTAACAATGCTTAAAGTCAAACCTATTTTAATAAAATATTGTTTATATGGCCGAAAGCATGACGAAAACATGTGTCGCACTTAGGTGCTAGCTATTAGGATCATTGCGAAAATTAAATTTAATTTATTTATTAAATGAAATTTCAATTTTTTCATCAACAATGCATAAAGTCGACTTTATTTGAATAAAATCGTCTTTATACGACCATAAGCATGCCGAAAACATGTGTCGCACTTAGGTGCTGGCTATTAGGATCATTGCGAAAATTAAATTTAATTTATTAATTAAATGAAATTTCAATTTTTTCATTAACAATGCTTAAAGTCAAACCTATTTTAATAAAATAGTGTTTATATGACCAAAAGCATGCCGAAAACATGTGTCGCACTTAGGTGCTAGCTGTTAGGATCATTGCGAAAATTAAATTTAATTTATTTATTAAATGAAATTTCAATTTTTTCATTAACAATGCATAAAGTCAAATCTATTTTAATTAAATAGTGTTTATATGACCAAAAGCATGCTGAAAACATGTTTCGCACTTAGGTGCTGTCCATTAGGATCATTGCGAAAAATAAATTTAATTAATTCATTAAATGAAATTTCAATTTTTTCATTAACAAAGCATAAAGTCAAATCTATTTTAATGAAATAGTGTTTATATGACCATTAGCATGTCGAAAACATGTGTCGCACTTAGGTGCTAGCTGTTAGGATCATTGCAAAAATTAAATTTAATTTATTTATAAAATGTTTATATGACCAAAAGCATGCCGAAAACATGTGTCGCACTTAGATGCTAGCTATTAGGATCATTGCGAAAATTAAATTTAATTTATTTATTACATGAAATTTCAATTTTTTCATTAACAATGCATAAATTCAAATCTATTTTAATGAAATAGTGTTTATATGACCTAAAGAATGCCGTAAACATGTGTCGCACTTAGGTGGTAGCTATTAGGATCATTGCGAAAATTAAATTTAATTTATTTATTAAATGAAATTTCAATTTTTTCATTAACAATGAGTAAAGTCAAATCTATTTTAATGAAACAGTGTTTATATGACCAAAAGAATGCCGTAAACATGTGTCGCACTTAGGTGCTAGCCATTAGGATCATTGCGAAAATTAAATTTAATTTATTTATTAAATGAAATTTCAATTTTTTCATTAACAATGCATAAAGTCAAATCTATTTTAATGAAATGGTGTTTATATGACCAAAATAATGCCGTAAACATGTGTCGCACATAGGTGCTAGCTATTAGGATCATTGCGAAAATTAAATTAAATTTATTTTTTAAATGAAATTTCAATTTTTTCAATAACAATGCATAAAGTCAAATCTATTTTAATGAAAAAGTGTTTATATGACCAAAAGCATGCCGAATACATGTGTCGGACTTAGGTGCCAGTTATTAGGATCTTTGCGAATATTAGATTTTATTTGTTTATTAAATGAAATTTCAATTTTTTCATTAACAATGCATAAAGTCAAATCTATTTTAATGAAATAGTGTTTATATGACCATTAGCATGTCGAAAACATGTGTCGCACTTAGGTGCTAGCTGTTAGGATCATTGCAAAAATTAAATTTAATTTATTTATAAAATGTTTATATGACCAAAAGCATACCGAAAACATGTGTCGCACTTAGATGCTAGCTATTGGGATCATTGCGAAAATTAAATTTAATTTATTTATTACATGAAATTTCAATTTTTTCATTAACAATGCATAAAGTCAGATCTATTTTCATGAAATAGTGTTTATATGACCAGAAGCATGCCGAAAACATGTGTCGCACTTAGGTGCTATCTATTAGGATCATTGCAAAAATTAAATTTAATTTATCAATTAAATGATTTTTAATTTTTTCATTAACAATGCATAAAGTCAAATATATTTTAATGAAATAGTGTTTATATGACCAAAAGAATGCCGTAAACATGTGTCGCACTTAGGTGCTAGCCATTAGGATCATTGCGAAAATTAAATTTAATTTATTTATTAAATGAAATTTCAATTTTTTCATTAACAATGCATAAAGTCAAATCTATTTTAATGAAATGGTGTTTATATGACCAAAATAATGCCGTAAACATGTGTCGCACATAGGTGCTAGCTATTAGGATCATTGCGAAAATTAAATTAAATTTATTTTTTAAATGAAATTTCAATTTTTTCAATAACAATGCATAAAGTCAAATCTATTTTAATGAAAAGGTGTTTATATGACTAAAAGCATGCCGAATACATGTGTCGGACTTAGGTGCCAGTTATTAGGATCTTTGCGAATATTAGATTTTATTTATTTATTAAATGAAATTTCAATTTTTTCATTAACAATGCATAAAGTTTAATCTATTTTAATAAAATCGAGTTTATATGACCAAAAGCAAGCCGTAAACATGTGTCGCACTTAGTTGCTAGCTGTTAGGATCATTGCGAAAATTAAATATAATTTATTTATTATATGAAATTTCAATTTTTTCATCAACAACACATAAAGTCCAGTTTATTTGATTAAAATCGTGTTTATACGACCAAAAGCATGCCGAAATCATGTGTCGCACTTAGGTGCCGGCTATTAGGATCTTTGCGAAAATTAAATTTAATTTATTTATTAAATGAAATTTCAATTTTTTCATTAACAATGCATAAAGTCAAATCTATTTTAATGAAATAGTTTTTATATGACCGAAAGAATGCCGTAAACATGTGTCGCACTTAGGTGCTAGCTGTTAGGATCATTGCGAAAATTAAATGTTATTTATTTATTAAATCAAATTTAAATTTTTTCATTAACAATGAATAAAGTCAAATCTATTTTAATAAAATCGTGTTTATATGACCAAAAGCAAGCCGAAAACATGTGTCGCACTTAGGTGCTAGCTATTGGGATCATTGCGAAAATTAAATTTAATTTATTAATTAAATGAAATATCTATTTTTTCATTAACAATGCGTAAAGTGAAATCTATTTTAATGAAATCGTGTTAATACAACCAAAAGCATGCCGAAAACATATGTCTCACTTAGGTGCTGGCTATTAGGATCATTGCGAAAATTAAATTAAATTTATTTATTAAATGAAGTGTTAATTTTTTCATTAACAATGCATAAAGTCAAATCTATTTTAGTGAAATAGTGTTTAAATGACCAAAAGCATGCCGAAAACATGTGTCGCACTTAGGTGCTAGCCATTAGGATCATTGTGAAAATTAAATTTAATTTATTTATTAAATGAAATTTCAATTTTTTCATCAACAACACATAAAGTCCAGTTTATTTGATTAAAATCGTGTTTATACGACCAAAAGCATGCCGAAATCATGTGTCGCACTTAGGTGCTGGCTATTAGGATCTTTGCGAAAATTAAATTTAATTTATTTATTAAATGAAATTTCCATTTTTTCATTAACAATGCATAAAGTCAATTTTTTTTAATGAAATATTGTTTATATGACCAAAAGCATGCCGAAAACATGTGTGGCACTTAGGTGCTAGCTATTAGGATCATTGCGAAAATTAAATTAAATTTATTTATTAAATGAAATTTCAATTTTTTCAGTAACAATGGATAAAGTCAAATCTCTTTTAATGAAATATTGTTTATATGACCAAAATCATGCCGAAAACATGAGTCGCACTTAGATGCTAGCCATTAGGATCATTGCGAAAATTAAATTTAATTTATTTATTAAATGAAATTTCAATTTTTTCATTAACAATGCATAAAGTCAAATCTATTTTAATGAAATAGTTTTTATATGACCGAAAGAATGCCGTAAACATGTGTCGCACTTAGGTGCTAGCTGTTAGGATCATAGCGAAAATTAAATGTAATTTATTTATTAAATCAAATTTAAGTTTTTTCATTAACAATGAATAAAGTCAAATCTATTTTAATAAAATCGTGTTTATATGACCAAAAGCAAGCCGAAAACATGTGTCGCACTTAGGTGCTAGCTATTGGGATCATTGCGAAAATTAAATTTAATTTATTTATTAAATGAAATATCTATTTTTTCATTAACAATGCGTAAAGTGAAATCTATTTTAATGAAATCGTGTTAATACAACCAAAAGCATGCCGAAAACATATGTCTCACTTAGGTGCTGGCTATTAGGATCATTGCGAAAATTAAATTAAATTTATTTATTAAATGAAGTGTTAATTTTTTCATTAACAATGCATAAAGTCAAATCTATTTTAGTGAAATAGTGTTTAAATGACCAAAAGCATGCCGAAAACATGTGTGGCACTTAGGTGCTAGCCGTTAGGATCATTGTGAAAATTAAATTTAATTTATTTATTAAATGAAATTTGAATTTTTTCATCAACAACACATAAAGTCCAGTTTATTTGATTAAAATCGTGTTTATACGACCAAAAGCATGCCGAAATCATGTGTCGCACTTAGGTGCTGGCTATTAGGATCTTTGCGAAAATTAAATTTAATTTATTTATTAAATGAAATTTCCATTTTTTCATTAACAATGCATAAAGTCAATTTTTTTAATGAAATATTGTTTATATGACCAAAAGCATGCCGAAAACATGTGTGGCACTTAGGTGCTAGCTATTAGGATCATTGCGAAAATTAAATTTAATTTATTTATTAAATGAAATTTCAATTTTTTCAGTAACAATGGATAAAGTCAAATCTCTTTTAATGAAATATTGTTTATATGACCAAAATCATGCCGAAAACATGAGTCGCACTTAGATGCTAGCCATTAGGATCATTGCGAAAATTAAATTTAATTTATTTATTAAATGAAATTTCAATTTTTTCATTAACAATGCATAAAGTCAATTTTTTTTATAAAATATTGTTTATTTGACCAAAAGCATGCCGAAAACATGTGTGGCACTTAGGTGCTAGCTATTAGGATCATTGCGAAAATTAAATTAAATTTATTTATTAAATGAAATTTCCATTTTTTCATTAACAATGCATAAAGTCAATTTTTTTAAATTTTGTTTAATGAAATATTGTTTATATGACCAAAAGCATGCCGAAAACATGTGTGGCACTTAGGTGCTAGCTATTAGGATCATTGCGAAAATTAAATTTAATTTATTTATTAAATGAAATTTCAATTTTTTCATTAACAATGCATAAAGTCAATTTTTTTTAATGAAATATTGTTTATTTGACCAAAAGCATGCCGAAAACATGTGTGGCACTTAGGTGCTAGCTATTAGGATCATTGCGAAAATTAAATTAAATTTATTTATTAAATGAAATTTCAATTTTCTCATTAACAATGTATAAAGTCAAATCTCTTTTAATGAAATTTTGTTTATATGACCAAAAGCATGCCGAAAACATGAGTCGCACTTAGGTGCTAGCCATTAGGATCATTGCGAAAAATAAATTTAATTAATTTATTAAATGAAATTTCATTTTTTTCATTAACAAAGCATAAAGTAAAATCTATTTTAATGAAATAGTGTTTATATGACCAAAAGCAAGTCGAAAACATGTGTCGCACTTAGGTGCTAGCTGTTAGGATCATTGCGAAAATTAAATTTAATTTATTTATTAAATGAAATTTCAATTTTTTCATTAACAATGCTTCAAGTCAAATCTATTTTGATAAAATAGTGTTTATATGACCAACGGCATGCCGAAAACATGTGTCACACTTAGGTGCTAGCTTTTAGGTTCATTGCGAATATTAAATTTAATTTATTTATTAAATGAAATTTCAATTTTTTCATTAACAATGGATAAAGTCAAATCTCTTTTAATGAAATTTTGTTTATATGACCAAAAGAATGCCGTAAACATGTGTCGCACTTAGGTGCTATCTATTAGGATCATTGCGAAAATTAAATTTAATTTATTTATTAAAGGAAATTTCAATTTTTTCATTAACAATGCATAAAGGCAAATCCGTTTTCATGAAATAGTGTTTATATGACCAAAAGCATGGCGAAAACATGTGTCGCACTTAGGTGCAAGCTATTAGGATCATCGCGAAAATTAAATTAAATTTATTTATTAAATGAAATTCCAATTTTTTCATTAACAATGCATAATGTCAAATCTTTTAATGAAATGGTGTTTATATGACCAAAAGAATGCTGCAAACATGTGTCGCACTTAGGTGGTAGCTATTAGGATCATAGCGAAAATTTAATTTAATTTATTTATCAAATGAAACTTCAATTTTTTCATTAACAATTCATAAAGTAAAATCTATATATATAAATCATCTTTATTAAAGAATTCATACATTTAGTATATGATATAAACAAATCTTGCTTAACTATAATAATTAAATGTGTAAAGATTCTTTATTGGCTATCGACCCGGGGTCTTTCAGCCTGAATTCGTTTTAGTTGGTTATGCCTTTAGTTACGATTATGGATGGTTATGAAATGTGAGTATGAATTCATAAATGGTTTTATCGGGATAGTTTGATTTGGGTGCCTGATTAGGATTGCGAATAATGCAAAGATGTTTAAAGATGTCTAGGATATGGGAGTTGGAGGCGAATTTCTCGGAAAGGAAGGTCAAACGAGATTCGATTGGGATTATTTGGGTTTTTTGGTAAAGCAGGAGATTTGAGGGATTATGTAAAGGATTGTTAGGATGCCTTATTTTGGTAAGCGTTCTCAGTGCCGATCTTTCAGCAACTTGCATATTTTTTAGGACTTGTGGACGGGAATTGTGGAAGAGGATCGCTGCATAATCGAGTAGGGGTCGGCAAATCATTGCATAGATGTGTACGGCAGTTTTTGTTGTTATGCCATCGTTGCGATAAGTTAGCGACCTGAAGTGTCGAACCCTACCTTTGATTTTGCCTTTGAGATTATGGGTGTGCGTTTTAAAAGATAGCTTTGTATCGAACGTTACTCCCAAATATTTGCAGGTGAGGGAGGGGGTAATGGGATTGTTATTTATGTGAACACTGTAAGGAGAATTGTACACACGATGGAAGGGCAACAATAGATTAGATTTATTTGGGTTGATTTCAATTCTCCATTTTACAAACCATAATTGAATTTGATCAATTAACTTCTGAAGGGCGTTAACTGCTGCTTTTGTTGTAGGTGCATGCGCTATTAGTGCAGTGTCATCCGCAAATAGAAGCGAATAGGCTTTGGGATTAAAGTAGTTAGGATTATTATGATATATGTCGTGAACGAATAAATTATAAAGAAGCGGGGATATAGGTGAGCCCTGGGGGACACCTTGACATGCGGTAAAGGGGCGGGAGAGAGTGTTTCTTATTCTAACTTGGAGGGATCTATTGTTTAGGAAACTATCGATGAGTTGGATAAGATGGAGAGGGACATTTAAGGACTTGCACTTGTATAACAGACCTCGATGCCACACCGAGTCAAACGCTTTTTTTATATCGAGAAAAACTATAGCGGACTTGTGACCTTCGAGGTTTGTTGCTTGGCAGTTCGAGGTAAGGATTGTTAGCGGGATAGAGGTGGAACGATGTTCTAGAAAACCAAACTGATAAGGTGGTATATGCGTAATGATACATGACAAAAGTTTGTCTTTGATGATGCTTTCAAATAGCTTACCTAGAACTGGAAGCAAGGTAATAGGACGATAGCTAGAAATTTCAAGCGGATCATTATTGTTTTTTGGAATGCATGTTATGATGCCTTGTTTCCATTCTGGTGGTATGACTTGTGAACGATAAATGTGGTTGAAAATGCTAATGATATATTTGTGGATATGATCGGGAAGGGATCTGAGAATGATTCTGGGAATATTGTCATGACCAGGCGACGTGTTTTTACCTTTATAAAGGTTGGTAAAGTACTCTTCCTCCTTTATATCGTCCTCGGGGGTATAGGGAGTGGGGTTGTTTTTAAAGGACGTATACCAGGAATTAACGTGATTGAAAAAGTCATTGTCATATTTGTCGCTAACCGTCAATTTGTAACTGTGTAACATGTGTGGCACTTAGGTGCTAGCTATTAGGATCATTGCGAAAATTAAATTAAATTTATTTATTAAATGAAATTTCAATTTTCTCATTAACAATGTATAAAGTCAAATCTCTTTTAATGAAATTTTGTTTATATGACCAAAAGCATGCCGAAAACATGAGTCGCACTTAGGTGCTAGCCATTAGGATCATTGCGAAAAATAAATTTAATTAATTTATTAAATGAAATTTCATTTTTTTCATTAACAAAGCATAAAGTAAAATCTACTTTAATGAAATAGTGTTTATATGACCAAAAGCAAGTCGAAAACATGTGTCGCACTTAGGTGCTAGCTGTTAGGATCATTGCGAAAATTAAATTTAATTTATTTATTAAATGAAATTTCAATTTTTTCATTAACAATGCTTAAAGTCAAATCTATTTTGATAAAATAGTGTTTATATGACCAACGGCATGCCGAAAACATGTGTCACACTTAGGTGCTAGCTTTTAGGTTCATTGCGAATATTAAATTTAATTTATTTATTAAATGAAATTTCAATTTTTTCATTAACAATGGATAAAGTCAAATCTCTTTTAATGAAATTTTGTTTATATGACCAAAAGAATGCCGTAAACATGTGTCGCACTTAGGTGCTAGCTGTTAGGATCATTGCGAAAATTAAATTTAATTTATTTAAAAAATGAAATTTCAATTTTTTCATTAACAATGCTTAAAGTCAAATCTATTTTGATAAAATAGTGTTTATATGACCAACGGCATGCCGAAAACATGTGTCACACTTAGGTGCTAGCTGTTAGGATCATTGCGAAAATTAAATTTAATTTATTTAAAAAATGAAATTTCAATTTTTTCATTAACAATGCTTAAAGTCAAATCTATTTTGATAAAATAGTGTTTATATGACCAACGGCATGCCGAAAACATGTGTCACACTTAGGTGCTAGCTCTTAGGTTCATTGCGAATATTAAATTTAATTTATTTATTAAATGAAATTTCAATTTTTTCATTAACAATTCATAAAGTCAAATGTATTTTAATGAAATAGTGTTTATATGACCAAAAGAATGCCGAAAACATTTGTCGCACTTAGGTGCTGGCTATTAGGATCTTTGCGAAAATTAAATTAAATTTATTTATTTAATGAAATTCCAATTTTTTCATTAACAATGCATAAAGTCAAATCTTTTAATGAAATGGTGTTTATATGACCAAAAGAATGCTGCAAACATGTGTCGCACTTGGGTGGTAGCTATTAGGATCATTGCGAAAATTTAATTTAATTTATTTATCAAATGAAACTTCAATTTTTCATTAACAATTCATAAAGTAAAATCTATTTTAATGAAATAGTGTTTATATGACCAAAAGCATGCCGAAAACATGTGTCGCACTTAGGTGCTAGCCATTAGGATCTTTGCGAAAATTTAATTTAATTTATTTATTCAATGAAATTTCAATTTTTTCATTAACAATGAATAAAGTCAAATCTATTTTAATGAAACAGTGTTTATATGACAAAAAGAATGCCGTAAACATGTGTCGCACTTATGTGCTAGCCATTAGGATCATTGCGAAAATTTAATTTAAATTATTTATTAAATGAAATTTCAATTTTTTCATTAACAATGCATAAAGTCAAATCTATTTTAACAAAATAGTGTTTATTTGACCAAATGCATGCCGAAAACATGTGTCGCACTTAGGTGCTAGCTATTAGGATTATTGCAAAAATTAAATTAAATTAATTTATTAAATGAAATTTCAATTATTTCATCAACAACACATAAAGTCGAAATTATTTGATTAAAATCGTGTTTATATGACCAAAAACATGCCGAAAACATGTGTCGCACTTAGGTGCTAGCTATTGGGTTCATTGCGTAAATTAAATTTAATTTATTTATTAAATGAAATTTCTATTTTTTCATTAACAATGCATAAAGTCAAATCAATTTTATTGAAACAGTGTTTATTTAACCAAAAGCATGCCGAAAACATGTGTCGCACTTAGGTGCTAGCTATTAGGATCATTGCGCAAATTAAATTTAATTTATTTATTAAATGAAATTTCAATTTTTTTAATAACAATTTATAAAGTCAAATCTATTTTAATGAAACAGTGTTTATATGACCAAAAGAATGCCGCAAACATGTGTCGCACTTAGGTGCTAGCTATTAGGATCATTGCGAAAATTAAATTAAATTTATTTTTTAAATGAAATTTCAATTTTTTCAATAACACTGCATAAAGTCAAATCTATTTTAATAAAAAAGTGTTTATATGACCAAAAGCATGCCGAAAACATGTGTCGGACTTAGGTGCCAGCTATTAGGATCTTTGCGAAAATTAGATTTTATTTATTTATTAAATGAAATTTCAATTTTTTCATTAACAATGCATAAAGTTAAATCTATTTTAATGAAATCGTGTTTATATGACCAAAAGCAAGCCGAAAACAAGTGTTGCACTTAGTTGCTAGCTGTTAGGATCATTGCGAAAATTAAATATAATTAATTTATTATATGAAATTTCAATTTTTTCATCAACAACACATAAAGTCGAGTTTATTTGATTAAAATCGTGTTTATACAACCAAAAGCACACCGAAATCATGTGTCGCACTTAGGTGCTGGCTATTAGGATCTTTGCGAAAATTAAATTTAATTTATTTATTAAATGAAATTTCAATTTTTTCATTAACAATGCATAAAGTCAAATCTATTTTAATGAAATGGTGTTTATATGACCAAAAGAATGCCGTAAACATGTGTCGCACTTAGGTGCTAGCTATTAGGATCATTGCGAAAATTAAATTTAATTTATTTTTTAAATGAAATTTCAATTTTTTCAATAACAATGCATAAAGTCAAATCTATTTTAAAGAAAAAGTGTTTATATGACCAAAAGCATGCCGAAAACATGTGTCGGACTTAGGTGCCAGTTATTAGGATCTTTGCGAAAATTAGATTTTATTTATTTATTAAATGGAATTTCAATTTTTTCATTAACAATGCATAAAGTTTAATCTATTTTAATGAAATCGTGTTTATATGACCAAAAGCAAGCCGTAAACATGTGTCGCACTTAGTTGCTAGCTGTTAGGATCATTGCGAAAATTAAATATAATTTATTTATTATATGAAATTTCAATTTTTTCATCAACAACACATAAAGTCCAGTTTATTTGATTAAAATCGTGTTTATACGACCAAAAGCATGCCGAAATCATGTGTCGCACTTAGGTGCTGGCTATTAGGATCTTTGCGAAAATTAAATTTAATTTATTTATTAAATGAAATTTCAATTTTTTCATTAACAATGCATAAAGTCAAATCTATTTTAATGAAATAGTGTTTATATGACCAAAAGAATGCCGTAAACATGTGTCGCACTTAGGTGCTAGCTGTTAGGATCATTGCGAAAATTAAATGTACTTTATTTATTAAATCAAATTTAAATTTTTTCATTAACAATGAATAAAGTCAAATCTATTTTAATAAAATCGTGTTTATATGACCAAAAGCAAGCCGAAAACATGTGTCGCACTTAGGTGCTAGCAATTGGGATCATTGCGAAAATTAAATTAAATTTATTTATTAAATGAAGTGTTAATTTTTTCATTAACAATGCATAAAGTCAAATCTATTTTAGTGAAATAGTGTTTAAATGACCAAAAGCATGCCGAAAACATGTGTCGCACTTAGGTGCTAGCCATTAGGATCATTGCAAAAATTAAATTTAATTTATTAATTAAATGAAATTTTAATTTTTGCTTTAACAATGCTGAAAGTCAAATCAATTTTATTAAAATAGTGTTTATATGACCAAAAGCAAGCCGTAAACATATGTCGCACTTAAGTGCTAGCTGTTGGGATCATTGCGAAAATTAAATTTAATTTATTTATTATATTATGCCGAAAACGTGTGTCGCATTTATGTGCTAGCTTTTAGGATCATTGCGAAAATTAAATTTAATTTATTTATTAAATGAAATTTCAATTTTTTCATTAACTATGCATAAAGTCAAATCTATTCTATGAATTATTGTTTATATGACCAAAAGCATGCCAAAAACATGTGTCGCACTTAGGTGCTAACTATTAGGAACATTGCGAAAATTAAATTAAATTTATTTATTATATGAAATTTCTATTTTTTCATTAACAATGCCTAAAGTCAAATCTATTTTAATAAAATAGTGTTTAAATGACCAAAATCATTCCAAAAACATGTGTCGCATTTAGGTGCTAGCTATTAGGATCATTGCGAAAATTAAATTTAATTAATTTATTAAATGAAATTTCAATTTTTTCATCAACAACACATAAAGTCGAGTTTGTTTGATTAAAATCATGTTTATACAAGGTGTCTAAAAAAGACACCACCAAAATTATATGGTGTATTCCTGAGACAAAAAACAAGCAAATTAACTAAATTTATCTATGTGAAAAATTACATGCTTTCCAAGATACAGCATGTCAAAGTTTTAGATTTTTAAATTGTTTCAATCTATATCTCGAAAATGGCAGATGAGAATGATTTCTTCAAGTACAAAGGTGCTCCAGAGGACATGCTCTTTACATTATTACAAAGAACTTAATTTAATGCATAAAGTCAATTTTTTTTAATGAAATATTGTTTATATAACCAAAAGCATGCCGAAAACATGTGTGGCACTTAGGTGCTAGCTATTAGGATCATTGCGAAAATTAAATTTAATTTATTTATTAAATGAAATTTCAATTTTTTCAGTAACAATGGATAAAGTCAAATCTCTTTTAATGAAATATTGTTTAAATGACCAAAAGCATGCCGAAAACATGAGTCGCACTTAGGTGCTAGCCATTAGGATCATTGCGAAAATTAAATTTAATTTATTTATTAAATGAAATTTCAATTTTTTCATCAACAATGCATAAAGTCGAATTTATTTGAATAAAATCGTCTTTATACGACCATAAGCATGCCGAAAACATGTGTCGCACTTAGGTGCTAGCCATTAGGATCATTGCGAAAATTAAATTTAATTTATTAATTAAATGAAATTTCACTTTTTTCATTAACAATGTTTAAAGTCAAATCTATTTTAATGAAATATTGTTTATATGACCTAAAGCATGCCGAAAACATGTGTGGCACTTAGGTGCTAGCTATTAGGATCATTGCGAAAATTAAATTTAATTTATTTATTAAATGAAATTTCCATTTTTTCATTAACAATGCATAAAGTCAATTTTTTTTAATGAAATATTGTTTATATAACCAAAAGCATGCCGAAAACATGTGTGGCACTTAGGTGCTAGCTATTAGGATCATTGCGAAAATTAAATTTAATTTATTTATTAAATGAAATTTCAATTTTTTCAGTAACAATGGATAAAGTCAAATCTCTTTTAATGAAATATTGTTTAAATGACCAAAAGCATGCCGAAAACATGAGTCGCACTTAGGTGCTAGCCATTAGGATCATTGCGAAAATTAAATTTAATTTATTTATTAAATGAAATTTCAATTTTTTCATCAACAATGCATAAAGTCGAATTTATTTGAATAAAATCGTCTTTATACGACCATAAGCATGCCGAAAACATGTGTCGCACTTAGGTGCTAGCCATTAGGATCATTGCGAAAATTAAATTTAATTTATTAATTAAATGAAATTTCACTTTTTTCATTAACAATGTTTAAAGTCAAACCTATTTTAATAAAATATTGTTTATATGACCGAAAGCATGACGAAAACATATGTCGCACTTAGGTGCTAGCTATTAGGATCATTGCGAAAATTAAATTTAATTTATTTATTAAATGAAATTTCAATTTTTTCATCAACAATGCATAAAGTCGAATTTATTTGAATAAAATCGTCTTTATACGACCATAAGCATGCCGAAAACATGTGTCGCACTTAGGTGCTAGCTATTAGGATCATTGCGAAAATTAAATTTAATTTATTTATTAAATGAAATTTCAATTTTTTCATTAACAATGCTTAAAATCAAATCTATTTTAATGAAACAGTGTTTATATGACCAAAAGCATGCCGAAAACATGTGTCGCACTTGGGTGCTAGCTTTTAGGATCATTGCGAAAATTAAATTTAATTTATTTATTAAATGAAATTTCAATTTTTTCATTAACAGAGCACAAAGTCAAATCTATTTTAATAAAATTTTGTTTATATGAACAGAAGCATGCCAAAAACATGTGTCGCACTTAGGTGCTAGCCATTAGGATCATTGCAAAAATTAAATTTAATTTATTAATTAAATGAAATTTTAATTTTTGCTTTAACAATGCTGAAAGTCAAATCAATTTTATTAAAATAGTGTTTATATGACCAAAAGCAAGCCGTAAACATATGTCGCACTTAAGTGCTAGCTGTTGGGATCATTGCGAAAATTAAATTTAATTTATTTATTATACGAAATTTCTATTTTTTCATTAACAATGCATAAAGTTAAATCCATTTTAAAGAAATCGTGTTAATACGACCAAAAGCATGCCGAAAACATGTGTCGCTCTTAGGTGCTGGTTATTAGGATCATTTCTAAAAATAAATTAAATTTATTTATTAAATGAAATTTCTATTTTTTCATTAACAATGCATAAAGTTAAATCTATTTTACTAAAATAGTGTTTATATGACCAAAAGCATGTCGAAAACATGTGTCGCACTTAGGTGCTAGCCATTAGGATCATTGCGAAAATTAAATTAAATTTATTTATTACATGAAATTTCTATTTTTTCATTAACAATGCATAAAGTTAAATCTATTTTAATTAAATAGTGTTTATATGACCAAAAGCATGCCGAAAATATGTGTACAACAAAGGTGCTAGCTATTAGGATCATTGCGAAAATTAAATTTAATTTATTTATTAAATGAAATTTCTATTTTTCAATTAACAATGCATAAAGTCAAATTTATTTTAATAAAATTGTGTTTATATGACCAAAATCATGCCGAAAACATATGTCGCACTTAGGTGCTAGCTATTAGGATGATTGCAAAAATTAAATTTAATTTATTTATTAAATGAAATTTCTATTTTTCAATTAACAATGCATAAAGTCAAATCTATTTTAATAAAATAGTGTTTATATGACCAAAAGCATACCGAAAACATGAGTCGCACTTGGGTGCTGTCTATTAGGATCATTGCGAAAATTAAATTTAATTTATTTATTAAATGAAATTTCTATTTTTCAATTAACAATGCATAAAGTCAAATCTATTTAAATAAAATAGTGTTTATATGACCAAAAGCATACCGAAAACATGAGTCGCACTTGGGTGCTGTCTATTAGGATCATTGCGAAAATTAAATTTAATTTATTTATTAAATGAAATATCTATTTTTCAATTAACAATGCATAAAGTCAAATCTATTCTAATAAAATAGTGTTTATATGATCAAAAGCATGCCGAAAACATGTGTCGAACTTAGGTGCTAGCAATTAGGATCATTGCAAAAATTAAATTAAATTTATTTATTACATGAAATTTCTATTTTTTCATTAACAATGCTTAAAGTCAAATCTATTTTAATAAAATTGTGTTTATATGACCAAAATCATGCCGAAAACATATGTCGCACTTAGGTGCTAGCTATTAGGATCATTGCAAAAATTAAATTTAATTTATTTATTAAATGAAATTTCTATTTTTCAATTAACAATGCATAAAGTCAAATCTATTTTAATAAAATAGTGTTTATATGACCAAAAGCATACCGAAAACATGAGTCGCACTTGGGTGCTGTCTGTTAGGATCATTGCGAAAATTAAATTTAATTTATTTATTAAATGAAATTTCTATTTTTCAATTAACAATGCATAAAGTCAAATCTATTTTAATAAAATAGTATTTATATGACCAAAAGCATGCCGAAAACATGAGTCGCACTTGGGTGCTGACTATTAGGATCATTGCGAAAATTAAATTTAATTTATTTATTAAATGAAATTTCTATTTTTCAATTAACAATGCATAAAGTCAAATCTATTTTAATAAAATAGTGTTTATATGACCAAAAGCATGCCGAAAACA
This sequence comes from Ocypus olens, assembly GCA_910593695.2. Classification (NCBI taxonomy): domain Eukaryota; kingdom Metazoa; phylum Arthropoda; class Insecta; order Coleoptera; family Staphylinidae; genus Ocypus; species Ocypus olens. The sequence goes on from OU343060.1 coordinate 36,366,649, forward strand.
TGTGTCGCACTTAGGTGCTAGCAACTAGGATCATTGCGAAAATTAAATTAAATTTATTTATTACATGAAATTTCTATTTTTTCATTAACAATGCTTAAAGTCAAATCTATTTTAATAAAATTGTGTTTATATGACCAAAATCATGCCGAAAACATTTGTCGCACTTAGGTGCTAGCTATTAGGATCATTGCAAAAATTAAATTTAATTTATTTATTAAATGAAATTTCTATTTTTCAATTAACAAATCATAAAGTCAAATCTATTTTAATAAAATAGTGTTTATATGATCAAAAGCTTGCCGAAAATATGTGTCGCACTTAGGTGCTAGCCATTATGATCATTGCGAAAATTAAATTAAATTTATTTATTAAATGAAATTTCTATTTTTTCATTAACAATGCATAAAGTTAAATCTATTTTACTAAAATAGTGTTTATATGACCAAAAGCATGTCGAAAACAAGTGTCGCACTTAGGTGCTAGCCATTAGGATCATTGCGAAAATTAAATTAAATTTATTTATTATATGAAATTTCTATTTTTTCATTAACAATGCATAAAGTTAAACCTATTTTAATAAAATCGTGTAATCCGACCAAAAGCATGCCGAAAACATGTGTCGCACTTAGGTGGTAGCTATTAGGATCATTGCGAAAATTAAATTTAATTTATTTATTAAATGAAATTTCTATTTCTTCATTAACAAAGCATAAAGTCAAATCTATTTTAAATAAATAGTGTTTATATGACCAAAAGCACGCCGAAAATATGTGTAGCACAAAGGTGCTAGCTATTAGGATCATTGCGAAAATTAAATTAAATTTATTTATTAAATGAAATTTCTATTTTTCAATGAACAATGCATAAAGTCAAATTTATTTTAATAAAATAGTGTTTATATGACCAAAAGCATGCCGAAAACATGTGTCGCACTTAGGTGCTAGCAATTAGGATCATTGCGAAAATTAAATTAAATTTATTTATTACATGAAATTTCTATTTTTTCATTAACAATGCTTAAAGTCAAATCTATTTTAATAAAATTGTGTTTATATGACCAAAATCATGCCGAAAACATATGTCGCACTTAGGTGCTAGCTATTAGGATCATTGCAAAAATTAAATTTAATTTATTTATTAAATGAAATTTCTATTTTTCAATTAACAATGCATAAAGTCAAATCTATTTTAGTAAAATAGTGTTTATATGACCAAAAACATACCGAAAACATGAGTCGCACTTGGGTGCTGTCTATTAGGATCATTGCGAAAATTAAATTTTATTTATTTATTAAATGAAATTTCTATTTTTCAATTAACAATGCATAAAGTCAAATCTATTCTAATAAAATAGTGTTTATATGACCAAAAGCATGCCGAAAACATGTGACGCACTTAGGTGCTAGCAATTAGGATCATTGCGATAATTAAATTAAATTTATTTATTACATGAAATTTCTATTTTTTCATTAACAATGCTTAAAGTCAAATCTATTTTAATAAAATTGTGTTTATATGACCAAAATCATGTAGAAAACATATGTCGCACTTAGGTGCTAGCTATTAGGATCATTGCAAAAATTAAATTTAATTTATTTATTAAATGAAATTTCTATTTTTCAATTAACAATGCATAAAGTCAAATCTATTTTAATAAAATAGTGTTTATATGACCAAAAGCATACCGAAAACATGAGTCGCACTTGGGTGCTGTCTATTGGGATCATTGCGAAAATTAAATTTAATTTATTTATTAAATGAAATTTCTATTTTTCAATTAACAATGCATAAAGTCAAATCTATTTTAATAAAATAGTGTTTATATGACCAAAAGCATGATGAAAACATGAGTCGCACTTGGGTGCTGACTATTAGGATCATTGCGAAAATTAAATTTTATTTATTTATTAAATGAAATTTCTATTTTTCAATTAACAATGCATAAAGTCAAATCTATTCTAATAAAATAGTGTTTATATGACCAAAAGCATGCCGAAAACATGTGACGCACTTAGGTGCTAGCAATTAGGATCATTGCGATAATTAAATTAAATTTATTTATTACATGAAATTTCTATTTTTTCATTAACAATGCTTAAAGTCAAATCTATTTTAAAAAAATTGTGTTTATATGACCAAAATCATGTAGAAAACATATGTCGCACTTAGGTGCTAGCTATTAGGATCATTGCAAAAATTAAATTTAATTTATTTATTAAATGAAATTTCTATTTTTCAATTAACAATGCATAAAGTCAAATCTATTTTAATAAAATAGTGTTTATATGACCAAAAGCATCCCGAAAACATGAGTCGCACTTGGGTGCTGACTATTAGGATCATTGCAAAAATTAAATTTAATTTATTTATTAAATGAAATTTCTATTTTTTAATTAACAATGCATAAAGTCAAATCTATTTTAATAAAATAGTGTTTACATGACCAAAAGCATGCCGAAAACATGTGTCGCACTAAGGTGCTGGGTATTAGGATCATTACGAAAATTAAATTTAATTTATTTATTAAATGAAATTTCTATTTTTCAATTAACAATGCATAAAGTCAAATCTATTTTAATAAAATAGTGTCTATATGACCAAAAGCATGCCGAAAACATGTGTCGCACTTAGGTGCTAGCAATTAGGATCATTGCGAAAATTAAATTAAATTTATTTATTACATGAAATTTCTATTTTTTCATTAACAATGCTTAAAGTCAAATCTATTTTAATAAAATAGTGTTTATATGACCAAAAGCATGCCGAAAACATGAGTCGCACTTGGGTGCTGACTATTAGGATCATTGCGAAACTTAAATTTAATTTATTTATTAAATGAAATTATTATTTTTCAATTAACAATGCATAAAGTCAAATCTATTTTAATAAAATAGTGTTTATATGACCAAAAGCTTGCCGAAAATATGTGTCGCACTTAGGTGCTAGCCATTATGATCATTGCGAAAATTAAATTAAATTTATTTATTATATGAAATTTCTATTTTTTCATTAACAATGCATAAAGTTAAATCTATTTTATTGAAATCGTGTTTTACGACCAAAAGCGTGCCGAAAACATGTGTCGCACTTAGGTGCCGTCTATTAGGATCTTTGCGAAAATTAAATTTAATTTATTTATCAAATGAAATTTCAATTTTTTCATCAACAACACATAAAGTCGTACTTATTTGATTAAAATCGTGTTTATACGACCAAAAGCATGCCGAGAACATGTGTCGCACTAAGGTGCTAGCTATTAGGATCATTGCGAAAATTAAATTAAATTTATTTATTAAATGAAATTTCAATTTTGTCATTAACAATGCATAGAGTCAAATCTATTTTAATGAAATAGTGTTTATATGACTAAAAGCATGCCAAAAACATGTGTCGCACTTAGGTGCTAGCTATTAGGATCATTGCGAAAATTAAATTTAATTTATTTATTAAATGAAATTTCAATTTTTTCATCAACAATGCATAAAGTCGAATTTATTTGATCAAAATCGTGTTTATACGACCATAAGCATGCCGAGAACATGTGTCGCACTAAGGTGCTAGCTATTAGGATCATTGCGAAAATTAAATTAAATTTATTTATTAAATGAAATTTCAATTTTGTCATTAACAATGCATAAAGTCAAATCTGTTTTAATGAAATAGTGTTTATATGACCAAAAGCATGCCAAAAACATGTGTCGCACTTAGGTGCTAGCTATTAGGATCATTGCGAAAATTAAATTTAATTTATTTATCAAATGAAATTTCAATTTTTTCATCAACAACACATAAAGTCCAGTTTATTTGATTAAAATCGTGTTTATACGACCAAAAGCATGCCGAAATCATGTGTTGCACTTAGGTGCTGGCTATTAGGATCTTTGCGAAAATTTAATTTAATTTATTCATTAAATGAAATTTCAATTTTTTCATTAACAATGAATTAAGTCAAATCTATTTTAATGAAACAGTGTTTATACGACCAAAAGAATGCCGTAAACATGTGTCGCACTTAGGTGGTAGCTATTAGGATCATTGCGAAAATGACATTTAATTTATTTATTAAATGAAATTTCAATTTTTTCATTAACAATGCATAAAGTCAAATCTATTTTAATGAAATAGTGTTTATTTGACCAAAAGCATTCCGAAAACATGTGTCGCACTTAGATGCAAGCTATTAGGATCTTTGCGAAAATTAAATTTAAATTATTTATTAAATGAAATTTAAATTTTTTCATTAGCAATGCATAAAGTCAAATCAATTTTAATGAAATAGTGTTTATATGACCAAAAGAATGCCGTAAACATGTGTCGCACTTAAATGGTAGCTATTAGGATCATTGCGAAAATTAAATTTAATTTATTTATTAAATGAAATTTGAATTTTTTCATTAACAATGAATAAAGTCAAATCTATTTTAATGAAACAGTGTTTATATGACCAAAAGAATGCCGTAAACATGTGTCGCACTTAGGTGGTAGCTATTAGGATCATTGCGAAAATTACATTTAATTTATTTATTAAATGAAATTTCAATTTTTTCGTTAACAATGCATAAAGTCAAATCTATTTTAATGAAATAGTGTTTATTTGACCAAAAGCATTCCGAAAACATGTGTCGCACTTAGATGCAAGCTATTAGGATCTTTGCGAAAATTAAATTTAATTTATTTATTAAATGAAATTTCAATTTCTTCATTAACAATGCATAAAGTCAAATCTATTTTAATGAAATAGTGTTTATATGACCAAAAGAATGCCGCAAACATGTGTCGCTCTTAGGTGGTAGCTATTAGGATCATTGCGAAAATTAAATTTTATTTATTTATTAAATAAAATTTCAATTTTTTCATTAACAATGCATAAAGTCAAATCTATTTTCATGAAATAGTGTTTATATGACCAAAAGCATGCCGAAAACATGTGTCGCACTTAGGTGCTATCCATTAGGATCATTGCAAAAATTAAATTTAAATTATCAATTAAATGAATTTTTAATTTTTTCGTTAACAATGCATAAAGTCAAATCTATTTTAATGAAATAGTGTTTATATGACCAAAAGAATCCCGAAAACATGTGTCGCACTTGGGTGCTAGCCATTAGGATCTTTGCGAAAATTAAATTTAATTTATTTATTAAATGAAATTTCAATTTTTTCATTAACAATGAATAAAGTCAAATCTGTTTTAATAAAACAGTGTTTATATGACCAAAAGAATGCCGTAAACATGTGTCGCACTTAGGTGGTAGCTATTAGGATCATTGCGAAAATTAAATTTAATTTATTTATTAAATGAAATTTCAGTTTTTTCATTAACAATGCATAAAGTCAAATCTATTTTAATTAAATAGTGTTTATTTGACCAAAAGAATGCCGAAAACATGTGTCGCACTTTGGTGCTAGCTATTAGGATCATTGCGAAAATTAAATTTAATTTATTTCTTAAATGAAGATTGAATTTTTTCATTAGCAATGCTAAAGTCAAATCTATTTTAATGAAATAGTGTTTATATGACAAAAAGAATGCCGTAAACATGTGTCGCACTTAGGTGGTAGCTATTAGGATCATTGCGAAAATTAAATTTAATTCATTTATTAAATGAAATTTAAATTTTTTCATTAACAATGAATAAAGTCAAATCTATTTTATTGAAACAGTGTTTATATGACCAAAAGAATGCCGTAAACATGTGTCGCACTTAGGTGGTAGCTATTAGTATCATTGCGAAAATTACATTTAATTTATTAATTAAATGAAATTTAAATTTTTTCATTAACAATGCATAAAGTTAAATCTATTTTAATGAAATAGTGTTTATTTGACCAAAAGCATGCCGAAAACATGTGTCGCACTTAGATGCAAGCTATTAGGATCTTTGCGAAAATTAAATTTAATTTATTTATTAAATGAAATTTCAATTTCTTCATTAACAATGCATAAAGTCAAATCTATTTTAATGAAATAGTGTTTATATGACCAAAAGAATGCCGAAAACATGTGTGGCACTTAGGTGCTAGCCATTAGGATCTTTGCGAAAATTAAATTTAATTTATTTATTAAATGAAATTTCAATTTTTTCATTAACAATGCATAAAGTCAAATCTATTTTAATGAAACAGTGTTTATGTGACCAAAAGAATGCCGCAAACATATGTCGCACTTAGGTGGTACCTATTAGGATCATTGCGAAAATTTAATTAAATTTATTTATTAAATGAAATTTCAATTTTTTCATTAACAATTCATAAAGTCAAATCTATTTTATTGAAATAGTGTTTATATGACCAAAAGCATGCCGAAAACATGTGTCGCACTTAGGTGCTAGCTATTAGGATCTTTGCGAAAATTAAATTTAGATTATTTATTAAATGAAATTTCAATTTTTTCATTAACAATGAATAAAGTCCAATCTACTTTAATGAAACAGTGTTATTATGACCAAAAGAATGCCGTAAACATGTGTCGCACTTAGGTGGTAGCTATTAGGATCATTGCGAAAATTAAATTTAATTTATTTATTAAATGAAATTTCAATTTTTTCATTAACAATGAATAAAGTCAATTCTATTTTAATGAAACAGTGTTTATATGACCAAAAGCATGCCGAAAACATGTGTCGCACTTAGGTGGTGGCTATTAGGATCATTGCGAAAATTAAATTTATTTTATTTATTAAATGAAATTTCAATTTTTTCATTAACAATGAGTAAAGTCAAATCTATTTTAATGAAACAGTGTTTATATGACCAAAAGCATGCCGAAAACATGTGTCGCACTTAGGTGCTAGCTATTAGGATCTTTGCGAAAATTAAATTTAATTTATTTATTAAATGAAATTTCAGTTTTTTCATTAACAATGCATAAAGTCAAATCTATTTTAATGAAATCGTGTTTATATGACCAAAAGCAAGCCGAAAACATGTGTCGCACTTAGGTGCTAGCTGTTAGGATCATTGCGAAAATTAAATATAATTAATTTATTATATGAAATTTCAATTTTTTCATCAACAACACATAAAGTCCAGTTTATTTGATTTAAATCGTGTTTATACGACCAAAAGCATGCTGAAATCATGTGTCGCACTTAGGTGCTGGCTATTAGGATCTTTGCGAAAATTTAACCTAATTTATTCATTAAATGAATTTTCAATTTTTTCATTAACAATGCATAAAGTTAAATCTATTTTAATAAAATAGTGTTTATATGACCAAAAGAATGCCGTAAACATGTGTCGCACTTAGGTGCTAGCTGTTAGGATCATTGCGAAAATTCAATGTAATTTATTCATTAAATGAAATTTAATTTTTTTCATTAACAATGAATAAAGTCAAATCTATTTAAATAAAATCGTGTTTATATGACCAAAAGCAAGCCGAAATCATGTGTCGCACTTAGGTGCTAGCTATTAGGATAATTGCGAAAATTAAATTTAATTAATTTATTAAATGAAATTTCAATTTTTTCATCAACAACACATAAAATCGAGTTTGTTTGATTATTATCATGTTTATATAACCAAAAGCATGCCGAAAACATGTGTCGCACTTAGGTGCTAGCCATTGGGATCATTGCGAAAATTAAACTTAATTTATTTATTAAATGAAATATCAATTTTTTCATTAACAATGCATAAAGTTAGATCTATTTTAATGAAATCGTGTTAATACGACCAAAAGCATGCCGAAAACATATGTCGCACTTAGGTGCTGGCTTTTAGGATCATTGCGAAAGTTAAATTAAATTTATTTATTAAATGAAGTGTTAATTTTTTCATTAACAATGCATAAAGTCAAATCTATTTTAGTGAAATAGTGTTTAAATGACCAAAAGCATGCCGAAAACATGTGTCGCACTTAGGTGCTAGCCATTAGGATCATTGCAAAAATTAAATTTAATTTATTAATTAAATGAAATTTCAATTTTTTCATTAACAATGCATGAAGTTAAATCTGTTTTAATGAAATAGTGTTAATACGACCAAAAGAATGCCGAAAACATGTGTCGCACTTAGGTGCTAGCTATTAGGATCTTTGCGAAAATTAAATTAAATTTATTTACTAAATGAAATTTCAATTTTTTCATTAACAATTCATAAAGTCAAATCTATTTTAATAAAATAGTGTTTATATGACCAAAGGAATGCCGAAAACATGTGTCGCACTTAGGTGCCAGCTATTAGGATCTTTGCGAAAATTAAATTTAATTTATTTACTAAATGAAATTACAATTTTTTCATTACCAAATCATAAAGTCAAATCTCTTTTATTGAAATAGTGTTTATTTGACCAAAAGAATGCCGAAAACATGTGTCGCACTTAGGTGGTAGCTATTAGGATCATTGCGAAAATTTAATTTTATTTATTTGTTAAATGAAATTTCAATTTTTTCATTAACAATTCATAAAGTCAAATCTATTTTAATGAAAGAGTGTTTATATGACCAAAAGAATGCCGAAAAAATGTGTCGCACTTTGATGCAAGCCATTAGGATCATTGCGAAAATTAAATTTAATTTATTTATTAAATGAAATTTCATTTTTTTCATTAACAATGTATTAAGTCAAATCTATTTTAATGAAATTGTGTTTATTTGTCCAAAAGAATGCCGAAAACATGTGTCGCACTTAGGTGCTATCTATTAGGAACATTGCGAAAATTAAATTTAAATTATTTATTAAATGAAATTTAAATTTTTTCATTAGCAATGCATAAAGTCAAATCTATTTTAATAAAATAGTGTTTATATGACCAAAAGAATGCCGTAAACATGTGTCGCACTTAGGTGGTAGCTATTAGGATCATTGCGAAAATTAAATTTAATTTATTTATTAAATGAAATTTCAATTTTTTCATTAACAATGAATAAAGTCAAATCTATTTTAATAAAACAGTGTTTATATGACCAAAAGAATGCCGTAAACATGTGTCGCACTTAGGTGGTAGCTATTAGGATCATTGCGAAAATTAAATTTAATTTATTTATTAAATGAAATTTCAGTTTTTTCATTAACAATGCATAAAGTCAAATCTATTTTAATGAAATAGTGTTTATTTGACCAAAAAAATGCCGAAAACATGTGTCGCACTTTGGTGCTAGCTATTAGGATCATTGCGAAAATTAAATTTAATTTATTTCTTAAATGAAGATTCAATTTTTTCATTTGCAATGCTAAAGTCAAATCTATTTTAATGAAATAGTGTTTATATGACAAAAAGAATGCCGTAAACATGTGTCGCACTTAGGTGGTAGCTATTAGGATCATTGCGAAAATTAAATTTAATTTATTTATTAATTGAAATTTAAATTTTTTCATTAACAATGAATAAAGTCAAATCTATTTTATTGAAACAGTGTTTATATGACCAAAAGAATGCCGTAAACATGTGTCGCACTTAGGTGGTAGCTATTATGATCATTGCGAAAATTACATTTAATTTATTTATTAAATGAAATTTCAATTTTTTCATTAACAATGCATAAAGTCAAATCTATTTTAATAAAATAGTGTTTACTTGACCAAAAGCATGCCGAAAACATGCGTCGCACTTAGATGCAAGCTATTAGGATCTTTGCGAAAATTAAATTTAATTTATTTATTAAATGAAATTTCAATTTCTTCATTAACAATGCATAAAGTCAAATCTATTTTAATGAAATAGTGTTTATATGACCAAAAGAATGCCGAAAATATGTGTGGCACTTAGGTGCTAGCCATTAGGATTTTTGCGAAAATTAAATTTAATTTATTTATTAAATGAAATTTCATTTTTTTCATTAACAATGCATAAAGTCAAATCTATTTTAATGAAACAGTGTTTATATGACCAAAAGAATGCCGCAAACATGTGTCGCACTTAGGTGGTAGCTATTAGGATCATTGCAAAAATTTAATTTAATTTATTTATTAAATGAAATTTCAATTTTTTCATTAACAATTCATAAAGTCAAATCTATTTTATTGAAATAGTGTTTATATGACCAAAAGCATGCCGAAAACATGTGTCGCACTTAGGTGCTAGCTATTAGGATCTTTGCGAAAATTAAATTTAATTTATTTATTAAATGAAATTTCAATTTTTTCATTAACAATGAATAAAGTCCAATCTATTTTAATGAAACAGTGTTTATATGACCAAAAGAATGCCGTAAACATGTGTCGCACTTAGGTGGTAGCTATTAGGATCATTGCGAAAATTAAATTTAATTTATTTATTAAATGAAATTTCAGTTTTTTCATTAACAATGCATAAAGTCAAAACTATTTTAATGAAATAGTGTTTATTTGACCAAAAGAATGCCGAAAACATGTGTCGCACTTAGGTGCTAGCTATTAGGATCATTGCGAAAATTAAATTTAATTTATTTCTTAAATGAAATTTCAATTTTTTCATTAGCAATGCTAAAGTCAAATCTATTTTAATGAAATAGTGTTTATATGACCAAAAGAATGCCGTAAACATGTGTCGCACTAAGGTGGTAGCTATTAGGATCATTGCGAAAATTAAATTTAATTTATTTATTAAATGAAATTTCAATTTTTTCATTAACAATGAGTAAAGTCAAATCTATTTTAATGAAACAGTGTTTATATGACCAAAAGCATGCCGAAAACATGTGTCGCACTTAGGTGCTAGCTATTAGGATCTTTGCGAAAATTAAATTTAATTTATTTATTAAATGAAATTTCAGTTTTTTCATTAACAATGCATAAAGTCAAATCTATTTTAATGAAATCGTGTTTATATGACCAAAAGCAACCCGAAAACTTGTGTCGCACTTAGGTGCTAGCTGTTAGGATCATTGCGAAAATTAAATATAATTTATTTATTATATGAAATTTCAATTTTTTCATCAACAACACATAAAGTCCAGTTTATTTGATTAAAATCGTGTTTATACGACCAAAAGCATGCCGAAATCATGTGTCGCACTTAGGTGCTGGCTATTAGGATCTTTGCGAAAATTTAATTTAATTTATTCATTAAATGAATTTTCAATTTTTTCATTAAGAATGCATAAAGTTAAATCTATTTTAATGAAATAGTGTTTATATGACCAAAAGAATGCCGTAAACATGTGTCGCACTTAGGTGCTATCTGTTAGGATCATTGCGAAAATTAAATGTAATTTATTTATTAAATGAAATTTAATTTTTTTCATTAACAATGAATAAAGTCAAATCTATTTAAATAAAATCGTGTTTATATGACCAAAAGCAAGCCGAAATCATGTGTCGCACTTAGGTGCTAGCTATTAGGATAATTGCGAAAATTAAATTTAATTAATTTATTAAATGAAATTTCAATTTTTTCATCAACAACACATAAATTCGCGTTTGTTTGATTAAAATCATGTTTATATAACCAAAAGCATGCCGAAAACATGTGTCGCACTTAGGTGCTAGCCATTGGGATCATTGCGAAAATTAAATTTAATTTATTTATTAAATGAAATATCTATTTTTTCATTAACAATGCATAAAGTTAAATCTATTTTAATGAAATCGTGTTAATACGACCAAAAGCATGCCGAAAACATATGTCGCACTGAGGTGCTGGCTTTTAGGATCATTGCGAAAATTAAATTAAATTTATTTAAAAAATGAAGTGTTAATTTTTTCATTAACAATGCATAAAGTCAAATCTATTTTAGTAAAATAGTAATTAAATGACCAAAAGCATGCCGAAAACATGTGTCGCACTTAGGTGCTAGCCATAAGGATCATTGCAAAAATTAAATTTAATTTATTAATTAAATGAAATTTCAATTTTTTCATTAACAATGCATAAAGTTAAATCTGTTTTAATGAAATAGTGTTTATATGACCAAAAGAATGCCGAAAACATGTGTCGCACTTAGGTGCTAGCTATTAGGATCTTTGCGAAAATTAAATTTAATTTATTTCTAAATGAAATTTTAATTTTTTCATTAACAATTCATAAAGTCAAATCTATTTTAATGAAATAGTGTTTAAATGACCAAAAGAATGCCGCAAACGTGTGTCGCTCTTAGGTGGTAGCTATTAGGATCATTGCGAAAATTAAATTTTATTTATTTATTAAATGAAATTTCATTTTTTTCATTAACAATTCATAAAGTCAAATCTATTTTATTGAAATAGTATTTATATGACCAAAAGCATGCCGAAAACATGTGTCGCACTAAGGTGCTAGCTATTAGGATCTTTGCGAAAATTAAATTTAATTTATTTATTAAATGAAATTTCAATTTTTTCATTAACAATGAATAAAGTCAAATCTATTTTAATTAAACAGTGTTTATATGACCAAAAGAATGCCGTAAACATGTGTCGCACTTAGGTGGTAGCTATTAGGATCATTGCGAAAATTAAATTTAATTTATTTATTAAATGAAATTTCAGTTTTTTCATTAACAATGCATAAAGTCAAATCTCTTTTAATGAAATAGTGTTTATTTGACCAAAAAAATGCCGAAAACATGTGTCGCACTTAGGTGCTAGCTTTTAGGATCATTGCGAAAATTAAATTTAATTTATTTCTTAAATGAAATTTCAATTTTTTCATTAGCAATGCTAAAGTCTAATCTATTTTAATGAAATAGTGTTTATAAGACCAAAAGAATGCCGTAAACATGTGTCGCACTTAGGTGGTAGCTATTAGGATCGTTGCGAAAATTAAATTTAATTTATTTATTAAATGTAATTTCAATTTTTTCATTAACAATGAGTAATGTCAAATCTATTTTAATGAAACAGTGTTTATATGACCAAAAGCATGCCGAATACATGTGTCGCACTTAGGTGCTAGCTATTAGGATCTTTGCGAAAATTAAATTTAATTTATTTATCAAATGAAATTTCAGTTTTTTCATTAACAATGCATAAAGTCAAATCTATTTTAATGAAATAGTGTTTATTTGACCAAAAGAATGCCGAAAACATGTGTCGCACTTAGGTGGTAGCTATTAGGATCATTGCGAAAATTAAATTAAATTTATTTATTAAATGAAATTTCAATTTTTTCATTAACAATGAGTAAAGTCAAATCTATTTTAATGAAACAGTGTTTATATGACCAAAAGAATGCGGTAAACATGTGTCGCACTTAGGTGGTAGCTATTAGGATCATTGCGAAAATTAAATTTAATTTATTTATTAATTGAAATATCAATTTTTTCATTAACAATGAATAAAGTCAAATCTATTTTAATTAAAAAGTGTTTATATGACCAAAAGAATGCCGTAAACATGTGTCGCACTTAGGTGCCAGCTGTTAGGATCTTTGCGAAAATTCGATTTTATTTATTTATTAAATGAAATTTCAATTTTTTCATTAACAATGCATAAAGTCAAATCTATTTTAATGAAATCGTGTTTATATGACCAAAAGAATGCCGTAAACATGTGTCGCACTTAGGTGGTAGCTATTAGGATCATTGCGAAAATGACATTTAATTTATTTATTAAATGAAATTTCAATTTTTTCATTAACAATGCATAAAGTCAAATCTATTTTAATGAAATAGTGTTTATTTGACCAAAAGCATTCCGAAAACATGTGTCGCACTTAGATGCAAGCTATTAGGATCTTTGCGAAAATTAAATTTAAATTATTTATTAAATGAAATTTAAATTTTTTCATTAGCAATGCATAAAGTCAAATCAATTTTAATGAAATAGTGTTTATATGACCAAAAGAATGCCGTAAACATGTGTCGCACTTAGGTGGTAGCTATTAGGATCATTGCGAAAATTAAATTTAATTTATTTATTAAATGAAATTTGAATTTTTTCATTAACAATGAATAAAGTCAAATCTATTTTAATGAAACAGTGTTTATATGACCAAAAGAATGCCGTAAACATGTGTCGCACTTAGGTGGTAGCTATTAGGATCATTGCGAAAATTACATTTAATTTATTTATTAAATGAAATTTCAATTTTTTCGTTAACAATGCATAAAGTCAAATCTATTTTAATGAAATAGTGTTTATTTGACCAAAAGCATTCCGAAAACATGTGTCGCACTTAGATGCAAGCTATTAGGATCTTTGCGAAAATTAAATTTAATTTATTTATTAAATGAAATTTCAATTTCTTCATTAACAATGCATAAAGTCAAATCTATTTTAATGAAATAGTGTTTATATGACCAAAAGAATGCCGCAAACATGTGTCGCTCTTAGGTGGTAGCTATTAGGATCATTGCGAAAATTAAATTTTATTTATTTATTAAATAAAATTTCAATTTTTTCATTAACAATGCATAAAGTCAAATCTATTTTCATGAAATAGTGTTTATATGACCAAAAGCATGCCGAAAACATGTGTCGCACTTAGGTGCTATCCATTAGGATCATTGCAAAAATTAAATTTAAATTATCAATTAAATGAATTTTTAATTTTTTCGTTAACAATGCATAAAGTCAAATCTATTTTAATGAAATAGTGTTTATATGACCAAAAGAATCCCGAAAACATGTGTCGCACTTGGGTGCTAGCCATTAGGATCTTTGCGAAAATTAAATTTAATTTATTTATTAAATGAAATTTCAATTTTTTCATTAACAATGAATAAAGTCAAATCTATTTTAATAAAACAGTGTTTATATGACCAAAAGAATGCCGTAAACATGTGTCGCACTTAGGTGGTAGCTATTAGGATCATTGCGAAAATTAAATTTAATTTATTTATTAAATGAAATTTCAGTTTTTTCATTAACAATGCATAAAGTCAAATCTATTTTAATGAAATAGTGTTTATTTGACCAAAAGAATGCCGAAAACATGTGTCGCACTTTGGTGCTAGCTATTAGGATCATTGCGAAAATTAAATTTAATTTATTTCTTAAATGAAGATTCAATTTTTTCATTTGCAATGCTAAAGTCAAATCTATTTTAATGAAATAGTGTTTATATGACAAAAAGAATGCCGTAAACATGTGTCGCACTTAGGTGGTAGCTATTAGGATCATTGCGAAAATTAAATTTAATTTATTTATTAATTGAAATTTAAATTTTTTCATTAACAATGAATAAAGTCAAATCTATTTTATTGAAACAGTGTTTATATGACCAACAGAATGCCGTAAACATGTGTCGCACTTAGGTGGTAGCTATTAGGATCATTGCGAAAATTACATTTAATTTATTTATTAAATGAAATTTCAATTTTTTCATTAACAATGCATAAAGTCAAATCTATTTTAATAAAATAGTGTTTACTTGACCAAAAGCATGCCGAAAACATGCGTCGCACTTAGATGCAAGCTATTAGGATCTTTGCGAAAATTAAATTTAATTTATTTATTAAATGAAATTTCAATTTCTTCATTAACAATGCATAAAGTCAAATCTATTTTAATGAAATAGTGTTTATATGACCAAAAGAATGCCGAAAATATGTGTGGCACTTAGGTGCTAGCCATTAGGATTTTTGCGAAAATTAAATTTAATTTATTTATTAAATGAAATTTCATTTTTTTCATTAACAATGCATAAAGTCAAATCTATTTTATTGAAACAGTGTTTATATGACCAAAAGAATGCCGCAAACATGTGTCGCACTTAGGGGGTAGCTATTAGGATCGTTGCAAAAATTTAATTTAATTTATTTATTAAATGAAATTTCAATTTTTTCATTAACAATTCATAAAGTCAAATCTATTTTATTGAAATAGTGTTTATATGACCAAAAGCATGCCGAAAACATGTGTCGCACTTAGGTGCTAGCTATTAGGATCTTTGCTAAAATTAAATTTAATTTATTTATTAAATGAAATTTCAATTTTTTCATTAACAATGAATAAAGTCCAATCTATTTTAATAAAACAGTGTTTATATGACCAAAAGAATGCCGTAAACATGTGTCGCACTTAGGTGGTAGCTATTAGGATCATTGCGAAAATTAAATTTAATTTATTTATTAAATGAAATTTCAGTTTTTTCATTAACAATGCATAAAGTCAAAACTATTTTAATGAAATAGTGTTTATTTGACCAAAAGAATGCCGAAAACATGTGTCGCACTTAGGTGCCAGCTATTAGGATCATTGCGAAAATTAAATTTAATTTATTTCTTAAATGAAATTTCAATTTTTTCATTAGCAATGCTAAAGTCAAATCTATTTTAATGAAATAGTGTTTATATGACCAAAAGAATGCCGTAAACATGTGTCGCACTAAGGTGGTAGCTATTAGGATCATTGCGAAAATTAAATTTAATTTATTTATTAAATGAAATTTCAATTTTTTCATTAACAATGAGTAAAGTCAAATCTATTTTAATGAAACAGTGTTTATATGACCAAAAGCATGCCGAAAACATGTGTCGCACTTAGGTGCTAGCTATTAGGATCTTTGCGAAAATTAAATTTAATTTATTTATTAAATGAAATTTCAGTTTTTTCATTAACAATGCATAAAGTCAAATCTATTTTAATGAAATCGTGTTTATATGACCAAAAGCAAGCCGAAAACTTGTGTCGCACTTAGGTGCTAGCTGTTAGGATCATTGCGAAAATTAAATATAATTTATTTATTATATGAAATTTCAATTTTTTCATCAACAACACATAAAGTCCAGTTTATTTGATTAAAATCGTGTTTATACGACCAAAAGCATGCCGAAATCATGTGTCGCATTTAGGTGCTGGCTATTAGGATCTTTGCGAAAATTTAATTTAATTTATTCATTAAATGAATTTTCAATTTTTTCATTAAGAATGCATAAAGTTAAATCTATTTTAATGAAATAGTGTTTATATGACCAAAAGAATGCCGTAAACATGTGTCGCACTTAGGTGCTATCTGTTAGGATCATTGCGAAAATTAAATGTAATTTATTTATTAAATGAAATTTAATTTTTTTCATTAACAATGAATAAAGTCAAATCTATTTAAATAAAATCGTGTTTATATAACCAAAAGCAAGCCGAAATCATGTGTCGCACTTAGGTGCTAGCTATTAGGATAATTGCGAAAATTAAATTTAATTAATTTATTAAATGAAATTTCAATTTTTTCATCAACAACACATAAAGTCGCGTTTGTTTGATTAAAATCATGTTTATATAACCAAAAGCATGCCGAAAACATGTGTCGCACTTAGGTGCTAGCCATTGGGATCATTGCGAAAATTAAATTTAATTTATTTATTAAATGAAATATCTATTTTTTCATTAACAATGCATAAAGTTAAATCTATTTTAATGAAATCGTGTTAATACGACCAAAAGCATGCCGAAAACATATGTCGCACTTAGGTGCTGGCTTTTAGGATCATTGCGAAAATTAAATTAAATTTATTTAAAAAATGAAGTGTTAATTTTTTCATTAACAATGCATAAAGTCAAATCTATTTTAGTAAAATAGTAATTAAATGACCAAAAGCATGCCGAAAACATGTGTCGCACTTAGGTGCTAGCCATAAGGATCATTGCAAAAATTAAATTTAATTTATTAATTAAATGAAATTTCAATTTTTTCATTAACAATGCATAAAGTTAAATCTGTTTTAATGAAATAGTGTTTATATGACCAAAAGAATGCCGAAAACATGTGTCGCACTTAGGTGCTAGCTATTAGGATCTTTGCGAAAATTAAATTTAATTTATTTACTAAATGAAATTTTAATTTTTTCATTAACAATTCATAAAGTCAAATCTATTTTAATGAAATAGTGTTTAAATGACCAAAAGAATGCCGCAAACATGTGTCGCACTTAGGTGGTAGCTATTAGGATCATTGCGAAAATTTAATTTAATTTATTTATTAAATGAAATTTCATTTTTTTCATTAACAATTCATAAAGTCAAATCTATTTTATTGAAATAGTATTTATATGACCAAAAGCATGCCGAAAACATGTGTCGCACTAAGGTGCTAGCTATTAGGATCTTTGCGAAAATTAAATTTAATTTATTTATTAAATGAAATTTCAATTTTTTCATTAACAATGAATAAAGTCAAATCTATTTTAATTAAACAGTGTTTACATGACCAAAAGAATGCCGTAAACATGTGTCGCACTTAGGTGCTAGCTGTTAGGATCATTGCGAAAATTAAATATAATTTATTTATTATATGAAATTTCAATTTTTTCATCAACAACACATAAAGTCCAGTTTATTTGATTAAAATCGTGTTTATACGACCAAAAGCATGCCGAAATCATGTGTCGCATTTAGGTGCTGGCTATTAGGATCTTTGCGAAAATTTAATTTAATTTATTCATTAAATGAATTTTCAATTTTTTCATTAAGAATGCATAAAGTTAAATCTATTTTAATGAAATAGTGTTTATATGACCAAAAGAATGCCGTAAACATGTGTCGCACTTAGGTGCTATCTGTTAGGATCATTGCGAAAATTAAATGTAATTTATTTATTAAATGAAATTTAATTTTTTTCATTAACAATGAATAAAGTCAAATCTATTTAAATAAAATCGTGTTTATATAACCAAAAGCAAGCCGAAATCATGTGTCGCACTTAGGTGCTAGCTATTAGGATAATTGCGAAAATTAAATTTAATTAATTTATTAAATGAAATTTCAATTTTTTCATCAACAACACATAAAGTCGCGTTTGTTTGATTAAAATCATGTTTATATAACCAAAAGCATGCCGAAAACATGTGTCGCACTTAGGTGCTAGCCATTGGGATCATTGCGAAAATTAAATTTAATTTATTTATTAAATGAAATATCTATTTTTTCATTAACAATGCATAAAGTTAAATCTATTTTAATGAAATCGTGTTAATACGACCAAAAGCATGCCGAAAACATATGTCGCACTTAGGTGCTGGCTTTTAGGATCATTGCGAAAATTAAATTAAATTTATTTAAAAAATGAAGTGTTAATTTTTTCATTAACAATGCATAAAGTCAAATCTATTTTAGTAAAATAGTAATTAAATGACCAAAAGCATGCCGAAAACATGTGTCGCACTTAGGTGCTAGCCATAAGGATCATTGCAAAAATTAAATTTAATTTATTAATTAAATGAAATTTCAATTTTTTCATTAACAATGCATAAAGTTAAATCTGTTTTAATGAAATAGTGTTTATATGACCAAAAGAATGCCGAAAACATGTGTCGCACTTAGGTGCTAGCTATTAGGATCTTTGCGAAAATTAAATTTAATTTATTTACTAAATGAAATTTTAATTTTTTCATTAACAATTCATAAAGTCAAATCTATTTTAATGAAATAGTGTTTAAATGACCAAAAGAATGCCGCAAACATGTGTCGCACTTAGGTGGTAGCTATTAGGATCATTGCGAAAATTTAATTTAATTTATTTATTAAATGAAATTTCATTTTTTTCATTAACAATTCATAAAGTCAAATCTATTTTATTGAAATAGTATTTATATGACCAAAAGCATGCCGAAAACATGTGTCGCACTAAGGTGCTAGCTATTAGGATCTTTGCGAAAATTAAATTTAATTTATTTATTAAATGAAATTTCAATTTTTTCATTAACAATGAATAAAGTCAAATCTATTTTAATTAAACAGTGTTTACATGACCAAAAGAATGCCGTAAACATGTGTCGCACTTAGGTGGTAGCTATTAGGATCATTGCGAAAATTAAATTTAATTTATTTATTAAATGAAATTTCAGTTTTTTCATTAACAATGCATAAAGTCAAATCTCTTTTAATGAAATAGTGTTTATTTGACCAAAAAAATGCCGAAAACATGTGTCGCACTTAGGTGCTAGCTATTAGGATCATTGCGAAAATTAAATTTAATTTATTTCTTAAATGAAATTTCAATTTTTTCATTAGCAATGCTAAAGTCTAATCTATTTTAATGAAATAGTGTTTATAAGACCAAAAGAATGCCGTAAACATGTGTCGCACTTAGGTGGTAGCTATTAGGATCGTTGCGAAAATTAAATTTAATTTATTTATTAAATGTAATTTCAATTTTTTCATTAACAATGAGTAATGTCAAATCTATTTTAATGAAACAGTGTTTATATGACCAAAAGCATGCCGAATACATGTATCGCACTTAGGTGCTAGCTATTAGGATCTTTGCGAAAATTAAATTTAATTTATTTATCAAATGAAATTTCAGTTTTTTCATTAATAATGCATAAAGTCAAATCTATTTTAATGAAATAGTGTTTATAAGACCAAAAGAATGCCGTAAACATGTGTCGCACTTAGGTGGTAGCTATTAGGATCGTTGCGAAAATTAAATTTAATTTATTTATTAAATGTAATTTCAATTTTTTCATTAACAATGAGTAATGTCAAATCTATTTTAATGAAACAGTGTTTATATGACCAAAAGCATGCCGTAAACATGTGTCGCACTTAGGTGGTAGCTATTAGGATCATTGCGAAAATTAAATTGAATTTATTTATTAATTGAAATTTCAATTTTTTCATTAACAATGAATAAAGTCAAATCTATTTTAATTAAACAGTGTTTATATGACCAAAAGAATGCCGTAAACATGTGTCGCACTTAGGTGCCAGCTGTTAGGATCTTTGCGAAAATTCGATTTTATTTATTTATTAAATGAAATTTCAATTTTTTCATTAACAATGCATAAAGTCAAATCTATTTTAATGAAATCGTGTTTATATGACCAAAAGAATGCCGTAAACATGTGTCGCACTTAGGTGGTAGCTATTAGGATCATTGCGAAAATGACATTTAATTTATTTATTAAATGAAATTTCAATTTTTTCATTAACAATGCATAAAGTCAAATCTATTTTTATGAAATAGTGTTTATTTGACCAAAAGCATTCCGAAAACATGTGTCGCACTTAGATGCAAGCTATTAGGATCTTTGCGAAAATTAAATTTAAATTATTTATTAAATGAAATTTAAATTTTTTCATTAGCAATGCATAAAGTCAAATCAATTTTAATGAAATAGTGTTTATATGACCAAAAGAATGCCGTAAACATGTGTCGCACTTAGGTGGTAGCTATTAGGATCATTGCGAAAATTAAATTTAATTTATTTATTAAATGAAATTTGAATTTTTTCATTAACAATGAATAAAGTCAAATCTATTTTAATGAAACAGTGTTTATATGACCAAAAGAATGCCGTAAACATGTGTCGCACTTAGGTGGTAGCTATTAGGATCATTGCAAAAATTACATTTAATTTATTTATTAAATGAAATTTCAATTTTTTCGTTAACAATGCATAAAGTCAAATCTATTTTAATGAAATAGTGTTTATTTGACCAAAAGCATTCCGAAAACATGTGTCG
Source organism: Ocypus olens (assembly GCA_910593695.2). Taxonomy (NCBI): domain Eukaryota; kingdom Metazoa; phylum Arthropoda; class Insecta; order Coleoptera; family Staphylinidae; genus Ocypus; species Ocypus olens. Next base: position 36,387,898 of record OU343060.1, read on the forward strand.
CACTTAGATGCAAGCTATTAGGATCTTTGCGAAAATTAAATTTAATTTATTTATTAAATGAAATTTCAATTTCTTCATTAACAACGCATAAAGTCAAATCTATTTTAATGAAATAGTGTTTATATGACCAAAAGAATGCCGCAAACATGTGTCGCTCTTAGGTGGTAGCTATTAGGATCATTGCGAAAATTAAATTTTATTTATTTATTAAATAAAATTTCAATTTTTTTATTAACAATGCATAAAGTCAAATCTATTTTCATGAAATAGTGTTTATATGACCAAAAGCATGCCGAAAACATGTGTCGCACTTAGGTGCTATCCATTAGGATCATTGCAAAAATTAAATTTAAATTATCAATTAAATGAATTTTTAATTTTTTCGTTAACAATGCATAAAGTCAAATCTATTTTAATGAAATAGTGTTTATATGACCAAAAGAATCCCGAAAACATGTGTCGCACTTGGGTGCTAGCCATTAGGATCTTTGCGAAAATTAAATTTAATTTATTTATTAAATGAAATTTCAATTTTTTCATTAACAATGCATAAAGTCAAATCTATTTTAATGAAACAGTGTTTAGGTGGTAGCTATTAGGATCATTGCGAAAATTTAATTAAATTTATTTATTAAATGAAATTTCAATTTTTTCATTAACAATTCATAAAGTCAAATCTATTTTATTGAAATAGTGTTTATATGACCAAAAGCATGCCGAAAACATGTGTCGCACTTAGTTGCTAGCTATTAGGATCTTTGCGAAAATTAAATTTAGATTATTTATTAAATGAAATTTCAATTTTTTCATTAACAATGAATAAAGTCCAATCTACTTTAATGAAACAGTGTTTATATGACCAAAAGAATGCCGTAAACATGTGTCGCACTTAGGTGGTAGCTATTAGGATCATTGCGAAAATTAAATTCAATTTATTTATTAAATGAAATTTCAGTTTTTTCATTAACAATGCATAAAGTCAAAACTATTTTAATGAAATAGTGTTTATTTGACCAAAAGAATGTCGAAAACATGTGTCGCACTTAGGTGCTAGCTATTAGGATCATTGCGAAAATTAAATTTAATTTATTTCTTAAATGAAATTTCAATTTTTTCATTAGCAATGCTAAAGTCAAATTTATTTTAATGAAATAGTGTTTATATGACCAAAAGAATGCCGTAAACATGTGTCGCACTTAGGTGGTAGCTATTAGGATCATTGCGAAAATTAAATTTAATTTATTTATTAAATGAAATTTCAATTTTTTCATTAACAATGAATAAAGTCAAATCTATTTTAATGAAACAGTGTTTATATGACCAAAAGCATGCCGAAAACATGTGTCGCACTTAGGTGGTGGCTATTAGGATCATTGCGAAAATTAAATTTATTTTATTTATTAAATGAAATTTCAATTTTTTCATTAACAATGAGTAAAGTCAAATCTATTTTAATGAAACAGTGTTTATATGACCAAAAGCATGCCGAAAACATGTGTCGCACTTAGGTGCTAGCTATTAGGATCTTTGCGAAAATTAAATTTAATATATTTATTAAATGAAATTTCAGTTTTTTCATTAACAATGCATAAAGTCAAATCTATTTTAATGAAATCGTGTTTATATGACCAAAAGCAAGCCGAAAACATGTGTCGCACTTAGGTGCTAGCTATTAGGATCTTTGCGAAAATTAAATTAAATTTATTTACTAAATGAAATTTCAATTTTTTCATTAACAATTCATAAAGTCAAATCTATTTTAATGAAATAGTGTTTATATGACCAAAGGAATGCCGAAAACATGTGTCGCACTTAGGTGCTAGCTATTAGGATCTTTGCGAAAATTAAATTTAATTTATTTACTAAATGAAATTACAATTTTTTCATTACCAAATCATAAAGTCAAATCTCTTTTATTGAAATAGTGTTTATTTGACCAAAAGAATGCCGAAAACATGTGTCGCACTTAGGTGGTAGCTATTAGGATCATTGCGAAAATTTAATTTTATTTATTTGTTAAATGAAATTTCAATTTTTTCATTAACAATTCATAAAGTCAAATCTATTTTAATAAAAGAGTGTTTATATGACCAAAAGCATGCCGAAAAAATGTGTCGCACTTTGATGCAAGCTATTAGGATCATTGCGAAAATTAAATTTAATTTATTTATTAAATGAAATTTCATTTTTTTCATTAACAATGTATTAAGTCAAATCTATTTTAATGAAATTGTGTTTATTTGTCCAAAAGAATGCCGAAAACATGTGTCGCACTTAGGTGCTATCTATTAGGAACATTGCGAAAATTAAATTTAAATTATTTATTAAATGAAATTTAAATTTTTTCATTAGCAATGCATAAAGTCAAATCTATTTTAATAAAATAGTGTTTATATGACCAAAAGAATGCCGTAAACATGTGTCGCACTTAGGTGGTAGCTATTAGGATCATTGCGAAAATTAAATTTAATTTATTTATTAAATGAAATTTCAATTTTTTCATTAACAATGAATAAAGTCAAATCTATTTTAATGAAACAGTGTTTATATGACGAAAAGAATGCCGTAAACATGTGTCGCACTTAGGTGGTAGCTATTAGGATCATTGCGAAAATTAAATTTAATTTATTTATTAAATGAAATTTCAGTTTTTTCATTAACAATGCATAAAGTCAAATCTATTTTAATGAAATAGTGTTTATTTGACCAAAAGAATGCCGAAAACCTGTGTCGCACTTTGGTGCTAGCTATTAGGATCATTGCGAAAATTAAATTTAATTTATTTCTTAAATGAAGATTCAATTTTTTCATTTGCAATGCTAAAGTCAAATCTATTTTAATGAAATAGTGTTTATATGACAAAAAGAATGCCGTAAACATGTGTCGCACTTAGGTGGGAGCTATTAGGATCATTGCGAAAATTAAATTTAATTTATTTATTAATTGAAATTTAAATTTTTTCATTAACAATGAATAAAGTCAAATCTATTTTATTGAAACAGTGTTTATATGACCAAAAGAATGCCGTAAACATGTGTCGCACTTAGGTGGTAGCTATTAGGATCATTGCGAAAATTACATTTAATTTATTTATTAAATGAAATTTCAATTTTTTCATTAACAATGCATAAAGTCAAATCTATTTTAATGAAATAGTGTTTATTTGACCAAAAGCATGCCGAAAACATGTGTCGCACTTAGATGCAAGCTATTAGGATCTTTGCGAAAATTAAATTTAATTTATTTATTAAATGAAATTTCAATTTCTTCATTAACAATGCATAAAGTCAAATCTATTTTAATGAAATAGTGTTTATATGACCAAAAGAATGCCGAAAATATGTGTGGCACTTAGGTGCTAGCCATTAGGATTTTTGCGAAAATTAAATTTAATTTATTTATTAAATGAAATTTCATTTTTTTCATTAACAATGCATAAAGTCAAATCTATTTTATTGAAACAGTGTTTATATGACCAAAAGAATGCCGTAAACATGTGTCGCACTTAGGTGGTAGCTATTAGGATCATTGCGAAAATTACATTTAATTTATTTATTAAATGAAATTTCAATTTTTTCATTAACAATGCATAAAGTCAAATCTATTTTAATGAAATAGTGTTTATTTGACCAAAAGCATGCCGAAAACATGTGTCGCACTTAGATGCAAGCTATTAGGATCTTTGCGAAAATTAAATTTAATTTATTTATTAAATGAAATTTCAATTTCTTCATTAACAATGCATAAAGTCAAATCTATTTTAATGAAATAGTGTTTATATGACCAAAAGAATGCCGAAAATATGTGTGGCACTTAGGTGCTAGCCATTAGGATTTTTGCGAAAATTAAATTTAATTTATTTATTAAATGAAATTTCATTTTTTTCATTAACAATGCATAAAGTCAAATCTATTTTAATGAAACAGTGTTTATATGACCAAAAGAATGCCGCAAACATGTGTCGCACTTAGGTGGTAGCTATTAGGATCATTGCAAAAATTTAATTTAATTTATTTATTAAATGAAATTTCAATTTTTTCATTAACAATTCATAAAGTCAAATCTATTTTATTGAAATAGTGTTTATATGACCAAAAGCATGCCGAAAACATGTGTCGCACTTAGGTGCTAGCTATTAGGATCTTTGCGAAAATTAAATTTAATTTATTTATTAAATGAAATTTCAATTTTTTCATTAACAATGAATAACGTCCAATCTATTTTAATGAAACAGTGTTTATATGACCAAAAGAATGCCGTAAACATGTGTCGCACTTAGGTGGTAGCTATTAGGATCATTGCGAAAATTAAATTTAATTTATTTATTAAATGAAATTTCAGTTTTTTCATTAACAATGCATAAAGTCAAAACTATTTTAATGAAATAGTGTTTATTTGACCAAAAGAATGCCGAAAACATGTGTCGCACTTAGGTGCTAGCTATTAGGATCATTGCGAAAATTAAATTAAATTTATTTCTTAAATGAAATTTCAATTTTTTCATTAGCAATGCTAAAGTCAAATCTATTTTAATGAAATAGTGTTTATATGACCAAAGGAATGCCGTAAACATGTGTCGCACTAAGGTGGTAGCTATTAGGATCATTGCGAAAATTAAATTTAATTTATTTATTAAATGAAATTTCAATTTTTTCATTAACAATGAGTAAAGTCAAATCTATTTTAATGAAACAGTGTTTATATGACCAAAAGCATGCCGAAAACATGTGTCGCACTTAGGTGCTAGCTATTAGGATCTTTGCGAAAATTAAATTTAATTTATTTATTAAATGAAATTTCAGTTTTTTCATTAACAATGCATAAAGTCAAATCTATTTTAATGAAATCGTGTTTATATGACCAAAAGCAAGCCGAAAACTTGTGTCGCACTTAGGTGCTAGCTGTTAGGATCATTGCGAAAATTAAATATAATTTATTTATTATGTGAAATTTCAATTTTTTCATCAACAACACATAAGGTCCAGTTTATTTGATTAAAATCGTGTTTATACGACCAAAAGCATGCCGAAATCATGTGTCGCACTTAGGTGCTGGCTATTAGGATCTTTGCGAAAATTTAATTTAATTTATTCATTAAATGAATTTTCAATTTTTTCATTAACAATGCATAAAGTTAAATCTATTTTAATGAAATAGTGTTTATATGACCAAAAGAATGCCGTAAACATGTGTCGCACTAAGGTGCTATCTGTTAGGATCATTGCGAAAATTAAATGTAATTTATTTATTAAATGAAATTTAATTTTTTTCATTAACAATGAATAAAGTCAAATCTATTTAAATAAAATCGTGTTTATATGACCAAAAGCAAGCCGAAATCATGTGTCGCACTTAGGTGCTAGCTATTAGGATAATTGCGAAAATTAAATTTAATTAATTTATTAAATGAAATTTCAATTTTTTCATCAACAACACATAAAGTCGCGTTTGTTTGATTAAAATCATGTTTATATAACCAAAAGCATGCCGAAAACATGTGTCGCACTTAGGTGCTAGCCATTGGGATCATTGCGAAAATTAAATTTAATTCATTTATTAAATGAAATATCTATTTTTTCATTAACAATGCATAAAGTTAAATCTATTTTAATGAAATCGTGTTAATACGACCAAAAGCATGCCGAAAACATATGTCGCACTTAGGTGCTGGCTTTTAGGATCATTGCGAAAATTAAATTAAATTTATTTAATAAATGAAGTGTTAATTTTTTCATTAACAATGCATAAAGTCAAATCTATTTTAGTAAAATAGTAATTAAATGACCAAAAGCATGCCGAAAACATGTGTCGCACTTAGGTGCTAGCCATTAGGATCATTGCAAAAATTAAATTTAATTTATTAATTAAATGAAATTTCAATTTTTTCATTAACAATGCATAAAGTTAAATCTGTTTTAATGAAATAGTGTTTATATGACCAAAAGAATGCCGAAAACATGTGTCGCACTTAGGTGCTAGCTATTAGGATCTTTGCGAAAATTAAATTTAATTTATTTACTAAATGAAATTTTAATTTTTTCATTAACAATTCATAAAGTCAAATCTATTTTAATGAAATAGTGTTTAAATGACCAAAAGAATGCCGCAAACATGTGTCGCACTTAGGTGGTAGCTATTAGCTATCATTGCGAAAATTTAATTTAATTTATTTATTAAATGAAATTTCATTTTTTTCATTAACAATTCATAAAGTCAAATCTATTTTATTGAAATAGTATTTATATGACCAAAAGCATGCCGAAAACATGTGTCGCACTAAGGTGCTAGCTATTAGGATCTTTGCGAAAATTAAATCTAATTTATTTATTAAATGAAATTTCAATTTTTTCATTTACAATGAATAAAGTCAAATCTATTTTAATGAAACAGTGTTTATATGACGAAAAGAATGCCGTAAACATGTGTCGCACTTAGGTGGTAGCTATTAGGATCATTGCGAAAATTAAATTTAATTTATTTATTAAATGAAATTTCAGTTTTTTCATTAACAATGCATAAAGTCAAATCTATTTTAATGAAATAGTGTTTATTTGACCAAAAGAATGCCGAAAACATGTGTCGCACTTTGGTGCTAGCTATTAGGATCATTGCGAAAATTAAATTTAATTTATTTCTTAAATGAAGATTCAATTTTTTCATTTGCAATGCTAAAGTCAAATCTATTTTAATGAAATAGTGTTTATATGACAAAAAGAATGCCGTAAACATGTGTCGCACTTAGGTGGGAGCTATTAGGATCATTGCGAAAATTAAATTTAATTTATTTATTAATTGAAATTTAAATTTTTTCATTAACAATGAATAAAGTCAAATCTATTTTATTGAAACAGTGTTTATATGACCAAAAGAATGCCGTAAACATGTGTCGCACTTAGGTGGTAGCTATTAGGATCATTGCGAAAATTACATTTAATTTATTTATTAAATGAAATTTCAATTTTTTCATTAACAATGCATAAAGTCAAATCTATTTTAATGAAATAGTGTTTATTTGACCAAAAGCATGCCGAAAACATGTGTCGCACTTAGATGCAAGCTATTAGGATCTTTGCGAAAATTAAATTTAATTTATTTATTAAATGAAATTTCAATTTCTTCATTAACAATGCATAAAGTCAAATCTATTTTAATGAAATAGTGTTTATATGACCAAAAGAATGCCGAAAATATGTGTGGCACTTAGGTGCTAGCCATTAGGATTTTTGCGAAAATTAAATTTAATTTATTTATTAAATGAAATTTCATTTTTTTCATTAACAATGCATAAAGTCAAATCTATTTTATTGAAACAGTGTTTATATGACCAAAAGAATGCCGTAAACATGTGTCGCACTTAGGTGGTAGCTATTAGGATCATTGCGAAAATTACATTTAATTTATTTATTAAATGAAATTTCAATTTTTTCATTAACAATGCATAAAGTCAAATCTATTTTAATGAAATAGTGTTTATTTGACCAAAAGCATGCCGAAAACATGTGTCGCACTTAGATGCAAGCTATTAGGATCTTTGCGAAAATTAAATTTAATTTATTTATTAAATGAAATTTCAATTTCTTCATTAACAATGCATAAAGTCAAATCTATTTTAATGAAATAGTGTTTATATGACCAAAAGAATGCCGAAAATATGTGTGGCACTTAGGTGCTAGCCATTAGGATTTTTGCGAAAATTAAATTTAATTTATTTATTAAATGAAATTTCATTTTTTTCATTAACAATGCATAAAGTCAAATCTATTTTAATGAAACAGTGTTTATATGACCAAAAGAATGCCGCAAACATGTGTCGCACTTAGGTGGTAGCTATTAGGATCATTGCAAAAATTTAATTTAATTTATTTATTAAATGAAATTTCAATTTTTTCATTAACAATTCATAAAGTCAAATCTATTTTATTGAAATAGTGTTTATATGACCAAAAGCATGCCGAAAACATGTGTCGCACTTAGGTGCTAGCTATTAGGATCTTTGCGAAAATTAAATTTAATTTATTTATTAAAAGAAATTTCAATTTTTTCATTAACAATGAATAACGTCCAATCTATTTTAATGAAACAGTGTTTATATGACCAAAAGAATGCCGTAAACATGTGTCGCACTTAGGTGGTAGCTATTAGGATCATTGCGAAAATTAAATTTAATTTATTTATTAAATGAAATTTCAGTTTTTTCATTAACAATGCATAAAGTCAAAACTATTTTAATGAAATAGTGTTTATTTGACCAAAAGAATGCCGAAAACATGTGTCGCACTTAGGTGCTAGCTATTAGGATCATTGCGAAAATTAAATTTAATTTATTTCTTAAATGAAATTTCAATTTTTTCATTAGCAATGCTAAAGTCAAATCTATTTTAATGAAATAGTGTTTATATGACCAAAGGAATGCCGTAAACATGTGTCGCACTAAGGTGGTAGCTATTAGGATCATTGCGAAAATTAAATTTAATTTATTTATTAAATGAAATTTCAATTTTTTCATTAACAATGAGTAAAGTCAAATCTATTTTAATGAAACAGTGTTTATATGACCAAAAGCATGCCGAAAACATGTGTCGCACTTAGGTGCTAGCTATTAGGATCTTTGCGAAAATTAAATTTAATTTATTTATTAAATGAAATTTCAGTTTTTTCATTAACAATGCATAAAGTCAAATCTATTTTAATGAAATCGTGTTTATATGACCAAAAGCAAGCCGAAAACTTGTGTCGCACTTAGGTGCTAGCTGTTAGGATCATTGCGAAAATTAAATATAATTTATTTATTATGTGAAATTTCAATTTTTTCATCAACAACACATAAGGTCCAGTTTATTTGATTAAAATCGTGTTTATACGACCAAAAGCATGCCGAATACATGTGTCGCACTTAGGTGCTAGCTATTAGGATCTTTGCGAAAATTAAATTTAATTTATTTATCAAATGAAATTTCAGTTTTTTCATTAACAATGCATAAAGTCAAATCTATTTTAATGAAATAGTGTTTATTTGACCAAAAGAATGCCGAAAACATGTGTCGCACTTAGGTGGTAGCTATTAGGATCATTGCGAAAATTAAATTTAATTTATTTATTAAATGAAATTTCAATTTTTTCATTAACAATGAGTAAAGTCAAATCTATTTTAATGAAACAGTGTTTATATGACCAAAAGAATGCCGTAAACATGTGTCGCACTTAGGTGGTAGCTATTAGGATCATTGCGAAAATTAAATTTAATTTATTTATTAATTGAAATTTCAATTTTTTCATTAACAATGAATAAAGTCAAATCTATTTTAATTAAACAGTGTTTATATGACCAAAAGAATGCCGTAAACATGTGTCGCACTTAGGTGCCAGCTATTAGGATCTTTGCGAAAATTCGATTTTATTTATTTATTAAATGAAATTTCAATTTTTTCATTAACAATGCATAAAGTCAAATCTATTTTAATGAAATCGTGTTTATATGACCAAAAGCAAGCCGAAAACATGTGTCGCACTTAGGTGCTAGCTGTTAGGATCATTGCGAAAATTAAATATAATTTATTTATTATATGAAATTTCAATTTTTTCATCAACAACACATAAAGTCCAGTTTATTTAATTAAAATCGTGTTTATACGACCAAAAGCATGCCGAAATCATGTGTCGCACTTAGGTGCTGGCTATTAGGATCTTTGCGAAAATTAAATTTAATTTATTTACTAAATGAAATTTCAATTTTTTCATTACCAAATCATAAAGTCAAATCTCTTTTATTGAAATAGTGTTTATTTGACCAAAAGAATGCCGAAAACATGTGTCGCACTTAGGTGGTAGCTATTAGGATCATTGCGAAAATTTAATTTAATTTATTTGTTAAATGAAATTTCAATTTTTTCATTAACAATTCATAAAATCAGATCTATTTTAATGAAATAGTGATTATATGACCAAAAGCATGCCGAAAAAATGTGTCGCACTTTGATGCAAGCTATTAGGATCATTGCGAAAATTAAATTTAATTTATTTATTAAATGAAATTTCATTTTTTTCATTAACAATGTATTAAGTCAAATCTATTTTAATGAAATAGTGTTTATTTGTCCAAAAGAATGCCGAAAACATGTGTCGCACTTAGGTGCTATCTATTAGGAACATTGCGAAAATTAAATTTAAATTATTTATTAAATGAAATTTAAATTTTTTCATTAGCAATGCATAAAGTCAAATCTATTTTAATAAAATAGTGTTTATTTGACCAAAAGAATGCCGTAAACATGTGTCGCACTTAGGTGGTAGCTATTAGGATCATTGCGAAAATTAAATTAAATTTATTTATTAAATGAAATTTCAATTTTTTCATTAACAATGAATAAAGTCAAATCTATTTTAATGAAACAGTGTTTATATGACCAAAATAATGCCGTAAACATGTGTCGCACTTAGGTGGTAGCTATTAGGATCATTGCGAAAATGACATTTAATTTATTTATTAAATGAAATTTCAATTTTTTCATTAACAATGCATAAAGTCAAATCTATTTTAATGAAATAGTGTTTATTTGACCAAAAGCATTCCGAAAACATGTGTCGCACTTAGATGCAAGCTATTAGGATCTTTGCGAAAATTAAATTTAAATTATTTATTAAATGAAATTTAAATTTTTTCATTAGCAATGCATAAAGTCAAATCTATTTTAATGAAATAGTGTTTATATGACCAAAAGAATGCCGTAAACATATGTCGCACTTAGGTGGTAGCTATTAGGATCATTGCGAAAATTAAATTTAATTTATTTATTAAATGAAATTTCAATTTTTTCATTAACAATGAATAAAGTCAAATCTATTTTAATGAAACAGTGTTTATATGACCAAAAGAATGCCGTAAACATGTGTCGCACTTAGGTGGTAGCTATTAGGATCATTGCGAAAATTACATTTAATTTATTTATTAAATGAAATTTCAATTCTTTCATTAACAATGCATAAAGTCAAATCTATTTTAATGAAATAGTGTTTATTTGACCAGAAGCATTCCGAAAACATGTGTCGCACTTAGATGCAAGCTATTAGGATCTTTGCGAAAATTAAATTTAATTTATTTATTAAATGAAATTTCAATTTTTTCAATAACAATGAATAAAGTCAAATCTATTTTAATGAAACAGTGTTTATATGACCAAAAGAATGCCGTAAACATGTGTCGCACTTAGGTGGTAGCTATTAGGATCATTGCGAAAATTAAATTAAATTTATTTATTAAATGAAATTTCAGTTTTTTCATTAACAATGCATAAAGTCAAATCTATTTTAATGAAATAGTGTTTACTTGACCAAAAGAATGCCGAAAACATGTGTCGCACTTAGGTGGTAGCTATTAGGATCATTGCGAAAATTAAATTTAATTTATTTATTAAATGAAATTTCAATTTTTTCATTAACAATGAGTAAAGTCAAATCTATTTTAATGAAACAGTGTTTATATGACCAAAAGCATGCCGAAAACATGTGTCGCTCTTAGGTGCTAGCTTTTAGGATCTTTGCGAAAATTAAATTTAATTTATTTATTAAATGAAATTTCAGTTTTTTTATTAACAATGCATAAAGTCAAATCTATTTTAATGAAATAGTGTTTATTAGACCAAAAGAATGCCGAAAACATGTGTCGCACTTAGGTGGTAGCTATTAGGATCATTGCGAAAATTAAATTTAATTTATTTATTAAATGAAATTTCAATTTTTTCATTAACAATGAGTAAAGTCAAATCTATTTTAATGAAACAGTGTTTATATGACCAAAAGAATGCCGTAAACATGTGTCGCACTTGGGTGGTAGCTATTAGGATCATAGCGAAAATTAAATATAATTTATTTATAATATGAAATTTCAATTTTTTCATCAACAACACATAAAGTCCAGTTTATTTGATTAAAATCGTGTTTATACGACCAAAAGCATGCCGAAATCATGTGTTGCACTTAGGCGCTGGCTATTAGGATCTTTGCGAAAATTTAATTTAATTTATTCATTAAATGAAATTTCAATTTTTTCATTAACAATGAATAAAGTCAAATCTATTTTAATGAAACAGTGTTTATACGACCAAAAAAATGCCGTAAACATGTGTCGCACTTAGGTGGTAGCTATTAGGATCATTGCGAAAATGACATTTAATTTATTTATTAAATGAAATTTCAATTTTTTCATTAACAATGCATAAAGTCAAATCTATTTTAATGAAATAGTGTTTATTTGACCAAAAGCATTCCGAAAACATGTGTCGCACTTAGATGCAAGCTATTAGGATCTTTGCGAAAATTAAATTTAAATTATTTATTAAATGAAATTTAAATTTTTTCATTAGCAATGCATAAAGTCAAATCTATTTTAATGAAATAGTGTTTATATGACCAAAAGAATGCCGTAAACATGTGTCGCACTTAGGTGGTAGCTATTAGGATCATTGCGAAAATTAAATTTAATTTATTTATTAAATGAAATTTGAATTTTTTCATTAACAATGAATAAAGTCAAATCCATTTTAATGAAACAGTGTTTATATGACCAAAAGAATGTTGTAAACATGTGTCGCACTTAGGTGGTAGCTATTAGGATCATTGCGAAAATTACATTTAATTTATTTATTAAATGAAATTTCAATTTTTTCGTTAACAATGCATAAAGTCAAATCTATTTTAATGAAATAGTGTTTATTTGACCAAAAGCATTCCGAAAACATGTGTCGCACTTAGATGCAAGCTATTAGGATCTTTGCGAAAATTAAATTTAATTTATTTATTAAATGAAATTTCAATTTCTTCATTAACAATGCATAAAGTCAAATCTATTTTATTGAAATAGTGTTTATATGACCAAAATAATGCCGCAAACATGTGTCGCTCTTAGGTGGTAGCTATTAGGATCATTGCGAAAATTAAATTTTATTTATTTATTAAATAAAATTTCAATTTTTTCATTAACAATGCATAAAGTCAAATCTATTTTCATGAAATAGTGTTTATATGACCAAAAGCATGCCGAAAACATGTGTCGCACTTAGGTGCTATCCATTAGGATCATTGCAAAAATTAAATTTAAATTATCAATTAAATGAATTTTTAATTTTTTCATTAACAATGCATAAAGTCAAATCTATTTTAATGAAATAGTGTTTATATGACCAAAAGAATCCCGAAAACATGTGTCGCACTTAGGTGCTAGCCATTAGGATCTTTGCGAAAATTAAATTAAATTTATTTATTAAATGAAATTTCAATTTTTTCATTAACAATGAATAAAGTCAAATCTATTTTAATAAAACAGTGTTTAAATGACCAAAAGAATGCCGTAAACATGTGTCGCACTTAGGTGGTAGCTATTAGGATCATTGCGAAAATTAAATTTAATTTATTTATTAAATGAAATTTCAGTTTTTTCATTAACAATGCATAAAGTCAAATCTATTTTAATGAAATAGTGTTTATTTGACCAAAAGAATGCCGAAAACATGTGTCGCACTTTGGTGCTAGCTATTAGGTTCATTGCGAAAATTAAATTTAATTTATTTCTTAAATGAAGATTGAATTTTTTCATTAGCAATGCTAAAGTCAAATCTATTTTAATGAAATAGTGTTTATATGACAAAAAGAATGCCGTAAACATGTGTCGCACTTAGGTGGTAGCTATTAGGATCATTGCGAAAATTAAATTTAATTTATTTATTAAATGAAATTTAAATTTTTTCATTAACAATGAATAAAGTCAAATCTATTTTATTGAAACAGTGTTTATATGACCAGAAGAATGCCGTAAACATGTGTCGCACTTAGGTGGTAGCTATTAGGATCATTGCGAAAATTACATTTAATTTATTAATTAAATGAAATTTCAATTTTTTCATTAACAATGCATAAAGTTAAATCTATTTTAATGAAATAGTGTTTATTTGACCAAAAGCATGCCGAAAACATGTGTCGCACTTAGATGCAAGCTATTAGGATCTTTGCGAAAATTAAATTTAATTTATTTATTAAATGAAATTTCAATTTCTTCATTAACAATGCATAAAGTCAAATCTATTTTAATGAAATAGTGTTTATATGACCAAAAGAATGCCGAAAACATGTGTGGCACTTAGGTGGTAGCTATTAGGATCATTGCGAAAATTAAATTTAATTTATTTATTAAATGAACTTTCAATTTTTTCATTAACTATTCATAAAGTCAAATCTATTTTATTGAAATAGTGTTTATATGACCAAAAGCATGCCGAAAACATGTGTCGCACTTAGGTGCTAGCTATTAGGATCTTTGCGAAAATTAAATTTAATTTATTTATTAAATGAAATTTCAATTTTTTCATTAACAATGAATAAAGTCCAATCTACTTTAATGAAACAGTGTTTATATGACCAAAAGAATGCCGTAAACATGTGTCGCACTCAGGTGGTAGCTATTAGGATCATTGCGAAAATTAAATTTAATTTATTTATTAAATGAAATTTCAGTTTTTTCATTAACAATGCTTAAAGTCAAAACTATTTTAATGAAATAGTGTTTATTTGATCAAAAGAATGCCGAAAACATGTGTCGCACTTAGGTGCTAGCTATTAGGATCATAGCGAAAATTAAATTTAATTTATTTCTTAAATGAAATTTCAATTTTTTCATTAGCAATGCTAAAGTCAAATCTATTTTAATGAAATAGTGTTTATATGACCAAAAGAATGCCGTAAACATGTGTCGCACTTAGGTGGTAGCTATTAGGATCATTGCGAAAATTAAATTAAATTTATTTATTAAATGAAATTTCAGTGTTTTCATTAACAATGCATAAAGTCAAATCTATTTTAATGAAATAGTATTTACTTGACCAAAAGAATGCCGAAAACATGTGTCGCACTTAGGTGGTAGCTATTAGGATCATTGCGAAAATTAAATTTAATTTATTTATTAAATGAAATTTCAATTTTTTCATTAACAATGAGTAAAGTCAAATCTATTTTAATGAAACAGTGTTTATATGACCAAAAGCATGCCAAAAACATGTGTCGCTCTTAGGTGCTAGTTTTTAGGATCTTTGCGAAAATTAAATTTAATTTATTTATTAAATGAAATTTCAGTTTTTTTATTAACAATGCATAAAGTCAAATCTATTTTAATGAAATAGTGTTTATTTGACCAAAAGAATGCCGAAAACATGTGTCGCACTTAGGTGGTAGCTATTAGGATCATTGCGAAAATTAAATTTAATTTATTTATTAAATGAAATTTCAATTTTGTCATTAACAATGAGTAAAGTCAAATCTATTTTAATGAAACAGTGTTTATATGACCAAAAGAATGCCGTAAACATGTGTCGCACTTAGGTGGTAGCTATTAGGATCATTGCGAAAATTAAATTTAATTTATTTATTAATTGAAATTTCAATTTTTTCATTAACAATGAATAAAGTCAAATCTATTTTAATGAAACAGTGTTTATATGACCAATAGAATGCCGTAAACATGTGTCGCACTTAGGTGCCAGCTATTAGGATCTTTGCGAAAATTAGATTTTATTTATTTATTAAATGAAATTTCAATTTTTTCATTAACAATGCATAAAGTCAAATCTATTTGAGTGAAATCGTGTTTATATGACCAAAAGCAAGCCGAAAACATGCGTCGCACTTAGGTGCTAGCTGTTAGGATCATTGCGAAAATTAAATATAATTTATTTATAATATGAAATTTCAATTTTTTCATCAACAACACATAAAGTCCAGTTTATTTGATTAAAATCGTGTTTATACGACCAAAAGCATGCCGAAATCATGTGTTGCACTTAGGTGCTGGCTATTAGGATCTTTGCGAAAATTTAATTTAATTTATTCATTAAATGAAATTTCAATTTTTTCATTAACAATGAATAAAGTCAAATCTATTTTAATGAAACAGTGTTTATACGATCAAAAGAATGCCGTAAACATGTGTCGCACTTAGGTGGTAGCTATTAGGATCATTGCGAAAATGACATTTAATTTATTTATTAAATGAAATTTCAATTTTTTCATTAACAATGCATAAAGTCAAATCTATTTTAATGAAATAGTGTTTATTTGACCAAAAGCATTTCGAAAACATGTGTCGCACTTAGATGCAAGCTATTAGGATCTTTGCGAAAATTAAATTTAAATTATTTATTAAATGAAATTTAAATTTTTTCATTAGCAATGCATAAAGTCAAATCTATTTTATTGAAATAGTGTTTATATGACCAAAAGAATGCCGTAAACATGTGTCGCACTTAGGTGGTAGCTATTAGGATCATTGCGAAAATTAAATTTAATTTATTTATTAAATGAAATTTGAATTTTTTCATTAACAATGAATAAAGTCAAATCTATTTTAATGAAACATTGTTTATATGACCAAAAGAATGCCGTAAACATGTGTCGCACTTAGGTGGTAGCTATTAGGATCATTGCGAAAATTACATTTAATTTATTTATTAAATGAAATTTCAATTTTTTCGTTAACAATGCATAAAGTCAAGTCTATTTTAATGAAATAGTGTTTATTTGACCAAAAGCATTCCGAGAACATGTGTCGCACTTAGATGCACGCTATTAGGATCTTTGCGAAAATTAAATTTAATTTATTTATTAAATGAAATTTCAATTTCTTCATTAACAATGCATAAAGTCAAATCTATTTTAATGAAATAGTGTTTATATGACCAAAAGCATGCCGAAAACATGTGTCGCACTTAGGTGCTATCCATTAGGATCATTGCAAAAATTAAATTTAAATTATCAATTAAATGAATTTTTAATTTTTTCATTAACAATGCATAAAGTCAAATCTATTTTAATAAAATAGTGTTTATATAACCAAAAGAATCCCGAAAACATGTGTCGCACTTAGGTGCTAGCCATTAGGATCTTTGCGAAAATTAAATTTAATTTATTTATAAAATGAAATTTCAATTTTTTCATTAACAATGAATAAAGTCAAATCTATTTTAATAAAACAGTGTTTATATGACCAAAAGAATGCCGTAAACATGTGTCGCACTTAGGTGGTAGCTATTAGGATCATTGCGAAAATTAAATTTAATTTATTTATTAAATGAAATTTCAGTTTTTTCATTAACAATGCATAAAGTCAAATCTATTTTAATGAAATAGTGTTTATTTGACCAAAAGAATGCCGAAAACATGTGTCGCACTTTGGTGCTAGCTATTAGGATCATTGCGAAAATTAAATTTAATTTATTTCTTAAATGAAGATTGAATTTTTTCATTAGCAATGCTAAAGTCAAATCTATTTTAATGAAATAGTGTTTATATGACAAAAAGAATGCCGTAAACATGTGTCGCACTTAGGTGGTAGCTATTAGGATCATTGCGAAAATTAAATTTAATTTATTTATTAAATGAAATTTAAATTTTTTCATTAACAATGAATAAAGTCAAATCTATTTTATTGAAACAGTGTTTATATGACCAAAAGAATGCCGTAAACATGTGTCGCACTTAGGTGGTAGCTATTAGGATCATTGCGAAAATTACATTTAATTTATTAATTAAATGAAATTTAAATTTTTTCATTAACAATGCATAAAGTTAAATCTATTTTAATGAAATAGTGTTTATTTGACCAAAAGCATGCCGAAAACATGTGTCGCACTTAGATGCAAGCTATTAGGATCTTTGCGAAAATTAAATTTAATTTATTTATTAAATGAAATTTCAATTTCTTCATTAACAATGCATAAAGTCAAATCTATTTTAATGAAATAGTGTTTATATGACCAAAAGAATGCCGAAAACATGTGTGGCACTTAGGTGCTAGCCATTAGGATCTTTCCGAAAATTAAATTTAATTTATTTATTAAATGAAATTTCAATTTTTTCATTAACAATGCATAAAGTCAAATCTATTTTAATGAAACAGTGTATATATGACCAAAAGAATGCCGCAAACATGTGTCGCACTTAGGTGGTAGCTATTAGGATCATTGCGAAAATTTCATTAAATTTATTTATTAAATGAAATTTCAATTTTTTCATTAACAATTCATAAAGTCAAATCTATTTTATTGAAATAGTGTTTATATGACCAAAAGCATGCCGAAAACATGTGTCGCACTTAGGTGCTAGCTATTAGGATCTTTGCGAAAATTAAATTTAATTTATTTATTAAATGAAATTTCAATTTTTTCATTAACAATGAATAAAGTCCAATCTACTTTAATGAAACAGTGTTTATATGACCAAAAGAATGCCGTAAACATGTGTCGCACTTAGGTGGTAGCTATTAGGATCATTGCGAAAATTAAATTTAATTTATTTATTGAATGAAATTTCAGTTTTTTCATTAACAATGCATAAAGTCAAAACTATTTTAATGAAATAGTGTTTATTTGACCAAAAGAATGCCGAAAACATGTGTCGCACTTAGGTGCTAGCTATTAGGATCATTGCGAAAATTAAATTTAATTTATTTCTTAAATGAAATTTCAATTTTTTCATTAGCAATGCTAAAGTCAAATCTATTTTAATGAAATAGTGTTTATATGACCAAAAGAATGCCGTAAACATGTGTCGCACTTAGGTGGTAGCTATTAGGATCATTGCGAAAATTAAATTTAATTTATTTATTAAATGAAATTTCAATTTTTTCATTAACAATGAGTAAAGTCAAATCTATTTTAATGAAACAGTGTTTATATGACCAAAAGCATGCCGAAAACATGTTGTCGCACTTAGGTGCTAGCTATTAGGATCTTTGCGAAAATTAAATTTAATTTATTTATTAAATGAAATTTCAGTTTATTCATTAACAATGCATAAAGTCAAATCTATTTTAATGAAATCGTGTTTATGTGAGCAAAAGCAAGCCGAAAACATGTGTCGCACTTAGGTGCTAGCTGTTAGGATCATTGCGAAAATTAAATATAATTTATTTATTATATGAAATTTCAATTTTTTCATCAACAACACATAAAGTCCAGTTTATTTGATTTAAATCGTGTTTATACGACCAAAAGCATGCTGAAATCATGTGTCGCACTTAGGTGCTGGCTATTAGGATCTTTGCGAAAATTTAATTTAATTTATTCATTAAATGAATTTTCAATTTTTTCATTAACAATGCATAAAGTTAAATCTATTTTAATGAAATAGTGTTTATATGACCAAAAGAATGCCGTAAACATGTGTCGCACTTAGGTGCTAGCTGTTAGGATCATTGCGAAAATTAAATGTAATTTATTTATTAAATGAAATTTAATTTTTTTCATTAACAATGAATAAAGTCAAATCTATTTAAATAAAATCGTGTTTATATGACCAAAAGCAAGCCGAAATCATGTGTCGCACTTAGGTGCTAGCTATTACGATAATTGCGAAAATTAAATTTAATTAATTTATTAAATGAAATTTCAATTTTTTCATCAACAACACATAAAGTCCAGTTTGTTTGATTAAAATCATGTTTATATAACCAAAAGCATGCCGAAAACATGTGTCGCAATTAGGTGCTAGCCATTGGGATCATTGCGAAAATTAAATTTAATTTATTTATTAAATGAAATATCTATTTTTTTATTAACAATGCATAAAGTTAAATCTATTTTAATGAAATCGTGTTAATACGACCAAAAGCATGCCGAAAACATATGTCGCACTTAGGTGCTGGCTTTTAGGATCATTGCGAATATTAAATTAAATTTATTTAATAAATGAAGTGTTAATTTTATCATTAACAATGCATAAAGTCAAATCTATTTTAGTAAAATAGTAATTAAATGACCAAAAGCATGCCGAAAACATGTGTCGCACTTAGGTGCTAGCCATTAGGATCATTGCAAAAATTAAATTTAATTTATTAATTAAATGAAATTTCAATTTTTTCATTAACAATGCATAAAATTAAATCTGTTTTAATGAAATAGTGTTTATATGACCAAAAGAATGCCGAAAACATGTGTCGCACTTAGGTGCTAGCTATTAGGATCTTTGCGAAAATTAAATTTAATTTATTTACTAAATGAAATTTTAATTTTTTCATTAACAATTCAGAAAGTCAAATCTATTTTAATGAAATAGTGTTTAAATGACCAAAAGAATGCCGCAAACATGTGTCGCACTTAGGTGGTAGCTATTAGGATCATTGCGAAAATTTAATTTAATTTATTTATTAAATGAAATTTCAATTTTTTCATTAACAATTCATCAAGTCAGATCTATTTTATTGAAATAGTATTTATATGACCAAAAGCATGCCGAAAACATGTGTCGCACTTAGGTGCTAGCTATTAGGATCTTTGCGAAAATTAAATTTGATTTATTTATTAAATGAAATTTCAATTTTTTCATTAACAATGAATAAAGTCAAATCTATTTTAATTAAACAGTGTTTATATGACCAAAAGAATGCCGTAAACATGTGTCGCACTTAGGTGGTAGCTATTAGGATCATTGCGAAAATTAAGTTTAATTTATTTATTAAATGAAATTTCAGTTTTTTCATTAACAATGCATAAAGTCAAATCTCTTTTAATGAAATAGTGTTTATTTGACCAAAAAAATGCCGAAAACATGTGTCGCACTTAGGTGCTAGCTATTAGGATCATTGCGAAAATTAAATTTAATTTATTTCTTAAATGAAATTTCAATTTTTTCATTAGCAATGCTAAAGTCAAATCTATTTTAATGAAATAGTGTTTATATGACCAAAAGAATGCCGTAAACATGTGTCGCACTTAGGTGGTAGCTATTAGGATCATTGCGAAAATTAAATTTAATTTATTTATTTAATGAAATTTCAATTTTTTCATTAACAATGAGTAAAGTCAAATCTATTTTAATGAAACAGTGTTTATATGACCAAAAGCATGCCGAATACATGTGTCGCACTTAGGTGCTAGCTATTAGGATCTTTGCGAAAATTAAATTTAATTTATTTATCAAATGAAATTTCAGTTTTTTCATTAACAATGCATAAAGTCAAATCTATTTTAATGAAATAGTGTTTATTTGACCAAAAGAATGCCGAAAACATGTGTCGCACTTAGGTGGTAGCTATTAGGATCATTGCGAAAATTAAATTTAATCTATTTATTAAATGAAATTTCAATTTTTTCATTAACAATGAGTAAAGTCAAATCTATTTTAATGAAACAGTGTTTATATGACCAAAAGAATGCCGTAAACATGTGTCGCACTTAGGTGGTAGCTATTAGGATCATTGCGAAAATTAAATTTAATTTATTTATTAAATGAAATTTCAATTTTTTCATTACCAATGAATAAAGTCAAATCTATTTTAATGAAACAGTGTTTATATGACCAAAAGAATGCCGTAAACATGTGTCGCACTTAGGTGGTAGCTATTAGGATCATTGCGAAAATTACATTTAATTTATTTATTAAATGAAATTTCAATTTTTTCATTAACAATGCATAAAGTCAAATCTATTTTAATGAAATAGTGTTTATTTGACCAAAAGCATTCCGAAAACATGTGTCGCACTTAGATGCAAGCTATTAGGATCTTTGCGAAAATTAAATTTAATTTATTTATTAAATGAAATTTCAATTTTTTCATCAACAACACATAAAGTCCAGTTTATTTAATTAAAATCGTGTTTATACGACCAAAAGCATGCCGAAATCATGTGTCGCACTTAGGTGCTAGCTATTAGGATAATTGCGAAAATTAAATTTAATTAATTCATTAAATGAAATTTAAATTTTTTCATCAACAACACATAAAGTCGAGTTTGTTTGATTAAAATCATGTTTATATAACCAAAAGCATGCCGAAAACATGTGTCGCACTTAGGTGCTAGCCATTGGGATCATTGCGAAAATTAAATTTAATTTATTTATTAAATGAAATATCTATTTTTTCATTAACAATGCATAAAGTTAAATCTATTTTAATGAAATCGTGTTAATACGACCAAAAGCATGCCGAAAACATATGTCGCACTTAGGTGCTGGCTTTTAGGATCATTGCGAAAATTAAATTAAATTTATTTATTAAATGAAGTGTTAATTTTTTCATTAACAATGCATAAAGTCAAATCTATTTTAGTAAAATAGTGTTTAAATGACCAAAAGCATGCCGAAAACATGTGTCGCACTTAGGTGCTAGCCATTAGGATCATTGCAAAAATTAAATTTAATTTATTAATTAAATGAAATTTCAATTTTTTCATTAACAATAAATAAAGTAAAATCTATTTTAATGAAATAGTGTTTATTTGTCCAAAAGAATGCCGAAAACATGTGTCGCACTTAGGTGCTAGCTATTAGGAACATTGCGAAAATTAAATTTAAATTATTTATTAAATGAAATTTAAATTTTTTCATTAGCAATGCATAAAGTCAAATCTATTTTAATGAAATAGTGTGTACATGACCAAAAGAATGCCGTAAACATGTTTCGCACTTAGGTGGTAGCTATTAGGATCATGGCGAAAATTAAATTTAATTTATTTATTAAATGAAATTTCAATTTTTTCATTAACAATAAATAAAGTCAAATCTATTTTAATGAAACAGTGTTTATATGACCAAAAGAATGCCGTAAACATGTGTCGCACTTAGGTGGTAGCTATTAGGATCATTGCGAAAATTACATTTACTTTATTTATTAAATGAAATTTAAATTTTTTCATTAACAATGCATAAAGTCAAATCTATTTTAATGAAATAGTGTTTATTTGACCAAAAGCATTCCGAAAACATGTGTCGCACTTAGATGCAAGCTATTAGGATCTTAGCGAAAATTAAATTTAATTTATTTATTAAATGAAATTTCAATTTTTTCATCAACAACACATAAAGTCCAGTTTATTTAATTAAAATCGTGTTTATACGACCAAAAGCATGCCGAAATCATGTGTCGCACTTAGGTGCTAGCTATTAGGATAATTGCGAAAATTAAATTTAATTAATTCATTAAATGAAATTTAAATTTTTTCATCAACAACACATAAAGTCGAGTTTGTTTGATTAAAATCATGTTTATATAACCAAAAGCATGCCGAAAACATGTGTCGAACTTAGGTGCTAGCCATTGGGATCATTGCGAAAATTAAATTTAATTTATTTATTAAATGAAATATCTATTTTTTCATTAACAATGCATAAAGTTAAATCTATTTTAATGAAATCGTGTTAATACGACCAAAAGCATGCCGAAAACATATGTCGCACTTAGGTGCTGGCTTTTAGGATCATTGCGAAAATTAAATTAAATTTATTTATTAAATGAAGTGTTAATTTTTTCATTAACAATGCATAAAGTCAAATCTATTTTAGTAAAATAGTGTTTAAATGACCAAAAGCATGCCGAAAACATGTGTCGCACTTAGGTGCTAGCTATTAGGATCTTTGCGAAAATTAAATTTAATTTATTTATTAAATGAAATTTCAATTTTTTCATTAACAATGCATAAAGTCAAATCTATTTTAATAAAATAGTGTTTATATGACCAAAAGCATGCCGAAAACATGTGTCGCACTTAGGTGCTAGCTATCAGGATCATTGCGAAAATTAAATTTAATTAATTTATAAAATGTTTATATTAGTGTTTATATGACCAAAAGCATGCCGAAAACATGTGACGCACTTAGATGCTAGCTATTAGGATCATTGCGAAAATTAAATTTAATTTATTTATTATATGAAATTTCAATTTTTTCATTAACAATGCATAAATTCAAATCTATTTTAATGAAATAGTGTTTGTATGAGAAAAAAAAATGCAGTAAACATGTGTCGCACTTAGGAGCTAGCTTTTAGGATCATTGCGAAAATTAAATTTAATTTATTTATTAAATGAAATTTCAATTTTTTCATCGACAACACATTAAGTCGAGTTTGTTTGATTAAAATCGTGTTTATACGACCAAAAGCATGCCGAAATCATGTGTCGCACTTAGGTGCTAGCTATTAGGATTATTGCAAAAATTTAATTAAATTTATTTATTAAATGAAATTTCAATTTTTTCATTAGCAATGAGTAAAGTCAACTCTATTTTAATGAAACAGTGTTTATATGACCAAAAGCATGCCGAAAACATGTGTTGCACTTAGGTGCTAGCTATTAGGATCTTTGCGAAAATTAAATTTAATTTATTTATTAAATGAAATTTCAGTTTTTTCATTCAATGCATAAAGTCAAATCTATTTTAATGAAATAGTGTTTATTTGACCAAAAGAATGCCGAAAACATATGTCGCACTTAGGTGCTAGCTATTAGGATCATTGCAAAAATTAAATTTAATTTATTTAATAAATTAAATTTCAATTTTTTCATTAACAATGAGTAAAGTCAAATCTATTTTAATGAAACAGTCTTTAAATGACCAAAAGAATGCCGTAAACATGTATCGCACTTAGGTGGTAGCCATTAGGATCATTGCGAAAATTAAATTTAATTTATATATTAATTGAAATTTCAATTTTTTCATTAACAATGAATAAAGTCAAATCTATTTTAATGAAACAGTGTTTATATGACCAAAAGAATGCTGTAAACATGTGTCGCACTTAGGTGCCAGCTATTAGGATCTTTGCGAAAATTAGATTTTATTTATTAATTAAATGAAATTTCAATTTTTTCATTAACAATGCATAAAGTCAAATCTATTTTAATGAAATCGTGTTTATGTGACCAAAAGCAAGCCGAAAACATATGTCGCACTTAGGTGCTAGCTGTTAGGATCATTGCGAAAATTAAATATAATTTATTTATTATATGAAATTTCAATTTTTTCATCAACAACACATAAAGGCCAGTTTATTTGATTAAAATCGTGTTTATACGACCAAAAGCATGCCTAAATCATTTGTCGCACTTAGGTGCTGGCTTTTAGGATCATTGCGAAAATTAAATTAAATTTATTTATTAAATGAAGTGTTAATTTTTTCATTAACAATGCATAAAGTCAAATCTATTTTAGTGAAATAGTGTTTAAATGACCAAAATCATGCCGAAAACATGTGTCGCACTTAGGTGCTAGCCATTAGGATCATTGCAAAAATTAAATTCAATTTATTAATTAAAAGAAATTTCAATTTTTTCATTAACAAAGCATAAAGTCAAATCTATTTTAATGAAATATTGTTTATATGACCAATATCATGCCGAAAACATGTGTGGCACTTAGGTGCTAGCATTTAGGATCATTGCGAAAATTAAATTTAATTTATTTATTAAATGAAATTTCCATTTTTTCATTAACAATGCATAAAGTCAATTTTTTTTAATGAAATATTGTTTATATGACCAAAAGCATGCTGAAAACATGTGTGGCACTTAGGTGCTAGCTATTAGGATCATTGCGAAAATTAAATTTAATTTATTTATTAAATGAAATTTTAATTTTTTCAGTAACAATGGATAAAGTCAAATCCCTTTTAATGAAATATTGTTTACATAACCAAAAGCATGCCGAAAACATGAGTCGCACTTAGATGCTAGCCCTTAGGATCATTGGGAAAATTAAATTAAATTTATTTATTAAATGAAATTTCAATTTTTTCATTAACAATGCTTAAACTCAAACCTATTTTAATAAAATATTGTTTATATGACCGAAAGCATGACGAAAACATGTGTCGCACTTAGGTGCTAGCTATCAGGATCATTGCGAAAATTGAATTTAATTTATTTATTAAATGAAATTTCAATTTTTTCATTAACAATGCATAAAGTCGAATTTATTTGAATAAAATCGTCTTTATACCACCATAAGCATGCCGAAAACATGTGTCGCACTTAGGTGCTAGCTGTTAGGATCATTGCGAAAATTAAATTTAATTTATTTATTAAATGAAATTTCATTTTTTTTCATTAACAAAGCATAAAGTCAAATCTATTTTAATGAAATAGTGTTTATATGACCAATAGCATGTCGAAAACATGTGTCGCACTTAGATGCTAGCTATTAGGATCATTGCGAAAATTAAATTTAATTTATTTATTATATGAAATTTCAATTTTTTCATTAACAATGCATAAATTCAAATCTATTTTAATAAAATAGTGTTTGTATGACCAAAAGAATGCAGTAAACATGTGTCGCACTTAGGAGCTAGCTTTTAGGATCATTGCGAAAATTAAATTTAATTTATTTATTAAATGAAATTTCAATTTTTTCATCAACAACACATTAAGTCGAGTTTGTTTGATTAAAATCGTGTTTATACGACCAAAAGCATGCCGAAATCATGTGTCGCACTTAGGTGCTAGCTATTAGGATTATTGCAAAAATTAAATTAAATTTATTTATTAAATGAAATTTCAATTTTTTCATCAAAAACACATAAAGTCGAATCCATCTTCATGAAATAGTGTTTATATGACCAAAAGAATGCCGTAAACATGTGTCGCACTTATGTGCTAGCTATTAGGATCATTGCGAAAATTTAATTTAAATTATTTATTAAATGAAATTTCAATTTTTTCATTAACAATGCATAAAGTTAAATCTATTTTAATGAAATAGTGTTTATTTGACCAAATGCATGCCGAAAACATGTGTCGCACTTAGGTGCTGGCTATTAGGATCTTTGCGAAAATTAAATTTAATTCATTTATTAAATGAAATTTCTATTTTTTCATTAACAATGCATAAAGTCGAATTTATTTGATTAAAATCGTATTTATACGACCTAAAGCATGCCGAAAACATTTGGCGCACTTAGGTACTAGCCATAAGGATCATTGCGAAAATAAAATTAAATTTATTTATTAAATGAAATTTCTATTTTTTCATTAACGTTGCATATAGTCAAATATATTTTAATAAAATAGTGTTTATATGACCAAAGGCATGCCGAAAACATGTGTCGCACTTAGGTGCTAGCTATTAGGATCTTTGCGAAAATTAAATTAAATTTATTTATTAAATGAAATTTCAATTTTTTCATTAGCAATGCTAAAGTTAAATCTATTTTAATGAAATAGTGTTTATATGACCAAAAGAATGCCGTAAACATGTGTCGCACTTAGGTGGTAGCTATTAGGATCATTGCGAAAATTAAATTTAATTTATTTATTAAATGAAATTTCAATTTTTTCATTAACAATGAGTAAAGTCAAATCTATTTTAATAAAACAGTGTTTATATGACCAAAAGAATGCCGTAAACATGTGTCGCACTTAGGTGGTAGCTATTAGGATCATTGCAAAAATTAAATTTAATTTATTTAGTAAATGAAATTTCAATTTTTTTAATAACAATGCATAAAGTCAAATCTATTTTAGTGATATAGTGTTTACATGACCAAAAGCATGCTGAAAACATGTGTCGCACTTAGATGCAAGCTATTAGGATCTTTGCGAAAACTAATTTAATTTATTTATTAAATGAAATTTCAATTTCTTCATTAACAATGCATAAAGTCAAATCTATTTTAATGAAATAGTGTTTATATAACCAAAAGAATGCCGCAAACATGTGTCGCTCTTAGGTGGTAGCTATTAGGATAATTGCGAAAATTAAATATTATTTATTTATTAAATGAAATTTCAATTTTTTCATTAACAATGCATAAAGTCAAATCTATTTTCATGAAATAGTGTTTATATGACCAGAAGCATGCCGAAAACATGTGTCGCACTTAGGTGCTATCTATTAGGATCATTGCAAAAATTAAATTTAATTTATCAATTAAATGAATTTTTAATTTTTTCATTAACAATGCATAAAGTCAAATTTATTTTAATGAAATAGTGTTTATATGACCAAAAGAAAGCCGTAAACATGTGTCGCATTTAGGTGCTAGCTATTAGGATCATTGCGAAAATTAAATTTAATTTATTTATTAAATGAAATTTCAATTTTTTCATTAACAATGCATAAAGTCAAATCTATTTTAATGAAATGGTGTTTATATGACCAAAAGAATGCCGTAAACATGTGTCGCACTTAGGTGCTAGCTATTAGGATCATTGCGAAAATTAAATTTAATTTATTTTTTAAATGAAATTTCAATTTTTTCAATAACAATGCATAAAGTCAAATCTATTTTAATGAAAAAGTGTTTATATGACCAAAAGCATGCCGAATACATGTGTCGGACTTAGGTGCCAGTTATTAGGATCTTTGCGAATATTAGATTTTATTTATTTATTAAATGAAATTTCAGTTTTTTCATTAACAATGCATAAAGTTTAATCTATTTTAATAAAATCGTGTTTATATGACCAAAAGCAAGCCGTAAACATGTGTCGCACTTAGTTGCTAGCTGTTAGGATCATTGCGAAAATTAAATATAATTTATTTATTATATGAAATTTCATTTTTTTCATCAACAACACATAAAGTCCAGTTTATTTGATTAAAATCGTGTTTATACGACCAAAAGCATGCCGAAATCATGTGTCGCACTTAGGTGCTGGCTATTAGGATCTTTGCGAAAATTAAATTAAATTTATTTATTAAATGAAATTTCAATTTTTTCATTAACAATGCATAAAGTCAAATCTGTTTTAATGAAATAGTGTTTATATGACCAAAAGAATGCCGTAAACATGTGTCGCACTTAGGTGCTAGCTGTTAGGATCATTGCGAAAATTTAATTTAAATTATTTATTAAATGAAATTTCAATTTTTTCATTAACAATGCATAAAGTTAAATCTATTTTAATGAAATAGTGTTTATTTGACCAAATGCATGCCGAAAACATGTGTCGCACTTAGGTGCTGGCTATTAGGATCTTTGCGAAAATTAAATTTAATTCATTTATTAAATGAAATTTCTATTTTTTCATTAACAATGCATAAAGTCGAATTTATTTGATTAAAATCGTATTTATACGACCAAAGGCATGCCGAAAACATTTGTCGCACTTAGGTACTAGCCATAAGGATCATTGCGAAAATTAAATTAAATTTATTTATTAAATCAGCGTTTCTCAACCTTTTTGTTATTGCGACCCATATTACCAATATAAATATTCTCGCGCCCCCCTTTTTGATCTATCGAAATTTTTTTTTTCAGTATATTTACGGCCAGACAAGCATGTGTGCTATATGTGACTATTTTGTAAGATTTTATAGCGCTGTTTAGTTATTATTATTTGGAGCTTTTTATAAGAGTTCTGTATAATTATTAGTATTAATTTTTTATTATTTTTTTGATTAAAACATGAAAACAGTCCGATTTTCGTACATTTAATTTTATTGGTAAAATGCGACTGTTTGCTATAAATGCACAGTAATGCATACGTCTATCCCCACCCTTTTCTATATATTTCTTCCTACACATTCTGTCAAGGTCGCATTTCTGTTTTGATAATTTTATCGGCCTTTCCAGTGTTCTTGTGCGATTCAGTGCGAGTAAACTTCAGAGATTTTACAGTACATCACGAGTACATGCACTATTATTTATCTAAAATTGATCATTTTTTAGGGGACTTCAATATTAAAAGGTAAGTACAAAAAATACATTTATCATGCTACTCAATTCGTATCTGAAAATAATAAAGAATATTTGTAGAATAAAAATGGAAAAATTTAACAATTTTTATTTACAATTAATTGTTAAATATTAAATAAATAACAATATTAAATTAATTAATAAATTGTAAGATAAAAAAAGCGTAAAACACGAAAATTTTTAACCACATTTAATTCTTATTATAACAACTTGCGTTTTTTACGTGTTACTTATCACCTTATGCTTTATTCACAACCTCCAAATTAGAATTAGAATTTGAATTACAATTCAAATTACAATTAACAGCAAACGTTTGGCATATGAGTTAATACATGAGCATTCACAACCTCAAATTAACGTTTTCACTTAGAATTACGATTACACTTTAAATTAACACATAGCAAAGTACAAGCTTTTACGGTAATTTACACACCAATTTGGAGTAGTACATAACCTCAAATTTTTGACAGCTTGTTTTTAAATTTATCATTTTGTGAAAATTATGTTGCCAATACGAAGAGCACGAGCACAGGCACAGCATCGACGTAAAATATTAAGTTCACTTAGTGTGGCGTTAGGTATTTTGTACCTGCAATTATTGCAAAAACAGCCGACTAATTTAGACGATGTGAATGCTCCAAAATACGTTAATTTACATACTAATTTAAATTCTAATTCTAAGTGTAATTCTAATTCTAATTTTGGAGGTTGTGAATGAAGCCTTATAGTCCCTGTTGGTTTATTATAACATATATGAAAAAAGAAAAATTTGCTTCCCAAAGCATTAATTGAAATTTAAGTAAATGTTCCTTATATTCCAAATTTCACTAACATATTTTTTTCTATACGTTATTTCAATCTCTACTTTCTATTCTCATCAATTTCATATTGATTTTCTTTATTTACAAATTTATTAAAATCATTTTTCAAACTTTTTTCTTCGATAATGTAAAACATTTTACAACTAAATTTAAATCTATAAATAGTAATTACCATCACCTATTATCATCCATTATATAAATTTTATTTTATATTCTTTTGAATTTGAAGATTATAATTTTTTAGTTACTTCCATATTTTTTAAATGTTTCTATCGATTTCTGATCAATTTTTCTTAAATATATATTTTAGAGGCAACAGAGGCATCTTTAGCAAAGATTATGGATAAATTTTTATGTGGACGTAAGCGAGCATTGGAGGATTGTGAAGCATCAACTAGTGCACAGGCTAGGCATGTTCCAAAAACTAAATCAAGAAAATATTGCGCCGAATACTTGAACTATGGATTTACCAGCACTGAAGTAAAAGAAGAAGAAAGGCCCTTGTGTGTTATTTGTTCAAAAATTTTGGCAGCTGACAGTATGAAGCCAAATAAACTTAAACGACATTTGGAAACTCTTCATAGTGAATACGTTAACAAACCTCGACAATTTTTTGAAAGCAAATTAAAATCATTTGAAAAGCAAAAATTAGTTTTTAAAAACTCTTTGTCTGTGAATGAACAAGCTTTACTTGCTTCTTACAAAGTTTCGTATCAAATAGCTAGATGCAAGAAACCTCACACTATTGGTGAAGAGCTAATTTTGCCAGCTGCAATTGAAATTGTAGAAACCATGTTTGGAGAAAATTTAGCTAAAAAATTAAAATCTATTCCACTTTCCAATGATACTGTAGCTCGTCGTATTGGTGACATGGCTGAAGATGTACAGCACCAGCTTTTTGCAAAATTGCGTGGAAAATTGTTTTAAATTCAACTAGATGAAGCAACTGACAACAATAAAGATGCTCATTTGATAGCCTATGTACGTTTTTGTGATGGTGTATCAGCTGTAGAAGAACTACTTTTTTGCAAACCAATAGAGCAAAGAGCAATATCAACTGCTTTATTTACCATCTTGGATAATTTTATAAACGAGGCGAATATGGAATGGGAAAATTGTGTTGGAATATGTACCGATGGTGCTCGTTCAATGTCTGGAAGATTTCAAAGCCTGCAAACATTGGTGAAACAAAAATCATCACAGTGTATATGGACACATTGCATGATCCACAGAGAAGCACTGGCGTCGAAAGAAATGAGTCCTGGTTTAAATACCGCGTTATCTACAGCTGTAACTATTGTAAATTATATAAAAACAAGACCTTTAAAATCAAGAATGTTTTCTAAACTTTGTAAAGATATGGGTTCAGTACACACAGCATTACTATTTTATTGCGAAGCCAGATGGTTATCACGTGGAAAGTTTTTGAAACGTGTTTTTGAATTAAGAGAAGAAATCTGTATTTTTCTGGAAGAAGAAAATCGACAAGAAGCCGTGATGTTTCGAGATGCTTTATTTATTATGAAATTGGCTTATTTAGTCGATATATTTGAGAAGTTAAATGTCTTGAATCTCCAACTTCAAGGATTAAATACAAATATTTTGGAAACAAATGATAGAGTCACTGCGTTTTGTACAAAGTTGAATTTGTGGCTTAGAAATATAAAAGAAAAGAAATTGGAAATGTTTCCTAATATAAATGAATTTTTAAAGACATACAAAACCGAAGAAGTACATATAAACGTGATTTTCCTAACTATAGACAAACATTTAAGCATGCTAGCAAAAAATTTTAAAAAATACTTTTTTCCTGACGAAAAAATTCTATCTAGTTACGGGTGGGTTAGGGACCCATATCACAATATTCCACAAGGTCTCTCGACTTTTGAAGAGGAAACTTTTATTGATTTTACAACAAACAGTGAAATCAAAAGACAATTCAATAACAAATCGATTTTTGAATTTTGGGCTGGTTTGGATGACGAGTTTGCGACATTAAAACGAAGAGCTTTCCAAATACTTTTACCATTTTCAACATCTTATCTTTGCGAAACTGGATTTTCTGCGGTGGCTTCATTGAAAACAAAATACAGATCTCAGCTAAATATAGAAAACGAACTTAGAGTATCCATATCTCGTATTACTCCTTCATTTCAAAAACTTTGCAATGAGAAACAGGCTCAGGGAAGTCATTAATTAATAACCTAGCATATTTAAGAGGTATTTCTTCCATACTAATAAACTTAACTTAAATAATAAATGTAATAAAATATTTATTGGTAATATGTAATTATAAAGTTCATTCTATTTTAAAATATATAAAATATTTTTTTTAATATACAATATGTTTTTGATTTTAAATATACTCGCGGCCCCCTTGTAGAAACGCCGCGCCCCCCAAGGGGGGCGCGCCCCACAGGTTGAGAATCGCTGTATTAAATGAAATTTCTATTTTTTCATTAACGTTGCATATAGTCAAATATATTTTAATAAAATAGTGTTTATATGACCAAAGGCATGCCGAAAACATGTGTCGCACTTAGGTGCTAGCTATTAGGATCTTTGCGAAAATTAAATTAAATTTATTTATTAAATGAAATTTCAATTTTTTCATTAACAATGCATAAAGTCTAATCTGTTTTAATGAAATAGTGTTTATATGACCAAAAGAATGCCGTAAACATGTGTCGCACTTAGGTGCTAGCTGTTAGGATCATTGCGAAAATTTAATTTAAATTATTTATTAAATGAAATTTCAATTTTTTCATTAACAATGCATAAAGTTAAATCTATTTTAATGAAATAGTGTTTATTTGACCAAATGCATGCCGAAAACATGTGTCGCACTTAGGTGCTGGCTATTAGGATCTTTGCGAAAATTAAATTTAATTTATTTTTTAAATGAAATTTCAATTTTTTCATTAACAATGCATAAAGTCAAATCTATTTTCATGAAATAGTGTTTATATGACCAGAAGCATGCCGAAAACATGTGTCGCACTTAGGTGCTATCTATTAGGATCATTGCAAAAATTAAATTTAATTTATTTTTTAAATGAAATTTCAATTTTTTCATTAACAATGCATAAAGTCAAATCTATTTTCATGAAATAGTGTTTATATGACCAGAAGCATGCCGAAAACATGTGTCGCACTTAGGTGCTATCTATTAGGATCATTGCAAAAATTAAATTTAATTTATCAATTAAATGAATTTTTAATTTTTTCATTTACAATGCATAAAGTCAAATCTATTTTAAAGAAATAGTGTTTATATGACTAAAAGAATGCCGCAAACATGTGTCGCACTTAGGTGCTAGCTATTAGGATCATTGCGAAAATTAAATTTAATTTATCAATTAAATGAATTTTTAATTTTTTCATTTACAATGCATAAAGTCAAATCTATTTTAAAGAAATAGTGTTTATATGACTAAAAGAATGCCGTAAACATGTGTCGCAC
This sequence comes from Ocypus olens, assembly GCA_910593695.2. Lineage (NCBI taxonomy): Eukaryota > Metazoa > Arthropoda > Insecta > Coleoptera > Staphylinidae > Ocypus > Ocypus olens. Next base: position 36,421,631 of record OU343060.1, read on the forward strand.
TTAGGTGCTAGCTATTGGGATCATTGCGAAAATTAAATTTAATTTATTTATTAAATGAAATTTCAATTTTTTTAATAACAATTTATAAAGTCAAATCTATTTTAATGAAATAGTGTTTATATGACTAAAAGAATGCCGCAAACATGTGTCGCACTTAGGTGCTAGCTATTAGGATCATTGCGAAAATTAAATTTAATTTATTTTTTAAATGAAATTTCAATTTTTTCAATAACACTGCATAAAGTCAAATCTATTTTAATAAAAAAGTGTTTATATGACCAAAAGCATGCCGAAAAGATGTGTCGGACTTAGGTGCGAGCTATTAGGATCTTTGCGAAAATTAGATTTTATTTATTTATTAAATGAAATTTCAATTTTTTCATTAACAATGCATAAAGTTAAATCTATTTTAATGAAATCGTGTTTATATGACCAAAAGCAAGCCGAAAACATGTGTTGCACTTAGTTGCTAGCTGTTAGGATCATTGCGAAAATTAAATATAATTTATTTATTATATGAAAATTCAATTTTTTCATCAACAACACATAAAGTCGAGTTTATTTGATTAAAATCGTGTTTATACGACCAAAAGCACACCGAAATCATACAAACAATGCATAAAGTCAAATCTATTTTAATGAAATGGTGTTTATATGACCAAAAGAATGCCGTAAACATGTGTCGCACTTAGGTGCTGGCTATTAGGATCATTGCGAAAATTAAATTTAATTTATTTATTAAATGAAATTTCAATTTTTTTAATAACAATTTATAAAGTCAAATCTATTTTAATGAAATCGTGTTTATATGACCAAAAGCAAGCCGAAAACATGTGTTGCACTTAGTTGCTAGCTGTTAGGATCATTGCGAAAATTAAATATAATTTATTTATTATATGAAAATTCAATTTTTTCATCAACAACACATAAAGTCGAGTTTATTTGATTAAAATCGTGTTTATACGACCAAAAGCACACCGAAATCATACAAACAATGCATAAAGTCAAATCTATTTTAATGAAATGGTGTTTATATGACCAAAAGCATGCCGAAATCATGTGTCGCACTTAGGTGCTGGCTATTAGGATCATTGCGAAAATTAAATTTAATTTATTTATTATATGAAATTTCAATTTTTTCATCAACAACACATAAAGTCCAGTTTATTTGATTAAAATCATGTTTATACGACCAAAAGCATGTCGAAATCAAGTGTCGCACTTAGGTGCTGGCTATTAGGATCTTTGCGAAAATTAAATTTAATTTATTTATTAAATAAAATTTCCATTTTTTCATTAACAATGCATAAAGTCAATTTTTTTTAATGAAATATTGTTTATATGACCAAAACCATGCCGAAAACATGTGTGGCACTTAGGTGCTAGCTATTAGGATCATTGCGAAAATTAAATTTAATTTATTTATTAAATGAAATTTTAATTTTTTCAGTAACAATGGATAAAGTCAAATCCCTTTTAATGAAATATTGTTTATATGACCAAAAGCATGCCAAAAACATGAGTCGCACTTAGATGCTAGCCATTAGGATCTTTGCGAAAATTAGATTTTATTTATTTATTAAATGAAATTTCAATTTTTTCATTAACAATGCATAAAGTTTAATCTATTTTAATAAAATCGTGTTTATATGACCAAAAGCAAGCCGCAAACATGTGTCGCACTTAGTTGCTAGCTGTTAGGATCATTGCGAAAATTAAATTTAATTTATTTATTATATGAAATTTCAATTTTTTCATCAACAACACATAAAGTCCAGTTTATTTGATTAAAATCGTGTTTATACGACCAAAAGCATGCCGAAATCATGTGTCGCACTTAGGTGCTGGCTATTAGGATCTTTGCGAAAATTAAATTTAATTTATTTATTAAAAGAAATTTCCATTTTTTCATTAACAATGCATAAAGTCAATTTTTTTTAATGAAATATTGTTTATATGATCTAAAGCATGCCGAAAGCATGTGTGGCACTTAGGTGCTAGCTATTAGGATCATTGCGAAAATTAAATTTAATTTATTTATTAAATGAAATTTCAATTTTTTCAGTAACAATAAATAAAGTCAAATCTCTTTTAATGAAATATTGTTTATATGACCAAAAGCATGCCGAAAACATGAGTCGCACTGAGATGCTAGCCATTAGGATCATTGCGAAAATTAAATTTAATTTATTTATTAAATGAAATTTCAATTTTTTCATTAACAATGCATAAAGTCAATTTTTTTTATTGAAATATTGTTTATTTGACCAAAAGCATGCCGAAAACATGTGTGGCACTTAGGTGCTAGCTATTAGGATCATTGCGAAAATTAAATTTAATTTATTTATTAAATGAAATTTCCATTTTTTCATTAACAATGCATAAAGTCAATTTTTTTAAATTTTGTTTAATGAAATATTGTTTATATGACCAAAAGCATGCCGAAAACAGGTGTGGCACTTAGGAGCTACCTATTAGTATCATTGCGAAAATTAAATTAAATTTATTTATTAAATGAAATTTCAATTTTCTCATTAACGATGTATAAAGTCAAATCTCTTTTAATGAAATTTTGTTTATATGACCAAAAGCATGCCGAAAACATGAGTCGCACTTAGGTGCTAGCCATTAGGATCATTGCGAAAAATAAATTTAATTAATTTATTAAATGAAATTTAATTTTTTTCATTAACAAAGCATAAAGTAAAATCTATTTTAATGAAATAGTGTTTATATGACCAAAAGCATGTCGAAAACATGTGTCGCACTTAGGTGCTAGCTGTTAGGATCATTGCGAAAATTAAATTTAATTTATTTATAAAATGAAATTTCAATTTTTTCATTAACAATGCTTAAAGTCAAATCTATTTTGATAAAATAGTGTTTATATGACCAACGGCATGCCGAAAACATGTGTCACACTTAGGTGCTAGCTTTTAGGTTCATTGCGAATATTAAATTTAATTTATTTATTAAATGAAATTTCAATTTTTTCATTAACAATGCATAAAGGCAAATCTATTTTAATGAAACAGTGTTTATATGACCAAAAGAATGCCGTAAACATGTGTCGCACTTAGGTGCTAGCTATTAGGATCATTGCGAAAATTAAATTTAATTTATTTATTAAAGGAAATTTCAATTTTTTCATTAACAATGCATAAAGGCAAATCCGTTTTCATGAAATAGTGTTTATATGCCCAAAAGCATGGCGAAAACATGTGTCGCACTTAGGTGCAAGCCATTAGGATCATCGCGAAAATTAAATTAAATTTATTTATTAAATGAAATTCCAATTTTTTCATTAACAATGCATAATGTCAAATCTTTAAATGAAATGGTGTTTATATGACCAAAAGAATGCTGCAAACATGTGTCGCACTTAGGTGGTAGCTATTAGGATCATTGCGAAAATTTAATTTAATTTATTTATCAAATGAAACTTCAATTTTTTCATTAACAATTCATAAAGTCAAATCTATTTTAAATAAATAGTGTTTATATGACCAAAAGCATGTCGAAAAAATGTGTCGCACTTAGGTGCTTGCCATTAGGATCTTTGCGAAAATTAAATTTAATTTATTTATTAAATGAAATTTCAATTTTTTCATTAACAATAAATAAAGTCAAATCTATTTTAATGAAACAGTGTTTATATGACCAAAAGAATGCCGTAAACATGTGTCGCACTTATGTGCTAGCTATTAGGATCATTGCGAAAATTTAATTTAAATTATTTATTAAATGAAATTTCAATTTTTTCATTAACAATGCATAAAGTTAAATCTTTTTTAATGAAATATTGTTTATATGACCAAAATCATGCCGAAAACATGTGTGGCACTTAGGTGCTAGCAATTAGGATCATTGCGAAAATTAAATTTAATTTATTTATTAAATGAAATTTCCATTTTTTCATTAACAATGCATAAAGTCCATTTTTTTTAATGAAATATTGTTTATATGACCAAAAGCATGCCGAAAACATGTGTGGCACATAGGTGCTAGCTTTTAGGATCATTGCGAAAATTAAATTTAATTTATTTATTAGATGAAATTTCTATTTTTTCATTAACAATGCATAAAGTCAAATCAATTTTATTGAAACAGTGTTTATTTAACCAAAAGCATGCCGAAAACATGTGTCGTACTTAGGTGCTAGCCATTAGGGTCATTGCGAAAATTAAATTAAATTTATTTATTAAATTAAATGTCTATTTTTTTATTAACAATGCATAAAGTCAAATCTATTTTAACGAAATCGAATACGACCAAAAGCATGCCGAAAACATGTGTCGCACTTAGGTGCTAGCCATTAGGATCATTGTGAAAATTTAATTTAATTTATTTATTAAATGAAATTTCAATTTTTTCATCAACAACACATAAAGCCGAATTTATTTGATTAAAATCGTGTTTATACGACCTAAGGCATGCCGAAATTATGTGTCGCACTTAAGTGTAAGCCATTAGGGTCATTGCGAAAATTAAATTAAATTTATTTATTATATGAAATTTCTATTTTTTCATTAACAATGCATAAAGTCAAATCTATTTTAATGAAACAGTGTTGATTTAAACAAAAGCATGCCGAAAACATGGGTCGCACTTAGGTGCTAGCCATTAGGGTCATTGCGAAAATTAAATTGAATTTATTTATTAAATGAAATTTCAATTTTTTCATTAACAATGAATAATGTCAAATCTATTTTAATGAAACAGTGTTCATATGACCAAAAGAATGCCGTAAACATGTGTCGCACTTATGTGCTAGCCATTAGGATCATTGCGAAAATTTAATTTAAATTATTTATTAAATGAAATTTCAATTTTTTCATTAACAATGCATAAAGTCAAATCTATTTTAACAAAATAGTGTTTATTTGACCAAATGCATGCCGAAAACATGTGTCGCACTTAGGTGCTAGCTATTAGGATTATTGCAAAAATTAAATTAAATTAATTTATTAAATGAAATTTCAATTATTTCATCAACAACACATAAAGTCGAAATTATTTGATTAAAATCGTGTTTATATGACCAAAAACATGCCGAAAACATGTGTCGCACTTAGGTGCTAGCTATTGGGTTCATTGCGTAAATTAAATTTAATTTATTTATTAAATGAAATTTCTATTTTTTCATTAACAATGCATAAAGTCAAATCAATTTTATTGAAACAGTGTTTATTTAACCAAAAGCATGCCGAAAAATGTGTCGCACTTAGGTGCTGGGCATTAGGATCATTGCGAAAATTAAATTTAATTTATTTATTAAATGAAATTTCAATTTCTTAATTAACAATGCTTAAAGTCAAATCTATTTTAATGAAATAGTGTTTATATGACCAAAAGAATGCCGTAAACATGTGTCGCACTTAGGTGCTAGCTATTAGGATCATTGCGAAAATTAAATTTAATTTATTTATTAAATGAAATTTCAATTTTTTTAATAACAATTTATAAAGTCAAATCTATTTTAATGAAACAGTGTTTACATGACCAAAAGAATGCCGCAAACATGTGTCGCACTTAGGTGCTAGCTATTAGGATCATTGCGAAAATTAAATTAAATTTATTTTTTAAATGAAATTTCAATTTTTTCAATAACACTGCATAAAGTCAAATCTATTTTAATAAAAAAGTGTTTATATGACCAAAAGCATGCCGAAAACATGTGTCGGACTTAGGTGCCAGCTATTAGGATCTTTGCGAAAATTAGATTTTATTTATTTATTAAATGAAATTTCAATTTTTTCATTAACAATGCATAAAGTTAAATCTATTTTAATGAAATCGTGTTTATATGACCAAAAGCAAGCCGAAAACAAGTGTTGCACTTAGTTGCTAGCTGTTAGGATCATTGCGAAAATTAAATATAATTAATTTATTATATGAAATTTCAATTTTTTCATCAACAACACATAAAGTCGAGTTTATTTGATTAAAATCGTGTTTATACGACCAAAAGCACACCGAAATCATGTGTCGCACTTAGGTGCTGGCTATTAGGATCTTTGCGAAAATTAAATTTAATTTATTTATTAAATGAAATTTCAATTTTTTCATTAACAATGCATAAAGTCAAATCTATTTTAATGAAATGGTGTTTATATGACCAAAAGAATGCCGAAATCATGTGTCGCACTTAGGTGCTGGCTATTAGGATCTTTGCGAAAATTAAATTTAATTTATTTTTTAAATGAAATTTCAATTTTTTCAATAACAATGCATAAAGTCAAATCTATTTTAAAGAAAAAGTGTTTATATAACCAAAAGCATGCCGAAAACATGTGTCGGACTTAGGTGCCAGTTATTAGGATCTTTGCGAAAATTAGATTTTATTTATTTATTTAATTGAATTTCAATTTTTTCATTAACAATGCATAAAGTTTAATCTATTTTAATGAAATCGTGTTTATATGACCAAAAGCAAGCCGTAAACATGTGTCGCACTTAGTTGCTAGCTGTTAGGATCATTGCGAAAATTAAATATAATTTATTTATTATATGAAATTTCAATTTTTTCATCAACAACACATAAAGTCCAGTTTATTTGATTAAAATCGTATTTATACGACCAAAAGCATGCCGAAATCATGTGTCGCACTTAGGTGCTGGCTATTAGGATCTCTGCGAAAATTAAATTTAATTTATTTATTAAATGAAATTTCAATTTTTTCATTAACAATGCATAAAGTCAAATCTATTTTAATGAAATAGTGTTTATATGACCAAAATAATGCCGTAAACATGTGTCGCACTTAGGTGCTAGCTGTTAGGATCATTGCGAAAATTAAATGTAATTTATTTATTAAATCAAATTTAAATTTTTTCATTAACAATGAATAAAGTCAAATCTATTTTAATAAAATCGTGTTTATATGACCAAAAGCAAGCCGAAAACATGTGTCGCACTTAGGTGCTAGCAATTGGGATCATTGCGAAAATTAAATTTAATTTATTTATTAAATGAAGTGTTAATTTTTTCATTAACAATGCATAAAGTCAAATCTATTTTAGTGAAATAGTGTTTAAATGACCAAAAGCATGCCGAAAACATGTGTCGCACTTAGGTGCTAGCCATTAGGATCATTGCAAAAATTAAATTTAATTTATTAATTAAATGAAATTTCAATTTTTTCATTAACAAGTCATAAAGTCAAATCTATTTTAATGAAATATTGTTTATTTGACTAAAAGCATGCCGAAAACATATATGGCACTTAGGTGCTAGCTATTAGGATCATTGCGAAAATTAAATTTAATTTATTTATTAAATGAAATTTCCATTTTTTCATTAACAATGCATAAAGTCAATTTTTTTAAATTTTGTTTAATGAAATATTGTTTATATGACCAAAAGCATGCCGAAAACATGGGTGGCACTTAGGTACTAGCCATTAGGACCATTGCGAAAATTAAATTAAATTTATATATTAAATGAAATTTCTATTTTTTCATTAACAATGCATAAACACAAATCTATTTTAATAAAATGGTGTTTATATAACCAAAAGCATGCCGAAAAGTTGTGTCGCACTTAGGTGCTAGATATTAGGATCATTGCGAAAATTAAATTAAATTTATTTATTAAATGAAATTTCTATTTTTTCATTAACAATGCATAAAGTCAAATCTATTTTAATAAAATAGTGTTTATATGACCAAAAGCATGCCGAAAACGTGTGTCGCATTTATGTGCTAGCTTTTAGGATCATTGCGAAAATTAAATTTAATTAATTTATTAAATGAAATTTCAATTTTTTCATCAACAACACATAAAGTCGAATTTGTTTGATTAAAATCATGTTTATACAAGGTGTCTAAAAAAGACACCACCAAAATGATATGGTGTATTCCTGAGACAAAAAACAAGCAAATTAACTAAATTTATCTATGTGAAAAATTACATACATTCCAAGATACAGCATGTCAAAGTTTTAGATTTTTAAATTGTTTCAATCTATATCTCGAAAATGGCAGATGAGAATGATTTGTTTATTTTTTTCTGACAACTACATTAGGTGTACAACATTGTTTAAAAATTTCAAGAAATTTCTTCAAGTACAAAGGTGCTCCAGAGGACATGCTGTTTACATTATTACAAAGAACTTTTTTGTTCTTCGCATTTTTTACGATTCAATATTTTTTTCAATGCAACTCGTCACTTTTAAGGAATTTATAACTCTTAAAGTTTTTGTGTTACGTCTTATTTTTAACAAAAAAAAATAAAAAAGAACTTATTGTTTGGAAAATTTCGTGTTAAAAAATGAAATAATGTAAATAGGCGGGTGTCAATTCGTTGAAAACGTGTGTCAGTACAATTAAAACTTTCAATTTAAGTAAAACTGGTTAACACGTTGAGTGGTGGTGACCGAAGTATCGCCGGTGTTGAAGCGCATCGACACGACGCGCGCGCGCATACAATGTGTACTGTGATTTTTTTTTTATGAGGGTCATTTTGAACAATTTTTGTAATTTGTTAAATAATTTGAGATGTTAAAATAAAAGCAGTTTTTGGATTATAGTTATTTTTAAGACTTTTCTTGCAGGACGAGCGCAATTAAACAATGAACAATAAGTTCTTTTTTATTTTTTTTTGTTAAAAATAAGGCGTAAACAAAAAAACTTTAAGAATTTATAAATTCTTCAAAAGTGATGAGTTGCATTGAAAAAAATATTAAATCGTAAAAAATGTCAAGAACAAAAAAGTTCTTTGTAATAATGTAAACAGCATGTCCTCTGGAGCACCTTTGTACTTGAAGAAATTTCTTGAAATTTTTAAACAATGTAGTACACCTAATGTAGTTGTCAGAAAAAAATAAACAAATCATTCTCATCTGCCATTTTCAAGATATGGATTAAAATATTTTAAAAATCTTAAACTTTGACTTGCTGTATCTTGGAAAGTATGTAATTTTTCATATAGATAAATTTAGTTAATTTGCTCTTTTTTTTGCCTCAGGAATACACCATATCATTTTGGTGGTGTCTTTTTGAGACACCTTGTATAACCAAAAGCATGCCGAAAACATGTGTCGCACTTAGGTGCTAGCCATTGGGATCATTGCGAAAATTAAATTTAATTTATTTATTAAATGAAATATCTATTTTTTCATTAACAATGCATAAAGTTGAATCTATTTTAATGAAATCGTGTTAATACGACCAAAAGCATGCCGAAAACATATGTCGCACTTAGGTGCTGGCTTTTAGGATCATTCCGAAAATTAAATTAAATTTATTTATTAAATGAAGTGTTAATTTTTTCATTAACAATGCATAAAGTCAAATCTATTTTAATGAAATATTGTTTATACGACCAAAAGCATGCCGAAAACATGTGTCGCACTTAGGTGCTAGCCATTAGGATCATTGCAAAAATTAAATTAAATTTATTAATTAAATGAAATTTCAATTTTTTCATTAACAATGCATAAAGTCAAATCTATTTTAATGAAATATTGTTTATATGACCTAAAGCATGCCGAAAACATGTGTGGCACTTAGGTGCTAGCTATTAGGATCATTGCGAAAATTAAATTTAATTTATTTATTAAATGAAATTTCCATTTTTTCATTAACAATGCATAAAGTCAATTTTTTTTAATGAAATATTGTTTATATAACCAAAAGCATGCCGAAAACATGTGTGGCACTTAGGTGCTAGCTATTAGGATCATTGCGAAAATTAAATTTAATTTATTTATTAAATGAAATTTCAATTTTTTCAGTAACAATGGATAAAGTCAAATCTCTTTTAATGAAATATTGTTTAAATGACCAAAAGCATGCCGAAAACATGAGTCGCACTTAGGTGCTAGCCATTAGGATCATTGCGAAAATTAAATTTAATTTATTTATTAAATGAAATTTCAATTTTTTCATCAACAATGCATAAAGTCGAATTTATTTGAATAAAATCGTCTTTATACGACCATAAGCATGCCGAAAACATGTGTCGCACTTAGGTGCTAGCCATTAGGATCATTGCGAAAATTAAATTTAATTTATTAATTAAATGAAATTTCAATTTTTTCATTAACAATGCATAAAGTAAAATCTATTTTAAATAAATAGTATTTATGCAACCAAAAGCATGCCGAAAACATGTGTCGCACTTAGGTGCTGGCCATTAGGATCATTGCGAAAAATGATTTAATTAATTTATTAAATGAAATTAAATTTTTTTCATTAACAAAGCATAAAGTCAAATCTATTTTAATGAAATAGTGTTTATATGACCAAAAGCATGTCGAAAACATGTGTCGCACTTAGGTGCTAGCTGTTAGGATCATTGCGAAAATTTAATTTAATTTATTTATTAAATGAAATTTCAATTTTTTCATTAACAATGCTTAAAGTCAAATCTATTTAGATAAAATAGTGTTTATATGACCAACGGCATGCCGAAAACATGTGTCACACTTAGGTGCTAGCTTTTAGGATCAATGCGAATATTAAATTTAATTTATTTATTAAATGAAATTTCAATTTTTTCATTAACAATGCATAAAGTCAAATCTATTTTAATAAAATATTATTTATATGACCAAAAGCATGCCGAAAACATGTGTCGCACTTAGATGCTAGCTATTAGGATCATTGCGAAAATTAAATTTAATTTATTTATTAAATGAAATTTCAATTTTTTCATTAACAATGCATAAAGGCAAATCCGTTTTCATGAAATAGTGTTTATATGACCAAAAGAATGCCGTAAACATGTGTCGCACTTAAGTGCTAGCCATTAGGATCATTGCGAAAATTAAATTAAATTTATTTATTAAATGAAATTTCAATTTTTTTAATAACAATTCATAAAGTCAAATCAATTTTAATGAAATGGTGTTTATATGACCTAAAGCATGCCGAAAACATGTGTCGCACTTAGGTGCTAGCTATTAGGATCTTTGCCAAAGTTAAATTTAATTTATTTATTAAATGAAATTTCAATTTTTTCATTAACAATGTACAAAGTCAAATCTATTTTAATGAAATAGTATTTATATGACCAAAAGAATGCCGTAAACATGTGTCCCACTTAGGTGCTAGCTCTAAGGATCATTGCGAAAATTAAATTTAATTCATTTATTAAATGAAACTTCAATTTTTTCATTAACAATGCATAAAGTCAAATCTATTTTAATGAAATAGTGTTTATTTGACTAAATGCAGGCCGAAAACATGTATCGCACTTAGGTGCCAGCTATTGGGTTCTTTGCGAAAATTAAATTTAATTTATTTATTAAATGAAATTTCAATTTTTTCATTAACAATGCTTAAAATCAAATCTATTTTAATAAAATAGTGTTTATATGACCAAAAGCATGAGGAAAACAGGTGTCGCACTTAGGTGCTAGCCATTAGGATCATTGCGAAAATTAAATTTAATTTATTTATTAAATGAAATCTCAATTTTTTCATTAACAATGGATAAACTTGAATCTATTTTAATGAAATAGTGTTTATATGACTAAAAGAATGCCGAAAACATTTGACGCACTTAGGTGCCAGCTATTGGGATCTTTGCGAAAATTAAATTTAATTTATTTATTAAATGTAATTTCAATTTATTCTTTAACAATGCATAAAGTCAAATCTAATTTAATAAAATATTTTTTATATGACCAAAAGCATGCCGAAAACATGTGTCGCACTTAGGTGCTAGCCATTAGGATCATTGCGAAAATTAAATTTAATTTATTTATTAAATGAAATCTCAATTTTTTCATTAACTATGGATAAACTTAAATCTATTTTAATAAAATAGTGTTTATATGACTAAAAGAATGCCGAAAACATGTGTCGCACTTCGGTGCCAGCTATTGGGATCTTTGCGAAAATTAAATTTGATTTATTTAATAAATGAAATTTCAATTTTTTCTTTAACAATGCATAAAGTCAAATCTATTTTAATGAAATATTGTTTATACGACCAAAAGCATGCCGAAAACATGTGTCGCACTTAGGTGCTAGCCATTAGGATCATTGCGAAAATTAAATTCAATTTATTAATTAAATGAAATTTCAATTTTTTCATTAACAATGCTTAAAGTCAAATCTATTTTAATAAAATAGTGTTTATATGACCAAAAGCATGACGAAAACATGTGTCACCCTTAGGTGCCAGCTGTTAGGTTCATTGCGAAAATTAAATTAAATTTATTCATTAAATGAAATTTCAATTTTTTCATTAACAATGCTTAAATAATAATCTATTTTAATGAAATTGTGTTTATATGACCAAAAGCATGCCGAAAATATGTGTCGCACTTAGGTGCCAGCTTTTAGCATCATTGCGAAAATTAAATTTAATTTATTTATTAAATGTACTTTCAATTTTTTCATTAACAATGCATAAAGTCAAAAATATTTTAATAAAATGGTGTTTATATGACCAAAAGCATGCCGACAACATGTGTCGCACTTAGGTGCTGGCCATCAGGATCATTGCGAGAATTAAATTTAATTTATTTATTAAATGAAATTTCAATTTTTTCATTAACAATGCATAAAGTCAAATCTATTTTAATGAAATAGTGTTTATATGACCAAAAGCATGCCGAAAACACGTGTCGCACTTAGGTGCTGGCTATTAGGTACATTGCGAAAATTTATTTTAATTTATTTATTAAATGAAAGTTCTATTTTTTCATTAACAATGCATAAAGTCAAATCTATTTTAATAAAATGGTGTTTATATGACCAAAAGCAAGCCAAAAATATGTGTCGCACTTAGGTGCTAGCCATTATGATCATTGCGAAAATTAAATTAAATTTATTTATTATATGAAATTTTTATTTTTTCATTAACAATGCATAAAGTTAAATCTATTTTATTGAAATCGTATTTAACGACCAAAAGCATGCCGAAAACATGTGTCGCACTTAGGTGCAGTCTATTAGGATCTTTGCGAAAATTAAATTTAATTTATTTATCAAATGAAATTTCAATTTTTTCATCAACAACACATAAAGTCGTACTTATTTGATTAAAATCGTGTTTATACGACCAAAAGCATGCCGAGAACATGTGTCGCACTAAGGTGCTAGCTATTAGGATCATTGCGAAAATTAAATTAAATTTATTTATTAAATGAAATTTCAATTTTGTCATTAACGATGCATAAAGTCAAATCTATTTTAATGAAATAGTGTTTATATGACCAACAGCATGCCAAAAACATGTGTCGCACTTAGGTGCTAGCTATAAGGATCATTGCGAAAATTAAATTTAATTTATTTATTAAATGAAATTTCAATTTTTTCATCAACAATGCATAAAGTCGAATTTATTTGATCAAAATCGTGTTTATACGACCATAAGCATGCCGAAAACATCTGTCGCACTTAGGTGCTAGCTATTAGGATCATTGCGAAAATTAATTTTATTTTATTTATTAAATGAAATTTCAATTTTTTCATTAACAATGCATAAAGTCAAATCCATTCTAATGAAATAGTGTTTATATGATCACAAGCATGCCGAACACATGTGTCGCACTTAGGGGCTAGCTATAAGGATCATTGCGAAAATTAAATTAAATTTATCTATTAAATGAAATTTCAATTTTTTCATTAACAATGCTTAAAATCAAATCTATTTTAATGAAACAGTGTTTATATGACCAAAAGCATGCCGAAAACATGTGTCGCACTTGGGTGCTAGCTTTTAGAATCATTGCGAAAATTAAATTTAATTTATTTATTAAATGAAATTTCAATTTTTTCATTAACAATGCACAAAGTCAAATCTATTTTAATAAAATTTTGTTTATATGAACAGAAGCATGCCAAAAACATGTGTCGCACTTAGGTGCTAGCCATTAGGATCATTGCAAAAATTAAATTTAATTTATTTAGTAAATGAAATTTCAATTTTTTCATTAACAATTCATAAAGTCAAATCTATTTTATTGAAATAGTGTTTCAATACACTATTTCAGTGAACGAGCGATACCGGCACCGGACAGAAAAACTATATAGATCTAAATTTAACGTATGATAACTCGAGCTCAGCTCCATTTGTCGTTCATATCGAACATAAAATTAAACAACTTCGTAAAATACACCCTATGAAAGTAGGATATTATCTGAAATCGTTAAATAACATCAAAAATCATATAGTAACCGTCAAAGATATTGGTATTAATAAAATTAAAGTAGTTCTAAGTAATTATGTCGCGGCAAACAGCCTAGTGAATAATCAAAGACTATTGGAGCAGAACTTAATTGCGTATGTACCTAGGTATTGCGTCGAAACGCGGGGTATCATAAAAGGTGTTGACACAACTTTTGACGAAGACTTTCTGTTGCGTGAAATTGAGGCTAGAGTCCCAGTAAAAGGGGTTAGACGTATGTATAGGAAAATAGAAGAAAACGGAACGTCCACAAAAATCCCCAGGCAAATGATAGTAGTAAGCTTCAAAGGCAAACAAATCCCTGAATATGTCCATATAAATTACGTTGAGTTCCAAGTGGAACAATATATAGCGCCAGTTGTACAATGCTCGAAGTGTTTGCAATTCGGACATACGGCACATCAATGTAACTCAAACAAAACCATTTGCAAAAAATGTAGCGGAGAACATTCCCTAAATGAATCCTGTATTATTCCTCCAAAATGCTTTCACTGCTCGTCAACAGAGCACTCTTCATGGTCGAGAGAGTGCCCAAAATACATTAAACAAAAAGAAATTAAAAGAATTATGGCTGTGCACGGGGTCTCATTTAAGGAGGCCGAATCTTACTCAAACAGCCCAACATTTGCAAAAATCGCCACAAATAACAGATTTGCATCAATCGCGGATAATACGGAATTTCCTAGCCTAACAAAAATATCGCACAACGTTACAAAACCATATATTCCCCCGAAAAACTCAATAATAACTATTACCAGACCAGACAAAATTATACACAGGGGGAGTAACAATAATACTTCAACAACAAAGAAAAGGAAAGCTTCTTCGCCAACGGAAAACCTGGGAAAACCATGTTTTGCGGAACACCCTTCTACAACATTTGCTTTTACGAAATCTCAACAAGCTACCGAAAATTTAGAAAATATAACTAGCCCACAAGAAAAATTCCTACAGTTAACGAAGGTATTTTTTACTGAATTAAATATATTTATGGAATCTTTAGCAAAAACAGATACAGATGATTCAATAATTTCAAATAAATTTAAAGAATTACGAGATTTTGTATTAGGATATTCTGATGATTTCTTAAACAAATCAAAAACATCATCAAAATGACCCAAAAAAATTTAAAAATCATCCAGTGGAATTCCAGATCAATCAATGCAAATAAAAATAGCCTTACAATAAAACTGCACGAAAATGATTATGACATAGCAATCATTTCTGAAACGTGGTTAAAACCCACGCAAACATTTAACATCAAAAATTATATATGCGTACGGAACGATAGAACAAATGGTAAAGGAGGAGGCGTTTTGATTCTAATAAAAAACGGTATAAAATTCACTGAATTAAATTTAAAACACAAATCGTTCAAAAACCTCGAAATCTGCGGAATTCAAATACAAAACGATGATGTACCAATACATATAATATCAGCTTATAGAGCCCCCAATGTAAACATATCAAAGAATCAGTGGGTGAATATATTCACTCAATTACCAACACCGTTAGTATTTGGAGGAGATATGAACGGGCATCACCCACTATGGGGATCCCGCTCTACAAATGTCACAGGGAAGAATATCGCGGAGGCATTAGCGGAACACGAATTAGTTGTAATAAATACTGGAGACCCAACTCGATTCACATCGCCACAAGAAGATACCTCAGCCATTGATATCACGTTAATGTCACCTAACCTAGCCACAAAATCAAACTGGGAGGTAAACGAAGACAGCTTAGGATCCGATCATTTGCCCATATCCATAATAATTGAACTAGAGGCCCAGCGTATCCATAAAAAACATACGACCAGAATATGGAATACAGGCAAAGCCAATTGGAGCCAGTACGAAAGGGCAACAAAAATATGTAACCCCTCGGACACAAACATTGATTTGGAACAGGTGCTAATAAGAAGTGCTAATGAAACGATTCCGAAAATTAATCGAGCAAGAACGAACAAAATCGCACAACCATACTGGATGGATAATGAATGTAAGGAGCTGGAAAAAGAGAAGAAAGCCCATCTGAAGATATACAAACAAACCAAATTGATAGATGATTACATAAAATGTAAAAAGATCATAGCCAAAATTAAAAAAACACACAAGGAGAAGGCTAGAAATGCGTGGAAAAAGTATTGCGAAAATATAAACAAAACAACTCCAATAGGTGAAATTTGGTCTATGACGAAACGAATATCAAATGCTAAAACTAGTAAAACACGACCGATTCCAGACGAACTATTTGAAAGCTTCATAGAAAAAATAGCACCACCAACGGTTAATAATACCAAAATCAATATAAATGTACTGAATGACACCGAACATCCCTTAACAAAAAATATAACTCTCGAAGAGTTGGAGTGGGCGCTTGGTAGAAGTGAAAACACAGCACCTGGACTCGACGGAATAACGTATGACTTGATTAAAAATAGTGATCAAACTTTTAAAAACTCAATGCTTCAAGAATTCAACAAGTATATTAACAGCGGATGTCCAAACGATAATTTCAATAACATAGTAATCCAACCCATATTAAAACCCGGAAGGGACAGCAGACTCCCCCAGTCGTATAGATTACTCTCCTTACTTCCCTGCATTTTTAAAACATATGAACGAATCATCAAAATTAGACTTGAGTGGTGGTTGGAACAAAATGAGAAGATACCCTATAATCAGTTCGGTTTCCGAAGAAATAAAGGCACTATAGATGCTTTATCAGCCCTGACGACATCTATTCAGAATACATTCACAAAAAATGAATATCACGGCTGCATTTTCCTTGATCTGGAAGGTGCGTATGATGCGGTGATTTTAGACTTACTCGAAAATACGTTGATTAATTTAGGAATGCCAAACAGTATAGCGAGGAATATAATAGACTTATACCGCAATAGGAAAGTGTATATAATTAATAATAACAACTCCATAGTTGGACCTAGAATTACATCTAACGGGTTACCCCAGGGATCGGTGTTGGCACCACTCCTCTTTAATATCTACACCTTTTCTGTGCACAATATCATACCACATAGTATTATACAATACGCGGACGATATATGTATTAACTTCAGGGCAAAAACTCTAAATATAACATACAGGGAAGTAAGAAATTCGGTGCGCAAATTCATAGAATGGGCGAGAGCATACGGGTTCGGGTTGTCGCCGGGAAAGGCGGCAATAGTAATATTCTCACGACACCGACCTGACAATAAAACTGGCCTTAAAATCGACAACATAAAAATCGATATCACTAAAACTTACAAGTATCTGGGGTTAATATTAGACAGTAAGTTAAATTGGAAACAGCATATAGAGTACATCAAGAATAAAACAGAAAAAGGTTTTAATATACTTCGATCGATACGGGGAACATGGTGGGGAGCAGACCCGAAAATTATGATACAATTTTACAAAGCATATATACGTTCTATTGTAGACTACGGGTGCATACTCTTTGGATCGGCGTGTAAAACGCATTTACAGAAAATAGAGACTATTCAAAATAGAGCCCTCAGAATGGCAATCGGGGCAATGCAATCTTCCCCTTTGGAAGCGGTCTTAGCGGAAACTAAGGAGAAACCACTGCGATATAGGAGAGAATACTTAGCCATCAAATATATTAACAAAATCCAAACCCTACAAATGAATCAACATATTACAAACATAAACGAAGTAGTTACATCGAACTACACCAACAAATATTGGGCTAAGAAGATGGATCCACCTCTGGTAAATGCAGTTGCAGCTATAGGTAATACACGCCCAATACCACATACGATATTTGTACTCAATGCCGAAGAAATTTTCACAGCCATAAAGGTAATAACACCAAATTACAAAGACTCCTCAGACTTAAATAATAGAATAGTGCAAGAACATATAAACAAACTGCCGGAGTACGAAACTATATATACCGATGGCGCCAAAAACACCAATGGGGTAGGATGTAGTATATACGTTCCAGCACGCAAGAAACACATAACATTTAAACTAAACAGCAACACGTCAATATTCAATGCAGAAGGATTCGCAATTATAGAAGCGGTCAAGTGGGCTACAGAAAATAGGAGAAATATTGTCGTACTAACCGACTCCTTCTCTATCCTACAGTGCCTTCAACAAAAATCCGTACATAAATTAAAACACTGGACCATCGGCCAAATCATCACAAAAATAAATGCACTGAACAAGTTAAAATTTGATTGTGTTTTTATATGGGTTAAAGGACACAAAGGCATTACAGGGAATGAGGTGTCAGATCAGTACGCCAAAGAAGCAACAAAGAAGAAAATTTCAGATATAGATGATATTACAGCCGAAGATATAAACTCCGCAATGAACAGAGAAGGGGGAGATAAATGGGGAAAGGAATGGAAGGAACTCTGCAAAAAACACAACAGTCACTATTTTAGGATCCACCCGGAATTACCAAAACATATAGAACATATCTTCAATGAATACGAAAGCAGATACTACGCTACAACGGTAACTCGCTTAAAAATCAATCATGGGTCATTCCCTGCACACCTACATAAAATTAATATAATAGACAGCCCACTTTGTGACTGTGGGATGTATGGAGACATAAATCATATCCTATTCGAGTGTCCTCTGAATGGAATTGAGCGGGACACGCTCTTCGCAAACCTCAAAACATTAGGCATCCAAACACCGTTCAACACAACTCATTTATTAGCAATGAATAATACTGGGATACATCGGGAAATAATTAGGTTTCTAAAAAGTAATAAACTTAAAATATAGCGTAATTAATTAGTGGCGCACGTGTGTATGTACGTGTGTATATACATGTGTACGTATATGTTTATGTATATATATGTAGAATAGATAAGTAAGTGTGTAAACCATCGTCTAGTGTAATCCATTCCAGGGGCTCCCTCCAGTACGTGAAACACTCCTAAAGCCGTGAAGGCCCTCACTGGCGAAATCCCATTTCCTATCACTGTGTGTATTGGTGCGTAGTAATTAATTAAAAAAAAAAAAAAAAAAAAAAAAAAAAGAATAATATTAGTAATGATGATACATAGGAGTGATATATATATAACAATAATAATAAATAAAATATACCATGGTTGTGGCAGATGGCCCAGTAGCCGACGCCAGGAATAAAAAAAAAAAAAAAAAAAAAAAAAAAAAATTTATTAATTAAATGAAATTTTAATTTTTGCTTTAACAATGCTGAAAGTCAAATCAATTTTATTAAAATAGTGTTTATATGACCAAAAGCAAGCCGTAAACATATGTCGCACTTAAGTGCTAGCTGTTGGGATCATTGCGAAAATTAAATTTAATTTATTTATTATACGAAATTTCTATTTTTTCATTAACAATGCATAAAGTTAAATCCATTTTAAAGAAATCGTGTTAATACGACCAAAAGCATGCCGAAAACATGTGTCGCTCTTAGGTGCTGGTTATTAGGATCATTTCTAAAAATAAATTAAATTTATTTATTAAATTATTAAATGAAATTTCTATTTTTTCATTAACAATGCATAAAGTTAAATCTATTTTACTAAAATAGTGTTTATATGACCAAAAGCATGTCGAAAACATGTGTCGCACTTAGGTGCTAGCCATTAGGATCATTGCGAAAATTAAATTAAATTTATTTATTATATGAAATTTCAATTTTTTCATTAACAATGCATAAAGTCAAATCTATTTTAATTAAATAGTGTTTATATGACCAAAAGCATGCCGAAAATATGTGTACAACAAAGGTGCTAGCTATTAGGATCATTGCGAAAATTAAATTTAATTTATTTATTAAATGAAATTTCTATTTTTCATTTAACAATGCATAAAGTCAAATTTATTTTAATAAAATTGTGTTTATATGACCAAAATCATGCCGAAAACATATGTCGCACTTAGGTGCTAGCTATTAGGATCATTGCAAAAATTAAATTTAATTTATTTATTAAATGAAATTTCTATTTTTCAATTAACAATGCATAAAGTCAAATCTATTTTAATAAAATAGTGTTTATATGACCAAAAGCATACCGAAAACATGAGTCGCACTTGGGTGCTGTCTATTAGGATCATTGCGAAAATTAAATTTAATTTATTTATTAAATGAAATTTCTATTTTTCAATCAACAATGCATAAAGTCAAATCTATTTTAATAAAATAGTGTTTATATGACCAAAAGCATACCGAAAACATGAGTCGCACTTGG
This sequence comes from Ocypus olens, assembly GCA_910593695.2. Taxonomy (NCBI): domain Eukaryota; kingdom Metazoa; phylum Arthropoda; class Insecta; order Coleoptera; family Staphylinidae; genus Ocypus; species Ocypus olens. The sequence continues at coordinate 36,441,995 of OU343060.1, forward strand.
GTGCTGTCTATTAGGATCATTGCGAAAATTAAATTTAATTTATTTATTAAATGAAATATCTATTTTTCAATTAACAATGCATAAAGTCAAATCTATTCTAATAAAATAGTGTTTATATGATCAAAAGCATGCCGAAAACATGTGTCGAACTTAGGTGCTAGCAATTAGGATCATTGCAAAAATTAAATTAAATTTATTTATTACATGAAATTTCTATTTTTTCATTAACAATGCTTAAAGTCAAATCTATTTTAATAAAATTGTGTTTATATGACCAAAATCATGCCGAAAACAAATGTCGCACTTAGGTGCTAGCTATTAGGATCATTGCAAAAATTAAATTTAATTTATTTATTAAATGAAATTTCTATTTTTCAATTAACAATGCATAAAGTCAAATCTATTTTAATAAAATAGTGTTTATATGACCAAAAGCATACCGAAAACATGAGTCGCACTTAGGTGCTGTCTGTTAGGATCATAGCGAAAATTAAATTTAATTTATTTATTAAATGAAATTTCTATTTTTCAATTAACAATGCATAAAGTCAAATCTATTTTAATAAAATAGTGTTTATATGACCAAAAGCATGCCGAAAACATGAGTCGCACTTGGGTGCTGACTATTAGGATCATTGCGAAAATTAAATTTAATGTATTTATTAAATGAAATTTCTATTTTTCAATTAACAATGCATAAAGTCAAATCTATTTTAATAAAATAGTGTTTATATGACCAAAAGCATGCCGAAAACATGTGTCTCACTTAGGTGCTAGCAATTAGGATCATTGCGAAAATTAAATTAAATTTATTTATTACATGAAATTTCTATTTTTTCATTAAAAATGCTTAAAGTCAAATCTATTTTAATAAAATTGTGTTTATATGACCAAAATCATGCCGAAAACATTTGTCGCACTTAGGTGCTAGCTATTAGGATCATTGCAAAAATTAAATTTAATTTATTTATTAAATGAAATTTCTATTTTTCAATTAACAATGCATAAAGTCAAATCTATTTTAATAAAATAGTGTTTATATGATCAAAAGCTTGCCGAAAATATGTGTCGCACTTAGGTGCTAGCCATTATGATCATTGCGAAAATTAAATTAAATTTATTTATTATATGAAATTTCTATTTTTTCATTAACAATGCATAAAGTTAAATCTATTTTATTGAAATCGTGTTTTACGACCAAAAGCATGCCGAAAACATGTGTCGCACTTAGGTGCAGTCTATTAGGATCTTTGCGAAAATTAAATTTAATTTATTTATCAAATGAAATTTCAGTTTTTTCATCAACAACACATAAAGTCGTACTTATTTGATTAAAATCGTGTTTATACGACCAAAAGCATGCCGAGAACATGTGTCGCACTAAGGTGCTAGCTATTAGGATCATTGCGAAAATTAAATTAAATTTATTTATTAAATGAAATTTCAATTTTGTCATTAACAATGCATAAAGTCAAATCTATTTTAATGAAATAGTGTTTATATGACCAACAGCATGCCAAAAACATGTGTCGCACTTAGGTGCTAGCTATAAGGATCATTGCGAAAATTAAATTTAATTTATTTATTAAATGAAATTTCAATTTTTTCATCAACAATGCATAAAGTCGAATTTATTTGATCAAAATCGTGTTTATACGACCATGAGCATGCCGAAAACATCTGTCGCACTTAGGTGCTAGCTATTAGGATTATTGCGAAAATTAATTTTATTTTATTTATTAAATGAAATTTCAATTTTTTCATTAACAATGCATAAAGTCAAATCCATTTTAATGAAATAGTGTTTATATGATCACAAGCATGCCGAACACATGTGTCGCACTTAGGTGCTAGCTCTGAGGATCATTGCGAAAATTAAATTTAATTTATTTATTAAATGAAATTTCAATTTTTTCATTAACAATGCATAAAGTCAAATCTATTTTAATAAAATTTTGTTTATATGAACAGAAGCATGCCAAAAGCAAGTGTCGCACTTAGGTGCTAGCCATTAGGATCATTGCAAAAATTAAATTAAATTTATTAATTAAATGAAATTTTTATTTTTGCTTTAACAATGCTGAAAGTCAAATCAATTTTATTAAAATAGTGTTTATATGACCAAAAGCAAGCCGTAAACATATGTCGCACTTAAGTGCTAGCTGTTGGGATCATTGCGAAAATTAAATTTAATTTATTTATTATACGAAATTTCTATTTTTTCATTAACAATGCATACAGCTAAATCCATTTTAAAGAAATCGTGTTAATACGACCAAAAGCATGCCGAAAACATGTGTCGCTCTTAGGTGCTGGTTATTAGGATCATTTCTAAAAATAAATTAAATTTATTTATTAAATGAAATTTCTATTTTTTCATTAACAATGCATAAAGTTAAATCTATTTTACTAAAATAGTGTTTATATGACCAAAAGCATGTCGAAAACAAGTGTCGCACTTAGGTGCTAGCCATTAGGATCATTGCGAAAATTAAATTAAATTTATTTATTATATGAAATTTCTATTTTTTCATTAACAATGCATAAAGTTAAATCTATTTTAATAAAATCGTGTAATCCGGCCAAAAGCATACCGAAAACATGTGTCGCACTTAGGTGGTAGCTATTAGGATCATTGCGAAAATTAAATTTAATTTATTCATTAAATGAAATTTCTATTTCTTCATTAACAAAGCATAAAGTCAAATCTATTTTAATTAAATAGTGTTTATATGACCAAAAGCATGCCGAAAATATGTGTAGCACAAAGGTGCTAGCTATTAGGATCATTGCGAAAATTAAATTAAATTTATTTATTAAATGAAATTTCTATTTTTCAATGAACAATGCATAAAGTCAAATTTATTTTAATAAAATAGTGTTTATATGACCAAAAGCATGCCGAAAACATGTGTCGCACTGAGGTGCTAGCAATTAGGATCATTGCGAAAATTAAATTAAATTTATTTATTAAATGAAATTTCTATTTTTCAATTAACAATGCATAAAGTCAAATCTATTTTAATGAAATAGTGTTTATATGACCAAAGGCATGCCGAAAACATGTGTCGCACTTAGGTGCCAGCAATTAGGATCATTGCGAAAATTAAATTAAATTTATTTATTACATGAAATTTCTATTTTTTCATTAACAATGCTTAAAGTCAAATCTATTTTAATAAAATTGTGTTTATATGACCAAAATCATGCCGAAAACATATATCGCACTTAGGTGCTAGCTATTAGGATCATTGCAAAAATTAAATTTAATTTATTTATTAAATGAAATTTCTATTTTTCAATCAACAATGCATAAAGTCAAATCTATTTTAATAAAATAGTGTTTATATGACCAAAAGCATACCGAAAACATGAGTCGCACTTGGGTGCTGTCTATTAGGATCATTGCGAAAATTAAATTTAATTTATTTATTAAATGAAATTTCTATTTTTCAATTAACAATGCATAAAGTCAAATCTATTTTAGTAAAATAGTGTTTATATAACCAAAAGCATACCGAAAACATGAGTCGCACTTGGGTGCTGTCTATTAGGATCATTGCGAAAATTAAATTTTATTTATTTATTAAATGAAATTCCTATTTTTCAATTAACAATGCATAAAGTCAAATCTATTCTAATAAAATAGTGTTTATATGACCAAAAGCATGCCGAAAACATGTGACGCACTTAGGTGCTAGCAATTAGGATCATTGCGATAATTAAATTAAATTTATTTATTACATGAAATTTCTATTTTTTCATTAACAATGCTTAAAGTCAAATCTATTTTAATAAAATTGTGTTTAAATGAACAAAATCATGTAGAAAACATATGTCGCACTTAGGTGATAGCTATTAGGATCATTGCAAAAATTAAATTAAATTTATTTATTAAATGAAATTTCTATTTTTCAATTAACAATGCATAAAGTTAAATCTATTTTAATAAAATAGTGTTTATATGACCAAAAGCATACCGAAAACATGAGTCGCACTTGGGTGCTGTCTATTAGGATCATTGCGAAAATTAAATTAAATTTATTTATTAAATGAAATTTCTATTTTTCAATTAACAATGCATAAAGTCAAATCTATTTTAATAAAATAGTGTTTATATGACCAAAAGCATGATGAAAACATGAGTCGCACTTGGGTGCTGACTATTAGGATCATTGCGAAAATTAAATTTAATTTATTTATTAAATAAAATTTCTATTTTTCAATTAACAATGCATAAAGTCAAATCTATTTTAATAAAATAGTGTTTATATGACCAAAAGCATGCCGAAAACATGTATCGCACTTAGGTGCTAGCAATTAGGATCATTGCGAAAATTAAATTAAATTTATTTATTACATGAAATTTCTATTTTTTCATTAACAATGCTTAAAGTCAAATCTATTTTTATAAAATAGTGTTTATATGACCAAAAGCATGCCGAAAACATGAGTCGCACTTGGGTGCTGACTATTAGGATCATTGCGAAACTTAAATTTAATTTATTTATTAAATGAAATTATTATTTTTCAATTAACAATGCATAAAGTCAAATCTATTTTAATAAAATAGTGTTTATATGACCAAAAGCTTGCCGAAAATATGTGTCGCACTTAGGTGCTAGCCATTATGATCATTGCGAAAATTAAATTAAATTTATTTATTATATGAAATTTCTATTTTTTCATTAACAATGCATAAAGTTAAATCTATTTTATTGAAATCGTCTTTTACGACCAAAAGCGTGCCGAAAACATGTGTCGCACTTAGGTGCAGTCTATTAGGATCTTTGCGAAAATTAAATTTAATTTATTTATCAAATGAAATTTCAATTTTTTCATCAACAACACATAAAGTCGTACTTATTTGATTAAAATCGTGTTTATACGACCAAAAGCATGCCGAGAACATGTGTCGCACTAAGGTGCTAGCTATTAGGATCATTGCGAAAATTAAATTACATTTATTTATTAAATGAAATTTCAATTTTGTCATTAACAATGCATAGAGTCAAATCTATTTTAATGAAATAGTGTTTATATGACCAAAAACATGCCAAAAACATGTGTCGCACTTAGGTGCTAGCTATTAGGATCATTGCGAAAATTAAATTTAATTTATTTATTAAATGAAATTTCAATTTTTTCATCAACAATGCATAAAGTCGAATTTATTTAATCAAAATCGTGTTTATACGACCATAAGCATGCCGAGAACATGTGTCGCACTAAGGTGCTAGCTATTAGAATCATTGCGAAAATTAAATTAAATTTATTTATTAAATGAAATTTCAATTTTGTCATTAACAATGCATAAAGTCAAATCTGTTTTAATGAAATAGTGTTTATATGACCAAAAGCATGCCAAAAACATGTGTCGCACTTAGGTGCTAGCTATGAGGATCATTGCGAAAATTAAATTTAATTTATTTATCAAATGAAATTTCAATTTTTTCATCAACAACACATAAAGTCGTACTTATTTGATTAAAATCGTGTTTATACAACCAAAAGCATGCCGAGAACATGTGTCGCACTAAGGTGCTAGCTATTAGGATCATTGCGAAAATTAAATTAAATTTATTTATTAAATGAAATTTCAATTTTGTCATTAACCATGCATAAAGTCAAATCTATTTTAATGAAATAGTGTTTATATGACCAAAAGCATGCCAAAAACATGTGTCGCACTAAGGTGCTAGCTATTAGGATCATTGCGAAAATTAAATTAAATTTATTTATTAAATGAAATTTCAATTTTGTCATTAACAATGCATAAAGTCAAATCTATTTTAATGAAATAGTGTTTATTTGACCAAAAGCATGCCAAAAACATGTGTCGCACTTAGGTGCTAGCAATTAGGATCATTGCGAAAATTAAATTAAATTTATTTATTAAATGAAATTTCTATTTTTCAATTAACAATGCATAAAGTCAAATCTATTTTAATGAAATAGTGTCTACATGACCAAAAGCATGCCGAAAACATGTGTCGCACTTAGGTGCTAGCAATTAGGATCATTGCGAAAATTAAATTAAATTTATTTATTTCATGAAATTTCTATTTTTTTCATTAACAATGCTTAAAGTCAAATCTATTTTAATAAAATAGTGTTTATATGACCAAAAGCATGCCGAAAACATGAGTCGTACTTGGGTTCTGACTATTAGGATCATTGCGAAAATTAAATTTAATTTATTTATTAAATGAAATTTCTATTTTTCAATTAACAATGCATAAAGTCAAATCTATTTTAATAAAATAGTGTTTATATGATTAAAAGCATGCCGAAAATATGTGTCGCACTTAGGTGCTAGCCATTATGATCATTGCGAATATTAAATTAAATTTATTTATTATATGAAATTTCAATTTTTTCATTAACAATGCATAAAGTCAAATCTACTTTAATGAAATAGTGTTCATATTACCAAAAGAATGCCGAAAACATGTATCGCACTTAGGTGCTAGCTATTAGGATCATTGCGAAAATTAAATGTAATTTATTTATTAAATGAAATTTCAATTTTTTCATTAACAATGCATAAAGTCAAATCTGTTATAATAAAATAGTGTTTATATGACCAAAAGAATGCCGAAAACATGTGTCGCACTTAGGTGATAGCTATTAGGATCATTGCGAAAATTAAATTAAATTCATTTATTAAATGAAATTTCAATTTTTTCATTAACAATGCATAAAGTCAAATCCAATTTAATGTAATCGTGTTTATATGACCAAAAGCATGCCGAAAACATGTGTCGCACTTAGGTGCTAGCCATTAGAATCATTGCGAAAATTAAATTAAATTCATTTATTAAATGAAATTTCAATTTTTTCATCAACAATGCATAAAGTCGAATTTTTTTGATTAAGATCGTGTTTATACGACCATAAGCATGCCGAAAACAAATACGTGTCGCACTTGGGTGCTAGCTATTAGGATCATTTCGAAAATTAAATTTAATTTATTTATGAAATGAAATTTCTATTTTCTTATTAACAATGCATAAAGTCAAATCTATTTTAATAAAATCATGTTTATTTGACCAAAGGTATGCCGAAAACTTATGTCGCACTTAGGTGCTAGCTATTAGGATCATTGCGAAAATTAAATTAAATTTATTTATTAATTGAAATTTTAATTTTTTCATTAACAATGCATAAAGTCAAATCTGTTTTAATGAAATAGTGTTTATATGATCAAAAGAATGCCGTAAACATGTGTCGCACTTAGGTGCTAGCTATTAGGATCATTGCGAAAATTAAATTTAATTTAATTATTAAATGAAATTTCAATTTTTTCATTAACAATGCATTAAGTCAAATCTTTTTAAAAAAATAGGGTTTATATGACCAAAAGCATGCCGAAAACATGTGTCGCACTTAGGTGCTAGCTATTAGGATCATTTCGAAAATTAAATTTAATTTATTTATTAATTGAAATTTCTATTTTTTTATAAACAATGCATAAAGTCAAATCTATTTTAATAAAATGGTGTTTATATGACCAAAAGCATGCCGAAAATATGTGACGCACTTGGGTGCTAGCTTTTAGGATGTTTGCGAAAATAAAATTTAATTTATTTATTAAATGAAATTTCAATTTTTTCATTAACAAAGCATTAAGTCAAATCTGTTTTAATGAAATAGTGTTTATTTGACCAAAAGAATGCCGTAAACATGTGTCGCACTTAGGTGCTATGTATTAGGATCATTGCGAAAATTAAATTTAATTTATTTATTAATTGAAATTTCAATTTGTTCATTACCAATGCATTAAGTCAAATCTATTTTTAATAAATTAGTGTTTATATGACCAAAAGAATGCCGTAAACATGTGTCGCACTTAGGTGCTAGCTGTTAGGATCTTTGCGAAAATTAAATTTAATTTATTTATTAAATGAAATTTCAAGTTTTTCATTAACAATGCATTAAGTTAAATCTATTTTAAAAAATAGGGTTTATATAACCAAAAGCATGCCGAAAACATGTGTCGCACTTAGGTGCAATCTATTAGGATCATTTCGAAAATTAAATTTAATTTATTTATTAAATGAAATTTCTATTTTTTTATTAACAATGCATAAAGTCAAATCTATTTTAATAAAATCGTGTTTATATGACCAAAGGCGTGCTGAAAACTTATGTCGCACTTAGGTGCTAGCTATTAGGATCATTGCGAAAATTAAATTTAATTATTTATTAAATGAAATTTCAATTTTTTCATTAACAATGCATAAAGTCAAATCTATTTTAAAAAATAGGGTTTATATGACCAAAAGCATGCCGAAAACATGTGTCGCACTTAGGTGCTAGCTATTAGGATCATTTCGAAAATTAAATTTAATTTATTTATTAATTGAAATTTCTATTTTTTTTATTAACAATGCATAAAGTCAAATCTATTTTAATAAAATGGTGTTTATATGAACAAAATCATGCCGAAAACATGTGTCGCACTTAGGTGCTAGCTATTAGGATCATTGCGAAAATTTAATTTAATTTATTTATTAAATGAAATTTCTATTTTTTTATTAACAATGCATAAAGTCAAATCCATTTCAATAAAATCGTGTTGATTTTACCAAAAGCATGCCAAAAACATGTGTCGCACTTGGGTGCTAGCTTTTAGGATCTTTGCGAAAATAAAATTTAATTTATTTATTAAATGAAATTTCAATTTTTTCATAAACAAAGCATTAAGTCAAATCTGTTTTAATGAAATAGTGTTTATTTGACCAAAAGAATGCCGTAAACATGTGTCGCACTTAGGTGCTATCTATTAGGATCATTGCGAAAATTAAATTTAATTTATTTATTAATTGAAATTTTAATTTGTTCATTACCAATGCATAAAGTCAAATCTATTTTAATGAAATAGTGTTTATATGACTAAAAGAATGCCGTAAACATGTGTCGCACTTAGGTGCTAGCTATTAGGATCATTGCGAAAATTAAATTTAATTTATTTATTAAATGAAATTCCAATTTTTTCATTAACAATGCATAAAGTCAAATCTATTTCAATGAAATCGTGTTTATATGACCAAAGGCATGACGAAAACATGTGTCGCACTTTGGTGCTAGCTGTTAGGATCTTTGCGAAAATTAAATTTAATTTATTTATTAAATGAAATTTCAATTTTTTCATTAACAATGCATAGAGTCAAATCCATTTTAAAAAATAGGGTTTATATGACCAAAAGCATGCCGAAAACATGTGTCGCACTTAGGTGCTAGCTTTTAGGATCATTTCGAAAATTAAATTTAATTTATTTATTAAATGAAATTTCTATTTTTTTATTAACAATGCATAAAGTCAAATCTATTTTAATAAAATAGTGTTTATATGACCAAAAGCATGCCGAAAACATGTGTCGCACTTAGGTGCTAGCTATTAGGATCATTGCGAAAATTAAATTTAATTTATTTATTAAATGAAATTTCAATTTTTTCATTAACAAAGCATTAAGTCAAATCTGTTTTAATGAAATAGTGTTTATTTGACCAAAAGAATGCCGTAAACATGTGTCGCACTTAGGTGCTATGTATTAGGATCATTGCGAAAATTAAATTTAATTTATTTATTAATTGAAATTTCAATTTATTCATTACCAATGCATTAAGTCAAATCTATTTTTAATAAATTAGTGTTTATATGACCAAAAGAATGCCGTAAACATGTGTCGCACTTAGGTGCTAGCTGTTAGGATCTTTGCGAAAATTAAATTAAATTTATTTATTAAATGAAATTTCAAGTTTTTCATTAACAATGCATTAAGGTTAATCTATTTTAAAAAATAGGGTTTATATAACCAAAAGCATGCCGAAAACATGTGTCGCACTTAGGTGCAATCTATTAGGATCATTTCGAAAATTAAATTTAATTTATTTATTAAATGAAATTTCTGTTTTTTTATTAACAATGCATAAAGTCAAATCTATTTTAATAAAATCGTGTTTATGTGACCAAAGGCGTGCTGAAAACTTATGTCGCACTTAGGTGCTAGCTATTAGGATCATTGCGAAAATTAAATTTAATTATTTATTAAATGAAATTTCAATTTTTTCATTAACAATGCATAAAGTCAAATCTATTTTAAAAAATAGGGTTTATATGACCAAAAGCATGCCGAAAACATGTGTCGCACTTAGGTGCTAGCTATTAGGATCATTTCGAAAATTAAATTTAATTTATTTATTAATTGAAATTTCTATTTTTTTTATTAACAATGCATAAAGTCAAATCTATTTTAATAAAATGGTGTTTATATGAACAAAATCATGCCGAAAACATGTGTCGCACTTAGGTGCTAGCTATTAGGATCATTGCGAAAATTTAATTTAATTTATTTATTAAATGAAATTTCTATTTTTTTATTAACAATGCATAAAGTCAAATCCATTTCAATAAAATCGTGTTGATTTTACCAAAAGCATGCCAAAAACATGTGTCGCACTTGGGTGCTAGCTTTTAGGATCTTTGCGAAAATAAAATTTAATTTATTTATTAAATGAAATTTCAATTTTTTCATAAACAAAGCATTAAGTCAAATCTGTTTTAATGAAATAGTGTTTATTTGACCAAAAGAATGCCGTAAACATGTGTCGCACTTAGGTGCTATCTATTAGGATCATTGCGAAAATTAAATTTAATTTATTTATTAATTGAAATTTTAATTTTTTCATTACCAACGCATAAAGTCAAATCTATTTTAATGAAATAGTGTTTATATGACTAAAAGAATGCCGTAAACATGTGTCGCACTTAGGTGCCAGCTATTAGGATCATTGCGAAAATTAAATTTAATTTATTTATTAAATGAAATTCCAATTTTTTCATTAACAATGCATAAAGTCAAATCTATTTCAATGAAATCGTGTTTGTATGACCAAAGGCTTGACGAAAACATGTGTCGCACTTAGGTGCTAGCTGTTAGGATCTTTGCGAAAATTAAATTTAATTTATTTATTAAATGAAATTTCAATTTTTTCATTAACAATGCATAGAGTCAAATCCATTTTAAAAAATAGGGTTTATATGACCAAAAGCATGCCGAAAACATGTGTCGCACTTAGGTGCTAGCTTTTAGGATCATTTCGAAAATTAAATTTAATTTATTTATTAAATGAAATTTCTATTTTTTTATTAACAATGCATAAAGTCAAATCTATTTTAATAAAATAGTGTTTATATGACCAAAAGCATGCCGAAAACATGTGTCGCACTTAGCCGCTAGCTATTAGGATCATTGCGAAAATTAAATTTAATTTATTTATTAAATGAAATTTCTATTTTTTCATTAACAATGCATAAAGTCAATTCTATTTTAAATTAATCGTGTTTATATGAGCAAAAGCATGCCGCAAACATGAGTCGCACTTAGTTGCAAGCTGTTAGGATCATAGCGAAAATTAAATTTAATTTATTTATTATATGAAATTTCTATTTTTTCATTAACAACGCATAAAGTCAAATCCATTTTAATGAAATAGTATTTATATGACCAAAAGCATGCCGAAAACATGTGTCGCACTTAGGTGCTAGCTATTAGGATCTTTGCGAAAATTAAATTTAATTTATTTATTATATAAAATTTCTATTTTTTCATTAACAATGCATAAAGTCAAATCTATTTTAATAAAATAGTGTTTATATGACCAAAAGCATGCCGAAAACATGTGTCGCACTTAGGTGCTAGCTATTAGGATCATTGCGAAAATTAAATTTAATTTATTTATTATATGAAATTTCAATTTTTTCATTAACAATGCATAAAGTCAAATCTATTTTAATGAAATAGTGTTTATATGACCAAAATCATGCCGAACATATATGTCGCACTTGGGTGCTGGCTATTCGGGTCATTGCGAAAATTAAATTGAATTTATTTTTTAAATGAAATTTGCATTTTTTCATTAACAATGCATAAAGTCAAATCTATTTTAATAAAATCGTTTTTATATGAGCAAAAGCATGCCGAAAACATGTGTCGCACTAAGGTGCTAGTTATTAGGATCATTGCGAAAATTAAATTTAATTTATTTATTAAATGAAATTTCAATTTTTTCATTAACAATTCATAAAGTAAAATCTATTTTAATGAAATAGTGTTTATATGACCAAAACCATGCCGAAAACATGTGTCGCACTTAGGTGCTAGCTGTTAGGATCATTGCGAAAATTAATTTTAATTTATTTATTATATGAAATTTCTATTTTTTCATTAACAATGCAGAAAGTCAAATCTATTTCAATAGAACAGTGTTTATATGAGCGAAGGCATGCCGAAAACGTGTGTGGCACTTAGGTGCTAGTTATTAGGATCATTGCGAAAATTAAATTTAATTTATTTTTTAAATGATATTACAATTTTTTCATTAACAATGCATAAAGTTAAATCTAGTTTATTAAAACAGTGTTTATATGACCAAAAGTATACCTAAAACATGTGTCGCACTTAGGTGCTAGCTATTAGGATCATTGCGAAAATTAAATTTATTTTATTTATTAAATGAAATTTCAATTTTTTCTTTAACAATGCATAAAGTCAAATCTATTTTAATGAAATAGTGTTTATATGACCAAAATCATGCCGAACATATATGTCGCACTTGGGTGCTGGCTATTCGGGTCATTGCGAAAATTAAATTGAATTTATTTTTTAAATGAAATTTGCATTTTTTCATTAACAATGCATAAAGTCAAATCTATTTTAATAAAATCGTTTTTATATGAGCAAAAGCATGCCGAAAACATGTGTCGCACTAAGGTGCTAGTTATTAGGATCATTGCGAAAATTAAATTTAATTTATTTATTAAATGAAATTTCAATTTTTTCATTAACAATTCATAAAGTAAAATCTATTTTAATGAAATAGTGTTTATATGACCAAAACCATGCCGAAAACATGTGTCGCACTTAGGTGCTAGCTGTTGCTAGGATCATTGCGAAAATTAATTTTAATTTATTTATTATATGAAATTTCTATTTTTTCATTAACAATGCAGAAAGTCAAATCTATTTCAATAGAACAGTGTTTATATGAGCGAAGGCATGCCGAAAACGTGTGTGGCACTTAGGTGCTAGTTATAAGTATCATTGCGAAAATTAATTTTAATTTATTTATTATATCAAATTTCAATTTTTTCATTAACAATGCAAAAAGTCAAATCTATTTTAATGAAATAGTGTTTATATCACCAAACGAATGCCGAAAACATGTGTCGCACTCAGGTGCTAGCTATTAGGATCTTTGCGAAAATTAAATTTAGTTTATTTATTAAATGAAATTTCAAATTTTTCATTAACAATGCATAAAGTTAAATCTGTTTTTAAGAAATAGTGTTTATATGACCAAAAGAATACCGAAAACATGTTTCGCACATAGGTGCTAGCTATTAGGATCTTTGCGAAAATTAAATTTAATTTATTTATTAAATGAAATTTCAATTATTTCAATAACAATGCATAAAGTCAAATCTATTTTAATAAAATAGTGTTTATATGACCAAAAGCATGCCGAAAACATGTGTCGCACTCAGGTGCTAGCTATTAGGATGATTGCGAAAATTAAATTTAATTAATTTATTAAATGAAATTTCAATTTTTTCATTGCATTGTTAATGAAAAAAAATAAAGTCAAATCAATTTTAATAAAATCGTGTTCATATGACCGAAAGCATGGCGAAAACATGTGTCGCACTTAGGTGCCTGCCATAAGGATCTTTGCGAAAATTAAATTAAATTTATTTATTTAATGAAATTTCAAATTTTTCATTAACAATGCATAAAGTCTAACCTATTTTATTGAAAGCGTATTTATACGACCAGAAGCATGCGGAAAACATGTGTCGCACTTAGGTGCTGGCTATTAGGATGATTGCGAAAATTAAATTTAATTAATTTATTAAATGAAATTTCAATTTTTTTATTAACAATGCATAAAGTCAAATCTATTTTAGTGAAATAGTGTTTATATGACCAAAATCATGCCGACAACATGTGTCGCACTTAGGTGCTCGCTATTAGAATCATTGCGAAAATTAAATTTAATTTATTTATTAAATGATGTTTCAATTTTTTCAATAACAATGCATAAAGTCAAATCTATTTTAATGAAATCGTGTTTATATGACCAAAAGCATGCCGAAAACATGTGTCGCACTTAGGTGCTAGCTATTAGGATAATTGCGAAAATTAAATTTAATTAATTTATTAAATGAAATTTCAATTTTTTCATTGCATTGTTAATGAAAAAAAAAGTCAAATCAATTTTAATTAAATCGTGTTTATATGACCGAAAGCATGGCGAAAACATGTGTCGCACTTAGGTGCTAGCTGTAAGGATCATTACGAAAATTCAATTTAATTTATTTATTAATTGATGTTTCAATTTTTTCAATAACAATGCATAAAGTCAAATCTATTTTAATAAAATAGTGTTTACATAACCAAAAGAATGCCGAAAACATGTATCGCACTTAGGTGCTTGCTATTAGGATCTTTGCGAAAATTAAATTTACTTTATTTATTAAATGAAATTTCAATTGTTTCATTACCAATGCATAAAGTAAAATCTATTTTCATGAAATAGTGTTTAAATGACCAAAAGAATGCCGTAAACATGTGTCGCACTTTGGTGCTAGCAATTAGAATCATTGCTAAAATTAAATTTAGTTTATTTATTAAATGAAATTTCAAATTTTTCATTAACAATGCATAAAGTTAAATCTGTTTTAATTAAATAGTGTTTATATGACCAAAAGAATGCCGAAAACATGTGTCGCACTTAGGTGCTAGCTATTAGGATCTTTGCGAAAATTAAATTTAGTTTATTTATTAAATGAAATTTCAAATTTTTCTTTAACAATGCATAAAGTCAAATCTATTTTAATAAAATAGTGTTTATATGACCAAAAGCATGCCGAAAACATGTGTCGCACTTAGGTGATGGCCATTAGGATCATTGCGAAAATTAAATTAAATTCATTTATTAAATGAAATTTCAATTTTTTCATTAACAATGCATAAAGTCAAATCTGTTTTAAAAAAATAGTGTTTATATGACCAAAAGAATGCCGAAAACATGTGTCGCACTTAGGTGATAGCTATTAGGATCATTGCGAAAATTTAATTAAATTCATTTATTAAATGAAATTTCAATTTTTTCATTAACAATGCACAAAGTCAAATCGAATTTAATGTAATCTTGTTTATATGACCAAAAGCATGCCGAAAACATGTGTCGCACTTAGGTGCTAGCCATTAGGATCATTGCGAAAATTAAATTAAATTCATTTATTAAATGAAATTTCAATCTTTTCATCAACAATGCATAAAGTCCAATTTTTTTTGATTAAAATCGTGTTTATACGACCATAAGCCTGCCATAAACTACCATAGCTATTAGGATCATTGCGAAAATTAAATTTAATTTATTTATTAAATGAAATTTCAATTTTTTCATTAACAATGCATTAAGTCAAATCTATTTTGAAAAATAGGGTTTATATGACCAAAAGCATGCCGAAAACATGTGTCGCACTTAGGTGCTAGCTATTAGGATCATTTCGAAAATTAAATTTAATTTATTTATTAATTGAAAATTCTATTTTTTTATTAACAATGCATAAAGTCAAATCTATTTTAATTAAATGGTGTTTATATGACCAAAAGCATGCCGAAAACATGTGTCGCACTTAGGTGCTAGCTATTAGGATCATTGCGAAAATTTAATTTAATTTATTTAGTAAATGAAATTTCTATTTTTTTATTAACAATGCATAAAGTCAAATCCATTTCAATAAAATCGTGTTGATTTTACCAAAAGCATGCCAAAAACATGTGTCGCACTTGGGTGCTAGCTTTTAGGATCTTTGCGAAAATAAAATTTAATTTATTTATTAAATGAAATTTCAATTTTTTCATTAATAAAGCATTAAGTCAAATCTCTTTTAATGAAATAGTGTTTATTTGACCAAAAGAATGCCGTAAACATGTGTCGCACTTAAGTGCTATCTATTAGGATCATTGCGAAAATTAAATTTAATTTATTTATTAATTGAAATTTCAATTTTTTCATTACCAATGCATAAAGTCAAATCTATTTTAATGAAATAGTGTTTATATGACATGAAGAATGCCGTAAACATGTGTCGCACTTAGGTGCTAGCTGTTAGGATCTTTGCGAAAATTAAATTAAATTTATTTATTAAATGAAATTTCAATTTTTTCATTAACAATGCATAAAGTCAACTCTATTTTAATAAAATCGTGTTTATATGACTAAAGGCATGCCGAAAACTTATGTCGCACTTAGGTGCTGGCTATTAGGATCATTGCGAAAATTAAATTTAATTTATTTATTAAATGAAATTTCAATTTTTTCATTAACAATGCATAAAGTCAAATTTATTTTAATAAAATTGTGTTTATATGACCAAAAGCATGCCGAAAACATGTGTCGCACTTAGCCGCTAGCTATTAGGATCATTGCGAAAATAAAATTTAATTTATTTATTAAATGAATTTTCTATTTTTTCATTAACAATGCATAAAGTCAATTCTATTTTAAATAAATCGTGTTTATATGAGCAAAAGCATGCCCAAAACATGAGTCGCACTTAGGTGCAAGCTGTTAGGATCATAGCGAAAATTAAATTTAATTTATTTATTATATGAAATTACTATTTTAACATTAACAACAAATAAAGTCAAATCCATTTTAATAAAATAGTATTTATATGACCAAAAGCATGCCAAAAACATGTGTCGCACTGAGGTGCTAGCTATTAGGATCTTTGCGAAAATTAAATTTAATTTATTTATTACATGAAATTTCTATTTTTTCATTACCAATGCATAAAGTCTAATCTATTTTAATAAAATAGTGTTTATATGACCAAAAGCATGCCGAAAACATGTGTCGCACTTAGGTGCTAGCTATTAGGATCTTTGCGAAAATTAAATTTAATTTATTTATTATATGAAATTTCTATTTTTTCATTAACAATGCGGAAAGTCGCATCTATTTTAATAGAACAGTCTTTATATGACCGAAAGCATGCCGAAAACGAGTGGCACTTAGGTGCTAGTTATTAGGATCATTGCGAAAATTAAATTTAATTTATTTTTTAAATGAAATTACAATTTTTTCATTAACAATGCATAAAGTTAAATCTAGTTTATTAAAACAGTGTTTATATGACCAAAAGTATACCTAAAACATGTGTCGCACTTAGGTGCTAGCTATTAGGATCATTGCGAAAATTAAATTAAATTTATTTATTAAATGAAATTTCAATTTTCTCATTAACAATGCATAAAGTCAAATCTATTTTAATAAAATTGTGTTTGTATGACCAAAAGCATGCCGAAAACATGTGTCGCACTTAGCCGCTAGCTATTAGGATCATTGCGAAAATTAAATTTAATTTATTTATTAAATGAAATTTCTATTTTTTCATTAATCGTGTTTATATGAGCAAAAGCATGCCGAAAACATGAGTCGCACTTAGGTGCAAGCTGTTAGGATCATAGCGAAAATTAAATTTAATTTATTTATTATATGAAATTTCTATTTTTTCATTAACAACGCATAAAGTCAAATCCATTTTAATAAAATAGTGTTTATATGACCAGAAGCATGCCGAAAACATGAGTCGCACTTGGGTGCTGACTATTAGGATCATTGCGAAAATTAAATTTAATTTATTTATTAAATGAAATTTCTATTTTTCAATTAACAATGCATAAAGTCAAATCTATTTTAATAAAATAGTGTTTATATGATCAAAAGCTTGCCGAAAATATGTGTCGCACTTAGGTGCTAGCCATTATGATCATTGCGAAAATTAAATTAAATTTATTTATTATATGAAATTTCTATTTTTTCATTAACAATGCATAAAGTTAAATCTATTTTATTGAAATCGTGTTTTACGACCAAAAGCATGCCGAGAACATGTGTCGCACTAAGGTGCTAGCTATTAGGATCATTGCGAAAATTAAATTAAATTTATTTATTAAATGAAATTTCAATTTTGTCATTAACAATGCATAAAGTCAAATCTATTTTAATGAAATAGTGTTTATATGACCAACAGCATGCCAAAAACATGTGTCGCACTTAGGTGCTAGCTATAAGGATCATTGCGAAAATTAAATTTAATTTATTTATTAAATGAAATTTCAATTTTTTCATCAACAATGCATAAAGTCGAATTTATTTGATCAAAATCGTGTTTATACGACCATAAGCATGCCGAAAACATCTGTCGCACTTAGGTGCTAGCTATTAGGATTATTGCGAAAATTAATTTTATTTTATTTATTAAATGAAATTTCAATTTTTTCATTAACAATGTATAAAGTCAAATCCATTTTAATGAAATAGTGTTTATATGATCACAAGCATGCCGAACACATGTGTCGCACTTAGGTGCTAGCTATAAGGATCATTGCGAAAATTAAATTTAATTTATTTATTAAATGAAATTTCAATTTTTTCATTAACAATGCATAAAGTCAAATCTATTTTAATAAAATTTTGTTTATATGAACAGAAGCATGCCAAAAGCAAGTGTCGCACTTAGGTGCTAGCCATTAGGATCATTGCAAAAATTAAATTTAATTTATTAATTAAATGAAATTTTAATTTTTGCTTTAACAATGCTGAAAGTCAAATCAATTTTATTAAAATAGTGTTTATATGACCAAAAGCAAGCCGTAAACATATATCGCACTTAAGTGCTAGCTGTTGGGATCATTGCGAAAATTAAATTTAATTTATTTATTATACGAAATTTCTATTTTTTCATTAACAATGCATAAAGTTAAATCCATTTTAAAGAAATCGTGTTAATACGACCAAAAGCATGCCGAAAACATGTGTCGCTCTTAGGTGCTGGTTATTAGGATCATTTCTAAAAATAAATTAAATTTATTTATTAAATGAAATTTCTATATTTTCATTAACAATGCATAAAGTTAAATCTATTTTACTAAAATAGTGTTTATATGACCAAAAGCATGTCGAAAACAAGTGTCGCACTTAGGTGCTAGCCATTAGGATCATTGCGAAAATTAAATTAAATTTATTTATTATATGAAATTTCTATTTTTTCATTAACAATGCATAAAGTTAAATCTATTTTAATAAAATCGTGTAATCCGACTAAAAGCATGCCGAAAACATGTGTCGCACTTAGGTGGTAGCTATTAGGATCATTGCGAAAATTAAATTTAATTTATTTATTAAATGAAATTTCTATTTCTTCATTAACAAAGCATAAAGTCAAATCTATTTTAATTAAATAGTGTTTATATGACCAAAAGCATGCCGAAAACATGTGTCGCACTGAGGTGCTAGCAATTAGGATCATTGCGAAAATTAAATTAAATTTATTTATTAAATGAAATTCCTATTTTTCAATTAACAATGCATAAAGTCAAATCTATTTTAATGAAATAGTGTTTAAATGACCAAAAGCAAGCCGAAAACATGTGTCGCACTTAGGTGCTAGCAATTAGGATCATTGCGAAAATTAAATTAAATTTATTTATTACATGAAATTTCTATTTTTTCATTAACAATGCTTAAAATCAAATCTATTTTAATAAAATTGTGTTTATATGACCAAAATCATGCCGAAAACATATGTCGCACTTAGGTGCTAGCTATTAGGATCATTGCAAAAATTAAATTTAATTTATTTATTAAATGAAATTTCTATTTTTCAATTAACAATGCATAAAGTCAAATCTATTTTAGTAAAATAGTGTTTATATGACCAAAAGCATACCGAAAACATGAGTCGCACTTGGGTGCTGTCTATTAGGATCATAGCGAAAATTAAATTTTATTTATTTATTAAATGAAAATTCTATTTTTCAATTAACAATGCATAAAGTCAAATCTATTGTAATAAAATAGTGTTTATATGACCAAAAGCATGCCGAAAACATGTGACGCTCTTAGGTGCTAGCAATTAGGATCATTGCGATAATTAAATTAAATTTATTTATTACATGAAATTTCTATTTTTTCATTAACAATGCTTAAAGTCAAATCTATTTTAATAAAATTGTGTTTATATGACCAAAATCATGTGGAAAACATATGTCGCACTTAGGTGCTAGCTATTAGGATCATTGCAAAAATTAAATTTAATTTATTTATTAAATGAAATTTCTATTTTTCAATTAACAATGCATAAAGTCAAATCTATTTTAATAAAATAGTGTTTATATGACCAAAAGCATTCCGAAAACATGAGTCGCACTTGGGTGCTGTCTATTAGGATCATTGCGAAAATTAAATTTAATTTATTTATTAAATGAAATTTCTATTTTTCAATTAACAATGCATAAAGTCAAATCTATTTTAATAAAATAGTGTTTATATGACCAAAAGCATGATGAAAACATGAGTCGCACTTGGGTGCTGACTATTAGGATCATTGCGAAAATTAAATTTAATTTTAAATTTTTTTTTTTTATTTAAAGTTCCAAAATGTATCACGAAGTTAACGCCTCAACCATCAATCAATTAAATTTAATTTATTTATTAAATGAAATTTCTATTTTTCAATTAACAATGCATAAAGTCAAATCTATTTTAATAAAATAGTGTTTATATGACCAAAAGCATGCCGAAAACATGTGTCGCACTTAGGTGCTAGCAATTAGGATCATTGCGAAAATTAAATTAAATTTATTTATTACATGAAATTTCTATTTTTTCATTAACAATGCTTAAAGTCAAATCTATTTTAACAAAATTGTGTTAATATGACAAAAATCATGCCGAAAACATATGTCGCACTTAGGTGCTAGCTATTAGGATCATTGCAAAAATTAAATTTAATTTATTTATTAAATGAAATTTCTATATTTTAATTAACAATGCATAAAGTCAAATCTATTTTAATAAAATAGTGTTTACATGACCAAAAGCATGCCGAAAACATGTGTCGCACTAAGGTGCTGGGTATTAGGATCATTACGAAAATTAAATTTAATTTATTTATTAAATGAAATTTCTATTTTCAATTAACAATGCATAAAGTCAAATCTATTTTAATAAATTAGTGTCTATATGACCAAAAGCATGCCGAAAACATGTGTCGCACTTAGGTGCTAGCAATTAGGATCATTGCGAAAATTAAATTAAATTTATTTATTACATGAAATTTCTATTTTTTCATTAACAATGCTTAAAGTCAAATCTATTTTAATAAAATAGTGTTTATATGACCAAAAGCATGCCGAAAACATGAGTCGCACTTGGGTGCTGACTATTAGGATCATTGCGAAACTTAAATTTAATTTATTTATTAAATGAAATTATTATTTTTCAATTAACAATGCATAAAGTCAAATCTATTTTAATAAAATAGTGTTTATATGACCAAAAGCTTGCCGAAAATATGTGTCGCACTTAGGTGCTAGCCATTATGATCATTGCGAAAATTAAATTAAATTTATTTATTATATGAAATTTCTATTTTTTCATTAACAATGCATAAAGTTAAATCTATTTCATTGAAATCGTGTTTTACGACCAAAAGCGTGCCGAAAACATGTGTCGCACTTAGGTGCCGTCTATTAGGATCTTTGCGAAAATTAAATTTAATTTATTTATCAAATGAAATTTCAATTTTTTCATCAACAACACATAAAGTCGTACTTATTTGATTAAAATCGTGTTTATACGACCAAAAGCATGCCGAGAACATGTGTCGCACTAAGGTGCTAGCTATTAGGATCATTGCGAAAATTAAATTAAATTTATTTATTAAATGAAATTTCAATTTTGTCATTAACAATGCATAGAGTCAAATCTATTTTAATGAAATAGTGTTTATATGACCAAAAGCATGCCAAAAACATGTGTCGCACTTAGGTGCTAGCTATTAGGATCATTGCGAAAATTAAATTTAATTTATTTATTAAATGAAATTTCAATTTTTTCATCAACAATGCATAAAGTCGAATTTATTTGATCAAAATCGTGTTTATACGACCATAAGCATGCCGAGAACATGTGTCGCACTAAGGTGCTAGCTATTAGGATCATTGCGAAAATTAAATTAAATTTATTTATTAAATGGAATTTCAATTTTGTCATTAACAATGCATAAAGTCAAATCTGTTTTAATGAAATAGTGTTTATATGACCAAAAGCATGCCAAAAACATGTGTCGCACTTAGGTGCTAGCTATTAGGATCATTGCGAAAATTAAATTTAATTTATTTATCAAATGAAATTTCAATTTTTTCATCAACAGCACATAAAGTCGTACTTATTTGATTAAAATCGTGTTTACACAACCAAAAGCATGCCGAGAACATGTGTCGCACTAAGGTGCTAGCTATTAGGATCATTGCGAAAATTAAATTAAATTTATTTATTAAATGAAATTTCAATTTTGTCATTAACCATGCATAAAGTCAAATCTATTTTAATGAAATAGTGTTTATATGACCAAAAGCATGCCAAAAACATGTGTCGCACTAAGGTGCTAGCTATTAGGATCATTGCGAAAATTAAATTAAATTTATTTATTAAATGAAATTTCAATTTTGTCATTAACAATGCATAAAGTCAAATCTATTTTAATGAAATAGTGTTTATATGACCAAAAGCATGCCAAAAACATGTGTCGCACTTAGGTGCTAGCAATTAGGATCATTGCGAAAATTAAATTAAATTTATTTATTAAATGAAATTTCTATTTTTCAATTAACAATGCATAAAGTCAAATCTATTTTAATGAAATAGTGTCTACATGACCAAAAGCATGCCGAAAACATGTGTCGCACTTAGGTGCTAGCAATTAGGATCATTGCGAAAATTAAATTAAATTTATTTATTACATGAAATTTCTATTTTTTCATTAACAATGCTTAAAGTCAAATCTATTTTAATAAAATAGTGTTTATATGACCAAAAGCATGCCGAAAACATGAGTCGCACTTGGGTGCTGACTATTAGGATCATTGCGAAAATTAAATTCAATTTATTTATTAAATGAAATTTCTATTTTTCAATTAACAATGCATAAAGTCAAATCTATTTTAATAAAATAGTGTTTATATGATTAAAAGCATGCCGAAAATATGTGTCGCACTTAGGTGCTAGCCATTATGATCATTGCGAATATTAAATTAAATTTATTTATTATATGAAATTTCAATTTTTTCATTAACAATGCATAAAGTCAAATCTACTTTAATGAAATAGTGTTCATATTACCAAAAGAATGCCGAAAACATGTATCGCACTTAGGTGCTAGCTATTAGGATCATTGCGAAAATTAAATGTAATTTATTTATTAAATGAAATTTCAATTTTTTCATTAACAATGCTTAAAGTCAAATCTGTTATAATAAAATAGTGTTTATATGACCAAAAGAATGCCGAAAACATGTGTCGCACTTAGGTGATAGCTATTAGGATCATTGCGAAAATTAAATTAAATTCATTTATTAAATGAAATTTCAATTTTTTCATTAACAATGCATAAAGTCAAATCCAATTTAATGTAATCGTGTTTATATGACCAAAAGCATGCCGAAAACATGTGTCGCACTTAGGTGCTAGCTATTAGGATCATTGCGAAAATTAAATTTAATTTATTTATTAAATTAAATTTCAATTTTCTCATTAACAATGCATAAAGTCTAATCTATTTTAATAAAATTGTGTTTATATGACCAAAAGCATGCCGAAAACATGTGTCGCACTTAGCCGCTAGCTATTAGGATCATTGTGAAAATTAAATTTAATTTATTTATTAAATGAAATTTCTATTTTTCAATTAACAATGCATAAAGTCAAATCTATTTTAATGAAATAGTGTCTACATGACCAAAAGCATGCCGAAAACATGTGTCGCACTTAGGTGCTAGCAATTAGGATCATTGCGAAAATTAAATTAAATTTATTTATTACATGAAATTTCAATTTTCTCATTAACAATGCTTAAAGTCAAATCTATTTTAATAAAATAGTGTTTATATGACCAAAAGCATGCCGAAAACATGAGTCGCACTTGGGTGCTGACTATTAGGATCATTGCGAAACTTAAATTTAATTTATTTATTAAATGAAATTATTATTTTTCAATTAACAATGCATAAAGTCAAATCTATTTTAATAAAATAGTGTTTATATGACCAAAAGCTTGCCGAAAATATGTGTCGCACTTAGGTGCTAGCCATTATGATCATTGCGAAAATTAAATTAAATTTATTTATTATATGAAATTTCTATTTTTTCATTAACAATGCATAAAGTTAAATCTATTTTATTGAAATCGTGTTTTACGACCAAAAGCGTGCCGAAAACATGTGTCGCACTTAGGTGCCGTCTATTAGGATCTTTGCGAAAATTAAATTTAATTTATTTATCAAATGAAATTTCAATTTTTTCATCAACAACACATAAAGTCGTACTTATTTGATTAAAATCGTGTTTATACGACCAAAAGCATGCCGAGAACATGTGTCGCACTAAGGTGCTAGCTATTAGGATCATTGCGAAAATTAAATTAAATTTATTTATTAAATGAAATTTCAATTTTGTCATTAACAATGCATAGAGTCAAATCTATTTTAATGAAATAGTGTTTATATGACCAAAAGCATGCCAAAAACATGTGTCGCACTTAGGTGCTAGCTATTAGGATCATTGCGAAAATTAAATTTAATTTATTTATTAAATGAAATTTCAATTTTTTCATCAACAATGCATAAAGTCCAATTTATTTGATCAAAATCGTGTTTATACGACCATAAGCATGCCGAGAACATGTGTCGCACTAAGGTGCTAGCTATTAGGATCATTGCGAAAATTAAATTAAATTTATTTATTAAATGGAATTTCAATTTTGTCATTAACAATGCATAAAGTCAAATCTGTTTTAATGAAATAGTGTTTATATGACCAAAAGCATGCCAAAAACATGTGTCGCACTTAGGTGCTAGCTATTAGGATCATTGCGAAAATTAAATTTAATTTATTTATCAAATGAAATTTCAATTTTTTCATCAACAACACATAAAGTCGTACTTATTTGATTAAAATCGTGTTTACACAACCAAAAGCATGCCGAGAACATGTGTCGCACTAAGGTGCTAGCTATTAGGATCATTGCGAAAATTAAATTAAATTTATTTATTAAATGAAATTTCAATTTTGTCATTAACCATGCATAAAGTCAAATCTATTTTAATGAAATAGTGTTTATATGACCAAAAGCATGCCAAAAACATGTGTCGCACTAAGGTGCTAGCTATTAGGATCATTGCGAAAATTAAATTAAATTTATTTATTAAATGAAATTTCAATTTTGTCATTAACAATGCATAAAGTCAAATCTATTTTAATGAAATAGTGTTTATATGACCAAAAGCATGCCAAAAACATGTGTCGCACTTAGGTGCTAGCAATTAGGATCATTGCGAAAATTAAATTAAATTTATTTATTAAATGAAATTTCTATTTTTCAATTAACAATGCATAAAGTCAAATCTATTTTAATGAAATAGTGTCTACATGACTAAAAGCATGCCGAAAACATGTGTCGCACTTAGGTGCTAGCAATTAGGATCATTGCGAAAATTAAATTAAATTTATTTATTACATGAAATTTCTATTTTTTCATTAACAATGCTTAAAGTCAAATCTATTTTAATAAAATAGTGTTTATATGACCAAAAGCATGCCGAAAACATGAGTCGCACTTGGGTGCTGACTATTAGGATCATTGCGAAAATTAAATTCAATTTATTTATTAAATGAAATTTCTATTTTTCAATTAACAATGCATAAAGTCAAATCTATTTTAATAAAATAGTGTTTATATGATTAAAAGCATGCCGAAAATATGTGTCGCACTTAGGTGCTAGCCATTATGATCATTGCGAATATTAAATTAAATTTATTTATTATATGAAATTTCAATTTTTTCATTAACAATGCATAAAGTCAAATCTACTTTAATGAAATAGTGTTCATATTACCAAAAGAATGCCGAAAACAAGTATCGCACTTAGGTGCTAGCTATTAGGATCATTGCGAAAATTAAATGTAATTTATTTATTAAATGAAATTTCAATTTTTTCATTAACAATGCTTAAAGTCAAATCTGTTATAATAAAATAGTGTTTATATGACCAAAAGAATGCCGAAAACATGTGTCGCACTTAGGTGATAGCTATTAGGATCATTGCGAAAATTAAATTAAATTCATTTATTAAATGAAATTTCAATTTTTTCATTAACAATGCATAAAGTCAAATCCAATTTAATGTAATCGTGTTTATATGACCAAAAGCATGCCGAAAACATGTGTCGCACTTAGGTGCTAGCTATTAGGATCATTGCGAAAATTAAATTTAATTTATTTATTAAATGAAATTTCAATTTTCTCATTAACAATGCATAAAGTCTAATCTATTTTAATAAAATTGTGTTTATATGACCAAAAGCATGCCGAAAACATGTGTCGCACTTAGCCGCTAGCTATTAGGATCATTGCGAAAATTAAATTTAATTTATTTATTAAATGAAATTTCTATTTTTTCATTAACAATGCATAAAGTCAATTCTATTTTAAATTAATCGTGTTTATATGAGCAAAAGCATGCCGAAAACATGAGTCGCACTTAGTTGCAAGCTGTTGGGATCATAGCGAAAATTAAATTTAATTTATTTATTATATGAAATTTCTATTTTTTCATTAACAACGCATAAAGTCAAATCCATTTTAATAAAATAGTATTTATATGACCAAAAGCATGCCGAAAACATGTGTCGCACTTAGGTGCTAGCTATTAGGATCTTTGCGAAAATTAAATTTAATTTATTTATTATATAAAATTTCTATTTTTTCATTAACAATGCATAAAGTCAAATCTATTTTAATAAAATAGTGTTTATATGACCAAAAGCATGACGAAAACATGTGTCGCACTTAGGTGCTAGCTATTAGGATCATTGCGAAAATTAAATTTAATTTATTTATTATATGAAATTTCAATTTTTTCATTAACAATGCAGAAAGTCAAATCTATTTCAATAGAACAGTGTTTATATGAGCGAAGGCATGCCGAAAACGTGTGTGGCACTTAGGTGCTAGTTATTAGGATCATTGCGAAAATTAAATTAAATTTATTTTTTAAATGATATTACAATTTTTTCATTAACAATGCATAAAGTTAAATCTAGTTTATTAAAACAGTGTTTATATGACCAAAAGTATACCTAAAACATGTGTCGCACTTAGGTGCTAGCTATTAGGATCATTGCGAAAATTAAATTTAATTTATTTATTAAATGAAATTTCAATTTTTTCATTAACAATGCATAAAGTCAAATCTATTTTAATGAAATAGTGTTTATATGACCAAAATCATGCCGAACATATATGTCGCACTTGGGTGCTGGCTATTCGGGTCATTGCGAAAATTAAATTGAATTTATTTTTTAAATGAAATTTGCATTTTTTCATTAACAATGCATGAAGTCAAATCTATTTTAATAAAATCGTTTTTAGATGAGCAAAAGCATGCCGAAAACATGTGTCGCACTAAGGTGCTAGTTATGAGGATCATTGCGAAAATTAAATTTAATTTATTTATTAAATGAAATTTCAATTTTTTCATTAACAATTCATAAAGTAAAATCTATTTTAATGAAATAGTGTTTATATGACCAAAACCATGCCGAAAACATGTGTCGCACTTAGGTGCTAGCTGTTAGGATCATTGCGAAAATTAATTTTAATTTATTTATTATATGAAATTTCTATTTTTTCATTAACAATGCAGAAAGTCAAATCTATTTCAATAGAACAGTGTTTATATGAGCGAAGGCATGCCGAAAACGTGTGTGGCACTTAGGTGCTAGTTATAAGGATCATTGCGAAAATTAATTTTAATTTATTTATTATATCAAATTTCAATTTTTTCATTAACAATGCAAAAAGTCAAATCTATTTTAATGAAATAGTGTTTATATCACCAAACGAATGCCGAAAACATGTGTCGCACTCAGGTGCTAGCTATTAGGATCTTTGCGAAAATTAAATTTAGTTTATTTATTAAATGAAATTTCAAATTTTTCATTAACAATGCATAAAGTTAAATCTGTTTTTAAGAAATAGTGTTTATATGACCAAAAGAATACCGAAAACATGTTTCGCACTTAGGTGCTAGCTATTAGGATCTTTGCGAAAATTAAATTTAATTTATTTATTAAATGAAATTTCAATTATTTCAATAACAATGCATAAAGTCAAATCTATTTTAATAAAATAGTGTTTATATGACCAAAAGCATGCCGAAAACATGTGTCGCACTCAGGTGCTAGCTATTAGGATGATTGCGAAAATTAAATTTAATTAATTTATTAAATGAAATTTCAATTTTTTCATTGCATTGTTAATGAAAAAAAATAAAGTCAAATCAATTTTAATAAAATCGTGTTCATATGACCGAAAGCATGGCGAAAACATGTGTCGCACTTAGGTGCCTGCCATAAGGATCTTTGCGAAAATTAAATTAAATTTATTTATTTAATGAAATTTCAAATTTTTCATTAACAATGCATAAAGTCTAACCTATTTTATTGAAAGCGTATTTATACGACCAGAATCATGCGGAAAACATGTGTCGCACTTAGGTGCTGGCTATTAGGATGATTGCGAAAATTAAATTTAATTAATTTATTAAATGAAATTTCAATTTTTTCATTAACAATGCATAAAGTCAAATCTATTTTAGTGAAATAGTGTTTATATGACCAAAATCATGCCGACAACATGTGTCGCACTTAGGTGCTCGCTATTAGAATCATTGCGAAAATTAAATTTAATTTATTTATTAAATGATGTTTCAATTTTTTCAATAACAATGCATAAAGTCAAATCTATTTTAATGAAATCGTGTTTATATGACCAAAAGCATGCCGAAAACATGTGTCGCGCTTAGGTGCTAGCTATTAGGATAATTGCGAAAATTAAATTTAATTAATTTATTAAATGAAATTTCAATTTTTTCATTGCATTGTTAATGAAAAAAAAAAAAAGTCAAATCAATTTTAATTAAATCGTGTTTATATGACCGAAAGCATGGCGAAAACATGTGTCGCACTTAGGTGCTAGCTGTAAGGATCATTACGAAAATTCAATTTAATTTATTTATTAAATGATGTTTCAATTTTTTCAATAACAATGCATAAAGTCAAATCTATTTTAATAAAATAGTGTTTACATAACCAAAAGAATGCCGAAAACATGTATCGCACTTAGGTGCTTGCTATTAGGATCTTTGCGAAAATTAAATTTACTTTATTTATTATATGAAATTTCAATTGTTTCATTACCAATGCATAAAGTAAAATCTATTTTCATGAAATAGTGTTTAAATGACCAAAAGAATGCCGTAAACATGTGTCGCACTTTGGTGCTAGCAATTAGAATCATTGCTAAAATTAAATTTAGTTTATTTATTAAATGAAATTTCAAATTTTTCATTAACAATGTATAAAGTTAAATCTGTTTTAATTAAATAGTGTTTATATGACCAAAAGAATGCCGAAAACATATGTCGCACTTAGGTGCTAGCTATTAGGATCTTTGCGAAAATTAAATTTAGTTTATTTATTAAATGAAATTTCAAATTTTTCTTTAACAATGCATAAAGTCAAATCTATTTTAATAAAATAGTGTTTATATGACCAAAAGCATGCCGAAAACATGTGTCGCACTTAGGTGCTAGCCATTAGGATCATTGCGAAAATTAAATTAAATTCATTTATTAAATGAAATTTCAATCTTTTCATCAACAATGCATAAAGTCCAATTTTTTTGATTAAAATCGTGTTTATACGACCATAAGCCTGCCATAAACTTGTGTCGCACTTAGGTGCTAGCTATTAGGATCATTTCGAAAATTAAATTTAATTTATTTATTAAATGAAATTTCAATTTTTTCATTAACAATGCATTAAGTCAAATCTATTTTAAAAAATAGGGTCTATATGACCAAAAGCATGCCGAAAACATGTGTCGCACTTAGGTGCTAGCTATTAGGATCATTTCGAAAATTAAATTTAATTTATTCATTAAATGAAATTTCTATTTTTTTATTAACAATGCATAAAGTCAAATCTATTTTAATAAAATCGTGTTTATATGACCAAAGGCATGCCGAAAACTTATGTCGCACTTAGGTGCTAGCTATTAGGATCATTGCGAAAATTAAATTTAATTTATTTATTAATTGAAATTTTAATTTTTTCATTAACAATGCATAAAGTCAAATCTATTTTAATGAAATAGTGTTTATATGATCAGAAGAATGCCGTAAACATGTGTCGCACTTAGGTGCTAGCTATTAGGATCATTGCGAAAATTAAATTTAATTTATTTATTAAATGAAATTTCAATTTTTTCATTAACAATGCATTAAGTCAAATCTATTTTGAAAAATAGGGTTTATATGACCAAAAGCATGCCGAAAACATGTGTCGCACTTAGGTGCTAGCTATTAGGATCATTTCGAAAATTAAATTTAATTTATTTATTAATTGAAAATTCTATTTTTTTATTAACAATGCATAAAGTCAAATCTATTTTAATTAAATGGTGTTTATATGACCAAAAGCATGCCGAAAACATGTGTCGCATCATTGCGAAAATTTAATTTAATTTATTTAGTAAATGAAATTTCTATTTTTTTATTAACAATGCATAAAGTCAAATCCATTTCAATAAAATCGTGTTGATTTTACCAAAAGCATGCCAAAAACATGTGTCGCACTTGGGTGCTAGCTTTTAGGATCTTTGCGAAAATAAAAGTTAATTTATTTATTAAATGAAATTTCAATTTTTTCATTAATAAAGCATTAAGTCAAATCTCTTTTAATGAAATAGTGTTTATTTGACCAAAAGAATGCCGTAAACATGTGTCGCACTTAAGTGCTATCTATTAGGATCATTGCGAAAATTAAATTTAATTTATTTATTAATTGAAATTTCAATTTTTTCATTACCAATGCATAAAGTCAAATCTATTTTAATGAAATAGTGTTTATATGACATGAAGAATGCCGTAAACATGTGTCGCACTTAGGTGCTAGCTGTTAGGATCTTTGCGAAAATTAAATTAAATTTATTTATTAAATGAAATTTCAATTTGTTCATTAACAATGCATAAAGTCAACTCTATTTTAATAAAATCGTGTTTATATGACTAAAGGCATGCCGAAAACTTATGTCGCACTTAGGTGCTGGCTATTAGGATCATTGCGAAAATTAAATTTAATTTATTTATTAAATGAAATTTCAATTTTTTCATTAACAATGCATAAAGTCAAATCTATTTTAATAAAATTGTGTTTATATGACCAAAAGCATGCCGAAAACATGTGTCGCACTTAGCCGCTAGCTATTAGGATCATTGCGAAAATTAAATTTAATTTATTTATTAAATGAATTTTCAATTTTTTCATTAACAATGCATAAAGTCAATTCTATTTTAAATAAATCGTGTTTATATGAGCAAAAGCATGCCGAAAACATGAGTCGCACTTAGGTGCAAGCTGTTAGGATCATAGCGAAAATTAAATTTAATTTATTTATTATATGAAATTACTATTTTATCATTAACAACAAATAAAGTCAAATCCATTTTAATAAAATAGTATTTATATGACCAAAAGCATGCCAAAAACATGTGTCGCACTTAGGTGCTAGCTATTAGGATCTTTGCGAAAATTAAATTTAATTTATTTATTATATGAAATTTCTATTTTTTCATTACCAATGCATAAAGTCTAATCTATTTTAATAAAATAGTGTTTATATGACCAAAAGCATGCCGAAAACATGTGTCGCACTTAGGTGCTAGCTATTAGGATCTTTGCGAAAATTAAATTTAATTTATTTATTATATGAAATTTCTATTTTTTCATTAACAATGCGGAAAGTCGCATCTATTTTAATAGAACAGTCTTTATATGACCGAAAGCATGCCGAAAACGAGTGGCACTTAGGTGCTAGTTATTAGGATCATTGCGAAAATTAAATTTAATTTATTTTTTAAATGAAATTACAATTTTTTCATTGACAATGCATAAAGTTAAATCTAGTTTATTAAAACAGTGTTTATATGACCAAAAGTATACCTAAAACATGTGTCGCACTTAGGTGCTAGCTATTAGGATCATTGCGAAAATTAAATTAAATTTATTTATTAAATGAAATTTCAATCTTTTCATCAACAATGCATAAAGTCCAATTTTTTTGATTAAAATCGTGTTTATACGACCATAAGCCTGCCATAAACTTGTGTCGCACTTAGGTGCTAGCTATTAGGATCATTTCGAAAATTAAATTAAATTTATTTATTAAATGAAATTTCAATTTTTTCATTAACAATGCATTAAGTCAAATCTATTTTAAAAAATAGGGTCCATATGACCAAAAGCATGCCGAAAACATGTGTCGCACTTAGGTGCTAGCTATTAGGATCATTTCGAAAATTAAATTTAATTTATTCATTAAATGAAATTTCTATTTTTTTATTAACAATGCATAAAGTCAAATCTATTTTAATAAAATCGTGTTTATATGACCAAAGGCATGCCGAAAACTTATGTCGCACTTAGGTGCTAGCTATTAGGATCATTGCGAAAATTAAATTTAATTTATTTATTAATTGAAATTTTAATTTTTTCATTAACAATGCATAAAGTCAAATCTATTTTAATGAAATAGTGTTTATATGATCAGAAGAATGCCGTAAACATGTGTCGCACTTAGGTGCTAGCTATTAGGATCATTGCGAAAATTAAATTTAATTTATTTATTAAATGAAATTTCAATTTTTTCATTAACAATGCATTAAGTCAAATCTATTTTGAAAAATAGGGTTTATATGACCAAAAGCATGCCGAAAACATGTGTCGCACTTAGGTGCTAGCTATTAGGATCATTTCGAAAATTAAATTTAATTTATTTATTAATTGAAAATTCTATTTTTTTATTAACAATGCATAAAGTCAAATCTATTTTAATTAAATGGTGTTTATATGACCAAAAGCATGCCGAAAACATGTGTCGCACTTAGGTGCTAGCTATTAGGATCATTGCGAAAATTTAATTTAATTTATTTAGTAAATGAAATTTCTATTTTTTTATTAACAATGCATAAAGTCAAATCCATTTCAATAAAATCGTGTTGATTTTACCAAAAGCATGCCAAAAACATGTGTCGCACTTGGGTGCTAGCTTTTAGGATCTTTGCGAAAATAAAAGTTAATTTATTAATAAATTAATTAATTTATCATTAATAAAGCATTAAGTCAAATCTCTTTTAATGAAATAGTGTTTATTTGACCAAAAGAATGCCGTAAACATGTGTCGCACTTAAGTGCTATCTATTAGGATCATTGCGAAAATTAAATTTAATTTATTTATTAATTGAAATTTCAATTTTTTCATTACCAATGCATAAAGTCAAATCTATTTTAATGAAATAGTGTTTATATGACATGAAGAATGCCGTAAACATGTGTCGCACTTAGGTGCTAGCTGTTAGGATCTTTGCGAAAATTAAATTAAATTTATTTATTAAATGAAATTTCAATTTTTTCATTAACAATGCATAAAGTCAACTCTATTTTAATAAAATCGTGTTTATATGACTAAAGGCATGCCAAAAACTTATGTCGCACTTAGGTGCTGGCTATTAGGATCATTGCGAAAATTAAATTTAATTTATTTATTAAATGAAATTTCAATTTTTTCATTAACAATGCATAAAGTCAAATCTATTTTAATAAAATTGTGTTTATATGACCAAAAGCATGCCGAAAACATGTGTCGCACTTAGCCGCTAGCTATTAGGATCATTGCGAAAATTAAATTTAATTTATTTATTAAATGAATTTTCTATTTTTTCATTAACAATGCATAAAGTCAATTCTATTTTAAATAAATCGTGTTTATATGAGCAAAAGCATGCCGAAAACATGAGTCGCACTTAGGTGCAAGCTGTTAGGATCATAGCGAAAATTAAATTTAATTTATTTATTATATGAAATTACTATTTTATCATTAACAACAAATAAAGTCAAATCCATTTTAATAAAATAGTATTTATATGACCAAAAGCATGCCAAAAACATGTGTCGCACTTAGGTGCTAGCTATTAGGATCTTTGCGAAAATTAAATTTAATTTATTTATTACATGAAATTTCTATTTTTTCATTACCAATGCATAAAGTCTAATCTATTTTAATAAAATAGTGTTTATATGACCAAAAGCATGCCGAAAACATGTGTCGCACTTAGGTGCTAGCTATTAGGATCTTTGCGAAAATTAAATTTAATTTATTTATTATATGAAATTTCTATTTTTTCATTAACAATGCGGAAAGTCGCATCTATTTTAATAGAACAGTCTTTATATGACCGAAAGCATGCCGAAAACGAGTGGCACTTAGGTGCTAGTTATTAGGATCATTGCGAAAATTAAATTTAATTTATTTTTTAAATGAAATTACAATTTTTTCATTAACAATGCATAAAGTTAAATCTAGTTTATTAAAACAGTGTTTATATGACCAAAAGTATACCTAAAACATGTGTCGCACTTAGGTGCTAGCTATTAGGATCATTGCGAAAATTAAATTAAATTTATTTATTAAATGAAATTTCAATTTTCTCATTAAGAATGCATAAAGTCAAATCTATTTTAATAAAATTGTGTTTGTATGACCAAAAGCATGCCGAAAACATGTGTCGCACTTAGCCGCTAGCTATTAGGATCATTGCGAAAATTAAATTTAATTTATTTATTAAATGAAATTTCTATTTTTTCATTAACAATGCATAAAGTCAATTCTATTTTAAATAAATCGTGTTTATATGAGCAAAAGCATGCCGAAAACATGAGTCGCACTTAGGTGCAAGCTGTTAGGATCATAGCGAAAATTAAATTTAATTTATTTATTATATGAAATTTCTATTTTTTCATTAACAACGCATAAAGTCAAATCCATTTTAATAAAATAGTATTTATATGACCAAAAGCATGCCGAAAACATGTGTCGCACTTAGGTGCTAGCTATTAGGATCTTTGCGAAAATTAAATTTAATTTATTTATTATATGAAATTTCTATTTTTTCATTAACAATGCATAAAGTCAAATCTATTTTAATAAAATAGTGTTTATATGACCAAAAGCATGCCGAAAACATGTAGCTATTAGGATCATTGCGAAAATGAATTTTAATTTATTTATTATATGAAATTTCTATTTTTTCATTAACAATGCAGAAAGTCGAATCTATTTTAATATAACAGTGTTTATATGACCGAAAGCATGCCGAAAACGTGTGTGGCACTTAGGTGCTAGTTATTAGGATCATTGCGAAAATTAAATTTAATTTATTTTTTAAATGAAATTACAATTTTTTCATTAACAATGCATAAAGTTAAATCTGGTTTATTGAAACAGTGTTTATATGACCAAAAGTGTACCTAAAACATGTGTCGCACTTAGGTGCTAGCTATTAGGATCATTGCGAAAATTAAATTTAATTTATTTATTAAATGAAATTTCAATTTTTTCATTAACAATGCATAAAGTCAAATCTATTTTAATGAAATAGTATTTATATGACCAAAATTATGCCGAACATATGTGTCGCACTTGGGTGCTGGCTATTCGGGTCATTGCGAAAATTGAATTTATTTATTAAATGAAATTTGCATTTTTTGATTAACAATGCATAAAGTCAAATCTATTTTAATTAAATCGTTTTTATATGAGCAAAAGCATGCCGAAAACATGTGTCGCACTAAGGTGCTAGTTATTAGGATCATTGCGAAAATTAAATTTAATTTATTTATTAAATGAAATTTGCATTTTTTCATTAACAATGCATAAAGTCAAATCTATTTTAATAAAATCGTTTTTATATGAGCAAAAGCATGCCGAAAACATGTGTCGCACTAAGGTGCTAGCTGTTAGGATCATTGCGAAAATTAATTTTAATTTATTTATTATATGAAATTTCTATTTTTTCATTAACAATGCAGAAAGTCAAATCTATTTTAATGAAATAGTGTTCATATTATCAAAAGAATGCCGAAAACATGTGTCGCACTTAGGTGCTAGCTATTAGGATCTTTGAGAGAATTAAATTTAATTTATTTATTAAATGAAATTTCAATTTTTTCATTAACAATTTAAAAAGTCAAATCTATTTTAATGAAATAAAGTTTATATGACCAAAAGCACGCCGAAAACATGTGTCGCACTTAGGTGATAGCATTAGGATCATTGCGAAAATTAAATTAAATTCATTTATTAAATGAAATTTCAATTTTTTCATTAACAATGCATAAAGTCAAATCCAATTTAATGTAATCGTGTTTATATGACCAGAAGCATGCCGAAAACATGTGTCGCACTTAGGTGATAGCTATTAGGATCATTGCGAAAATTAAATTAAATTCATATAAAAAATGAAATTTATTTCATTTTTTTCATTAACAATTCATAAAGTCAAATCTATTTTAATGAAACAGTGTTCATATTACCAAAAGCATGCCGAAAACATGTGTCACACTTAGGTGCTAGCTATTAGGATCATTGCGAAAGATAAATTAAATTCATTTATTAAATGAAATTTCAATTCATTCATCAACAATGCATGAAGTCGAATTTATTTGATTAAAATCGTGTATATACGACCATAAGCATGCCGAAAACATGTGGCGCACTTAGGTGCTAGCTGTTAGGATCATTGCGAAAATTTAATTTAATTTATTTATTAAATGAAATTTCTATTTTTTTATTAACAATGCATAAAGTCAAATCCATTTCAATAAAATCGTGTTGATTTTACCAAAAGCATGCCAAAAACATGTGTCGCACTTAGGTGCTACCTATTAGGATCATTGCGAAAATTAAATGTAATTTATTTATTAAATGAAATTTCAATTTTTTCATTAACAATGCATAAAGTCAAATCTATTTTAATGAAATCGTGTTTATATGACCAAAGGCATGCCGAAAACATGTGTCGCACTTAGGTGCTAGCTGTTAGGATCTTTGCGAAAATTAAATTTAATTTATTCATTAAATGAAATTTCAATTTTTTCATTAACAATGCATAAACTCAAATCCATTTTAAAAAATAGCGTTTATATGACCAAAAGCATGCCGAAAACATGTGTCGCACTTAGGTGCTAGCTATTAGGATCATTTCGAAAATTAAATTTAACTTATTTATTAAATGAAATTTCTATTTTTTTATTAACAATGCATAAAGTCAAATATATTTTAATGAAATAGTGTTTATATGACCAAAAGCATGGCGAAAACATGTGTCGCACTTAGGTGCTTGCTATAAGGATCATTGCGAAAATTAAATTTAATTTATTTATTAAATGAAATTTCAATTTTTTCATTAACAATGCATAAAGTCAAATCTATTTTAAAAAATAGGGTTTATATGACCAAAAGCATGCCAAAAACATGTGTCGCACTTAGGTGCTAGCTATTAGGATCATTTCGAAAATTAAATTTAATTTATTTCTTAAATGAAATTTCTATTTTTTTATTAACAATGCATAAAGTCAATTCTATTTTAAATAAATCGTGTTTATATGAGCAAAAGCATGCCGAAAACATGAGTCGCACTTAGGTGCAAGCTGTTGGGATCATTGCGAAAATTAAATTTAATTTATTTATCATATGAAATTTCTATTTTTTTATTAACAACGCATCAAGTCAAATCCATTTTAATAAAATAGTATTTATATGACCAAAAGCATGCCGAAAACATTTGTCGCACTTAGGTGCTAGCTATTAGGATCATTGCGAAAATTAATTTTAATTTATTTATAACATGAAATTTCTATTTTTTCATTAACAATGCAGAAAGTCGAATCTATTTTAATAGAACAGTGTTTATAAGACCGAAAGCATGCCGAAAACGTGTGTGGCACTTGGGTGCCAGTTATTAGGATCATTGCGAAAATTAAATTTAATTTATTTTTTAAATGAAATTTCAATTTTTTCATTAACAATGCATAAAGTCAAATCTATTTTAAAGAAATCGTGTTTATATGACCAAAATCATGCCGAACATATGTGTCGCACTTGGGTGCTGGCTATTCGGATCATTGCGAAAATTAAATTGAATTTATTTATTAAATGAAATTTGCATGTTTTCATTAACAATGCATAAAGTCAAATCCATTTTAATAAAATCGTTTTTATATGAGCAAAAGCATGCCGAAAACATGTGTCGCACTAAGGTGCTAGTTATTGGGATCATTGCGAAAATTAAATTTAATTTATTTATTAAATGAAATTTCATTTTTTTCATTACCAATGCATAAAGTGAAATCTATTTTAATGAAATAGTGTTTATATGACCAAAATCATGCCGAAAACTTGTGTCGCACTTAGGTGCTAGCTATTAGGAT
Organism: Ocypus olens; assembly: GCA_910593695.2. Taxonomy (NCBI): domain Eukaryota; kingdom Metazoa; phylum Arthropoda; class Insecta; order Coleoptera; family Staphylinidae; genus Ocypus; species Ocypus olens. Next base: position 36,480,527 of record OU343060.1, read on the forward strand.
CATTGCGAAAATTAAATTTAATTTATTAATTAAATGAAATTTTAATTTTTCATTAACAATGCATAAAGTCAAATATATTTTAACGAAATAGTGTTTAAATGACCAAAATCATGCCGTAAACATTTGTCGCACTTAGGTGCAAGCCATTAGGATCTTTGCAAAAATTAAATTTAATTTATTAATTAAATGAAATTTTAATTTTTTCATTAACAATGTATAAAGTCAAATATATTTTAATGAAATAGTGTTTATATGACCAAAAGCATGCCGAAAACATGTGTCGCACATAGGTGCCAGCCAAAAGGATCTTTGCGAAAAATAAATTAAATTTATTTATTTAATGAAATTTCAAATTTTTCATTAACAATGCATAAAGTCTAATCTATTTTATTTAAAGCTTGTTTATACGACCAAAAGCATGCCGAAAACATGTGTCGCACTTAGGTGCTAGCTATTAGGATCATAGCGAAAATTAAATTAAATTTATTAATTAAATGAAACTTAAATTTTTTCATTACCAATGCATAAAGTCAAATCGATTTTAGTGAAATAGTGTTTATATGACCATAGAAATGCCGTAAACATGTGTCGCACTTAGGTGCTAGCTATTAGGGTCTTTGCGAAAATTAAATTTAATTTATTTATTAAATGAAGTTTAAATTTTTTCATTAACAATGCATTAAGTCAAATCTATTTTAATGAAATCGTGTTTATTTGACCAAAAGCATGCCAAAAACATGTGTCGCACTTAGGTGCTAGCCATTAGGATCATTGCGAAAAATAAATTTAATTTATTAGTTAAATGTAATTTTAATTTTTTCATTAACAATGCATAAAGTCAAATCTATTTTAATGAAATAGTGTTTATATGACCAAAAGAATGCCGGAAACATGTGTCGCACTTAGGTGCCAGCTATTAGGATCATTGCGAAAATTAAATTTAATTTATTTATTAAATGAAATTTCAATTTTTTCATTAACAATTTATAAAATCAAATCTATATTAATAAAATAGTGTTTATATAACTAAAAGCATGCCGAAAACATGTGTCGCACTTAGATGCTAGCTATTAGGATCATTGCGAAAATTAAATTAAATTTATTTATTAACTGAAATTTCAATTTTTTCATTAACAATGCATAAAGTCAAATCTATTTTAAAAGAAAAGTGTTTATTTGACCAAAAGCATGCCGAAAACATGTGTGGCACTTAGGTGCTAGCCATTAGGATCATTGCGAAAAATAAATTTAATTTATTTATTAAATGAAATTTAATTTTTTTCATTAACAATGCACAAAGTCAAATCTATTTTAATAAAATAGTGATTATATGACTAAGAGCATGCCGAAAACATATGTAGCACTTAGGTGCTAGCCATTAGGATCATTGCGAAAATTAAATTGAATTTATTTATAATGTGAAATTTCTATTTTTTCATTAACAATGCATAAAGTCAAATCTATTTTATTGAAATAGTGTTTATATGACCAAAAGCATGCCAAAAACATGTGTCGCACTTGGGTGCCAGCTATTAGGATCATTGCGAAAATTAAATTTAATTTATTTATTGAAATTTCAATTTTTTCATGAACAATGTATAAAGTTAAATCTATTGTAATAAACTAAGGTTTATATGACCAAAATAATGCCGTAAACATGTGTCGCACTTTGCTGCTAGTCATTAGGATCATTGCGAAAATTAAATTTATTTTATTTATTAAATGAAATTTCAATTTTTTCATTAACAATTCAAAAAGTCAAATCTATTTTAAGAAAATAGTCTTTATAAGACCAAAAGCATGCCGAAAAGATGTGTCGCACTTAGGTGCTAGCTTTTAGGATCATTGCGAAAATTACATTTAATTATTTATTAAATGAAATTTCAATTTTTTCATTACCAATGCATAAAATCAAATCTGTTTTAAAAAATAGGGTTTATATGACCAAAAGCATGCTGACAACATGTGTCGCACTTAGGTGCTAGCTATTAGGATCATTGCGAAAATTAAATTTAAATATTTATTAAATGAAATTTCAATTTTTTCATTACCAATGCATAAAGTCAAATCTATTTTAATAAAATAGTGTTTATATGACCAAAAGCATGCCGAAACCATGTGTCGCACTTAGGTGCTAGCTATTAGGATCATTGCGAAAATTAAATTTAATTATTTATTAAATGAAATTTCAATTTTTTCATTAACAATGCATAAAGTCAAATCTATTTTAATAAAATCGTGTTTATATGACCAAAAGCATGCCGAAAACATGTGTCGCACTTAGGTGCTAGCTGTTAGGATCATTGCGAAAATAAAATTTAATTTATTCATTAAATGAAATTTCAATTTTTTCAATAACAATGCATAAGGTCATATCTATTTTAATGAAATAGTGTTTATATGACCAAAAGAATGCGGAAAACATGTGTCGCACTTAGTTGTTAGCCATTAGGATCGTTGCGAAAATTAAATTTAATTTATTTATTAAATGAAATTTCAATTTTTTCATTGACAATGCATAAAGTCGAATCTATCTTAATAAAATAGTGTTTATATGACCAAAAGCATGATAAACACATGTGTCGCACTTAGGTGCTGGCTATTAGGATCATTGCGAAAATTAAATTTAATTTATTTATTAATTGAAATTTCAATTTTTTCATCAACAATGCATAAAGTTGAATTTATTTGATTAAAATCGTGTTTATACGACCATAAGCATGCCGAAAACATGTGTCGCACTTGGGTGCTAGCCATTAGGATCATTGTGAAAATTTAATTTAATTTATTTATTAAATGAAATTTCAATTTTTTCATTAACAATTCAAAAAATCAAATCTATTTTAATAAAATGGTGTTTATATGACGAAAAGCATGCCGAAAACATGTGTCGCACTTAGGTGCCGGCTTTTAGGATCATTGCGAAAATTAAATTTAATTATTTATTAAATGAAATTTCAATTTTTTAATTACCAATGCATAAAGTCAAATCTATTTAAAAAATAGGGCTTATATGACCAAAAGCATGCTGAAAACATGTGTCGCACTTAGGTGCTAGCCATTAGGATCATTGCGAAAATTAAATTTAATTTATTTATTAAATGAAATTTAAATTTTTTCATCAACAATGCATAAAGTCAAATTTATTTGATTAAAATCATGTTTATCCGACCATAAGCATGCGAAAACATGTGGCGCACTTGGGTGCTAGCTATTAGGATCATTGCGAAAATTTAATTTAATTTATTTATTAAATGACATTTCTATTTTTTTATTAACAATGCATAAAGTCAAATCTATTTCAATAAAATCGTGTTCATTTAACCAAAAGCATGCCGAAAACATGTGACGCACCTGGGTGCTAGCTATTAGGATCTTTGCGAAACTTAAATTTAATTTATTTATTAAATGAAAATTCAACTTTTTCTTTAACAATGCATTAAGTTAAATCTATTTTTATGAAATAGTGTTTATATGGCCAAGAGCATGCCGAAAACATGTGTCGCACTTAGGTTCTAGCCATTAGGATCATTTCGAAAATTAAATTTAATTTATTTATTAAATGAAATTTCAATTTTTTCATTAATAATGCATAAAGTCCAATCTATTTTAATAAAATAGTGTTTATTGGACCTAAAGCAAGCCGAAAACATGTGGCGCACTTAGGTGCCAGCCAGTAGGATCATTGCGAAAATTAAATTTAATTTATTTATTAAATGAAATTTCAATTTTTTCATTAATAATGCATAAAGTCAAATCTATTTTAATGAAATAGTGTTTATTGGACCAAAAGCATGCCGAAAACATGTGTCGCACTTAGGTGCTAGCCATTAGGATCATTGCGAAAATTAAATTTAATTTATTTATTGAATGAAATTTCAATTTTTTCATTAATAATGCATAAAGTCAAATCTGTTTTAATGAAATAGTGTTTATTGGACCAAAAGCATGCCGAAAACATGTGTCGCACTTAGGTGCTAGCCATTAGGATCATTGCGAAAATTAAATTTAATTTATTTATTAAATGAAATTTCAATTTTTTCATTAACAATACATAAAGTCAAATCTATTTTCATAAAATAGTGTTTATCAGACCAAAAGCATGCCGAAAACATGTGTCGCACTTAGGTGCTTGCTATTAGGATCATTGCGAAAATTAAATTTAATTTATTTATTAAATAAAATTTCAATTGTTTTATCAACAATGCATAAAGTCAAATTCATTTGATTAAAATCGTGTTTGTACGACCATAAGCATGCGAAATCATGTGTCGCACTTGGGTGCTAGCTATTAGGATCATTGCGAAAATTTAATTTAATTTAAATATTAAATGAAATTTCTATTTTTTTATTAACAATGCATAAAGTCAAATCTATTTCAATAAAATCGTGTTCATTTGACCAAAAGCATGCCGAAAACATGTGTCGCACTTGGGTGCTAGCTATTAAGATCTTTGCGAAACTTAAATTTAATTTATTTATTAAATGAAATTTCAATTTTTTCTTTAACAATGCATTAAGTTAAATCTATTTTTATAAAATAGTGTTTATATGACCAAGAGCATGCCGAAAACATGTGTCGCACTTAGGTGCTAGCCATAAGGATCATTGCGAAAATTAAATTTAATTTATTAATTAAACGAAATTTTTATTTTTTCATTAACAATGCATAAAGTCAATTCTGTTTTAATGAAATGGTGTTTATATGACCAAAAGAATGCCGTAAACATGTGTCGCACTTAGGTGCCAGCCATTATGATCATTGCGAAAATTAAATTTAATTTATTTATTAAATGAAATTTCAATTTTTTCATTAACAATACATAAAGTCAAATCTATTTTTATAAAATAGTGTTTATATGACCAAAAGCATGCCGAAAACATGTGTCGCACTTAGGTGCTAGCCATTAGGATCATTGCGAAAAATAAATTTAATTTATTTATTACATGAAATTTTATTTTTTTCATTAACAATGCATAAAGTCAAATCTATTTTAATAAAATAGTGATTATACGACTAAAAGCATGCCGAAAACATGTGTCGCACTTAGGTGCTAGCTATTAGGATCATTGCGAAAATTAAATTTAATTTATGTATTAAATGAAATTTCGATTTTTTCATTAACAATGCATAAAGTCAAATCTATTTTCACAAAATAGTGTTTATAAGACCAAAAGCATGCCGAAAACATGTGTAGCACTTAGGTGCTAGTCATTAGGATCATTGCGAAAATTAAATTGAATTTATTTATAAAATGAAATTTCTATTTTTTCATTAACAATGCATAAAGTCAAATCTATTTTATTAAAATCGTGTTTATACGACCAAAATCATGCCGAAAACATGTGACGCACTTAGGTGCTAGCTGTTAGGATCATTGCGAAAATTAAATTAATTTATTAATTAAATGAAATTTCTATTTTTTAATTAACAATGCATTAAGTCAAATCTATTTTAATGAAATAGCGTTTATATGACCATAAGCATGCCGAAAACATGTGTCGCTCTTGGGTGCTAGCTTTTAGGATCTTTGCGAAAATTAAATTTAATTTATTTATTAAATGAAATTTCATTTTATTCATTAACAATGCATAAAGTCAAATCTATTTTATTGAAATAGTATTTATATGACCAAAAGCATGCCGAAAACATGTGTCGCACTTAAGTGCTAGCTATCAGGATGATTGCGAAAATTAAATTTAATTTATTTATTAAATTAAATTTCACTTTTTTCATTAACAATTCAAAAAGTCAAATCTATTTTAATGAAATAGTGTTTATATGACCAAAAGCATGCCGAAAACATGAGTCGCACTTAGATGCTAGCTATTAGGATCATTGCGAAAATTAAATTTAATTTATTAGTTAAATGAAATTTTAATTTTTTCATTAACAATGCATAAAGTCAAATCTATTTTAATAAAATAGTGTTTATATGACCCGAAGCATGCCGACAAGATGTGTCGCACTTAGGTGCTAGCTGTTAGGATCATTGCGAAAATTAAATTTAATTTATTTATTAAATGAAGTCTAAATTTTTTCATTAACAATGCATAAACTCAAATCTATTTTATTGAAATAGTGTTTATATGACCAAAAGCATGCCAAAAACATATGTCGCACTTGGGTGCCAGCTATTACGATCATTGCGAAAATTAAATTTAATTTATTTATTAAATGAAATTTCAATTTTTTCATCAACAATGCATAAAGTCGAATTTACTTGATTAAAATCGTGTTTATACGACCATAATCATGCCGAAAATATGTGTCGCACTTAGGTGCTAGTTACTAGGATCATTGCAAAAATTAAAATAAATTTTTTTATTAAATGAAATTTCAATTTTTTCATGAACAATGTATAAAGTCAAATCCATTGTAATAAACTAGGGTTTATATGACCTAAATAATGCCGTAAACATGTGTCGCACTTAGCTGCTAGTCATTAGGATCATTGCGAAAATTAAATTAAATTTATTTATTAAATGAAATTTCAATTTTTTCATTAACAATTCAAAAAGTCAAATCTATTTTAATAAAATGGTGTTTATATGACCAAAAGCATGCCGAAAACATGTGTCGCACTTAGGTGCTGGCTTTTAGGATCATTGCGAAAATTAAATTTAATTATTTATTAAATGAAATTTCAATTTTTTCATTACCAATGCATAAAGTCAAATCTATTTTAAAAAATAGGGTTAATATGACCAAAAGCATGCTGAAAACATGTGTCGCACTTAGGTGCTTGCTATTAGGATCATTGCAAAAATTAAATTTAATTTATTTATTAAATGAAATTTAAATTTTTTCATCAACAATGCATAAAGTCAAATTTATTTGATTAAAATCGTGTTTATACGACCATAAGCATGCGAAAACATGTGGCGCACTTGGGTGCTAGCTATTAGGATCATTGCGAAAATTTAATTTAATTTATTTATTAAATGACATTTCTATTTTTTTATTAACAATGCATAAAGTCAAATCTATTTCAATAAAATCGTGTTCATTTAACCAAAAGCATGCCGAAAACATGTGACGCACCTGGGTGCTAGCTATTAGGATCTTTGCGAAACTTAAATTTAATTTATTTATTAAATGAAAATTCAACTTTTTCTTTAACAATGCATTAAGTTAAATCTATTTTTATGAAATAGTGTTTATATGGCCAAGAGCATGCCGAAAACATGTGTCGCACTTAGGTGCTAGCCATTAGGGTCATTGCGAAAATTAAATTTAATTTATTTATTAAATGAAATTTCAATTTTTTCATTAATAATGAATAAAGTCAAATCTATTTTAATGAAATAGTGTTTATTGGACCTAAAGCATGCCGAAAACATGTGGCGCACTTAGGTGCCAGCCATTAGGATCATTGCGAAAATTAAATTTAATTTATTTATTAAATGAAATTTCAATTTTTTCATTAATAATGCATAAAGTCAAATCTATTTTAATGAAATAGTGTTTATTGGACCAAAAGCATGCCGAAAACATGTGTCGCACTTAGGTGCTAGCCATTAGGATCATTGCGAAAATTAAATTTAATTTATTTATTAAATGAAATTTCAATTTTTTCATTAATAATGCATAAAGTCAAATCTGTTTTAATGAAATAGTGTTTATTGGACCAAAAGCATGCCGAAAACATGTGTCGCACTTAGGTGCTAGCCATTAGGATCAATGCGAAAATTAAATTTAATTTATTTATTAAATGAAATTTCAATTTTTTCATTAATAATGCATAAAGTCAAATCTGTTTTAATGAAATAGTGTTTATCAGACCAAAAGCATGCCGAAAACATGTGTCGCACTTAGGTGCTTGCTATTAGGATCATTGCGAAAATTAAATTTAATTTATTTATTAAATAAAATTTCAATTGTTTTATCAACAATGCATAAAGTCAAATTCATTTGATTAAAATCGTGTTTGTACGACCATAAGCATGCAAAATCATGTGTCGCACTTGGGTGCTAGCTATTAGGATCATTGCGAAAATTTAATTTAATTTAAATATTAAATGAAATTTCTATTTTTTTATTAACAATGCATAAAGTCAAATCTATTTCAATAAAATCGTGTTCATTTGACCAAAAGCATGCCGAAAACATGTGTCGCACTTGGGTGCTAGCTATTAGGATCTTTGCGAAACTTAAATTTAATTTATTTATTAAATGAAATTTCAATTTTTTCTTTAACAATTCATTAAGTTAAATCTATTTTTATAAAATAGTGTTTATATGACCAAGAGCATGCCGAAAACATGTGTCGCACTTAGGTGCTAGCCATAAGGATCATTGCGAAAATTAAATTTAATTTATTAATTAAACGAAATTTTTATTTTTTCATTAACAATGCATAAAGTCAATTCTGTTTTAATAAAATGGTGTTTAAATGACCAAAAGAATGCCGTAAACATGTGTCGCACTTAGGTGCCAGCTATTATGATCATTGCGAAAATTAAATTTAATTTATTTATTAAATGAAATTTCAATTTTTTCATTAACAATACATAAAGTCAAATCTATTTTTATAAAATAGTGTTTATATGACCAAAAGCATGCCGAAAACATGTGTCGCACTTAGGTGCTAGCCATTAGGATCATTGCGAAAAATAAATTTAATTTATTTATTACATGAAATTTAATTTTTTTCATTAACAATGCATGAAGTCAAATCTATTTTAATAAAATAGTGATTATATGACTAAAAGCATGCCGAAAACATGTGTCGCACTTAGGTGCTAGCTATTAGGATCATTGCGAAAATTAAATTTAATTTATGTATTAAATGAAATTTCTATTTTTTCATTAACAATGCATAAAGTCAAATCTATTTTCACAAAATAGTGTTTATAAGACCAAAAGCATGCCGAAAACATGTGTAGCACTTAGGTGCTAGTCATTAGGATCATTGCGAAAATTAAATTGAATTTATTTATAATGTGAAATTTCTATTTTTTCATTAACACTGCATAAAGTCAAATCTATTTTATTAAAATCGTGTTTATACGACCAAAAGCATGCCGAAAACATGTGACGCACTTAGGTGCTAGCTGTTAGGATCATTGCGAAAATTAAATTAATTTATTAATTAAATGAAATTTCTATTTTTTAATTAACAATGCATTAAGTCAAATCTATTTTAATGAAATAGCGTTTATATGACCATAAGCATGCCGAAAACATGTGTCGCTCTTGGGTGCTAGCTTTTAGGATCTTTGCGAAAATTAAATTAAATTTATTTATCAAATGAAATTTCAATTTTTTCATCAACAACACATAAAGTCGTACTTATTTGATTAAAATCGTGTTTATACGACCAAAAGCATGCCGAGAACATGTGTCGCACTAAGGTGCTAGCTATTAGGATCATTGCGAAAATTAAATTAAATTTTAAACTTTAAATAAAACAGTTTCTTTGTTAATATCACACTTTATTGTTTAGTGACTCGAGTTTCGATCATAAGCTGATCATTTTCAAACTTAAAGTAAATTAAATTACAATAAACACACGTATTTATGCGGAATGGAATAAGGAGGAGAATACTAGGTCGACCTGGTCGTTAATTATGGGGAAGTCCGGATTACGCTTCGCTTTGTGGATTTCTAGGGATTCGAGTAGGTCCATTTTCGGGCCTTTTTCTGCGAAGTGGATTATTTCAAGTACATCATCTTCAAAAGTATGTCGGTTCTCAATTAGGTGGTTCGCGAATGTTGAATTATTTTGGTGTAATCGGAAGGATCTTAAATGTTCTTTTAATCTGATTTTAAAGTTACGACCAGATTGCCCTATGTACACTCCTTTACAATCTTTGCATGTTAGTTTATAAATGCCTGATCTTTCTAATTTATCTATCGGAGTTTTGGAATTAAAAATAGAGTTACAAATTTGGTTCGTTGTTTTAAATGCTACATTGATATCATGTTTTTTTTAGAATATTGCGTATTTTTTGGCTAACTTCACCAAAAAATGTTAATGACCTGTAAGTTTTATTATCTATTTTTGGCCCTGCGTATAAAGTTTTACTGAGGTTATTGTTACGTTGTCTTTTAATTAAGTTATCTATTGTTTTGTTTGTATAGCCATTATTATGTGCTAAGCTGTAAATCGTTTGTATTTCGTTCTTATAGCTGGTTGCTGATAAGGGTAACGTAAGTGCTCTATGGATCATTGAGTTAAATGCAGCTAGTTTGTGATTGAGGGGGTGTCTTGAGTTGGATGGTATTAGTGAGTCGGTGAAAGTTGGTTTTCTATATATTTCAAAATTAAATTGTTTGTCAATATTTGTAATTGAAAGGTCAAGAAATTTAATATTTTTGTTTTGTTCCGTTTCTACTGTGAATTTAATCTTTGGGTGTATTGTGTTTATGAAATTTAAGAAGTTATTTAATTGTCTGTCTGTTCCGGTGAAGCCGGCTAGAATGTCGTCTACGTATCTGTACCAGAACTGTATGTGTTTTTTTCCCATTTCGGAATTTAGAATGATGTTGGTTAAGTTTGCCATGAATATTTCTGCTAGCAATGGGCTTAAAGGTGAACCCATTGCCAGGCCTTCTTTTTGTTCGTAGTATTTATTATTGAATGTAAAATAATTGTGTTTTAAAATGACTTCTAATATATTTATAAATTCTGTTTGAACGATTGGGTTAACGTTATTTTTGTCAAATATATCTTTTATTAATTCAATACATTCATTTTTTGGGATGTTTGAGAACATACTCGACACGTCGAATGAAACCATTTTTATATTATTTTCTAGTTTGAATTGAGTTAATTTGTGTGTAAGGTCTAGGGAATTCTTTATTGAGTGAGGGTCGCAAACTAGTCACTTACAGAAAGAGTTAAAAACTGAAATTTCCAATACCCACGCTATTCTTACAAAAAAAGAAAAATTTAACATATTACCCATGAATCCATTTTCCCCTAGACTGTATGGATACATTAAAATTCATAAACCCGACGAAAACATTAGACCCGTCGTCACTTACACGAACACACCTGCCCATAAAATTTCAGCCAAACTAAATTCATTGTTTAAAGAAATCACAAACAACTTTTGCGACCCTCACTCAATAAAGAATTCCCTAGACCTTACACACAAATTAACTCAATTCAAACTAGAAAATAATATAAAAATGGTTTCATTCGACGTGTCGAGTATGTTCTCAAAAATCCCAAAAAATGAATGTATTGAATTAATAAAAGATATATTTGACAAAAATAACGTTAACCCAATCGTTCAAACAGAATTTATAAATATATTAGAAGTCGTTTTAAAACACAATTATTTTACATTCAATAATAAATACTACGAACAAAAAGAAGGCCTGGCAATGGGTTCACCTTTAAGCCCATTGCTAGCAGAAATATTCATGGCAAACTTAACCAACATCATTCTAAATTCCGAAATGGGAAAAAAACACATACAGTTCTGGTACAGATACGTAGACGACATTCTAGCCGGCTTCACCGGAACAGACAGACAATTAAATAACTTCTTAAATTTCATAAACACAATACACCCAAAGATTAAATTCACAGTAGAAACGGAACAAAACAAAAATATTAAATTTCTTGACCTTTCAATTACAAATATTGACAAACAATTTAATTTTGAAATATATAGAAAACCAACTTTCACCGACTCACTAATACCATCCAACTCAAGACACCCCCTCAATCACAAACTAGCTGCATTTAACTCAATGATCCATAGAGCACTTACGTTACCCTTATCAGCAACCAGCTATAAGAACGAAATACAAACGATTTACAGCTTAGCACATAATAATGGCTATACAAACAAAACAATAGATAACTTAATTAAAAGACAACGTAACAATAACCTCAGTAAAACTTTATACGCAGGGCCAAAAATAGATAATAAAACTTACAGGTCATTAACATTTTTTGGTGAAGTTAGCCAAAAAATACGCAATATTCTAAAAAAACATGATATCAATGTAGCATTTAAAACAACGAACCAAATTTGTAACTCTATTTTTAATTCCAAAACTCCGATAGATAAATTAGAAAGATCAGGCATTTATAAACTAACATGCAAAGATTGTAAAGGAGTGTACATAGGGCAATCTGGTCGTAACTTTAAAATCAGATTAAAAGAACATTTAAGATCCTTCCGATTACACCAAAATAATTCAACATTCGCGAACCACCTAATTGAGAACCGACATACTTTTGAAGATGATGTACTTGAAATAATCCACTTCGCAGAAAAAGGCCCGAAAATGGACCTACTCGAATCCCTAGAAATCCACAAAGCGAAGCGTAATCCGGACTTCCCCATAATTAACGACCAGGTCGACCTAGTATTCTCCTCCTTATTCCATTCCGCATAAATACGTGTGTTTATTGTAATTTAATTTACTTTAAGTTTGAAAATGATCAGCTTATGATCGAAACTCGAGTCACTAAACAATAAAGTGTGATATTAACAAAGAAACTGTTTTATTTAAAGTTCCAAAATGTATCACGAAGTTAACGCCTCAACCATCAATCAATTAATTAAATTAAATTTATTTATTAAATGAAATTTCAATTTTGTCATTAACAATGCATAAAGTCAAATCTGTTTTAATGAAATGGTGTTCATATGACCAAAAGCATGCCAAAAACATGTGTCGCACTTAGGTGCTAGCTATTAGGATCATTGCGAAAATTAAATTTAATTTATTTATCAAATGAAATTTCAATTTTTTCATCAACAACACATAAAGTCGTACTTATTTGATTAAAATCGTGTTTATACAACCAAAAGCATGCCGAGAACATGTGTCGCACTAAGGTGCTAGCTATTAGGATCATTGCGAAAATTAAATTAAATTTATTTATTAAATGAAATTTCAATTTTGTCATTAACCATGCATAAAGTCAAATCTATTTTAATGAAATAGTGTTTATATGACCAAAAGCATGCCAAAAACATGTGTCGCACTAAGGTGCTAGCTATTAGGATCATTGCGAAAATTAAATTAAATTTATTTATTAAATGAAATTTCAATTTTGTCATTAACAATGCATAAAGTCAAATCTATTTTAAGGAAATAGTGTTTATATGACCAAAAGCATGCCAAAAACATGTGTCGCACTTAGGTGCTAGCAATTAGGATCATTGCGAAAATTAAATTAAATTTATTTATTAAATGAAATTTCTATTTTTCAATTAACAATGCATAAAGTCAAATCTATTTTAATGAAATAGTGTCTACATGACCAAAAGCATGCCGAAAACATGTGTCGCACTTAGGTGCTAGCAATTAGGATCATTGCGAAAATTAAATTAAATTTATTTATTACATGAAATTTCTATTTTTTCATTAACAATGCTTAAAGTCAAATCTATTTTAATAAAATAGTGTTTATATGACCAAAAGCATGCCGAAAACATGAGTCGCACTTGGGTGCTGACTATTAGGATCATTGCGAAAATTAAATTTAATTTATTTATTAAATGAAATTTCTATTTTTCAATTAACAATGCATAAAGTCAAATCTATTTTAATAAAATAGTGTTTATATGATTAAAAGCATGCCGAAAATATGTGTCGCACTTAGGTGCTAGCCATTATGATCATTGCGAATATAAAATTAAATTTATTTATTACAAAAAATTTCAATTTTTTCATTAACAATGCATAAAGTCAAATCTACTTTAATGAAATAGTGTTCATATTACCAAAAGAATGCCGAAAACATGTATCGCACTTAGGTGCTAGCTATTAGGATCATTGCGAAAATTAAATGTAATTTATTTATTAAATGAAATTTCAATTTTTTAATTAACAATGCTTAAAGTCAAATCTGTTATAATAAAATAGTGTTTATATGACCAAAAGAATGCCGAAAACATGTGTCGCACTTAGGTGATAGCTATTAGGATCATTGCGAAAATTAATATAAATTCATTTATTAAATGAAATTTCAATTTTTTCATTAACAATGCATAAAGTCAAATCCAATTTAATGTAATCGTGTTTATATGACCAAAAGCATGCCGAAAACATGTGTCGCACTTAGGTGCTAGCTATTAGGATCATTGCGAAAATTAAATTTAATTTATTTATTAAATGAAATTTCAATTTTCTCATTAACAATGCATAAAGTCTAATCTATTTTAATAAAATTGTGTTTATATGACCAAAAGCATGCCGAAAACATGTGTCGCACTTAGCCGCTAGCTATTAGGATCATTGCGAAAATTAAATTTAATTTATTTATTAAATGAAATTTCTATTTTTTCATTAACAATGCATAAAGTCAATTCTATTTTAAATTAATCGTGTTTATATGAGCAAAAGCATGCCGAAAACATGAGTCGCACTTAGTTGCAAGCTGTTAGGATCATAGCGAAAATTAAATTTAATTTATTTATTATATGAAATTTCTATTTTTTCATTAACAACGCATAAAGTCAAATCCATTTTAATAAAATAGTATTTATATGACCAAAAGCATGCCGAAAACATGTGTCGCACTTAGGTGCTAGCTATTAGGATCTTTGCGAAAATTAAATTTAATTTATTTATTATATAAAATTTCTATTTTTTCATTAACAATGCATAAAGTCAAATCTATTTTAATAAAATAGTGTTTATATGACCAAAAGCATGCCGAAAACATGTGTCGCACTTAGGTGCTAGCTATTAGGATCATTGCGAAAATTAAATTTAATTTATTTATTAAATGAAATTTCAATTTTTTCATTAACAATGCATAAAGTCAAATCTATTTTAATGAAATAGTGTTTATATGACCAAAATCATGCCGAACATATATGTCGCACTTGGGTGCTGGCTATTCGGGTCATTGCGAAAATTAAATTGAATTTATTTTTTAAATGAAATTTGCATTTTTTCATTAACAATGCATAAAGTCAAATCTATTTTAATAAAATCGTTTTTCGATGAGCAAAATCATGCCGAAAACATGTGTCGCACTAAGGTGCTAGTTATTAGGATCATTGCGAAAATTAAATTTAATTTATTTATTAAATGAAATTTCAATTTTTTCATTAACAATTCATAAAGTAAAATCTATTTTAATGAAATAGTGTTTATATGACCAAAACCATGCCGAAAACATGTGTCGCACTTAGGTGCTAGCTGTTAGGATCATTGCGAAAATTAATTTTAATTTATTTATTATATGAAATTTCTATTTTTTCATTAACAATGCAGAAAGTCAAATCTATTTCAATAGAACAGTGTTTATATGAGCGAAGGCATGCCGAAAACGTGTGTGGCACTTAGGTGCTAGTTATTAGGATCATTGCGAAAATTAAATTTAATTTATTTTTTAAATGATATGACAATTTTTTCATTAACAATGCATAAAGTTAAATCTAGTTTATTAAAACAGTGTTTATATGACCAAAAGTATACCTAAAACATGTGTCGCACTTAGGTGCTAGCTATTAGGATCATTGCGAAAATTAAATTTAATTTATTTATTAAATGAAATTTCAATTTTTTCATTAACAATGCATAAAGTCAAATCTATTTTAATGAAATAGTGTTTATATGACCAAAATCATGCCGAACATATATGTCGCACTTGGGTGCTGGCTATTCGGGTCATTGCGAAAATTAAATTGAATTTATTTTTTAAATGAAATTTGCATTTTTTCATTAACAATGCATAAAGTCAAATCTATTTTAATAAAATCGTTTTTATATGAGCAAAAGCATGCCGAAAACATGTGTCGCACTAAGGTGCTAGTTATTAGGATCATTGCGAAAATTAAATTTAATTTATTTATTAAATGAAATTTCAATTTTTTCATTAACAATTCATAAAGTAAAATCTATTTTAATGAAATAGTGTTTATATGACCAAAACCATGCCGAAAACATGTGTCGCACTTAGGTGCTAGCTGTTAGGATCATTGCGAAAATTAATTTTAATTTATTTATTATATGAAATTTCTATTTTTTCATTAACAATGCAGAAAGTCAAATCTATTTCAATAGAACAGTGTTTATATGAGCGAAGGCATGCCGAAAACGTGTGTGGCACTTAGGTGCTAGTTATAAGGATCATTGCGAAAATTAATTTTAATTTATTTATTATATCAAATTTCAATTTTTTCATTAACAATGCAAAAAGTCAAATCTATTTTAATGAAATAGTGTTTATATCACCAAACGAATGCCGAAAACATGTGTCGCACTCAGGTGCTAGCTATTAGGATCTTTGCGAAAATTAAATTTAATTTATTTATTAAATGAAATTTCAAATTTTTCATTAACAATGCATAAAGTTAAATCTGTTTTTAAGAAATAGTGTTTATATGACCAAAAGAATACCGAAAACATGTTTCGCACTTAGGTGCTAGCTATTAGGATCTTTGCGAAAATTAAATTTAATTTATTTATTAAATGAAATTTCAATTATTTCAATAACAATGCATAAAGTCAAATCTATTTTAATAAAATAGTGTTTATATGACCAAAAGCATGCCGAAAACATGTGTCGCACTCAGGTGCTAGCTATTAGGATGATTGCGAAAATTAAATTTAATTAATTTATTAAATGAAATTTCAATTTTTTCATTGCATTGTTAATGAAAAAAAAAAAAGTCAAATCAATTTTAATAAAATCGTGTTCATATGACCGAAAGCATGGCGAAAACATGTGTCGCACTTAGGTGCCTGCCATAAGGATCTTTGCGAAAATTAAATTAAATTTATTTATTTAATGAAATTTCAAATTTTTCATTAACAATGCATAAAGTCTAACCTATTTTATTAAAAGCGTATTTATACGACCAGAAGCATGCGGAAAACATGTGTCGCACTTAGGTGCTGGCTATTAGGATGATTGCGAAAATTAAATTTAATTAATTTATTAAATGAAATTTCAATTTTTTCATTAACAATGCATAAAGTCAAATCTATTTTAGTGAAATAGTGTTTATATGACCAAAATCATGCCGACAACATGTGTCGCACTTAGGTGCTCGCTATTAGAATCATTGCGAAAATTAAATTTAATTTATTTATTAAATGATGTTTCAATTTTTTCAATAACAATGCATAAAGTCAAATCTATTTTAATGAAATCGTGTTTATATGACCAAAAGCATGCCGAAAACATGTGTCGCACTTAGGTGCTAGCTATTAGGATAATTGCGAAAATTAAATTTAATTAATTTATTAAATGAAATTTCAATTTTTTCATTGCATTGTTAATGAAAAAAAATAAAGTCAAATCAATTTTAATTTAATCGTGTTTATATGACCGAAAGCATGGCGAAAACATGTGTCGCACTTAGGTGCTAGCTGTAAGGATCATTACGAAAATTCAATTTAATTTATTTATTAAATGATGTTTCAATTTTTTCAATAACAATGCATAAAGTCAAATCTATTTTAATAAAATAGTGTTTACATAACCAAAAGAATGCCGAAAACATGTATCGCACTTAGGTGCTTGCTATTAGGATCTTTGCGAAAATTAAATTTACTTTATTTATTAAATGAAATTTCAATTGTTTCATTACCAATGCATAAAGTAAAATCTATTTTCATGAAATAGTGTTTAAATGACCAAAAGAATGCCGTAAACATGTGGCGCACTTTGGTGCTAGCAATTAGAATCATTGCTAAAATTAAATTTAGTTTATTTATTAAATGAAATTTCAAATTTTTCATTAACAATGCATAAAGTTAAATCTGTTTTAATTAAATAGTGTTTATATGACCAAAAGAATGCCGAAAACATGTGTCGCACTTAGGTGCTAGCTATTAGGATCTTTGCGAAAATTAAATTTAGCTTATTTATTAAATGAAATTTCAAATTTTTCTTTAACAATGCATAAAGTCAAATCTATTTTAATAAAATAGTGTTTATATGACCAAAAGCATGCCGAAAACATGTGTCGCACTTAGGTGATGGCCATTAGGATCATTGCGAAAATTAAATTAAATTCATTTATTAAATGAAATTTCAATTTTTTCATTAACAATGCATAAAGTCAAATCTGTTTTAAAAAAATAGTGTTTATATGACCAAAAGCATGCCGAAAACATGTGTCGCACTTAGGTGATAGCTATTAGGATCATTGCGAAAATTTAATTAAATTCATTTATTAAATGAAATTTCAATTTTTTCATTAACAATGCACAAAGTCAAATCGAATTTAATGTAATCTTGTTTATATGACCAAAAGCATGCCGAAAACATGTGTCGCACTTAGGTGCTAGCCATTAGGATCATTGCGAAAATTAAATTAAATTCATTTATTAAATGAAATTTCAATCTTTTCATCGACAATGCATTAAGTCCAATTTTTTTGATTAAAATCGTGTTTATACGACCATAAGCCTGCCATAAACTTGTGTCGCACTTAGGTGCTAGCTGTTAGGATCATTTCGAAAATTAAATTTAATTTATTTATTAAATGAAATTTCAATTTTTTCATTAACAATGCATTAAGTCAAATCTATTTTAAAAAATAGGGTCTATATGACCAAAAGCATGCCGAAAACATGTGTCGCACTTAGGTGCTAGCTATTAGGATCATTTCGAAAATTAAATTTAATTTATTCATTAAATGAAATTTCTATTTTTTTATTAACAATGCATAAAGTCAAATCTATTTTAATAAAATCGTGTTTATATGACCAAAGGCATGCCGAAAACATGTGTCGCACTTAGGTGATGGCCATTAGGATCATTGCGAAAATTAAATTAAATTCATTTATTAAATGAAATTTCAATTTTTTCATTAACAATGCATAAAGTCAAATCTATTTTAATGAAATAGTGTTTATATGATCAGAAGAATGCCGTAAACATGTGTCGCACTTAGGTGCTAGCTATTAGGATCATTGCGAAAATTAAATTTAATTTATTTATTAAATGAAATTTCAATTTTTTCATTAACAATGCATTAAGTCAAATCTATTTTGAAAAATAGGGTTTATATGACCAAAAGCATGCCGAAAACATGTGTCGCACTTAGGTGCTAGCTATTAGGATCATTTCGAAAATTAAATTTAATTTATTTATTAATTGAAAATTCTATTTTTTTATTAACAATGCATAAAGTCAAATCTATTTTAATTAAATGGTGTTTATATGACCAAAAGCATGCCGAAAACATGTGTCGCACTTAGGTGCTAGCTATTAGGATCATTGCGAAAATTTAATTTAATTTATTTAGTAAATGAAATTTCTATTTTTTTATTAACAATGCATAAAGTCAAATCCATTTCAATAAAATCGTGTTGATTTTACCAAAAGCATGCCAAAAACATGTGTCGCACTTGGGTGCTAGCTTTTAGGATCTTTGCGAAAATAAAATTTAATTTATTTATTAAATGAAATTTCAAATTTTTCATTAATAAAGCATTAAGTCAAATCTCTTTTAATGAAATAGTGTTTATTTGACCAAAAGAATGCCGTAAACATGTGTCGCACTTAAGTGCTATCTATTAGGATCATTGCGAAAATTAAATTTAATTTATTTATTAATTGAAATTTCAATTTTTTCATTACCTATGCATAAAGTCAAATCTATTTTAATGAAATAGTGTTTATATGACATGAAGAATGCCGTAAACATGTGTCGCACTAAGGTGCTAGCTGTTAGGATCTTTGCGAAAATTAAATTAAATTTATTTATTAAATGAAATTTCAATTTTTTCATTAACAATGCATAAAGTCAACTCTATTTTAATAAAATCGTGTTTATATGACTAAAGGCATGCCGAAAACTTATGTCGCACTTAGGTGCTGGCTATTAGGATCATTGCGAAAATTAAATTTAATTTATTTATTAAATGAAATTTCAATTTTTTCATTAACAATGCATAAAGTCAAATCTATTTTAATAAAATTGTGTTTATATGACCAAAAGCATGCCGAAAACATGTGTCGCACTTAGCCGCTAGCTATTAGGATCATTGCGAAAATTAAATTTAATTTATTTATTAAATGAATTTTCTATTTTTTCATTAACAATGCATAAAGTCAATTCTATTTTAAATAAATCGTGTTTATATGAGCAAAAGCATGCCGAAAACATGAGTCGCACTTAGGTGCAAGCTGTTAGGATCATAGCGAAAATTAAATTTAATTTATTTATTATATGAAATTACTATTTTATCATTAACAACAAATAAAGTCAAATCCATTTTAATAAAATAGTATTTATATGACTAAAAGCATGCCAAAAACATGTGTCGCACTTAGGTGCTAGCTATTAGGATCTTTGCGAAAATTAAATTTAATTTATTTATTACATGAAATTTCTATTTTTTCATTACCAATGCATAAAGTCTAATCTATTTTAATAAAATAGTGTTTATATGACCAAAAGCATGCCGAAAACATGTGTCGCACTTAGGTGCTAGCTATTAGGATCTTTGCGAAAATTAAATTTAATTTATTTATTATATGAAATTTCTATTTTTTCATTAACAATGCGGAAAGTCGCATCTATTTTAATAGAAGAGTCTTTATATGACCGAAAGCATGCCGAAAACGAGTGGCACTTAGGTGCTAGTTATTAGGATCATTGCGAAAATTAAATTTAATTTATTTTTTAAATGAAATTACAATTTTTTCATTAACAATGCATAAAGTTAAATCTAGTTTATTAAAACAGTGTTTATATGACCAAAAGTATACCTAAAACATGTGTCGCACTTAGGTGCTAGCTATTAGGATCATTGCGAAAATTAAATTAAATTTATTTATTAAATGAAATTTCAATTTTCTCATTAACAATGCATAAAGTCAAATCTATTTTAATAAAATTGTGTTTGTATGACCAAAAGCATGCCGAAAACATGTGTCGCACTTAGCCGCTAGCTATTAGGATCATAGCGAAAATTAAATTTAATTTATTTATTATATGAAATTTCTATTTTTTCATTAACAACGCATAAAGTCAAATCCATTTTAATAAAATAGTATTCATATGACCAAAAGCATGCCGAAAACATGTGTCGCACTTAGGTGCTAGCTATTAGGATCTTTGCGAAAATTAAATTTAATTTATTTATTATATGAAATTTCTATTTTTTCATTAACAATGCATAAAGTCAAATCTATTTTAATAAAATAGTGTTTATATAACCAAAAGCATGCCGAAAACATGTAGCTATTAGGATCATTGCGAAAATGAATTTTAATTTATTTATTATATGAAATTTCTATTTTTTCATTAACAATGCAGAAAGTCGAATCAATTTTAATATAACAGTGTTTATATGACCGAAAGCATGCCGAAAACGTGTGTGGCACTTAGGTGCTAGTTATTAGGATCATTGCGAAAATTAAATTTAATTTATTTTTTAAATGAAATTACAATTTTTTCATTAACAATGCATAAAGTTAAATCTGGTTTATTGAAACAGTGTTTATATGACCAAAAGTATACCTAAAACATGTGTCGCACTTAGGTGCTAGCTATTAGGATCATTGCGAAAATTAAATTTAATTTATTTATTAAATGAAATTTCAATTTTTTCATTAACAATGCATAAAGTCAAATCTATTTTAATGAAATAGTGTTTATATGACCAAAATTATGCCGAACATATGTGTCGCACTTGGGTGCTGGCTATTCGGGTCATTGCGAAAATTAAATTGAATTTATTTATTAAATGAAATTTGCATTTTTTGATTAACAATGCATAAAGTCAAATCTATTTTAATTAAATCGTTTTTATATGAGCAAAAGCATGCCGAAACCATGTGTCGCACTAAGGTGCTAGCTGTTAGGATCATTGCGAAAATTAATTTTAATTTATTTATTATATGAAATTTCTATTTTTTCATTAACAATGCAGAAAGTCATATCTATTTTAATGAAATAGTGTTCATATTACCAAAAGAATGCCGAAAACATGTGTCGCACTTAGGTGCTAGCTATTAGGATCTTTGAGAGAATTAAATTTAATTTATTTATTAAATGAAATTTCAATTTTTTCATTAACAATTTAAAAAGTCAAATCTATTTTAATGAAATAAAGTTTATATGACCAAAAGCACGCCGAAAACATGTGTCGCTTTTAGGTGATAGCATTAGGATCATTGCGAAAATTAAATTAAATTCATTTATTAAATGAAATTTCAATTTTTTCATTAACAATGCATAAAGTCAAATCCAATTTAATGTAATCGTGTTTATATGACCAAAAGCATGCCGAAAACATGTGTCGCACTTAGGTGATAGCATTAGGATCATTGCGAAAATTAAATTAAATTCATTTATTAAATGAAATTTCAATTTTTTCATTAACAATGCATAAAGTCAAATCCAATTTAATGTAATCGTGTTTATATGACCAGAAGCATGCCGAAAACATGTGTCGCACTTAGGTGATAGCTATTAGGATCATTGCGAAAATTAAATTAAATTCATATATTAAATGAAATTTATTTCATTTTTTTCATTAACAATTCATAAAGTCAAATCTATTTTAATGAAACAGTGTTCATATTACCAAAAGCATGCCGAAAACATGTGTCGCACTTAGGTGCTAGCTATTAGGATCATTGCGAAAGATAAATTAAATTCATTTATTAAATGAAATTTCAATTTATTCATCAACAATGCATAAAGTCGAATTTATTTGATTAAAATCGTGTATATACGACCATAAGCATGCCGAAAACATGTGGCGCACTTAGGTGCTAGCTGTTAGGATCATTGCGATAATTTAATTTAATTTATTTATTAAATGAAATTTCTATTTTTTTATTAACAATGCATAAAGTCAAATCCATTTCAATAAAATCGTGTTGATTTTACCAAAAGCATGCCAAAAACATGTGTCGCACTTAGGTGCTACCTATTAGGATCTTTGCGAAAATTAAATTTAATTTATTCATTAAATGAAATTTCAATTTTTTCATTAACAATGCATAAACTCAAATCCATTTTAAAAAATAGCGTTTATATGACCAAAAGCATGCCGAAAACATGTGTCGCACTTAGGTGCTAGCTATTAGGATCATTTCGAAAATTAAATTTAATTTATTTATTAAATGAAATTTCTATTTTTTTATTAACAATGCATAAAGTCAAATATATTTTAATGAAATAGTGTTTATATGACCAAAAGCATGCCGAAAACATGTGTCGCACTTAGGTGCTAGCTATAAGGATCATTGCGAAAATTAAATTTAATTTATTTATTAAATGAAATTTCAATTTTTTCATTAACAATGCATAAAGTCAAATCTATTTTAAAAAATTGGGTTTATATGACCAAAAGCATGCCAAAAACATGTGTCGCACTTAGGTGCTAGCTATTAGGATCATTGCGAAAATTAAATTTAATTTATTTATTAAATGAAATTTCTATTTTTTTATTAACAATGCATAAAGTCAATTCTATTTTAAATAAATCGTGTTTATATGAGCAAAAGCATGCCGAAAACATGAGTCGCACTTAGGTGCAAGCTGTTAGGATCATTGCGAAAATTAAATTTAATTTATTTATCATATGAAATTTCTATTTTTTTATTAACAACGCATCAAGTCAAATCCATTTTAATAAAATAGTATTTATATGACCAAAAGCATGCCGAAAACATTTGTCGCACTTAGGTGCTAGCTATTAGGATCATTGCGAAAATTAATTTTAATTTATTTATAACATGAAATTTCTATTTTTTCATTAACAATGCAGAAAGTCGAATCTATTTTAATAGAACAGTGTTTATAAGACCGAAAGCATGCCGAAAACGTGTGTGGCACTTGGGTGCCAGTTATTAGGATCATTGCGAAAATTAAATTTAATTTATTTTTTAAATGAAATTTCAATTTTTTCATTAACAATGCATAAAGTCAAATCTATTTTAAAGAAATCGTGTTTATATGACCAAAATCATGCCGAACATATGTGTCGCACTTGGGTGCTGGCTATTCGGATCATTGCGAAAATTAAATGGAATTTATTTATTAAATGAAATTTGCATGTTTTCATTAACAATGCATAAAGTCAAATCCATTTTAATAAAATCGTTTTTATATGAGCAAAAGCATGCCGAAAACATGTGTCGCACTAAGGTGCTAGTTATTGGGATCATTGCGAAAATTAAATTTAATTTATTTATTAAATGAAATTTCATTTTTTTCATTACCAATGCATAAAGTGAAATCTATTTTAATGAAATAGTGTTTATATGACCAAAATCATGCCGAAAACATGTGTCGCACTTAGGTGCTAGCTATTAGGATCATTGCGAAAATTAAATTTAATTTATTAATTAAATGAAATTTTAATTTTTCATTAACAATGCATAAAGTCAAATATATTTTAACGAAATAGTGTTTAAATGACCAAAATCATGCCGTAAACATTTGTCGCACTTAGGTGCAAGCCATTAGGATCTTTGCAAAAATTAAATTAAATTTATTAATTAAATGAAACTTAAATTTTTTCATTACCAATGCATAAAGTCAAATCGATTTTAGTGAAATAGTGTTTATATGACCATAGAAATGCCGTAAACATGTGTCGCACTTAGGTGCTAGCTATTAGGGTCTTTGCGAAAATTAAATTTAATTTATTTATTAAATGAAGTTTAAATTTTTTCATTAACAATGCATTAAGTCAAATCTATTTTAATGAAATCGTGTTTATTTGACCAAAAGCATGCCAAAAACATGTGTCGCACTTAGGTGCTAGCCATTAGGATCATTGCGAAAAATAAATTTAATTTATTAGTTAAACGTAATTTTAATTTTTTCATTAACAATGCATAAAGTCAAATCTATTTTAATGAAATAGTGTTTATATGACCAAAAGAATGCCGGAAACATGTGTCGCACTTAGGTGCCAGCTATTAGGATCATTGCGAAAATTAAATTTAATTTATTTATTAAATGAAATTTCAATTTTTTCATTAACAATTTATAAAATCAAATCTATATTAATAAAATAGTGTTTATATAACCAAAAGCATGCCGAAAACATGTGTCGCACTTAGATGCTAGCTATTAGGATCATTGCGAAAATTAAATTAAATTTATTTATTAACTGAAATTTCAATTTTTTCATTAACAATGCATAAAGTCAAATCTATTTTAAAAGAAAAGTGTTTATTTGACCAAAAGCATGCCGAAAACATGTGTGGCACTTAGGTGCTAGCCATTAGGATCATTGCGAAAAATAAATTTAATTTATTTATTAAATGAAATTTAATTTTTTTCATTAACAATGCACAAAGTCAAATCTATTTTAATAAAATAGTGATTATATGACTAAGAGCATGCCGAAAACATATGTAGCACTTAGGTGCTAGCCATTAGGATCATTGCGAAAATTAAATTGAATTTATTTATAATGTGAAATTTCTATTTTTTCATTAACAATGCATAAAGTCAAATCTATTTTATTGAAATAGTATTTATATGACCAAAAGCATGCCAAAAACATTAGGATCATTGCGAAAATTAAATTGAATTTATTTATAATGTGAAATTTCTATTTTTTCATTAACAATGCATAAAGTCAAATCTATTTTATTGAAATAGTGTTTATATGACCAAAAGCATGCCAAAAACATGTGTCGCACTTGGGTGCCAGCTATTAGGATCATTGCGAAAATTAAATTAAATTTATTTATTGAAATTTCAATTTTTTCATGAACAATGTATAAAGTTAAATCTATTGTAATAAACTAAGGTTTATATGACCAAAATAATGCCGTAAACATGTGTCGCACTTAGCTGCTAGTCATTAGGATCATTGCGAAAATTAAATTTATTTTATTTATTAAATGAAATTTCAATTTTTTCATTAACAATTCAAAAAGTCAAATCTATTTTAAGAAAATAGTCTTTATAAGACCAAAAGCATGCCGAAAAGATGTGTCGCACTTAGGTGCTAGCTTTTAGGATCATTGCGAAAATTAAATTAAATTTATTTATTGAAATTTCAATTTTTTCATGAACAATGTATAAAGTTAAATCTATTGTAATAAACTAAGGTTTATATGACCAAAATAATGCCGTAAACATGTGTCGCACTTAGCTGCTAGTCATTAGGATCATTGCGAAAATTAAATTTATTTTATTTATTAAATGAAATTTCAATTTTTTCATTAACAATTCAAAAAGTCAAATCTATTTTAAGAAAATAGTCTTTATAAGACCAAAAGCATGCCGAAAAGATGTGTCGCACTTAGGTGCTAGCTTTTAGGATCATTGCGAAAATTACATTTAATTATTTATTAAATGAAATTTCAATTTTTTCATTACCAATGCATAAAATCAAATCTGTTTTAAAAAATAGGGTTTATATGACCAAAAGCATGCTGACAACATGTGTCGCACTTAGGTGCTAGCTATTAGGATCATTGCGAAAATTAAATTTAAATATTTATTAAATGAAATTTCAATTTTTTCATTACCAATGCATAAAGTCAAATCTATTTTAATAAAATAGTGTTTATATGACCAAAAGCATGCCGAAACCATGTGTCGCACTTAGGTGCTAGCTATTAGGATCATTGCGAAAATTAAATTTAATTATTTATTAAATGATATTTCAATTTTTTCATTAACAATGCATAAAGTCAAATCTATTTTAATGAAATCGTGTTTATATGACCAAAAGCATGCCGAAAACATGTGTCGCACTTAGGTGCTAGCTGTTAGGATCATTGCGAAAATAAAATTTAATTTATTCATTAAATGAAATTTCAATTTTTTCAATAACAATGCATAAGGTCATATCTATTTTAATGAAATAGTGTTTATATGACCAAAAGAATGCGGAAAACATGTGTCGCACTTAGTTGTTAGCCATTAGGATCGTTGCGAAAATTAAATTTAATTTATTTATTAAATGAAATTTCAATTTTTTCATTGACAATGCATAAAGTCAATTCTATCTTAATAAAATAGTGTTTATATGACCAAAAGCATGATAAACACATGTGTCGCACTTAGGTGCTGGCTATTAGGATCATTGCGAAAATTAAATTTAATTTATTTATTAATTGAAATTTCAATTTTTTCATCAACAATGCATAAAGTTGAATTTATTTAATTAAAATCGTGTTTATACGACCATAAGCATGCCGAAAACATGTGTCGCACTTGGGTGCTAGCCATTAGGATCATTGTGAAAATTTAATTTAATTTATTTATTAAATGAAATTTCTATTTTTATATTAACAATGCATAAAGTTAAATCTATTTTTATGAAATAGTGTTAAATTGATTAAAAGCATGCTGTAAACATGTGTCGCACTTAGCTGCTAGTCATTAGGATCATTGCGAAAATTAAATTAAATTTATTTATTAAATGAAATTTCAATTTTTTCATTAACAATTCAAAAAGTCAAATCTATTTTAATAAAATGGTGTTTATATGACGAAAAGCATGCCGAAAACATGTGTCGCACTTAGGTGCCGGCTTTTAGGATCATTGCGAAAATTAAATTTAATTATTTATTAAATGAAATTTCAATTTTTTCATTACCAATGCATAAAGTCAAATCTATTTTAAAAATAGGGCTTATATGACCAAAAGCATGCTGAAAACATGTGTCGCACTTAGGTGCTTGCTATTAGGATCATTGCGAAAATTAAATTTAATTTATTTATTAAATGAAATTTAAATTTTTTCATCAACAATGCATAAAGTCAAATTTATTTGATTAAAATCATGTTTATACGACCATAAGCATGCGAAAACATGTGGCGCACTTGGGTGCTAGCTATTAGGATCATTGCGAAAATTTAATTTAATTTATTTATTAAATGACATTTCTATTTTTTTATTAACAATGCATAAAGTCAAATCTATTTCAATAAAATCGTGTTCATTTAACCAAAAGCATGCCGAAAACATGTGACGCACCTGGGTGCTAGCTATTAGGATCTTTGCGAAACTTAAATTTAATTTATTTATTAAATGAAAATTCAACTTTTTCTTTAACAATGCATTAAGTTAAATCTATTTTTATGAAATAGTGTTTATATGGCCAAGAGCATGCCGAAAACATGTGTCGCACTTAGGTTCTAGCCATTAGGATCATTTCGAAAATTAAATTTAATTTATTTATTAAATGAAATTTCAATTTTTTCATTAATAATGCATAAAGTCAAATCTATTTTAATGAAATAGTGTTTATTGGACCAAAAGCATGCCGAAAACATGTGTCGCACTTAGGTGCTAGCCATTAGGATCATTGTGAAAATTAAATTTAATTTATTTATTAAATGAAATTTCAATTTTTTCATTAATAATGCATAAAGTCAAATCTGTTTTAATGAAATAGTGTTTATTGGACCAAAAGCATGCCGAAAACATGTGTCGCACTTAGGTGCTAGCCATTAGGATCATTGCGAAAATTAAATTTAATTTATTTATTAAATGAAATTTCAATATTTTCATTAACAATACATAAAGTCAAATCTATTTTCATAAAATAGTGTTTATCATACCAAAAGCATGCCGAAAACATGTGTCGCACTTAGGTGCTTGCTATTAGGATCATTGCGAAAATTAAATTTAATTTATTTATTAAATAAAATTTCAATTGTTTTATCAACAATGCATAAAGTCAAATTCATTTGATTAAAATCGTGTTTGTACGACCATAAGCATGCAAAATCATGTGTCGCACTTGGGTGCTAGCTATTAGGATCATTGCGAAAATTTAATTTAATTTAAATATTAAATGAAATTTCTATTTTTTTATTAACAATGCATAAAGTCAAATCTATTTCAATAAAATCGTGTTCATTTGACCAAAAGCATGCCGAAAACATGTGTCGCACTTGGGTGCTAGCTATTAAGATCTTTGCGAAACTTAAATTTAATTTATTTATTAAATGAAATTTCAATTTTTTCTTTAACAATGCATTAAGTTAAATCTATTTTTATAAAATAGTGTTTATATGACCAAGAGCATGCCGAAAACATGTGTCGCACTTAGGTGCTAGCCATAAGGATCATTGCGAAAATTAAATTTAATTTATTAATTAAACGAAATTTTTATTTTTTCATTAACAATGCATAAAGTCAATTCTGTTTTAATGAAATGGTGTTTATATGACCAAAAGAATGCCGTAAACATGTGTCGCACTTAGGTGCCAGCCATTATGATCATTGCGAAAATTAAATTTAATTTATTTATTAAATGAAATTTCAATTTTTTCATTAACAATACATAAGTCAAATCTATTTTTATAAAATAGTGTTTATATGAACAAAAGCATGCCGAAAACATGTGTCGCACTTAGGTGCTAGCCATTAGGATCATTGCGAAAAATAAATTTAATTTATTTATTACATGAAATTTAATTTTTTTCATTAACAATGCATAAAGTCAAATCTATTTTAATAAAATAGTGATTATATGACTAAAAGCATGCCGAAAACATGTGTCGCACTTAGGTGCTAGCTATTAGGATCATTGCGAAAATTAAATTTAATTTATGTATTAAATGAAATTTCGATTTTTTCATTAACAATGCATAAAGTCTAATCTATTTTTACAAAATAGTGTTTATAAGACCAAAAGCATGCCGAAAACATGTGTAGCACTTAGGTGCTAGTCATTAGGATCATTGCGAAAATTAAATTGAATTTATTTATGAAATGAAATTTCTATTTTTTCATTAACAATGCATAAAGTCAAATCTATTTTATTAAAATCGTGTTTATACGACCAAAAGCATGCCGAAAACATGTGACGCACTTAGGTGCTAGCTGTTAGGATCATTGCGAAAATTAAATTAATTTATTAATTAAATGAAATTTCTATTTTTTAATTAACAATGCATTAAGTCAAATCTATTTTAATGAAATAGCGTTTATATGACCATAAGCATGCCGAAAACATGTGTCGCTCTTGGGTGCCAGCTATTACGATCATTGCGAAAATTAAATTTAATTTATTTATTAAATGAAATTTCATTTTATTCATTAACAATGCATAAAGTCAAATCTATTTTATTGAAATAGTATTTATATGACCAAAAGCATGCCGAAAACATGTGTCGCACTTAAGTGCTAGCTATCAGGATGATTGCGAAAATTAAATTTAATTTATTTATTAAATTAAATTTCACTTTTTTCATTAACAATTCAAAAAGTCAAATCTATTTTAATGAAATAGTGTTTATATGACCAAAAGCATGCCGAAAACATGAGTCGCACTTAGATGCTAGCTATTAGGATCATTGCGAAAATTAAATTTAGTTTATTAGTTAAATGAAATTTTAATTTTTTCATTAACAATGCATAAAGTCAAATCTATTTTAATAAAATAGTGTTTATATGACCCGAAGCATGCCGACAAGATGTGTCGCACTTAGGTGCTAGCTGTTAGGATCATTGCGAAAATTAAATTTAATTTATTTATTAAATGAAGTCTAAATTTTTTCATTAACAATGCATAAACTCAAATCTATTTTATTGAAATAGTGTTTATATGACCAAAAGCATGCCAAAAACATATGTCGCACTTGGGTGCCAGCTATTACGATCATTGCGAAAATTAAATTTAATTTATTTATTAAATGAAATTTCAATTATTTCATCAACAATGCATAAAGTCGAATTTACTTGATTAAAATCGTGTTTATACGACCATAATCATGCCGAAAATATGTGTCGCACTTAGGTGCTAGTTACTAGGATCATTGCGAAAATTAAATTAAATTTTTTTATTAAATGAAATTTCAATTTTTTCATGAACAATGTATAAAGTCAAATCCATTGTAATAAACTAGGGTTTATATGACCAAAATAATGCCGTAAACATGTGTCGCACTTAGCTGCTAGTCATTAGGATCATTGCGAAAATTAAATTAAATTTATTTATTAAATGAAATTTCAATTTTTTTATTAACAATTCAAAAAGTCAAATCTATTTTAATAAAATGGTGTTTATATGACGAAAAGCATGCCGAAAACATGTGTCGCACTTAGGTGCCGGCTTTTAGGATCATTGCGAAAATTAAATTTAATTATTTATTAAATGAAATTTCAATTTTTTCATTACCAATGCATAAAGTCAAATCTATTTTAAAAAATAGGGTTAATATGACCAAAAGCATGCTGAAAACATGTGTCGCACTTAGGTGCTTGCTATTAGGATCATTGCAAAAATTAAATTTAATTTATTTATTAAATGAAATTTAAATTTTTTCATCAACAATGCATAAAGTCAAATTTATTTGATTAAAATCGTGTTTATACGACCATAAGCATGTGAAAACATGTGGCGCACTTGGGTGCTAGCTATTAGGATCATTGCGAAAATTTAATTTAATTTATTTATTAAATGACATTTCTATTTTTTTATTAACAATGCATAAAGTCAAATCTATTTCAATAAAATCGTGTTCATTTAACCAAAAGCATGCCGAAAACATGTGACGCACCTGGGTGCTAGCTATTAGGATCTTTGCGAAACTTAAATTTAATTTATTTATTAAATGAAAATTCAACTTTTTCTTTAACAATGCATTAAGTTAAATCTATTTTTATGAAATAGTGTTTATATGGCCAAGAGCATGCCGAAAACATGTGTCGCACTTAGGTGCTAGCCATTAGGGTCATTGCGAAAATTAAATTTAATTTATTTATTAAATGAAATTTCAATTTTTTCATTAATAATGAATAAGGTCAAATCTATTTTAATGAAATAGTGTTTATTGGACCTAAAGCATGCCGAAAACATGTGGCGCACTTAGGTGCCAGCCATTAGGATCATTGCGAAAATTAAATTTAATTTATTTATTAAATGAAATTTCAATTTTTTCATTAATAATGCATAAAGTCAAATCTATTTTAATGAAATAGTGTTTATTGGACCAAAAGCATGCCGAAAACATGTGTCGCACTTAGGTGCTAGCCATTAGGATCATTGCGAAAATTAAATTTAATTTATTTATTAAATGAAATTTCAATTTTTTCATTAATAATGCATAAAGTCAAATCTGTTTTAATGAAATAGTGTTTATTGGACCAAAAGCATGCCGAAAACATGTGTCGCACTTAGGTGCTAGCCATTAGGATCGATGCGAAAATTAAATTAAATTTATTTATTAAATGAAATTTCAATTTTTTCATTAACAATACATAAAGTCAAATCTATTTTCATAAAATAGTGTTTATCAGACCAAAAGCATGCCGAAAACATGTGTCGCACTTAGGTGCTTGCTATTAGGATCATTGCGAAAATTAAATTTAATTTATTTATTAAATAAAATTTCAATTGTTTTATCAACAATGCATAAAGTCAAATTCATTTGATTAAAATCGTGTTTGTACGACCATAAGCATGCAAAATCATGTGTCGCACTTGGGTGCTAGCTATTAGGATCTTTGCGAAACTTAAATTTAATTTATTTATTAAATGAAATTTCAATTTTTTCTTTAACAATGCATTAAGTTAAATCTATTTTTATAAAATAGTGTTTATATGACCAAGAGCATGCCGAAAACATGTGTCGCACTTAGGTGCTAGCCATAAGGATCATTGCGAAAATTAAATTTAATTTATTAATTAAACGAAATTTTTATTTTTTCATTAACAATGCATAAAGTCAATTCTGTTTTAATAAAATGGTGTTTAAATGACCAAAAGAATGCCGTAAACATGTGTCGCACTTAGGTGCCAGCTATTATGATCATTGCGAAAATTAAATTTAATTTATTTATTAAATGAAATTTCAATTTTTTCATTAACAATACATAAAGTCAAATCTATTTTTATAAAATAGTGTTTATATGACCAAAAGCATGCCGAAAACATGTGTCGCACTTAGGTGCTAGCCATTAGGATCATTGCGAAAAATAAATTTAATTTATTTATTACATGAAATTTAATTTTTTTCATTAACAATGCATAAAGTCAAATCTATTTTAATAAAATAGTGATTATATGACTAAAAGCATGCCGAAAACATGTGTCGCACTTAGGTGCTAGCTATTAGGATCATTGCGAAAATTAAATTTAATTTATGTATTAAATGAAATTTCTATTTTTTCATTAACAATGCATAAAGTCAAATCTATTTTCACAAAATAGTGTTTATAAGACCAAAAGCATGCCGAAAACATGTGTAGCACTTAGGTGCTAGTCATTAGGAGCATTGCGAAAATTAAATTGAATTTATTTATAATGTGAAATTTCTATTTTTTCATTAACTATGCATAAAGTCAAATCTATTTTATTAAAATCGTGTTTATACGACCAAAAGCATGCCGAAAACATGTGACGCACTTAGGTGCTAGCTGTTAGGATCATTGCGAAAATTAAATTAATTTATTAATTAAATGAAATTTCTATTTTTTAATTAACAATGCATTAAGTCAAATCTATTTTAATGAAATAGCGTTTATATGACCATAAGCATGCCGAAAACATGTGTCGCTCTTGGGTGCTAGCTTTTAGGATCTTTGCGAAAATTAAATTAAATTTATTTATTAAATAAAATTTCTATTTTTTAATTAACAATGCATTAAGTCAAATCTATTTTAATGAAATCGTGTTTATGTGACCAAAAGCATGCCGAAAACATGTGTCGCACTTAGGTGCTGGCCATTAGGTTTATAGCGAAAATTAAATTTAATTTATTTATTAAATGAAATTTCAATTTTTTCATTAACAATACATAAAGTCAAATCTATTTTTATAAAATAGTATTTATATGACCAAAAGCATGCCGAAAACATGTGTCGCACTTAAGTGCTAGCTATCAGGATCATTGCGAAAATTAAATTTAATTTATTTATTAAATTAAATTTCACTTTTTTCATTAACAATTCAAAAAGTCAAATCTATTTTAATGAAATAGTGTTTATATGACCAAAAGCATGCCGAAAACTTGAGTCGCACTTAGATGCTAGCTATTAGGATCATTGCGAAAATTAAATTTAATTTATTAGTTAAATGAAATTTTATTTTTTTCATTAACAATGCTTAAAGTCAAATCTATTTTAATAAAATAGTGTTTATATGACCAAAAGAATGCTGAAAACATATGTCGCACATAGGTGCTGGCCATTAGGATCATTGCGAAAATTAAATTTAATTTATTTAATAAATGAAATTTCATTTTTTTCATTAACAATGCTTAAAATCAAATCTATTTTAATAAAATAGTGTTTATATGACCCGAAGCATGCCGACAAGATGTGTCGCACTTAGGTGCTAGCTGTTAGGATCATTTCGAAAATTAAATTTAATTTATTTATTAAATGAAGTCTAAATTTTTTCATTAACAATTCATAAACTCAAATCTATTTTATTGAAATGGTGTTTATATGACCAAAAGCATGCCAAAAACATATGTCGCACTTGTGTGCCAGCTATTACGATCATTGCGAAAATTAAATTTAATTTATTTATTAAATGAAATTTCAATTTTTTCATCAACAATGCATAAAGTCGAATTTACTTGATTAAAATCGTGTTTATACGACCATAATCATGCCGAAAATATGTGTCGCACTTAGGTGCTAGTTACTAGGAGCATTGCGAAAATTAAATTAAATTTTTTTATTAAATGAAATTTCAATTTTTTCATGAACAATGTATAAAGTCAAATCCATTGTAATAAACTAGGGTTTATATGACCAAAATAATGCCGTAAACATGTGTCGCACTTAGCTGCTAGTCATTAGGATCATTGCGAAAATTAAATTAAATTTATTTATTAAATGAAATTTCAATTTTTTCATTACCAATGCATAAAGTCAAATCTATTTTAAAAAATTGGGTTTATATGACCAAAAGCATGCTGAAAACATGTGTCGCACTTAGGTGCTTGCTATTAGGATCATTGCGAAAATTAAATTTAATTTATTTATTAAATGAAATTTAAATTTTTTCATCAACAATGCATAAAGTCAAATTTATTTGATTAAAATCGTGTTTATACGACCATAAGCATGCGAAAACATGTGGCGCACTTGGGTGCTAGCTATTAGGATCATTGCGAAAATTTAATTTTATTTATTTATTAAATGACATTTCTATTTTTTTATTAACAATGCATAAAGTCAAATCAATTTCAATAAAATCGTGTTCATTTAACCAAAAGCATGCCGAAAACATGTGACGCATCTGGGTGCTAGCTATTAGGATCTTTGCGAAAATTAAATTTAATTTATTTATTAAATGAAATTTAAATTTTTTCATCAACAATGCATAAAGTCATATTTATTTGATTAAAATCGTGTTTATACGACCATAAGCATGCGAAAACATGAGGCGCACTTGGGTGCTAGCTATTAGGATCATAGCGAAAATTTATTTTTAATTTGTTTATTAAATGAAATTTCAATTTTTTCATTAACAATAGATAAAGTCAAATCTATTTTCATAAAATAGTGTTTATATGACCAAAAGCATGCCGAAAACATGTGTCGCACTTAGGTGCTTGCTATTAGGATCATTGCGAAAATTTAATTTAATTTATTTATTAAATAAAATTTCAATTTATTTATCAACAATGCATAAAGTCAAATTCATTTGATTAAAATCGTGTTTGTACGACCATGAGCATGCGAAATCATGTGTTGCACTTGGGTGCTAGCTATTAGGATCTTTGCGAAAATTTAATTTAATTTAAATATTAAATAAAATTTCAATTTTTTTATTAACAATGCATAAAGCCAAATCTATTTCAATAAAATCGTGTTCATTTGATCAAAAGCATGCCGAAAACATGTGTCGCACTTAGGTGCTAGCCATAAGGATCATTGCGAAAATTTAATTTAATTTATTAATTAAACGAAATTTTTATTTTTTCATTAACAATGCATAAAGTCAATTCTGTTTTAATGAAATGGTGTTTATATGACCAAAAGAATGCCGTAAACATGTTTCGCACTTAGGTGCCAGCTATTATGATCATTGCGAAAATTAAATTTAATTTATTTATTAAATGAAATTTCCATTTTTTCATTAACAATGCATAAAGTCAAATCCATTTTAATGAAATAGTGTTTATATGACTATAAGAATGCCGTAAACGTGTGTCGCACTTAGGTGCTAGCTATTAGGGTCTTTGCGAAAATTAAATTTAATTATTTATTAAATTAAATTTCAATTTTTTCATTACCAATGCATAAAGTCAAATCTGTTTTAAAAAATAGGGTTTATATGACCAAAAGCATGCTGAAAACATGTGTCGCACTTAGGTGCTAGCTATTAGGATCATTGCGAAAATTAAATTTAATTATTTATTAAATGAAATTTTAATTTTTTCATTACCAATGCATAAAGTCAAATCTATTTAAAAAAATAGGGTTTATATGACCAAAAGCATGCCGAAAACATGTGTCGCACTTAGGTGCTAGCTATTAGGATCATTGCGAAAATTAAATTTAAATATTTATTAAATGAAATTTCAATTTTTTCATTACCAATGCATAAAGTCAAATCTATTTTAATAAAATAGTGTTTATATGACCAAAAGCATGCTGAAACCATGTGTCGCACTTAGGTGCTAGCTATTAGGATCATTGCGAAAATTAAATTTAATTTATTTATTAAATGAAATTTAATTTTTTTCATTAACAATGCATAAAGTCAAATCTATTTTAATGAAATCGTGTTTATATGACCAAAAGCATGCCGAAAACATGTGTCGCACTTAGGTGCTAGCCATTAGGATCATTGCGAATATTAAATTTAATTTATTTATTAAATGAAATTTAAATTTTTTCATTAACAATGCTTAAAGTCAAATCTATTTAAATGAAATAGTGTTTATATGACCAAAAGAATGCTGAAAACATGTGTCGCACTTAGGTGCTGGCCATTAGGATCATTGCGAAAATTAAATTAAATTTATTTATTAAATGAAATTTCATTTTTTTCATTAACAATGCATAAAGTCAAATCTATTTTAATAAAATAGTGTTTATATGACCCGAAGCATGCCGACAAGATGTGTCACACTTAGGTGCTAGCTGTTAGGATCATTGCGAAAATTAAATTTAATTTATTTATTAAATGAAGTTAATTTTCATTAACAATGCATAAACTCAAATCTTTTTTATTTAAATAGTGTTTATATGACCAAAAGCATGCCAAAAACATATGTCGCACTTGGGTGCCAGCTATTAGGATCATTGCGAAAATTAAATTTAATTTATTTATTAAATGAAATTTCAATTTTTTCATCAACAATGCATAAAGTCGAATTTATTTGATTAAAATCGTGTTTATACGACCATAATCATGCCGAAAATATGTGTTGCACTTAGGTGCTAGTTACTAGGATCATTGCGAAAATTAAATTAAATTTTTTTATTAAATGAAATTTCAATTTTCTCATGAACAATGTATAAAGTCAAATCTATTGTAATAAACTAGGGTTTATATGACCAAAATAATGCCGTAAACATGTGTCGCACTTAGCTGCTAGTCATTAGGATCATTGCGAAAATTAAATTTAATTATTTATTAAATGAAATTTCAATTTTTTCATTACCAATGCATAAAGTCAAATCTATTATAAAATATACGGTTTATATGACCAAAAGCATGCTGAAATCATGTGTCGCACTTAGGTGCTTGCTATTAGGATCATTGCGAAAATTAAATTTAATTTATTTATTAAATGAAATTTAAATTTTTTCATCAACAATGCATAAAGTCATATTTATTTGATTAAAATCGTGTTTATACGACCATAAGCATGCGAAAACATGAGGCGCACTTGGGTGCTAGCTATTAGGATCATTGCGAAAATTTAATTTAATTTGTTTATTAAATGAAATTTCTATTTTTTTATTAACAATGCATAAAGTCAAATCTATTTCAATAAAATCGTGTTCATTTGATCAAAAGCATGCCGAAAACATGTGTCGCACTTGGGTGCTAGCTATTAGGATCTTTGCGAAACTTAAATTTAATTTATTTATTAAATGAAATTTCAATTTTTTCTTTAACAATGCATTAAGTTAAATCTATTTTAATGAAATAGTGTTTATATGGCCAAGAGCATGCCGAAAACATGTGTCGCACTTAGGTGCTAGCCATTAGGATCATTGCGAAAATTAAATTAAATTTATTTATTAAATGAAATTTCAATTTTTTCATTAATAATGCATAAAGTCAAATCTGTTTTAATGAAATAGTGTTTATTGGACCAAAAGCATGCCGAAAACATGTGTCGCACTTAGGTGCTAGCCATTAGGATCATTGCGAAAATTAAATTTAATTTATTTATTAAATAAAATTTCCAGTTTTTCAATAACAATGCATAAAGTCAAATCTATTTAAATGAAATAGTGTTTATATGACCTATATCATGCCGAAAACATGAGTCGCACTTAGGTGCTAGCTATTAGGATCTTTGCGAAAATTAAATTAAATTTATTTATTTAATGAAATTTCTATTTTTTCATTAACAATGCATAAAGTTAAATCTATTTTCAAAAAATGGTGTTTATATGACCAAAAGAATTCCGAAAACATGTGTCGCACTTAGGTGCCAGCTATTAGGATCTTTGCGAAAATTAAATTTAATTTATATATTGAATGAAATTTCAATTTTTTCATTAACAATGCATAAAGTCAAATCTATTTTAATGAAATAGTGCTTATATGACCAAGAGAATGCCGAAAACATGTGTCGCACTTAGGTGCTAGCTATTAGGATCTTTGCGAAAATTAGATTTAATTTATTTATTAAATGAAATTTAAATTTTTTCATTAACAATGCATAAAGTCAAATCTATTTTATTAAAATAGTGTTTATATGACCAGAAGAATGCCGAAAACATGTGTCGCACTTAGGTGCTAGCTATTAGGATCTTTGCGAAAATTAAATTTAATTTATTTATTAAATGAAATTTCAATTTTTTCATAAACAATGCATAAAGTCTAATCTCTTTTCATGAAATAGTGTTTAAATGACCAAAATATTGCCGTCAACATGTGTCGCACTAAGGTGCTGGCAATTAGAACCATTGCGAAAATTAAATTTAGTTTATTTATTAAATGAAATTTCAATTTTTTCATTAACAATGCATAAAGTTAAATCTGTTTTAATGAAAAAGTGTTTATATGACCTAAAGAATGCCGAAAACATGTGTCGCACTTAGGTGCTAGCTATTAGGATCATTGCGAAAATTAAATGTAATTTATTTATTAAATGAAATTTCAATTTTTTCATTAACAATGCATAAAGTCAAATCTATTTTAATGAAATAGTGTTCATATT
Organism: Ocypus olens; assembly: GCA_910593695.2. Taxonomy (NCBI): domain Eukaryota; kingdom Metazoa; phylum Arthropoda; class Insecta; order Coleoptera; family Staphylinidae; genus Ocypus; species Ocypus olens. Next base: position 36,519,728 of record OU343060.1, read on the forward strand.
ACCAAAAGAATGCCGAAAACATGTGTCGCACTTAGGTGCTAGCTATTAGGATCTTTGCGAAAATTAAATTTAATTTATTTATTAAATGAAATTTCAATTTTTTCATTAACAATTCAAAAAGTCAAATCTATTTTAAGAAAATAGTCTTTATATGACCAAAAGCATGCCGAAAACATGTGTCGCACTTAGGTGCTAGCTTTTAGGATCTTTGCGAAAATTAAATTTAATTATTTATAAAATGAAATTTCAATTTTTTCATTACCAATGCATAAAGTCAAATCTGTTTTAAAAAATAGGGTTTATATGACCAAAAGCATGCTAAAAACATGTGTCGCACTTAGGTGCTAGCTATTAGGATCATTACGAAAATTAAATTTAATTATTTATTAAATGAAATTTCAATTTTTTCATTACCAATGCATAAAGTCAAATCTATTTAAAAAAATAGGGTTTATATGACCAAAAGCATGCCGAAAACATGTGTCGCACTTAGGTGCTAGCTATTAGGATCATTGCGAAAATTAAATTTAAATATTTATTAAATGAAATTTCAATTTTTTCATTACCAATGCATAAAGTCAAATCTATTTTAATAAAATAGTGTTTATATGACCAAAAGCATGCCGAAACCATGTGTCGCACTTAGGTGCTAGCTATTAGGATCATTGCGAAAATTAAATTTAATTATTTATTAAATGAAATTTCAATTTTTTCATTAACAATGCATAAAGTCTAATCTATTTTAATGAAATCGTGTTTATATGACCAAAAGCATGCCGAAAACATGTGTCGCACTTAGGTGCTAGCTATTAGGATCATTGCGAATATTAAATTTAATTTATTTATTAAATGAAATTTAAATTTTTTCAACAACAACTCATAAAGTCGAGTTTATTTGATTAAAATCGTGTTTATACGACCAAAAGCATGCCGAAAACATGTATTGCACTGAGGTGCTAGCTATTAGGATCATTGCGAAAATAAAATTTCATTTATTCATTAAATGAAATTTCAATTTTTTCATTAACAATGCATAAGGTCATATCTATTTTAATAAAATAGTGTTTATATGACCAAAAGAATAAGGAAAACATGTGTCGCACTTAGTTGCTAGCCATTAGGATCGTTGCGAAAATTAAATTTAATTTATTTATTAAATGAAATTTCAATTTTTTCATAGACAATGCATAAAGTCGAATCTATCTTAATAAAATAGTGTTTATATGACCAAAAGCATGATAAACACATGTGTCGCACTTAGGTGCCGGCTATTAGGATCATTGCGAAAATTAAATTTAATTTATTTATTAATTGAAATTTCAATTTTTTCATCAACAATGCATAAAGTCGAATTTATTTAATTAAAATCGTGTTTATACGACCAAAAGCATGCCGAAAACATGTGTCGCACTAAGGTGCTAGCTATTAGGATCCTTGCGAATATTAAATTTAATTTATTTATTAATTGAAGTTTCAATTTTTTCATCAACAATGCATAAAGTCGAATTTATTTAATTAAAATCGTGTTTATACGACCATAAGCATGTCGAAAACATGTGTCGCACTTAGGTGCTAGCCATTAGGATCATTGCGAAAATAAAATTTAATTTATTTATTAAATGAAATTTCAATTTTTTCATTAACAATACATAAAGTCAAATCTATTTTCATAAAATAGTGTTTATATGACCAAAAGCATGCCGAAAACATGTGTCGCACTTAGGTGCTTGCTATTAGGATCATTGCGAAAATTAAATTTAATTTATTTATTAAATAAAATTTCAATTTTTTTATCAACAATGCATAAAGTCAAATTCATTTGATTAAAATCGTGTTTGTACGACCATAAGCATGCGAAATCATGTGTCGCACTTGGGTGCTAGCTATTAGGATCATTGCGAAAATTTAATTTAATTTAAATATTAAATGAAATTTCTATTTTTTTATTAACAACGCATAAAGTCAAATCTATTTCAATAAAATCGTGTTCATTTGACCAAAAGCATGCCGAAAACATGTGTCGCATTTGGGTGCTAGCTATTAGGATCTTTGCGAAACTTAAATTTAATTTATTTATTAAATGAAATTTCAATTTTTTCTTTAACAATGCATTAAGTTAAATCTATTTTTATAAAATAGTGTTTATATGACCAAGAGCATGCCAAAAACATGTGTCGCACTTAGGTGCTAGCCATAAGGATCATTGCGAAAATTAAATTAAATTTATTAATTAAACGAAATTTTAATTTTTTCATTAACAATGCATAAAGTCAATTCTGTTTTAATGAAATGGTGTTTATATGACCAAAAGAATGCCGTAAACATGTGTCGCACTGAGGTGCTAGCCATTAGGATCATTGCGAAAACTAAATTTAATTTATTTATTAAATGAAATTTAAATTTTTTCATCAACAATGCATAAAGTCAAATTTATTTGATTAAAATCGTGTTTATACGACCATAAGCATGCGAAAACATGTGGCGCACTTGGGTGCTAGCTATTAGGATCATTGCGAAAATTTAATTTAATTTATTTATTAAATGAAATTTCAATTTTTTTATTAACAATGCATAAAGTCAAATCTATTTCAATAAAATCGTGTTCATTTAACCAAAAGCATGCCGAAAACATGTGACGCACCTGGGTGCTTGCTATTAGGATCTTTGCGAAACTTAAATTTAATTTTTTTATTAAATGAAAATTCAACTTTTTCTTTAACAATGCATTAAGTTAAATCTATTTTTATGAAATAGTGTTTATATAGCCAAGAGCATGCCGAAAACATGTGTCGCACTTGGGTGCTAGCCATTAGGATCATTGCGAAAATTAAATTTAATTTATTTATTAAATGAAATTTCAATTTTTTCATTAATAATGCATAAAGTCAAATCTATTTTAATGAAATAGTGTTTATTGGACCAAAAGCATGCCTAAAACATGTGGCGCACTTAGGTGCTAGCCATTAGGATCATTGCGAAAATTAAATTAAATTTATTTATTAAATGAAATTTCAATTTTTTCATTAACAATACATAAAGTCAAATCTATTTTCATAAAATAGTGTTTATATGACCAAAAGCATGCCGAAAACATGTGTCGCACTTAGGTGCTTGCTATTAGGATCATTGCGAAAATTAAATTTAATTTATTTATTAAATAAAATTTCAATTTTTTTATCAACAATGCATAAAGTCAAATTCATTTGATTAAAATCGTGTTTGTACGACCATAAGCATGCGAAATCATGTGTCGCACTTGGGTGCTAGCTATTAGGATCATTGCGAAAATTTAATTTAATTTAAATATTAAATGAAATTTCTATTTTTTTATTAACAATGCATAAAGTCAAATCTATTTCAATAAAATCGTGTTCATTTGACCAAAAGCATGCCGAAAACATGTGTCGCATTTGGGTGCTAGCTATTAGGATCTTTGCGAAACTTAAATTTAATTTATTTATTAAATGAAATTTCATTTTTTTCTTTAACAATGCATTAAGTTAAATCTATTTTTATAAAATAGTGTTTATATGACCAAGAGCATGCCGAAAACATGTGTCGCACTTAGGTGCTAGCCATAAGGATCATTGCGAAAATTAAATTAAATTTATTAATTAAACGAAATTTTAATTTTTTCATTAACAATGCATAAAGTCAATTCTGTTTTAATGAAATGGTGTTTATATGACCAAAAGAATGCCGTAAACATGTGTCGCACTTAGGTGCCAGCTATTAGGATCATTGCGAAAATTAAATTTAATTTATTTATTAAATGAAATTTCAATTTTTTCATTAACAATACATAAAGTCAAATCTATTTTTATAAAATAGTGTTTATATGACCAAAAGCATGCCGAAAACATATGTCGCACTTAGGTGCTAGCCATTAGGATCATTGCGAAAAATAAATTTAATTTATTTATTATTTGAAATTTAATTTTTTTCATTAACAATGCATAAAGTCAAATCTATTTTAATAAAATAGTGATTATATGACTAAAAGCATGCCGAAAACATGTGTCGCACTTAGGTGCTAGCTGTTAGGATCATTGCGAAAATTAAATTAATTTATTAATTAAATGAAATTTCTATTTTTTAATTAACAATGCATTAAGTCAAATCTATTTTAATGAAATCGTGTTTATGTGACCAAAAGCATGCCGAAAACATGTGTCGCACTTAGGTGCTGGCCATTAGGATCATAGCGAAAATTAAATTTAATTTATTTATTAAATGAAATTTCATTTTTTTCATTAACAATGCATAAAGTCAAATCTATTTTAATAAAATAGTGTTTATATGACCCGAAGCATGCCGACAAGATGTGTTGCACTTAGGTGCTAGCTGTTAGGATCATTGCGAAAATTAAATTTAATTTATTTATTAAATGAAGTCTAAATTTTTTCATTAACAATGCATAAACTCAAATCTATTTTATTGAAATAGTGTTTATATGACTAAAAGCATGCCAAAAACATATGTCGCACTTGGGTGCCAGCCATTAGGATCATTGCGAAAATTAAATTTAATTTATTTATTAAATGAAATTTCAATTTTTTCATCAACAATGCATAAAGTCGAATTTATTTGATTAAAATCGTGTTTATACGACCATAATCATGCCGAAAATATGTGTCGCACTTAGGTGCTAGTTACTAGGATCATTGCGAAAATTAAATTAAATTTTTTTATTAAATGAAATTTCAATTTTTTCATGAACAATGTATAAAGTCAAATCTATTGTAATAAACTAGGGTTTATATGACCAAAATAATGCCGTAAACATGTGTCGCACTTAGCTGCTAGTCATTAGGATCATTGCGAAAATTAAATTAAATTTATTTATTAAATGAAATTTCAATTTTTTCATTAACAATTCAAAAAGTCAAATCTATTTTAATAAAAATGGTGTTTATATGACCAAAAGCATGCCGAACACATGTGTCGCACTTAGGTGCTAGCTCTTAGGATCATTGCGAAAATTAAATTTATTTATTTATTAAATGAAATTTCAATTTTTTCATTACCAATGCATAAAGTCAAATCTATTTTAAAAAATAGGGTTTATATGACCAAAAGCATGCTGAAAACATGTGTCGCACTTAGGTGCTTGCTATAAGGATCATTGCGAAAATTAAATTTAATTTATTGATTAAATGAAATTTAAATTTTTTCATCAACAATGCATAAAGTCGAATTTATTTGATTAAAATCGTGTTTATACGACCATAATCATGCCGAAAATATGTGTCGCACTTAGGTGCTAGTTACTAGGATCATTGCGAAAATTAAATTAAATTTTTTTATTAAATGAAATTTCAATTTTTTCATGAACAATGTATAAAGTCAAATCTATTGTAATAAACTAGGGTTTATATGACCAAAATAATGCCGTAAACATGTGTCGCACTTAGCTGCTAGTCATTAGGATCATTGCGAAAATTAAATTAAATTTATTTATTAAATGAAATTTCAATTTTTTCATTAACAATTCAAAAAGTCAAATCTATTTTAATAAAAATGGTGTTTATATGACCAAAAGCATGCCGAACACATGTGTCGCACTTAGGTGCTAGCTCTTAGGATCATTGCGAAAATTAAATTTATTTATTTATTAAATGAAATTTCAATTTTTTCATTACCAATGCATAAAGTCAAATCTATTTTAAAAAATAGGGTTTATATGACCAAAAGCATGCTGAAAACATGTGTCGCACTTAGGTGCTAGCTATTAGGATCATTGCGAAAATTTAATTTAATTTGTTTATTAAATGAAATTTCTATTTTTTTATTAACAATGCATAAAGTCAAATCTATTTCAATAAAATCGTGTTCATTTAACCAAAAGCATGCCGAAAACATGTGTCGCACTTGGGTGCTAGCTATTAGGATCTTTGCGAAACTTAAATTTAATTTATTTATTAAATGAAATTTCAACTTTTTCTTTAACAATGCATTAAGTTAAATCTATTTTTATGAAATAGTGTTTATATGGCCAAGAGCATGTCGAAAACATGTGTCGCACTTAGGTGCTAGCCATTAGGATCATTGCGAAAATTAAATTTAATTTATTTATTAAATAAAATTTCAATTTATTTATCAACAATGCATAAAGTCAAATTCATTTGATTAAAATCGTGTTTGTACGACCATAAGCATGCGAAATCATGTATCGCACTTTGGTGCTAGCTATTAGGATCTTTGCGAAAATTTAATTTAATTTAAATATTAAATGAAATTTCTATTTTTTTATTAACAATGCATAAAGCCAAATCTATTTCAATAAAATTGTGTTCATTTGATCAAAAGCATGCCGAAAACATGTGTCGCACTTGGGTGCTAGCTATTAGGATCTTTGCGAAACTTAAATTTAATTTTAGATTGGAATAAAACACTTTAACTTTTTTATGCCACTATATTTTATTTATGTGACTAGTTTCGACCATTCACTGGTCATTTTCAAACATAAGTAAATTAAATTACGGCTTTACATTTCTTATATATTACAGGGCTTCAAACAGGGACGAATACATTATGTCAACCTGGTCGTTAAGCACGGAAATTCCCGGATTAATTTTTGCTTTGTGTATTTCGAGTGCTTCCAGTAGATCCATTTTTCGGCCTTTATCCGCTAAATGAATCACTGAAAGTACATCTGTGCCGAAATGATGCCGATTTTCCAACAAATGGTTCGAGAAGGTGGATTTATTTTGGTTTAATTTGAATGCTCTCTCGTGCTCTTTTAGTCTTGTATTAAAGTTTCGACCAGATTGACCAATGTATACGCCTTTACAATCTGGACATGTTAATTTATATATTCCTGATTTTTCCATATTATTAATTTTGTTTTTAGGATTATGTATTAAGTTGCTTAATTTATTATAAGGTTTAAACACCACATTGACGTTGCATTTCTCGGTGATTCTTTTAATTTTTAAATTAACCATTCCAAAATAGGTTAGTGGTTTAAATGAGGTTTTGTCGGGAGAATTTATTTTTGGGTATAAATATTGGTTAATTTCTTTCATTTTGAACTTGTGGATTAATTGATTGACTAGTGAATCAGTATACCCATTGTTAGTGGCAATTTGTTTAATAGTATCAATTTCGTTTTTTAATTGCAAAGGATTTAGTGGCAGTTTGAATGCTCTATGTATCATTGAGTTAAAACTCGCTATTTTTTGTTTGTAAGGGTGACGGGAATGGATGGGGATTATGGAGTCTGTGTAAGTAGGTTTTCTGTAAACATTAAAGTTTAGTTTTTTATTTATTCTTGTAAGTGAAAGATCTAAGAAGTTAATGCAGTTTTCAGTCTCAGTTTCTACGGTAAAATTTATTGAGGGGTGTATCGAGTTAATAAAATTTAAGAATTGATTAATCTGTCTGTCTATTCCTTTAAAGCATGCAATGATATCGTCGACGTACCTATACCAGAAATTAATATGTTTTTTGCCTAGGGGTGAATTTAGTATTATTTTAGTATGGTTATCCATGAATATTTCGGCTAGCAATGGGCTGAGCGGGGAGCCCATTGCTAAACGGCAGCAAAAAGAACTCGTAGCAAATCCGAAAAAATCTGGTTAACAGAAGAGGCCAAATCCTGGTTCAAAAGAAGAGACGTATTATATACGTATATCAAGATCCTTCACATGGAACTCACCTACCATCTTCACCCCATCGAATTCGACCTCTTCGATGACTACGTCCGAGAAAAAGTCAGCAGAATAAACTACAAGAAACTCATTACACAGAAGAAGAAGCTGACCAAACTGCAAGAAGAACAACACACAGTAAGAACCGCACCCCAAGCCAACATTAATTTCCACGCAAGAATTATAAATATGTCAAATGTCACATTTACAGAGAATGAATCATCGATACTTCAATTAGGCCCAAAATACTCCCCCCACATTGACGTTGCATCTTATAAAGAAACATTAATAGTAGAAACTGAAACAGCCCTAAAAAACTCACAGGCATCACTCTATGACAAAACAAAAATTGCTAAAATTATAAAAGAATCTCAACCCGTGTCAAATTCGGATCAAAAGACAATAAAATCGATTAATAAAAAAGTAAAAAATAATAACCTCATTATAACTAAAGCAGATAAAGGCAACTCTACAGTTATACTAGACAAATCAGATTACATACGCAAAGTACAAGATTTCATTTCAACTCCAGGAATTACAGAAATTAAAAAAGACCCCACATCCAAACTCCAAAGCGAACTTAAATCAATTATTAATCATCCAAACTCCCTATTTTCAAAATCTGATAAATACAAACTCCTTCTCATGAACCCGAAATCACCTAGGCTCTACGGCTACATAAAAATTCACAAAAAAGAAAAACAAATACGTCCCGTTACCGCTTACGTTAATTCACCCGCACATAAAATATCTACGGAACTTAATGCAATTTTTAAAACTATTACTAATTTTTCTGACCCTCATGCTATTAAAAACTCTATCGAACTAACAAATCAATTACAAAACCTAACAATAGAAAATAATTGTAAACTGGTATCCTTTGACGTAACTAATATGTTTGCACAAATTCCCCCCGAAGATTGCGTTAAACTAATAACTGAACACTTAGATCAAAATAACGTTAACCCTATAGTAAAATCTGACTTTTTAGCTCTCCTTGACATAATACTAAAACATAACTACTTCTCTTTCAATAACAAATTTTACTGCCAAACAGAAGGTTTTAGCAATGGGCTCCCCGCTCAGCCCATTGCTAGCCGAAATATTCATGGATAACCTTACTAAAATAATACTAAATTCACCCCCAGGCAAAAAACATATTAATTTCTGGTATAGGTACGTCGACGATATCATTGCATGCTTTAAAGGAACAGACAGACAGATTAATCAATTCTTAAATTTTATTAACTCGATACACCCCTCAATAAATTTTACCGTAGAAACTGAGACTGAAAACTGCATTAACTTCTTAGATCTTTCACTTACAAGAATAAATAAAAAACTAAACTTTAATGTTTACAGAAAACCTACTTACACAGACTCCATAATCCCCATCCATTCCCGTCACCCTTACAAACAAAAAATAGCGAGTTTTAACTCAATGATACATAGAGCATTCAAACTGCCACTAAATCCTTTGCAATTAAAAAACGAAATTGATACTATTAAACAAATTGCCACTAACAATGGGTATACTGATTCACTAGTCAATCAATTAATCCACAAGTTCAAAATGAAAGAAATTAACCAATATTTATACCCAAAAATAAATTCTCCCGACAAAACCTCATTTAAACCACTAACCTATTTTGGAATGGTTAGTTTAAAAATTAAAAGAATCACCGAGAAATGCAACGTCAATGTGGTGTTTAAACCTTATAATAAATTAAGCAACTTAATACATAATCCTAAAAACAAAATTAATAATATGGAAAAATCAGGAATATATAAATTAACATGTCCAGATTGTAAAGGCGTATACATTGGTCAATCTGGTCGAAACTTTAATACAAGACTAAAAGAGCACGAGAGAGCATTCAAATTAAACCAAAATAAATCCACCTGCTCGAACCATTTGTTGGAAAATCGGCATAATTTCGGCACAGATGTACTTTCAGTGATTCATTTAGCGGATAAAGGCCGAAAAATGGATCTACTGGAAGCACTCGAAATACACAAAGCAAAAATTAATCCGGGAATTTCCGTGCTTAACGACCAGGTTGACATAATGTATTCGTCCCTGTTTGAAGCCCTGTAATATATAAGAAATGTAAAACCGTAATTTAATTTACTTATGTTTGAAAATGACCAGTGAATGGTCGAAACTAGTCACATAAATAAAATATAGTGGTATAAAAAAGTTAAAGTGTTTTATACCAATCTACAATCAAGATGTACCACGAAGTAAACGCCGCAAACATTAAACATTTAAATTTAATTTATTTATTAAATGAAATTTCAATTTTTCCTTTAACAATGCAATAAGTTAAATCTATTTTAATGAAATAGTGTTTATATGGCCAAGAGCATGCCGAAAACATGTGTCGCACTTAGGTGCTAGCCATTAGGATCATTGCGAAAATTAAATTTAATTTATTTATTAAATGAAATTTCCAGTTTTTCATTAACAATGCATAAAGTCAAATCTATTTCAATGAAATAGTGTTTATATGACCTATATCATGCCGAAAACATGAGTCGCACTTAGGTGCTAGCTATTAGGATCTTTGCGAAAATTAAATTAAATTTATTTATTTAATGAAATTTTTATTTTTTCATTAACAATGCATAAAGTCAAATCTATTTTATTAAAATAGTGTTTATATGACCAAAAGAATGCCGAAAACATGTGTCGCACTTAGGTGCTAGCTATTAGGATCATTGCTAAAATTAAATTAAATTTATTTATTACATGAAATTTCTATTTTTTCATTAACAATGCATAAAGTCAAATCCATTTTTATGAAATCGTGTGTATACAACCAAAAGCATGCCGAAAACATGTTTCGCACTTAGGTGCTAGCTATTAGGATCATTGCGAAAATTAATTTTAATTGTTTATTAAATGAAATTTCTATTTTTTCATTAACAATGCATAAAGTCAAATCTATTTTAAAGTAATCGTGTTTATATGACCAAAAGCATGCCGAAAACATGTGTCGCACTTAGGTGCTGGCCATTAGGATCATTGCGAAAATTAAATTTAATTTATTTATTCAATGAAATTTCAATTTTTTCATTACCAATGCATAAAGTCAAATCTATTTTAAAGTAATCGTGTTTATATGACCAAAAACATGCCGAAAACATGTGTCGCACTCAGGTGCTAGCTATTAGGATCATTGCGAAAATTAAATTAAATTCATTTATTAAATGAAATTTTAATTTTTTCATTAACAATGCATAAAATCAAATGTATTTTAAAGTAATCGTGTTTATATGACCAAAAACATGCCGAAAACATGTGTCGCACTCAGGTGCTAACTATTAGGATCATTGCGAAAATTAAATTAAATTCATTTATTAAATGAAATTTTAATTTTCTCATTAACAATGCATAAAATCAAATCTATTTTAAAGTAATCGTGTTTATATGACCAAAAGCATGCCGAAAACATGTGTCGCACTTAGGTGCTAGCTATTAGGATCATTGCGAAAATTAAATTAAATTCTTTTATTAAATGAAATATCATTTTTTTCATCAACAATGCATTAAGTCGAATCTATTTTAATGAAATAGTTTTTATTTAACCAAAAGAATGCCGTAAACAAGTGTCGCACTTAGGTGCTAGCTATTAGGATCATTGCGAAAATATAATTTTATTTATTTATTAAATGAAATTTCTATTTTTTTATTAACAATGCATAAAGTCAAATCCATTTCAATAAAATCGTGGTCATTTGACCAAAAGCATGCCAAAAACATGTGTCGCACTTGGGTGCTAGCTATTAGGATCTTTGCGAAAATTAAATTTAATTTATTTATTAAATGAAATTTCAATTTTTTCATTAACAATGCATTAAGTCAAATCTATTTTAATGAAATAGTGTTTATTTGACCAAAAGAATGCCGTAAACATGTGTCGCACTTAGGTGCTAGCTTTTAGGATCATTGCGAAAATTAAATTAAATTTATTAATTAATTGAAATTTCAATTTTTTCATTAACAATGCACAAAGTCAAATCTATTTTAATGAAATAGTGTTTATATGACCAAAAGCATGCCGAAAACATGTGTCGCACTTAGGTGCTAGCTATTAGGATCATTGCGAAAATTAAATTTAATTTATTTATTTAATGAAATTTCAATTTTTTCATCAACAATGCATTAAGTCAAATCTATTTTAATGAAATAGTTTTTATTTGACCAAAAGAATGCCGTAAACAAATGTCGCACTTAGGTGCTAGCTATTAGGATCATTGCGAAAATATAATTTTATTTATTTATTAAATGCAAATTTCTATTTTTTTATTAACAATGCATAAAGTCAAATCCATTTCAATAAAATCGTGGTCATTTGACCAAAAGCATGCCGAAAACATGTGTCGCACAGGTGCTAGCTATTAGGATCATTGCGAAAATTAAATTTAATTTATTTATTAAATGAAGTTTCAATTTTTTCATTAACAATGCATAAAGGCAAATCTATTTTAGTAAAATAGTGTTTATATGACCAAAATCATGCGGAAAACATGTGTCGCACTTAGGTGCTAGCCATTAGGATCATTGCAAAAATTAAATTCAATTTATTTACTAAATTAAATTTCTATTTTTGCATTAGCAATGCATAAAGTCAAATCTTTTCTGATTCAATCGTGTTTATATGACCAAAAGCATACCGAAAACATGTATCGCACTTAGGTGCTAGCTATTAGGATCATTGCGAAAATTAAATTTAATTTATTTATTAAATGAAACTTCAATTTTTTCATTAACAATGCATAAAGTCAAATCTATTTTAATGAAATCGTATTTATTTGACCAAAAGCATGCGGAAAACATGTGTCGCACTTAGGTGCTAGCCATTGGGATCATTGCGAAAATTAAATTTATTTTATTTATTTAATGAAATTTCAATTTTTTCATTAACAATGCGTAAAGTCAAATCTATTTTTATAAAATTGTGTTTATACGACCAAAAGCATGCCAAAAACATGTGTCGCACTTGGGTGCTAGCTATCAGGATCTTTGCGAAAATTAAATTAGTTTTATTTATTAAATGAAACTTCAATTTTTTCATTAACAATGCATAAAGTCAAATCCATTTTAATGAAATGGTGTTTATATGACCAGAAGAAAGCCGTAATCATGTGTCGCACTTAGGTGCTAGCTATTAGGATCTTTGCGAAAATTAAATTTAATTTATTTATTAAATGAAATTTCAATTTTTTCATTAACAATGCATAAAGTCAAATCTATTTTAATGAAATCGTGTTTATATGACCAAAAGGAATGCCGAAAACATGTGTCGCACTTAGGTGCTGGCTATTAGGATCATTGCGAAAATTAAATTTAATTTATTTATTAAATGAAATTTCAATTTTTGCATTAACAATGCATAAAGTCATATCTTTTTTAATGAAATAGTGTTTATATGACCAAAAGCATGCGGAAAACATGTGTCGCACTTGGGTGCTAGCTATCAGGATCTTTGCGAAAATTAAATTAGTTTTATTTATTAAATGAAACTTCAATTTTTTCATTAACAATGCATAAAGTCAAATCTATTTTAATGAAATCGTGTTTATATGACCAAAAGGCATGCCGAAAACATGTGTCGCACTTAAGTGCTAGCTATTAGGATCATTGCGAAAATAAAATTTAATTTATTTATTAAATGAAATTTCAATTTTTTCATTAACAAAGCATAAAGTCATACCTATTATAATAAAATAGTGTTTATATGACCAAAAGCATGCCGATAACATGTGTCGCACTTAGCTGCTAGCTGTTAGGATCATTGCTAAAATTAAATTAAATTTATTTATTACATGAAATTTCTATTTTTTCATTAACAATGCATAAAGTCAAATCCATTTTTATGAAATCGTGTGTATACAACCAAAAGCATGCCGAAAACATGTTTCGCACTTAGGTGTTAGCTATTAGGATCATTGCGAAAATTAATTTTAATTGTTTATTAAATGAAATTTCTATTTTTTCATTAACAATGCATAAAGTCAAATCTATTTTAATAGAACAGTGGTTATATGACCAAAAGCATGCCGAAAACGTGTGTGGCACTTAGGTGCTGGTTATTAGGATCATTGCGAAAACTAAATTTAATTTATTAATTCAATGAAATTTAAATTTTTTCATTAACAATGCATAAAGTCAAATCTATTTTTGTGAAATCGTGTTTATATGACTAAAAGCTTGCGGAAAACATGTGTCGCACTTAGGTGCTAGCTATCAGGATCATTGCGAAAATTAAATTAAATTAATTTATTATATGAAATTTCTATTTTTTCATTAACAATGCATAAAGTCAAATCTATTTTAATCAAATAGTGTTTATATGACCAAAAGCATGCCGAAAACATGTGTCGCACTTAGGTGCTAGCTATTAGGATCATTGCTAAAATTAAATTAAATTTATTTATTACATGAAATTTCTATTTTTTTATTAACAATGCATAAAGTCAAATCCAATTTTATGAAATCGTGTGTATACAACCAAAAGCATGCCGAAAACATGTTTCGCACTTAGGTGTTAGCTATTAGGATCATTGCGAAAATTAATTTTAATTGTTTATTAAATGAAATTTCTATTTTTTCATTAACAATGCATAAAGTCAAATCTATTTTAATAGAACAGTGTTTATATGACCAAAAGCATGCCGAAAACGTGTGTGGCACTTAGGTGCTGGTTATTAGGATCATTGCGAAAACTAAATTTAATTTATTAATTCAATGAAATTTAAATTTTTTCATTAACAATGCATAAAGTCAAATCTATTTTTGTGAAATCGTGTTTATATGACTAAAAGCTTGCGGAAAACATGTGTCGCACTTAGGTGCTACCTATCAGGATCATTGCGAAAATTAAATTAAATTAATTTATTATATGAAATTTCTATTTTTTCATTAACAATGCATAAAGTCAAATCTATTTTAATCAAATAGTGTTTATATGACCAAAAGCATGCCGAAAACATTTATCGCACTAAGGTGCTGGCCATTAGGATCATTGCGAGAATATAAATTTAATTTGTTTATTAAATGAAATTTAAATTTTTTCATTAAGAATGCATAAAGTCAAATCTATTTTAGTAAAATAGTGTTTATATGACTAAAAGCTTGCGGAAAACATGTGTCGCACTTAGGTGCTAGCTATCAGGATCATTGCGAAAATTAAATTAAATTAATTTATTATATGAAATTTCTATTTTTTCATTAACAATGCATAAAGTCAAATCTATTTTAATCAAATAGTGTTTATATGACCAAAAGCATGCCGAAAACATGTGTCGCACTTAGGTGCTAGCTATTAGGATCATTGCTAAAATTAAATTAAATTTATTTATTACATGAAATTTCTATTTTTTTATTAACAATGCATAAAGTCAAATCCAATTTTATGAAATCGTGTGTATACAACCAAAAGCATGCCGAAAACATGTTTCGCACTTAGGTGTTAGCTATTAGGATCATTGCGAAAATTAATTTTAATTGTTTATTAAATGAAATTTCTATTTTTTCATTAACAATGCATAAAGTCAAATCTATTTTAATAGAACAGTGTTTATATGACCAAAAGCATGCCGAAAACGTGTGTGGCACTTAGGTGCTGGTTATTAGGATCATTGCGAAAACTAAATTTAATTTATTAATTCAATGAAATTTAAATTTTTTCATTAACAATGCATAAAGTCAAATCTATTTTTGTGAAATCGTGTTTATATGACTAAAAGCTTGCGGAAAACATGTGTCGCACTTAGGTGCTACCTATCAGGATCATTGCGAAAATTAAATTAAATTAATTTATTATATGAAATTTCTATTTTTTCATTAACAATGCATAAAGTCAAATCTATTTTAATCAAATAGTGTTTATATGACCAAAAGCATGCCGAAAACATTTATCGCACTAAGGTGCTGGCCATTAGGATCATTGCGAGAATATAAATTTAATTTGTTTATTAAATGAAATTTAAATTTTTTCATTAAGAATGCATAAAGTCAAATCTATTTTAGTAAAATAGTGTTTATATGACCAAAAGCATGCTGAAAACATGTGTCGCACTTAGGTGCTAGCTATTAGAATCATTGCGAAAATTAAATTTAATTTATTTATTAAATGAAATTTCAATTTTTTCATTAACAATTCATAAAGTCAAATCTATTTTAAAAATAGGGTTTATATGGTCAAAAGCATGCCGAAAATATGTGTCGCACTTAGGTGCTGGCTATTAGGATCATTTCGAAAATTAAATTTAATTTAGTTTTTAAATGAAATTTCAATTTTTTCATTAACAATGCATAAAGTTAAATCTGTTTTAATGAAATCGTGTTTATATAACCAAAAGCATGCTGAAAACATGTGTCGCACTTAGGTGCTTGCTATTAGGATCATTGCGAAAATTAAATTTAATTTATTTATTAAATGAAATTTCAATTTTTTCATTAACAATGCATAAAGTCAAATTTATTTTCATGAAATGGTGTTTATATGACCAAAAGCATGCCGAAAACATGTGTCGCACTTAGGTGCTGGCCATTAGGATCATTGCGAAAATTAAATTTAATTTAATTTTGCGGTAAACACGTTTGTTTGATTTTCAAAATGTAATTTATTTAAACCACTACATATGTTTCGCCACACTGTGGCTTCTTCAGGTGAAGAAAATATACAAATAAAAAACACAGTACTTCTTAAATATTAAGTGATTGTAGTTGGCGGGGGAGTGAACATTTTTAAGAGGGGGGAGTTTGATAAATCTGTCTGTTCGTTGAGTAGATGGCCGGTTTGAAAATGTCTATTAATTTCCAAATTTTCTAATAAATTTAGTTTTTGTCCTTTTCTTTCGGTGTGTAAAATCTCGAAGTTCGGGTTAAATGAATGCTTCTCTTCCAGAAGGTGGTTTGCATATGTGGATGTGCTTTTTTGATTGATAAAGCATTTCCGGTGTTCTTCAATTCGGTCTTCAAAGGTTCGTCCGGTTTGGCCAACGTAATATTTAGGGCAGTTCATACATCTTAATAAATACACTCCACTGTGTTTATTTTTAACTGTTTTGTCTTTGTTGTTTTTAATTATTTTTGATAGGCTATTTTTGGTTTTAAATGAAATGTTGAAATTTAGTTTTTTAAGATTTTTTGCTATTTTTTCACTTAGAGGTCCTTTGAATGTTATTGAAGAGAAATTGGTTTTTGTTTCTGATTGGTCGGGCATTATTAAGTTTTTAATTATATTGTTTTGTTTTTGTTGTAGTAATTTGTTGATAGTTGTTATGTTGTACCCGTTTTGTATTGCTATGTGGTATATTATATTTAATTCTTTTTGGTAATTTATAGTCGACATTGGAATGGAAACAAGTCGATGTGTCATTGATCGGTATGCTGCTAACTTGTGTTGTATTGGATGAAATGATTTGTTATTTATTGTACTATCTGTGTGTGTAGGTTTGTGATAAATTGCAAAGTCATGTTTGTTTTCAATATTTGTGATAGTGAGGTCTAAAAAGTTGATTGATTTATTTATTTCAGTTTCCATTGTGAATTTAATTTTGTTATGTTGTTGATTTATGTTTTTTTAAAAAAGTGTTTAATTGTCTATTTGTGCCTGTGAATGTTATTAGTACATCATCGACATATCTCCACCAGTAGGTACAATATTTAAAAAATGGTAATTCGGATATTTTACTTTCGAGGTGATCCATGAATAATTCGGCTATTAGGGGGCTTAGGGGATTTCCCATTGCCAGACCTTCGGTTTGTGTAAAGAGCTCGTTATTGAATTATGAATTATGAACTTAATATTTAAGAAGTACTGTGTTTTTTATTTGTATATTTTCTTCACCTGAAGAAGCCACAGTGTGGCGAAACATATGTAGTGGTTTAAATAAATTACATTTTGAAAATCAAACAAACGTGTTTACCGCAAAATTAAATATGGATTTTCAACTCCTGACTGCCTCAACAATCAATCAATTAAATTTAATTTATTTATTAAATAAAATTTCAATTTTTTCATTAACAATGCATAAAGTCGAATCTATTTTATTAAAATAGTGTTTATATGACCAAAAACATGCCGAAAACATGTGTCGCACTCAGGTGCTAGCTATTAGGATCATTGCGAAAATTAAATTAAATTCATTTATTAAATGAAATTTTAATTTTTTCATTAACAATGCATAAAATCAAATCTATTTTAAAGTAATCGTGTTTATATGACCAAAAGCATGCCGAAAACATGTGTCGCACTTAGGTGCTAGCTATTAGGATCATTGCGAAAATATAATTTTATTTATTTATTAAATGAAATTTCTATTTTTTTATTAACAATGCATAAAGTCAAATCCATTTCAATAAAATCGTGGTCATTTGACCAAAAGCATGCCAAAAACATGTGTCGCACTTGGGTGCTAGCTATTAGGATCTTTGCGAAAATTAAATTTAATTTATTTATTAAATGAAATTTCAATTTTTCCATTAACAAAGCATTAAGTCAAATCTATTTTAATGAAATAGTGTTTATTTGACCAAAAGAATGCCGTAAACATGTGTCAAACTTAGGTGCTAGCTTTTAGGATCATTGCGAAAATTAAATTAAATTTATTATTTAATTGAAATTTCAATTTTTTCATTAACAATGCACAAAGTCAAATCTATTTTAATGAAATAGTGTTTATATGACCAAAAGCATGCCGAAAACATGTGTCGCACTTAGGTGCTAGCTTTTAGGATCATTGCGAAAATTAAATTTAATTTATTTATTAAATGAAATTTCAATTTTTTCATCAACAATGCATTAAGTCAAATCTATTTTAATGAAATAGTTTTTATTTGACCAAAAGAATGCCGTAAACATGTTTCGCACTTAGGTGCTAGCTATTAGGATCATTGCGAAAATATAATTTTATTTATTTATTAAATGAAATTTCTATTTTTTTATTAACAATTCATAAAGTCAAATCTATTTTAATGAAATAGTGTTTATATGACCAGAAGAAAGCCGTAATCATGTGTCGCACTTAGGTGCTAGCTATTAGGATCATTGCGAAAATTAAATTTAATTTATTAATTAAATGAGATTTTAATTTTTTCATTAACAATGCATCAAGTCAAATCTATTTTAATGAAATAGTGTTTATAAGACCTAAAGCATGCCGAAAATATGTGTCGCACTCAGGTGCTAGCCATTAGGATCATTGCGAAAATTAAATTAAATTTATTATTTAAATGAAATTTTAATTTTTTCATAAACAATGCATAAAGTCAAATATATTTTAATGAAATAGTGTTTATATGACCAAAAGCATGCCATAAACATGTGTCGCACTTAGGTGCTAGCCATTAGGATCTTTGCGAAAATTAAATTTAATTTATTAATTAAATGAAATTTTTATTTTTTCATTAACAATGCATAAATTCAAATCTATTTTAATGAAATCGTGTTTATATGACCAAAAGCATGCGGAAAACATGGGTCGCACTGAAGCGCTGGCTATTAGGATCATTGCGAAAATTAAATTTAATTTTTTCATTAAATGAAATTTCCATTTTTTCATTAAGAAAGCATAAAGTCAAATATATTTTAATAAAATCGTGTTTATATGACCAAAAGTATGCCGAAAACATGTGTCGCACTTAGGTGCTAGCCATTAGGATCATTGCGAAAATAATATTTAATTTATTTATTAAATGAAATTTAAATTTTTTGATTAACAATGCATAAAGTCAAATCCATTTTAATAAAATTGTGTTTATATGACCAAAAGCAAGCCGAAAACACGTGTCGGACTTAGGTGCTAGCCATTAGGATCATTGCGAAAATTAAATTTAATTTATTTATTAAATGAAATTTCAATTTTTTCATTAACAATGCATAAAGTCGAATCTATTTTATTAAAATAGTGTTTAAATGACCAAAAGCATGCCGAAAACATGTGTCGCACTTAGGTGCTAGCCATTAGGATCATTGCGAAAATTAACTTTAATTTATTTATTAAATGAAATTTCAATTTTTTCATTAACAATGCATAAAGTCGAATCTATTTTAATAAAATAGTGTTTATACGACCAAAAGCATGCCGAAAACATGTGTCGCACTCAGGTGCTAGCTATTAGGATCATTGCGAAATTTAAATTAAATTCATTTATTAAATGAAATTTAAATTTTTTCATCAACAATGGATAAAGTCGAATTTATTTGATTAAAATCGTGTTTATACGACCATAAGCATGCCGAGAACATGTGTCGCACTTAGGTGCTAGCTATTAGGATCATTGCGAAAATAAAATTTATCTTATTTATTAAATGAAATTTCTATTTTTTAATTAACAATGCATAAAGTCAAATTGATTTCAATAAAATCGTGTTCATTTGACCAAAAGCATGCCGAAAACATGTGTCGCACTTAGGTGCTAGCTATCAGGATCATTGCGAAAATTAAATTAAATTCATTTATTAAATGTAATTTCAATTTTTTCATCAACAATGTATAAAGTCGAATTTATTTGATTAAAATCGTGTTTATACGACCATAAGCATGCCGAAAACATGTGTCGCACTTAGGTGCTAGCTATTAGGATCATTGCGAAAATAAAATTTATCTTATTTATTAAATGAAATTTCTATTTTTTTATTAACAATGCGTAAAGTCAAATTGATTTCAATAAAATCGTGTTCATTTGACCAAAAGCATGCCGAAAACATGTGTCGCACTTGGGTGCTAGCTGTTAGGATCTTTGCGAAAATTAAATTAAATTTATTTATTAAATGAAATTTCAATTTTTTCATTAACAATGCATTAAGTCAAATCTATTTTAATAAAATAGTGTTTATTTGACCGAAAGAATGCCATAAACATGTGTCGCACTTAGGTACTAGCTATTAGGATCATTGAGAAAATTAAATTTAATTTATTTATTAAATGAAATTTCAATTTTTTCATTAACAATGCATAAAGTCAAATCTATTTTAATGAACTGGTGTTTATATGACCAGAAGAAAGCCGTAAACATGTGTCGCACTTAGGTGCTAGCTATTAGGATCTTTGCGAAAATTAAATTTAATTTATTTATTAAATGAAATTTCAATTTTTTCATTAACAAAGCATAAAGTCATACCTATTTTAATAAAATAGTGTTTATATGACCAAAAGCATGCCGAAAACATGTGTCGCACTTAGCTGCTAGCTGTTAGGATCATTGAGAAAATTAAAATTAATTTATTTATTGAATGAAAATTCAATTTTTTTATTAACAATGCATAAAGTCTAATCTATTTTAATCAAATAGTGTTTATATGACCAAAAGCATGCCGAAAACATGTGTCGCACTTAGGTGCTAGCTATTAGGATCATTGCAAAAATTAAATTTAATTTATTTATTAAATAAAATTTCAATTGTTTCATTAACAATGCATAAAGTCAAATATATTTTAATAATATAGTGTTTATATGACCAAAAGACATGCCGAAAACATGTGTCGCAATTACGTGCTAGCTATTAGGATCATTGCGAAAATAAAATTTAATTTATTTATTAAATGAAATTACAATTTTTTCATTAACAAAGCATAAAGTAATATCTATTTTAATAAAATAGTGTTTATATGACCAAAAGCATGCCGAAAACATGTGTCGCACTTAGCTGCTAGCTGTTAGGATCATTGAGAAAATTAAAATTAATTTATTTATTGAATGAAATTTCAATTTTTTTATTAACAATGCATAAAGTCAAATCTATTTTAATAAAATAGTGTTTATATGACCAAAAGCATGCCGAAAACATGTGTCGCACTTAGGTGCTAGCTATTAGGATCATTGCGAAAATTAAATTTAATTTATTTATTAAATGAAATTTCAATTTTTTCATTAACAATGCATAAAGTCAAATCTATTTTAATAAAATTGTGTTTATATGACCAAAAGCGTGCCGAAAACATGTCTCGCACTCAGCTGCTAGCGATTAGGATCATTGCGAAAATTAAATTTAATTTATTTATTAAATGAAATTTCTATTTTTTTATTAACAACGCATAAAGTTAAATCTATTTTAATAAAATAGTATTTATATGACCAAAAGCATGCCGAAAACATGTGTCGCACTCAGGTGCTAGCTATTGGGATCATTGCAAAAATTAAATTAAATTTATTTATAAAATGAAATTTCAATTTCAATTCAATTTCAATGCTAGCTATTAGGATCATTGCAAAAATTAAATTTAATTTATTTATTAAATGAAATTTCAATTTTTTCATTAACAATGCATAAAGTCAAATATATTTTAATAATATAGTGTTTATATGACCAAAAGACATGCCGAAAACATGTGTCGCAATTACGTGCTAGCTATTAGGATCATTGCGAAAATAAAATTTAATTTATTTATTAAATGAAATTTCAATTTTTTCATTAACAAAGCATAAAGTAATATCTATTTTAATAAAATAGTGTTTATATGACCAAAAGCATGCCGAAAACATGTGTCGCACTTAGCTGCTAGCTGTTAGGATCATTGAGAAAATTAAAATTAATTTATTTATTGAATGAAATTTCAATTTTTTTATTAACAATGCATAAAGTCAAATCTATTTTATTAAAATAGTGTTTATATGACCAAAAGCATGCCGAAAACATGTGTCGCACTTAGGTGCTAGCTATTAGGATCATTGCGAAAATTAAATTTAATTTATTTATTAAATGAAATTTCAATTTTTTCATTAACAATGCATAAAGTCAAATCTATTTTAATAAAATTGTGTTTATATGACCAAAAGCGTGCCGAAAACATGTCTCGCACTCAGCTGCTAGCGATTAGGATCATTGCGAAAATTAAATTTAATTTATTTATTAAATGAAATTTCTATTTTTTTATTAACAACGCATAAAGTTAAATCTATTTTAATAAAATAGTATTTATATAACCAAAAGCATGCCGAAAACATGTGTCGCACTCAGGTGCTAGCTATTGGGATCATTGCAAAAATTAAATTAAATTTATTTATAAAATGAAATTTCAATTTTTTCATTAACAATGCATAAAGTCAAATCCATTTTAATAAAATAGTGTTTATATGACCAAAAGCATGCCGAAAACATGTGTCGCACTCAGGTGCTAGCAATTAGGATCTTTGCGAAAATTAAATTTAATTTTTTTATTATATGAAATTTGTATTTTTTCTTTAAAAATGCATAAAGTCAAATCCATTTTCATGAAATTGTGTGTGTGCAACCAAATTCATGCCGAAAACATGTGTCGCACTTAGGTACTAGCTGTTAGGATCATTGCGAAAATTAAATTTAATTTATTTTTTAAAAGAAATTTCTATTTTTTTCATTAACAATGGATAAAGTCAATTCTATTTTAAATAAATCGTGTTTATATAAGCAAATACATGCCGAAAACATGAGTCGCACTTATGTGCTAGCTATTAGGATCATTGCGAAAATTAATTTTAATTTATTTATATGAAATTTCAGTTTTTTCATTAACAATGCATAAAGCCAAATCTATTTTAATGGAACATTGTTTATATGCCCGAAAGCATGCCGAAAACGTGTGTGGCACTCAGGTGCCAGCCATAAGGATCTTTGCGAAAATTAAATTTAATTTATTTATTTAATGAAATTTCAAATTTTTCATTAACAATGAACAAAGTCTAATCTATTTTATTAAAAGCGTGTTTATACGACCAAAAGCATGCGGAAAACATGTGTCGCACTTAGGTGCTAGCTATTAGGATCATTGCGAAAACTAAATTTAATTTATTTATTAAATGAAGTTTCAATTTTTTCATTAACAACGCATAATGTCAAATCTATTTTAATGAAATCGTGTTTATATGACCAAAAGCATGCCGAAAAAACGTGTCGCACTTAGGTGCTCGCTATCAGGATCATTGCGAAAATTAAATTTAATTTATTTATTAAATGAAGTTTCAATTTTTCCATCAACAATGCATAAAGTCAAATCAATTTTAATGAAATCGTGTTTATATGACCAGAAGCATGCCGAAAACATGTGTCGCACTTAGGTGCTAGCAATCAGGATCATTGCGAAAATTAAATTTAATTTATTTATTAAATGAAGTTTCAATTTTTTCATTACCAATGCATAAAGTCAAATCTATTTTAATGAAATTGTGTTTATATGACCAAAAGCATGCGGAAAACATGTGTCGCACTTAGGTGCTAGCTATTAGGATCATTGCGAAAATTAAATTTAATTTATTTATTAAATGAAATTTCAATTTTTTCATTAATAATGCATTAAGTCAAATCTATTTTAATGAAATAGTGTTTATTTGACCAAAAGAATGCCGTAAACATGTGTCGCACTTAGGTGCTAGCTATTAGGATCATTGCGAAAATTAAATTTAATTTATTTATTAAATGAAATTTCAATTTTTTCATTAACAATGCATAAAGTCAAATCTATTTTAATGAAATGGTGTTTTAATGACCAGAAGAAAGCCGTAATCATGTGTCGCACTTAGGTGCTAGCTATTAGGATCTTTGCGAAAATTAAATTTAATTTATTTATTAAATGAAATTTCAATTTTTTCATTAACAATGCATAAAGTCAAATCTATTTTAATAAAACCGTATTTATATGACCAAAATCATGCCGAAAACATGTGTCGCACTTGGGTGCTAGCTATCAGGATCATTGCGACAATTAAATTTAATTTATTTATTAAATGAAGTTTCATTTTTTTCATTAAGAATGCATAAAGTCAAATCTATTTTATTGAAATCGTGTTTAAATGACCAAAAGCATGCCGAAAACATGTGTCGCACTTAGGTGCTATCTATCAAGATCATTGCGAAAATTAAATTTAATTTATTTATTAAATGAAGTTTCAATTTTTCCATCAACAATGCATAAAGTCAAATCAATTTTAATGAAATCGTGTTTATATGACCAGAAGCATGCCGAAAACATGTGTCGCACTTAGGTGCTAGCAATCAGGATCATTGCGAAAATTAAATTTAATTTATTTATTAAATGAAGTTTCAATTTTTTCATTACCAATGCATAAAGTCAAATCTATTTTAATGAAATTGTGTTTATATGACCAGAAGCATGCGGAAAACATGTGTCGCACTCAGGTGCTGGCTATTAGGATTATTGCGAAAATTAAATTTAATTTATTTATTAAATGAAGTTTCAATTTTTTCATTAACAATGCATAAAGTCAAATCTATTTTAATGAAATCGTGTTTATATGACCAAAAGCATGCCGAAAACATGTGTCGCACTTAGGTGCTAGCTATCAGGATCATTGCGAAAATTAAATTTAATTTATTTATTAAATGAAGTCTCAATGTTTTCATTAACAATGCATAAAGTCAAATCTATTTTAATAAAACCGTATTTATATGACCAAAATCATGCCGAAAACATCTGTCGCACTTGGGTGCTAGCTATCAGGATCATTGCGAAAATTAAATTTAATTTATTTATTAAATGAAGTTTCAATTTTTTCATTAAGAATGCATAAAGTCAAATCTATTTTATTGAAATCGTGTTTAAATGACCAAAAGCATGCCGAAAACATGTGTCGCACTTAGGTGCTATCTATCAAGATCATTGCGAAAATTAAATTTAATTTATTTATTAAATGAAGTTTCAATTTTTTCATTAACAATGCATAAAGTCGAATCTATTTTAATAAAATAGTGTTTAAATGACCAAAAGCATGCCGAAAACATGTGTCGCACTTAGGTGCTAGCCATAAGGATCATTGCGAAAATTAAATTTAATTTATTTATTAAATGAAATTTCAATTTTTTCATTAACAATGCATAAAGTCGAATCTATTTTATTAAAATAGTGTTTATATGACCAAAAGCATGCCGAAAACATGTGTCGCACTCAGGTGCTGGCAATTGGGATCATTGCGAAAATTAAATTAAATTCATTTATTAAATTAAATTTCAATTTTTTAATTAACAATGAATGAAGTCAAATCCATTTTAATGTAATCGTGTTTATATGACCAAAAGCATGCCGAAAACATGTGTCGCACTCAGGTGCTAGCTATTAGGATCATTGCGAAAATTAAATTAAATTCATTTATTAAATGAATTTAAATTTTTTCATCAACAATGGATAAAGTCGAATTTATTTGATTAAAATCGTGTTTATACGACCATAAGCATGCCGAAAACATGTGTCGCACTTAGGTGCTAGCTATTAGGATCATTGCGAAAATAAAATTTATCTTATTTATTAAATGAAATTTCTATTTTGTAATTAACAATGCATAAAGTCAAATTGATTTCAATAAAATCGTGTTCATTTGACCAAAAGCATGCTGAAAACATGTGTCGCACTTGGGTGCAAGCTATTAGGATCTTTGCAAAAATTAAATTTAATTTATTTATTAAATGAAATTTCAATTTTTTCATTAACAATGGTTTAAGTCAAATCTATTTTAATGAAATAGTGTTTATTTGACCGAAAGAATGCCGTAAACATGTGTCGTATTTAGGTGCTAGCTATTAGGATCATTGCGAAAATTAAATTTAATTTATTTATTAAATGAAATTTCAATTTTTTAATTAACAATGCATAAAGTCAAATTGATTTCAAAAAAATCGTGTTCATTTGACCAAAAGCATGCTGAAAACATGTGTGGCACTTGGGTGCAAGCTATTAGGATCTTTGCAAAAATTAAATTTAATTTATTTATTAAATGAAATTTCAATTTTTTCATTAACAATGCTTTAAGTCAAATCTATTTTAATGAAATAGTGTTTATTTGACCGAAAGAATGCCGTAAACATGTGTCGTACTTAGGTGCTAGCTATTGGGATCTTTGCGAAAATTAAATTAAATTTATTTATTAAATGAAATTTCAATTTTTTCATTAACAATGCATAAAGTCAAATCTATTTTAATGAAATCGTGTTTATATGACCAAAAGGCATGCCGAAAACATGTGTCGCACTTAAGTGCTAGCTATTAGGATCATTGCGAAAATAAAATTTAATTTATTTATAAAAGGAAATTTCAATTTTTTCATTAACAAAGCATAAAGTCATACCTATTTTAATAAAATGGTGTTTATATGACCAAAAGCATGCCGATAACATGTGTCGCACTTAGGTGCTAGCTATTAGGATCATTGCGAAAATTAATTTTAATGGTTTATTAAATGAAATTTCTATTTTTTCATTAACAATGCATAAAGTCAAATCTATTTTAATAGAACAGTGTTTATATGACCGAAAGCATGCCGAAAACGTGTGTGGCACTTAGGTGCTGGTTATTAGGATCATTGCGAAAATTTAATTAAATTTATTTATTAAATGAAATTTCAATTTTTTCATTAACAATGCATAAAGTCAAATCAATTTTAGTGAAATAGTGTTTATATGACCAAAAGCATGCCGAAAACATGTGTCGCACTTAGGTGCTCGCTATCAGGATCATTGCGAAATATAAATTTAATTTATTTATTAAATGAAGTTTCAATTTTTTCATTAACAACGCATAAAGTCAAATCTATTTTAATAAAATCGTGTTTATATGACCAAAAGCATGCCGAAAACATGTGTCGCACTTAGGTGCTCGCTATCAGGATCATTGCGAAAATTAAATTAAATTTATTTATTAAATGAAGTTTCAATTTTTTCATTAACAATGCATAAAGTCAAATCTATTTTAATAAAATCGTGTTTATATGACCAAAAGGCATGCCGAAAACATGTGTCGCACTTAAGTGCTAGCTATTAGGATCATTGCGAAAATAAAATTTAATTTATTTATTAAATGAAATTTCAATTTTTTCATTAACAAAGCATAAAGTCATATCTATTTTAATAAAATAGTGTTTATATGACCAAAAGTATGCCGAAAACATGTGTCGCACTTGGGTGCTAGCTATTAGGATCTTTGCGAAAATTAAAATAAATTTATTTATTAAATGAAATTTCAATTTTTTTCATTAATAATGCATTAAGTCAAATCTATTTTAAAGAAATAGTGTTTATTTGCCCAAAAGAATGCCGTAAACATGTGTCGCACTTAGGTGCTAGCTATTAGGATCATTGCGAAAATTAAATTTAATTTATTTATTAAATGAAATTTCAATTTTTTCATTAACAATGCATAAAGTCAAATCTATTTTAATGAAATGGTATTTATATGACCAGAAGAAAGCCGTAATCATGTGTCGCACTTAGGTGCTAGCTATTAGAATCTTTGCGAAAATTAAATTTAATTTATTTATTAAATGAAATTTCAATTTTTCCATTAACAATGCATAAAGTCAAATCAATTTTAATGAAATCGTGCTTATATGACCAAAAGTATGCCGAAAACATGTGTCGCACTTGGGTGCTAGCTATTAGGATCTTTGCGAAAATTAAAATAAATTTATTTATTAAATGAAATTTCAATTTTTTCATTAATAATGCATTAAGTCAAATCTATTTTAAAGAAATAGTGTTTATTTGCCCAAAAGAATGCCGTAAACATGTGTCGCACTTAGGTGCTAGCTATCAGGATCATTGCGAAAATTAAATTTAATTTATTTATTAAATGAAGTTTCAATTTTTTCATTACCAATGCATAAAGTCAAATCTATTTTAATGTAATTGTGTTTATATGACCAAAAGCATGCGGAAAACATGTGTCGCACTCAGGTGCTGGCTATTAGGATCATTGCGAAAATTTAATTTAATTTATTTATTAAATGAAATTTCAATTTTTTCATTAACAATTCATAAAATCAAATCTATTTTATTGAAATAGTGTTTATATGACCAAAAGCATGCCGAAAAAATGTGTCGCACTTAGGTGCAAGCTATTAGGATCATTGCGAAAATTAAATTTAATTTATTTATTAAATGAAATTTCAATTTTTTCATTAGCAATGCTAAAGTCAAATCTATTTTAATGAAATAGTGTTTATATGACCAAAAGAATGCCGTAAACATGTGTCGCACTTAGGTGGTAGCTATTAGGATCATTGCGAAAATTAAATTTAATTTATTTATTAAATGAAATTTCAATTTCTTCATTAACAATGAGTAAAGTCAAATCTATTTTAATGAAACAGTGTTTATATGACCAAAAGAATGCCGTAAACATGTGTCGCACTTAGGTGGTAGCTATTAGGATCATTGCGAAATTTAAATTTAATTTATTTATTAATTGAAATTTCAATTTTTTCATTAACAATGAATAAAGTCAATTCTATTTTAATGAAACAGTGTTTATATGACCAAAAGTATGCCGAAAACATGTGTCGCACTTGGGTGCTAGCTATAAGGATCTTTGCGAAAATTAAAATAAATTTATTTATTAAATGAAATTTCAATTTTTTCATTAACAATGCATTAAGTCAAATCTATTTTAAAGAAATAGTGTTTATTTGCCCAAAAGAATGCCGTAAACATGTGTCGCACTTAGGTGGTAGCTATTAGGATCATTGCGAAATTTAAATTTAATTTATTTATTAAATGAAATTTCAATTTTTTCATTAACAAAGCATAAAGTCATATCTATTTTAATAAAATAGTGATTATATGACCAAAAGTATGCCGAAAACATGTGTCGCACTTGGGTGCTAGCTATTAGGATATTTGCGAAAATTAAAATAAATTTATTTATTAAATGAAATTTCAATTTTTTCATTAATAATGCATTAAGTCAAATCTATTTTAAAGAAATAGTGTTTATTTGCCCAAAAGAATGCCGTAAACATGTGTCGCACTTAGGTGCTAGCTATCAGGATCATTGCGAAAATTAAATTTAATTTATTTATTAAATGAAGTTTCAATTTTTTCATTACCAATGCATAAAGTCAAATCTATTTTAATGAAATTGTGTTTATATGACCAAAAGCATGCGGAAAACATGTGTCGCACTCAGGTGCTGGCTATTAGGATCATTGCGAAAATTTAATTTAATTTATTTATTAAATGAAATTTCAATTTTTTCATTAACAATTCATAAAATCAAATCTATTTTATTGAAATAGTGTTTATATGACCAAAAGCATGCCGAAAAAATGTGTCGCACTTAGGTGCAAGCTATTAGGATCATTGCGAAAATTAAATTTAATTTATTTATTAAATGAAATTTCAATTTTTTCATTAACAATGCTAAAGTCAAATCAATTTAATGAAATAGTGTTTATATGACCAAAAGAATGCCGTAAACATGTGTCGCACTTAGGTGGTAGCTATTAGGATCATTGCGAAAATTAAATTTAATTTATTTATTAAATGAAATTTCAATTTCTTCATTAAAAATGAGTAAAGTCAAATCTATTTTAATGAAACAGTGTTTATATGACCAAAAGAATGCCGTAAACATGTGTCGCACTTAGGTGGTAGCTATTAGGATCATTGCGAAATTTAAATATAATTTATTTATTAATTGAAATGTCAATTTTTTCATTAACAATGAATAAAGTCAAATCTATTTTAATGAAACAGTGTTTATATGACCAAAAGAATGCCGTAAACATGTGTCGCACTTAGGTGCCAGCTATTAGGATCTTTGCGAAAATTAGATTTTATTTATTTATTAAATGAAATTTCAATTTTTTCATTAACAATGCATAAAGTCAAATCTATTTTAATGATATCGTGTTTATTTGACCAAAAGCAAGCCGAAAACAGGTGTCGCACTTAGGTGCTATCCATTAGGATCATTGCAAAAATTAAATTTAATTTATCAATTAAATGAATTTTTAATTTTTTCATTAACAATGCATAAAGTCAAATCTATTTTAATAAAATAGTGTTTATTTGACCAAGAGAATGCCGAAAACATGTGTCGCACTTAGGTGCTAGCCATTAGGATCTTTGCGAAAATTAAATTTAATTTATTTATTAAATGAAATTTCACTTTTTTCATTTACAATGCATAAAGTCAAATCTATTTTAATGAAACAGTGTTTATATGACCAAAAGAATGCCGCAAACATGTGTCGCACTTAGGTGGTAGCTATTAGGATCATTGCGAAAATTTAATTTAATTTATTTATAAAATGAAATTTCAATTTTTTCATTAACAATTCATAAAGTCAAATCTATTTTATTGAAATAGTGTTTATATGACCAAAAGCATGCCGAAAATATGTGTCGCACTTAGGTGCTAGCTATTAGGATCTTTGCGAAAATTAAATTAAATTTATTTATTAAATGAAATTTCAATTTTTTCATTAACAATGAATAAAGTCAAATCTATTTTAATGAAATAGTGTTTATATGACCAAAAGAATGCCGTAAACATGTGTCGCACTTAGGTGGTGGCTATTAGGATCATTGCGAAAATTAAATTTTATTTATTTATTAAATGAAATTTCAATTTTTTCATTAACAATGAGTAAAGTCAAATCTATTTTAATGAAACATGTGTTTATATGACCAAAAGCATGCCGAAAACATGTGTCGCACTTAGGTGCTAGCTATTAGGATCTTTGCGAAAATTAAATTTAATTTATTTATTAAATGAAATTTCAATTTTTTCATTAGCAATGCTAAAGTCAAATCTATTTTAATGAAATAGTGTTTATATGACCAAAAGAATGCTGTAAACATGTGTCGCACTTAGGTGGTAGCTGTTAGGATCATTGCGAAAATTAAATTTAATTTATTTATTAAATGAAATTTCAATTTTTTCATTAACAATGCATAAAGTCAAATCTATTTTAATGAAACAGTGTTTATATGACCAAAAGAATGCCGTAAACATGTGTCGCACTTAGGTGCCAGCCATTAGGATCTTTGCGAAAATTAGATTTTATTTATTAATTAAATGAAATTTCAAATTTTTCATTAACAATGCATAAAGTCAAATCTATTTTAATGAAATCGTATTTATATGACCAAAAGCAAGCCGAAAACATGTGTCGCACTTAGGTGCTAGCTGTTAGGATCATTGCGAAAATTAAATATAATTTATTTATTATATAAAATTTCAATTTTTTCATCAACAACACATAAAGTCCAGTTTATTTGATTAAAATCGTGTTTATACGACCAAAAGCATGCCGAAATCATGTGTCGCACTTAGGTGCTGGCTTTTAGGAACATTGCGAAAATTAAATTAAATTTATTTATTAAATGAAGTGTTAATTTTTTCATTAACAATGCATAAAGTCAAATCTATTTTAATGAAATATTGTTTATATGACCAAAAGCATGCCGAAAACATGTGTGGCACTTAGGTGCTAGCTATTAGGATCATTGCGAAAATTAAATTTAATTTATTTATTAAATGAAATTTCCATTTTTTCATTAACAATACATAAAGTCAATTTTTTTAAATAAAATATTGTTTATATGACCAAAAGCATGCCGAAAACATGTGTGGCACTTAGGTGCTAGCTATTAGGATCATTGCGAAAATTAAATTTAATTTATTTATTAAATGAAATTTCAATTTTTTCAGTAACAATGGATAAAGTCAAATCTCTTTTAATGTAATATTGTTTATATGACCAAAAGCATGCCGAAAACATGAGGTGCTAGCCATTAGGATCATTGCGAAAATTAAATTAAATTTATTTATTAAATGAAATTTAAATTTTTTCATTAACAATGCATAAAGTCAATTTTTTTTAATGAAATATTGTTTATTTGACCAAAAGCATGCCGAAAACATGTGTGGCACTTAGGTGCTAGCTATTAGGATCATTGCGAAAATTAAATTAAATTTATTTATTAAATGAAATTTCAATTTTTTCATCAACAATGCATAAAGTCGAATTTATTTGAATAAAATCGTCTTTATTCGACCATAAGCATGCCGAAAACATGTGTCGCACTTAGGTGCTGGCTATTAGGATCATTGCGAAAATTAAATTTAATTTATTAATTAAATGAAATTTCAATTTTTTCATTAACAATGCTTAAAGTCAGACCTAGTTTAATAAAATATTGTTTATATGAACGAAAGCATGACGAAAACATGTGTCGCACTTAGGTGCTAGCTATCAGGATCATTGCGAAAATTTAATTTAATTTATTTATTAAATGAAATTTCAATTTCTTCATCAACAATGCATAAAGTCGAATTAATTTGAATAAAATCGTCTTTATACGACCATAAGCATGCCGAAAACATGTGTCGCACTTAGGTGCTAGCTATTAGGATCATTTCGAAAATTAAATTTAATTTATTTATTAAATGAAATTTAAATTTTTCCATTAACAATGCATAAAGTCAAATCTATTTTAATAAAATAGTGTTTATATGACCAAAAGCATGCCGAAAACATGTGTCGCACTTAGGTGCTAGCTGTTAGGATCATTGCGAAAATTAAATTTAATTTATTTATTAAATGAAATTTCAATTTTTTCATAAACAATGCATAAAGTCAAATCTATTTTAATGAAATAGTGCTTATTTGACCAAAAGAATGCCGAAAACATGTGTCGCACTTAGGTGCTAGCTATTAGGATCATTGCGAAAATTAAATTTAATTTATTTATTAAATGAAATTTCAATTTTTTCATTAGCAATGCCAAAGTCAAATCTATTTTAATGAAATAGTGTTTATATGACCAAAAGAATGCCGTAAACATGTGTCGCACTTAGGTGGTAGCTATTAGGATCATTGCGAAAATTAAATTTAATTTATTTATTAAATGAAATTTCTATTTCTTCATTAACAAAGAGTAAAGTCAAATCTATTTTAATGAAACAGTGTTTATATGACCAAAAGAATGCCGTAAACATGTGTCGCACTTAGGTGGTAGCTATTAGGATCATTGCGAAATGTAAATTTTATTTATTTATTAATTGAAATTTCAATTTTTTCATTAACAATGAATAAAGTCAAATCTATTTTAATGAAACAGTGTTTATATGACCAAAAGAATGCCGTAAACATGTGTCGCACTTAGGTGCCAGCTATTAGGATCTTTGCGAAAATTAGATTTTATTTATTTATTAAATGAAATTTCAATTTTTTCATTAACAATGCATAAAGTCAAATCTATTTTAATGATATCGTGTTTATTTGACCAAAAGCAAGCCGAAAACATGAGTCGCACTTAGGTGCTATCCATTAGGATCATTGCAAAAATTAAATTTAATTTATCAATTAAATGAATTTTTAATTTTTTCATTAACAATGCATAAAGTCAAATCTATTTTAATGAAATAGTGTTTATATGACCAAGAGAATGCCGAAAACATGTGTCGCACTTAGGTGCTAGCCATTAGGAACTTTGCGAAAATTAAATTTAATTTATTTATTAAATGAAATTTCACTTTTTTCATTAACAATGCATAAAGTCAAATCTATTTTAATGAAACAGTGTTTATATGACCAAAAGAATGCCGCAAACATGTGTCGCACTTAGGTGGTAGCCATTAGGATCATTGCGAAAATTTAATTTAATTTATTTATAAAATGAAATTTCAATTTTTTCATTAACAATTCATAAAGTCAAATCTATTTTATTGAAATAGTGTTTATATGACCAAAAGCATGCCGAAAACATGTGTCGCACTTAGGTGCTAGCTATTAGGATCTTTGCGAAAATTAAATTAAATTTATTTATTAAATGAAATTTCAATTTTTTCATTAACAATGCACAAAGTCAAATATATTTTAATGAAATAGCGTTTATATGACCAAAAGAATGCCGTAAACATGTGTCGCACTTAGGTGGTGGCTATTAGGATCATTGCGAAAATTAAATTTTATTTATTTATTAAATGAAATTTCAATTTTTTCATTAACAATGTGTAAAGTCAAATCTATTTTAATGAAACAGTGTTTATATGACCAAAAGCATACCGAAAACATGTGTCGCACTTAGGTGCTAGCTATTAGGATCTTTGCGAAAATTAAATTTAATTTATTTATTACATGAAATTTCAATTTTTTCATTAGCAATGCTAAAGTCAAATCTATTTTAATGAAATAGTGTTTATATGACCAAAAGAATGCCGTAAACATGTGTCGCACTTAGGTGGTAGCTGTTAGGATCATTGCGAAAATTAAATTTAATTTATTTATTAAATGAAATTTCAATTTTTTCATTAACAATGCATAAAGTCAAATCTATTTTAATGAAACAGTGTTTATATGACCAAAAGAATGCCGTAAACATGTGTCGCACTTAGGTGCCAGCTATTAGGATCTTTGCGAAAATTAGATTTTATTTATTAATTAAATGAAATTTTAAATTTTTCATTAACAATGCATAAAGTCAAATCTATTTTAATGAAAGCGTATTTATATGACCAAAAGCAAGCCGAAAACATGTGTCGCACTTAGGTGCTAGCTGTTAGGATCATTGCGAAAATTAAATATAATTTATTTATTATATAAAATTTCAATTTTTTCATCAACAACACATAAAGTCCAGTTTATTTGATTAAAATCGTGTTTATACGACCAAAAGCATGCCGAAATCATGTGTCGCACTTAGGTGCTGGCTTTTAGGAACATTGCGAAAATTAAATTAAATTTATTTATTAAATGAAGTGTTAATTTTTTCATTAACAATGCATAAAGTCAAATCTATTTTAATGAAATATTGTTTATATGACCAAAAGCATGCCGAAAACATGTGTGGCACTTAGGTGCTAGCTATTAGGATCATTGCGAAAATTAAATTTAATTTATTTATTAAATGAAATTTCCATTTTTTCATTAACAATACATAAAGTCAATTTTTTTAAATAAAATATTGTTTATATGACCAAAAGCATGCCGAAAACATGTGTGGCACTTAGGTGCTAGCTATTAGGATCATTGCGAAAATTAAATTTAATTTATTTATTAAATGAAATTTCAATTTTTTCAGTAACAATGGATAAAGTCAAATCTCTTTTAATGTAATATTGTTTATATGACCAAAAGCATGCCGAAAACATGAGTCGCACTTAGGTGCTAGCCATTAGGATCATTGCGAAAATTAAATTAAATTTATTTATTAAATGAAATTTCAATTTTTTCATTAACAATGCATAAAGTCAATTTTTTTAAATGAAATATTGTTTATTTGACCAAAAGCATGCCGAAAACATGTGTGGCACTTAGGTGCTAGCTATTAGGATCATTGCGAAAATTAAATTTAATTTATTTATTAAATGAAATTTCAATTTTTTCATCAACAATGCATAAAGTCGAATTTATTTGAATAAAATCGTCTTTATTCGACCATAAGCATGCCGAAAACATGTGTCGCACTTAGGTGCTGGCTATTAGGATCATTGCGAAAATTAAATTTAATTTATTAATTAAATGAAATTTCAATTTTTTCATTAACAATGCTTAAAGTCAGACCTAGTTTAATAAAATATTGTTTATATGAACGAAAGCATGACGAAAACATGTGTCGCACTTAGGTGCTAGCTATCAGGATCATTGCGAAAATTTAATTTAATTTATTTATAAAATGAAATTTCAATTTCTTCATCAACAATGCATAAAGTCGAATTAATTTGAATAAAATCGTCTTTATACGACCATAAGCATGCCGAAAACATGTGTCGCACTTAGGTGCTAGCTATTAGGATCATTGCGAAAATTAAATTTAATTTATTTATTAAATGAAATTTCAATTTTTCCATTAACAATGCATAAAGTCAAATCTATTTTAATAAAATAGTGTTTATATGACCAAAAGCATGCCGAAAACATGTGTCGCACTTAGGTGCTAGCTGTTAGGATCATTGCGAAAATTAAATTTAATTTATTTATTAAATGAAATTTCAATTTTTTCATTAACAATGCATAAAGTCAAATCTATTTTAATGAAATAGTGCTTATTTGACCAAAAGAATGCCGAAAACATGTGTCGCACTTAGGTGCTAGCTATTAGGATCATTGCGAAAATTAAATTTAATTTATTTATTAAATGAAATTTCAATTTTTTCATTAGCAATGCTAAAGTCAAATCTATTTTAATGAAATAGTGTTTATATGACCAAAAGAATGCCGTAAACATGTGTCGCACTTAGGTGGTAGCTATTAGGATCATTGCGAAAATTAAATTTAATTTATTTATTAAATGAAATTTCTATTTCTTCATTAACAATGAGTAAAGTCAAATCTATTTTAATGAAACAGTGTTTATATGACCAAAAGAATGCCGTAAACATGTGTCGCACTTAGGTGGTAGCTATTAGGATCATTGCGAAATTTAAATTTAATTTATTTATTAATTGAAATTTCAATTTTTTCATTAACAATGAATAAAGTCAAATCTATTTTAATGAAACAGTGTTTATATGACCAAAAGAATGCCGTAAACATGTGTCGCACTTAGGTGCCAGCTATTAGGATCTTTGCGAAAATTAGATTTTATTTATTTATTAAATGAAATTTCAATTTTTTCATTAACAATGCATAAAGTCAAATCTATTTTAATGATATCGTGTTTATTTGACCAAAAGCAAGCCGAAAACATGAGTCGCACTTAGGTGCTATCCATTAGGATCATTGCAAAAATTAAATTTAATTTATCAATTAAATGAATTTTTAATTTTTTCATTAACAATGCATAAAGTCAAATCTATTTTAATGAAATAGTGTTTATATGACCAAGAGAATGCCGAAAACATGTGTCGCACTTAGGTGCTAGCCATTAGGATCTTTGCGAAAATTAAATTTAATTTATTTATTAAATGAAATTTCACTTTTTTCATTAACAATGCATAAAGTCAAATCTATTTTAATGAAACAGTGTTTATATGACCAAAAGAATGCCGCAAACATGTGTCGCACTTAGGTGGTAGCCATTAGGATCATTGCGAAAATTTAATTTAATTTATTTATAAAATGAAATTTCAATTTTTTCATTAACAATTCATAAAGTCAAATCTATTTTATTGAAATAGTGTTTATATGACCAAAAGCATGCCGAAAACATGTGTCGCACTTAGGTGCTAGCTATTAGGATCTTTGCGAAAATTAAATTAAATTTATTTATTAAATGAAATTTCAATTTTTTCATTAACAATGAATAAAGTCAAATCTATTTTAATGAAATAGCGTTTATATGACCAAAAGAATGCCGTAAACATGTGTCGCACTTAGGTGGTGGCTATTAGGATCATTGCGAAAATTAAATTTTATTTATTTATTAAATGAAATTTCAATTTTTTCATTAACAATGAGTTAAGTCAAATCTATTTTAATGAAACAGTGTTTATATGACCAAAAGCATGCCGAAAACATGTGTCGCACTTAGGTGCTAGCTATTAGGATCTTTGCGAAAATTAAATTTAATTTATTTATTACATGAAATTTCAATTTTTTCATTAGCAATGCTAAAGTCAAATCTATTTTAATGAAATAGTGTTTATATGACCAAAAGAATGCCGTAAACATGTGTCGCACTTAGGTGGTAGCTGTTAGGATCATTGCGAAAATTAAATTTAATTTATTTATTAAATGAAATTTCAATTTTTTCATTAACAATGCATAAAGTCAAATCTATTTTAATGAAACAGTGTTTATATGACCAAAAGAATGCCGTAAACATGTGTCGCACTTAGGTGCCAGCTATTAGGATCTTTGCGAAAATTAGATTTTATTTATTAATTAAATGAAATTTTAAATTTTTCATTAACAATGCATAAAGTCAAATCTATTTTAATGAAATCGTATTTATATGACCAAAAGCAAGCCGAAAACATGTGTCGCACTTAGGTGCTAGCTGTTAGGATCATTGCGAAAATCAAATATAATTTATTTATTACATGAAATTTCAATTTTTTCATCAACAACACATAAAGTCCAGTTTATTTGATTAAAATCGTGTTTATACGACCAAAAGCATGCCGAAAACATGTGTCGCACTTAGGTGCTATCTATCAAGATCATTGCGAAAATTAAATTTAATTTATTTATTAAATGAAGTTTCAATTTTTCCATTAACAATGCATAAAGTCAAATCAATTTTAATGAAATCGTGTTTATATGACCAAAAGCATGCCGAAAACATGTGTCGCAGTTAGGTGCTAGCTATCAGGATCATTGCGAAAATTAAATTTGATTTATTTATTAAATGAAGTTTCAATTTTTTCATTACCAATGCATAAAGTCGAATCTATTTTAATGAAATTCTTTTTATATGACCAAAAGCATGCGGAAAACATGTGTCGCACTCAGGTGCTGGCTATTAGGATCATTGCGAAAATTAAATTTAATTTATTTATTAAATGAAGTTTCAATTTTTTCATTAACAATGCATAAAGTCAAATCTATTTTAATGAAATCGTGTTTATATGACCAAAAGCATGCCGAAAACATGTGTCGCACTTAGGTGCTAGCTATCAGGATCATTGCGAAAATTAAATTTAATTTATTTATTAAATGAAGTCTAAATTTTTTCATTAACAATGCATAAAGTCAAATCTATTTTAATAAAATCGTATTTATATGACCAAAAGCATGCCGAAAACATGTGTCGCACTTAGGTGCTAGCTATTAGGATCATTGCGAAAATTAAATTTAATTTATTTATTAAATGAAATTTCAATTTTTTCAATAACAATGCATAAAGTCAAATCCATTTTAATAAAATAGTGTTCATATGACCAAAAGCATGGCGAAAACATGTGTCGCACTTAGCTGCTGGCCATTAGGATCAT
The DNA here is from genome assembly GCA_910593695.2 of Ocypus olens. Lineage (NCBI taxonomy): Eukaryota > Metazoa > Arthropoda > Insecta > Coleoptera > Staphylinidae > Ocypus > Ocypus olens. The sequence continues at coordinate 36,558,984 of OU343060.1, forward strand.
TGCGAAAATTAAATTTAATTTATTTATTAAATAAAATTTCAATTTTTTCATTAACAATGCATAAAGTCGAATCTATTTTATTAAAATAGTGTTTATATGACCAAAAGCATGCCGAAAACATGTGTCGCACTTAGGTGTTTGCTTTTAGGATCATTGCGAAAATTAAATTAAATTCATTTATTAAATGAAATTTCAATTTTTTCATTACCAATGCATAAAGTCAAATCTATTTTAAAGTAATCGTGTTTATATGACCAAAAACATGCCGAAAACATGTGTCGCACTCAGGTGCTAGCTATTAGGATCATTGCGAAAATTAAATTAAATTCATTTATTAAATGAAATTTTAATTTTCTCATTAACAATGCATAAAATCAAATCTATTTTAAAGTAATCGTGTTTATATGACCAAAAGCATGCCGAAAACATGTGTCGCACTTAGGTGCTTGCTATTAGGATCATTGCGAAAATTAAATTTAATTTATTTAATAAATGAAATTTCAATTTTTTCATTAACAATGCATAAAGTCAAATTTATTTTCATGAAATGGTGTTTATACGACCAAAAGCATGCCGAAAACATGTGTCGCTTTTACGTGCTAGCCATTAGGATCATTGCGAAAATAAAATTTAATTTATTTTTAAATAAAATTACAATTTTTTCAATAACAATGCATAAAGTCAAATCCATTTTAATAAAATAGTGTTTATATGACCAAAAGCATGCCGAAAACATGTGTCGCACTTACGTGCTAGCCATTAGGATCATTGCGAAAATTAAATTAAATTTATTTATTAATTGAAATTTCCATTTTTTCATTAACAATGCACAAAGTCAAATCTATTTTAATGAAATAGTGTTTATATGACCAAAAGCATGCTGAAAACATGTGTCGCACTTAGGTGCTAGCTATTAGGATCTTTGCGAAAATTAAATTTAATTTATTTATTTAATAAAATTTCAATTTTTTCATTAACAATGCATAAAGTCAAATCTATTTTAATAAAATAGTGTTTATATGACCAAAAGAATACCGAAAACATGTGTCGCGCTTAGGTGCTAGCTATTAGGATCTTTGCGAAAATTAAATTTAATTTATTTATTAAATGAAATTTCAATTTTTTCATTAACAATGCATAAAGTCAAATCTATTTTAATAAAATAGTGTTTATATGACCAAAAGAATGCGAAAACATGTGTTGCACTTAGGTGCTGGCAATTAGAATCATTGCGAAAATTAAATTTATTTTATTTATTCAATGAAATTTCAATTTTTTCATTACCAATGCATAAAGTTAAATTTGTTTTAATAAAATAGTGTTTATATGACCAAAAGCATGCCGAAAACATGTGTTGCACTTAGGTGATAGCCGTTAGAATCATTGCGAAAATTAAATTAAATTAATTTATTAAATGAAATTTCAATTTTTTCATTAACAATGCATAAAGTCAAATCTATTTTTATGAAAAAGTGTTTATTTGACCAAAAGCATGCCGGAAACATGTGTCGCACTTAGGTGCTAGCCATTAGGATCATTGCGAAAATTAACTTTAATTTATTTATTAAATGAAATTTCAATTTTTTCATTAACAATGCATAAAGTCGAATCTATTTTAATAAAATAGTGTTTATACGACCAAAAGCATGCCAAAAACATGTGTCGCACTCAGGTGCTGGCAATTGGGATCATTGCGAAAATTAAATTTAATTCATTTATTAAATTAAATTTCAATTTTTTAATTAACAATGAATGAAGTCAAATCCATTTTAATGTAATCGTGTTTATATGACCAAAAGCATGCCGAAAACATGTGTCGCACTTAGATGCTAGCTATTAGGATCATTGCGAAAATTAAATAAAATTCATTTATTAAATGAAATTTCAATTTTTTCATCAACAATGCATAAAGTCGAATTTATTTGATTAAAATCGTGTTTATACGACCATAAGCATGCCGAAAACATGTGTCGCACTTAGGTGCTAGCTATTAGGATCATTGCGAAAATAAAATTTATCTTATTTATTAAATGAAATTTCTATTTTTTTATTAACAATGCATAAAGTCAAATTGATTTCAATAAAATCGTGTTCATTTGACCAAAAGCATGCCGAAAACATGTGTCGCGCTTGGGTGCTAGCTATTAGGATCTTTGCGAAAATTAAATTTAATTTATTTATTAAATGAAATTTCAATTTTTTCATTAACAATGCATTAAGTCAAATCTATTTTAATAAAATAGTGTTTATTTGACCGAAACAATGCCGTAAACATGTGTCGCACTTAGGTGCTAGCTATTAGGATCATTGCGAAAATTAAATTTAATTTATTTATGAAATGAAATTTCAATTTTTTCATTAACAATGCATAAAGTCAAATCTATTTTAATGAAAGGGTGTTTATATGACCAGAAGAAAGCCGTAATCATATGTCGCACTTAGGTGCTAGCTATTAGGATCTTTGCGAAAATTAAATTTAATTTATTTATTAAATGAAATTTCAATTTTTTCATTAACAATGCATAAAGTCAAATCTATTTTAATGAAATCGTGTTTATATGACCAAAAGGCATGCCGAAAACATGTGTCGCACTTAAGTGCTAGTTATTAGGATCATTGAGAAAATAAAATTTAATTTATTTATTAAATGAAATTTAAATTTTTTCATTAACAAAGCATAAAGTCATACCTATTTTAATAAAATAGTGTTTATATGACCAAAAGCATGCCGAAAACATGTGTCGCACTTAAGTGCTGGTTATTAGGATCATTGAGAAAATAAAATTTAATTTATTTATTAAACGAAATTTCAATTTTTTCATTAACAAAGCATAAAGTCATACCTATTTTAATAAAATAGTGTTTATATGACCAAAAGCATGCCGAAAACATGTGCCGCACTTAGCTGCTAGCTGTTAGGATCATTGAGAAAATTAAATTTAATTTATTTATTGAATGAAATTTCAATTTTTAATTAACAATGCATAAAGTCAAATCTATTTTAATAAAATAGTGTTTATATGACCAAAAGCATGCCGAAAACATGTGTCGCACTTAGGTGCTAGCTATTAGGATCATTGCGAAAATTAAATTTAATTTATTTATTAAATGAAATTTCAATTTTTTCATTAACAATGCATAAAGTCAAATCAATTTTAATGAAATCGTGTTTATATGACCAAAAGCATGCGGAAAACATGTGTCGCACTTAGGTGCTAGCCATTAGGATCATTGCGAAAATTAAATTTTAATTGTTTATTAAATGAAATTTCTATTTTTTCATTAACAATGCATAAAGTCAAATCTATTTTAATAAAACAGTGTTTATATGATCGAAAGCATGCCGAAAACGTGTGTGGCACTTAGGTGCTGGTTATTAGGATCATTGCGAAAATTAAATTTAATTTATTAATTAAATTAAATTTAAATTTTTTCATTAACAATGCATAAAGTCAAAACTATTTTTTTGAAATCGTGTTTATATGACTAAAAGCTTGCGGAAAACATGTGTCGCACTTAGGTGCTAGCTATTAGGATCATTGCGAAAATTAAATTAAATTTATTTATTGAATGAAATTTCAATTTTTTCATTAACAATGCATAAAGTCAAATCTATTTTAATGAAACAGTGTTTATATGACCAAAAGAATGCCGTAAACATGTGTCGCACTTAGGTGCCAGCTATTAGGATCTTTGCGAAAATTAGATTTTATTTATTAATTAAATGAAATTTTAAATTTTTCATTAACAATGCATAAAGTCAAATCTATTTTAATGAAATCGTATTTATATGACCAAAAGCAAGCCGAAAACATGTGTCGCACTTAGGTGCTAGCTGTTAGGATCATTGCGAAAATTAAATATAATTTATTTATTATATAAAATTTCAATTTTTTCATCAACAACACATAAAGTCCAGTTTATTTGATTAAAATCGTGTTTATACGACCAAAAGCATGCCGAAATCATGTGTCGCACTTAGGTGCTGGCTTTTAGGAACATTGCGAAAATTAAATTAAATTTATTTATTAAATGAAGTGTTAATTTTTTCATTAACAATGCATAAAGTCAAATCTATTTTAATGAAATATTGTTTATATGACCAAAAGCATGCCGAAAACATGTGTGGCACTTAGGTGCTAGCTATTAGGATCATTGCGAAAATTAAATTTAATTTATTTATTAAATGAAATTTCCATTTTTTCATTAACAATACATAAAGTCAATTTTTTTAAATAAAATATTGTTTATATGACCAAAAGCATGCCGAAAACATGTGTGGCACTTAGGTGCTAGCTATTAGGATCATTGCGAAAATTAAATTTAATTTATTTATTAAATGAAATTTCAATTTTTTCAGTAACAATGGATAAAGTCAAATCTCTTTTAATGTAATATTGTTTATATGACCAAAAGCATGCCGAAAACATGAGTCGCACTTAGGTGCTAGCCATTAGGATCATTGCGAAAATTAAATTAAATTTATTTATTAAATGAAATTTCAATTTTTTCATTAACAATGCATAAAGTCAATTTTTTTAAATGAAATATTGTTTATTTGACCAAAAGCATGCCGAAAACATGTGTGGCACTTAGGTGCTAGCTATTAGGATCATTGCGAAAATTAAATTTAATTTATTTATTAAATGAAATTTCAATTTTTTCATCAACAATGCATAAAGTCGAATTTATTTGAATAAAATCGTCTTTATTCGACCATAAGCATGCCGAAAACATGTGTCGCACTTAGGTGCTGGCTATTAGGATCATTGCGAAAATTAAATTTAATTTATTAATTAAATGAAATTTCAATTTTTTCATTAACAATGCTTAAAGTCAGACCTAGTTTAATAAAATATTGTTTATATGAACGAAAGCATGACGAAAACATGTGTCGCACTTAGGTGCTAGCTATCAGGATCATTGCGAAAATTTAATTTAATTTATTTATAAAATGAAATTTCAATTTCTTCATCAACAATGCATAAAGTCGAATTAATTTGAATAAAATCGTCTTTATACGACCATAAGCATGCCGAAAACATGTGTCGCACTTAGGTGCTAGCTATTAGGATCATTGCGAAAATTAAATTTAATTTATTTATTAAATGAAATTTCAATTTTTCCATTAACAATGCATAAAGTCAAATCTATTTTAATAAAATAGTGTTTATATGACCAAAAGCATGCCGAAAACATGTGTCGCACTTAGGTGCTAGCTGTTAGGATCATTGCGAAAATTAAATTTAATTTATTTATTAAATGAAATTTCAATTTTTTCATTAACAATGCATAAAGTCAAATCTATTTTAATGAAATAGTGCTTATTTGACCAAAAGAATGCCGAAAACATGTGTCGCACTTAGGTGCTAGCTATTAGGATCATTGCGAAAATTAAATTTAATTTATTTATTAAATGAAATTTCAATTTTTTCATTAGCAATGCTAAAGTCAAATCTATTTTAATGAAATAGTGTTTATATGACCAAAAGAATGCCGTAAACATGTGTCGCACTTAGGTGGTAGCTATTAGGATCATTGCGAAAATTAAATTTAATTTATTTATTAAATGAAATTTCTATTTCTTCATTAACAATGAGTAAAGTCAAATCTATTTTAATGAAACAGTGTTTATATGACCAAAAGAATGCCGTAAACATGTGTCGCACTTAGGTGGTAGCTATTAGGATCATTGCGAAATTTAAATTTAATTTATTTATTAATTGAAATTTCAATTTTTTCATTAACAATGAATAAAGTCAAATCTATTTTAATGAAACAGTGTTTATATGACCAAAAGAATGCCGTAAACATGTGTCGCACTTAGGTGCCAGCTATTAGGATCTTTGCGAAAATTAGATTTTATTTATTTATTAAATGAAATTTCAATTTTTTCATTAACAATGCATAAAGTCAAATCTATTTTAATGATATCGTGTTTATTTGACCAAAAGCAAGCCGAAAACATGAGTCGCACTTAGGTGCTATCCATTAGGATCATTGCAAAAATTTAATTTAATTTATCAATTAAATGAATTTTTAATTTTTTCATTAAAAATGCATAAAGTCAAATCTATTTTAATGAAATAGTGTTTATATGACCAAGAGAATGCCGAAAACATGTGTCGCACTTAGGTGCTAGCCATTAGGATCTTTGCGAAAATTAAATTTAATTTATTTATTAAATGAAATTTCACTTTTTTCATTAACAATGCATAAAGTCAAATCTATTTTAATGAAACAGTGTTTATATGACCAAAAGAATGCCGCAAACATGTGTCGCACTTAGGTGGTAGCCATTAGGATCATTGCGAAAATTTAATTTAATTTATTTATAAAATGAAATTTCAATTTTTTCATTAACAATTCATAAAGTCAAATCTATTTTATTGAAATAGTGTTTATATGACCAAAAGCATGCCGAAAACATGTGTCGCACTTAGGTGCTAGCTATTAGGATCTTTGCGAAAATTAAATTAAATTTATTTATTAAATGAAATTTCAATTTTTTCATTAACAATGAATAAAGTCAAATCTATTTTAATGAAATAGCGTTTATATGACCAAAAGAATGCCGTAAACATGTGTCGCACTTAGGTGGTGGCTATTAGGATCATTGCGAAAATTAAATTTTATTTATTTATTAAATGAAATTTCAATTTTTTCATTAACAATGAGTTAAGTCAAATCTATTTTAATGAAACAGTGTTTATATGACCAAAAGCATGCCGAAAACATGTGTCGCACTTAGGTGCTAGCTATTAGGATCTTTGCGAAAATTAAATTTAATTTATTTATTACATGAAATTTCAATTTTTTCATTAGCAATGCTAAAGTCAAATCTATTTTAATGAAATAGTGTTTATATGACCAAAAGAATGCCGTAAACATGTGTCGCACTTAGGTGGTAGCTGTTAGGATCATTGCGAAAATTAAATTTAATTTATTTATTAAATGAAATTTCAATTTTTTCATTAACAATGCATAAAGTCAAATCTATTTTAATGAAACAGTGTTTATATGACCAAAAGAATGCCGTAAACATGTGTCGCACTTAGGTGCCAGCTATTAGGATCTTTGCGAAAATTAGATTTTATTTATTAATTAAATGAAATTTTAAATTTTTCATTAACAATGCATAAAGTCAAATCTATTTTAATGAAATCGTATTTATATGACCAAAAGCAAGCCGAAAACATGTGTCGCACTTAGGTGCTAGCTGTTAGGATCATTGCGAAAATCAAATATAATTTATTTATTACATGAAATTTCAATTTTTTCATCAACAACACATAAAGTCCAGTTTATTTGATTAAAATCGTGTTTATACGACCAAAAGCATGCCGAAAACATGTGTCGCACTTAGGTGCTATCTATCAAGATAATTGCGAAAATTAAATTTAATTTATTTATTAAATGAAGTTTCAATTTTTCCATTAACAATGCATAAAGTCAAATCAATTTTAATGAAATCGTGTTTATATGACCAAAAGCATGCCGAAAACATGTGTCGCAGTTAGGTGCTAGCTATCAGGATCATTGCGAAAATTAAATTTGATTTATTCATTAAATGAAGTTTCAATTTTTTCATTACCAATGCATAAAGTCGAATCTATTTTAATGAAATTCTTTTTATATGACCAAAAGCATGCGGAAAACATGTGTCGCACTCAGGTGCTGGCTATTAGGATCATTGCGAAAATTAAATTTAATTTATTTATTAAATGAAGTTTCAATTTTTTCATTAACAATGCATAAAGTCAAATCTATTTTAATGAAATCGTGTTTATATGACCAAAAGCATGCCGAAAACATGTGTCGCACTTAGGTGCTAGCTATCAGGATCATTGCGAAAATTAAATTTAATTTATTTATTAAATGAAGTCTAAATTTTTTCATTAACAATGCATAAAGTCAAATCTATTTTAATAAAATCGTATTTATATGACCAAAAGCATGCCGAAAACATGTGTCGCACTTAGGTGCTAGCTATTAGGATCATTGCGAAAATTAAATTTAATTTATTTATTAAATGAAATTTCAATTTTTTCAATAACAATGCATAAAGTCAAATCCATTTTAATAAAATAGTGTTCATATGACCAAAAGCATGGCGAAAACATGTGTCGCACTTAGCTGCTGGCCATTAGGATCATTGCGAAAATTAAATTTAATTTATTTATTAAATAAAATTTCAATTTTTTCATTAACAATGCATAAAGTCGAATCTATTTTATTAAAATAGTGTTTATATGACCAAAAGCATGCCGAAAACATGTGTCGCACTTAGGTGTTTGCTTTTAGGATCATTGCGAAAATTAAATTAAATTCATTTATTAAATGAAATTTCAATTTTTTCATTACCAATGCATAAAGTCAAATCTATTTTAAAGTAATCGTGTTTATATGACCAAAAACATGCCGAAAACATGTGTCGCACTCAGGTGCTAGCTATTAGGATCATTGCGAAAATTAAATTAAATTCATTTATTAAATGAAATTTTAATTTTCTCATTAACAATGCATAAAATCAAATCTATTTTAAAGTAATCGTGTTTATATGACCAAAAGCATGCCGAAAACATGTGTCGCACTTAGGTGCTTGCTATTAGGATCATTGCGAAAATTAAATTTAATTTATTTAATAAATGAAATTACAATTTTTTCATTAACAATGCATAAAGTCAAATTTATTTTCATGAAATGGTGTTTATACGACCAAAAGCATGCCGAAAACATGTGTCGCTTTTACGTGCTAGCCATTAGGATCATTGCGAAAATAAAATTTAATTTATTTTTAAATAAAATTACAATTTTTTCAATAACAATGCATAAAGTCAAATCCATTTTAATAAAATAGTGTTTATATGACCAAAAGCATGACGAACACATGTGTCGCACTTACGTGCTAGCCATTAGGATCATTGCGAAAATTAAATTAAATTTATTTATTAATTGAAATTTCCATTTTTTCATTAACAATGCACAAAGTCAAATCTATTTTAATGAAATAGTGTTTATATGACCAAAAGCATGCTGAAAACATGTGTCGCACTTAGGTGCTAGCTATTAGGATCTTTGCGAAAATTAAATTTAATTTATTTATTTAATAAAATTTCAATTTTTTCATTAACAATGCATAAAGTCAAATCTATTTTAATAAAATAGTGTTTATATGACCAAAAGAATACCGAAAACATGTGTCGCGCTTAGGTGCTAGCTATTAGGATCTTTGCGAAAATTAAATTTAATTTATTTATTAAATGAAATTTCAATTTTTTCATTAACAATGCATAAAGTCAAATCTATTTTAATAAAATAGTGTTTATATGACCAAAAGAATGCGAAAACATGTGTCGCACTTAGGTGCTGGCAATTAGAATCATTGCGAAAATTAAATTTATTTTATTTATTAAATGAAATTTCAATTTTTTCATTACCAATGCATAAAGTTAAATTTGTTTTAATAAAATAGTGTTTATATGACCAAAAGCATGCCGAAAACATGTGTTGCACTTAGGTGATAGCCGTTAGAATCATTGCGAAAATTAAATTAAATTAATTTATTAAATGAAATTTCAATTTTTTCATTAACAATGCATAAAGTCGAATCTATTTTAATAAAATAGTGTTTATACGACCAAAAGCATGCCAAAAACATGTGTCGCACTCAGGTGCTGGCAATTGGGATCATTGCGAAAATTAAATTTAATTCATTTATTAAATTAAATTTCAATTTTTTAATTAACAATGAATGAAGTCAAATCCATTTTAATGTAATCGTGTTTATATGACCAAAAGCATGCCGAAAACATGTGTCGCACTTAGATGCTAGCTATTAGGATCATTGCGAAAATTAAATAAAATTCATTTATTAAATGAAATTTCAATTTTTTCATCAACAATGCATAAAGTCGAATTTATTTGATTAAAATCGTGTTTATACGACCATAAGCATGCCGAAAACATGTGTCGCACTTAGGTGCTAGCTATTAGGATCATTGCGAAAATAAAATTTATCTTATTTATTAAATGAAATTTCTATTTTTTTATTAACAATGCATAAAGTCAAATTGATTTCAATAAAATCGTGTTCATTTGACCAAAAGCATGCCGAAAACATGTGTCGCGCTTGGGTGCTAGCTATTAGGATCTTTGCGAAAATTAAATTTAATTTATTTATTAAATGAAATTTCAATTTTTTCATTAACAATGCATTAAGTCAAATCTATTTTAATGAAATAGTGTTTATTTGACCGAAACAATGCCGTAAACATGTGTCGCACTTAGGTGCTAGCTATTAGGATCATTGCGAAAATTAAATTTAATTTATTTATGAAATGAAATTTCAATTTTTTCATTAACAATGCATAAAGTCAAATCTATTTTAATGAAAGGGTGTTTATATGACCAGAAGAAAGCCGTAATCATATGTCGCACTTAGGTGCTAGCTATTAGGATCTTTGCGAAAATTAAATTTAATTTATTTATTAAATGAAATTTCAATTTTTTCATTAACAATGCATAAAGTCAAATCTATTTTAATGAAATCGTGTTTATATGACCAAAAGGCATGCCGAAAACATGTGTCGCACTTAAGTGCTAGTTATTAGGATCATTGAGAAAATAAAATTTAATTTATTTATTAAATGAAATTTAAATTTTTTCATTAACAAAGCATAAAGTCATTCCTATTTTAATAAAATAGTGTTTATATGACCAAAAGCATGCCGAAAACATGTGTCGCACTTAAGTGCTGGTTATTAGGATCATTGAGAAAATAAAATTTAATTTATTTATTAAACGAAATTTCAATTTTTTCATTAACAAAGCATAAAGTCATACCTATTTTAATAAAATAGTGTTTATATGACCAAAAGCATGCCGAAAACATGTGTCGCACTTAGCTGCTAGCTGTTAGGATCATTGAGAAAATTAAATTTAATTTATTTATTGAATGAAATTTCAATTTTTAATTAACAATGCATAAAGTCAAATCTATTTTAATAAAATAGTGTTTATATGACCAAAAGCATGCCGAAAACATGTGTCGCACTTAGGTGCTAGCTATTAGGATCATTGCGAAAATTAAATTTAATTTATTTATTAAATGAAATTTCAATTTTTTCATTAACAATGCATAAAGTCAAATCAATTTTAATGAAATCGTGTTTATATGACCAAAAGCATGCGGAAAACATGTGTCGCACTTAGGTGCTAGCCATTAGGATCATTGCGAAAATTAAATTTTAATTGTTTATTAAATGAAATTTCTATTTTTTCATTAACAATGCATAAAGTCAAATCTATTTTAATAAAACAGTGTTTATATGATCGAAAGCATGCCGAAAACGTGTGTGGCACTTAGGTGCTGGTTATTAGGATCATTGCGAAAATTAAATTTAATTTATTAATTAAATTAAATTTAAATTTTTTCATTAACAATGCATAAAGTCAAAACTATTTTTTTGAAATCGTGTTTATATGACTAAAAGCTTGCGGAAAACATGTGTCGCACTTAGGTGCTAGCTATTAGGATCATTGCGAAAATTAAATTAAATTTATTTATTGAATGAAATTTCAATTTTTTCATAACCAATGCATAAAGTCAAATCTATTTTATTGAAATCATGTTTATATGACCAAAAGCATGCCGAAAACATGAGTCGAACTTAGGTGCTAGCTATTAGGATCATTGCGAGAATATAAATTTAATTTATTTATTAAATTAAATTTCAATTTTTTCATTAACAATGCATGAAGTCAAATCTTTTTTAATAAAATATTGTTTATATGACCAAAAGCATGTCGAAATCATATGTCGCACTTAGGTGCTAGCTATCAGGATCATTGCGAAAATTAAATTAAATTAATTTATTATATGAAATTTCTATTTTTTCATTAACAATGCATAAAGTCAAATCTATTTTAATAAAATAGTGTTTATATGACCAAAAGCATGCCGAAAACATTTATCGCACTAAGGTGCTGGCCATTAGGATCATTGCGAGAATATAAATTTAATTTGTTTATTAAATGAAATTTAAATTTTTTCATTAAGAATGCATAAAGTCAAATCTATTTTTGTGAAATAGTGTTTATATGACCAAAAGGCATGCCGAAAACATGTGTCGCACTTAAGTGCTAGTTATTAGGATCATTGAGAAAATAAAATTTAATTTATTTATTAAATGAAATTTCAATTTTTTCATTAACAAACCATAAAGTCATACCTATTTTAATAAAATAGTGTTTATATGACCAAAAGCATGCCGAAAACATGTGTCGCACTTAGCTGCTAGCTGTTAGGATCATTGAGAAAATTAAATTTAATTTATTTATTGAATGAAATTTCAATTTTTAATTAACAATGCATAAAGTCAAATCTATTTTATTAAAATAGTGTTTATATGACCAAAAGCCTGCCGAAAACATGTGTCGCACTTAGGTGCTAGCTATTAGGATCATTGCGAAAATTAAATTTAATTTATTTATTAAATGAAATTTCAATTTTTTCATTAACAATGCATAAAGTCAGTTCCGCTCGAGTAGCGGACGCGTGTACACGTGCGAGTGTGTAGTGTTCATCGATAGCGATCTTCCTGATCTTCCGAACTCAGTGAGCGTATCACTTCATTATTTAATAATTATTTATAATAATTGAATATCACGACTTTGTATTATCATTGATAATTTAACAAAAAGTCACCAAATAAAAGGCGCCTTTGGCGCACCTAAAATCCGGCACCAGCCGTAATATGGCTGGTGTACAGGATAAATTAACCCCACCCTCTAACAAGGGTGACAATAAAGATACAAATATCAAAACAAATCCATTGTACGGATTATTAGCCGCAAGTATTGCAGCGCAAAAAGAGCCCGATCACTCGGTCTCCAAAAATAGCTCCACTATCTCGATCGACACTAATAAAAACGCGAACGCGGATTCGAATTCTATGGAGATTGACAATAAAGAGCGCACTATTGTTGACCTTACATATAAGGACGGTCATAATTATGGATCATACGCGATTTATGTCGAACATCGCGATAAAAACATCGGCAAACTGCACCCGCTAAAAGTAGGTGCATTTTTGCATCGAAATGATGAAATCAAGAAGGACATAGTCGATATATCCTGCATTGGTAGGAACCGCATAAAAATTCTAACTTCGTCCGGTGCATCCGCGAATAAACTAGTTTTATCAAATTTGTTTAAAAAAAATAACCTTATTGCATATATCCCACGCCATTTCACGGAAAAAAAAGGTCTGATTCGCGGGGTGGATACTAGTTTCGATAATGATTACATAAAAAATAATATAATTTCTTCGCTCGAGGTTTTAGAGGTTAAAAGGCTAACCCGAAGAGTCAAAAATGGCGACAAAATCGATTTTGTCCCTCGCGAAACTATGATAGTTACCTTCGCAGGTCTAAAACTTCCCCAAAACATTAAAATTAATTCAGTTAACTTCCCTGTAGAAACTTACGTATACCCAGTCATCCAGTGCTATAATTGCCTTAGATATGGTCATTCAAGTAAACAATGTAACAGCAAAACAAATTGTAGACACTGCGCCAGCCCTCATGAAGGGATCTGTGGATCTGAAAAACCATTTTGCATTAACTGTAAATCAGATAGGCACGATTCTATGTCAAAGAATTGTGCGAGTTATGAAACACAGAGAAAAATTAAGAAAATCATGGCAGACACTAACCTGTCATTTAAAGAATGTGAAAGGATTGCCGAAAATCCCACAGCCTATGCGAATATAGTCTCAGCTAATAAATATTATTGCTTATCCGAATTGGAGGATTTTCCAGAACTCTCCACTAAAAATAAGGTAGGCTCCCACACAGAAATTCCGAGGCACCCGTCCAACTTATCATCGGGTAGTCTCAAACCAAATCACCATAACATTTTAATTAACCCCAAACAAACAAACCAAATGAGCGCCATGGGAAATAGCACAAAAAGGCGCAAAATAAACGATAGATTATCTAATCCCCAACCATCTACATCTTCATACCCAGTCACCCCCAATCCTTATAGGGATGATTTCATTAAATTTAAAGAAGTTATTAATGTGAGTTTGACTGAAGTTTTTAACGGTATTTTACAACACCCACAATTGTTGGAAAACGAAAATTTTTACTCTGATTTAAAAAATAGTTTAATTAATCTCATATCCAAGATAATCAACTCCAATGGCGAATCAGAAGAGAATCAAGATAGTGCAATGGAATGCTAGGTCAATTCTAGCAAATAAACACAGTTTTAATAATTTTATAAATCAGCATAAAATAGATATTGCAATAGTATCGGAAACCTGGTTAAAACCAAATCTCAATTTCAACATTAAAAATTATAATTGTATTAGAAAAGACAGAATTAATGGAAAAGGAGGAGTCATGATTCCAATCCGCAACACAATACCTTACAAGGACCTTATTCTAGGGCTAAATATCGATAGCAACATTGAATATTGCGGTATAACAATTTCCTTTGATAAAAAAGACACTCATATTGTCTCAATATACAAACCTCCAAATATTCAAACATCTACATCAGAATGGTTCTCTCTCCTGAATCCTATCAAAAGTAATTGCATAATCGGCGGAGATTTTAACTCACATCATCCTCTGTGGGGTTCTGCAGTATCATCCAACGAAGGTAATACTCTAGTAGACGCAATAAACAATCTAAATCTAACTGTACTCAACACTGGAAGTAACACAAGAATATCGGCTCCCAATCAAAACCCATCAGCTATTGACGTCACAATCTCCTCTCCAAACCTAGCTCCATTGATTAATTGGGAAGTTTGTGAAGATACTTTGGGCTCGGATCATCTTCCACTACTTATCATGATTAACAAAAATGTACAGCATTATCAAAAGAGAACAACTACAATGAAGTGGAATACTAATAAAGCTGACTGGCCTCATTTTACATCGGATATGGTAATTTCGCTTGACCAACATGTTCATCCAGACCCCGGCTTATTAATATCTGCTATAAACAGAAGTGCTGATAAAAATATACCCAAACAAAATACATCCGAGAATAACACTACAAAGCCCCCACCCTGGTGGGATGCCGAGTGCTCAAATGCAGTAAAACAGAGGAAAGAGACGTTACGAAATTATAAACGAAATATGACATCGGAAAATTTCCTCCGTGCGAACAATGAGGCGGCTTCGACTAAGAGGTTATTTAAATCCAAAGCAAGGCAAGGATGGAAGGATTTCTGCAGCAGTATCAACAAAAATACTCCTATGACGAAAATATGGAATAACATTAAGGCTTGCAAGGGCAATAATAGCGGTTTTCAATATGTACCTCCAGATATTTCAACATCAATCCTAGATCTATTTGTCCCTCAATTTGCCCCTCCCTCACAAAACTCAAATATATCCAATGAAATACATTTCCTTACATCACCATTTACTATGGCAGAACTGACCATGGCCCTCAAGAACGTCAATTCCACTGCCCCTGGTTTGGACGGAATTACCTACAGCATGATCTCGCATCTACCTGGAATCGCCAAAGAATATCTTCTAAACATCTACAACCAGTGGTGGACTGATATGCATCATTATGAAGAGTTCAAAAACGTAGTCTTAATTCCCATTTTAAAACCTAATAAAAACAAAACATGTCCTTACTCCTATAGACCAATCTCTCTGCTATCATGTATAATAAAAACTTTCGAGAGAATGATTAAGCTAAGATTAGAGTGGTGGCTAGAAAATAACAATAAGATGCCAATAAGACAATATGGCTTCAGACGTGGACTTGGCACACTTGATGCCTTGCATGATTTGGTAACCAATATACAATGTTCCTTTTCAAAAAACCAATACCATCCATGTTTCTTTGTGGATATCAAAGGTGCCTATGACTCTGTCCTCTTAAACATATTGGAAGATAAAATGGTAAATCTAGGTATCCCAAGAAAAGCTGCAAATAATATTGTTTCACTGTACTCAGGGAGAAATGTATTCACATTGGATCATTTAACCGGAGATCTAATCGGACCACGTATATCTCATACAGGTCTCCCACAGGGATCAGTCCTTGCTCCTCTTCTTTTTAATATATATACTGCGGATATCCACACAATATTTCCTCCACATATAAATTGCATCCAATATGCTGACGACTTTGCCATTCACACCTCATGTGAAAACATGAATATTTCTATTCAACGGTGCAGAAGTATAGTTACTAAACTAAACGAATGGATGGTAAAGAACGGATTTACCATCTCCGAGGAGAAATCAGTATTTATATTTTTCTCAAGACATCATCCCCCAAGAAGAACTAAAATCAAGATTTTTAATTTCACATTCCCAGTGGTCAAAGAAACGAAATATTTAGGAATTATATTAGACATTAAACTACAATGGAACTCTCATATTAAGCACATAACTAGTAAATGTGAAAAAGGAATTAACGTAGTCAAAACTCTGTGTAAAACTTGGTGGGGAGCAGACCCTTACATAGGAATTATATTCTACAGGGCCTACATCCGAGGAATTTTGGACTATGGATGCACTATTTATGGAGCTGCAAGTAATACAGCGCTGGGAAAAATTGATATTATCCAACTTAAGGCACTGAAAATTGCTTTAGGAGCGATGAACTCATCGCCATCTCATGCAATCTTAGGCGAATCTCTGGAACCACCTATGTCTCTTAGACGGAAGTCATTAGCCAGAAAAGTAATCCTAAAGTATAAATCATTAGAGAAAGAACATATCTTAACATCTATCTGCTATTTGAACAATGAAGTGTTAACAGGAATCTATTGGAGTAAGAAGAATATACCACCACTAGTTGGTGCATTTGTTGAAGTCTGTGAAATGCCAAAATATTTCTCCAGCCCTAAACCTGTCATCTACTCACACACCTATAACCACCTTAATTTAAATATAAAACCAAATTTTCCTCGCTACACAGATATTAGCACAGTAAACGACATGATCTTGAGAGATCTTTTAAATAATAAATATAGTGAATTTAAAAAAATCTATACTGATGGATCCAAAACAAATAATGGCGTCGGATACGCTTTTTATGTTCCTGATGTTAAATTTGAGTTTGCACAAACCATTGATTCTAATGCGTCGATTTTCACAGCCGAGGCAGCAGCAATTCTAAAAGCAATAGAATGGGCTAAACAGAACATAACTGGGAATATTGCTGTCATCACTGATTCCCAATCAGTACTACTTGGAATCGCTAGTTCCAATCTCAGAACACTTAATCACCACATTATAATGGATATCAAGAAGAACATTGGGGAATTAAAAGCAAAAAATCAAATAGTAAGCTTAATCTGGGTAAAAGGGCACTGCAATATTAGTGGAAACGAAAAGGCCGACTTACTCGCAAAACTCGCCGCAGAATCCAGCCAACGCCATATAGACAAGACCATCATCATTCCCGCTACAGACATCTACCCTGTGATTGGTAAACTAGCAACAAAAGAAGTGGATAATTACTGGACACACTCTAAAGACACCCAGTATAAAAAGCTTCATCCTACCTTCCCTAAAATAATCCCACATATATCCCAACAAACTCTATCTCGCCGACTTTCATCTACAATAACTAGATTAAAAATAAATCATGGGGTATTCCCTAAACATCTATTCAAATTAAATCTTAAAGAAGATCCACTCTGTTCTTGTGGATGTGTGGGTGATATTAATCATATATTTTTTGAGTGCATTCTGAATATAGCTCAAACACAAGTCTTACTAAAAGACATTAGTCAATGCACAAGCCTCCCAGTCAATATGGTACATCTATTATCCCTTGAAGAAGTATCTATTTATTCAGCTATTTATAAATTTATTAAAAGCACCAATATTAAGATATAATCTGATTATTATGTGGTAACAATACAATTAAATATAGTTCTAAGCTCATCTCATTTTAAAACACTCCAACCTCTTTTGTTATATGTTACCATGGGCTCACTCCTGTTCGTTTTACAAACATATGTCATGACAGCCCTCATAGACAACCTTTATCTCCATGAATGTATCCCTGTTGATATTTCACCACTCATTATTAGCCAAGTAGAAGTACAAACAATTGATGTGACTGAAGGGCGCCTGCCAAAGTCAAAAAAAAAAAAAAAAAAAAAAAAAAAAAAAAAAAAAAAAAAAAAAAAATGCATAAAGTCAAATCAATTTTAATGAAATCGTGTTTATATGACCAAAAGCATGCGGAAAACATGTGTCGCACTTAGGTGCTACCCATTAGGATCATTGCGAAAATTAAATTTTATTTGTTTACTAAATTAAATTTCTATTTTTGCATTAACAATGCATAAAGTCAAATATTTTCTGATTAAATCGTGTTTATATGACCAAAAGCATGCCGAAAACATGTGTCGCACTTAGGTGCTAGCTATTAGGATCATTGAGAAAATTAATTTTAATTGTTTATTAAATGAAATTTCTATTTTTTCATTAACAATGCATAAAGTCAAATCTATTTTAATGAAACAGTGTTTATATGATCGAAAGCATGCCGAAAACGTGTGTGGCACTTAGGTGCTGGTTATTAGGATCATTGCGAAAATTAAATTTAATTTATTAATTAAATTAAATTTAAATTTTTTCATTAACAATGCATAAAGTCAAATCTATTTTTTTGAAATCGTGTTTATATGACTAAAAGCTTGCGGAAAACATGTGTCGCACTTAGGTGCTAGCTATTAGGATCATTGCGAAAATTAAATTAAATTTATTTATTGAATGAAATTTCAATTTTTTCATAACCAATGCATAAAGTCAAATCTATTTTATTGAAATCGTGTTTATATGACCAAAAGCATGCCGAAAACATGAGTCGAACTTAGGTGCTAGCTATTAGGATCATTGCGAGAATATAAATTTAATTTATTTATTAAATGAAATTTAAATTTTTTCATTAACAATGCATGAAGTCAAATCTTTTTTAATAAAATATTGTTTATATGACCAAAAGCATGTCGAAATCATATGTCGCACTTAGGTGCTAGCCATCAGGATCATTGCGAAAATTAAATTAAATTAATTTATTATATGAAATTTCTATTTTTTCATTAACAATGCATAAAGTCAAATCTATTTTAATAAAATAGTGTTTATATGACCAAAAGCATGCCGAAAACATTTATCGCACTAAGGTGCTGGCCATTAGGATCATTGCGAGAATATAAATTTAATTTGTTTATTAAATGAAATTTAAATTTTTTCATTAAGAATGCATAAAGTCAAATCTATTTTTGTGAAATAGTGTTTATATGACCAAAAGCATGCCGAAAACATGTGTCGCACTTAGGTGCTAGCTATTAGGATCATTGCGAAAATTAAATTTAATTTATTTATTAAATGAAATTTCAATTTTTTCATTACCAATTCATAAAGTCAAATCTATTTTAAAAATAGGGTTTATATGGTCAAAAGCATGCCGAAAATATGTGTCGCACTTAGGTGCTGGCTATTAGGATCATTTCGAAAATTAAATTTAATTTAGTTTTTAAATGAAATTTCAATTTTTCATTAACAATGCATAAAATTAAATCTGTTTTAATGAAATAGTGTTTATATGACCAAAAGAATGCCGAAACATGTGTCGCACTTAGGTGCTAGCTATTAGGATCTTTGCGAAAATTAAATTTAATTTATTTATTGAATGAAATTTCAATTTTTTCATTAACAATGCATAAAGACAAATCTATTTTAATAAATTCGTGTTTATATGACCAAAGGCATGCCGAAAACATGTGTTGCACTTGGGTGATGGCCGTTAGGATCACTGCGAAAATTAAATTAATATAATTTTTTTAATGAAATTCCAATTTTTTCATTAACAATGCATAAAGTCAAATCTATTTTTATGAAAAAGTGTTTATATGACCAATAGTATGCCGGAAACTTGTGTCGCACTTACGTGCTGGCCATTAGGATCATTGCGAAAATTAAATTTAATTTATTTATTAAATGAAATTTCAATTCTTTCTTTAACAATGCATAAAGTCAAATCTATTTTAATGAAATCGTGTTTATATGACCAAAAGCATGCCGAAAACATGTGTCGCACTTTGGTGCTTGCTATTAGGATCATTGCGAAAATTAAATTTAATTTATTTATTAAATGAAATTTCAATTTTTTCATTAACAATGCATAAAGTCGAATCTATTTTATTAAAATAGTGTTTATATGACCAAAAGCATGCCGAAAACATGTGTCGCACGTACGTGCTAGCCATTAGGATCATTGCGAAAATAAAATTTAATTTATTTATTAAATGAAATTACAATTTTTTCAATAACAATGCATAAAGTCAAATCCATTTTCATAAAATAGTGTTTATATGACCAAAAGTATGCCGAAAAGATGTGTCGCACTTAGGTGCTTGCTATCAGGATCATTGCGAAAATTAAATTTAATTTATTTATTAAATGAAATTCCAATTTTTTCATTAACAATGCATAAAGTCAAATCTATTTTTATTAAAAAGTGTTTATATGACCAAAAGAATGCCGGAAACATGTGTCGCACTAACGTGCTAGCCATTAGGATCATTGCGAAAATAAAATTTAATTTATTTATTTAATGAAATTTCAATTTTTTCAATAACAATGCATAAAGTCAAATCCATTTTAATAAAATAGTGTTTATATGACCAAAAGCACGCCGAAAACATGTGTCGCACTTGGGTGCTGGCCGTTAGGATCATTGCGAAAATTAAATTTAATTTATTTATTAAATAAAATTTCAATTTTTTCATTAACAATGCATAAAGTCGAATCTATTTTATTAAAATAGTGTTTATATGACCAAAAGCATGCCGAAAACATGTGTCGCACTTAGGTGTTTGCTATTAGGATCATTGCGAAAATTAAATTAAATTCATTTATTAAATGAAATTTCAATTTTTTCATTACCAATGCATAAAGTCAAATCTATTTTAAAGTAATCGTGTTTATATGACCAAAAACATGCCGAAAACATGTGTCGCACTCAGGTGCTAGCTATTAGGATCATTGCGAAAATTAAATTAAATTCATTTATTAAATGAAATTTTAATTTTTTCATTAACAATGCATAAAATCAAATCTATTTTAAAGTGATCGTGTTTATATGACCAAAAGCATGCCGAAAACATGTGTCGCACTCAGGTGCTAGCTATTAGGATCATTGCGAAAATTAAATTAAATTCATTTATTAAATGAAATTTCAATTTTTTAATTAACAATGAATGAAGTCAAATCCATTTTAATGTAATCGTGTTTATATGACCAAAAGCATGCCGAAAACATGTGTCGCACTTAGGTGCTAGCTATTAGGATCATTGCGAAAATTAAATTAAATTATTTTATTAAATGAAATTTCAATTTTTTCATCAACAATGCATTAAGTCAAAACTATTTTAATGAAATAGTTTTTATTTGACCAAAAGAATGCCGTAAACATGTGTCGCACTTAGGTGCTAGCTATTAGAATCATTGCGAAAATATAATTTTATTTATTTATTAAATGAAATTTCTATTTTTTTATTCACAATGCATAAAGTCAAATCCATTTCAATAAAATCGTGGTCATTTGACCAAAAGCATGCCAAAAACAAGTGTCGCACTTGGGTGCTAGCTATTAGGATCTTTGCGAAAATTAAATTTAATTTATTTATTAAATGAAATTTCAATTTTTTCATTACCAATGCATTAAGTCAAATCTATTTTAATGAAATAGGGTTTATTTGACCAAAAGAATGCCGTAAACATGTGTCGCACTTAGGTGCTAGCTTTAAGGATCATTGCGAAAATTAAATTAAATTTATTAATTAATTGAAATTTCAATTTTTTCATTAACAATGCACAAAGTCAAATCTATTTTAATGAAATAGTGTTTATATGACCAAAAGCATGCCGTAAACATGTGTCGCACTTAGGTGCTAGCCATTAGGATCTTTGCGAAAATTAAATTTAATTTATTAATTAAATGAAATTTTTATTTTTTCATTAACAATGCATAAATTCAAATCTATTTTAATGAAATCGTGTTTATATGACCAAAAGCATGCGGAAAACATGTGTCGCACTTAAGTGCCAGCTATTAGGATCATTGCGAAAATTTAATTTAATTTTTTTACTAAATGAAATTTCCATTTTTTCATTAAGAAAGCATAAAGTCAAATCTATTTTAATGAAATAGTGTTTATATGACCAAAAGCATGCCGGAAACATGTGTCGCACTTAGGTGCTAGCTATTAGGATCATTGCAAAAATTAAATTTAATTTATTTATTAAATGAATTTTCAATTTTTTCATTAACAATGCATAAACACAAATCTATTTTTATGAAATAGTGTTTACATTACAAAGAGCATGCCGAAAACATGTGTCGCACCTAGGTGCTAGCCATTAGAATCATTGCGAAAATTAAATTAAATTTATTAATTAAATGAGATTTTAATTTTTTCATTAACAATGCATCAAGTCAAATCTATTTTAATGAAATAGTGTTTATAAGACCTAAAGCATGCCGAAAATATGTGTTGCACTCAGGTGCTAGCCATTAGGATCATTGCGAAAATTAAATTTAATTTATTATTTAAATGAAATTTTAATTTTTTCATAAACAATGCATAAAGTCAAATATATTTTAATGAAATAGTGTTTATATGACCAAAAGCATGCCGTAAACATGTGTCGCACTTAGGTGCTAGCCATTAGGATCTTTGCGAAAATTAAATTTAATTTATTAATTAAATGAAATTTTTATTTTTTCATTAACAATGAATAAATTCAAATCTATTTTAATGAAATCGTATTTATATGACCAAAAGCATGCGGAAAACATGTGTCGCACTTAAGTGCCTGCTATTAGGATCATTGCGAAAATTAAATTTAATTTTTTTACTAAATGAAATTTCCATTTTTTCATTAAGAAAGCATAAAGTCAAATCTATTTTAATGAAATGGTGTTTATTTGACCAAAAGAATACCGTAAACATGTGTCGCACTTAGGTGCTAGCTATTAGGATCATTGCGAAAATTAAATTAAATTTATTTATTAATTGAAATTTCAATTTTTTCATTAACAATGCACAAAGTCAAATCTATTTTAATGAAATAGTGTTTATATGAACAAAAGCATGCCGAAAACATGTGTCGCACTTAGGTGCTAGCTATTAGGATCTTTGCGAAAATTTAATTTAATTTATTTATTGAATGAAATTTCAATTTTTTCATTAACAATGCATAATGACAAATCTATTTTAATAAATTCGTGTTTATATGACAAAAGGCATGCCGAAAACATGTGTTGCACTTAGGTGATGGCCGTTAGGATCACTGCGAAAATTAAATTAATATAATTTTTTCATTAACAATGCATAAAGTCAAATCTATTTTTATGAAAAAGTGTTTGTATGACCAAAAGTATGCCTGGAACATGTGTCGCACTTACGTGCTGGCCATTAGGATCATTGCGAAAATTAAATTTAATTTATTTATTAAATGAAATTTCAATTCTTTCTTTAACAATGCATAAAGTCAAATCTATTTTAATGAAATCGTGTTTATATGACCAAAAGCATGCCGAAAACATGTGTCGCACTTTGGTGCTTGCTATTAGGATCATTGCGAAAATAAAATTTATCTTATTTATTAAATGAAATTTCTATTTTTTAATTAACAATGCATAAAGTCAAATTGATTTCAATAAAATCGTGTTCATTTGACCAAAAGCATGCCGAAAACATGTGTCGCACTTGGGTGCTAGCTATTAGGATCATTGCGAAAATTAAATTTAATTTATTTATTAAATGAAGTTTCAATTTTTTCATTAACAATGCATAAAGTCAAATCTATTTTAATGAAATCGTGTTTATATGACCAAAAGCATGCGGAAAACATGAGTCGCACTCAGGTGCTGGCTATTAGGATCATTGCGAAAATTAAATTTAATTTATTTATTAAACGAAATTTCAATTTTTCCATTAACAATGCATAAAGTCAAATCTATTTTTTTGAAATCGTGTTTATGTGACTAAAAGCTTGCGGAAAACATGTGTCGCACTTAGGTGCTAGCTATTAGGATCATTGCGAAAATTAAATTAAATTTATTTATTGAATGAAATTTCAATTTTTTCATAACCAATGCATAAAGTCAAATCTATTTTATTGAAATCGTGTTAATATGACCAAAAGCATGCCGAAAACATGAGTCGAACTTAGGTGCTAGCTATTAGGATCATTGCGAGAATATAAATTTAATTTATTTATTAAATGAAATTTCAATTTTTTCATTAACAATGCATGAAGTCAAATCTTTTTTAATAAAATATTGTTTATATGACCAAAAGCATGTCGAAATCATATGTCGCACTTAGGTGCTAGCTATCAGGATCATTGCGAAAATTAAATTAAATTAATTTATTATATGAAATTTCTATTTTTTCATTAACAATGCATAAAGTCAAATCTATTTTAATAAAATAGTGTTTATATGACCAAAAGCATGCCGAAAACATTTATCGCACTAAGGCGCTGGCCATTAGGATCATTGCGAGAATATAAATTTAATTGTTTATTAAATGAAATTTAATTTTTTTCATTAAGAATGCATAAAGTCAAATCTATTTTTGTGAAATAGTGTTTATATGACCAAAAGCATGCCGAAAACATGTGTCGCACTTAGGTGCTAGCTATTAGGATCATTGCGAAAATTAAATTTAATTTATTTATTAAATGAAATTTCAATTTTTTCATTACCAATTCATAAAGTCAAATCTATTTTAAAAATAGGGTTTATATGGTCAAAAGCATGCCGAAAATAT
Source organism: Ocypus olens (assembly GCA_910593695.2). NCBI lineage: Eukaryota > Metazoa > Arthropoda > Insecta > Coleoptera > Staphylinidae > Ocypus > Ocypus olens. Next base: position 36,583,838 of record OU343060.1, read on the forward strand.
GTGTCGCACTTAGGTGCTGGCTATTAGGATCATTTCGAAAATTAAATTTAATTTAGTTTTTAAATGAAATTTCAATTTTTCATTAACAATGCATAAAGTTAAATCTGTTTTAATGAAATAGTGTTTATATGACCAAAAGAATGCCGAAACATGTGTCGCACTTAGGTGCTAGCTATTAGGATCTTTGCGAAAATTAAATTTAATTTATTTATTGAATGAAATTTCAATTTTTTCATTAACAATGCATAAAGACAAATCTATTTTAATAAATTCGTGTTTATATGACCAAAGGCATGCCGAAAACATGTGTTGCACTTAGGTGATGGCCGTTAGGATCACTGCGAAAATTAAATTAATATAATTTTTTTAATGAAATTCCAATTTTTTCATTAACAATGCATAAAGTCAAATCTATTTTTATGAAAAAGTGTTTATATGACCAATAGTATGCCGGAAACATGTGTCGCACTTAGGTGCTAGCAATTAGGATCTTTGCGAAAATTAAATTTAATTTATTTATTAAATTAAATTTCAATTTTCTCATTAACAATGCATAAAGTCAAATCTATTTTAATGAAATCGTGTTTATATGACCAAAAGCATGCCGGAAACATGTGTCGCACTTAGGTGCTAGCTATTAGGATCATTGCAAAAATTAAATTTAATTTATTTATTAAATGAATTTTCAATTTTTTCATTAACAATGCATAAACACAAATCTATTTTTATGAAATAGTGTTTACATTACAAAGAGCATGCCGAAAACATGTGTCGCACTTACGTGCTAGCCATTAGGATCATTGCGAAAATAAAATTTAATTTATTTATTAAATGAAATTACAATTTTTTCAATAACAATGCATAAAGTCAAATCCATTTTAATAAAATAGTGTTTATATGACCAAAAGCATGCCGAAAACATGTGTCGCACTTAGGTGCTTGCTATCAGGATCATTGCGAAAATTAAATTTAATTTATTTATTAAATGAAATTCCAATTTTTTCATTAACAATGCATAAAGTCAAATCTATTTTTATTAAAAAGTGTTTATATGACCGAAAGAATGCCGGAAACATGTGTCGCACTTACGTGCTAGCCATTAGGATCATTGCGAAAATAAAATTTAATTTATTTATTTAATGAAATTTCAATTTTTTCAATAACAATGCATAAAGTCAAATCCATTTTAATAAAATAGTGTTTATATGACCAAAAGCATGCCGGAAACATGTGTCGCACTTAGGTGCTAGCTATTAGGATCTTTGCGAAAATTTAATTTAATTTATTTATTGAATGAAATTTCAATTTTTTCATTAACAATGCATTAAGACAAATCTGTTTTATTAAATTCGTGTTTATATGACAAAAGGCATGCCGAAAACATGTGTTGCACTTAGGTGATGTCCGTTAGGATCACTGCGAAAATTAAATTAATATAATTTTTTCATTAACAATGCATAAAGTCAAATCTATTTTTATGAAAAAGTGTTTATATGACCAAAAGTATGCCAGGAACATGTGTCGCACTTACGTGCTGGCCATTAGGATCATTGCAAAAATTAAATTTAATTTATTTATTAAATGAAATTTCAATTCTTTCTTTAACAATGCATAAAGTCAAATCTATTTTAATGAAATCGTGTTTATATGACCAAAAGCATGCGGAAAACATGAGTCGCACTCAGGTGCTGGCTATTAGGATCATTGCGAAAATTAAATTTAATTTATTTATTAAACGAAATTTCAATTTTTCCATTAACAATACATAAAGTCAAATCTATTTTTTTGAAATCGTGTTTATATGACTAAAAGCTTGCGGAAAACATGTGTCGCACTTAGGTGCTAGCTATTAGGATCATTGCGAAAATTAAATTAAATTTATTTATTGAATGAAATTTCAATTTTTTCATAACCAATGCATAAAGTCAAATCTATTTTATTGAAATCGTGTTTATATGACCAAAAGCATGCCGAAAACATGAGTCGAACTTAGGTGCTAGCTATTAGGATCATTGCGAGAATATAAATTTAATTTATTTATTAAATGAAATTTCAATTTTTTCATTAACAATGCATGAAGTCAATTTTTTTTTAATAAAATATTGTTTATATGACCAAAAGCATGTCGAAATCATATGTCGCACTAAGGTGCTGGCCATTAGGATCATTGCGAGAATATAAATTTAATTTGTTTATTAAATGAAATTTAAATTTTTTCATTAAGAATGCATAAAGTCAAATCTATTTTTGTGAAATAGTGTTTATATGACCAAAAGCATGCCGAAAACATGTGTCGCACTTAGGTGCTAGCTATTAGGATCATTGCGAAAATTAAATTTAATTTATTTATTAAATGTAGTTTCAATTTTTTCATTAACAATGCATAAAGTCAAATCTATTTTAATGATATCGTGTTTATATGACCAAAAGTATGCTGAAAACATGTGTCGCACTTAGGTGCTAGCTATTAGGATCATTGCGAAAATTAAATTTAATTTATTTATTAATTGAAATTTCAATTTTTTCATTACCAATTCATAAAGTCAAATCTATTTTAAAAATAGGGTTTATATGGTCAAAAGCATGCCGAAAATATGTGTCGCACTTAGGTGCTGGCTATTAGGATCATTTCGAAAATTAAATTTAATTTAGTTTTTAAATGAAATTTAAATTTTTCATTAACAATGCATAAAGTTAAATCTGTTTTAATGAAATAGTGTTTATATGACCAAAAGAATGCCGAAACATGTGTCGCACTTAGGTGCTAGCTATTAGGATCTTTGCGAAAATTAAATTTAATTTATTTATTGAATGAAATTTCAATTTTTTCATTAACAATGCATAAAGACAAATCTATTTTAATAAATTCGTGTTTATATGACCAAAGGCATGCCGAAAACATGTGTTGCACTTAGGTGATGGCCGTTAGGATCACTGCGAAAATTAAATTAATATAATTTTTTTAATGAAATTCCAATTTTTTCATTAACAATACATAAAGTCAAATCTATTTTTATGAAAAAGTGTTTATATGACCAATAGTATGCCGGAAACATGTGTCGCACTTACGTGCTGGCCATTAGGATCATTGCGAAAATTAAATTAAATTTATTTATTAAATGAAATTTCAATTCTTTCTTTAACAATGCATAAAGTCAAATCTATTTTAATGAAATCGTGTTTATATGACCAAAAGCATGCCGAAAACAGGTGTCGCACTTAGGTGCTTGCTATTAGGATCATTGCGAAAATTAAATTTAATTTATTTATTAAATGAAATTTCAATTTTTTCATTAACAATGCATAAAGTCGAATCTATTTTATTAAAATAGTGTTTATATGACCAAAAGCATGCCGAAAACATGTGTCGCACTTACGTGCTAGCCATTAGGATCATTGCGAAAATAAAATTTAATTTATTTATTAAATGAAATTACAATTTTTTCAATAACAATGCATAAAGTCAAATCCATTTTAATAAAATAGTGTTTATATGACCAAAAGCATGCCGAAAACATGTGTCGCACTTAGGTGCTTGCTATCAGGATCATTGCGAAAATTAAATTTAATTTATTTATTAAATGAAATTCCAATTTTTTCATTAACAATGCATAAAGTCAAATCTATTTTTATTAAAAAGTGTTTATATGACCAAAAGAATGCCGGAAACATGTGTCGCACTTACGTGCTAGCCATTAGGATCATTGCGAAAATAAAATTTAATTTATTTATTTAATTAAATTTCAATTTTTTCAATAACAATGCATAAAGTCAAATCCATTTTAATAAAATAGTGTTTATATGACCAAAAGCATGCCGAAAACATGTGTCGCACTTAGGTGCTGGCCATTAGGATCATTGCGAAAATTAAATTTAATTTATTTATTAAATAAAATTTCAATTTTTTCATTAACAATGCATAAAGTCGAATCTATTTTATTAAAATAGTGTTTATATGACCAAAAGCATGCCGAAAACATGTGTCGCACTTAGGTGTTTGCTATTAGGATCATTGCGAAAATTAAATTAAATTCATTTATTAAATGAAATTTCAATTTTTTCATTACCAATGCATAAAGTCAAATCTATTTTAAAGTAATAGTATTTATATGACCAAAAACATGCCGAAAACATGTGTCGCACTCAGGTGCTAGCTATTAGGATCATTGCGAAAATTAAATTAAATTCATTTATTAAATGAAATTTTAATTTTTTCATTACCAATGCATAAAATCAAATCTATTTTAAAGTGATCGTGTTTATATGACCAAAAGCATGCCGAAAACATGTGTCGCACTCAGGTGCTAGCTATTAGGATCATTGCAAAAATTAAATTAAATTCATTTATTAAATGAAATTTCAATTTTTTAATTAACAATGAATGAAGTCAAATCCATTTTAATGTAATCGTGTTTATATGACCAAAAGCATGCCGAAAACATGTGTCGCACTTAGGTGCTAGCTATTAGGATCATTGCGAAAATTAAATTAAATTCTTTTATTAAATGAAATTTCAATTTTTTCATCAACAATGCATTAAGTCAAATCTATTTTAATGAAATAGTTTTTATTTTACCAAAAGAATGCCGTAAACATGTGTCGCACTTAGGTGCTAGCTATTAGAATCATTGCGAAAATATAATTTTATTTATTTATTAAATGAAATTTCTATTTTTTTATTCACAATGCATAAAGTCAAATCCATTTCAATAAAATCGTGGTCATTTGACCAAAAGCATGCCAAAAACAAGTGTCGCACTTGGGTGCTAGCTATTAGGATCTTTGCGAAAATTAAATTTAATTTATTTATTAAATGAAATTTCAATTTTTTCATTAACAATGCATTAAGTCAAATCTATTTTAATGAAATAGGGTTTATTTGACCAAAAGAATGCCGTAAACATGTGTCGCACTTAGGTGCTAGCTTTAAGGATCATTGCGAAAATTAAATTAAATTTATTAATTAATTGAAATTTCAATTTTTTCATTAACAATGCACAGAGTCAAATCTATTTTAATGAAATAGTGTTTATAAGACCTAAAGCATGCCGAAAATATGTGTCGCACTCAGGTGCTAGCCATTAGGATCATTGCGAAAATTAAATTTAATTTATTATTTAAATGAAATTTTAATTTTTTCATAAACAATGCATAAAGTCAAATATATTTTAATGAAATAGTGTTTATATGACCAAAAGCATGCCGTAAACATGTATCGCACTTAGGTGCTAGCCTTTAGGATCTTTGCGAAAATTAAATTTAATTTATTAATTAAATGAAATTTTTATTTTTTCATTAACAATGCATAAATTCAAATCTATTTTAATGAAATCGTGTTTATATGACCAAAAGCATGCGGAAAACATGTGTCGCACGTAAGTGCCAGCTATTAGGATCATTGCGAAAATTAAATTTAATTTTTTTATTAAATGAAATTTCCATTTTTTCATTAAGAAAGCATAAAGTCAAATCTATTTTAATAAAATAGTGTTTATTTGACCAAAAGAATGCCGTAAACATGTGTCGCACTTAGGTGCTAGCTATTAGGATCATTGCGAAAATTAAATTAAATTTATTTATTAATTGAAATTTCAATTTTTTCATTAACAATGCATAAAGTCGAATCTATTTTATTAAAATGGTGTTTATATGACCAAAAGCATGCCGAAAACATGTGTCGCACTTACGTGCTAGCCATTAGGATCATTGCGAAAATTAAATTTAATTTATTTATTAAATGAAATTTCAATTTTTTCATTAACAATGCATAAAGTCGAATCTATTTTATTAAAATGGTGTTTATATGACCAAAAGCATGCCGAAAACATGTGTCGCACTTACGTGCTAGCCATTAGGATCATTGCGAAAATTAAAATAAATTTATTTATTAATTGAAATTTCAATTTTTTCATTAACAATGCATAAAGTCGAATCTATTTTATTAAAATGGTGTTTATATGACCAAAAGCATGCCGAAAACATGTGTCGCACTTACGTGCTAGCCATTAGGATCATTGCGAAAATTAAATTAAATTTATTTATTAATTGAAATTTCAATTTTTTCATTAACAATGCATAAAGTCGAATCTATTTTATTAAAATGGTGTTTATATGACCAGAAGCATGCCGAAAATATGTGTCGCACTTACGTGCTGGCTATTAGGATCATTGCGAAAATTAAATTTAATTTTTTTATTAAATGAAATTTCCATTTTTTCATTAAGAAAGCATAAAGTCAAATCTATTTTAATGAAATAGTGTTTATTTGACCAAAAGAATGCCGAAAACATGTGTCGCACTCAGGTGCTAGCTGTTAGGATCATTGCGAAAATTAAATTAAATTCATTTATTAAATGAAATTTAAATTTTTTCATCAACAATGGATAAAGTCGAATTTATTTGATTAAAATCGTGTTTATACGACCATAAGCATGCCAAAAACAAGTGTCGCACTTAGGTGCTAGCTATTAGGATCTTTGCGAAAATTAAATTTAATTTATTTATTAAATGAAATTTCAATTTTTTCATTAACAATGCATAAAGTCAAATCTATTTAAGAAAAATCGTATTTATATGACCAAAAGCATGCCGAAAACATGTGTCGCACTTGGGTACTAGCTATCAGGATCATTGCGAAAATTAAATTTAATTTATTTATAAAATGAAGTTTCAATTTTTTCATTAACAATGCATAAAGTCAAATCTATTTTAATGAAATCGTGTTTATATGACCAAAAGCATGCGGAAAACATGAGTCGCACTCAGGTGCTGGCTATTAGGATCATTGCGAAAATTAAATTTAATTTATTTATTAAACGAAGTTTCAATTTTTCCATTAACAATGCATAAAATCAAATCTATTTTAATGAAATCGTGTTTATATGACCAGAAGCATGCCGAAAACATGTGTCGCACTTAGGTGCTAGCTATTAGGATCATTGCGAAAATGAATTTTAATTGTTTATTAAATGAAATTTCTATTTTTTCATTAACAATGCATAAAGTCAAATCTATTTTAATGGAACAGTGTTTATATGACCGAAAGCATGCCGAAAACGTGTGTGGCACTTAGGTGCTGGTTATTAGGATCATTGCGAAAATTAAATTTGATTTATTAATTAAATGAAGTTTCAATTTTTTCATTAACAATGCATAAAGTCAAATCTATTTTAATGAAATCGTGTTTATATGACCAAAAGTATGCTGAAAACATGTGTCGCACTTAGGTGCTAGCTATTAGGATCATTGCGAAAATTAAATTTAATTTATTTATTAAATGAAATTTCAATTTTTTCATTAACAATTCATAAAGTCAAATCTATTTTAAAAATAGGGTTTATGTGGTCAAAAGCATGCCGAAAATATGTGTCGCACTTAGGTGCTGGCTATTAGGATCATTTCGAAAATTAAATTTAATTTAGTTTTTAAATGAAATTTCAATTTTTCATTAAGAATGCATAAAGTTAAATCTGTTTTAATGAAATAGTGTTTATATGACCAAAATAATGCCGAAACATGTGTCGCACTTAGGTGCTAGCTATTAGGATCTTTGCGAAAATTAAATTTAATTTATTTATTGAATGAAATTTCAATTTTTTCATTAACAATGCATAAAGACAAATCTATTTTAATAAATTCGTGTTTATATGACCAAAGGCATGCCGAAAACATGTGTTGCACTTAGGTGATGGCCGTTAGGATCATTGCGAAAATTAAATTAATATAATTTATTTAATGAAATTCCAATTTTTTCATTAACAATGCATAAAGTCAAATCTATTTTTATGAAAAAGTGTTTATATGACCAAAAGTATGCCGGAAACATGTGTCGCATTTACGTGCTGGCCATTAGAATCATTGCGAAAATTAAATTTAATTTATTTATTAAATGAAATTTCAATTCTTTCTTTAACAATGCATAAAGTCAAATCTATTTTTATGAAAAAGTGTTTATATGTCCAAAAGCATGCCGAAAACATGTGTAGCACTTAGGTGCTTGCTATTAGGATCATTGCGAAAATTAAATTAAATTTATTTATTAAATGAAATTTCAATTTTTTCATTAGCAATGCATAAAGTCGAATCTATTTTATTTAAATACTGTTTATATGACCAAAAGCATGCCGAAAACATGTGTCGCACTTACGTGCTAGCCATTAGGATCATTGCGAAAATAAAATTTAATTTATTTATTAAATGAAATTACAATTTTTTCAATAACAATGCATAAAGTCAAATCCATTTTAATAAAATAGTGTTTATATGACCAAAAGCATGCCGAAAACATGTGTCGCACTTAGGAGCTTGCTATCAGGATCATTGCGAAAATTAAATTTAATTTATTTATTAAATGAAATTCCAATTTTTTCATTAACAATGCATAAAGTCAAATCTATTTTTATAAAAAAGTGTTTATATGACAAAAAGAATGCCGGAAACATGTGTCGCACTTACGTGCTAGCCATTAGGATCATTGCGAAAATAAAATTTAATTTATTTATTAAATGAAATTTCAATTTTTTCAATAACAATGCATAAAGTCAAATCCATTTTAATAAAATAGTGTTTATATGACCAAAAGCATGCCGAAAACATGTGTCGCACTTAGGAGCTTGCTATCAGGATCATTGCGAAAATTAAATTTAATTTATTTATTAAATGAAATTCCAATTTTTTCATTAACAATGCATAAAGTCAAATCTATTTTTATGAAAAAGTGTTTATATGACCAAAAGCATGCCGGAAACATGTGTCGCACTTACGTGCTAGACATTAGGATCATTGCGAAAATAAAATTTAATTTATTTATTAAATGAAATTTCAATTTTTTCATTAACAATGCATAAAGTCGAATCTATTTTATTTAAATACTGTTTATATGACCAAAAGCATGCCGAAAACATGTGTCGCACTTACGTGCTAGCCATTAGGATCATTGCGAAAATAAAATTTAATTTATTTATTAAATGAAATTACAATTTTTTCAATAACAATGCATAAAGTCAAATCCATTTTAATAAAATAGTTTTTATATGACCAAAAGCATGCCGAAAACATGTGTCGCACTTAGGAGCTTGCTATCAGGATCATTGCGAAAATTAAATTTAATTTATTTATTAAATGAAATTCCAATTTTTTCATTAACAATGCATAAAGTCAAATCTATTTTTATGAAAAAGTGTTTATATGAGCAAAAGAATGCCGAAAACATGTGTCGCACTTACGTGCTAGCCATTAGGATCATTGCGAAAATAAAATTTAATTTATTTATTAAATGATATTTCAATTTTTTCAATAACAATGCATAAAGTCAAACCCATTTTAATAAAATAGTGTTTATATGACCAAGAGCATGCCGAAAACATGTGTCGCACTTAGGAGCTTGCTATCAGGATCATTGCGAAAATTAAATTTAATTTATTTATTAAATGAAATTCCAATTTTTTCATTAACAATGCATAAAGTCAAATCTATTTTTATGAAAAAGTGTTTATATGACCAAAAGCATGCCGAAAACATGTGTCGCACTTAGGTGCTGGCCATTAGGATCATTGCGAAAATTAAATTTAATTTATTTATTAAATAAAATTTCAATTTTTTCATTAACAATGCATAAAGTCGAATCTGTTTTATTAAAATAGTGTTTATATGACCAAAAGCATGCCGAAAACATGTGTCGCACTTAGGTGTTTGCTATTAGGATCATTGCGGAAATAAAATTAAATTCATTTATTAAATGAAATTTCAATTTTTTAATTAACAATGAATGAAGTCAAATCCATTTTAATGTAATCGTGTTTATATTACCAAAAGCATGCCGAAAACATGTGTCGCACTTAGGTGCTAGCTATTAGGATCATTGCGAAAATTAAATTAAATTCTTTTATTAAATGAAATTTCAATTTTTTCATCAACAATGCATTAAGTCAAATCTATTTTAATGAAATAGTTTTTATTTGACCAAAAGAATGCCGTAAACATGTGTTGCACTTAGGTGCTAGCTATTAGGATCATTGCGAAAATAAAATTTTATTTATTTATTAAATGAAATTTCTATTTTTTCATTAACAATGCATAAAGTCAAATCCATTTCAATAAAATCGTGGTCATTTGACCAAAAGCATGCCAAAAACATGTGTCGCACTTGGGTGCTAGCTATTAGGATCTTTGCGAAAATTAAATTTAATTTATTTATTAAATGAAATTACAATTTTTTCATTAACAATGCATTAAGTCAAATCTATTTTAATGAAATAGTGTTTATTTGACCAAAAGAATGCCGTAAACATGTGTCGCACTTAGGTGCTAGCTTTAAGGATCATTGCGAAAATTAAATTAAATTAATTAATTAAATGAGATTTGAATTTTTTCATTAACAATGCATCAAGTCGAATCTATTTTAATAAAATAGTGTTTATATGACCAAAAGCATGCCGAAAACATGTGTCGCACTCAGGTGCTGGCAATTGGGATCATTGCGAAAATTAAATTAAATTCATTTATTAAATTAAATTTCAATTTTTTAATTAACAATGAATGAAGTCAAATCCATTTTAATGTAATCGTGTTTATATGACCAAAAGCATGCCGAAAACATGTGTCGCACTCAGGTGCTAGCTGTTAGGATCATTGCGAAAATTAAATTAAATTCATTTATTAAATGAAATTTAAATTTTTTCATCAACAATGGATAAAGTCGAATTTATTTGATTAAAATCGTGTTTATACGACCATAAGCATGCCGAAAACATGTGTCGCACTTAGGTGCTAGCTATTAGGATCATTGCGAAAATAAAATTTATCTTATTTATTAAATGAAATTTCTATTTTTTAATTAACAATGCATAAAGTCAAATTGATTTCAATAAAATCGTGTTCATTTGACCAAAAGCATGCCGAAAACATGTGTCGCACTTGAGTGCTAGCTATTGGGATCTTTGCAAAAATTAAATTTAATTTATTTATTAAATGAAATTTCAATTTTTTCATTAACAATGCTTTAAGTCAAATCTATTTTAAAGAAATAGTGTTTATTTGACCGAAAGAATGCCGTAAACATGTGTCGTACTTAGGTGCTAGCAATTAGGATCTTTGCGAAAATTAAATTTAATTTATTTATTAAATTAAATTTCAATTTTTTCATTAACAATGCATAAAGTAATAAATCTATTTTAATGAAATCGTGTTTATATGACCAAAAGGCATGCCGAAAACATGTGTCGCACTTAAGTGCTAGCTATTAGGATCATTGCGAAAATAAAATTTTATTTACTTATTAAATGAAATTTCAATTTTTTCATTAACAAAGCATAAAGTCAAATCTATTTTAATAAAATAGTGTTTATATGACCAAAAGCATGCCGAAAACATGTGTCACACTTAGCTGCTAGCTGTTAGGATCATTAAGAAAATTAAATTTAATTTATTTATTGAATGAAATTTCAATTTTTTTATTAACAATGCATAAAGTCAAATCTATTTTAATAAAATAGTGTTTATATGACCAAAAGCATGCCGAAAACATGTGTCGCACTTAGGTGCTAGCTATTAGGATCATTGCGAAAATAAAATTTATCTTATTTGTTAAATGAAATTTCTATTTTTTAATTAACAATGCATAAAGTCAAATTGATTTCAATAAAATCGTGTTCATTTGACCAAAAGCATGCCGAAAACATGTGTCGCACTTGGGTGCTAGCTATTAGGATCATTGCGAAAATTAAATTTAATTTATTTATTAAATGAAATTTCAATTTTTTCATCAACAATGCATAAAGTCAAATCTATTTTAATGAAATGGTGTTTATATGACCTGAAGAAAGCCGTAATCATGTGTCGCACTTAGGTGCTAGCAATTAGGATCTTTGCGAAAATTAAATTTAATTTATTTATTAAATTAAATTTCAATTTTTTCATTAACAATGCATAAAGTAATAAATCTATTTTAATGAAATCGTGTTTATATGACCAAAAGGCATGCCGAAAACATGTGTCGCACTTAAGTGCTAGCTATTAGGATCATTGCGAAAATAAAATTTAATTTACTTATTAAATGAAATTTCAATTTTTTCATTAACAAAGCATAAAGTCAAATCTATTTTAATAAAATAGTGTTTATATGACCAAAAGCATGCCGAAAACATGTGTCACACTTAGCTGCTAGCTGTTAGGATCATTAAGAAAATTAAATTTAATTTATTTATTGAATGAAATTTCAATTTTTTTATTAACAATGCATAAAGTCAAATCTATTTTAATAAAATAGTGTTTATATGACCAAAAGCATGCCGAAAACATGTGTCACACTTAGCTGCTAGCTGTTAGGATCATTAAGAAAATTAAATTTAATTTATTTATTGAATGAAATTTCAATTTTTTCATTAACAAAGCATAAAGTCAAATCTATTTTAATAAAATAGTGTTTATATGACCAAAAGCATGCCGAAAACATGTGTCGCACTTGGGTGCTAGCTATTAGGATCATTGCGAAAATTAAATTTAATTTATTTATTAAATGAAATTTCAAATTTTTCATTAACAATGCTTTAAGTCAAATCTATTTTAATGAAATGGTGTTTATATGACCTGAAGAAAGCCGTAATCATGTGTCGCACTTAGGTGCTAGCAATTAGGATCTTTGCGAAAATTAAATTTAATTTATTTATTAAATTAAATTTCAATTTTTTCATTAACAATGCATAAAGTAATAAATCTATTTTAATGAAATCGTGTTTATATGACCAAAAGGCATGCCGAAAACATGTGTCGCACTTAAGTGCTAGCTATTAGGATCATTGCGAAAATAAAATTTAATTTACTTATTAAATGAAATTTCAATTTTTTCATTAACAAAGCATAAAGTCAAATCTATTTTAATAAAATAGTGTTTATATGACCAAAAGCATGCCGAAAACATGTGTCACACTTAGCTGCTAGCTGTTAGGATCATTAAGAAAATTAAATTTAATTTATTTATTGAATGAAATTTCAATTTTTTTATTAACAATGCATAAAGTCAAATCTATTTTAATAAAATAGTGTTTATATGACCAAAAGCATGCCGAAAACATGTGTCGCACTTAGGTGCTAGCTATTAGGATCATTGCGAAAATAAAATTTATCTAATTTGTTAAATGAAATTTCTATTTTTTAATTAACAATGCATAAAGTCAAATTGATTTCAATAAAATCGTGTTCATTTGACCAAAAGCATGCCGAAAACATGTGTCGCACTTGGGTGCTAGCTATTAGGATCTTTGCAAAAATTAAATTTAATTTATTTATTAAATGAAATTTCAATTTTTTCATTAACAATGCATAAAGTCAAATCTATTTTAATAAAATTGTGTTTATATGACCAAAAGCGTGCCGAAAACATGTCTCGCACGTAGCTGCTAGCGATTAGGATCATTGCGAAAATTAAATTAAATTTATTTATTAAATGAAATTTCTATTTTTTTATTAACAACGCATAAAGTTAAAGCTTTTTTAATAAAATAGTATTTATATGACCAATAGCATGCCGAAAACATGTGTCGCACTCAGGTGCTAGCTATTAGGATCATTGCGAAAATTAAATTAAATTCATTTATTAAATGAAATTTAAATTTTTTCATCAACAATGGATAAAGTCGAATTTATTTGATTAAAACCGTATTTATACGACCAAAAGCATGCCGAAAACATGTGTCGCACTCAGGTGCTAGCTATTAGGATCATTGCGAAAATTAAATTTAATTTATTTATTAAATGAAATTTCAATTTTTTCATCAACAATGCATAAAGTCAAATCTATTTTAATGAAATGGTGTTTACATGACCTGAAGAAAGCCGTAATCATGTGTCGCACTTAGGTGCTAGCAATTAGGATCTTTGCGAAAATTAAATTTAATTTATTTATTAAATGAAATTTCAATTTTTTCATTAACAATGCATAAAGTCAAATCTATTTTAATGAAATCGTGTTTATATGATCAAAAGGCATGCCGAAAACATGTGTCGCACTTAAGTGCTAGCTATTAGGATCATTGCGAAAATAAAATTTAATTTATTTATTAAATGAAATTTCAATTTTTTCATTAACAAAGAATAAAGTCATGTCTATTTTAATAAAATAGTGTTTATATGACCAAAAGCATGCCGAAAACATGTGTCGCACTTAGCTGCTAGCTGTTAGGATCATTGAGAAAATTAAATTTAATTTATTTATTGAATGAAATTTCAATTTTTTTATTAACAATGCATAAAGTCAAATCTATTTTAATAAAATAGTGTTTATATGACCAAAAGCATGCCGAAAACATGTGTCGCACTTAGGTGCTAGCTATTAGGATCATTGCGAAAATTAAATTTAATTTATTTATTAAATGAAATTTCAATTTTTTCATTAACAATGCATAAAGTCAAATCTATTTTAATAAAATTGTGTTTATATGACCAAAAGCGTGCCGAAAACATGTCTCGCACGTAGCTGCTAGCGATTAGGATCATTGCGAAAATTAAATTTAATTTATTTATTAAATGAAATTTCTTTTTTTGATTAACAACGGATAAAGTTAAATCTATTTTAATAAAATAGTATTTATATGACCAAAAGCATGCCGAAAACATGTGTCGCACTCAGGTGCTAGCTATTAGGATCATTGCGAAAATTAAATTAAATTTATTTATAAAATGAAATTTCAATTTTTTCATTAACAATACATAAAGTCAAATCCATTTTAATAAAATAGTGTTTATATGACCAGAAGTATGCCGAAAACATGTGTCGCACTCAGGTGCTAGCTATTAGGATCTTTGCGAAAATTAAATTTAATTTTTTTATTATATGAAATTTCTATTTTTTCATTAAAAATGCATAAAGTCAAATCCATTTTCATGAAATTGTGTGTGTGCAACCAAAATCATGCCGAAAACATGTGTCGCACTTAGGTACTAGCTATTAGGATCTTTGCGAAAATTAAATTTAATTTATTTATTTAATGAAATTTCAAATTTTTCAATAACAATGAATAAAGTGTAATCTATTTTATTAAAAGCGTGTTTACACGACCAAAAGCATGCGGAACACATGTGTCGCACTTAGGTGCTAGCTATTAGGATCATTGCGAAAATTAAATTAAATTTATTTATTAAATGAAATTTCAATTTTTTCATTAACAATGCATAATGTCAAATCTATTTTAGTAAAATAGTGTTTATATGACCAAAAGCATGCCGAAAACATGTGTCGCACTTAGGTGCTAGCTGTCAGGATCTTTGCGAAAACTAAATTTAATTTATTTATTAAATGAAGTTTCAATTTTTTCATTAACAATGCATAAAGTCAAATCTATTTTAATAAAATCGTGTTTATATGACCAAAAGCATGCCGAAAACATGTGTCGCACTTAGGTGTTTGCTATTAGGATCATTGCGAAAATAAAATTAAATTCATTTATTAAATGAAATTTCAATTTTTTAATTAACAATGAATGAAGTCAAATCCGTTTTAATGTAATCGTGTTTATATTACCAAAAGCATGCCGAAAACATGTGTCGCACTTAGGTGCTAGCTATTAGGATCATTGCGAAAATTAAATTAAATTCTTTTATTAAATGAAATTTCAATTTTTTCATCAACAATGCATTAAGTCAAATCTATTTTAATGAAATAGTTTTTATTTGACCAAAAGAATGCCGTAAACATGTGTCGCACTTAGGTGCTAGCTATTAGGATCATTGCGAAAATAAAATTTTATTTATTTATTAAATGAAATTTCTATTTTTTCATTAACAATGCATAAAGTCAAATCCATTTCAATAAAATCGTGGTCATTTGACCAAAAGCATGCCAAAAACATGTGTCGCACTTGGGTGCTAGCTATTAGGATCTTTGCGAAAATTAAATTTAATTTATTTATTAAATGAAATTTCAATTTTTTCATTAACAATGCATTAAATCAAATCTATTTTAATGAAATAGTGTTTATTTGACCAAAAGAATGCCGTAAACATGTGTCGCACTTAGGTGCTAGCTTTAAGGATCATTGCGAAAATTAAATTAAATTAATTAATTAAATGAGATTTTAATTTTTTCATTAACAATGCATCAAGTCGAATCTATTTTAATAAAATAGTGTTTATATGACCAAAAGCATGCCGAAAACATGTGTCGCACTCAGGTGCTGGCAATTGGGATCATTGCGAAAATTAAATTAAATTCATTTATTAAATTAAATTTCAATTTTTTAATTAACAATGAATGAAGTCAAATCCATTTTAATGTAATCGTGTTTATATGACCAAAAGCATGCCGAAAACATGTGTCGCACTCAGGTGCTAGCTGTTAGGATCATTGCGAAAATTAAATTAAATTCATTTATTAAAT
Source organism: Ocypus olens (assembly GCA_910593695.2). Classification (NCBI taxonomy): domain Eukaryota; kingdom Metazoa; phylum Arthropoda; class Insecta; order Coleoptera; family Staphylinidae; genus Ocypus; species Ocypus olens. Next base: position 36,600,207 of record OU343060.1, read on the forward strand.
GAAATTTAAATTTTTTCATCAACAATGGATAAAGTTAAATCTGTTTTAATGAAATAGTGTTTATATGACCAAAATAATGCCGAAACATGTGTCGCACTTAGGTGCTAGCTATTAGGATCTTTGCGAAAATTAAATTTAATTTATTTATTGAATGAAATTTCAATTTTTTCATTAACAATGCATAAAGACAAATCTATTTTAATAAATTCGTGTTTATATGACCAAAGGCATGCCGAAAACATGTGTTGCACTTAGGTGATGGCCGTTAGGATCATTGCGAAAATTAAAGTAATATAATTTATTTAATGAAATTCCAATTTTTTCATTAACAATGCATAAAGTCAAATCTATTTTTATGAAAAAGTGTTTATATGACCAAAAGTATGCCGGAAACATGTGTCGCATTTACGTGCCGGCCATTAGAATCATTGCGAAAATTAAATTTAATTTATTTATTAAATGAAATTTCAATTCTTTCTTTAACAATGCATAAAGTCAAATCTATTTTTATGAAAAAGTGTTTATATGACCAAAAGCATGCCGAAAACATGTGTCGCACTTAGGTGCTGGCCATTAGGATCATTGCGAAAATTAAATTTAATTTATTTATTAAATAAAATTTCAATTTTTTCATTAACAATGCATAAAGTCGAATCTATTTTATTTAAATACTGTTTATATGACCAAAAGCATGCCGAAAACATGTGTCGCACTTACGTGCTAGCCATTAGGATCATTGCGAAAATAAAATTTAATTTATTTATTAAATGAAATTACAATTTTTTCAATAACAATGCATAAAGTCAAATCCATTTTAATAAAATAGTGTTTATATGACCAAAAGCATGCCGAAAACATGTGTCGCACTTAGGAGCTTGCTATCAGGATCATTGCGAAAATTAAATATAATTTATTTATTAAATGAAATTCCAATTTTTTCATTAACAATGCATAAAGTCAAATCTATTTTTATGAAAAAGTGTTTATATGACCAAAAGAATGCCGGAAACATGTGTCGCACTTACGTGCTAGCCATTAGGATCATTGCAAAAATAAAATTTAATTTATTTATTAAATGAAATTTCAATGTTTTCAATAACAATGCATAAAGTCAAATCCATTTTAATAAAATAGTGTTTATATGACCAAAAGCATGCCGAAAACATGTGTCGCACTTAGGTGCTGGCCATTAGGATCATTGCGAAAATTAAATTTAATTTATTTATTGAATAAAATTTCAATTTTTTCATTAACAATGCATAAAGTCGAATCTATTTTATTAAAATAGTGTTTATATGACCAAAAGCATGCCGAAAACATGTGTCGCACTTAGGTGTTTGCTATTAGGATCATTGCGAAAATAAAATTAAATTCATTTATTAAATGAAATTTCAATTTTTTAATTAACAATGAATGAAGTCAAATCCATTTTAATGTAATCGTGTTTATATTACCAAAACCATGCCGAAAACATTTGTCGCACTTAGGTGCTAGCTATTAGGATCATTGCGAAAATTAAATTAAATTTATTTATTGAATGAAATTTCAATTTTTTCAATAACAATGCATAAAGTCAAATCTATTTTAGTGAAATAGTGTTTATATGACCAAAAGCATGCCGAAAACATGTGTCGCACTTAGGTGTTTGCTATTAGGATCATTGCGAAAATAAAATTAAATTCATTTATTAAATGAAATTTCAATTTTTTAATTAACAATGAATGAAGTCAAATCCATTTTAATGTAATCGTGTTTATATTACCAAAAGCATGCCGAAAACATGTGTCGCACTTAGGTGCTAGCTATTAGGATCATTGCGAAAATTAAATTAAATTCTTTTATTAAATGAAATTTCAATTTTTTCATCAACAATGCATTAAGTCAAATCTATTTTAATGAAATAGTTTTTATTTGACCAAAAGAATGCCGTAAACATGTGTCGCACTTAGGTGCTAGCTATTAGGATCATTGCGAAAATAAAATTTTATTTATTTATTAAATGAAATTTCTATTTTTTCATCAACAATGCATAAAGTCAAATCCATTTCAATAAAATCGTGGTCATTTGACCAAAAGCATGCCAAAAACATGTGTCGCACTTGGGTGCTAGCTATTAGGATCTTTGCGAAAATTAAATTTTTTTTATTTATTAAATGAAATTTCAATTTTTTCATTAACAATGCATTAAGTCAAATCTATTTTAATGAAATAGTGTTTATTTGACCAAAAGAATGCCGTAAACATGTGTCGCACTTAGGTGCTAGCTTTAAGGATCATTGCGAAAATTAAATTAAATTAATTAATTAAATGAGATTTTAATTTTTTCATTAACAATGCATCAAGTCGAATCTATTTTAATAAAATAGTGTTTATATGACCAAAAGCATGCCGAAAACATGTGTCGCACTCAGGTGCTGGCAATTGGGATCATAGCGAAAATTAAATTAAATTCATTTATTAAATTAAATTTCAATTTTTTAATTAACAATGAATGAAGTCAAATCCATTTTAATGTAATCGTGTTTATATGACCAAAAGCATGCCGAAAACATGTGTCGCACTCAGGTGCTAGCTGTTAGGATCATTGCGACAATTAAATTAAATTCATTTATTAAATGAAATTTAAATTTGTTCATCAACAATGGATAAAGTTAAATCTGTTTTAATGAAATAGTGTTTATATGACCAAAATAATGCCGAAACATGTGTCGCACTTAGGTGCTAGCTATTAGGATCTTTGCGAAAATTAAATTTAATTTATTTATTGAATGAAATTTCAATTTTTTCATTAACAATGCATAAAGACAAATCTATTTTAATAAATTCGTGTTTATATGACCAAAGGCATGCCGAAAACATGTGTTGCACTTAGGTGATGGCCGTCAGGATCATTGCGAAAATTAAATTAATATAATTTATTTAATGAAATTCCAATTTTTTCATTAACAATGCATAAAGTCAAATCTATTTTTATGAAAAAGTGTTTATATGACCAAAAGCATGCCGAAAACATGTGTCGCACTTAGGTGCTGGCCATTAGGATCATTGCGAAAATTAAATTTAATTTATTTATTAAATAAAATTTCAATTTTTTCATTAACAATGCATAAAGTCGAATCTATTTTATTTAAATACTGTTTATATGACCAAAAGCATGCCGAAAACATGTGTCGCACTTACGTGCTAGCCATTAGGATCATTGCGAAAATAAAATTTAATTTATTTATTAAATGAAATTACAATTTTTTCAATAACAATGCATAAAGTCAAATCCATTTTAATAAAATAGTGTTTATATGACCAAAAGCATGCCGAAAACATGTGTCGCACTTAGGAGCTTGCTATCAGGATCATTGCGAAAATTAAATTTAATTTATTTATTAAATGAAATTCCAATTTTTTCATTAACAATGCATAAAGTCAAATCTATTTTTATGAAAAAGTGTTTATATGACCAAAAGAATGCCGGAAACATGTGTCGCACTTACGTGCTAGCCATTAGGATCATTGCGAAAATAAAATTTAATTTATTTATTAAATGAAATTTCAATTTTTTCAATAACAATGCATTAAGTCAAATCTATTTTAATGAAATAGTGTTTATTTGACCAAAAGAATGCCGTAAACATGTGTCGCACTTAGGTGCTAGCTTTAAGGATCATTGCGAAAATTAAATTAAATTCATTTATTAAATTAAATTTCAATTTTTTAATTAACAATGAATGAAGTCAAATCCATTTTAATGTAATCGTGTTTATATGACCAAAAGCATGCCGAAAACATGTGTCGCACTCAGGTGCTAGCTGTTAGGATCATTGCGAAAAGTAAATTAAATTCATTTATTAAATGAAATTTAAATTTTTTCATCAACAATGGATAAAGTCGAATTTATTTGATTAAAATCGTGTTTATACGACCATAAGCATGCCGAAAACATGTGTCGCACTTAGGTGCTAGCTATTAGGATCATTGCGAAAATAAAATTTATCTTATTTATTAAATGAAATTTCTATTTTTTAATTAACAATGCATAAAGTCAAATTGATTTCAATAAAATCGTGTTCATTTGACCAAAAGCATGCCGAAAACATGTGTCGCACTTGAGTGCTAGCTATTAGGATCTTTGCAAAAATTAAATTTAATTTATTTATTAAATGAAATTTCAATTTTTTCATTAACAATGCTTTAAGTCAAATCTATTTTAAAGAAATAGTGTTTATTTGACCGAAAGAATGCCGTAAACATGTGTCGTACTTAGGTGCTAGCTATTAGGATCATTGCAAAAATTAAATTTAATTTATATATTAAATGAAATTTCAATTTTTTCATTAACAATGCATAAAGTCAAATCTATTTTAATGAAATGGTGTTTATATGACCTGAAGAAAGCCGTAATCATGTGTCGCACTTAGGTGCTAGCAATTAGGATCTTTGCGAAAATTAAATTTAATTTATTTATTAAATTAAATTTCAATTTTTTCATTAACAATGCATAAAGTCAAATCTATTTTAATGAAATCGTGTTTATATGACCAAAAGGCATGCCGAAAACATGTGTCGCACTTAAGTGCTAGCTATTAGGATCATTGCGAAAATAAAATTTAATTTACTTATTAAATGAAATTTCAATTTTTTCATTAACAAAGCATAAAGTCAAATCTATTTTAATAAAATAGTGTTTATATGACCAAAAGCATGCCGAAAACATGTGTCACACTTAGCTGCTAGCTGTTAGGATCATTAAGAAAATTAAATTTAATTTATTTATTGAATGAAATTTCAATTTTTTTATTAACAATGCATAAAGTCAGATCTATTTTAATAAAATAGTGTTTATATGACCAAAAGCATGCCGAAAACATTTGTCGCACTTAGGTGCTAGCTATTAGGATCATTGCGAAAATTAAATTTAATTTATTTATTAAATGAAATTTCAATTTTTTCATTAACAATGCATAAAGTCAAATTTATTTTAATAAAATTGTGTTTATATGACCAAAAGCGTGCCGAAAACATGTCTCGCACGTAGCTTGTAGCGATTAGGATCATTGCGAAAATTAAATTAAATTTATTTATTAAATGAAATTTCTATTTTTTTATTAACAACGCATAAAGTTAAAGCTTTTTTAATAAAATAGTATTTATATGACCAATAGCATGCCGAAAACATGTGTCGCACTCAGGTGCTAGCTATTAGGATCATTGCGAAAATTAAATTAAATTCATTTATTAAATGAAATTTAAATTTTTTCATCAACAATGGATAAAGTCGAATTTATTTGATTAAAATCGTGTTTATACGACCATAAGCATGCCGAAAACATGTGTCGCACTTAGGTGCTAGCTATTAGGATCATTGCGAAAATAAAATTTATCTTATTTGTTAAATGAAATTTCTATTTTTTAATTAACAATGCATAAAGTCAAATTGATTTCAATAAAATCGTGTTCATTTGACCAAAAGCATGCCGAAAACATGTGTCGCACTTGGGTGCTAGCTATTAGGATCTTTGCAAAAATTAAATTTAATTTATTTATTAAATGAAATTTCAATTTTTTCACCAACAATGCATAAAGTCAAATCTATTTTAATGAAATGGTGTTTATATGACCTGAAGAAAGCCGTAATCATGTGTCGCACTTAGGTGCTAGCAATTAGGATCTTTGCGAAAATTAAATTTAATTTATTTATTAAATGAAATTTCAATTTTTTCATTAACAATGCATAAAGTCAAATCTATTTTAGTGAAATAGTGTTTATATGACCAAAAGCATGCCGAAAACATGTGTCGCACTTAGGTGTTTGCTATTAGGATCATTGCGAAAATAAAATTAAATTCATTTATTAAATGAATTTTCAATTTTTTAATTAACAATGAATGAAGTCAAATCCATTTTAATGTAATCGTGTTTATATTACCAAAAGCATGCCGAAAACATGTGTCGCACTTAGGTGCTAGCTATTAGGATCATTGCGAAAATTAAATTAAATTCTTTTATTAAATGAAATTTCAATTTTTTCATCAACAATGCATTAAGTCAAATCTATTTTAATGAAATAGTTTTTATTTGAATAAAAGAATGCCGTAAACAAGTGTCGCACTTAGGTGCTAGCTATTAGGATCATTGCGAAAATAAAATTTTATTTATTTATTAAATGAAATTTCTATTTTTTCATTAACAATGCATAAAGTCAAATCCATTTCAATAAAATCGTGGTCATTTGACCAAAAGCATGCCAAAAACATGTGTCGCACTTGGGTGCTAGCTATTAGGATCTTTGCGAAAATTAAATTTAATTTATTTATTAAATGAAATTTCAATTTTTTCATTAACAATGCATTAAGTCAAATCTATTTTAATGAAATAGTGTTTATTTGACCAAAAGAATGCCGTAAACATGTGTCGCACTTAGGTGCTAGCTTTAAGGATCATTGCGAAAATTAAATTAAATTAATTAATTAAATGAGATTTTAATTTTTTCATTAACAATGCATCAAGTCGAATCTATTTTAATAAAATAGTGTTTATATGACCAAAAGAATGCCGAAAACATGTGTCGCACTCAGGTGCTGGCAATTGGGATCATTGCGAAAATTAAATTAAATTCATTTATTAAATTAAATTTCAATTTTTTAATTAACAATGAATGAAGTCAAATCCATTTTAATGTAATCGTGTTTATATGACCAAAAGCATGCCGAAAACATGTGTCGCACTCAGGTGCTAGCTGTTAGGATCATTGCGAAAATTAAATTAAATTCATTTATTAAATGAAATTTAAATTTTTTCATCAACAATGGATAGAGTCGAATTTATTTGATTAAAATCGTGTTTATACGACCATAAGCATGCCGAAAACATGTGTCGCACTTAGGTGCTAGCTATTAGGATCATTGCGAAAATAAAATTTATCTTATTTATTAAATGAAATTTCTATTTTTTAATTAACAATGCATAAAGTCAAATTGATTTCAATAAAATCGTATTCATTTGACCAAAAGCATGCCGAAAACATGTGTCGCACTTGAGTGCTAGCTATTAGGATCTTTGCAAAAATTAAATTTAATTTATTTATTAAATGAAATTTCAATTTTTTCATTAACAATGCTTTAAGTCAAATCTATTTTAAAGAAATAGTGTTTATTTGACCGAAAGAATGCCGTAAACATGTGTCGTACTTAGGTGCTAGCTATTAGGATCATTGCAAAAATTAAATTTAATTTATATATTAAACGAAATTTCAATTTTTTCATTAACAATGCATAAAGTCAAATCTATTTTAATGAAATGGTGTTTATATGACCTGAAGAAAGCCGTAATCATGTGTCGCACTTAGGTGCTAGCAATTAGGATCTTTGCGAAAATTAAATTAAATTTATTTATTAAATTAAATTTCAATTTTTTCATTAACAAAGCATAAAGTCAAATCTATTTTAATAAAATAGTGTTTATATGACCAAAAGCATGCCGAAAACATGTGTCACACTTAGCTGCTAGCTGTTAGGATCATTAAGAAAATTAAATTTAATTTATTTATTGAATGAAATTTCAATTTTTTTATTAACAATGCATAAAGTCAAATCTATTTTAATAAAATAGTGTTTATATGACCAAAAGCATGCCGAAAACATGTGTCGCACTTAGGTGCTAGCTATTAGGATCATTGCGAAAATTAAATTTAATTTATTTATTAAATAAATTTCAATTTTTTCATTAACAATGCATAAAGTCAAATCTATTTTAATAAAATTGTGTTTATATGACCAAAAGCGTGCCGAAAACATGTCTCGCACGTAGCTGCTAGCGATTAGGATCATTGCGAAAATTAAATTAAATTTATTTATTAAATGAAATTTCTATTTTTTTATTAACAACGCATAAAGTTAAAGCTTTTTTAATAAAATAGTATTTATATGACCAATAGCATGCCGAAAACATGTGTCGCACTCAGGTGCTAGCTATTAGGATCATTGCGAAAATTAAATTAAATTCATTTATTAAATGAAATTTAAATTTTTTCATCAACAATGGATAAAGTCGAATTTATTTGATTAAAATCGTATTTATACGACCATAAGCATGACGAAAACATGTGTCGCACTTAGGTGCTAGCTATTAGGATCATTGCGAAAATAAAATTTATCTTATTTGTTAAATGAAATTTCTATTTTTTAATTAACAATGCATAAAGTCAAATTGATTTCAATAAAATCGTGTTCATTTGACCAAAAGCATGCCGAAAACATGTGTCGCACTTGGGTGCTAGCTATTAGGATCATTGCGAAAATTAAATTTAATTTATTTATTAAATGAAATTTCAATTTTTTCATCAACAATGCATAAAGTCAAATCTATTTTAATGAAATGGTGTTTATATGACCTGAAGAAAGCCGTAATCATGTGTCGCACTTAGGTGCTAGCAATTAGGATCTTTGCGAAAATTAAATTTAATTTATTTATTAAATGAAATTTCAATTTTTTCATTAACAATGCATAAAGTCAAATCTATTTTAATGAAATCGTGTTTATATGATCAAAAGGCATGCCGAAAACATGTGTCGCACTTAAGTGCTAGCTATTAGGATCATTGCGAAAATAAAATTTAATTTATTTATTAAATGAAATTTCAATTTTTTCATTAACAAAGCATAAAGTCATATCTATTTTAATAAAATAGTGTTTATATGACCAAAAGCATGCCGAAAACATGTGTCGCACTTAGCTGCTAGCTGTTAGGATCATTGAGAAAATTAAATTTAATTTATTTATTGAATGAAATTTCAATTTTTTTATTAACAATGCATAAAGTCAAATCTATTTTAATAAAATAGTGTTTATATGACCAAAAGCATGCCGAAAACATGTGTCGCTTTTAGGTGCTAGCTATTAGGATCATTGCGAAAATTAAATTTAATTTATTTATTAAATGAAATTTCAATTTTTTCATTAACAATGCATAAAGTCAAATTTATTTTAATAAAATTGTGTTTATATGACCAAAAGCGTGCCGAAAACATGTCTCGCACGTAGCTGCTAGCGATTAGGATCATTGCGAAAATTAAATTAAATTTATTTATTAAATGAAATTTCTATTTTTTTATTAACAACGCATAAAGTTAAAGCTTTTTTAATAAAATAGTATTTATATGACCAATAGCATGCCGAAAACATGTGTCGCACTCAGGTGCTAGCTATTAGGATCATTGCGAAAATTAAATTAAATTCATTTATTAAATGAAATTTAAATTTTTTCATCAACAATGGATAAAGTCGAATTTATTTGATTAAAATCGTGTTTATACGACCATAAGCATGCCGAAAACATGTGTCGCACTTAGGTGCTAGCTATTAGGATCATTGCGAAAATAAAATTTATCTTATTTGTTAAATGAAATTTGTATTTTTTAATTAACAATGCATAAAGTCAAATTGATTTCAATAAAATCGTGTTCATTTGACCAAAAGCATGCCGAAAACATGTGTCGCACTTGGGTGCTAGCTATTAGGATCTTTGCAAAAATTAAATTTAATTTATTTATTAAATGAAATTTCAATTTTTTCACCAACAATGCATAAAGTCAAATCTATTTTAATGAAATGGTGTTTATATGACCTGAAGAAAGCCGTAATCATGTGTCGCACTTAGGTGCTAGCAATTAGGATCTTTGCGAAAATTAAATTTAATTTATTTATTAAATGAAATTTCAATTTTTTCATTAACAATGCATAAAGTCAAATCTATTTTAGTGAAATAGTGTTTATATGACCAAAAGCATGCCGAAAACATGTGTCGCACTTAGGTGTTTGCTATTAGGATCATTGCGAAAATAAAATTAAATTCATTTATTAAATGAATTTTCAATTTTTTAATTAACAATGAATGAAGTCAAATCCATTTTAATGTAATCGTGTTTATATTACCAAAAGCATGCCGAAAACATGTGTCGCACTTAGGTGCTAGCTATTAGGATCATTGCGAAAATTAAATTAAATTCTTTTATTAAATGAAATTTCAATTTTTTCATCAACAATGCATTAAGTCAAATCTATTTTAATGAAATAGTTTTTATTTGAATAAAAGAATGCCGTAAACAAGTGTCGCACTTAGGTGCTAGCTATTAGGATCATTGCGAAAATAAAATTTTATTTATTTATTAAATGAAATTTCTATTTTTTCATTAACAATGCATAAAGTCAAATCCATTTCAATAAAATCGTGGTCATTTGACCAAAAGCATGCCAAAAACATGTGTCGCACTTGGGTGCTAGCTATTAGGATCTTTGCGAAAATTAAATTTAATTTATTTATTAAATGAAATTTCAATTTTTTCATTAACAATGCATTAAGTCAAATCTATTTTAATGAAATAGTGTTTATTTGACCAAAAGAATGCCGTAAACATGTGTCGCACTTAGGTGCTAGCTTTAAGGATCATTGCGAAAATTAAATTAAATTAATTAATTAAATGAGATTTTAATTTTTTCATTAACAATGCATCAAGTCGAATCTATTTTAATAAAATAGTGTTTATATGACCAAAAGAATGCCGAAAACATGTGTCGCACTCAGGTGCTGGCAATTGGGATCATTGCGAAAATTAAATTAAATTCATTTATTAAATTAAATTTCAATTTTTTAATTAACAATGAATGAAGTCAAATCTATTTTAATGTAATCGTGTTTATATGACCAAAAGCATGCCGAAAACATGTGTCGCACTCAGGTGCTAGCTGTTAGGATCATTGCGAAAATTAAATTAAATTCATTTATTAAATGAAATTTAAATTTTTTCATCAACAATGGATAGAGTCGAATTTATTTGATTAAAATCGTGTTTATACGACCATAAGCATGCCGAAAACATGTGTCGCACTTAGGTGCTAGCTATTAGGATCATTGCGAAAATAAAATTTATCTTATTTATTAAATGAAATTTCTATTTTTTAATTAACAATGCATAAAGTCAAATTGATTTCAATAAAATCGTATTCATTTGACCAAAAGCATGCCGAAAACATGTGTCGCACTTGAGTGCTAGCTATTAGGATCTTTGCAAAAATTAAATTTAATTTATTTATTAAATGAAATTTCAATTTTTTCATTAACAATGCTTTAAGTCAAATCTATTTTAAAGAAATAGTGTTTATTTGACCGAAAGAATGCCGTAAACATGTGTCGTACTTAGGTGCTAGCTATTAGGATCATTGCAAAAATTAAATTTAATTTATATATTAAACGAAATTTCAATTTTTTCATTAACAATGCATAAAGTCAAATCTATTTTAATGAAATGGTGTTTATATGACCTGAAGAAAGCCGTAATCATGTGTCGCACTTAGGTGCTAGCAATTAGGATCTTTGCGAAAATTAAATTAAATTTATTTATTAAATTAAATTTCAATTTTTTCATTAACAAAGCATAAAGTCAAATCTATTTTAATAAAATAGTGTTTATATGACCAAAAGCATGCCGAAAACATGTGTCACACTTAGCTGCTAGCTGTTAGGATCATTAAGAAAATTAAATTTAATTTATTTATTGAATGAAATTTCAATTTTTTTATTAACAATGCATAAAGTCAAATCTATTTTAATAAAATAGTGTTTATATGACCAAAAGCATGCCGAAAACATGTGTCGCACTTAGGTGCTAGCTATTAGGATCATTGCGAAAATTAAATTTAATTTATTTATTAAATAAATTTCAATTTTTTCATTAACAATGCATAAAGTCAAATCTATTTTAATAAAATTGTGTTTATATGACCAAAAGCGTGCCGAAAACATGTCTCGCACGTAGCTGCTAGCGATTAGGATCATTGCGAAAATTAAATTAAATTTATTTATTAAATGAAATTTCTATTTTTTTATTAACAACGCATAAAGTTAAAGCTTTTTTAATAAAATAGTATTTATATGACCAATAGCATGCCGAAAACATGTGTCGCACTCAGGTGCTAGCTATTAGGATCATTGCGAAAATTAAATTAAATTCATTTATTAAATGAAATTTAAATTTTTTCATCAACAATGGATAAAGTCGAATTTATTTGATTAAAATCGTATTTATACGACCATAAGCATGACGAAAACATGTGTCGCACTTAGGTGCTAGCTATTAGGATCATTGCGAAAATAAAATTTATCTTATTTGTTAAATGAAATTTCTATTTTTTAATTAACAATGCATAAAGTCAAATTGATTTCAATAAAATCGTGTTCATTTGACCAAAAGCATGCCGAAAACATGTGTCGCACTTGGGTGCTAGCTATTAGGATCATTGCGAAAATTAAATTTAATTTATTTATTAAATGAAATTTCAATTTTTTCATCAACAATGCATAAAGTCAAATCTATTTTAATGAAATGGTGTTTATATGACCTGAAGAAAGCCGTAATCATGTGTCGCACTTAGGTGCTAGCAATTAGGATCTTTGCGAAAATTAAATTTAATTTATTTATTAAATGAAATTTCAATTTTTTCATTAACAATGCATAAAGTCAAATCTATTTTAATGAAATCGTGTTTATATGATCAAAAGGCATGCCGAAAACATGTGTCGCACTTAAGTGCTAGCTATTAGGATCATTGCGAAAATAAAATTTAATTTATTTATTAAATGAAATTTCAATTTTTTCATTAACAAAGCATAAAGTCATATCTATTTTAATAAAATAGTGTTTATATGACCAAAAGCATGCCGAAAACATGTGTCGCACTTAGCTGCTAGCTGTTAGGATCATTGAGAAAATTAAATTTAATTTATTTATTGAATGAAATTTCAATTTTTTTATTAACAATGCATAAAGTCAAATCTATTTTAATAAAATAGTGTTTATATGACCAAAAGCATGCCGAAAACATGTGTCGCTTTTAGGTGCTAGCTATTAGGATCATTGCGAAAATTAAATTTAATTTATTTATTAAATGAAATTTCAATTTTTTCATTAACAATGCATAAAGTCAAATTTATTTTAATAAAATTGTGTTTATATGACCAAAAGCGTGCCGAAAACATGTCTCGCACGTAGCTGCTAGCGATTAGGATCATTGCGAAAATTAAATTAAATTTATTTATTAAATGAAATTTCTATTTTTTTATTAACAACGCATAAAGTTAAAGCTTTTTTAATAAAATAGTATTTATATGACCAATAGCATGCCGAAAACATGTGTCGCACTCAGGTGCTAGCTATTAGGATCATTGCGAAAATTAAATTAAATTCATTTATTAAATGAAATTTAAATTTTTTCATCAACAATGGATAAAGTCGAATTTATTTGATTAAAATCGTGTTTATACGACCATAAGCATGCCGAAAACATGTGTCGCACTTAGGTGCTAGCTATTAGGATCATTGCGAAAATAAAATTTATCTTATTTGTTAAATGAAATTTGTATTTTTTAATTAACAATGCATAAAGTCAAATTGATTTCAATAAAATCGTGTTCATTTGACCAAAAGCATGCCGAAAACATGTGTCGCACTTGGGTGCTAGCTATTAGGATCTTTGCAAAAATTAAATTTAATTTATTTATTAAATGAAATTTCAATTTTTTCACCAACAATGCATAAAGTCAAATCTATTTTAATGAAATGGTGTTTATATGACCTGAAGAAAGCCGTAATCATGTGTCGCACTTAGGTGCTAGCAATTAGGATCTTTGCGAAAATTAAATTTAATTTATTTATTAAATGAAATTTCAATTTTTTCATTAACAATGCATAAAGTCAAATCTATTTTAGTGAAATAGTGTTTATATGACCAAAAGCATGCCGAAAACATGTGTCGCACTTAGGTGTTTGCTATTAGGATCATTGCGAAAATAAAATTAAATTCATTTATTAAATGAATTTTCAATTTTTTAATTAACAATGAATGAAGTCAAATCCATTTTAATGTAATCGTGTTTATATAACCAAAAGCATGCCGAAAACATGTGTCGCACTTAGGTGCTAGCTATTAGGATCATTGCGAAAATTAAATTAAATTCTTTTATTAAATGAAATTTCAATTTTTTCATCAACAATGCATTAAGTCAAATCTATTTTAATGAAATAGTTTTTATTTGAATAAAAGAATGCCGTAAACAAGTGTCGCACTTAGGTGCTAGCTATTAGGATCATTGCGAAAATAAAATTTTATTTATTTATTAAATGAAATTTCTATTTTTTCATTAACAATGCATAAAGTCAAATCCATTTCAATAAAATCGTGGTCATTTGACCAAAAGCATGCCAAAAACATGTGTCGCACTTGGGTGCTAGCTATTAGGATCTTTGCGAAAATTAAATTAAATTTATTTATTAAATGAAATTTCAATTTTTTCATTAACAATGCATTAAGTCAAATCTATTTTAATGAAATAGTGTTTATTTGACCAAAAGAATGCCGTAAACATGTGTCGCACTTAGGTGCTAGCTTTAAGGATCATTGCGAAAATTAAATTAAATTAATTAATTAAATGAGATTTTAATTTTTTCATTAACAATGCATCAAGTCGAATCTATTTTAATAAAATAGTGTTTATATGACCAAAAGAATGCCGAAAACATGTGTCGCACTCAGGTGCTGGCAATTGGGATCATTGCGAAAATTAAATTAAATTCATTTATTAAATTAAATTTCAATTTTTTAATTAACAATGAATGAAGTCAAATCCATTTTAATGTAATCGTGTTTATATGACCAAAAGCATGCCGAAAACATGTGTCGCACTCAGGTGCTAGCTGTTAGGATCATTGCGAAAATTAAATTAAATTCATTTATTAAATGAAATTTAAATTTTTTCATCAACAATGGATAGAGTCGAATTTATTTGATTAAAATCGTGTTTATACGACCATAAGCATGCCGAAAACATGTGTCGCACTTAGGTGCTAGCTATTAGGATCATTGCGAAAATAAAATTTATCTTATTTATTAAATGAAATTTCTATTTTTTAATTAACAATGCATAAAGTCAAATTGATTTCAATAAAATCGTATTCATTTGACCAAAAGCATGCCGAAAACATGTGTCGCACTTGAGTGCTAGCTATTAGGATCTTTGCAAAAATTAAATTTAATTTATTTATTAAATGAAATTTCAATTTTTTCATTAACAATGCTTTAAGTCAAATCTATTTTAAAGAAATAGTGTTTATTTGACCGAAAGAATGCCGTAAACATGTGTCGTACTTAGGTGCTAGCTATTAGGATCATTGCAAAAATTAAATTTAATTTATATATTAAACGAAATTTCAATTTTTTCATTAACAATGCATAAAGTCAAATCTATTTTAATGAAATGGTGTTTATATGACCTGAAGAAAGCCGTAATCATGTGTCGCACTTAGGTGCTAGCAATTAGGATCTTTGCGAAAATTAAATTAAATTTATTTATTAAATTAAATTTCAATTTTTTCATTAACAAAGCATAAAGTCAAATCTATTTTAATAAAATAGTGTTTATATGACCAAAAGCATGCCGAAAACATGTGTCACACTTAGCTGCTAGCTGTTAGGATCATTAAGAAAATTAAATTTAATTTATTTATTGAATGAAATTTCAATTTTTTTATTAACAATGCATAAAGTCAAATCTATTTTAATAAAATAGTGTTTATATGACCAAAAGCATGCCGAAAACATGTGTCGCACTTAGGTGCTAGCTATTAGGATCATTGCGAAAATTAAATTTAATTTATTTATTAAATGAAATTTCAACTTTTTCATTAACAATGCATAAAGTCAAATCTATTTTAATAAAATTGTGTTTATATGACCAAAAGCGTGCCGAAAACATGTCTCGCACGTAGCTGCTAGCGATTAGGATCATTGCGAAAATTAAATTAAATTTATTTATTAAATGAAATTTCTATTTTTTTATTAACAACGCATAAAGTTAAAGCTTTTTTAATAAAATAGTATTTATATGACCAATAGCATGCCGAAAACATGTGTCGCACTCAGGTGCTAGCTATTAGGATCATTGCGAAAATTAAATTAAATTCATTTATTAAATGAAATTTAAATTTTTTCATCAACAATGGATAAAGTCGAATTTATTTGATTAAAATTGTGTTTATACGACCATAAGCATGCCGAAAACATGTGTCGCACTTAGGTGCTAGCTATTAGGATCATTGCGAAAATAAAATTTATCTTATTTGTTAAATGAAATTTCTATTTTTTAATTAACAATGCATAAAGTCAAATTGATTTCAATATAATCGTGTTCATTTGACCAAAAGCATGCCGAAAACATGTGTCGCACTTGGGTGCTAGCTATTAGGATCTTTGCAAAAATTAAATTTAATTTATTTATTAAATGAAATTTCAATTTTTTCATTAACAATGCATAAAGTCAAATCTATTTAAATAAAATTGTGTTTATATGACCAAAAGCGTGCCGAAAACATGTCTCGCACGTAGCTGCTAGCGATTAGGATCATTGCGAAAATTAAATTAAATTTATTTATTAAATGAAATTTCTATTTTTTTATTAACAACGCATAAAGTTAAAGCTTTTTTAATAAAATAGTATTTATATGACCAATAGCATGCCGAAAACATGTGTCGCACTCAGGTGCTAGCTATTAGGATCATTGCGAAAATTAAATTAAATTCATTTATTAAATGAAATTTAAATTTTTTCATCAACAATGGATAAAGTCGAATTTATTTGATTAAAATCGTATTTATACGACCATAAGCATGACGAAAACATGTGTCGCACTTAGGTGCTAGCTATTAGGATCATTGCGAAAATAAAATTTATCTTATTTGTTAAATGAAATTTCTATTTTTTAATTAACAATGCATAAAGTCAAATTGATTTCAATAAAATCGTGTTCATTTGACCAAAAGCATGCCGAAAACATGTGTCGCACTTGGGTGCTAGCTATTAGGATCATTGCGAAAATTAAATTTAATTTATTTATTAAATGAAATTTCAATTTTTTCATCAACAATGCATAAAGTCAAATCTATTTTAATGAAATGGTGTTTATATGACCTGAAGAAAGCCGTAATCATGTGTCGCACTTAGGTGCTAGCAATTAGGATCTTTGCGAAAATTAAATTTAATTTATTTATTAAATGAAATTTCAATTTTTTCATTAACAATGCATAAAGTCAAATCTATTTTAATGAAATCGTGTTTATATGATCAAAAGGCATGCCGAAAACATGTGTCGCACTTAAGTGCTAGCTATTAGGATCATTGCGAAAATAAAATTTAATTTATTTATTAAATGAAATTTCAATTTTTTCATTAACAAAGCATAAAGTCATATCTATTTTAATAAAATAGTGTTTATATGACCAAAAGCATGCCGAAAACATGTGTCGCACTTAGCTGCTAGCTGTTAGGATCATTGAGAAAATTAAATTTAATTTATTTATTGAATGAAATTTAAATTTTTTTATTAACAATGCATAAAGTCAAATCTATTTTAATAAAATAGTGTTTATATGACCAAAAGCATGCCGAAAACATATGTCGCACTTAGGTGCTAGCTATTAGGATCATTGCGAAAATTAAATTTAATTTATTTATTAAATGAAATTTCAATTTTTTCATTAACAATGCATAAGGTCAAATCTATTTTTATAAAATTGTGTTTATATGACCAAAAGCGTGCCGAAAACATGTCTCGCACGTAGCTGCTAGCGATTAGGATCATTGCGAAAATTAAATTTAATTTATTTATTAAATGAAATTTCTATTTTTTGATTAACAACGGATAAAGTTAAATCTATTTTAATAAAATAGTATTTATATGACCAAAAGCATGCCGAAAACATGTGTCGCACTCAGGTGCTAGCTATTAGGATCATTGCGAAAATTAAATTAAATTTATTTATAAAATGAAATTTCAATTTATTCATTAACAATACATAAAGTCAAATCCATTTTAATAAAATAGTGTTTATATAACCAGAAGTATGCCGAAAACATGTGTCGCACTCAGGTGCTAGCTATTAGGATCTTTGCGAAAATTAAATTTAATTTTTTTATTATATGAAATTTCTATTTTTTCATTAAAAATGCATAAAGTCAAATCCATTTTCATGAAATTGTGTGTGTGCAACCAAAATCATGCCGAAAACATGTGTCGCACTTAGGTACTAGCTATTAGGATCTTTGCGAAAATTAAATTTAATTTATTTATTTAATGAAATTTCAAATTTTTCAATAACAATGAATAACGTGTAATCTATTTTATTAAAAGCGTGTTTACACGACCAAAAGCATGCGGAACACATGTGTCGCACTTAGGTGCTAGCTATTAGGATCATTGCGAAAATAAAATTTTATTTATTTATTAAATGAAATTTCTATTTTTTCATTAACAATGCATAAAGTCAAATCCATTTCAATAAAATCGTGGTCATTTGACCAAAAGCATGCCAAAAACATGTGTCGCACTTGGGTGCTAGCTATTAGGATCTTTGCGAAAATTAAATTTAATTTATTTATTAAATGAAATTTCAATTTTTTCATTAACAATGCATTAAGTCAAATCTATTTTAATGAAATAGTGTTTATTTGACCAAAAGAATGCCGTAAACATGTGTCGCACTTAGGTGCTAGCTTTAAGGATCATTGCGAAAATTAAATTAAATTAATTAATTAAATGAGATTTTAATTTTTTCATTAACAATGCATCAAGTCGAATCTATTTTAATAAAATAGTGTTTATATGACCAAAAGAATGCCGAAAACATGTGTCGCACTCAGGTGCTGGCAATTGGGATCATTGCGAAAATTAAATTAAATTCATTTATTAAATTAAATTTCAATTTTTTAATTAACAATGAATGAAGTCAAATCCATTTTAATGTAATCGTGTTTATATGACCAAAAGCATGCCGAAAACATGTGTCGCACTCAGGTGCTAGCTGTTAGGATCATTGCGAAAATTAAATTAAATTCATTCATTAAATGAAATTTAAATTTTTTCATCAACAATGGATAGAGTCGAATTTATTTGATTAAAATCGTGTTTATACGACCATAAGCATGCCGAAAACATGTGTCGCACTTAGGTGCTAGCTATTAGGATCATTGCGAAAATAAAATTTATCTTATTTATTAAATGAAATTTCTATTTTTTAATTAACAATGCATAAAGTCAAATTGATTTCAATAAAATCGTATTCATTTGACCAAAAGCATGCCGAAAACATGTGTCGCACTTGAGTGCTAGCTATTAGGATCTTTGCAAAAATTAAATTTAATTTATTTATTAAATGAAATTTCAATTTTTTCATTAACAATGCTTTAAGTCAAATCTATTTTAAAGAAATAGTGTTTATTTGACCGAAAGAATGCCGTAAACATGTGTCGTACTTAGGTGCTAGCTATTAGGATCATTGCAAAAATTAAATTTAATTTATATATTAAACGAAATTTCAATTTTTTCATTAACAATGCATAAAGTCAAATCTATTTTAATGAAATGGTGTTTATATGACCTGAAGAAAGCCGTAATCATGTGTCGCACTTAGGTGCTAGCAATTAGGATCTTTGCGAAAATTAAATTAAATTTATTTATTAAATTAAATTTCAATTTTTTCATTAACAAAGCATAAAGTCAAATCTATTTTAATAAAATAGTGTTTATATGACCAAAAGCATGCCGAAAACATGTGTCACACTTAGCTGCTAGCTGTTAGGATCATTAAGAAAATTAAATTTAATTTATTTATTGAATGAAATTTCAATTTTTTTATTAACAATGCATAAAGTCAAATCTATTTTAATAAAATAGTGTTTATATGACCAAAAGCATGCCGAAAACATGTGTCGCACTTAGGTGCTAGCTATTAGGATCATTGCGAAAATTAAATTTAATTTATTTATTAAATGAAATTTCAATTTTTTCATTAACAATGCATAAAGTCAAATCTATTTTAATAAAATTGTGTTTATATGACCAAAAGCGTGCCGAAAACATGTCTCGCACGTAGCTGCTAGCGATTAGGATCATTGCGAAAATTAAATTAAATTTATTTATTAAATGAAATTTCTATTTTTTTATTAACAACGCATAAAGTTAAAGCTTTTTTAATAAAATAGTATTTATATGACCAAAAGCATGCCGAAAACATGTGTCGCACTCAGGTGCTAGCTATTAGGATCATTGCGAAAATTAAATTAAATTCATTTATTAAATGAAATTTAAATTTTTTCATCAACAATGGATAAAGTCGAATTTATTTGATTAAAATTGTGTTTATACGACCATAAGCATGCCGAAAACATGTGTCGCACTTAGGTGCTAGCTATTAGGATCATTGCGAAAATAAAATTTATCTTATTTGTTAAATGAAATTTCTATTTTTTAATTAACAATGCATAAAGTCAAATTGATTTCAATATAATCGTGTTCATTTGACCAAAAGCATGCCGAAAACATGTGTCGCACTTGGGTGCTAGCTATTAGGATCTTTGCAAAAATTAAATTTAATTTATTTATTAAATGAAATTTCAATTTTTTCATTAACAATGCATAAAGTCAAATCTATTTAAATAAAATTGTGTTTATATGACCAAAAGCGTGCCGAAAACATGTCTCGCACGTAGCTGCTAGCGATTAGGATCATTGCGAAAATTAAATTAAATTTATTTATTAAATGAAATTTCTATTTTTTTATTAACAACGCATAAAGTTAAAGCTTTTTTAATAAAATAGTATTTATATGACCAATAGCATGCCGAAAACATGTGTCGCACTCAGGTGCTAGCTATTAGGATCATTGCGAAAATTAAATTAAATTCATTTATTAAATGAAATTTAAATTTTTTCATCAACAATGGATAAAGTCGAATTTATTTGATTAAAATCGTATTTATACGACCATAAGCATGACGAAAACATGTGTCGCACTTAGGTGCTAGCTATTAGGATCATTGCGAAAATAAAATTTATCTTATTTGTTAAATGAAATTTCTATTTTTTAATTAACAATGCATAAAGTCAAATTGATTTCAATAAAATCGTGTTCATTTGACCAAAAGCATGCCGAAAACATGTGTCGCACTTGGGTGCTAGCTATTAGGATCATTGCGAAAATTAAATTTAATTTATTTATTAAATGAAATTTCAATTTTTTCATCAACAATGCATAAAGTCAAATCTATTTTAATGAAATGGTGTTTATATGACCTGAAGAAAGCCGTAATCATGTGTCGCACTTAGGTGCTAGCAATTAGGATCTTTGCGAAAATTAAATTTAATTTATTTATTAAATGAAATTTCAATTTTTTCATTAACAATGCATAAAGTCAAATCTATTTTAATGAAATCGTGTTTATATGATCAAAAGGCATGCCGAAAACATGTGTCGCACTTAAGTGCTAGCTATTAGGATCATTGCGAAAATAAAATTTAATTTATTTATTAAATGAAATTTCAATTTTTTCATTAACAAAGCATAAAGTCATATCTATTTTAATAAAATAGTGTTTATATGACCAAAAGCATGCCGAAAACATGTGTCGCACTTAGCTGCTAGCTGTTAGGATCATTGAGAAAATTAAATTTAATTTATTTATTGAATGAAATTTAAATTTTTTTATTAACAATGCATAAAGTCAAATCTATTTTAATAAAATAGTGTTTATATGACCAAAAGCATGCCGAAAACATGTGTCGCACTTAGGTGCTAGCTATTAGGATCATTGCGAAAATTAAATTTAATTTATTTATTAAATGAAATTTCAATTTTTTCATTAACAATGCATAAGGTCAAATCTATTTTAATAAAATTGTGTTTATATGACCAAAAGCGTGCCGAAAACATGTCTCGCACGTAGCTGCTAGCGATTAGGATCATTGCGAAAATTAAATTTAATTTATTTATTAAATGAAATTTCTATTTTTTGATTAACAACGGATAAAGTTAAATCTATTTTAATAAAATAGTATTTATATGACCAAAAGCATGCCGAAAACATGTGTCGCACTCAGGTGCTAGCTATTAGGATCATTGCGAAAATTAAATTAAATTTATTTATAAAATGAAATTTCAATTTTTTCATTAACAATACATAAAGTCAAAACCATTTTAATAAAATAGTGTTTATATAACCAGAAGTATGCCGAAAACATGTGTCGCACTCAGGTGCTAGCTATTAGGATCTTTGCGAAAATTAAATTTAATTTTTTTATTATATGAAATTTCTATTTTTTCATTAAAAATGCATAAAGTCAAATCCATTTTCATGAAATTGTGTGTGTGCAACCAAAATCATGCCGAAAACATGTGTCGCACTTAGGTACTAGCTATTAGGATCTTTGCGAAAATTAAATTTAATTTATTTATTTAATGAAATTTCAAATTTTTCAATAACAATGAATAACGTGTAATCTATTTTATTAAAAGCGTGTTTACACGACCAAAAGCATGCGGAACACATGTGTCGCACTTAGGTGCTAGCTATTAGGATCATTGCGAAAATTAAATTAAATTTATTTATTAAATGAAATTTCAATTTTTTCATTAACAATGCATAATGTCAAATCTATTTTAGTAAAATAGTGTTTATATGACCAAAAGCATGCCGAAAACATGTGTCGCACTTAGGTGCTAGCTGTCAGGATCTTTGCGAAAACTAAATTTAATTTATTTATTAAATGAAGTTTCAATTTTTTCATTAACAATGCATAAAGTCAAATCTATTTTAATAAAATCGTGTTTATATGACCAAAAGCATGCCGAAAACATGTGTCGCACTTAGGTGCTAGCTATCAGGATCATTGCGAAAATTAAATTTAATTTATTTATTAAATGAAGTTTCAATTTTTTCATTAACAATGCATAAAGTCAAATCTATTTTAATGAAATCGTGTTTATATGACCAAAAGGCATGCCGAAAACATGTGTTGCACTTAAGTGCTAGCTATTAGGATCATTGCGAAAATAAAATTTAATTTATTTATTAAATGAAATTTCAAATTTTTCATTAACAATGAATAAAGTGTAATCTATTTTATTAAAAGCGTGTTTATACGACCAAAAGCATGCGGAAAACATGTGTAGCACTTAGGTGCTAGCTATTAGGATCATTGCGAAAATTAAATTAAATTTATTTATTGAATGAAATTTCAATTTTTTCATTAACAATGCATAAAGTCAAATCTATTTTAGTGAAATAGTGTTTATATGACCAAAAGCATGCCGAAGACATGTGTCGCACCTAGGTGCTAGCTATCAGGATCATTGCGAAAACTTAATTTAATTTATTTATTAAATGAAGTTTCAATTTTTTCATTAACAACGCATAAAGTCAAATCTATTTTAATGAAATCGTGTTTCTATGACCAAAAGCATGCTGAAAACATGTGTCGCACTTAGGTGCTAGTTATCAGGATCATTGCGAAAATTCAATTTAATTTATTTATTAAATGAAGTTTCATTTTTTTCATTAACAATGCGTAAAGTCAAATCTATTTTAATGAAATCGTGTTTATATGACCAAAAGGCATGCCGAAAACATGTGTCGCACTTAAGTGCTAGCTATTAGGATCATTGCGAAAATAAAATTTAAATTATTTATTAAATGAAATTTCAATTTTTTCATTAACAAAGCATAAAGTCATATCTATTTTAATAAAATAGTGTTTATATGACCAAAAGCATGCCGAAAACATGTGTCGCACTCAGGTGCTAGCCATTAGGATCATTGCGAAAATAAAATTAATCTTATTTATTAAATGAAATTTCTATTTTTTATTAACAATGCATAAAGTCAAATTGATTTTAATAAAATCGTGTTCATTTGACCGAAAGCATGCCGAAAACATGTGTTGCACTTGGGTGCTAGCTATCAGGATCTTTGCCAAAATTAAATTAAATTTACTTATTAAATGAAATTTCAATTTTTTCATTAATAATGCATTAAGTCAAATCTATTTTAATGAAATAGTGTTTATTTGACCAAAAGAATGCCGTGAACATGTGTCGCACTTAGGTGCTAGCTATTAGGATCATTGCGAAAATTAAATTTAATTTATTTATTAAATGAAATTTCAATTTTTTCATTAACAATGCATAAAGTCAAATCTATTTTAATGAAATGGTGTTTATATGACCAGAAGAAAGCCGTAATCATGTGTCGCACTTAGGTGCTAGCTATTAGGATCTTTGCGAAAATTAAATTTAATTTTTGTTGAATTTGGTTCTCGTTTATCACGTGGTGAAACATTTTTAATATTACTGGTTGTTGAAATTAGGCACTTGGTAGGTTTCACAAATTTTATACTTTTTATTCCGACTAGTTTCGATTGTTACATCATTATCTAGGAATGAATACAGGGGAAAAATAGTTTCGCTTAACAATCGAAACTAGTCGGAATAAAAAGTATAAAATTTGTGAAACCTACCAAGTGCCTAATTTCAACAACCAGTAATAAATTTAATTTATTTATTAAATGAAATTTCAATTTTTTCATTAACAATGCATAAAGTCAAATCTATTTGAAAAAAATCGTGTTTATATGACCAAAAGCATGCCGAAAACATGTGTCGCACTTGGGTGCTAGCTATCAGGATCATTGCGAAAATTAAATTTAATTTATTTATTAAATGAAGTTTCAATTTTTTCATTAACAATGCATAAAGTCAAATCTATTTTAATGAAATCGTGTCTATATGACCAAAAGCATGCGGAAAACATGTGTCGCACTCAGGTGCTGGCTATTAGGATCATTGCGAAAATTAAATTTAATTTATTTATTAAATGAAGTTTCAATTTTTTCATTAACAATGCATAAAGTCAAATCTATTTTAATGAAATCGTGTTTATATGACCAAAAGCATTCCGAAAACATGTGTCGCACTTAGGTGCTAGCTATCAGGATCATTGCGAAAATCAAATTTAATTTATTTATTAAATGAAGTCTCAATTTTTTCTTTAACAATGCATAAAGTCAAATCTATTTTAATAAAATCGTATTTATATGACCAAAAGCATGCCGAAAACATGTGTCGCACTTAGGTCCTAGTTATCAGGATCATTGCGAAAATTAAATTTAATTTATTTATTAAATGAAGTTTCAATTTTTCATTAAGAATGCATAAAGGCAAATCTATTTTAGTAAAATAGTGCTTATATGACCAAAATCATGCGGAAAACATGTGTCGCACTTAGGTGCTAGCCATTAGGATCATTGCGAAAATTAAATTCAATTTATTTACTAAATTAAATTTCTATTTTTGCATTAGCAATGCATAAAGTCAAATCTTTTCTGATTAAATCGTGTTTATATGACCAAAATCATGCCGAAAACATGTGTTGCACTTAGGTGCTAGCTATTAGGATCATTGCGAAAATTAAATTTAATTTATTTATCAAATGAAACTTCAATTTTTTCATTAACAATGCATAAAGTCTAATCTTTTTTAATAAAATAGTGTTTATATGACCAAAAGCATGCGGAAAACATGTGTCGCACTTAGGTGCTAGCCATTGGGATCATTGCGAAAATTAAATTTAATTTATTTATTTAATGAAATTTCAATTTTTAATTAACAATGCAGAAAGTCAAATCTATATTAATAAAATAGTGTTTATATGACCAAAATCATGCCGAAAACATGTGTCGCACTTAGGTGCTAGCTATTAGGATCATTGCGAAAATTAAATTAAATTTATTTATTACATGAAATTTCTATTTTTTCATTAACAATGCATAAAGTCAAATCCATTTTTATGAAATCGTGTGTATACAACCAAAAGCATGCCGAAAACATGTGTCGCACTCAGGTGCTAGCTATTAGGATCATTCCGAAAATTAAATTAATTTATTAAATGAAATTTCAGTTTTTTAATTAACAATGAATGAAGTCAAATCCATTTTAATGTAATCGTGTTTATATGACCAAAAGCATGCCGAAAACATGTGTCGCACTTAGGTGCTAGCTATTAGGATCATTGCGAAAATTAAATTAAATTCTTTTATTAAATGAAATTTCAATTTTTTCATCAACAATGCATTAAGTCAAATCTATTTTAATGAAATAGTTTTTATTTGACCAAAAGAATGCCGTAAACATGTGTCGCACTTAGGTGCTAGCTATTAGAATCATTGCGAAAATATAATTTTTTTTATTTATTAAATGAAATGTCTATTTTTTTATTCACAATGCATAAAGTCAAATCCATTTCAATAAAATCGTGGTCATTTGACCAAAAGCATGCCAAAAACAAGTGTCGCACTTGGGTGCTAGCTATTAGGATCTTTGCGAAAATTAAATTTAATTTATTTATTAAATGAAATTTCAATTTTTTCATTAACAATGCATTAAGTCAAATCTATTTTAATGAAATAGGGTTTATTTGACCAAAAGAATGCCGTAAACATGTGTCGCACTTAGGTGCTAGCTTTAAGGATCATTGCGAAAATTAAATTAAATTTATTAATTAATTGAAATTTCAATTTTTTCATTAACAATGCACAAAGTCAAATCTATTTTAATGAAATAGTGTTTATATGACCAAAAGCATGCCGAAAACATGTGTCGCACTTAGGTGCTAGCTATTAGGATCATTGCGAAAATTAAATTTAATTTATTAATTAATTGAAATTTCAATTTTTTCATTAATAATGCATAAAGTCAAATCTATTTTTATGAAATAGTTTTTACATTACAAAGAGCATGCCGAAAACATGTGTCGCACTTAGGTGCTAGCCATTAGAATCATTGCGAAAATTAAATTAAATTTATTAATTAAATGAGATTTTAATTTTTTCATTAACAATGCATCAAGTCAAATCTATTTTATTAAAATAGTGTTTATAAGACCTAAAGCATGCCGAAAATATGTGTCGCACTCAGGTGCTAGCCATTAGGATCATTGCGAAAATTAAATTTAATTTATTATTTAAATGAAATTTTAATTTTTTCATAAACAATGCATAAAGTCAAATATATTTTAATGAAATAGTGTTTATATGACCAAAAGCATGCCGTAAACATGTGTCGCACTTAGGTGCTAGCCATTAGGATCTTTGCGAAAATTAAATTTAATTTATTAATTAAATGAAATTTTTATTTTTTCATTAACAATGCATAAATTCAAATCTATTTTAATGAAATCGTGTTTATATGACCAAAAGCATGCGGAAAACATGTGTCGCACTTAAGTGCCAGCTATTAGGATCATTGCGAAAATTAAATTTAATTTTTTTATTAAATGAAATTTCCATTTTTTCATTAAGAAAGCATAAAGTCAAATCTATTTTAATGAAATAGTGTTTATTTGACCAAAAGAATGCCGTAAACATGTGTCGAACTTAGGTGCTAGCTATTAGGATCATTGCGAAAATTAAATTAAATTTATTTATTAATTGAAATTTCAATTTTTTCATTAACAATGCACAAAGTCAAATCTATTTTAATGAAATAGTGTTTATATGAACAAAAGCATGCCGAAAACATGTGTCGCACTTAGGTGCTAGCTATTAGGATCTTTGAGAAAATTTAATTTAATATATTTATTGAATGAAATTTCAATTTTTTCATTAACAATGCATAAAGACAAATCTATTTAAATAAATTCGTGTTTATATGACAAAAGGCATGCCGAAAACATGTGTTGCACTTAGGTGATGGCCGTTAGGATCACTGCGAAAATTAAATTAATATAATTTTTTCATTAACAATGCATAAAGTCAAATCTATTTTTATGAAAAAGTGTTTATATGACCAAAAGTATGCCCGAAACATGTGTCGCACTTACGTGCTGGCCATTAGGATCATTGCGAAAATTAAATTTAATTTATTTATTAAATGAAATTTCAATTCTTTCTTTAACAATGCATAAAGTCAAATCTATTTTAATGAAATCGTGTTTATATGACAAAAAGCATGCCGAAAACATGTGTCGCACTTAGGTGCTTGCTATTAGGATGTTTGCGAAAATTAAATTTAATTTATTTATTAAATGAAATTTCAATTTTTTCATTAACAATGCATAAAGTCGAATTTATTTTATTAAAATGGTGTTTATATGACCAAAAGCATGCCGAAAACATGTGTCGCACTTACGTGCTAGCCATTAGGATCATTGCGAAAATTAAATTTAATTTATTTATTAAATGAAATTTCAATTTTTTCATTAACAATGCATAAAGTCGAATCTATTTTAATAAAATAGTTTTTATATGACCAAAAGAATGCCGAAAACATGTGTCGCACTCAGGTGCTGGCAATTGGGATCATTGCGAAAATTAAATTAAATACATTTATTAAATTAAATTTCAATTTTTTAATTAACAATGAATGAAGTCAAATCCATTTTAATGTAGTCGTGTTTATATGACCAAAAGCATGCCGAAAACATGTGTCGCACTCAGGTGCTAGCTATTAGGATCATTGCGAAAATTAAATTAAATTCATTTATTAAATGAAATTTAAATTTTTTCATCAACAATGGATAAAGTCGAATTTATTTGATTAAAATCGTGTTTATACGACAATAAGCATGCCGAAAACATGTGTCGCACTTAGGTGCTAGCTATTAGGATCATTGCGAAAATAAAATTTATCTTATTTATTAAATGAAATTTCTATTTTTTAATTAACAATGCACAAAGTCAAATTGATTTCAATAAAATTGTGTTCATTTGACCAAAAGCATGCCGAATACATGTGTCGCACTTGGGTGCTAGCTATTAGGATCTTTGCAAAAATTAAATTTAATTTATTTATTAAATGAAATTTCAATTTTTTCATTAACAATGCTTTAAGTCAAATCTATTTTAATGAAATAGTGTTTATTTGACCGAAAGAATGCCGTAAACATGTGTCGTACTTAGGTGCTAGCTATTAGGATCATTGCGAAAATTAAATTTAATTTATTTATTAAAGGAAGTTTCAATTTTTTCATTAACAATGCATAAAGTCAAATCTATTTTAATGAAATGGTGTTTATATGATCAGAAGAAAGCCCTAATCATGTGTCGCACTTAGAAGCTAGCTATTAGGATCTTTGCGAAAATTAAATTTAATTTATTTATGAAATGAAATTTCAATTTTTTCATTAACAATGCATAAAGTCAAATCTATTTAAAAAAAATCGTGTTTATATGACCAAAAGCATGCCGAAAACATGTGTCGCACTTAGGTGCTAGCTATCAGGATCATTGCGAAAATTAAATTTAATTTATTTATTAAATGAAGTTTCAATTTTTTCATTAACAATGCATAAAGTCAAATCTATTTTAATGAAATCGTGTTTATATGACCATAAGCATGCCGAAAACATGTGTCGCACTTAGGTGCTAGCTATTAGGATATTTGCGAAAATTAAATTTAATTTATTTATTAAATGAAGTTTAAATTTTTTCATTAACAATGAATAAAGTCAAATCTATTTTAATGAAATCGTGTTTATATGACCAAAAGCATGCGGAAAACATGAGTCGCACTCAGGTGCTGGCCATTAGGATCATTGCGAAAATTAAATTTAATTTATTTATTAAACGAAGTTTCAATTTTTCCATTAACAATGCATAAAGTCAAATCTATTTTAATGAAATCGTGTTTATATGACCAGAAGCATGCCGAAAACATGTGTCGCACTTAGGTGCTAGCTATCAGGATCATTGCGAAAATTAAATTTAATTTATTTATTAAATGAAGTTTCAATTTTTTCATTAACAATGCATAAAGTCAAATCTATTTTAATGAAATCGTGTTTATATGACCAAAAGCATGCGGAAAACATGAGTCGCACTCAGGTGCTGGCTATTAGGATCATTGCGAAAATTAAATTTAATTTATTTATTAAATGAAGTTTCAATTTTTTCATTAACAATGCTTAAAGTCAAATCTATTTTAAAGAAATCGTGTTTATATGACCAAAAGCATGATGAAAACATGTGTCGCACTTAGGTGCTAGCTATCAGGATCATTGCGAAAATAAAATTTAATTCATTTATTAAATGACATTTCAATTTTTTCATTAACAAAGCATAAAGTCATAAGTATTTTAATAAAATAGTGTTTATATGACCAAAAGCATGCCGATAACATGTGTCGCACTTAGCTGCTAGCTGTTAGGATCATTGAGAAAATTAAATTTAATTTATTTATTGAATGAAATTTCAATTTTTAATTAACAATGCATAAAGTCAAATCTATTTTAATAAAATAGTGTTTATATGACCTAAAGCATGCCGAAACCATGTGTCGCACTTAGGTGCTAGCCATTAGGATCTTTGCGAAAATTAAATTTAATTTATTAATTAAATGAAATTTTTATTTTTTCATTAACAATGCATAAATTCAAATCTATTTTAATGAAATCGTGTTTATATGACCAAAAGCATGCCGAAAACATGTGTTGCACTTAGGTGCTAGCTATTAGGATCTTTGCGAAAATTTAATTTAATTTATTTATTAAATGAAATTTCAATTTTTTCATTAACAATGCATAAAGTCAAATCTATTTTAATAAAATAGTGTTTACATGACCAAAAGAATGCCGCACATGTGTCGCACTTAGGTGCTAGCAATTAGGATCATTGCGAAAATTAAATTAAATTTATTTATTAAATGAAATTTCAATTTTTTCATTAACAATGAATAAAGTCAAATCAATTTTAGTGAAATAGTGTTTATATGACCAAAAGCATGCCGAAACCATGTGTCGCACTTAGGTGCTAGCTATCAGGATCATTGCGAAAACTAAATTTAATTTATTTATTAAATGAAGTTTCAATTTTTTCATTAACAACGCATAAAGTCAAATCTATTTTAATGAAATCGTGTTTATATGACCAAAAGCATGCCGAAAACATGTGTCGCACTTAGGTGCTCGCTATCAGGATCATTGCGAAAATTAAATTTAATATATTTATTAAATGAAGTTTCAATTTTTTCATTAACAATGCATAAAGTCAAATCTATTTTAATGAAATCGTGTTTATATGACCAAAAGGCATGCCGAAAACATGTGTCGCACTTAAGTGCTAGCTATTAGGATCATTGCTAAAATAAAATTTAATTTATTTATTAAATGAAATTTCAATTTTTTCATTAACAAAGCATAAAGTCATATCTATTTTAATAAAATAGTGTTTATATGACCAAAAGCATGCCGAAAACATGTGTCGCACTTAGGTGCTAGTTATTAGGATCATTGCGAAAATTAAATTAAATTCATTTATTAAATGAAATTTTAATTTTTTCATTAACAATGCATAAAATCAAATCTATTTTAAAGTAATCGTGTTTTTATGACCAAAGCACGCCGAAAACATGTGTCGCACTTAGGTGCTTGCTATTAGGATCATTGCGAAAATTAAATTTAATTTATTTATTAAATGAAATTTCAATTTTTTCATTAACAATGCATAAAGTCAAATTTATTTTCATGAAATGGTGTTTATACGACCAAAAGCATGCCGAAAACATGTGTCGCACTTACGTGCTAGCCTTTAGGATCATTGCGAAAATAAAATTTAATTTATTTATTAAATGAAATTACAATTTTTTCAATAACAATGCATAAAGTCAAATCCATTTTAATAAAATAGTGTTTATATGACCAAAAGCATGCCGAAAACATGTGTCGCACTTACGTGCTAGCCATAAGGATCATTGCGAAAATAAAATTTAATTTATTTATTAAATGAAATTTCTATTTTTTCATTAACAATGCATAAAGTCAAATTGATTTTAATAAAATCGTGTTCAGTTGACCAAAAGCATGCCGAAAACATGTGTCGCACTTGGGTGCTAGCTATTAGGATCTTTGCGAAAATTAATTTAAATTTATTTATTAAATGAAATTTCAATTTTTTCATTAATAATGCATTAAGTCAATTCTATTTTAATGAAATAGTGTTTATTTGACCAAAAGAATGCCGTAAACATGTGTCGCACTTAGGTGCTAGCTATTAGGATCATTGCGAAAATTAAATTAAATTTATTTATTAAATGAAATTTCAATTTTTTCATTAACAATGCATAAAGTCAAATCTATTTTAATGAAATGGTGTTTATATGACCAGAAGAAAGCCGTATTCATGTGTCGCACTTAGGTGCTAGCTATTAGGAGCTTTGCGAAAATTAAATTTAATTTATTTATTAAATGAAATTTCAATTTTTTCATTAACAATGCATATAGTCAAATCTATTTAAATAAAATCGAGTTTATATGACCAAAAGCATGCCGAAAACATGTGTCGCACTTAGGTGCTAGCTATCAGGATCATTGCGAAAATTAAATTAAATTTATTTATTAAATGAAGTCTCAATTTTTTCATTAACAATGCATAAAGTCAAATCTATTTTAATAAAATCGTATTTATATGACCAATAGCATGCCGAAAACATGTGTCGCACTTGGGTGCTAGCTATCAGGATCATTGCGAAAATTAAATTTAATTTATTTATTAAATGAAGTTTCAATTTTTTCATTAACAATGCATAAAGTCAAATCTATTTTTTCGAAATCGTGTTTAAATGACCAAAAGCATGCCGAAAACATGTGTCGCACTTAGGTGCTATCTATCAAGATCATTGCGAAAATTAAATTTAATTTATTTATTAAATGAAGTTTCAATTTTTCCATTAACAATGCATAAAGTCAAATCAATTTTAATGAAATCGTGTTTATATGACCAAAAGCTTGCAGAAAACATGTGTCGCACCTAGGTGCTAGCCATTAGGATCATTGCGAAAATTAAATTTTATTTGTTTACTAAATTAAATTTCTATTTTTGCATTAACAATGCATAAAGTCAAATCTTTTCTGATTAAATCGTGTTTATATGACCAAAAGCATGCCGAAAACACTTGTCGCACTTAGGTGCTAGCTATTAGGATCATTGCGAAAATTAATTTTAATTGTTTATTAAATGAAATTTCTATTTTTTCATTAACAATGCATAAAGTCAAATCTATTTTAATAGAACAGTGTTTATATGACCGAAAGCATGCCGAAAACGTGTGTGGCACTTAGGTGCTGGTTATTAGGATCATTGCGAAAATTAAATTTAATTTATTAATTAAATGAAATTTAAATTTTTTCATTAACAATGCATAAAGTCAAATCTATTTTTTTGAAATCGTGTTTATATGACTCAAAGCTTGCGGAAAACATGTGTCGCACTTAGGTGCTAGCTATTGAGACCATTGCGAAAATTAAATTAAATTTATTTATTGAATGAAATTTCAATTTTTTCATAACCATTGCATAATGTCAAATCTATTTTATTGAAATCGTGTCTATATGACCAAAAGCATGCCGAAAACATGTGTCGCACTTAGGTGCTAGCTATCAGGATCATTGCGAAAATTAAATTAAATTAATTTATTATATGAAATTTCTGTTTTTTCATTGACAATGCATAAAGTCAAATCTATTTTAATCAAATAGTGTTTATATGACCAAAAGCATGCCGAAAACATTTATCGCACTAAGGTGCTGGCCATTAGGATCATTGCGAGAATATAAATTTAATTTGTTTATTAAATGAAATTTAAATTTTTTCATTAACAATTTATAAAGTCAAATCTATTTTAAAAATAGGGTTTATATGGTCAAAAGCATGCCGAAAATATGTGTCGCACTTAGGTGCTGGCTATTAGGATCATTTGGAAAATTAAATTTAATTTAGTTTTTAAATGAAATTTCAATTTTTCATTAACAATGCATAAAGTTAAATCTGTTTTAATGAAATAGTGTTTATATGACCAAAAGAATGCCGAAACATGTGTCGCACTTAGGTGCTAGCTATTAGGATCTTTGCGAAAATTAAATTTAATTTATTTATTGAATGAAATTTCAATTTTTTCATTAACAATGCATAAAGACAAATCTATTTTAATAAATTCGTGTTTATATGACCAAAGGCATGCCGAAAACATGTGTTGCACTTAGGTGATGGCCGTTAGGATCATTGCGAAAATTAAATTAATATAATTTATTTAATGAAATTCCAATTTTTTCATTAACAATGCATAAAGTCAAATCTATTTTAAAAATAGGGTTTATGGTCAAAAGCATGCCGAAAACATGTGTCGCACTTAGGTGCTAGCTATTAGGATCATTGCGAAAATTAAATTTAATTTATTTATTAAATGAAGTTTCAATTTTTTCATTACCAATGCATAAAGTCAAATCTATTTTAATGAAATCGTGTTTATATGACCAAAAGTATGCTGAAAACATGTGTCGCACTTAGGTGCTTGCTATTAGGATCATTGCGAAAATTAAATTTAATTTATTTTTTAAATGAAATTTCAATTCTTTCTTTAACAATGCACAAAGTCAAATCTATTTTAATGAAATCTTGTTTATATGACCAAAAGCATGCCGAAAACATGTGTCGCACTTAGGTGCTTGCTATTAGGATCATTGCGAAAATTAAATTAAATTCATTTATTAAATGAAATTTCAATTTTTTCATCAACAATGCATTAAGTCAAATCTATTTTAATGAAATGGTTTTTATTTGACCAAAAGAATGCCGTAAACATGTGTCGCACTTAGGTGCTAGCTATTAGGATCTTTGCGAAAATTAAATTAAATTTATTTATTGAATGAAATTTCATTTTTTTCATTAACAATGCATAAAGACAAATCTATTTTAATAAATTTGTGTTTATATGACCAAAGGCATGCCGAAAACATGTGTTGCACTTAGGTGATGGCCGTTAGGATCAATGCGAAAATTAAATTAATATAATTTATTTAATGAAATTCCAATTTTTTCATTAACAATGCATAAAGTCAAATCTATTTTTATGAAAAAGTGTTTATTTGACCAAAAGTATGCCGGAAACATGTGTCGCACTTACGTGCTGGCCATTAGGATCATTGCGAAAATTAAATTTAATTTATTTATTATATGAAATTTCAATTCTTTCTTTAACAATGCATAAAGTCAAATCTATTTTAATGAAATCGTGTTTATATGACCAAAAGCATGCCGAAAATAGGTGTCGCACTTAGGTGCTTGCTATTAGGATCATTGCGAAAATTAAATTTAATTTATTTATTAAATGAAATTTCAATTTTTTCATTAACAATGCATAAAGTCGAATCTATTTTATTAAAATACTGTTTATATGACCAAAAGCATGCCGAAAACATGTGTCGCACTTACGTGCTAGCCATTAGGATCATTGCGAAAAAAAATTTAATTTATTTATTAAATGAAATTACAATTTTTTCAATAACAATGCATAAAGTCAAATCCATTTTAATAAAATAGTGTTTATATGACCAAAAGCATGCCGAAAACATGTGTCGCACTTAGGGGCTTGCTATCAGGATCATTGCGAAAATTAAATTTTATTTATTTATTAAATGAAATTCCAATTTTTTCATTAACAATGCATAAAGTCAAATCTATTTTTATGAAAAAGTGTTTATATGACCAAAAGAATGCCGGAAACATGTGTCGCACTTACGTGCTAGCCATTAGGATCATTGCGAAAATAAAATTTAATTTATTTATTAAATGAAATTTCAATTTTTTCAATAACAATGTATAAAGTCAAATCCATTTTAATAAAATAGTGTTTATATGACCAAAAGCATGCCGAAAACATGTGTCGCACTTAGGTGCTGGCCATTAGGATCATTGCGAAAATTAAATTTAATTTATTTATTAAATAAAATTTCAATTTTTTCATTAACAATGCATAAAGTCAAATCTATTTTATTAAAATAGTGATTATATGACCAAAAGCATGCCGAAAACATGTGTCGCACTTAGGTGTTTGCTATTAGGATCATTGCGAAAATTAAATTAAATTCATTTATTAAATGAAATTTCAATTTTTTAATTAACAATGAATGAAGTCAAATCCATTTTAATGTAATCGTGTTTATATGACCAAAAGCATGCCGAAAACATGTGTCGCACTTAGGTGCTAGCTATTAGGATCATTGCGAAAATTAAATTAAATTCTTTTATTAAATGAAATTTCAATTTTTTCATCAACAATGCATTAAGTCAAATCTATTTTAATGAAATAGTTTTTATTTGACCAAAAGAATGCCGTAAACATGTGTCGCACTTAGGTGCTAGCTATTAGGATCATTGCGAAAATAAAATTTTATTTATTTATTAAATGAAATTTCTATTTTTTTATTAACAATGCATAAAGTCAAATCCATTTCAATAAAATCGTGGTCATTTGACCAAAAGCATGCCAAAAACATGTGTCGCACTTGGGTGCTAGCTATTAGGATCTTTGCGAAAATTAAATTTAATTTATTTATTAAATGAAATTTCAATTTTTTCATTAACAATGCATTAAGTCAAATCTATTTTAATGAAATAGTGTTTATTTGACCAAAAGAATGCCGTAAACATGTGTCGCACTTAGGTGCTAGCTTTAAGGATCATTGCGAAAATTAAATTAAATTTATTAATTAAATGAGATTTTAATTTTTTCATTAACAATGCATCAAGTCGAATCTATTTTAATAAAATAGTGTTTATATGACCAAAAGCATGCCGAAAACATGTGTCGCACTCAGGTGCTGGCAATTGGGATCATTGCGAAAATTAAATTAAATTCATTTATTAAATTAAATTTCAATTTTTTAATTAACAATGAATGAAGTCAAATCCATTTTAATGTAATCGTGTTTATATGGCCAAAAGCATGCCAAAAACATGTGTCGCACTTGGGTGCTAGCTATTAGGATCATTGCGAAAATTAAATTAAATTCATTTATTAAATGAAATTTAAATTTTTTCATCAACAATGGATAAAGTCGAATTTATTTGATTAAAATCGTGTTTATACGACCATAAGCATGCCGAAAACATGTGTCGCACTTAGGTGCTAGCTATTAGGATCATTGCGAAAATAAAATTTATCTTATTTATTAAATGAAATTTCTATTTTTTAATTAACAATGCATAAAGTCAAATTGATTTCAATAAAATCGTGTTCATTTGACCAAAAGCATGCCGAAAACATGTGTCGCACTTGAGTGCTAGCTATTAGGATCTTTGCAAAAATTAAATTTAATTTATTTATTAAATGAAATTTCAATTTTTTCATTAACAATGCTTTAAGTCAAATCTATTTTAAAGAAATAGTGTTTATTTGACCGAAAGAATGCCGTAAACATGTATCGCACTTAGGTGCTAGCCATTAGGATCATTGCGAAAATTAAATTAAATTTATTTATTAAATGAAATTTCAATTTTTTCATTAACAATGCATAAAGTTAAATCTGTTTTAATGAAATAGTGTTTATATGACCAAAAGAATGCCGAAACATGTGTCGCACTTAGGTGCTGGCTATTAGGATCTTAGCGAAAATTAAATTTAATTTATTTATTGAATGAAATTTCAATTTTTTCATTAACAATGCACAAAGATAAATCTATTTTAATAAATTCGTGTTTATATAACCAAAAGCATGCCGAAAACATGTGTTGCACTTAGGTGATGGCCGTTAGGATCATTGCGAAAATTAAATTAATATAATTTATTTAATGAAATTCCATTTTTTTCATTAACAATGCATAAAGTCAAATCTCGTTTTATTGAAAAGTGTTTATATGACAAAAAGTATGCCGGAAACATGGGTCATTGCGAAAATTAAATTTAATTTATTTATTAAATGAAATTTCAATTCTTTCTTTAACAATGCATAAAGTCAAATCTATTTTAATGAAATCGTGTTTATATGACCAAAAGCATGCCGAAAACATGTGTCGCACTTAGGTGCTAGCCATTAGGATCATTGCGAAAATAAAATTTAATTTATTTATTAAATGAAATTACAATTTTTTTAATAACAATGCATAAAGTCAAATCCATTTTAATAAAATAGTGTTTATATGACCAAAAGCATGCCGAAAACATGTGTCGCACTTAGTTGCTTGCTATTAGGATCATTGCGAAAATTAAATTAATTTATTTATTAAATGAAATTCCAATTTTTTCATTAACAATGCATAAAGTCAAATCTATTTTTATGAAAAAGTGTTTATATGTCCAAAAGCATGCCGGAAACATGTGTCGCACTTACGTGCTAGCCATTAGGATCATTGCGAAAATAAAATTTAATTTATTTATTAAATGAAATTTCAATTTTTTCAATAACAATGCATAAAGTCAAATTAACTTTAATAAAATAGTGTTTATATGACCAAAAGCATGCCGAAAACATGTGTCGCACTTAGGTGCTGGCCATTAGGATCATTGCGAAAATTAAATTTAATTTATTTATTAAATAAAATTTCAATTTTTTTATTAACAATGCATAAAGTCGAATCTATTTTATTAAAATAGTGTTTATATGACCAAAAGCATGCCGAAAACATGTGTCGCACTTTGGTGTTTGCTATTAGGATCATTGCGAAAATTAAATTAAATTCATTTATTAAATGAAATTTCAATTTTTTCATTACCAATGCATAAAGTCAAATCTATTTTTAAGTAATCGTGTTTATATGACCAAAAACATGCCGAAAACATGTGTCGCACTCAGGTGCTAGCTATTAGGATCATTGCGAAAATTAAATGAAATTCATTTATTAAATGAAATTTCAATTTTTTAATTAACAATGATTGAAGTCAAATCCATTTTAATGTAATCGTGTTTATATGACCAAAAGCATGCCGAAAACATGTGTCGCACTTAGGTGCTAGCTATTAGGATCATTGCGAAAATTAAATTAAATTCTTTTATTAAATGAAATTTCAATTTTTTCATCAACAATGCATTAAGTCAAATCTATTTTAATGAAATAGTTTTTATTGACCTAAAGAATGCCGTAAACATGTGTCGCACTTAGGTGCTAGCTATTAGGAGCATTTCGAAAATATAATTTTATTTATTTATTAAATTAAATTTCTATTTTTTTATTAACAATGCATAAAGTCAAATCCATTTCAATAAAATCGTGGTCATTTGACCAAAAGCATGCCAAAAACATGTGTCGCACTTGGGTGCTAGCTATTAGGATCTTTGCGAAAATTAAATTTAATTTATTTTTTAAATGAAATTTCAATTTTTTCATTAACAATGCATTAAGTCAAATCTATTTTAATGAAATATTGTTTATTTGACCAAAAGAATGCCGTAAACATGTGTCGCACTTAGGTGCTAGCTTTTAGGATCATTGCGAAAATTAAATTAAATTTATTAATTAATTGAAATTTCAATTTTTTCATTAACAATGCACAAAGTCAAATCTATTTTAATGAAATTGTGTTTATATGACCAAAAGCATGCCGAAAACATGTGTCGCACTTAGGTGCTAGCTATTAGGATCATTGCGAAAATTAAATTTAATTTATTTATTAAATGAAATTTCAATTTTTTAATTAACAATGCATAAAGTTAAATCTAATTTTTATGAAATAGTGTCTACATTACAAAGAGCATGCCGAAAACATATGTCGCACTTAGGTGCTAGCCATTAGAATCATTGCGAAAATTAAATTTTATTTATTAATAGAACGAAATTTTAATTTTTTCATTAACAATGCATCAAGTCAAATCTATTTTAATGAAATAGTGTTTATAAGACCTAAAGCATGCCGAAAATATGTATCGCACTCAGGTGCTAGCCATTAGGATCACTGCGAAAATTAAATTTAATTTATTATTTAAATGAAATTTTTATTTTTTCATAAACAATGCATAAAGTCAAATATATTTTAATGAAATAGTGTTTATATGACCAAAAGCATGCCATAAACATGTGTCGCACTTAGGTGCTAGCCATTAGGATCTTTGCGAAAATTAAATTTAATTTATTAATTAAATGAAATTTTTATTTTTTCATTAACAATGCATAAATTCAAATCTATTTTAATGAAATCGTGTTTATATGACCAAAAGCATGCGGAAAACATGTGTCGCACTTAGGTGCTAGCTATTAGGATCATTACGAAAATTAAATTAAATTTATTTATTACATGAAATTTCTATTTTTTCATTAACAATGCATAAAGTCAAATCCATTTTTATGAAATCGTGTGTATACAACCAAAAGCATGCCGAAAACATGTTTCGCACTTAGGTGCTAGCTATTAGGATCATTGCGAAAATTAATTTTAATTGTTTATTAAATGAAATTTCTATTTTTTCATTAACAATGCATAAAGTCAAATCTATTTTAATAGAACAGTGTTTATATGACCGAAAGCATGCCGAAAACGTGTGTGGCACTTAGGTGCTGGTTATTAGGATCATTGCGAAAATTAAATTTAATTTATTAATTAAATGAAATTTAAATTTTTTCATTAACAATGCATAAAGTCAAATCTATTTTAGTAAAATAGTGTTTATATGACCAAAAGCATGCTGAAAACATGTGTCGCACTTAGGTGCTAGCTATTAGGATCATTGCGAAATTTAAATTTAATTTATTTATTAAATGAAGTTTTAATTTTTTCATTAACAATGCATAAAGTGAAATCTATTTTAATGAAATCGTGTTTATATGACCAAAAGTATGCTGAAAACATGTGTCGCACTTAGGTGCTAGCTATTAGGATCATTGCGAAAATTAAATTTAATTTATTTATTAAATGAAATTTCAATTTTTTCATTAACACTTCATAAAGTCAAATCTATTTGAAAAATAGGGTTTATATGGTCAAAAGCATGCCGAAAATATGTGTCGCACTTAGGTGCTGGCTATTAGGATCATTTCGAAAATTAAATTTAATTTAGTTTTTAAATGAAATTTCAATTTTTTCATTAACAATTCATAAAGTCAAATCTATTTTCATGAAATAGTGTTTATATGACCAAAATATTGCCGTAAACAAGTATCGCACTTAGGTGCTAGCAATTAGGATCATTGCGAAAATTAAATTTAAATTATTTATTAATTGAAATTTCAATTTTTTCATCAACAATTCATAAAGTCAAATCTATTTTAATGAAATTGTGTTTATATGACCTAAAGCATGCTGAAAACATGTTTCGCACTTAGATGTTAGCAATTAGGATCATTGCGAAAATTAAACTTAATTTAATAATTAAATGAAATTTTAATTTTTCCATTAACAATGCATAAGTCAAATCTATTTTAATGAAAAAGTGTTAATATGACCAAAAAAATGCCGTAAACATGTATCGCACTTAGGTGCTAGCCATTAGGATCATTGCGAAAATTAAACTAAATTTATTTATTAAATGAAATTTCAATTTTTTCATTCACAATGCATAAAGTTAAATCTGTTTTAATGAAATAGTGTTTATATGACCAAAAGAATGCCGAAACATGTGTCGCACTTAGGTGCTGGCTATTAGGATCTTAGCGAAAATTAAATTTAATTTATTTATTGAATGAAATTTCAATTTTTTCATTAACAATGCACAAAGATAAATC
Source organism: Ocypus olens (assembly GCA_910593695.2). Classification (NCBI taxonomy): domain Eukaryota; kingdom Metazoa; phylum Arthropoda; class Insecta; order Coleoptera; family Staphylinidae; genus Ocypus; species Ocypus olens. Next base: position 36,641,552 of record OU343060.1, read on the forward strand.
TATTTTAATAAATTCGTGTTTATATAACCAAAAGCATGCCGAAAACATGTGTTGCACTTAGGTGCTTGCTATTAGGATCATTGCGAAAATTAAATTTAATTTATTTATTAAATGAAATTTCAATTTTTTCATTAACAATGCATAAAGTCAAATTTATTTTCATGAAATGGTGTTTATATGACCAAAAGCATGCCGAAAACATGTGTCGCACTTACGTGCTAGCCATTAGGATCATTGCGAAAATAAAATTTAATTTATTTATTAAATGAAATTACAATTTTATCAATAACAATGCATAAAGTCAAATCCATTTTAATAAAATAGTGTTTATATGACCAAAACCATGCCGAAAACATGTGTCGCACTTAGGTGCTTGCTATTAGGATCATTGCGAAAATTAAATTAATTTATTTATTAAATGAAATTCCAATTTTTTCATTAACAATGCATAAAGTCGAATCTATTTTATTAAAATAGTGTTTATATGACCAAAAGCATGCCGAAAACATGTGTCGCACTTTGGTGTTTGCTATTAGGATCATTGCGAAAATTAAATTAAATTCATTTATTAAATGAAATTTCAATTTTTTCATTACCAATGCATAAAGTCAAATCTATTTTTAAGTAATCGAGTTTATATGACCAAAAACATGCCGAAAACATGTGTCGCACTCAGGTGCTAGCTATTAGGATCATTGCGAAAATTAAATTAAATTCTTTTATTAAATGAAATTTCAATTTTTTAATTAACAATGATTGAAGTCAAATCCATTTTAATGTAATCGTGTTTATATGACCAAAAGCATGCCGAAAACATGTGTCGCACTTAGGTGCTAGCTATTAGGTTCATTGCGAAAATTAAATTAAATTCTTTTATTAAATGAAATTTCAATTTTTTCATCAACAATGCATTAAGTCAAATCTATTTTTATGAAATAGTTTTTATTTGACCAAAAGAATGCCGTAAACATGTGTCGCACTTAGGTGCTAGCTATTAGGAGCATTTCGAAAATATAATTTTATTTATTTATTAAATGAAATTTCTATTTTTTTATTAACAATGCATAAAGTCAAATCCATTTCAATAAAATCGTGGTCATTTGACCAAAAGCATGCCAAAAACATGTGTCGCACTTGGGTGCTAGCTATTAGGATCTTTGCGAAAATTTAATTTAATTTATTTTTTAAATGAAATTTCAATTTTTTCATTAACAATGCATTAAGTCAAATCTATTTTAATGAAATATTGTTTATTTGACCAAAAGAATGCCGTAAACATGTGTCGCACTTAGGTGCTAGCTTTTAGGATCATTGCGAAAATTAAATTAAATTTATTAATTAATTGAAATTTCAATTTTTTCATTAACAATGCACCAAGTCAAATCTATTTTAATGAAATAGTGTTTACATTACAAAGAGCATGCCGAAAACATGTGTAGCACTTAGGTGCTAGCCATTAGAATCATTGCGAAAATTAAATTTTATTTATTAATTGAACGAAATTTTAATTTTTTCATTAACAATTCATAAAGTCAAATCTATTTTAATGAAATAGTGTTTATATGACCAGAAGAAAGCCGTAATCATGTGTAGCACTTAGGTGCTAGCTATTAGGATCATTGCGAAAATTAAATTTAATTTATTAATTAAATGAGATTTTAATTTTTTCATTAACAATGCATCAAGTCAAATCTATTTTAATGAAATAGTGTTTATAAGACCTAAAGCATGCCGAAAATATGTGTCGCACTCAGGTGCTAGCCATTAGGATCATTGCGAAAATTAAATTTAATTTATTATTTAAATGAAATTTTTATTTTTTCATAAACAATGCATAAAGTCAAATATATTTTGATGAAATAGTGTTTATATGACCAAAAGCATGCCGTAAACATGTGTCGCACTTAGGTGCTAGCCATTAGGATCTTTGCGAAAATTAAATTTAATTTATTAATTAAATGAAATTTTTATTTTTTCATTAACAATGCATAAATTCAAATCTATTTTAATGAAATCGTGTTTATATGACCAAAAGCATGCGGAAAACATGTGTCGCACTTAAGCGCTAGCTATTAGGATCATTGCGAAAATTAAATTTAATTTTTTTATTAAATGATATTTCCCTTTTTTCATTAAGAAAGCATAAAGTCAAATATATTTTAATGAAATCGTGTTTATATGACCAAAAGTATGCCGAAAACATGTGTCGCACTTAGGTGCTAGCTATTAGGATCTTAGCGAAAATTAAATTTAATTTAGTTATTAAATGAAATTTCAATTTTTTCATTAACAATGCATTAAGTCAAATCTATTTTAATGAAATAGTGTTTATTTGACCAAAAGAATGCCGTAAACATGTGTCGCACTTAGGTGCTAGCTGTTAGGATCATTGCGAAAATTAAATTAAATTTATTTATTAATTGAAATTTCAATTTCTTCATTAACAATGCACAAAGTCAAATCTATTTTAATGAAATAGTGTTTATATGACCAAAAGCATGCCGAAAACATGTGTCGCACTTAGGTGCTAGCTATTAGGATCTTTGCGAAAATTTAATTTAATTTGTTTATTAAATGAAATTTCAATTTTTGCATTAACAATGCATAAAGTCAAATCTATTTTAATAAAATAGTGTTTATATGAACAAAAGAATGCCGAAAACTTGTGTCGCACTTAGGTGCTGGCAATTAGAATCATTACGAAAATTAAATTTAGTTTATTTATTAAATGAAATTTCAATTTTTTCATTACCAATGCATAAAGTTAAATCTGTTTTAATGAAATAGTGTTTATATGACCAAAAGCTTGCCGAAAACATGTGTTGCACTTAGGTGATGGCCGTTAGAATCATTGCGAAAATTAAATTAAATTAATTTAATAAATGAAATTTCAATTTTTTCATTAACAATGCATAAAGTCAAATCTATTTTTATGAAAAAGTGTTTATTTGACCAAAAGCATGCCGGAAACATGTGTTGCACTTAGGTGCTAGCCATTAGGATCATTGCGAAAATAATATTTAATTTATTTATTAAATGAAATTTCAATTTTTTGATTAACAATGCATAAAGTCAAATCCATTTTAATAAAATTGTGTTTATATGACCAAAAGCAAGCCGAAAACATGTGTCGCACTTAGGTGCTAGCTATTAGGATCATTGCGAAAATTAAATTTAATTTATTTATTAAATGAAATTTCAATTTTTTCATTAACAATGCATAAAGTCAAATATATTTTAATAATATAGTGTTTATATGACCAAAAGCATGCCGAAAACATGTGTCGCACTTAGGTGCTAGCCATTAGGATCATTGCGAAAATTAACTTTAATTTATTTATTAAATGAAATTTCAATTTTTTCATTAACAATGCATAAAGTCGAATCTATTTTAATAAAATAGTGTTTATACGACCAAAAGCATGCCGAAAACATGTGTCGTACTCAGGTGCTGGCAATTGGGATCATTGCGAAAATTAAATTAAGTTCATTTATTAAATTAAATTTCAATTTTTTAATTAACAATGAATTAAGTCAAATCCATTTTAATGTAATCGTGTTTATATGACCAAAAGCATGCCGAAAACATGTATCGCACTTAGGTGCTAGCTATTAGGATCATTGCGAAAATAAAATTTATCTTATTTATTAAATGAAATTTCTATTTTTTTATTAACAATGCATAAAGTCAAATTGATTTCAATAAAATCGTGTTCATTTGACCAAAAGGCATGCCGAAAACATGTGTCGCACTTGGGTGCTAGCTATTAGGATCTTTGCGAAAATTAAATTTAATTTATTTATTAAATGAAAATCAATTTTTTCATTAACAATGCATTAAGTCAAATCTATTTTAATGAAAAAGTGTTTATTTGACCGAAAGAATGCCGTAAATATGTGACGCACTTAGGTGCTGGCTATTAGGATCATTGCAAAAATTAAATTTAATTTATTTATTAAATGAAATTTCAATTTTTTCATTAACAATGCATAAAGTCAAATCTATTTTAATAAAATGGTGTTTATATGACCAAAAGAAAGCCGTAATCATGTGTCGCACTTAGGTGCTAGCTATTAGGATCTTTGCGAAAATTAAATTTAATTTATTTATTAAATGAAATTTCAATTTTTTCATTAACAATGCATAAAGTCAAATCTATTTTAATGAAATCGTATTTATATGACCAAAAGACATGCCGAAAACATGTGTCGCACGTAAGTGCTAGCTATTAGGATCATTGCGAAAATAAAATTTAATTTATTTATTAAATGAAATTTCAATTTTTTCATTAACAAAGCATAAAGTCATACCTATTTTAATAAAATAGTGTTTATATAACCAAACGCATGCCGAAAACATGTGTCGCACTTAGCTGCTAGCTGTTAGGATCATTGAGAAAATTAAATTTAATTTATTTATTGAATGAAATTTCAATTTTTTTATTAACAATGCATAAAGTCAAATCTATTTTAATAAAATAGTGTTTATATGACCAAAGGCATGCCGAAAACATGTGTCGCACATAGCTGCTAGCTGTTAGGATCATTGAGAAAATTAAATTTAATTTATTTATTGAATGAAATTTCAATTTTTTTATTAACAATGCATAAAGTCAAATCTATTTTAATAAAATAGTGTTTATATGACCAAAAGCATGCCGAAAACATGTGTCGCACTTAGGTGCTAGCTATTAGGATCATTGCGAAAATTAAATTTAATTTATTTATTGAATGAAATTTCAATTTTTTTATTAACAATGCATAAAGTAAAATCTATTTTAATAAAATAGTGTTTATATGACCAAAAGCATGCCGAAAACATGTGTCGCACTTAGGTGCTAGCCATTAGGATCATTGCGAAAATTAAATTTAATTTATTTATTAAATGAAATTTCAATTTTTTCATTAACAATGCATAAAGTCGAATCTATTTTAATAAAATAGTGTTTAAATGACCAAAAGCATGCCGAAAACATGTGTCGCACTTAGGTGCTAGCCATTAGGATCATTGCGAAAATTAAATTTAATTTATTTATTAAATGAAATTTCAATTTTTTCATTAACAATGCATAAAGTCGAATGTATTTTAATAAAATAGTGTTTATATTACACAAAACATGCCGAAAACATGTGTCGCACTCAGGTGCTGGCAATTGGGATCATTGCGAAAATTAAATTAAATTCATTTATTAAATTAAATTTCAATTTTTTAATTAACAATGAATGAAGTCAAATTCATTTTAATGTAATCGTGTTTATATGACCAAAAGCATGCCGAAAACATGTGTCGCACTCAGGTGCTAGCTATTAGGATCATTGCGAAAATAAAATTTATCTTATTTATTAAATGAAATTTCTATTTTTTAATTAACAATGCATAAAGTCAAATTGATTTCAATAAAATCGTGTTCATTTGACCAAAAGGCATGCCGAAAACATGTGTCGCACTTAAGTGCTAGCTATTAGGATCATTGCGAAAATAAAATTTAATTTATTTATTAAATGAAATTTCAATTTTTTCATTAACAAAGCATAAAGTCATACCTATTTTAATAAAATAGTGTTTATATGACCAAAAGCATGCCGAAAACATGTGTCGCACTTAGCTGCTAGCTGTTAGGATCATTGAGAAAATTAAATTTAATTTATTTATTGAATGAAATTTCAATTTTTTTATTAACAATGCATAAAGTCAAATCTATTTTAATAAAATAGTGTTTATATGACCAAAAGCATGCCGAAAACATGTGTCGCACTTAGGTGCTAGCTATTAGGATCATTGCAAAAATTAAATTTAATTTATTTATAAAATGAAATTTCAATTTTTTCATTAACAATGCATAAAGTCAAATATATTTTAATAATATAGTGTTTATATGACCAAAAGCATGCCGAAAACATGTGTCGCACTTAGCTGCTAGCTGTTAGGATCATTGAGAAAATTAAATTTAATTTATTTATTGAATGAAATTTCAATTTTTTTGTTAACAATGCATAAAGTCAAATCTATTTTAATAAAATAGTGTTTATATGACCAAAAGCATGCCGAAAACATGTGTCGCACTTAGCTGCTAGCTGTTAGGATCATTGAGAAAATTAAATTTAATTTATTTATTAAATGAAATTTCAATTTTTTCATTAACAATGCATAAAGTCAAATATATTTTAATAATATAGTGTTTATATGACCAAAAGCATGCCGAAAACATGTGTCGCACTTAGGTGCTAGCTATTAGGATCATTGCGAAAATTAAATTAAATTAATTTATTGAATGATATTTCAATTTTTTTATTAACAATGCGTAAAGTCAAATCTATTTTAATAAAATAGTGTTTATATGACCAAAAGCATGCCGAAAACATGTGTCGCACTTAGGTGCTAGCCATTAGGATCATTGCGAAAATTAAATTTAATTTATTTATTAACCTTCTTCCCCACGATGGAAAATGCATGCGTATCCCCGCAACGTAGGTACCTGGGTACCTACTTTTAGCTGCTCATTTAAAAAGGGCTTAATTCGAGATAATAAGGATATTTAACCGGATTATGCATTGTTCATCTTATAACAGATTAGTATAATGAAATACATTTACCTTAAACAGGACTAAGAGCCCCCTTGATGTAATTACCTGAACGGTGCAAAGTACTTATAATCCAATTACTGGAAACCATTTTTAATTTGGATTAGTGTTAATCATTTGGAAAGTCGTTAAGCTTATTAGTGTGTTTCAAAGAAAACAGCATTATTTTTCTAACATAAATAATACTCTTATTGTCTAAATAAATAGATGAGAATATTCTACAAAATGTATCTTCCCCCTCTCAATTATAGTTAAGGTATAAATTAAACATTATATATGTCTATCGATTATATTTTTTTAAACCTTTGAAGGAGGTGCATTAAAGTATAATTATCTCAGGTTGAAACAAACTATTTTTGATTACTTTGTAATAATTTTGATTGAGATGGCAGACTCATTCACTGAAGTTTCGGAAGCCGAGTATCGAAGGTAAGTCATTATAATAATTTTAAAAAGAAATAAATTTTTCTAATGAAATGTATTGTTTTATAGAATGAGTTATGAGCAACAAGTTACTTATCTTCAACGACTTGCCGATATCGATGGTGATGAACACGACGAGGAATATGAAGGTTGCAGTACCTTCATATTCATATCAGCCGATGAAGAATTGTTACGATCAACTTTTCCTATTGAAGAATCTGATGTTGAGGATGTCTATGCTGACACCGAAGTTGAAATAGAAATTGAAAAAGAAGATGATAGTGATGTCGAATGTGGTGATGAACCCATTGATAATATTGTGCAAGATCTACATGGTAAAGATGGTACAGTTTGGATAGCTTCCGCTCCACAAGATGGATTGCAAACATACAAGCACAATATTCTACGCCAAAAATCTGGTCCCTCTAAATATACGCTAACCCTTACAATAAGAGATACGTTCAAGTGTATTTTCACCCCAATAATGTGTAACATAATTGTTAGAGAAACGAATCGGAAAGCCAAATCTGTGTATTTGGAACGGAATAATGCAAATCCTACGGAACAGCCTAAAATATGGAAGGACATTACTACAGATGAGTTTGATGGCTATTTGGCAATATTAATAACGGCAGGAGTACACCATTCCAATACAGAGGATATCATAGAACTTTGGAAAAGTGAAGCGTACCCTATTTACCGTGCGACTATGTCAATAAATAGATTTTGGGCTATTCAACGGTTTTTACGATTTGACAATGCTAACACCAGAGCAGAAAGATTAAAAACTGACAAAGCTGCTGCGATTTCTGAATTGTGGTTGTTATTGAATAACAATTTGAGAAATAATTATGTACCATCCGAGTGTCTTACAGTAGACGAACAATTATTCCCTTTCCGAGGAAGGACACGATTTACACAATATATGCCCTCAAAACCAGCAAAATACGGCATAAAAATTTGGTGGGTATGCCACTCACATAATTCTTATCCCATCACAGGCCAGATATATACTGGAAAGTCAATAGATGGTCGCGAAAAAAATCAAGGCGAGCGGGTAGTGAAAGATTTATGCCACCGATTTAAGAACTCTGGTAGGAATATTGTAATGGATAATTTTTTTACAACATTGCCATTAGCGCGTTTGTTGATGTCATGGAAATTATCGGTTGTTTGGTACTCTGAAAAAGAACAAAGCATGTATACCCCCTCAGATGCTAGCCAATAAAAGTCGAGAAGAATTTTCGTCGATAATTGGATTTGGCAAAGACAAAGTGACGATGGTATCGTACGTGCCCAAAGTAAGAAAAGCCGTGATATTATTATCTACAATGCATTACACAAATACTGTGAGCGGATCTAAACGAAAACCTGAAATAATACATTATTATAATACCGGAAAAGGAGGCGTTGATAATATGGACAAAATGGTATCACACTATACGACAAAGCGTAAGACAAATCGATGGCCTGTATCAATATTTTATAATATAATTGATATAGCAGCATTAGCAGCTTATATTATTTATGTGGAAAATAACCCATCAGAGGCAAAAGTAAACAACCTACGCAAGAAATTTCTACAAGGTTTGGGTAAACAGCTTGCATTACCGAATATAGAAACAAGATCACGATGTCCCAAAACATATCTACATTTTGGAACAAAGTCAGGGATTCAATGCATGTTAGGGAGGGTACTCGTAAATAACCCATCTCAAAATAATCAAAATACACCCAGGGATGCAACTGGACGCGTAAAAGTAGTAGGCAGCTGTCATATTTGCAGATCCGCATCTAAAAAGCAAAGAAAAACAAGAAAAGGATGCATTGAATGTAATCAACCTGTTTGTGACGAACACTCGGAAAATTATACAAAATGTTTATCTTGTGTATAAATTTAATAACAATAAATATATTTTTTCTTACTTTTGGTTCGTTTTATGTTTATCCTAAAATCTTTTAAGCTTATATATATATATATATATAAATTATAATAGTAGATAATGTAAAACACATAAAGGTACCCAGGTACCTACGTCGTGGGGATTGAGGATAAATATGTTTGACAACAAATAAATAAAGTGTTAATCAATATTTTTTGTTGTGTCAAACAAAAATGGAATATTATTAAAGAGTTTTAAGATGTCACGGAGAACTAGCTGAAAATTTAAATTCTGTAACAGTAAAAAATTCACTTGAAAGTCGTAAAGGTACCCGGGTACCTTGTCGTGGGGATGAGGGTTAAATGAAATTTCAATTTTTTCATTAACAATGCATAAAGTCGAATCTATTTTAATAAAATAGTATTTATATGACCAAAAGCGTGCCGAAAACATGTGTCGCACTTAGGTGCTAGCTATTAGGATCATTGCGAAAATAAAATTTATCTTATTTATTAAATGAAATTTCTATTTTTTTATTAACAATGCATAAAGTCAAATTGATTTCAATAAAATCGTGTTCATTTGACCAAAAGCATGCCGAAAACATGTGTCGCACTTGGGTGCTAGCTATTAGGATCTTTGCAAAAATTAAATTTAATTTATTTATTAAATGAAATTTCAATTTTTTCATTAACAATGCTTTAAGTCAAATCTATTTTAATGAAATAGTGTTTATTTGACCGAAAGAATGCCGTAAACATGTGTCGATCTTAGGTGCTAGCCATTAGGATCATTGCGAAAATTAAATTTAATTTATTTATTAAATGAAATTTAAATTTTTTCTTTAACAATGCATAAAGTCAAATCTATTTTAATGAAATGGTGTTTATATGACCTGAAGAAAGCCGTAATCATGTGTCGCACTTAGGTGCTAGCTATTAGGATCTTTGCGAAAATTAAATTTAATTTATTAATTAAATGAAATTTCAATTTTTTCATTAACAATGCATAAAGTCAAATCTATTTTAATGAAATGGTGTTTAAATGACCTGAAGAAAGCCGTAATCATGTGTCGCACTTAGGTGCTAGCTATTAGGATCTTTGCGAAAATTAAATTTAATTTATTTATTAAATGAAATTTCAATTTTTTCATTAACAATGCATAAAGTCAAATATATTTTAATAATATAGTGTTTATATGACCAAAAGCATGCCGAAAACATGTGTCGCACTTAGCTGCTAGCTGTTAGGATCATTGAGAAAATTAAATTTAATTTATTTATTGAATGAAATTTCAATTTTTTTATTAACAATGCATAAAGTCAAATCTATTTTAATAAAATAGTGTTTATATGACCAAAAGCATGCCGAAAATATGTGTCGCACTTAGGTGCTAGCTATTAGGATCATTGCGAAAATTAAATTTAATTTATTTATTGAATGAAATTTCAATTTTTTTATTAACAATTCATAAAGTCAAATCTATTTTAATAAAATAGTGTTTACATGACCAAAAGCATGCCGAAAACATGTGTCGCACTTAGGTGCAAGCCATTAGGATCATTGCGAAAATTAAATTTAATTTATTTATTAAATGAAATTTCAATTTTTTCATTAACAATGCATAAAGTCGAATCTATTTTAATAAAATAGTGTTTATATGACCAAAAGCATGCCAAAAACATGTGTCGCACTTAGGTGCTAGCCATTAGGATCATTGCGAAAATTAAATTAAATTTATTTATTAAATGAAATTTCAATTTTTTCATTAACAATGAATAAAGTCAAATCTATTTTAATAAAATTGTGTTTATATGACCAAAAGCGTGCCGAAAACATGTCTCGCACTTAGCTGCTAGCGATTAGGATCATTGCGAAAATTAAACTTAATTTATTTATTAAATGAAATTTCTATTTTTTGATTAACAACGCATAAAGTTAAATCTATTTTAATAAAATAGTATTTATATGACCAAAAGCATGCCGAAAACATGTGTCGCACTCAGGTGCTAGCTATTGGGATCATTGCGAAAATTAAATTAAATTTATTTATAAAATGAAATTTCAATTTTGTCATTAACAATGCATAAAGTCAAATCCATTTTAATAAAATAGTGTTTATATGACCAAAAGCATGCCGAAAACATGTGTCGCACTCAGGTGCTAGCTATTAGGATCTTTGCGAAAATTAAATTTAATTTTTTTATTATATGAAATTTCTATTTTTTCTTTAAAAATGCATAAAGTCAAATCCATTTTCATGAAATTGTGTGTGTGCAACCAAAATCATGCCGAAAACATGTGTCGCACTTAGGTACTAGCTGTTAGGATCATTGCGAAAATTAAATTTAATTTATTTTTTAAATGAAATTTCTATTTTTTTCATTAACAATGGATAAAGTCAATTCTATTTTAATTAAATCGTGTTTATATAAGCAAATACATGCCGAAAACATGAGTCGCACTTATGTGCTAGCTATTAGGATCATTGCGAAAATTAATTTGAATTTATTTATTATATGAAATTTCTATTTTTTCATTAACAATGCATAAAGTGAAATCTATTTTAATGGAACATTGTTTATATGCCCGAAAGCATGCCGAAAACGTGTGTGGCACTTAGGTGCTAGCTATTAGGATCATTGTGAAAATTAAATTAAATTTATTTATTAAATGAAATTTCAATTTTTTTATTAACAATGCATAAAGTCAAATCAATTTAAGTGAAATAGTGTTTATATGACCAAAAGCATGCCGAAAACATGTGTCGCACTTAGGTGCTAGCTATCAGGATCATTGCGAAAACTAAATTTAATTTATTTATTAAATGAAGTTTCAATTTTTCCATTAACAATGCATAAAGTTAAATCAATTTTAATGAAATCGTGTTTATATGACCAGAATAATGCTGAAAACATGTGTCGCACTTAGGTGCTAGCTGTCAGGATCATTGCGAAAATTAAATTAAATTTATTTATTAAATGAAGTTTCAATTTTTTCATTACCAATGCATAAAGTCAAATCTGTTTTGATGAAATTGTGTTTATATGACCAAAAGCATGCGGAAAACATTTGTCGCACTCAGGTGCTGGCTATTAGGATCATTGCGAAAATTAAATTTAATTTATTTATTAAATGAAGTTTCAATTTTTTCATTAACAATGCTTAAAGTCAAATCTATTTTAATGAAATCGTGATTAAATGACCAAAAGCATGCCGAAAACATGTGTCGCACTTAGGTGCTAGCTATCAGGATCATTGCGAAAATTCAATTTAATTTATTTATTAAATTAAGTCTCAATTTTTTCATTAACAATGCATAAAGTCAAATCTATTTTAATAAAATCGTATTTATATGACCAAAAGCATGCCGAAAACATGTGTCGCACTTAGGTGCTAGCTATTAGGATCATTGCGAAAATTAAATTTAATTTATTTATTAAATGAAACTTCAATTTTTTCATTAACAATGCATAAAGTCAAATCTATTTTAATGAAATCGTGTTTATTTGACCAAAAGCATGCGGAAAACATGTGTCGCACTTAGGTGCTGGCCATTAGGATCATTGCGAAAATTAAATTAAATTTATTTATTAAATGAAATTTCAATTTTTTCATTAACAATGCATAAAGACAAATCTATTTTAATCAAATAGTGTTTATATGATCAAAAGCATGCCGAAAACATGTGTCGCACTAAGGTGCTGGCCATTAGGATCATTGCGAGAATATAAATTTAATTTATTTATTAAATGAAATTTAAATTTTTTCATTAACAATACATAAAGTCAAATCTATTTTAATGAAATGGTGTTTCTATGACTAAAATCAAGCCGAAAACATGTGTCGCACTTAGGTGCTAGCCGTTAGGATCATTGCGAAAATTAAATTTAATTTATTTATTAAATGAAATTTCTATTTTTTCATTAACAATGCATCAAGTCAAATCTATTTTATTGAAATAGTGTTTATAAGACCAAAAGCATACCGAAAATATGTGTCGCACTTAGGTGCTAGCCGTTAGGATCATTGCGCAAATTAAATTTAATTTATTAATTAAATGAAATTTTAATTTTTTCATTACAAATGCATAAATTCAAATCTATTTTAATGAAATCGTGTTTATATGACCAAAAGCATGCGGAAAACATGTGTTGCACTTAGGTGCTGGCTATTAGGATCATTGCGAAAATTAAATTTAATTTTTTTATTGAATGAAATTTCAATTTTTTCATTAAGAATGCATAAAGTCAAATCTATTTTAGTGAAATAGTGTTTAAATTACCAAAAGCATGCCGAAAACATGTGTCGCACTTCGGTGCTAGCCATAAGGATCATTGCGAAAATTAAATTTAATTTATTTCTTAAATGAAGTTTCAATTTTTTCATTAACAATGCATAAAGTCAAATCTATTTTAATGAAATCGTGTTTATATGACCAAAAGCATGCCTCAAACTTGTGTCGCACTTAGGTGCTAGCTTTTAGGATCATTGCGAAAATTAAATTTAATTTCTTTATTAAATGAAATTTCAATTTTTTCATTAACAATTCAGAAAGTCAAATCTATTCTAATGAAATAGTGTTAATATGACCAAAAGCATGCCGAAAACATGTGTCGCACTTAGATGCTAGCTATTAGGATATTTGCGAAAATTAAATTTAATTTATTTATTAAATGAAATTTCAATTTTTTCATTAACAATGCAGAAAGTCAAATCTATTTTAATGAAATAGTGTTTATATGACCAAAAGCATGCCGAAAACATGTGTCGCACTTAGGTGCTGGCTATTAGGATATTTGCGAAAATTAAATTTAATTTATTTATTAAATGAAATTTCAATTTTTTCATTAACAATTCATAAAGTCAAATCTATTTTAATAAAATATTGTTTATATGACCAAAAGCATGCCAAAAACATGTGTCGCACTTAGGTGCTAGCTATTAGGATCATTGCGAAAATTAAATTTAATTTATTTATTAAATGACATTTCAATTTTCTCATAACCAATGCATAAAGTCAAATCTATTTTCATTAAATAGTGTTTATATGACCAAAATCATGTCGAAAACATGTGTCGCACTTAGGTGCTAGCCATTAGGATCATTGCGAAAATTAAATTAAATTTATTTTTTAAATGAAATTTCAATTTTTTCATTAACAATGCTTAAAGTCGAATCTATTTTAATAAAATAGTGTTTATATGACCAAAAGCATGCTGAACACATGTGTCGCACTTGGGTGCTGGCTATTAGGATCATTGCGAAAATTAAATTAAATTTAGTTATTAAATGAAATTTCAATTTGTTCATCAACAATGCATAAAGTCGAATTTATTTGATTAAAATCGTGTTTATACGACCATAAGCATGCCGAAAACATGTGTCGCACTTAGGTGCTAGCTATTAGGATCATTGCGAAAATTTAATTTAATTTATTCACTAAAATTTAATTTAATTTATTTATTAAATGAAATTTCAATTTTTTTATTAACAATGCATAAAGTCAAATCCATTTCAATAAAATCGTGTTCATTTGACCAAAAGCATGCCGAAAACATGTGTCGCACTTTAGTGCTAGCTATTAGGATCGTTTCGAAAATTAAATTTAATTCATTTATTAAATGAAATTTCAATTTTTTCATTAACAATGCAATAAATCAAATCTGTTTTAATGAAATAGTGTTTATATGACCGAAAGAATGTCTCAAACATGTGTCGCACTTAGGTGCCAGCTATTAGGATCATTGCGAAAATTAAATTTAATTTATTTATTAATTGAAATTTCAATTTTTTCATTAACAATGCATAAAGTCAAATCTATTTTAATAAAATAGTGTTTATATGACCAAAAGCATGCCGAAAACGTGTGTCGCACTTAGATGCTAGCTATTAGGATCATTGCGAAAATTAAATTAAATTTATTTATTAAATGAAAATTCAATTTTTTTATTAACAATGCATAAAGTCAAATCTATTTTTATGAAATAGTGTTTATATGACCAAGAGCATGCCGAAAACATGTGTCGCACTTAGGTACTAGCCATTAGGATCATTGCGAAAATTAAATTTAATTTATTAATTAAACGAAATTTTAATTTTTTCATTAACAATGCATAAAGTCAAATCTATTTTAATGAAATAGTGTTTATATGACCAAAAGAATGCCGTAAACATGTGTCGCACTTAGTTGCAAGCCATCAGGATCATTGCGAAAATTAAATTTAATTTATTTATTAAATGAAATTTCAATTTTTTTATTAACAAAGCATAAAGTCAAATCAATTTTTATGAAATAGTGTTTAAATGACCAAAAGCTTGCCGAAAACATGTGTCGCACTTGGGTGCTAGCTATCAGGATCATTGCGAAAATTAAATTTAATTTATTTATTAAATGAAGTTTCAATTTTTTCATTAACAATGCATAAAGTCAAATCTATTTTATTGAAATCGTGTTTAAATGACCAAAAGCATGCCGAAAACATGTGTCGCACTTAGGTGCTATCTATCAAGATCATTGCGAAAATTAAATTTAATTTATTTATTAAATGAAGTTTCAATTTTTCCATTAACGAAGCATAAAGTCAAATCAATTTTAATGAAATCGTGTATATATGACCAGAAGCATGCCGAAAACATGTGTCGCACTTAGGTGCTAGCTGTCAGGTTCATTGCGAAAAGTAAATTTAATTTATTTATTAAATGAAGTTTCAATTTTTTTATTAACAATGCATAAAGTCAAATCTATTTTAAATAAATTGTGTTTATATGAGCAAAAGCATGCCGAAAACATGAGTCGCACTTAGGTGCAAGCTATTAGGATCATTGCGAAAATTAAATTTATTTTATTTATTATATGAAATTTCTATTTTTTCATTAACAATGCATAAAGTCAAATCTATTTTAATGAAATCGTGTTTATATGATAAAAAGCATGCTGAAAACATGTGTTGCACTTAGGTGCTAGCTATTAAGATCATTGCGAAAATTAAATTCAATTTATTTATTAAATGAAATTTCTATTTTTTTTCATTAACAATGCATGAAGTCAATTCTAGTTTAATTAAATCGTGTTTAAATAAGCAAATGCATGCCGAAAACATGAGTCGCACTTATGTGCAAGCTATTAGGATCATTGCGAAAATTAATTTTAATTTATTTATTATATGAAATTTTTATTTTTTCATTAACAATGCATAAAGTCAAATCTATTTTAATTAAACAGAGTTTATATGACCGAAAGCATGCCGAAAACGTGTGTGGCACTTAGGTGCTAGCTGTTCGGATCATTGCGAAAATTAAATTTAATTTGTTTAATAAATGAAATTTCTATTTTTTTATTAACAATGCTTAAAGTCAAATCTATTTTAAATAAATCGTGTTTATATGAGCAAAAGCATGCCGAAAACATAAGTCGCACTTAGGTGCAAGGTATTAGGATCATTGCGAAAATTAATTTTAATTTATTTATTATATGAAATTTCTATTTTTTCATTAACAATGCATAAAGTCAAATCCATTTTAATAAAATAGTGTTTATATGACCCAAAGCATGCCGAACACAAGTGTTGCACTTAGGTGCTAGCCATTAGGATAATTGCGAAAATTATATTTAATCTAGTTATTAATTGAAATTTCAATTTTTTCATTAACAATGCATAAAGTCAAATCTGTTTTAAATAAATCGTGTTTATATGACCAAAAGCATGCGGAAAACATGTGTCGCACTTAGGTGCTAGCTATTAGGATCATTGCGAAAATTAAATTTTCTTTATTTATTAAATGAAATTTCAATTTTTTCATTAACAATGCATAAAGTCAAATCTATTTAAAGGAAATCGTGTTTATTTGACCAAAAGCATGCGGAAAACATATGTTGCACTTAGGTGCTGGCTATTAGGATCATTGCGAAAATTAAATTTAATTTATTTATTAAATGAAATTTCAATTTTTGCATTGACAATGCATAAAGTCAAATCTTTTTTAATGAAATCGTGTTTATATGACCAAAAGCATGCGGAAAACATGTGTCGCACTTAGGTGCTTGCCTTTAGGATCATTGCGAAAATTAAATTTAATTTATTTATTAAATGAAATTTCAATTTTTTTATTAACAAAGCATAAAGTCAAATCAATTTTTATAAAATAGTGTTTAAATGACCAAAAGCTTGCCGAAAACATGTGTCGCACTTAGGTGCTATCTATTAGGATCATTGCGAAAATTAAATTTAATTTATTTAAAAAATGAAGTTTCAATTTTTTCATTAACAATGCATAAAGTCAAATCTGTTTTAATTAAATCGTGTTTATATGACCAAAAGCATGCGGAAAACATGTGTCGCACTTAGGTGCTAGCTATTAGGATCATTGCGAAAATTAAATTTTCTTTATTCATTAAATGAAATTTCAATTTTTTCATTACCAATGCATAAAGTCAAATCTATTTAAAGGAAATCGTGTTTATTTGACCAAAAGCATGCGGAAAACATGTGTTGCACTTAGGTGCTGGCTATTAGGATCATTGCGAAAATTAAATTTAATTTATTTATTAAATGAAATTTCAATTTTTGCATTGACAATGCATAAAGTCAAATCTTTTTTAATGAAATCGTGTTTATATGACCAAAAGCATGCGGAAAACATGTGTCGCACTTAGGTGCTAGCCATTGGGATCATTGCAAAAATTAAATTTAATTTATTTATTTAATGAAATTTAAATTTTTTCATTAACAATGCGTAAAGTCAAATCTATTTTTATAAAATTATGTTTATACGACCAAAAGCATGCCGAAAACATGTGTCGCACTTGGGTGCTTGCTATCAGGATCTTTGCGAAAATTAAATTAGTTTTATTTATTAAATGAAATTTCAATTTTTGCATTAACAATGCATAAAGTCAAATCTTTTTTAATGAAAAATTGTTTATATGACCAAAAGCATGCCGAAAACATGTGTCGCACTTAGGTGCTGGCCATTAGGATCATTGCGCGAATATAAATTTAATTTATTTATTGAATGAAATTTCAATTTTTTTATAACCAATGCATAAAGTCAAATCTATTTTCATAAAATCGTATTTATATGACCAAAAGCATGCCGAAAACATAAGTCGCACTTAGGTGCCAGCTATTAGGATCATTGCGAAAATTAAATTTAATTTATTTAATTAATGAAATTTCAATTTTTTTATTAACAATGCATTAAGTCAAATCTATTTTATTGAAATCGTGTTTATATGACCAAAAGCATGCCGAAAACATGTGTCGCACTTAGGTGCTGGCCATTAGGATCATTGCGAAAATTAAATTCAATTTATTTACTAAATTAAATTTCCATTTTTGCATAAACAATGCATAAAGTCAAATCCTTTTTGATTAAATCGTGTTTATATGACCAAAAGCATGCCGAAAACATGTGTCGCACTCAGGTGCTAGCTATTAGGATCATTGCGAAAATTAAATTTTCTTTCTTTATTAAATGAAATTTCAATTTTTTCATTAACAATGCATAAAGTCAAATCTATTTAAAGGAAATCGTGTTTATTTGACCAGAAGCATGTGGAAAACATGTGTTGCACTTAGGTGCTAGCCATTGGGATCATTGCGAAAATTAAATTTAATTTATTTATTAAATGAAATTTCAATTTTTGGATTGACAATGCATAAAGTCAAATCTTTTTTAATGAAATCGTGTTTATATGACCAAAAGCATGCGGAAAACATGTGTCGCACTTAGGTGCTAGCCATTGGGATCTTTGCGAAAATTAAATTTAATTTATTTATTTAATGAAATTTAAATTTTTTCATTAACAATGCGTAAAGTCAAATCTATTTTTATAAAATTATGTTTATACGACCAAAAGCATGCCGAAAACATGTGTCGCACTTGGGTGCTTGCTATCAGGATCTTTGCGAAAATTAAATTAGTTTTATTTATTAAATGAAATTTCAATTTTTGCATTAACAATGCATAAAGTCAAATGTTTTTTAATGAAAAATTGTTTATATGACCAAAAGCATGCCGAAAACATGTGTCGCACTTAGGTGCTGGCTGTTAGGATCATTGCGAAAATTAAATTTAATTTATTTCTTAAATGAAGTTTCAATTTTTTCATTAACAATGCATAAAGTCAAATCTATTTTAATGAAATCGTGTTTATATGACCAAAAGCATGCCTCAAACATGTGTCGCACTTAGGTGCTAGCTTTTAGGATCATTGCGAAAATTAAATTTAATTTCTTTATTAAATGAAATTTCAATTTTTTCATTAACAATTCAGAAAGTCAAATCTATTTTAATGAAAAAGTGTTAATATGACCAAAAGCATGCCGAAAACATGTGTCGCCCTTAGGTGCTGGCCATTAGGATCATTGCGAAAATTAAATTTAATTTATTTATTAAATGAAATTTCAATTTTTTCATAACCAATGCATAAAGTCAAATCTATTTTTATTAAATAGTGTTTATATGACCAAAATCATGTCGAAAACATGTGTCGCACTTAGGTGCTAGCCATTAGGATCATTGCGAAAATTAAATTAAATTTATTTTTTAAATGAAATTTCAATTTTTTCATTAACAATGCTTAAAGTCGAATCTATTTTAATAAAATAGTGTTTATATGACCAAAAGCATGCTGAACACATGTGTCGCACTTGGGTGCTGGCTATTAGGATCATTGCGAAAATTAAATTAAATTTAGTTATTAAATGAAATTTCAATTTGTTCATCAACAATGCATAAAGTCGAATTTATTTGATTAAAATCGTGTTTATACGACCATAAGCATGCCGAAAACATGTGTCGCACTTTGGTGCTAGCTATTAGGATCGTTGCGAAAATTAAATTTAATTCATTTATTAAATGAAATTTAAATTTTTTCATTAACAATGCAATAAATCAAATCTGTTTTAATGAAATAGTGTTTATATGACCGAAAGAATGCCTCAAACATGTGTCGCACTTAGGTGCCAGCTATTAGGATCATTTCGAAAATTAAATTTAATTTATTTATTAATTGAAATTTCAATTTTTTCATTAACAATGCAAAAAGTCATATCTATTTTAATGAAATAGTGTTTATATGACCAAAAGCATGCCGAAAACGCGTGTCGCACTTGGATGCTAGCTATTAGGATCATTGCGAAAATTAAATTAAATTTATTTATTAAATGAAAATTCAATTTTTTTATTAACAATGCATAAAGTCAAATCTATTTTTATGAAATAGTGTTTATATGACCAAGAGCATGCCGAAAACATGTGTCGCACTTAGGTACTAGCCATTAGGATCATTGCGAAAATTAAATTTAATTTATTAATTAAACGAAATTTTAATTTTTTCATTAACAATGCATAAAGTCAAATCTATTTTAATGAAATAGTGTTTATATGACCAAAAGAATGCCGTAAACATGTGTCGCACTTAGTTGCAAGCCATCAGGATCATTGCGAAAATTAAAATTAATTTATTTATTAAATGAAATTTCAATTTTTTTTATTAACAAAGCATAAAGTCAAATCAATTTTTATGAAATAGTGTTTAAATGACCAAAAGCTTGCCGAAAACATGTGTCGCACTTAGGTGCTAGCTATTAGGGTCATTGGGAAAATTAAATTTAATTTATTTATTAAATGAAATTTCTATTTTTTTATTAACAATGCATAAAGTCAAATCTATTTTAAATAAATTGTGTTTATATGAGCAGAAGCATGCCGAAAACATGAGTCGCACTTAGGTGCAAGCTATTAGGATCATTGCGAAAATTAAATTTATTTTATTTTTTATATGAAATTTCTATTTTTTTATTAACAATGCATAAAGTCAAATCTAATTTAATGAAATCGTGTTTATATGACCAAAAGCATGCCGAAAACATGTGTTGCACTTAGGTGCTAGCTATTAAGATCATTGCGAAAATTAAATTCAATTTATTTATTAAATGAAATTTCTATTTTTTTTTCATTAACAATACATGAAGTCAATTCTAGTTTAATTAAATCGTGTTTAAATGAGCAAATGCATGCCGAAAACATGAGTCGCACTTATGTGCAAGCTATTAGGATCATTGCGAAAATTAATTTTAATTTATTTATTATATGAAATTTTTATTTTTTCATTAACAATGCATAAAGTCAAATCTATTTTAATTAAACAGTGTTTATATGACCGAAAGCATGCCGAAAACGTGTATGGCACTTAGGTGCTAGCTGTTCGGATCATTGCGAAAATTAAATTTAATTTGTTTAATAAATGAAATTTCAATTTTTTTATTAACAATGCATAAAGTCAAATCTATTTTAAATAAATCGTGTTTATATGAGCAAAAGCATGCCGAAAACATGAGTCGCACTTAGGTGCAAGCTATTAGGATCATTGCGAAAATTAATTTTAATTTATTTATTATATGAAATTTCTATTTTTTCATTAACAATGGTTAAAGTCAAATCCATTTTAATAAAATAGTGTTTATATGACCAAAAGCATGCCGAACACAAGTGTTGCACTTAGGTGCTAGCCATTAGGATTATTGCGAAAATCAAATTTAATCTATTTATTAATTGAAATTTCAATTTTTTCATTAACAATGCATAAAGTCAAATCTATTTTAATGAAATCGTGTTAATATGACCAAAAGCACGCGGAAAACATGTGTCGCACTTAGGTGCTTGCCTTTAGGATCATTGCGAAAATTAAATTTAATTTATTTATTAAATGAAATTTCAATTTTTTTATTAACAAAGCATAAAGTCAAATCAATTTTTATAAAATAGTGTTTAAATGACCAAAAGCTTGCCGAAAACATGTGTCGCACTTAGGTGCTATCTATTAGGATCATTGCGAAAATTAAATTTAATTTATTTAAAAAATGAAGTTTCAATTTTTTCATTAACAATGCATAAAGTCAAATCTGTTTTAATTAAATCGTGTTCATATGACCAAAAGCATGCGGAAAATATGTGTCGCACTTAGGTGCTGGCTATTAGAATCATTGGGAAAATTAAATTAAATTTATTTATTAAATAAAATTTCAATTTTTTCAATAACAATGATAAAAGTCAAATCTATTTTAATGAAATAGTGTTTATATGACCAAAAGCATGCCGAAAACATGTGTCGCACTTAGGTGCTAGCTATTAGGATCATTGGGAAAATTAAATTTAATTTATTTATTAAATTAAATTTCAATTTTTCCATTAACAATGTTAAAACTCAAATTTAATTAAATAACATAGTTTTACATGACCAAAAGCATGCTGAAAACATGTGTCGCACTTAGATGCCAGCCATTAGGATCATTGCGAAAATTAAATTAAATTTAAAAAAACGAAATATAGCCTGAATATATAAATATTCAACCTGTTCGTAACTCTGCAAGCAAAATTAAGTCTTACTAAGACTATAAACAAATAACTTATTGAAACAACTACTTCCCTGGCTGATGCCACGCCGGATATTGAATGATACAAAAGAAATTTGCATGTTATTACTAGTACTACTAGTGAAATAACATTGGTTTAAGATCCCTTATTTCTACCCACAGGACTAACTTGAAAAATGAAACTAAATTGAATTTGAAAACTTTAAATTATAAAACTGAACCCAAAAGTATGTAAAAATTAAGTAAATAGCCATCTGCAGACGCGTTTCGAGATTTATCTCTCATCAGTGCAGCTTCGCATTTAAATTGAATGTTAAAGAATAAAATACACTTACGTGAAGGTGACCGTGACCGTGAAGGAGTCGTAAACAAATGAGGAGATTATAGAAGGGTTGGACTGATTTTATACCTGAATTTAGGTGATTAGTGAAAGTACAGATGTGAAGAAATAAATGATCTTGTTTTCAGTTGGAAAACCGAATACTTGATTTAAATAATAAATAAAATAGAAACAACCTTACTTATTGCAGAGAGTATTAAATAAATTCAAAAAAACGAAATATAGCCTGAATATATAAATATTCAACCTGTTCGTAACACTGCAAGCAAAATTAAGTCTTACTAAGACTATAAACAAATAACTTATTGAAACAACTACTTCCCTGGCTGATGCCACGCCGGATATTGAATGATACAAAAGAAATTTGCATGTTATTACTAGTACTACTAGTGAAATAACATTGGTTTAAGATCCCTTATTTCTACCCACAGGACTAACTTGAAAAATGAAACTAAATTGAATTTGAAAACTTTAAATTATAAAACTGAACCCAAAAGTATGTAAAAATTAAGTAAATAGCCATCTGCAGACGCGTTTCGAGATTTATCTCTCATCAGTGCAGCTTCGCATTTAAATTGAATGTTAAAGAATAAAATACACTTACGTGAAGGTGACCGTGACCGTGAAGGAGTCGTAAACAAATGAGGAGATTATAGAAGGGTTGGACTGATTTTATACCTGAATTTAGGTGATTAGTGAAAGTACAGATGTGAAGAAATAAATGATCTTGTTTTCAGTTGGAAAACCGAATACTTGATTTAAATAATAAATAAAATAGAAACAACCTTACTTATTGCAGAGAGTATTAAATAAATTCAAAAAAACGAAATATAGCCTGAATATATAAATATTCAACCTGTTCGTAACTCTGCAAGCAAAATTAAGTCTTACTAAGACTATAAACAAATAACTTATTGAAACAACTACTTCCCTGGCTGATGCCACGCCGGATATTGAATGATACAAAAGAAATTTGCATGTTATTACTAGTACTACTAGTGAAATAACATTGGTTTAAGATCCCTTATTTCTACCCACAGGACTAACTTGAAAAATGAAACTAAATTGAATTTGAAAACTTTAAATTATAAAACTGAACCCAAAAGTATGTAAAAATTAAGTAAATAGCCATCTGCAGACGCGTTTCGAGATTTATCTCTCATCAGTGCAGCTTCGCATTTAAATTGAATGTTAAAGAATAAAATACACTTACGTGAAGGTGACCGTGACCGTGAAGGAGTCGTAAACAAATGAGGAGATTATAGAAGGGTTGGACTGATTTTATACCTGAATTTAGGTGATTAGTGAAAGTACAGATGTGAAGAAATAAATGATCTTGTTTTCAGTTGGAAAACCGAATACTTGATTTAAATAATAAATAAAATAGAAACAACCTTACTTATTGCAGAGAGTATTAAATAAATTCAAAAAAAAACGAAAAATAGCCTGAATATATAAATATTCAACCTGTTCGTAACTCTGCAAGCAAAATTAAGTCTTACTAAGACTATAAACAAATAACTTATTGAAACAACTACTTCCCTGGCTGATGCCACGCCGGATATTGAATGATACAAAAGAAATTTGCATGTTATTACTAGTACTACTAGTGAAATAACATTGGTTTAAGATCCCTTATTTCTACCCACAGGACTAACTTGAAAAATGAAACTAAATTGAATTTGAAAACTTTAAATTATAAAACTGAACCCAATACACTTCACGTAAGTGTATTTTATTCTTTAACATTCAATTTAAATGCGAAGCTGCACTGATGAGAGATAAATCTCGAAACGCGTCTGCAGATGGCTATTTACTTAATTTTTACATACTTTTGGGTTCAGTTTTATAATTTAAAGCTTTCAAATTCAATTTAGTTTCATTTTTCAAGTTAGTCCTGTGGGTAGAAATAAGGGATCTTAAACCAATGTTATTTAACTAGTAGTACTAGTAATAACATGCAAATTTCTTTTGTATCATTCAATATCCGGCGTGGCATCAGCCAGGGAAGTAGTTGTTTCAATAAGTTATTTGTTTATAGTCTTAGTAAGACTTAATTTTGCTTGCAGAGTTACGAACAGGTTGAATATTTATATATTCAGGCTATATTTCGTTTTTTTTGAATTTATTTAATACTCTCTGCAATAAGTAAGGTTGTTTCTATTTTATTTATTAAATTAAATTTATTTATTAAATGAAATTTAAATTTTTTCATTAACAATGCATAAAGTCAAATCTATTTTAATAAAATAGTGTTTATATGACCAGGAGCATGCCAAAAACATGAGTCGCACTTAGGTGCTAGCCTTTAGGATCATTGCGAAAATTAAATATGATTTATTTATTAAATGGAATTTCATTTTTTTCATTAACAATGCATAAAGTCAAATCTATTTTAATGAAATAGTTTTAATATGACCAAAAGCATGCCGAACACATCTGTTGCACTTAGGTGCTGGCTATTAGGATCATTGCGAAAACTAAATTTAATTTATTTATTAAATGAAATTTCAATTTTTTCATTAACAATGCATTAAGTCATATCTATTTTAATGAAATAGTGTTTATATGACCAAAAGCATGCCGAAAACATGTGTCGCACTTAGGTGCTAGCTATTAGGATCATTGCGAAAATTAAATTTAAATAATTTATTAAATGAAATTTAAATTTTTTTAATTAACAATGCATAAAGTCAAATCTATTTTATGGAAATCGTGTTTATACGACCAAAAGCATGCTGAAAACATGTGTCGCACTTAGGTGCTAGCCATTAGGATCATTGCGAAAATTAAATTTGATTTATTTATTAAATGGAATTTCATTTTTTTCATTAACAATGTTAAAAGTCAAATCTATTATAATAAAATAGTGTTTATATGACCAAAAACATGCCGAAAACAAGTATCGCACTTAGGTGCTAGCCATTAGGATCATTGCGAAAATTAAATTTAATTTATTTATTAAATGAAATTTCATTTTTTTCATTAACAATGTTAAAAGTCAAATCTATTATAATGAAATAGTGTTTATATGACCAAAAACATGCCGAAAACATGTATCGCACTTAGGTGCTAGCCATTAGGATCATTGCGAAAATTAAATTTGATTTATTTATTAAATGCAATTTCATTTTTTTCATTAAAAATGTTAAAAGTCAAATCTATTATAATGAAATAGTATTTACATGACCAAAAACATGCCGAAAACATGTATCGCACTTAGGTGCTAGCCATTAGGATCATTGCCAAAATTAAATTTAATTTATTTATTAAATGAAATTTCATTTTTTTCATTAACAATGTTAAAAGTCAAATCTATTATAATAAAATAGTGTTTATATGACCAAAAACATGCCGAAAACATGTATCGCACTCAGGTGCTAGCCATTAGGATCATTGCGAAAATTAAATTTAATTTATTTATTAAATGAAATTTCATTTTTTTCATTAACAATGTTAAAAGTCAAATCTATTATAATGAAATAGTGTTTATATGACCAAAAACATGCCGAAAACATGTATCGCACTTAGGTGCTAGCCATTAGGATCATTGCGAAAATTAAATTTGATTTATTTATTAAATGGAATTTCATTTTTTTCATTAAAAATGTTAAAAGTCAAATCTATTATAATGAAATAGTGTTTATTTGACCAAAAACATGCCGAAAACATGTATCGCACTTAGGTGCTAGCCATTAGGATCATTGCGAAAATTAAATTTGATTTATTTATTAAATGGAATTTCATTTTTTTCATTAACAATGTTAAAAGTCAAATCTATTATAATAAAATAGTGTTTATATGACCAAAAACATGCCGAAAACATGTATCGCACTTAGGTGCTAGCCATTAGGATCATTGCGAAAATTAAATTTAATTTATTTATTAAATGAAATTTCATTTTTTTCATTAACGATGTTAAAAGTCAAATCTATTATAATGAAATAGTGTTTATATGACCAAAAACATGCCGAAAATATGTATCGCACTTAGGTGCTAGCTATTAGGATCATTGCGAAAATTAAATTTGATTTATTTATTAAATGGAATTTCATTTTTTTCATTAACAATGTTAAAAGTCAAATCTATTATAATAAAATAGTGTTTATATGACCAAAAACATGCCGAAAACATGTATCGCACTTAGGTGCTAGCCATTAGGATCATTGCGAAAATTAAATTTGATTTATTTATTAAATGGAATTTCATTTTTTTCATTAAAAATGTTAAAAGTCAAATCTATTATAATGAAATAGTGTTTATTTGACCGAAAACATGCCGAAAACATGTATCGCACTTAGGTGCTAGCCTTTAGGATCATTGCGCAAATTAAATTTAATTAATTTATTCAATGAAATTTCAATTTTTTCATTAACAATGCATAAAGTCAATTCTATTTAAATGAAATAGTGTTTATTTGACCAAAAGCATGCCGAAAACATGTGTCGCACTTAGGTGCCAGCAATTAGGATCATTGCGAAAATTAAATTT
Source organism: Ocypus olens (assembly GCA_910593695.2). Lineage (NCBI taxonomy): Eukaryota > Metazoa > Arthropoda > Insecta > Coleoptera > Staphylinidae > Ocypus > Ocypus olens. The sequence goes on from OU343060.1 coordinate 36,668,653, forward strand.
AATTTATTTATTAAATGAAATTTCATTTTTTTCATTAACAATGTTAAAAGTCAAATATATTATAATGAAATAGTGTTTATATGACCAAAAGCATGCCGAAAACATGTGTCGCACTTAGGTGCCAGCCATTAGGATCATTGCGAAAATTAAATTTCATTTATTTATTAAACGAAATTTCAATTTTTTCATTAACAATGCATAAAGTCAAATCTATTTTAATAAAATAGTGTTTATATGACCAAAAGCATGCCGAAAACATGGGTCGCACTTAGGTGCTAGCTATTAGGATCATTGCGAAAATTAAATTTAATTTATTTATTAAATGAAATTTCATTTTTTTCATTAACAATGCATAAAGTCAAATCTATTTTAATGAAATAGTGTTTATATGACCAAAAGCATGCCGAAAACATGGGTCGCACTTAGGTGCTAGCCATTAGGATCATTGCGAAAATTAAATTTGATTTATTTATTAAATGAAATTTCAATTTTTTCATTAACAATGCATAAAGTCAAATATATTTAAATAAAATAGTGTTTATATGACCAAAAGCATGCCGAAAACATGTGTCGCACTTAGGTGCTAGCCATTAGGATCATTGCGAAAATAATATTTGATTTATTTATTAAATGAAATTTCATTTTTTTCATTAACAATGTTAAAAGTCAAATCTATTATAATGAAATAGTGTTTATTTGACCAAAAGCATGCCGAAAACATGTGTCGCACTTAGGTGCTGGCTATTAGAATCATTGGGAAAATTAAAATTTAATTTATTTATTAAATAAAATTTCAATTTTTTCAATAACAATGATAAAAGTCAAATCTATTTTATTGAAATAGTGTTTATATGACCAAAAGCATGCCGAAAACATGTGTCGCACTTAAGTGCCAGCTATTAGGATCATTGGGAAAATTAAATTTAATTTATTCATTAAATTAAATTTCAATTTTTTTATTAACAATGCATAAAGTCAAATCTATTTTAATAAAATAGTGTTTATATGACCAAAAGCATGCCGAAAACATGTGTCGCACTTAGGTGCCAGCAATTAGGATCATTGCGAAAATTAAATTTAATTTATTTATTAAATGAAATTTCATTTTTTTCATTAACAATGTTAAAAGTCAAATCTATTATAATGAAATAGTGTTTATATGACCAAAAGCATGCCGAAAACATGTGTCGCACTTAGGTGCCAGCCATTAGGATCATTGCAAAAATTAAATTTGATTTATTTATTAAATGAAATTTCAATTTTTTTCATTAACAATGTTAAAAGTCAAATCTATTATAATAAAATAGTGTTTATATGACCAAAAGCATGCCGAAAACATGTGTCGCACTTAGGTGCTAGCTATTAGGATCATTGCGAAAATTAAATTTAATTAATTTATTCAATGAAATTTCAATTTTTTCATTAACAATGCCTAAAGTCAAATCTATTTGAATGAAATAGTGTTTATATGACCTTAAGCATGCCGAAAACATGGGTCGCACTTAGGTGCCAGCTATTAGGATCATTGCAAAAATTAAATTTAATTTATTTATTAAATGAAATTTTATTTTTTTCATTAACAATGTTAAAAGTCAAATCTATTATAATAAAATAGTGTTTATATGACCAAAAGCATGCCGAAAACATGTGTCGCACTTAGGTGCCAGCCATTAGGATCATTGCGAAAATTAAATTTGATTTATTTATTAAATGAAATTTCAATTTTTTTATTAACAATGCATAAAGTCAAATCTATTTTAATAAAATAGTGTTTATATGAACAAAAACATGCCGAAAACATGGGTCGCACTTAGGTGCTAGCCATTAGGATCATTGCGAAAATTAAATTTGATTTATTTATTAAATGAAATTTCAATTTTTTCATTAACAATGCATAAAGTCAAATATATTTTAATAAAATAGTGTTTACATGACCAAAAGCATGCCGAAAACATGTATCGCACTTAGGTGCTAGCCATTAGGATCATTGCGAAAATTAAATTTGATTTATTTATTAAATGAAATTTCAATTTTTTTATTAACAATGCATAAAGTCAAATCTATTTTAATAAAATAGTGTTTATATGACCAAAAGCATGCCGAAAACATGTGTCGCACTTAGGTGCCAGCCATTAGGATCATTGCGAAAATTAAATTTGATTTATTTATTAAATGAAATTTCAATTTTTTTATTAACAATGCATAAAGTCAAATCTATTTTAATAAAATAGTGTTTATATGAACAAAAACATGCCGAAAACATGGGTCGCACTTAGGTGCTAGCTATTAGGATCATTGCGAAAATTAAATTTGATTTATTTATTAAATGAAATTTCAATTTTTTCATTAACAATGCATAAAGTCAAATATATTTTAATAAAATAGTGTTTACATGACCAAAAGCATGCCGAAAACATGTATCGCACTTAGGTGCTAGCCATTAGGATCATTGCGAAAATTAAATTTGATTTATTTATTAAATGAAATTTCAATTTTTTTATTAACAATGCATAAAGTCGAATCTATTTTATGGAAATCGTGTTCATACGACCAAAAGCATGCTGAAAACATGTGTTGCACTTAGGTGCTAGCCATTAGGATCATTGCGAAAATAATATTTGATTTATATATTAAATGAAATTTCATTTTTTTCATTAACAATGTTAAAAGTCAAATCTATTATAATGAAATAGTGTTTATTTGACCAAAAGCATGCCGAAAACATGTGTCGCACTTGGGTGCTGGCTATTAGAATCATTGGGAAAATTAAAATTTAATTTATTTATTAAATAAAATTTCAATGTTTTCAATAACAATGATAAAAGTCAAATCTATTTTAATGAAATAGTGTTTATATGACCAAAAGCATGCTGAAAACATGTGTCGCACTTAGGTGCTAGCTATTAGGATCATTGGGAAAATTAAATTAAATTTATTTATTAAATTAAATTTCAATTTTTCCATTAACAATGTTAAAACTCAAATTTAATTAAATAAAATAGTTTTACATGACCAAAAGCATGCTGAAAACATGTGTCGCACTTAGGTGCCAGCCATTAGGATCATTGCGAAAATTAAATTAAATTTATTTATTAAATGAAATTTAAATTTTTTCATTAACATTGCATAAAGTCAAATCTATTTTAATAAAATAGTGTTTATATGACCAAGAGCATGCCGAAAACATCTGTCGCACTTAGGTGCTAGCCTTTAGGATCATTGCGAAAATTAAATTTGATTTATTTATTAAATGAAATTTAAATTTTTTCATTAACAATGCATAAAGTCAAATCTATTTTAATGAAATAGTTTTAATATGACCAAAAGCATGCCGAACACATCTGTTGCACTTAGGTGCTGGCTATTAGGATCATTGCGAAAACTAAATTTAATTTATTTATTAAATGAAATTTCAATTTTTTCATTAACAATGCATTAAGTCAAATCTATTTTAATGAAATAGTGTTTATATGACCAAAAGCATGCCGAAAACATGTGTCGCACTTAGGTGCTAGCTATTAGGATCATTGCGAAAATTAAATTTGATTTATTTATTAAATGAAATTTCAATTTTTTCATTAACAATGCATAAAGTCAAATCTATTTTAATGAAATAGTTTTAATATGACCAAAAGCATGCCGAACACATCTGTTGCACTTAGGTGCTGGCTATTAGGATCATTGCGAAAACTAAATTTAATTTATTTATTAAATGAAATTTCAATTTTTTCATTAACAATGCATTAAGTCAAATCTATTTTAATAAAATAGTGTTTATATGACCTAAAGCATGCCGAAAACATGGGTCGCACTTAGGTGCCAGTTATTAGGATCATTGCGATAATTAAATTTAATTTATTTATTAAACGAAATTTAAATTTTTTCATTAACAATGCATAAAGTCAAATCTATTTTAATAAAATAGTGTTTATATGACCAAAAGCATGCCGAAAACATGGGTCGCACTTAGGTGCCAGCTATTAGGATCATTGCGATAATTAAATTTAATTTATTTATTAAATGAAATTTCATTTTTTTCATTAACAATGTTAAAAGTCAAATCTATTATAATGAAATAGTGTTTATATGACCAAAACCATGCAGAAAACAAGTATCGCAGTTAGGTGCTTGCCGTTAGGATCATTGCGAAAATTAAATTTGATTTATTTATTAAATGGAATTTCATTTTTTTCATTAACAATGTTAAAAGTCAAATCTATTATAATGAAATAGTGTTTATATGACCTAAAGCATGCCGAAAACATGTGTCGCACTTAGGTGCTAGCCATTAGGATCATTGCGATAATTAAATTAAATTTATTTATTAAATGAAATTTCATTTTTTTCATTAACAATGTTAAAACTTAAATCTAATTAAATAAAATAGTGTTTACATGACCAAAAGCATGCTGAAAACATGTGTCGCACTTAGGTGCCAGCTATTAGGATCATTGCGAAAATTAAATTTAATTTATTTATTAAATGAAATTTCATTTTTTTCATTAACAATGTTAAAAGTCAAATCTATTATAATGAAATAGTGTTTATATGACCAAAAACATGCAGAAAACAAGTATCGCAGTTAGGTGCTTGCCATTAGGATCATTGCGAAAATTAAATTTGATTTATTTATTAAATGGAATTTCATTTTTTTCATTAACAATGTTAAAAGTCAAATCTATTATAATGAAATAGTGTTTATATGACCAAAAACATGCAGAAAACAAGTATCGCAGTTAGGTGCTTGCCATTAGGATCATTGCGAAAATTAAATTAAATTTATTTATTAAATGAAATTTAATTTTTTTCATTAACAATGTTAAAACTTAAATCTAATTAAATAAAATAGTGTTTACATGACCAAAAGCATGCTGAAAACATGTGTCGCACTTAGGTGCCAGCTATTAGGATCATTGCGAAAATTAAATTTAATTTATTAATTAAATGAAATTTCATTTTTTTCATTAACAATGTAAAAAGTCAAATCTATTATAATGAAATAGTGTTTATATGACCAAAAGCATGCCGAAAACATGTGTCGCACTTAGGTGCTAGCCATTAGGATCATTGCGAAAATTAAATTTGATTTATTTATTAAATGAAATTTCAATTTTTTCATTAACAATGCATAAAGTCAAATATATTTTAATAAAATAGTGTTTATATGACCAAAAGCATGCCGAAAACATGTGTCGCACTTAGGTGCTAGCCATTAGGATCATTGCGAAAATTAAATTTGATTTATTTATTAAATGAAATTTCAATTTTTTCATTAACAATGCATAAAGTCAAATCTATTTTATGGAAATCGTGTTTATACGACCAAAAGCATACTGAAAACATGTGTTGCACTTAGGTGCTGGCTATTAGAATCATTGGGAAAATTAAATTTAATTTATTTATTAAATGAAATTTCAATTTTTTCATTAACAATGCATAAAGTCAAATCTATTTTTATAAAATAGTGTTTATATGACCAAAAGCATGCCGAAAACATGTGTTGCACTTAGGTGCTAGCCATTAGGATCATTGCGAAAATAATATTTAATTTATTTATTAAATGAAATTTCATTTTTTTCATTAACAATGTTAAAAGTCAAATCTATTATAATGAAATAGTGTTTATTTGACCAAAAGCATGCCGAAAACATGTGTCGCACTTGGCTGCTGGCTATTAGAATCATTGGGAAAATTAAAATTTAATTTATTTATTAAATAAAATTTCAATTTTTTCAATAACAATGATAAAAGTCAAATCTATTTTAATGAAATAAAGTTTATATGACCAAAAGCATGCCGAAAACATGTGTCGCACTTACGTGCTAGCTATTAGGATCATTGGGAAAATTAAATTTTATTTATTTATTAAATTAAATTTCAATTTTTCCATTAACAATGTTAAAACTCAAATTTAATTAAATAAAATAGTTTTACATGACCAAAAGCATGCTGAAAACATGTGTCGCACTTAGGTGCTGGCTATTAGAATCATTGGGAAAATTAAATTTAATTTATTTATTAAATTAAATTTCAATTTTTCCATTAACAATGTTAAAACTCAAATTTAATTAAATAAAATAGTTTTACATGACCAAAAGCATGCTGAAAACATGTGTCGCACTTAGGTGCCAGCCATTAGGATCATTGCGAAAATTAAATTAAATTTATTTATTAAATGAAATTTAAATTTTTTCATTAACAATACATAAAGTCAAATCTATTTTAATAAAATAGTGTTTATATGACCAAGAGCATGCCGAAAACATATGTCGCACTTAGGTGCTAGCCTTTAGGATCATTGCGAAAATTAAATTTGATTTATTTATTAAATGAAATTTCAATTTTTTCATTAACAATGCATAAAGTCAAATCTATTTTAATGAAATAGTTTTAATATGACCAAAAGCATGCCGAACACATCTGTTGCACTTAGGTGCTGGCTATTAGGATCATTGCGAAAACTAAATTTAATTTATTTATTAAATGAAATTTCAATTTTTTCATTAACAATGCATTAAGTCAAAGCTATTTTAATGAAATAGTGTTTATATGACCAAAAGCATGCTGAAAACATATGTCGCACTTAGGTGCTGGCTATTAGAATCATTGGGAAAATTAAATTTAATTTATTTATTAAATTAAATTTCAATTTTTCCATTAACAATGTTAAAACTCAAATTTAATTAAATAAAATAGTTTTACATGACCAAAAGCATGCTGAAAACATGTGTCGCACTTAGGTGCTAGCCATTAGGATCATTGCGAAAATTAAATTTGATTTATTTATTAAATGAAATTTCAATTTTTTCATTAACAATGCATAAAGTCAAATCTATTTTAATATAATAGTTTTAATATGACCAAAAGCATGCCGAACACATCTGTCGCACTTAGATGCTGGCTATTAGGATCATTGCGAAAATTAAATTGAATTTATTTATTAAATGAAATTTAATTTTTTTCATTAACAATGCTAAAAGTCAAATCTATTATAATGAAATAGTGTTTATACGACCAAAAGCATGCCGAAAACATGGGTCGCACTTAGGTGCTAGCTATTAGGATCATTGCGAAAATTCAATTTAATTTATTTATTAAATGAAATTTCATTTTTTTCATTAACAATGTTAAAAGTCAAATCTATTATAATGAAATAGTGTTTATATGACCAAAAACATGCAGAAAACAAGTATCGCAGTTAGATGCTTGCCATTGGGATCATTGTGAAAATTAAATTTGATTTATTTATTAAATGAAATTTCAATTTTTTCATTAACAATGCATAAAGTCAAATCTATTTTAATAAAATAGTGTTTATATGACCAAAAGAATGCCGAAAACATGTGTCGCACTTAGGTGCCAGCTATTAGGATCTTTGCGAAAACTAAATTTAATTTATTTATTAAATGAATTTTCAATTTTTTGATTAACAATGCATAAAGTCTAATCTCTTTTCATGTAATAGTGTTTAAATGACCAAAAGAATGCCGTTAACTTGTGTCGTACTAAGGTGCTGGCAATTAGAATCATTGCGAAAATTAAATTTAGTTTATTTATTAAATGAAATTTCATTTTTTTCATTAACAATGCATAAAGTTAAATCTGTTTCAATGAAATAGTGTTCAAATGATCAAAAGAATGCCGAAAACATGTGTCGCACGTAGGTGCTAGCTATTAGGATCATTGCGAAAATTAAATGTAATTTATTTATTAAATGAAATTTCAATTTTTTCATTAACAATGCATGAAGTCAAATCTCTTTTAATAAAATAGTTTTTATATGACCAAAAGCATGCCGAAAACATGTGTCGCATTTAGATGCTAGCCATTAGGATCATTGCGAAAATTAAATTTTATTTATTTATTAAATGAAATTTCAATTTTTCCATTAACAATGCATAAAGTCAAATCTATTTTAATGAAATCGTGTTTATATGACCAAAGGCATGCCGAAAACATGTGTCGCACTTAGGTGCTAGCTGTTAGGATCTTTGCGAAAATTAAATTAAATTTATTTATTAAATGAAATTTCAATTTTTTCATTAACAATGCATAAAGTCAAATCCAATTTAATGTAATCGTATTCATATGACCAAAAGAATGCCGAAAACATGTGTCGCACTTAGGTGATAGCTATTAGGATCATTGCGAAAATTAAATTAAATTCATTTATTTAATGAAATTTCAATTTGTTCATTAACAATGCATAAAGTCAAATCTATTTTATTAAAATAGTGTTCATATTACCAAAAGATTGCCGAAAACATGTGTCGCACTTAGGTGCTAGCTATTAGGATCATTGCGAAAATTAAATGTAATTTATTTATTAAATGAAATTTCAATTTTTTCATTAACAATGCATAAAGTCAAATCTCTTTTAATAAAATAGTGTTCATATTACCAAAAGCATGCCGAAAACATGTGTCGCACTTAGGTGCTAGCTATTAGGATCATTGCGAAAATTAAATGTAATTTATTTATTAAATGAAATTTCAATTTTTTCATTAACAATGCATAAAGTCAAATCTCTTTTAATAAAATAGTGTTCATATTACCAAAAGATTGCCGAAAACATGTGTCGCACTTAGGTGCTAGCTATTAGGATCATTGCGAAAATTAAATGTAATTTATTTATTAAATGAAATTTCAATTTTTTCATTAACAATGCATAAAGTCAAATCTATTTTATTAAAATAGTGTTCATATTACCAAAAGCATGCCGAAAACATGTGTCGCACTTAGGTGCTAGCTATTAGGATCATTGCGAAATTTAAATTAAATTCATTTATTAAATGAAATTTCAATTTTTTCATCAACAATGCATAAAGTCGAATTTATTTGATTAAAATCGTATTTATACGACCATAAGCATGCCGAAAACGTGTGTCGAACTTAGGTGCTAGCTGTTAGGATCATTGCGAAAATTTAATTTAATTTATTTATTAAATGAAATTTCAATTTTTTCATTAACAATGCATAAAGTCAAATCCATTTTAATAAAATCGTGTTGATTTTACCAAAAGCTTGCCAAAAACATGTGTCGCACTTGGGTGCTAGCTATAAGGATCTTTGCGAAAATTAAATTTAATTTATTTATTAAATGAAATTTCAATTTTTTCATTAACAATGCATAATGTCAAATCTATTTTAATGAAATAGTGTTTATATGACCAAAAGAATGCCGAAAACATGTGTCGCACTTAGGTGCTAGCTATTAGGATCTTTGCGAAAATTAAATTTAATTTATTTATTAAATTAAATTTAATTTTTTTCATTTACAATGCATAAAGTCAAATCTATTTTAATAAAATAGTGTTTATATGACCAAAAGAATGCCGAAAACATGTGTCGCACTTAGGTGCCAGCTATTAGGATCTTTGCGAAAATTAAATTTAATTTATTTATTAAATGAAATTTCAATTTTTTGATTAACAATGCATAAAGTCTAATCTCTTTTCATGAGATAGTGTTTAAATGACCAAAAGAATGCCGTTAACTTGTGTCGCACTAAGGTGCAGGCAATTAGAATCATTGCGAAAATTAAATTTAGTTTATTTATTAAATGAAATTTCATTTTTTTCATTAACAATGCATAAAGTTAAATCTGTTTCAATGGCATAGTGTTCAAATGACTAAAAGAATGCCGAAAACATGTGTCGCACTTAGGTGCTAGCTATTAGGATCATTGCGAAAATTAAATGTAATTTATTTATTAAATGAAATTTCAATTTTTTCATTAACAATGTATAAAGTTAAATCCCTTTTAATACAATAGTGTTTATATGACCAAAAGCATGCCGAAAACATGTGTCGCACTTAGGTGATAGCTGTTAGGATCATTGCGAAAATTAAATTTAATTTATTTATTAAATGAAATTTCAATTTTTTCATGAACAATGCATAAAGTCAAATCCAATTTGATGTAATCGTGTTTATATGACCAAAAGCATGCCGAAAACATGTGTCGCACTTAGGTGATAGCTGTTAGGATCATTGCGAAAATTAAATTTAATTTATTTATTAAATGAAATTTCAATTTTTTCATGAACAATGCATAAAGTCAAATCCAATTTAATGTTATAGTGTTTATATGACCAAAAGCATGCCGAAAACACGTGTCGCACTTAGGTGCTAGCTATTAGGATCTTTGCGAAAATTAAATTTAATTTATTTATTAAATGAAACTTCAATTTTTTCATTAACAATGCATAAAGTCAAATCTATTTTATTGGAATAGTGTTCTTATATCCAAAAGAATGCCTAAAACATGTGTCGCACTTAGGTGCTAGCTATTAGGATCATTGCGAAAATTAAATGTAATTCATTTATTAAATGAAATTTCAATTTTTTCATCAACAATGCATAAAGTTGAATTTATTTGATTAAAATCGTGTTTAAACGACCATAAGCATGCCGAAAACATGTGTCGCACTAAGGTGCTAGTTGTTAGGATCATTGCGAAAATTTAATTTAATTTATTTATTAAATGAAATTTCTATTTTTCCATTAACAATGCATAAAAAACATGTATCGCACTTAGGTGCTAGCTATTAGGATCATTGCGAAAATTAAATTGAATTCATTTATTAAATGAAATTTCTATTTTTTCATCAACAATTCATAAAGTCGAATTTATTTGATTAAAATCGTGTTTATACGACCATAAGCATGCCGAAAACATGTGTCGCACTTAGGTGCTAGCTGTTAGGATCATTGCGAAAATTTAATTTAATTTATTTATTAAATGAAATTTCTATTTTTTTATTAACAATGCATAATGTCAAATCTATTTTAATGAAATAGTGTTTATATGACCAAAAGAATGCCGAAAACATGTGTCGCACTTAGGTGCTGGCTATTAGGATCTTTGCGAAAATTAAATTTAATTTATTTATTAAATGAAATTTCAATTTTTTCATTAACAATGCATAATGTCAAATCTATTTTAATGAAATAGTGTTTATATGACCAAAAGAATGCCGAAAACATGTGTCGCACTTAGGTGCTGGCTATTAGGATCTTTGCGAAAATTAAATTTAATTTATTTATTAAATGAAATTTCAATTTTTTGATTAACAATGCATAAAGTCTAATCTCTTTTCATGAAAAAGTGTTTAAATGACCAAAAGAATGCCGTTAACTTGTGTGCACTAAGGTGCTGGCAATTAGAATCATTGCGAAAATTAAATTTAGTTTATTTATTAAATGAAATTTCATTTTTTTCATTAACAATGCATAAAGTTAAATCTGTTTCAATGAAATAGTGTTCAAATGACCAAAAGAATGCCGAAAACATGTGTCGCACTTAGGTGCTAGCTATTAGGATCATTGCGAAAATTAAATGTAATTTATTTATTAAATGAAATTTCAATTTTTTCATTAACAATGTATAAAGTCAAATCACTTTAAATAACATAGTGTTTATATGACCAAAAGCATGCCGAAAACATGTGTCGCATTTAGATGCTAGCTATTAGGATCATTGCGATAATTAAATTTTATTTATTTATTAAATGAAATTTCAATTTTTTCATTAACAATGCATAAAGTCAAATCTATTTTAATGAAATCGTGTTTATATGACCAAAGGCATGCCGAAAACATGTGTCGCACTTAGGTGCTAGCTGTTAGGATCTTTGCGAAAATTAAATTTAATTTGATTATTAAATGAAATATAATTTTTTCATTAACAATGCATAAAGTTAAATCCAATTTAATGTAATCGTGTTTATATGACCAGAAGCATGCCGAAAACATGTGTCGCACTTAGGTGATAGCTATTAGGATCATTGCGAAAATTAAATTAAATTCATTTATTTAATGAAATTTCAATTTGTTCATTAACAATGCATAAAGTCAAATCCAATTTAATGTAATCGTGTATATATGACCAAAAGCATGCCGAAAACATGTGTCGCACTTAGGTGCTAGCTGTTAGGATCTTTGCGAAAATTAAATTTAATTTATTTATTAAATGAAATTTCAATTTTTTCAGTAACAATGCATAAAGTCAAATCTATTTCAATAAAATCGTGTTTATATGACCAAAGGCATGCCGAAAACTTATGTCGCACTTAGGTGCTAGCTATTAGGATCATTGCGAAAATTAAATTTAATTTATTTATTAAATGAAATTTCAATTTTTTCATTAACAATGCATAAAGTCAAATCTATTTTAAAAATAGGGTTTATATGACCAAAAGCAAGCCGCAAACATGTGTCGCACTTGGGTGCTAGCTATTAGGATTATTTCGAAAATTAAATTTAATTTATTTATTAAATGAAATTTCTATTTTTTCATTAACAATGCATAAAGTCAAATCTATTTTAATAAAATAGTGTTTATCTGCTCAAAAGCATGCCGAAAACATGTTTCGCACTTAGGTGCTAGCTATCAGGATCATTGCGAAAATTAAATTTTATTTATTTATTAAATGAAATTTCAATTTTCTCATTGACAATGCATAAAGTCAAATCTATTTTAATAAAATTGTGTTTATATGACCAAAAGCATGCCGAAAACATGTGTCGCACTTAGGGGCTAGCTATTAGGATCATTGCGAAAATTAATTTTAATTTATTTATTAAATGAAATTTCTTTTTTTTCATTAACAATGCAGAAAGTCAAATTTATTTTAATAGAACAGTGTTTATATGAGCGAAAGCTTGCCGAAAACGTGTGTGGCACTTAGGTGCTAGTTATTAGGATCATTGCAAAAATTAATTGTAATTTATTTATTATATGAAATTTCTATTTTTTCATTAACAATGTAGAAAGTCAAATCTATTTTAATAAAATAGTGTTTATATGACCAAAAGCATGCCGAAAACATGTGTCGCACTTGGGTGCTAGCTATTAGGATCATTTCGAAAATTAAATTTAATTTATTTATTAAATGAAATTTCTATTTTTCATTAACAATGCAGAAAGTCAAACCTATTTTAATAAAATAGTGTTTATATGACCAAAATCATGCCGCAAACATGTGTCGCACTTAGGTGCTAGCTATTAGGATCATTGCGAAAATTAATTTTAATTTATTTATTATATGAAATTTCTATTTTTTCATTAATAATGCAGAAAGTCAAATCTATTTTAATAAAATAGTATTTATATGACCAAAAGCATGCCGAAAACATGTGTCGCACTTGGGTGCTAGCTATTAGGATCATTTCGAAAATTAAATTTAATTTATTTAATAAATGAAATTTCTATTTTTTCATTAACAATGCAGAAAGTCAAATCTATTTTAATAAAATAGTGTTTATTTGTCCAAAAGCATGCCGTAAACATGTGTCGCACTTAGGTGCTAGCTATTAGGATCATTGCGAAAATTAATTTTAATTTATTTATTAAATGAAATTTCTATTTTTTCATTAACAATGCAGAAAGTCAAATCTATTTTAATAGAACAGTGTTTATATGAGCGAAAGCTTGCCGAAAACATGTGTCGCACTTAGGTGCTAGCTATTAGGATCATTGCGAAAATTAATTTTAATTTATTTATTACATGAAATTTCTATTTTTCATTAACAATGCAGAAAGTCAAATCTATTTTAAAAAAATTGTGTTTATATGACCAAAAGAATGCCGAAAACATGTGTCGCACTTAGGTGCTAGCTATTAGGATCATTGCGAAAGATAATTTTAATTTATTTATTAAATGAAATTTCTATTTTTTCATTAACAATGCAGAAAGTCAAATCTATTTTAATAGAACAGTGTTTATATGAGCGAAAGCTTGCTGAAAACGTGTGTGGCACTTAGGTGCTAGTTATTAGGATCATTGCAAAAATTAATTTTAATTCATTTATTTAATGAAATTTAAATTTTTTCATTGACAATGCATAAAGTCAAACCTATTTTATTGAAATAGTGTTTATATGACCAAAATCATGCCGAAAACATGTGTCGCACTTAGGTGCCAGCCATTAGGATCATTGCGAAAATTAATTTTAAATTATTTATTATATGAAATTTCTATTTTTTCATTAACAATGCAGAAAGTCAAATCTATTTTAATAGAACAGTGTTTATATGAGCAAAATCATGCCGAAAACGTGTGTGGCACTTAGGTGCTAGTTATTAGAATCATTGCGAAAGTTAAATTTAATTTATTTATTAAATGAAATTTCAATTTTTTCATTAACAATACATAAAGTCAAATATGTTTTAATGAAATAGTGTTTATAAGACCGAAAGCATGCCGAAAATATGTGTCGCACTTAGGTGCTAGCCTTTAGGATCATTGCGAAAAATAAATTAAATTTATTAATTAAATGAAATTTTAATTTTTCATTTACAATGCATAAAGTCAAATATATTTTAACAAAATAGTGTTTATATGACCAAAAGCATGCCGTAAACATTTGTCGCACTTAGGTGCAAGCCATTAGGATCTTTGCGAAAATTAATTTTGATTTATTAATTAAATGAAATTTTAATTTTTTCATTAACAATGCATAAAGTCTAATCTATTTTAATGAAATCCTGTTTATATGACTAAAAGCATGCGGAAAACATGTGTCGCTCTTAGGTACTGCCCATTAGGATCATTGTGAAAATTAAATTAAATTTATTTATTAAATAAAATTTCTATTTTTTTATTAACAATGCATAAAGACAAATCTATTTTAATGAAATCGTGTTTATATGACCAAAAGCATGCCGAAAATATGTGTCGCACTTAGGTGCTAGCAATTGGGATCATTTCGAAAATTAAATTTAATTTATTTATTAAATGAAATTTCAATTTTTTCATTAACAATGCATAAAGTCAAATCTATTTTAAAAATAGGGTTTATATGACCAAAAGCATGCCGAAAACATGTGTCGCACTTGGGTGCTAGCTATTAGGATTATTTCGAAAATTAAATTTAATTTATTTATTAAATGAAATTTCTATTTTTTCATTAACAATGCATAAAGTCAAATCTATTTTAATAGAACAGTGTTTATATGAGCGAAAGCTTGCCGAAAACATGTGTCGCACTTAGGTGCTAGCTATTAGGATCATTGCGAAAATTAAATTTAATTTATTTATTAAATGAAATTTCAATTTTTTCATTAACAATGCATAACGTCAAATCTATTTTAAAAATAGGGTTTATATGACCAAAAGCATGCCGAAAACATGTGTCGCACTTGGGTGCTAGCTATTAGGATTATTTCGAAAATTAAATTTAATTTATTTATTAAATGAAATTTCTATTTTTTCATTAACAATGCATAAAGTCAAATCTATTTTAATAAAATAGTGTTTATCTGCTCAAAAGCATGCCGAAAACATGTTTCGCACTTAGGTGCTAGCTATCAGGATCATTGCGAAAATTAAATTTTATTTATTTATTAAATGAAATTTCAATTTTCTCATTGACAATGCATAAAGTCAAATCTATTTTAATAAAATTGTGTTTATATGACCAAAATCATGCCGAAAACATGTGTCGCACTTAGGGGCTAGCTATTAGGATCATTGCGAAAATTAATTTTAATTTATTTATTAAATGAAATTTCTTTTTTTTCATTAACAATGCAGAAAGTCAAATTTATTTTAATAGAACAGTGTTTATATGAGCGAAAGCTTGCCGAAAACGTGTGTGGCACTTAGGTGCTAGTTATTAGGATCATTGCAAAAATTAATTGTAATTTATTTATTATATGAAATTTCTATTTTTTCATTAACAATGTAGAAAGTCAAATCTATTTTAATAAAATAGTGTTTATATGACCAAAAGCATGCCGAAAACATGTGTCGCACTTGGGTGCTAGCTATTAGGATCATTTCGAAAATTAAATTTAATTTATTTATTAAATGAAATTTCTATTTTTTCATTAACAATGCAGAAAGTCAAACCTATTTTAATAAAATAGTGTTTATATGACCAAAATCATGCCGTAAACATGTGTCGCACTTAGGTGCTAGCTATTAGGATCATTGCGAAAATTAATTTTAATTTATTTATTATATGAAATTTCTATTTTTTCATTAATAATGCAGAAAGTCAAATCTATTTTAATAAAATAGTGTTTATATGACCAAAAGCATGCCGAAAACATGTGTCGCACTTGGGTGCTAGCTATTAGGATCATTTCGAAAATTAAATTTAATTTATTTAATAAATGAAATTTCTATTTTTTCATTAACAATGCAGAAAGTCAAATCTATTTTAATAAAATAGTGTTTATTTGTCCAAAAGCATGCCGTAAACATGTGTCGCACTTAGGTGCTAGCTATTAGGATCATTGCGAAAATTAATTTTAATTTATTTATTATATGAAATTTCTATTTTTTCATTAACAATGCAGAAAGTCAAATCTATTTTAAAAAAATTGTGTTTATATGACCAAAAGCATGCCGAAAACATGTGTCGCACTTAGCCGCTAGCTATTAGGATCATTTCGAAAATTAAATTTAATTTATTTATTAAATGAAATTTCTATTTTTTCATTAACAATGCAGAAAGTCAAATCTATTTTAATAGAACAGTGTTTATATGAGCGAAAGCTTGCCGTAAACATGTGTCGCACTTGGGTGCTAGCTATTAGGATCATTTCGAAAATTAAATTTAATTTATTTATTAAATGAAATTTCTATTTTTTCATTAACAATGCAGAAAGTCAAATCTATTTTAATAGAACAGTGTTTATATGAGCGAAAGCTTGCCGAAAACATGTGTCGCACTTAGGTGCTAGCTATTAGGATCATTGCGAAAATTAATTTTAATTTATTTATTAAATGAAATTTCTATTTTTTCATTAACAATGCAGAAAGTCAAATCTATTTTAATAGAACAGTGTTTATATGAGCGAAAGCTTGCCGAAAACATGTGTCGCACTTAGGTGCTAGCTATTAGGATCATTGCGAAAATTAATTTTAATTTATTTATTATATGAAATTTCTATTTTTTCATTAACAATGCAGAAAGTCAAATCTATTTTAAAAAAATTGTGTTTATATGACCAAAAGCATGCCGAAAACATGTGTCGCACTTAGGTGCTAGCTATTAGGATCATTGCGAAAATTAATTTTAATTTATTTATTAAATGAAATTTCTATTTTTTCATTAACAATGCAGAAAGTCAAATCTATTTTAATAGAACAGTGTTTATATGAGCGAAAGCTTGCTGAAAACGTGTGTGGCACTTAGGTGCTAGTTATTAGGATCATTGCAAAAATTAATTTTAATTTATTTATTTAATGAAATTTAAATTTTTTCATTGACAATGCATAAAGTCAAACCTATTTTATTGAAATAGTGTTTATATGACCAAAATCATGCCGAAAACATGTGTCGCACTTAGGTGCCAGCCATTAGGATCATTGCGAAAATTAATTTTAAATTATTTATTATATGAAATTTCTATTTTTTCATTAACAATGCAGAAAGTCAAATCTATTTTAATAGAACAGTGTTTATATGAGCGAAATCATGCCGAAAACGTGTGTGGCACTTAGGTGCTAGTTATTAGAATCATTGCGAAAGTTAAATTTAATTTATTTATTAAATGAAATTTCAATTTTTTCATTAACAATACATAAAGTCAAATATGTTTTAATGAAATAGTGTTTATAAGACCGAAAGCATGCCGAAAATATGTGTCGCACTTAGGTGCTAGCCTTTAGGATCATTGCGAAAAATAAATTAAATTTATTAATTAAATGAAATTTTAATTTTTCATTAACAATGCATAAAGTCAAATATATTTTAACAAAATAGTGTTTATATGACCAAAAGCATGCCGTAAACATCTGTCGCACTTAGGTGCAAGCCATTAGGATCTTTGCGAAAATTAATTTTGATTTATTAATTAAATGAAATTTTAATTTTTTCATTAACAATGCATAAAGTCTAATCTATTTTAATGAAATCCTGTTTATATGACTAAAAGCATGCGGAAAACATGTGTCGCTCTTAGGTACTGCCCATTAGGATCATTGTGAAAATTAAATTAAATTTATTTATTAAATAAAATTTCTATTTTTTTATTAACAATGCATAAAGACAAATCTATTTTAATGAAATCGTGTTTATATGACCAAAAGCATGCCGAAAATATGTGTCGCACTTAGGTGCTAGCAATTGGGATCATTTCGAAAATTAAATTTAATTTATTTATTAAATGAAATTTCTATTTTTTTATTAACAATGCATAAAGTCAAATCTATTTTAATAAAATCGTGTTTATATGACCAAAGGCATGCCGAAAATTTATGTCGCACTTAGGTGCTAGCTATTAGGATCATTGCGAAAATTAAATTTAATTTATTTATTAATTGAAATTTTAATTTTTTCATTAACAATGCATTAAGTCAAATCTATTTTAAAAAATAGGGTTTATATGACCAAAAGCATGCCGAAAACATATGTCGCACTTAGGTGCTAGCTATTAGGATCATTTCGAAAATTAAATTTAATTTATTTATTAATTTAAATTTCTATTTTTTTATTAACAATGCATAAAGTCAAATCTATTTTAATAAAATGGTGTTTATATGACCAAAAGCATGCCGAAAACAAGTGTCGCACTTAGGTGCTAGCTATTAGGATCATTGCGAAAATTTAATTGAATTTATTTATTAAATGAAATTTCTATTTTTTTATTAACAATGCATAAAGTCAAATCCATTTCAATAAAATCGTGTTGATTTTACCAAAAGCATACCAAAAACATGTGTCGCACTTGGGTGCTAGCTTTTAGGATCTTTGCGAAAATAAAATTTAATTTATTTATTAAATGAAATTTCCATTTTTTCATTAACAAAGCATTAAGTCAAATCTGTTTTAATGAAATAGTATTTATTTGACCAAAAGAATGCCGTAAACATGTGTCGCACTTAGGTGCTATGTATTGGGATCATTGCGAAAATTAAATTTAATTTATTTATTAATTGAAATTTCAATTTTTTCATTACCAATGCATAAAGTCAAATCTATTTTTAATAAAATAGTGTTTATATGACCAGAAGAATGCCGTAAACATGTGTCGCACTTAGGTGCTAGCTATTAGGATCATTGCGAAAATTAAATTGAATTTATTTATTAAATGAAATTTCAATTTTTTCATTAACAATGCATAAAGTCAAATCTATTTTAATGAAATCGTGTTTATATGACCAAAGGCATGACGAAAACATGTGTCGCACTTAGGTGCTAGCTGTTAGGATCTTTGCGAAAATTAAATTTTATTTATTTATTAAATGAAATTTCAATTTTTTCATTAACAATGCATAAAGTCAAATCTATTTTAATAAAATCGTGTTTATATGACTAAAGGCATGCCGAAAACTTATGTCGCACTTAGGTGCTAGCTATTCGGGTCATTGCGAAAATTAAATTTAATTTATTTATTAAATGAAATTTGCATTTTTTCATTAACAATGCATAAAGTCAAATCTATTTTAATAAAATCGTTTTTATATGAGCAAAAGCATGCCGAAAACATGTGTCGCACTAAGGTGCTAGTTATTAGGATCATTGCGAAAATTAAATTTAATTTATTTATTAAATGAAATTTCAATTTTTTCATTAACAATTCATAAAGTCAAATCTATTTTAATGAAATAGTGTTTATATCACCAAACGAATGCCGAAAACATGTGTCGCACTTAGGTGCTAGTTATTAGGATCTTTGCGAAAATTATATTTAGTTTATTTATTAAATGAAATTTCAAATTTTTCATTAACAATGCATAAAGTTAAATCTGTTTTAAAGAAATAGTGTTTATATGACCAAAAGAATACCGAAAACATGTTTCGCACTTACGTGCTAGCTTTTAGGATCTTTGCGAAAATTAAATTTAATTTATTTATTAAATAAAATTTCAATTTTTTCAATAACAATGCATAAAGTCAAATCTATTTTCATGAAATAGTGTTTATATGACCAAAAGCTTGCCGAAAACATGTGTCGCACTTAGATGCTAGCTATTAGGATCATTGCGAAAATTAAATTTAATTTATCTATTATATCAAATTTCAATTTTTTCATTAACAATGCATAAAGTCAAATCTATTTTAATGAAATAGTGTTTATATCACCAAACGAATGCCGAAAACATGTGTCGCACTTAGGTGCTAGTTATTAGGATCTTTACGAAAATTATATTTAGTTTATTTATTAAATGAAATTTCAAATTTTTCATTAACAATGCATAAAGTTAAATCTGTTTTAAAGAAATAGTGTTTATATGACCAAAAGAATACCGAAAACATGTTTCGCACTTACGTGCTAGCTTTTAGGATCTTTGCGAAAATTAAATTTAATTTATTTATTAAATAAAATTTCAATTTTTTCAATAACAATGCATAAAGTCAAATCTATTTTAATAAAATAGTGTTTATATGACCAAAAGCTTGCCGAAAACATGTGTCGCACTTAGATGCTAGCTATTAGGATCATTGCGAAAATTAAATTTAATTTATCTATTATATCAAATTTCAATTTTTTCATTAACAATGCATAAAGTCAAATCTATTTTAATGAAATAGTGTTTATATCACCAAACGAATGCCGAAAACATGTGTCGCACTTAGGTGCTAGTTATTAGGATCTTTGCGAAAATTATATTTAGTTTATTTATTAAATGAAATTTCAAATTTTTCATTAACAATGCATAAAGTTAAATCTGTTTTGAAGAAATAGTGTTTATATGACCAAAAGAATACCGAAAACATGTTTCGCACTTACGTGCTAGCTTTTAGGATCTTTGCGAAAATTAAATTTAATTTATTTATTAAATAAAATTTCAATTTTTTCAATAACAATGCATAAAGTCAAATCTATTTTCATGAAATAGTGTTTCAATGACCAAAAGAATGCCGTAAACACGTGTCGCACTTAGGTGCTAGCAATTAGAATCATTGCAAAAATTAAATTTAGTTTATTTATTAAATGAAATTTCAAATTCTTCATTAACAATGCATAAAGTTAAATCTGTTTTAATGAAATAGTGTTTATATGACCAAAATAATACCCAAAACATGTTTCGCACTTACGTGCTAGCTTTTAGGATCTTTGCGAAAATTAAATTTAATTTATTTATTAAATGAAATTTCAATTTTTTCATTAACAATGCATAAAGTCAAATCTATTTTAATGAAATAGTGTTTATATCACCAAACGAATGCCGAAAACATGTGTCGCACTTAGGTGCTAGCTATTAGGATCTTTGCGAAAATTAAATTTAATTTATTTATTAAATGAAATTTCAATTTTTTCAATAACAATGCATAAAGTCAAATCTATTTTCATGAAATAGTGTTTCAATGACCAAAAGAATGCCGTAAACACGTGTCGCACTTAGGTGCTAGCAATTAGAATCATTGCAAAAATTAAATTTAGTTTATTTATAAAATGAAATTTCAAATTCTTCATTAACAATGCATAAAGTCAAATCTATTTTAATAAAATAGTGTTTATTTGACCAAAAGAATGCCGTAAACATGTGTCGCACTTGGGTGCTAGCTATTAGGATCATTGCGAAAATTAAATTTAATTTATTAATTAAATGAAATTTCAATTTTTTCATTAACAATGCATAAAGTCAAATCTATTTAAAAAAATAGGGTCTATATGACCAAAAGCATGCCGAAAACATGTGACGCACTTAGGTGCTAGCTATTAGGATCATTTCGAAAATTAAATTTAATTTATTTCTTAAATGAAATTTTTTTTTTAAAGAACAATGCATAATATCAAATCTATTTTAATAAAATAGTGTTCATATGACCAAAAGCATGCCGTAAACATGTGTCGCACTTACGTGCTAGCTATTAGGATCTTTGCGAAAATTAAATTTTATTTATTTATTAAATTAAATTTCAATTTTTTCAGTAACAATGCATAAAGTCAAATCTATTTTAATAAAATAGTGTTTATATGACCAAAAGCTTGCCGAAAACATGTGTCGCACTTAGATGCTAGCTATTAGGATCATTGCGAAAATTAAATTTAATTTATCTATTATATCAAATTTCAATTTTTTCATTAACAATGCATAAAGTCAAATCTATTTGAATGAAATAGTGTTTATATCACCAAACGAATGCCGAAAACATGTGTCGCACTTAGGTGCTAGCTATTAGGATCTTTGCGAAAATTAAATTTAATTTATTTATTAAATGAAATTTCAATTTTTTCATTAACAATGCATAAAGTCGAATCAATTTTAATGAAATAGTGTTTATTTGACCAAAAGAATGCCGTAAACATGTGTCGCATTTAGGTGCTAGCTATTAGGATCTTTGCGAAAATAAAATTTAATTTATTTATTAAATGAAATTTAAATTTTTTCATTAACAATGCATTAAATCAAATCTATTTTAATAAAATAGTGTTTATTTGACCAAAATAATGCCGTAAACATGTGTCGCACTTAGGTGCTAGCTATTAGGATCATTTCGAAAATTAAATTTAATTTATTTATTAAATGAAATTTCTATTTTTTTATTAACAATGCATAAAGTCAAATCTATTTTAATAAAATGGTGTTTATATGACCAAAAGCATGCCGAAAACATGTGTCGCACTTAGGTGCTAGCTATTAGGATCTTTGCGAAAATAAAATTTAATTTATTTATTAAATGAAATTTAAATTTTTTCATTAACAATGCATTAAGTCAAATCTATTTTAATAAAATAGTGTTTATTTGACCAAAATAATGCCGTAAACATGTGTCGCACTTAGGTGCTAGCTATTAGGATCATTTCGAAAATTAAATTTAATTTATTTATTAAATGAAATTTCTATTTTTTTATTAACAATGCATAAAGTCAAATCTATTTTAATAAAATAGTGTTTACATGACCAAAAGCATGCCGAAAACATGTGTCGCACTTAGGTGCTAGCTATTAGGATCATTGCGAAAATTAAATTTAATTTATTTATTAAATGAAATTTCTATTTTTTCATTAACAATGCATAAAGTCAATTCTATTTTTAATAAATTGTGTTGAGCAAAAGCATGCCGAAAACATGAGTCGCACTTAGGTGCAAGCGGTTAGGATCATTGCGAAAATTAAATTAAATTTATTTATTATATGAAATTTCTATTTTTTCATTAACAACGCATTAAGTCAAATCCATTTTAATAAAATAATATTTATATGACCAAAAGAATGCCGAAAACATGTTTCGCACTTAGGTGCTAGCTATTAGGATCTTTGCGAAAATTAAATTTTATTTATTTATTAAATGAAATTTCAATTTTTTCAATAACAAAGCATAAAGTCAAATCTATTTTAATAAAATAGTGTTTATATGACCAAAATCATGCCGAAAACATGTGTCGCACTTAGGTGATAGCTATTAGAATCATTGCGAAAATTAAATTAAATTTATTTATTAAATGAAATTTCAATTTTTTCATTAACAATGCATAAAGTCAAATCCAATTTAATGTAATCGTTTTTATATGACCAAAAGCATGCCGAAAACATGTGTCGCACTTAGGTGCTAGCTATTAGGATCATTGCGAAAATTAAATTAAATTCATTTATTAAATTAAATTTCAATTTTTTCATCAACAATGCATAAAGTCGAATTTATTTGATTTAAATAGAAATTAAATAGATTTCACGTCTCAAGTGAAATATTGGTGAAGTCGGGGGTCCCGCAAGGGTCTCATATAGGTCCGTTATTGTTTGTAGTCTTTATAAATGACATAATGGCTAATCTTAACTTCTGTTCAGGCCTATTGTACGCGGATGACTTAAAACTCTATGCCATAGTAAAAAATCCAGATGATGCAGCTCTTATTCAAAATGATCTCAATGAGATCTCTAATTGGTGTGCTAGGAACAATCTGTTGCTAAATATGGAAAAATGCAAAACTATATCTACAGATGTAAAAATGCAATAATCGTCGATTACTCTATTAACGACACTATATTGGAACGAGTGGAGGATATTACCGACTTGGGGGTTATTTTCGATAAAAAAATGAATTTTATTTCACATATTCATTATACAGTCAATAAGGGTCTGAAGCTTTTGGGCTTCATATCAAGAATAGGCGCGGATTTATCACTCAATGCAATTCGATGCTTATATTTGTCACTAGTTCGCTCAGGTCTGGAATATGCATCATGCGTATGGTCCCCTCATCAGCAATATTTAAAAGACGAACTTGCAAAGGTTCAAAATAAGTTTTTACGTATAGCTGCCTTTAAATTACATATCCCGATTGACACTTTAAATTACACACATCTTAGTGGCCATCTAAATATCACTTCCCTACAGGATCGCCACATAATTGCAGATTTGCAATTTTTGTTTAAAGTTGTCAATGGGATTTTGGACTGTCCGGAAATTCTGGAAAATATTACTTTTAATTATCAAGGCAGTGGTACTATTACCCGAAGCAAAGATACTTTTCGTTTGTCTCTTCATAGAACCAACTACGGTTACCACAAACCACTTACAAGAATGATGAGAATGGCCAACAAATTGCAGAGGAGTAATAATTTTTTAATTTTTGGCTTTAGTAAGGAGTCCTTTACCAGAGGCCTACGCGTTATTGACCTGAGCGTGATTAATGATTAATAATTAATGATTAGTGTCAACGTGTTTAAACTACCATTGTGCTATTATTAAATTATAATGTATTTATTTATTTTATCAATGTTAATTATTGTTGTATTGTCACTTAATTTAACTGCGGTACTATTTATCGGTGTTATACTAATGTATCTTGAAATGTTTTATATTCAAAAGGGTGAATCCCGTGAATAAATGAATTATTATTATCATTATTATTATTATAAATCGTGTTTATACGACCATAAGCATGCCGAAAACATGTGTCGCACTTAGGTGCTAGCTGTTAGGATCATTGCGAAAATAATTTTTACTTTATTTATTAAATGAAATTTCTATTTTTTTATTAACAATGCTCAAAGTCAAATCCATTTCAATAAAATCGTGTTGATTTTGCCAAAAGCATGCCAAAAATATGTGTCGCCCTTGGGTGCTAGCTATTAGGATCTTTGCGAAAATAAAATTTAATTTATTTATTATATGAAATTTCTATTTTTTCATTAACAATGCAGAAAGTCAAATCTATTTTAATAGAACAGTGTTTATATGAGCGAAAGCTTGCCGAAAACATGTGTCGCACTTAGATGCTAGCTATTAGGATCATTGCGAAAATTAAATTAAATTCATTTATTAAATTAAATTTCAATTTTTTCATCAACAATGCATAAAGTCGAATTTATTTGATTAAAATCGTGTTTATACGACCATAAGCATGCCGAAAACATGTGTCGCACTTAGGTGCTAGCTGTTAGGATCATTGCGAAAATAATTTTTACTTTATTTATTAAATGAAATTTCTATTTTTTTATTAACAATGCTCAAAGTCAAATCCATTTCAATAAAATCGTGTTGATTTTGCCAAAAGCATGCCAAAAATATGTGTCGCACTTGGGTGCTAGCTATTAGGATCTTTGCGAAAATAAAATTTAATTTATTTATTACATGAAATTTCTATTTTTTCATTAACAATGCAGAAAGTCAAATCTATTTTAATAGAACAGTGTTTATATGAGCGAAAGCTTGCCGAAAACATGTGTCGCACTTAGATGCTAGCTATTAGGATCATTGCGAAAATCAAATTTTATTTATTTATAAAATGAAATTTCAATTTTTTTAATAACAATGCATTAAGTCAAATCTATTTTAATGAAATAGTGTTTATATGACCAAAATCATGCCAAAAACATGTGTCGCACTTAGGTGCTAGCTATTAGGATCTTTGCGAAAATTAAATTAAATTTATTTATTATATGAAATTGCTATTTTTTCATTAACAATGCATAAAGTCAAATGTATTTTAATAAAATCGTGTTTATATGACCAAAAGTATGCTGAAAACATGTGTCGCACTTAGGTGCTAGCTATTAGGATCATTGCGAAAATTTAATTTAATTTATTTATTAAATGGAATTTCAATTTTTTCATTAACAATGGATAATGTCAAATCTATTTTATTTAAGTCGTGTTTATATGACCAAAAGTATGCTGAAAACATGTGTCGCACTTGGGTGCTAGCTATTAGGATCATTGCGAAAATTAAATTAAATTTATTTATTAAATGAAATTTCTATTTTTTCATTAACAATGCATAAAGTCAAATCTATTTGAATGAAATCGTGTTTATATTACCAAAAGTATGCCGAAAACATGTGTCGCACTTAGGTGCTAGCTATTAGGATCATTGCGAAAATTAAATTTAATTTATTTATTATATGAAATTTCTATTTTTTCATTAACAATGCATAAAGTCAAATCTATTTTAATGAAATCGTGTTTATATGACCAAAAGTATGCCGAAAACATGTGTCGCACTTAGGTGCTAGCTATTAGGGTCATTGCGAAAATTAAATTTAATTTATTTATTATATGAAAATTCTATTTTTTCATAACAATGCGTAAAGTCAAATCTATTTTAATGAAATCGTGTTAATATGACCAAAAGTATGCCGAAAACATGTGTCGCACTTAGGTGCTTGCTATTAGGATCATTGTGAAAATTAAATTTAATTTATTTATTATATGAAATTTCAATTTTTTCAATAACAATGCATAAAGTCAAATCTATTTTAATAAAATAGTGTTTATATGACCAAAAGCATGCCGAAAACATATGTCGCACTTAGGTGCTAGCTGTTGGGATCATTGCGAAAATTATATTAAATTTATTTATTAAATAAAATTTCTATTTTTTCATTAACAATGCATAAAGTCAAATCTATTTTAATAAAATCGTGTTTATATGACCAAAAGTATGCTGAAAACATGTGTCGCACTTAGGTGCTAGCTATTAGGATCATTGCGAAAATTTAATTTAATTTATTTATTCAATGGAATTTCAATTTCTTCATTAACAATGCAGAAAGCCAAATCCATTTTATTGAAATAGTTTTTATATGACCAAAAACATGCCGAAAACATGTGTCGCACTTAGGTGCAAGCTGTTAGGATCATTGCGAAAATTAAATTTAATTTATTTATTAAATGAAATTTCAATTTTTTCATTAACAATGCATAATGTCAAATCTATTTTAATAAAATCCTGTTTATATGACCAAAAGTATGCTGAAAACATGTGTCGCACTTAGGTGCTAGCTATTAGGATCATTGCGAAAATTTAATTTAATTTATTTATTAAATGAAATTTCAATTTTTTCATTACCAATGCGTAAAGTCTAATCTATTTTAATGAAATAGTATTTATATGACCAAAAGCATGCCAAAAACATGTGTCGCACTTGGGTGCTGGCTATTAGGATCATTGCGAAAATTAAATTAAATTTATTTATTAAATGAAATTTCTATTTTTTCATTAACAATGCATAAAGTCAAATCTATTTGAATAAAATCGTGTTTATATGACCAAAAGTATGCCGAAAACATGTGTCGCACTTAGGTGCTAGCTATTAGGATCATTGCGAAAATTAAATTTAATTTATTTATTATATGAAATTTCTATTTTTTCATTAACAATGCATAAAGTCAAATTTATTTTAATGAAATCGTGTTTATATGACCAAAAGTATGCCGAAAACATGTGTCGCACTTAGGTGCTAGCTATTAGGATCATTGCGAAAATTAAATTTAATTTATTTATTATATGAAATTTCTATTTTTTCATTAACAATGCATAAAGTCAAATCTATTTTAATAAAATCGTGTTTATATGACCAAAAGTATGCTGAAAACATGTGTCGCACTTAGGTGCTAGCTATTAGGATCATTGCGAAAATTTAATTTAATTTATTTATTCAATGGAATTTCAATTTCTTCATTAACAATGCAGAAAGCCAAATCCATTTTATTGAAATAGTTTTTATATGACCAAAAACATGCCGAAAACATGTGTCGCACTTAGGTGCAAGCTGTTAGGATCATTGCGAAAATTAAATTTAATTTATTTATTAAATGAAATTTCAATTTTTTCATTAACAATGCATAATGTCAAATCTATTTTAATAAAATCCTGTTTATATGACCAAAAGTATGCTGAAAACATGTGTCGCACTTAGGTGCTAGCTATTAGGATCATTGCGAAAATTTAATTTAATTTATTTATTAAATGAAATTTCAATTTTTTCATTACCAATGCGTAAAGTCTAATCTATTTTAATGAAATAGTATTTATATGACCAAAAGCATGCCAAAAACATGTGTCGCACTTGGGTGCTGGCTATTAGGATCATTGCGAAAATTAAATTAAATTTATTTATTAAATGAAATTTCTATTTTTTCATTAACAATGCATAAAGTCAAATCTATTTGAATAAAATCGTGTTTATATGACCAAAAGTATGCCGAAAACATGTGTCGCACTTAGGTGCTAGCTATTAGGATCATTGCGAAAATTAAATTTAATTTATTTATTATATGAAATTTCTATTTTTTCATTAACAATGCATAAAGTCAAATTTATTTTAATGAAATCGTGTTTATATGACCAAAAGTATGCCGAAAACATGTGTCGCACTTAGGTGCTAGCTATTAGGATCATTGCGAAAATTAAATTTAATTTATTTATTATATGAAATTTCTATTTTTTCATTAACAATGCTTAAAGTCAAATCTATTTTAATGAAATCGTGTTAATACGACCAAAAGCATGCCGAAAACATATGTCGCACTTAGGTGCTGGCTTTTAGGATCATTGCGAAAATTAAATTAAATTAATTTTTTAAATGAAGTGTTAATTTTTTCATTAACAATGCATAAAGTCAAATCTATTTTAGTGAAATAGTGTTTAAATGACCAAAAGCATGCCGAAAACATGTGTCGCACTTAGGTGCTAGCCATTAGGATCATTGCAAAAATTAAATTTAATTTATTAATTAAATGAAATTTCAATTTTTTCATTAACAATGCATGAAGTTAAATCTGTTTTAATGAAATAGTGTTTATATGACCAAAAGAATGCCGAAAACATGTGTCGCACTTAGGTGCTAGCTATTAGGATCTTTGCGAAAATTATATTAAATTTATTTACTGAATGAAATTTCAATTTTTTCATTAACAATTCATAAAGTCAAATCTATTTTAATGAAATAGTGTTTATATGACCAAAGAAATGCCGAAAACATGTGTCGCACTTAGGTGCTAGCTATTAGGATCTTTGCGAAAATTAAATTTAATGTATTTACTAAATGAAATTACAGTTTTTTCATTACCAAATCATAAAGTCAAATCTCTTTTATTGAAATAGTGTTTATTTGACCAAAAGAATGCCGAAAACATGTGTCGCACTTAGGTGGTAGCTATTAGGATCATTGCGAAAATTTAATTTTATTTATTTGTTAAATGAAATTTCAATTTTTTCATTAACAATTCATAAAGTCAAATCTATTTTAATGAAAGAGTGTTTATATGACCAAAAGCATGCCGAAAAAATGTGTCGCACTTTGATGCAAGCTATTAGGATAATTGCGAAAATTAAATTTAATTTATTTATTAAATGAAATTTCATTTTTTTCATTAACAATGTATTAAGTCAAATCTATTTTAATGAAATTGTGTTTATTTGTCCAAAAGAATGCCGAAAACATGTGTCGCACTTAGGTGCTATCTATTAGGAACATTGCGAAAATTAAATTTAAATTATTTATTAAATGAAATTTAAATTTTTTCATTAGCAATGCATAAAGTCAAATCCATTTTAATAAAATAGTGTTTATATGACCAAAAGAATGCCGTAAACATGTGTCGCACTTAGGTGGTAGCTATTAGGATCATTGCGAAAATTAAATTTAATTTATTTATTAAATGAAATTTCAATTTTTTCATTAACAATGAATAAAGTCAAATCTATTTTAATGAAACAGTGTTTATATGACCAAAAGAATGCCGTAAACATGTGTCGCACTTAGGTGGTAGCTATTAGGATCATTGCGAAAATTACATTTAATTTATTTATTAAATGAAATTTCAATTTTTTCATTAACAATGCATAAAGTCAAATCTATTTTAATGAAATAGTGTTTATTTGACCAAAAGCATTCCGAAAACATGTGTCGCACTTAGATGCAATCTATTAGGATCTTTGCGAAAATTAAATTTAAATTATTTATTAAATGAAAGTTAAATTTTTTCATTAGCAATGCATAAAGTCAAATCTATTTTAATGAAATAGTGTTTATATGACCAAAAGAATGCCGTAAACATGTGTCGCACTTAGGTGGTAGCTATTAGGATCATTGCGAAAATTAAATTTAATTTATTTATTAAATGAAATTTCAATTTTTTCATTAACAATGAATAAAGTCAAATCTATTTTAATGAAACAGTGTTTATATGACCAAAAGAATGCCGTAAACATGTGTCGCACTTAGGTGGTAGCTATTAGGATCATTGCGAAAATTACATTTAATTTATTTATTAAATGAAATTTAAATTTTTTCATTAACAATGCATAAAGTCAAATCTATTTTAATGAAATAGTGTTTATTTGACCAAAAGCATTCCGAAAACATGTGTCGCACTTAGATGCAAGCTATTAGGATCTTTGCGAAAATTAAATTTAATTTATTTATTAAATGAAATTTCAATTTCTTCATTAACAATGCATAAAGTCAAATCTATTTTAATGAAATAGTGTTTATATGACCAAAAGAATGCCTTAAACATGTGTCGCTCTTAGGTGGTAGCTATTAGGATCATTGCGAAAATTAAATTTTATTTATTTATTAAATAAAATTTCAATTTTTTCATTAACAATGCATAAAGTCAAATCTATTTTCATGAAATAGTGTTTATATGACCAAAAGCATGCCGAAAACATGTGTCGCACTTAGGTGCTATCCATTAGGATCATTGCAAAAATTAAATTTAATTTATCAATTAAATGAATTTTTAATTTTTTCATTAACAATGCATAAAGTCAAATCTATTTTAATGAAATAGTGTTTATATGACCAAAAGAATCCCGAAAACATGTGTCGCACTTAGGTGCTAGCCATTAGGATCTTTGCGAAAATTAAATTTAATTTATTCATTAAATGAAATTTCAATTTTTTCATTAACAATGAATAAAGTCAAATCTATTTTAATAAAACAGTGTTTATATGACCAAAAGAATGCCGTAAACATGTGTCGCACTTAGGTGGTAGCTATTAGGATCATTGCGAAAATTAAATTTAATTTATTTATTAAATGAAATTTCAGTTTTTTCATTAACAATGCATAAAGTCAAATCTATTTTAATGAAATAGTGTTTATTTGACCAAAAGAATGCCGAAAACATGTGTCGCATTTTGGTGCTAGCTATTAGGATCATTGCGAAAATTAAATTTAATTTATTTCTTAAATGAAGATTCAATTTTTTCATTTGCAATGCTAAAGTCAAATCTATTTTAATGAAATAGTGTTTATATGACAAAAAGAATGCCGTAAACATGTGTCGCACTTAGGTGGTAGCTATTAGGATCATTGCGAAAATTAAGTTTAATTTATTTATTAATTGAAATTTAAATTTTTTCATTAACAATGAATAAAGTCAAATCTATTTTATTGAAACAGTGTTTATATGACCAAAAGAATGCCGTAAACATGTGTCGCACTTAGGTGGTAGCTATTAGGATCATTGCGAAAATTACATTTAATTTATTTAATAAATGAAATTTCAATTTTTTCATTAACAATGCATAAAGTCAAATCTATTTTAATGAAATAGTGTTTATTTGACCAAAAGCATACCGAAAACATGTGTCGCACTTAGATGCAAGCTATTAGGATCTTTGCGAAAATTAAATTTAATTTATTTATTAAATGAAATTTCAATTTCTTCATTAACAATGCATAAAGTCAAATCTATTTTAATGAAATAGTGTTTATATGACCAAAAGAATGCCGAAAATATGTGTGGCACTTAGGTGCTAGCCATTAGGATTTTTGCGAAAATTAAATTTAATTTATTTATTAAATGAAATTTCATTTTTTTCATTAACAATGCATAAAGTCAAATCTATTTTAATGAAACAGTGTTTATATGACCAAAAGAATGCCGCAAACATGTGTCGCACTTAGGTGGTAGCTATTAGGATCATTGCAAAAATTTAATTTAATTTATTTATTAAATGAAATTTCAATTTTTTCATTAACAATTCATAAAGTCAAATCTATTTTATTGAAATAGTGTTTATATGACCAAAAGCATTCCGAAAACATGTGTCGCACTTAGGTGCTAGCTATTAGGATCTTTGCGAAAATTAAATTTAATTTATTTATTAAATGAAATTTCAATTTTTTCATTAACAATGAATAAAGTCCAATCTATTTTAATGAAACAGTGTTTATATGACCAAAAGAATGCCGTAAACATGTGTCGCACTTAGGTGGTAGCTATTAGGATCATTGCGAAAATTTAATTTAATTTATTTATTAAATGAAAATTCAGTTTTTTCATTAACAATGCATAAAGTCAAAACTATTTTAATGAAATAGTGTTTATTTGACCAAAAGAATGCCGAAAACATGTGTCGCACTTAGGTGCTAGCTATTAGGATCATTGCGAAAATTAAATTTAATTTATTTCTTAAATGAAATTTCAATTTTTTCATTAGCAATGCTAAAGTCAAATCTATTTTAATGAAATAGTGTTTATATGACCAAAAGAATGCCGTAAACATGTGTCGCACTAAGGTGGTAGCTATTAGGATCATTGCGAAAATTAAATTTAATTTATTTATTAAATGAAATTTCAGTTTTTTCATTAACAATGCATAAAGTCAAATCTATTTTAATGAAATTGTGTTTATATGACCAAAAGCAAGCCGAAAACATGTGTCGCACTTAGGTGCTAGCTGTTAGGATCATTGCGAAAATTAAATATAATTTATTTATAATATGAAATTTCAATTTTTTCATCAACAACACATAAAGTCCAGTTTATTTGATTAAAATCGTGTTTATACGACCAAAAGCATGCCGAAATCATGTGTCGCACTTAGGTGCTGGCTATTAGGATCTTTGCGAAAATTTAATTTAAATTATTCATTAAATGAATTTTCAATTTTTTCATTAACAATGCATAAAGTTAAATCTATTTTAATGAAATAGTGTTTATATGACCAAAAGAATGCCGTAAACATGTGTCGCACTTAGGTGCTATCTGTTAGGATCATTGCGAAAATTAAATGTAATTTATTTATTAAATGAAATTTAATTTTTTTCATTAACAATGAATAAAGTCAAATCTATTTAAATAAAATCGTGTTTATATGACCAAAAGCAAGCCGAAATCATGTGTCGCACTTAGGTGCTAGCTATTAGGATCTTTGCGAAAATTAAATTTAATGTATTTACTAAATGAAATTACAGTTTTTTCATTACCAAATCATAAAGTCAAATCTCTTTTATTGAAATAGTGTTTATTTGACCAAAAGAATGCCGAAAACATGTGTCGCACTTAGGTGGTAGCTATTAGGATCATTGCGAAAATTTAATTTTATTTATTTGTTAAATGAAATTTCAATTTTTTCATTAACAATTCATAAAGTCAAATCTATTTTAATGAAAGAGTGTTTATATGACCAAAAGCATGCCGAAAAAATGTGTCGCACTTTGATGCAAGCTATTAGGATAATTGCGAAAATTAAATTTAATTTATTTATTAAATGAAATTTCATTTTTTTCATTAACAATGTATTAAGTCAAATCTATTTTAATGAAATTGTGTTTATTTGTCCAAAAGAATGCCGAAAACATGTGTCGCACTTAGGTGCTATCTATTAGGAACATTGCGAAAATTAAATTTAAATTATTTATTAAATGAAATTTAAATTTTTTCATTAGCAATGCATAAAGTCAAATCCATTTTAATAAAATAGTGTTTATATGACCAAAAGAATGCCGTAAACATGTGTCGCACTTAGGTGGTAGCTATTAGGATCATTGCGAAAATTAAATTTAATTTATTTATTAAATGAAATTTCAATTTTTTCATTAACAATGAATTAAGTCAAATCCATTTTAATAAAATAGTGTTTATATGACCAAAAGAATGCCGTAAACATGTGTCGCACTTAGGTGGTAGCTATTAGGATCATTGCGAAAATTAAATTTAATTTATTTATTAAATGAAATTTCAATTTTTTCATTAACAATGAATAAAGTCAAATCTATTTTAATGAAACAGTGTTTATATGACCAAAAGAATGCCGTAAACATGTGTCGCACTTAGGTGGTAGCTATTAGGATCATTGCGAAAATTACATTTAATTTATTTATTAAATGAAATTTCAATTTTTTCATTAACAATGAATAAAGTCAAATCTATTTTAATGAAACAGTGTTTATATGACCAAAAGAATGCCGTAAACATGTGTCGCACTTAGGTGGTAGCTATTAGGATCATTGCGAAAATTACATTTAATTTATTTATTAAATGAAATTTCAATTTTTTCATTAACAATGCATAAAGTCAAATCTATTTTAATGAAATAGTGTTTATTTGACCAAAAGCATTCCGAAAACATGTGTCGCACTTAGATGCAAGCTATTAGGATCTTTGCGAAAATTAAATTTAAATTATTTATTAAATGAAAGTTAAATTTTTTCATAAGCAATGCATAAAGTCAAATCTATTTTAATGAAATAGTGTTTATATGACCAAAAGAATGCCGTAAACATGTGTCGCACTTAGGTGGTAGCTATTAGGATCATTGCGAAAATTAAATTTAATTTATTTATTAAATGAAATTTCAATTTTTTCATTAACAATGAATAAAGTCAAATCTATTTTAATGAAACAGTGTTTATATGACCAAAAGAATGCCGTAAACATGTGTCGCACTTAGGTGGTAGCTATTAGGATCATTGCGAAAATTACATTTAATTTATTTATTAAATGAAATTTAAATTTTTTCATTAACAATGCATAAAGTCAAATCTATTTTAATGAAATAGTGTTTATTTGACCAAAAGCATTCCGAAAACATGTGTCGCACTTAGATGCAAGCTATTAGGATCTTTGCGAAAATTAAATTTAATTTATTTATTAAATGAAATTTCAATTTCTTCATTAACAATGCATAAAGTCAAATCTATTTTAATGAAATAGTGTTTATATGACCAAAAGAATGCCTTAAACATGTGTCGCTCTTAGGTGGTAGCTATTAGGATCATTGCGAAAATTAAATTTTATTTATTTATTAAATAAAATTTCAATTTTTTCATTAACAATGCATAAAGTCAAATCTATTTTCATGAAATAGTGTTTATATGACCAAAAGCATGCCGAAAACATGTGTCGCACTTAGGTGCTATCCATTAGGATCATTGCAAAAATTAAATTTAATTTATCAATTAAATGAATTTTTAATTTTTTCATTAACAATGCATAAAGTCAAATCTATTTTAATGAAATAGTGTTTATATGACCAAAAGAATCCCGAAAACATGTGTCGCACTTAGGTGCTAGCCATTAGGATCTTTGCGAAAATTAAATTTAATTTATTTATTAAATGAAATTTCAATTTTTTCATTAACAATGAATAAAGTCAAATCTATTTTAATAAAACAGTGTTTATATGACCAAAAGAATGCCGTAAACATGTGTCGCACTTAGGTGGTAGCTATTAGGATCATTGCGAAAATTAAATTTAATTTATTTATTAAATGAAATTTCAGTTTTTTCATTAACAATGCATAAAGTCAAATCTATTTTAATGAAATAGTGTTTATTTGACCAAAAGAATGCCGAAAACATGTGTCGCATTTTGGTGCTAGCTATTAGGATCATTGCGAAAATTAAATTTAATTTATTTCTTAAATGAAGATTCAATTTTTTCATTTGCAATGCTAAAGTCAAATCTATTTTAATGAAATAGTGTTTATATGACAAAAAGAATGCCGTAAACATGTGTCGCACTTAGGTGGTAGCTATTAGGATCATTGCGAAAATTAAGTTTAATTTATTTATTAATTGAAATTTAAATTTTTTCATTAACAATGAATAAAGTCAAATCTATTTTATTGAAACAGTGTTTATATGACCAAAAGAATGCCGTAAACATGTGTCGCACTTAGGTGGTAGCTATTAGGATCATTGCGAAAATTACATTTAATTTATTTAATAAATGAAATTTCAATTTTTTCATTAACAATGCATAAAGTCAAATCTATTTTAATGAAATAGTGTTTATTTGACCAAAAGCATACCGAAAACATGTGTCGCACTTAGATGCAAGCTATTAGGATCTTTGCGAAAATTAAATTTAATTTATTTATTAAATGAAATTTCAATTTCTTCATTAACAATGCATAAAGTCAAATCTATTTTAATGAAATAGTGTTTATATGACCAAAAGAATGCCGAAAATATGTGTGGCACTTAGGTGCTAGCCATTAGGATTTTTGCGAAAATTAAATTTAATTTATTTATTAAATGAAATTTCATTTTTTTCATTAACAATGCATAAAGTCAAATCTATTTTAATGAAACAGTGTTTATATGACCAAAAGAATGCCGCAAACATGTGTCGCACTTAGGTGGTAGCTATTAGGATCATTGCAAAAATTTAATTTAATTTATTTATTAAATGAAATTTCAATTTTTTCATTAACAATTCATAAAGTCAAATCTATTTTATTGAAATAGTGTTTATATGACCAAAAGCATTCCGAAAACATGTGTCGCACTTAGGTGCTAGCTATTAGGATCTTTGCGAAAATTAAATTTAATTTATTTATTAAATGAAATTTCAATTTTTTCATTAACAATGAATAAAGTCCAATCTATTTTAATGAAACAGTGTTTATATGACCAAAAGAATGCCGTAAACATGTGTCGCACTTAGGTGGTAGCTATTAGGATCATTGCGAAAATTTAATTTAATTTATTTATTAAATGAAAATTCAGTTTTTTCATTAACAATGCATAAAGTCAAAACTATTTTAATGAAATAGTGTTTATTTGACCAAAAGAATGCCGAAAACATGTGTCGCACTTAGGTGCTAGCTATTAGGATCATTGCGAAAATTAAATTTAATTTATTTCTTAAATGAAATTTCAATTTTTTCATTAGCAATGCTAAAGTCAAATCTATTTAAATGAAATAGTGTTTATATGACCAAAAGAATGCCGTAAACATGTGTCGCACTAAGGTGGTAGCTATTAGGATCATTGCGAAAATTAAATTTAATTTATTTATTAAATGAAATTTTAGTTTTTTCATTAACAATGCATAAAGTCAAATCTATTTTAATGAAATCGTGTTTATATGACCAAAAGCAAGCCGAAAACATGTGTCGCACTTAGGTGCTAGCTGTTAGGATCATTGCGAAAATTAAATATAATTTATTTATTATATGAAATTTCAATTTTTTCATCAACAACACATAAAGTCCAGTTTATTTGATTAAAATCGTGTTTATACGACCAAAAGCATGCCGAAATCATGTGTCGCACTTAGGTGCTGGCTATTAGGATCTTTGCGAAAATTTAATTTAAATTATTCATTAAATGAATTTTCAATTTTTTCATTAACAATGCATAAAGTTAAATCTATTTTAATGAAATAGTGTTTATATGACCAAAAGAATGCCGTAAACATGTGTCGCACTTAGGTGCTATCTGTTAGGATCATTGCGAAAATTAAATGTAATTTATTTATTAAATGAAATTTAATTTTTTTCATTAACAATGAATAAAGTCAAATCTATTTAAATAAAATCGTGTTTATATGACCAAAAGCAAGCCGAAATCATGTGTCGCACTTAGGTGCTAGCTATTAGGATAATTGCGAAAATTTAATTTAATTAATTTATTAAATGAAATTTCAATTTTTTCATCAACAACACATAAAGTCGCGTTTGTTTGATTAAAATCATGTTTATATAACCAAAAGCATGCCGAAAACATGTGTCGCACTTAGGTGCTAGCCATAGGGATCATTGCGAAAATTAAATTTAATTTATTTATTAAATGAAATATCTATTTTTTCATTAACAATGCATAAAGTTAAATCTATTTTAATGAAATCGTGTTAATACGACCAAAAGCATGCCGAAAACATATGTCGCACTTAGGTGCTGGCTTTTAGGATCATTGCGAAAATTAAATTAAATTTATTTAATAAATGAAGTGTTCATTTTTTCATTAACAATGCATAAAGTCAAATCTATTTTAGTAAAATAGTAATTAAATGACCAAAAGCATGCCGAAAACATGTGTCGCACTTGGGTGCTAGCCATTAGGATCATTGCAAAAATTAAATTTAATTTATTAATTAAATGAAATTTCAATTTTTTCATTAACAATGCATAAAGTTAAATCTGTTTTAATGAAATAGTGTTTATATGACCAAAAGAATGCCGAAAACATGTGTCGCACTTAGGTGCTAGCTATTAGGATCTTTGCGAAAATTAAATTTAATTTATTTACTAAATGAAATTTTAATTTTTTCATTAACAATTCATAAAGTCAAATCTATTTTAATGAAATAGTGTTTAAATGACCAAAAAAATGCCGCAAACATGTGTCGCACTTAGGTGGTAGCTATTAGGATCATTGCGAAAATTTAATTTAATTTATTTATTAAATGAAATTTCATTTTTTTCATTAACAATTCATAAAGTCAAATCTATTTTATTGAAATAGTATTTATATGACCAAAAGCATGCCGAAAACATGTGTCGCACTAAGGTGCTAGCTATTAGGATCTTTGCGAAAATTAAATTTAATTTATTTATTAAATGAAATTTCAATTTTTTCATTAACAATGAATAAAGTCAAATCTATTTTAATTAAACAGTGTTTATATGACCAAAAGAATGCCGTAAACATGTGTCGCACTTAGGTGGTAGCTATTAGGATCATTGCGAAAATTAAATTAAATTTATTTATTAAATGAAATTTCAGTTTTTTCATTAACAATGCATAAAGTCAAATCTCTTTTAATGAAATAGTGTTTATTTGACCAAAAAAATGCCGAAAACATGTGTCGCACTTAGGTGCTAGCTATTAGGATCGTTGCGAAAATTAAATTTAATTTATTTCTTAAATGAAATTTCAATTTTTTCATAAGCAATGCTAAAGTCTAATCTATTTTAATGAAATAGTGTTTATAAGACCAAAAGAATGCCGTAAACATGTGTCGCACTTAGGTGGTAGCTATTAGGATCGTTGCGAAAATTAAATTTAATTTATTTATTAAATGTAATTTCAATTTTTTCATTAACAATGAGTAAAGTCAAATCTATTTTAATGAAACAGTGTTTATATGACCAAAAGCATGCCGAATACATGTGTCGCACTTAGGTGCTAGCTATTAGGATCTTTGCGAAAATTAAATTTAATTTATTTATCAAATGAAATTTCAGTTTTTTCATTAACAATGCATAAAGTCAAATCTATTTTAATGAAATCGTGTTTATTTGACCAAAAGAATGCCGAAAACATGTGTCGCACTTAGGTGGTAGCTATTAGGATCATTGCGAAAATTAAATTTAATTTATTTATTAAATGAAATTTCAATTTTTTCATTAACAATGAGTAAAGTCAAATCTATTTTAATGAAACAGTGTTTATATGACCAAAAGAATGCCGTAAACATGTGTCGCACTTAGGTGGTAGCTATTAGGATCATTGCGAAAATTAAATTTAATTTATTTGTTAATTGAAATTTCAATTTTTTCATTAACAATGAATAAAGTCAAATCTATTTTAATTAAACAGTGTTTATATGACCAAAAGAATGCCGTAAACATGTGTCGCACTTAGGTGCCAGCTATTAGGATCTTTGCGAAAATTCGATTTTATTTATTTATTAAATGAAATTTCAATTTTTTCATTAACAATGCATAAAGTCAAATCTATTTTAATGAAATCGTGTTTATATGACCAAAATCAAGCCGAAAACATGTGTCGCACTTAGGTGCTAGCTGTTAGGATCATTGCGAAAATTAAATGTAATTTATTTATTATATGAAATTTCAATTTTTTCATCAACAACACATAAAGTCCAGTTTATTTAATTAAAATCGTGTTTATACGACCAAAAGCATGCCGAAATCATGTGTCGCACTTAGGTGCTGGCTATTAGGATCTTTGCGAAAATTTAATTTAATTTATTCATTAAATGAAATTTCAATTTTTTCATTAACAATTCATAAAGTCAAATCTATTTTAATGAAATAGTGTTTATATGACCAAAAGAATGCCAAAAACATGTGTCGCACTTAGGTGCTAGCAATTAGGATCTTTGCGAAAATTAAATTTAATTTATTTACTAAATGAAATTTCAATTTTTTCATTACCAAATCATAAAGTCAAATCTCTTTTATTGAAATAGTGTTTATTTGACCAAAATAATGCCGAAAACATGTGTCGCACTTAGGTGGTAGCTATTAGGATCATTGCGAAAATTTAATTTTATTTATTTGTTAAATGAAATTTCAATTTTTTCATTAACAATTCATAAAGTCAGATCTATTTTAATGAAATAGTGATTATATGACCAAAAGCATGCCGAAAAAATGTGTCGCACTTTGATGCAAGCTATTAGGATCATTGCGAAAATTAAATTTAATTTATTTATTAAATGAAATTTCAATTTTTTCATCAACAACACATAAAGTCGAGTTTGTTTGATTATTATCATGTTTATATAACCAAAAGCATGCCGAAAACATGTGTCGCACTTAGGTGCTAGCCATTGGGATCATTGCGAAAATTAAATTTAATTTATTTATTAAATGAAATATCAATTTTTTCATTAACAATGCATAAAGTTAAATCTATTTTAATGAAATCGTGTTAATACGACCAAAAGCATGCCGAAAACATATGTCGCACTTAGGTGCTGGCTTTTAGGATCATTGCGAAAATTAAATTAAATTTATTTATTAAATGAAGTGTTAATTTTTTCATTAACAATGCATAAAGTCAAATCTATTTTAGTGAAATAGTGTTTAAATGACCAAAAGCATGCCGAAAAAATGTGTGGCACTTAGGTGCTAGCCATTAGGATCATTGCAAAAATTAAATTTAATTTATTAATTAAATGAAATTTCAATTTTTTCATTAACAATGCATGAAGTTAAATCTGTTTTAATGAAATAGTGTTTATATGACCAAAAGAATGCCGAAAACATGTGTCGCACTTAGGTGCTAGCTATTAGGATCTTTGCGAAAATTAAATTTAATTTATTTATCAAATGAAATTTCAGTTTTTTCATTAACTATGCATAAAGTCAAATCTATTTTAATGA
Source organism: Ocypus olens (assembly GCA_910593695.2). NCBI lineage: Eukaryota > Metazoa > Arthropoda > Insecta > Coleoptera > Staphylinidae > Ocypus > Ocypus olens. Next base: position 36,709,893 of record OU343060.1, read on the forward strand.
AATAGTGTTTATTTGACCAAAAGTATGCCGAAAACATGTGTCGCACTTAGGTGGTAGCTATTAGGATCATTGCGAAAATTAAATTAAATTTATTTATTAAATGAAATTTCAATTTTTTCATTAACAATGAGTAAAGTCAAATCTATTTTAATGAAACAGTGTTTATATGACCAAAAGAATGCCGTAAACATGTGTCGCACTTAGGTGGTAGCTATTAGGATCATTGCGAAAATTAAATTTAATTTATTTCTTAAATGAAATTTCAATTTTTTCATTAGCAATGCTAAAGTCTAATCTATTTTAATGAAATAGTGTTTATAAGACCAAAAGAATGCCGTAAACATGTGTCGCACTTAGGTGGTAGCTATTAGGATCGTTGCGAAAATTAAATTTAATTTATTTATTAAATGTAATTTCAATTTTTTCATTAATGAGTAAAGTCAAATCTATTTTAATGAAACAGTGTTTATATGACCAAAAGCATGCCGAATACATGTGTCGCACTTAGGTGCTAGCTATTAGGATCTTTGCGAAAATTAAATTTAATTTATTTATCAAATGAAATTTCAGTTTTTTCATTAACAATGCATAAAGTCAAATCTATTTTAATGAAATCGTGTTTATATGACCAAAAGCAAGCCGAAAACATGTGTCGCACTTAGGTGCTAGCTGTTAGGATCATTGCGAAAATTAAATATAATTTATTTATTATATGAAATTTCAATTTTTTCATCAACAACACATAAAGTCCAGTTTATTAATTTAAAATCGTGTTTATACGACCAAAAGCATACCGAAATCATGTGTCGCACTTAGGTGCTGGCTATTAGGATCTTTGCGAAAATTTAATTTAATTTATTCATTAAATGAAATTTCAATTTTTTCATTAACAATTCATAAAGTCAAATCTATTTTAATGAAATAGTGTTTATATGACCAAAAAAATGCCGAAAACATGTGTCGCTCTTAGGTGCTAGCTATTAGGATCTTTGCGAAAATTAAATTTAATTTATTTATCAAATGAAATTTCAATTTTTTCATTACCAAATCATAAAGTCAAATCTCTTTTATTGAAATAGTGTTTATTTGACCAAAAGAATGCCGAAAACATGTGTCGCACTTAGGTGGTAGCTATTAGGATCATTGCGAAAATTTAATTTTATTTATTTGTTAAATGAAATTTCAATTTTTTCATTAACAATTCATAAAGTCAGATCTCTTTTATTGAAATAGTGTTTATTTGACCAAAAGAATGCCGAAAACATGTGTCGCACTTAGGTGGTAGCTATTAGGATCATTGCGAAAATTTAATTTTATTTATTTATCAAATGAAATTTCAATTTTTTCATTACCAAATCATAAAGTCAAATCTCTTTTATTGAAATAGTGTTTATTTGACCAAAAGAATGCCGAAAACATGTGTCGCACTTAGGTGGTAGCTATTAGGATCATTGCGAAAATTTAATTTTATTTATTTGTTAAATGAAATTTCAATTTTTTCATTAACAATTCATAAAGTCAGATCTCTTTTATTGAAATAGTGTTTATTTGACCAAAAGAATGCCGAAAACATGTGTCGCACTTAGGTGCTAGCTATTAGGATCTTTGCGAAAATTTAATTTAATTTATTTATCAAATGAAATTTCAATTTTTTCATTACCAAATCATAAAGTCAAATCTCTTTTATTGAAATAGTGTTTATTTGACCAAAAGAATGCCGAAAACATGTGTCGCACTTAGGTGGTAGCTATTAGGATCATTGCGAAAATTTAATTTTATTTATTTGTTAAATGAAATTTCAATTTTTTCATTAACAATTCATAAAGTCAGATCTATTTTAATGAAATAGTGATTATATGACCAAAAGCATGCCGAAAAAATGTGTCGCACTTTGATGCAAGCTATTAGGATCATTGCGAAAATTAAATTAAATTTATTTATTAAATGAAATTTCATTTTTTTCATTAACAATGTATTAAGTCAAATCTATTTTAATGAAATAGTGTTTATTCGTCCAAAAGAATGCCGAAAACATGTGTCGCACTTAGGTGCTATCTATTAGGAACATTGCGAAAATTAAATTTAAATTATTTATTAAATGAAATTTTAATTTTTTCATTAGCAATGCATAAAGTCAAATCTATTTTAATAAAATAGTGTTTATATGACCAAAAGAATGCCGTAAACATGTGTCGCACTTAGGTGGTAGCTATTACGATCATTGCGAAAATTAAATTTAATTTATTTATTAAATGAAATTTCAATTTTTTCATTAACAATGGATAAAGTCAAATCTATTTTAATGAAACAGTGTTTATATGACCAAAAGAATGCCGTAAACATGTGTCGCACTTAGGTGGTAGCTATTAGGATCATTGCGAAAATTAAATTAAATTTATTTATTTAATGAATGCCGAAAACATGTGTCGCACTTAGGTGGTAGCTATTAGGATCATTGCGAAAATTTAATTTTATTTATTTGTTAAATGAAATTTCAATTTTTTCATTAACAATTCATAAAGTCAGATCTCTTTTATTGAAATAGTGTTTATTTGACCAAAAGAATGCCGAAAACATGTGTCGCACTTAGGTGGTAGCTATTAGGATCATTGCGAAAATTTAATTTTATTTATTTATCAAATGAAATTTCAATTTTTTCATTACCAAATCATAAAGTCAAATCTCTTTTATTGAAATAGTGTTTATTTGACCAAAAGAATGCCGAAAACATGTGTCGCACTTAGGTGGTAGCTATTAGGATCATTGCGAAAATTTAATTTTATTTATTTGTTAAATGAAATTTCAATTTTTTCATTAACAATTCATAAAGTCAGATCTCTTTTATTGAAATAGTGTTTATTTGACCAAAAGAATGCCGAAAACATGTGTCGCACTTAGGTGCTAGCTATTAGGATCTTTGCGAAAATTTAATTTAATTTATTTATCAAATGAAATTTCAATTTTTTCATTACCAAATCATAAAGTCAAATCTCTTTTATTGAAATAGTGTTTATTTGACCAAAAGAATGCCGAAAACATGTGTCGCACTTAGGTGGTAGCTATTAGGATCATTGCGAAAATTTAATTTTATTTATTTGTTAAATGAAATTTCAATTTTTTCATTAACAATTCATAAAGTCAGATCTATTTTAATGAAATAGTGATTATATGACCAAAAGCATGCCGAAAAAATGTGTCGCACTTTGATGCAAGCTATTAGGATCATTGCGAAAATTAAATTAAATTTATTTATTAAATGAAATTTCATTTTTTTCATTAACAATGTATTAAGTCAAATCTATTTTAATGAAATAGTGTTTATTCGTCCAAAAGAATGCCGAAAACATGTGTCGCACTTAGGTGCTATCTATTAGGAACATTGCGAAAATTAAATTTAAATTATTTATTAAATGAAATTTTAATTTTTTCATTAGCAATGCATAAAGTCAAATCTATTTTAATAAAATAGTGTTTATATGACCAAAAGAATGCCGTAAACATGTGTCGCACTTAGGTGGTAGCTATTACGATCATTGCGAAAATTAAATTTAATTTATTTATTAAATGAAATTTCAATTTTTTCATTAACAATGGATAAAGTCAAATCTATTTTAATGAAACAGTGTTTATATGACCAAAAGAATGCCGTAAACATGTGTCGCACTTAGGTGGTAGCTATTAGGATCATTGCGAAAATTAAATTAAATTTATTTATTTAATGAAATTTCAGTTTTTTCATTAACAATGCATAAAGTCAAATCTATTTTAATGAAATAGTGTTTACTTGACCAAAAGAATGCCGAAAACATGTGTCGCACTTAGGTGGTAGCTATTAGGATCATTGCGAAAATTAAATTTAATTTATTTATTAAATGAAATTTCAATTTTTTCATTAACAATGAGTAAAGTCAAATCTATTTTAACGAAACAGTGTTTATATGACCAAAAGCATGCCGAAAACATGTGTCGCTCTTAGGTGCTAGCTTTTAGGATCTTTGCGAAAATTAAATTTAATTTATTTATTAAATGAAATTTCAGTTTTTTTATTAACAATGCATAAAGTCAAATCTATTTTAATGAAATAGTGTTTATTTGACCAAAAGAATGCCGAAAACATGTGTCGCACTTAGGTGGTAGCTATTAGGATCATTGCGAAAATTAAATTTAATTTATTTATTAAATGAAATTTCAATTTTTTCATTAACAATGAGTAAAGTCAAATCTATTTTAATGAAACAGTGTTTATATGACCAAAAGAATGCCGTAAACATGTGTCGCACTTAGGTGGTAGCTATTAGGATCATTGCGAAAATTAAATTTAATTTATTTATTAATTGAAATTTCAATTTTTTCATTAACAATGAATAAAGTCAAATCTATTTTAATGAAACAGTGTTTATATGACCAATAGAATGCCGTAAACATGTGTCGCACTTAGGTGCCAGCTATTAGGATCGTTGCGAAAATTAGATTTTATTTATTTATTAAATGAAATTTCAATTTTTTCATTAACAATGAATAAAGTCAAATCTATTTAAATAAAATCGTGTTTATATGACCAAAAGCAAGCCGAAAACATCCGTCGCACTTAGGTGCTAGCTGTTAGGATCATTGCGAAAATTAAATATAATTTATTTATAATATGAAATTTCAATTTTTTCATCAACAACACATAAAGTCCAGTTTATTTGATTAAAATCGTGTTTATACGACCAAAAGCATGCCGAAATCATGTGTTGCACTTAGGTGCTGGCTATTAGGATCTTTGCGAAAATTTAATTTAATTTATTCATTAAATGAAATTTCAATTTTTTCATTAACAATGAATAAAGTCAAATCTATTTTAATGAAACAGTGTTTATACGACCAAAAGAATGCCGTAAACATGTGTCGCACTTAGGTGGTAGCTATTAGGATCATTGCGAAAATGACATTTAATTTATTTATTAAATGAAATTTCAATTTTTTCATTAACAATGCATAAAGTCAAATCTATTTTAATGAAATAGTGTTTATTTGACCAAAAGCATTCCGAAAACATGTGTCGCACTTAGATGCAAGCTATTAGGATCTTTGCGAAAATTAAATTTAAATTATTTATTAAATGAAATTTAAATTTTTTCATTAGCAATGCATAAAGTCAAATCTATTTTAATGAATAAGTGTTTATATGACCAAAAGAATGCCGTAAACATGTGTCGCACTTAGGTGGTAGCTATTAGGATCATTGCGAAAATTAAATTTAATTTATTTATTAAATGAAATTTGAATTTTTTCATTAACAATGAATAAAGTCAAATCTATTTTAATGAAACAGTGTTTATATGACCAAAAGAATGCCGTAAACATGTGTCGCACTTAGGTGGTAGCTATTAGGATCATTGCGAAAATTACATTTAATTTATTTATTAAATGAAATTTCAATTTTTTCGTTAACAATGCATAAAGTCAAATCTATTTTAACGAAATAGTGTTTATTTGACCAAAAGCATTCCGAAAACATGTGTCGCACTTAGATGCAAGCTATTAGGATCTTTGCGAAAATTAAATTTAATTTATTTATTAAATGAAATTTCAATTTCTTCATTAACAATGCATAAAGTCAAATCTATTTTAATGAAATAGTGTTTATATGACCAAAAGAATGCCGCAAACATGTGTCGCTCTTAGGTGGTAGCTATTAGGATCGTTGCGAAAATTAAATTTTATTTATTTATTAAATAAAATTTCAATTTTTTCATTAACAATGCATAAAGTCAAATCTATTTTCATGAAATCGTGTTTATATGACCAAAAGCATGCCGAAAACATGTGTCGCACTTAGGTGCTAGCCATTAGGATCTTTGCGAAAATTAAATTTAATTTATTTATTAAATGAAATTTCAATTTTTTCATTAACAATGAATAAAGTCAAATCTATTTTAATAAAACAGTGTTTATATGACCAAAAGAATGCCGTAAACATGTGTCGCACTTAGGTGGTAGCTATTAGGATCATTGCGAAAATTAAATTTAATTTATTTATTAAATGAAATTTCAGTTTTTTCATTAACAATGCATAAAGTCAAATCTATTTTAATGAAATAGTGTTTATTTGACCAAAAGAATGCCGAAAACATGTGTCGCACTTTGGTGCTAGCTATTAGGATCATTGCGAAAATTAAATTTAATTTATTTCTTAAATGAAGATTGAATTTTTTCATTAGCAATGCTAAAGTCAAATCTATTTTAATGAAATAGTGTTTATATGACAAAAAGAATGCCGTAAACATGTGTCGCACTTAGGTGGTAGCTATTAGGATCATTGCGAAAATTAAATTTAATTTATTTATTAAATGAAATTTAAATTTTTTCATTAACAATGAATAAAGTCAAATCTATTTTATTGAAACAGTGTTTATATGACCAAAAGAATGCCGTAAACATGTGTCGCACTTAGGTGGTAGATATTAGGATCATTGCGAAAATTACATTTAATTTATTAATTAAATGAAATTTCAATTTTTTCATTAACAATGCATAAAGTTATATCTATTTTAATGAAATAGTGTTTATTTGACCAAAAGCATGCCGAAAACATGTATCGCACTTAGATGCAAGCTATTAGGATCTTTGCGAAAATTAAATTTAATTTATTTATTAAATGAAATTTCAATTTCTTCATTAACAATGCATAAAGTCAAATCTATTTTAATGAAATAGTGTTTATATGACCAAAAGAATGCCGCAAACATGTGTGGCACTTAGGTGCTAGCCATTAGGATCTTTGCGAAAATTAAATTAAATTTATTTATTAAATGAAATTTCAATTTTTTCATTAACAATGCATAAAGTCAAATCTATTTTAATGAAACAGTGTTTATATGACCAAAAGAATGCCGTAAACATGTGTCGCACTTAGGTGGTAGCTATTAGGATCATTGCGAAAATTAAATTTAATTTATTTCTTAAATGAAATTTCAATTTTTTCATTAGCAATGCTAAAGTCAAATCTATTTTAATGAAATAGTGTTTATATGACCAAAAGAATGCCGTAAACATGTGTCGCACTTAGGTGGTAGCTATTAGGATCATTGCGAAAATTTAATTAAATTTATTTATTAAATGAAATTTCAATTTTTTCATTAACAATTCATAAAGTCAAATCTATTTTATTGAAATAGTGTTTATATGACCAAAAGCATGCCGAAAACATGTGTCGCACTTAGGTGCTAGCTATTAGGATCTTTGCGAAAATTAAATTTAATTTATTTATTAAATGAAATTTAAATTTTTTCATTAACAATGAATAAAGTCCAATCTACTTTAATGAAACAGTGTTTATATGACCAAAAGAATGCCGTAAACATGTGTCGCACTTAGGTGGTAGCTATTAGGATCATTGCGAAAATTAAATTTAATTTATTTATTAAATGAAATTTCAGTTTTTTCATTAACAATGCATAAAGTCAAAACTATTTTAATGAAATAGTGTTTATTTGACCAAAAGAATGCCGAAAACATGTGTCGCACTTAGGTGCTAGCTATTAGGATCATTGCGAAAATTAAATTTAATTTATTTCTTAAATGAAATTTCAATTTTTTCATTAGCAATGCTAAAGTCAAATCTATTTTAATGAAATAGTGTTTATATGACCAAAAGAATGCCGTAAACATGTGTCGCACTTAGGTGGTAGCTATTAGGATCATTGCGAAAATTACATTTAATTTATTTATTAAATGAAATTTCAATTTTTTCGTTAACAATGCATAAAGTCAAATCTATTTTAACGAAATAGTGTTTATTTGACCAAAAGCATTCCGAAAACATGTGTCGCACTTAGATGCAAGCTATTAGGATCTTTGCGAAAATTAAATTTAATTTATTTATTAAATGAAATTTCAATTTCTTCATTAACAATGCATAAAGTCAAATCTATTTTAATGAAATAGTGTTTATATGACCAAAAGAATGCCGCAAACATGTGTCGCTCTTAGGTGGTAGCTATTAGGATCGTTGCGAAAATTAAATTTTATTTATTTATTAAATAAAATTTCAATTTTTTCATTAACAATGCATAAAGTCAAATCTATTTTCATGAAATCGTGTTTATATGACCAAAAGCATGCCGAAAACATGTGTCGCACTTAGGTGCTAGCCATTAGGATCTTTGCGAAAATTAAATTTAATTTATTTATTAAATGAAATTTCAATTTTTTCATTAACAATGAATAAAGTCAAATCTATTTTAATAAAACAGTGTTTATATGACCAAAAGAATGCCGTAAACATGTGTCGCACTTAGGTGGTAGCTATTAGGATCATTGCGAAAATTAAATTTAATTTATTTATTAAATGAAATTTCAGTTTTTTCATTAACAATGCATAAAGTCAAATCTATTTTAATGAAATAGTGTTTATTTGACCAAAAGAATGCCGAAAACATGTGTCGCACTTTGGTGCTAGCTATTAGGATCATTGCGAAAATTAAATTTAATTTATTTCTTAAATGAAGATTGAATTTTTTCATTAGCAATGCTAAAGTCAAATCTATTTTAATGAAATAGTGTTTATATGACAAAAAGAATGCCGTAAACATGTGTCGCACTTAGGTGGTAGCTATTAGGATCATTGCGAAAATTAAATTTAATTTATTTATTAAATGAAATTTAAATTTTTTCATTAACAATGAATAAAGTCAAATCTATTTTATTGAAACAGTGTTTATATGACCAAAAGAATGCCGTAAACATGTGTCGCACTTAGGTGGTAGATATTAGGATCATTGCGAAAATTACATTTAATTTATTAATTAAATGAAATTTCAATTTTTTCATTAACAATGCATAAAGTTAAATCTATTTTAATGAAATAGTGTTTATTTGACCAAAAGCATGCCGAAAACATGTATCGCACTTAGATGCAAGCTATTAGGATCTTTGCGAAAATTAAATTTAATTTATTTATTAAATGAAATTTCAATTTCTTCATTAACAATGCATAAAGTCAAATCTATTTTAATGAAATAGTGTTTATATGACCAAAAGAATGCCGAAAACATGTGTGGCACTTAGGTGCTAGCCATTAGGATCTTTGCGAAAATTAAATTAAATTTATTTATTAAATGAAATTTCAATTTTTTCATTAACAATGCATAAAGTCAAATCTATTTTAATGAAACAGTGTTTATATGACCAAAAGAATGCCGTAAACATGTGTCGCACTTAGGTGGTAGCTATTAGGATCATTGCGAAAATTAAATTTAATTTATTTCTTAAATGAAATTTCAATTTTTTCATTAGCAATGCTAAAGTCAAATCTATTTTAATGAAATAGTGTTTATATGACCAAAAGAATGCCGTAAACATGTGTCGCACTTAGGTGGTAGCTATTAGGATCATTGCGAAAATTTAATTAAATTTATTTATTAAATGAAATTTCAATTTTTTCATTAACAATTCATAAAGTCAAATCTATTTTATTGAAATAGTGTTTATATGACCAAAAGCATGCCGAAAACATGTGTCGCACTTAGGTGCTAGCTATTAGGATCTTTGCGAAAATTAAATTTAATTTATTTATTAAATGAAATTTAAATTTTTTCATTAACAATGAATAAAGTCCAATCTACTTTAATGAAACAGTGTTTATATGACCAAAAGAATGCCGTAAACATGTGTCGCACTTAGGTGGTAGCTATTAGGATCATTGCGAAAATTAAATTTAATTTATTTATTAAATGAAATTTCAGTTTTTTCATTAACAATGCATAAAGTCAAAACTATTTTAATGAAATAGTGTTTATTTGACCAAAAGAATGCCGAAAACATGTGTCGCACTTAGGTGCTAGCTATTAGGATCATTGCGAAAATTAAATTTAATTTATTTCTTAAATGAAATTTCAATTTTTTCATTAGCAATGCTAAAGTCAAATCTATTTTAATGAAATAGTGTTTATATGACCAAAAGAATGCCGTAAACATGTGTCGCACTTAGGTGGTAGCTATTAGGATCATTGCGAAAATTAAATTTAATTTATTTATTAAATGAAATTTCAATTTTTTCATTAACAATGAGTAAAGTCAAATCTATTTTAATGAAACAGTGTTTATATGACCAAAAGCATGCCGAAAACATGTGTCGCTCTTAGGTGGTAGCTATTAGGATCATTGCGATAATTAAATTTATTTTATTTATTAAATGAAATTTCAATTTTTTCATTAACAATGAGTAAAGTCAAATCTATTTTAATGAAACAGTGTTTATATGACCAAAAGCAAGCCGAAAACATGTGTCGCACTTAGGTGCTAGCTGTTAGGATCATTGCGAAAATTAAATATAATTTATTTATTATATGAAATTTCAATTTTTTCATCAACAACACATAAAGTCCAGTTTATTTGATTTAAATCGTGTTTATACGACCAAAAGCATGCTGAAATCATGTGTCGCACTTAGGTGCTGGCTATTAGGATCTTTGCGAAAATTTAATTTAATTTATTCATTAAATGAATTTTCAATTTTTTCATTAACAATGCATAAAGTTAAATCTATTTTAATGAAATAGTGTTTATATGCCCAAAAGAATGCCGTAAACATGTGTCGCACTTAGGTGCTAGCTGTTAGGATCATTGCGAAAATTAAATGTAATTTATTTATTAAATGAAATTTAATTTTTTTCATTAACAATGAATAAAGTCAAATCTATTTAAATAAAATCGTGTTTATATGACCAAAAGCAAGCCGAAATCATGTGTCGCACTTAGGTGCTAGCTATTACGATAATTGCGAAAATTAAATTTAATTAATTTATTAAATGAAATTTCAATTTTTTCATCAACAACACATAAAGTCCAGTTTGTTTGATTAAAATCATGTTTATATAACCAAAAGCATGCCGAAAACATGTGTCGCACTTAGGTGCTAGCCATTGGGATCATTGCGAAAATTAAATTTAATTTATTAATTAAATGAAATTTCAATTTTTTCATTAACAATGCATAAAGTTAAATCTGTTTTAATGAAATAGTGTTTATATGACCAAAAGAATGCCGAAAACATGTGTCGCACTTAGGTGCTAGCTATTAGGATCATTGCGAAAATTAAATTAAATTTATTTCTTAAATGAAATTTCAATTTTTTCATTAGCAATGCTAAAGTCAAATCTATTTTAATGAAATAGTGTTTATATGACCAAAAGAATGCCATGCCGTAAACATGTGTCGCACTTAGGTGGTAGCTATTAGGATCATTGCGAAAATTAAATTTAATTTATTTATTAAATGAAATTTCAATTTTTTCATTAACAATTCATAAAGTCAAATCTATTTTATTGAAATAGTATTTATATGACCAAAAGCATGCCGAAAACATGTGTCGCACTTAGGTGCTAGCTATTAGGATCTTTGCGAAAATTAAATTTAATTTATTTATTAAATGAAATTTCAATTTTTTCATTAACAATGAATAAAGTCAAATCTATTTTAATTAAACAGTGTTTATATGACCAAAAGAATGCCGTAAACATGTGTCGCACTTAGGTGGTAGCTATTAGGATCATTGCGAAAATTAAATTTAATTTATTTATTAAATGAAATTTCAGTTTTTTCATTAACAATGCATAAAGTCAAATCTCTTTTAATGAAATAGTGTTTATTTGACCAAAAAAATGCCGAAAACATGTGTCGCACTTAGGTGCTAGCTATTAGGATCATTGCGAAAATTAAATTAAATTTATTTCTTAAATGAAATTTCAATTTTTTCATTAGCAATGCTAAAGTCAAATCTATTTTAATGAAATAGTGTTTATATGACCAAAAGAATGCCATGCCGTAAACATGTGTCGCACTTAGGTGGTAGCTATTAGGATCATTGCGAAAATTAAATTTAATTTATTTATTAAATGAAATTTCAATTTTTTCATTAACAATGAGTAAAGTCAAATCTATTTTAATGAAACAGTGTTTATATGACCAAAAGCATGCCGAATACATGTGTCGCACTTAGGTGCTAGCTATTAGGATCTTTGCGAAAATTAAATTTAATTTATTTATCAAATGAAATTACAGTTTTTTCATTAACAATGCTTAAAGTCAAATCTATTTTAATGAAATAGTGTTTATTTGACCAAAAGAATGCCGAAAACATGTGTCGCACTTAGGTGGTAGCTATTAGGATCATTGCGAAAATTAAATTTAATTTATTTATTAAATGAAATTTCAATTTTTTCATTAACAATGAGTAAAGTCAAATCTATTTTAATGAAACAGTGTTTATATGACCAAAAGAATGCCGTAAACATGTGTCGCACTTAGGTGGTAGCTATTAGGATCATTGCGAAAATTAAATTTAATTTATTTATTAATTGAAATTTCAATTTTTTCATTAACAATGAATAAAGTCAAATCTATTTTAATAAAACAGTGTTTATATGACCAAAAGAATGCCGTAAACATGTGTCGCACTTAGGTGCCAGCTATTAGGATCTTTGCGAAAATTCGATTTTATTTATTTATTAAATGAAATTTCAATTTTTTCATTAACAATGCATAAAGTCAAATCTATTTTAATGAAATCGTGTTTATATGACCAAAAGCAAGCCGAAAACATGTGTCGCACTTAGGTGCTAGCTGTTAGGATCATTGCGAAAATTAAATATAATTTATTTATTATATGAAATTTCAATTTTTTCATCAACAACACATAAAGTCCAGTTTATTTAATTAAAATCGTGTTTATACGACCAAAAGCATGCCGAAATCATGTGTCGCACTTAGGTGCTAGCTATTAGGATAATTGCGAAAATTAAATTTAATTAATTTATTAAATGAAATTTAAATTTTTTCATCAACAACACATAAAGTCGAGTTTGTTTGATTAAAATCATGTTTATATAACCAAAAGCTTGCCGAAAACATGTGTCGCACTTAGGTGCTAGCCATTGGGATCATTGCGAAAATTAAATTTAATTTATTTATTAAATGAAATATCTATTTTTTCATTAACAATGCATAAAGTTAAATCTATTTTAATGAAATCGTGTTAATACGACCAAAAGCATGCCGAAAACATATGTCGCACTTAGGTGCTGGCTTTTAGGATCATTGCGAAAATTAAATTAAATTTATTTATTAAATGAAGTGTTAATTTTTTCATTAACAATGCATAAAGTCAAATCTATTTTAGTAAAATAGTGTTTAAATGACCAAAAGCATGCCGAAAACATGTGTCGCACTTAGGTGCTAGCCATTAGGATCATTGCAAAAATTAAATTTAATTTATTAATTAAATGAAATTTCAATTTTTTCATTAACAATAAATAAAGTCAAATCTATTTTAATGAAATAGTGTTTATTTGTCCAAAAGAATGCCGAAAACATGTGTCGCACTTAGGTGCTAGCTATTAGGAACATTGCGAAAATTAAATTTAAATTATTTATTAAATGAAATTTAAATTTTTTCATTAGCAATGCATAAAGTCAAATCTATTTTAATGAAATAGTGTGTACATGACCAAAAGAATGCCGTAAACATGTGTCGCACTTAGGTGGTAGCTATTAGGATCATTGCGAAAATTAAATTTAATTTATTTATTAAATGAAATTTCAATTTTTTCATTAACAATAAATAAAGTCAACTCTATTTTAATGAAACAGTGTTTATATGACCAAAAGAATGCCGTAAACATGTGTCGCACATAGGTGGTAGCTATTAGGATCATTGCGAAAATTACATTTAATTTATTTATTAAATGAAATTTAAATTTTTTCATTAACAATGCATAAAGTCAAATCTATTTTAATGAAATAGTGTTTATTTGACCAAAAGCATGCCGAAAACATGTGTCGCACTTAGATGCAAGCTATTAGGATCTTTGCGAAAATTAAATTTAATTTATTTATTAAATGAAATTTCAATTTCTTCATAAACAATGCATAAAGTCAAATCTTTTTTAATAAAATAGTGTTTATATGACCAAAAGAATACCGCAAACATGTGTCGCTCTTAGGTGGTAGCTATTAGGATCATTGCGAAAATTAAATTTGATTTATTTATTAAATGAAATTTCAATTTTTTCATTAACAATGCATAAAGTCAAATCTATTTTTATGAAACAGTTGTTATATGACCAAAAGAATGCCGCAAACATGTGTCGCACTTAGGTGGTAGCTGTTAGGATCATTGCGAAAATTTAATTTAATTTATTTATTAAATGAAATTTCAATTTTTTCATTAACAATTCATAAGGTCAAATCTATTTTATTGAAATAGTGTTTATATGACCAAAAGCATGCCGAGAACATGTGTCGCACTTAGGTGCTAGCTATTAGGATCTTTGCGAAAATTAAATTTAATTTATTTATTAAATGAAATTTCAATTTTTTCATTAACAATGAATAAAGTCAAATCTATTTTAATGAAACAGTGTTTATATGACCAAAAGAATGCCGTAAACATGTGTCGCACTTAGGTGGTAGCCATTAGGATCATGGCGAAAATTAAATTTAATTTATTTATTAAATGAAATTTCAGTTTTTTCATTAACAATGCATAAAGTCAAATCTATTTTAATGAAATAGTGTTTACTTGACCAAAAGAATGCCGAAAACATGTGTCGCACTTAGGTGGTAGCTATTAGGATCATTGCGAAAATTAAATTTAATTTATTTATTAAATGAAATTTCAATTTCTTCATTAACAATGCATAAAGTCAAATCTTTTTTAATGAAATAGTGTTTATATGACCAAAAGAATGCCGCAAACATGTGTCGCTCTTAGGTGGTAGCTATTAGGATCATTGCGAAAATTAAATTTTATTTATTTATTAAATGAAATTTCAATTTTTTCACTAACAATGCATAAAGTCAAATCTATTTTTATGAAACAGTAGTTATATGACCAAAAGAATGCCGCAAACATGTGTCGCACTTAGGTGGTAGCTGTTAGGATCATTGCGAAAATTTAATTTAATTTATTTATTAAATGAAATTTCAATTTTTTCATTAACAATTCATAAGGTCAAATCTATTTTATTGAAATAGTGTTTATATGACCAAAAGCATGCCGAGAACATGTGTCGCACTTAGGTGCTAGCTATTAGGATCTTTGCGAAAATTAAATTTAATTTATTTATTAAATGAAATTTCAATTTTTTCATTAACAATGAATAAAGTCAAATCTATTTTAATGAAACAGTGTTTATATGACCAAAAGAATGCCGTAAACATGTGTCGCACTTAGGTGGTAGCCATTCGGATCATGGCGAAAATTAAATTTAATTTATTTATTAAATGAAATTTCAGTTTTTTCATTAACAATGCATAAAGTGAAATCTATTTTAATGAAATAGTGTTTATTTGACCAGAAGAATGCCGAAAACATGTGTCGCACTTAGGTGCTAGCTATTAGGATCTTTGCGAAAATTAAATTTAATTTATTTATTAAATGAAATTTCAATTTTTTCATTAACAATGAATAAAGTCAAATCTATTTTAATGAAATAGTGTTTATATGACCAAAAGAATGCCGTAAACATGTGTCGCACTTAGGTGGTAGCTATTAGGATCATTGCGAAAATTAAATTTAATTAATTTATTAAATGAAATTTCAATTTTTTCATTAACAATGAGTAATGTCAAATCTATTTTAATGAAACAGTGTTTAAATGACCAAAAGAATGCCGTAAACATGTGTCGCACTTAGGTGGTAGCTATTAGGATCATCGCAAAAATTAAATTTAATTTATTTATTAATTGAAATTTCAATTTTTTCATTAACAATGAATAAAGTCAAATCTATTTTAATGAAACAGTGTTTATATGACCAAAAGAATGCCGTAAACATGTGTCGCACTAAGGTGCCAGCTATTAGGATCTTTGCGAAAATTAGATTTTATTTATTAATTTCAATTTTTTCATCAACAACACATAAAGGCCAGTTTATTTTAATAAAATCGTGTTTATACGACCATAAGCATGCCGAAAACATGTGTCGCACTTAGGTGCTGGCTATTAGGATCATTGCGAAAATTAAATTTAATTTATTAATTAAATGAAATTTCAATTTTTTCATTAACAATGCTTAAAGTCAAACCTATTTTAATAAAATATTGTTTATATGACCGAAAGCATGACGAAAACATGTGTCGCACTTAGGTGCTAGCTATCAGGATCATTGCGAAAATTAAATTTAATTTATTTATTAAATGAAATTTCAATTTTTTCATCAACAATGCATAAAGTCGAATTTATTTGAATAAAATCGTCTTTATACGACCATAAGCATGCCGAAACATGTGTCGTACTTAGGTGCTAGCTATTAGGATCATTGCAAAAATTAAATTTAATTTATTTATTAAATGAAATTTCAATTTTTTCATTAACAATGCATAAAGTCAAATCTATTTTAATAAAATAGTGTTTATATGACCAAAAGCATGCCGAAAACATGTGTCGCACTTAGGTGCTAGCTGTTAGGATCATTGCGAAAATTAAATTTAATTTATTTATTAAATGAAATTTCAATTTTTTCATTAACAATGCATAAAGTCAAATCTATTTTAATTAAATAGTGTTTATATGAACAAAAGCATGCTGAAAACATGTTTCGCACTTAGGTGCTGTCCATTAGGATCATTGCGAAAATTAAATTTAATTTATTAATTAAATTAAATTTCTATTTTTTCATTAATAATGCATTAAGTCAAATCTATTTTAATAAAATAGTGTTTATATGACCAAAAGCATGCCGAAAACATGTGTCGCACTTAGGTGCTAGCCATTAGGATCATTGCGAAAATTAAATTAAATTTATTTATTATATGAAATATCCATTTTTTAATTAACAATGCATTAAGTCAAATCTGTTTTAATGAAATCGTGTTTATGCGACCAAAATCATGCCGAAAACATGTGTCGCACTTAGGTGCTAGCCATTAGGATCATTGCGAAAAATAAATTTAATTAATTTATTAAATGAAATTTCATTTTTTTCATTAACAAAGCATAAAGTCAAATCTATTTTAATGAAATAGTGTTTATATGACCAAAAGCATGTCGAAAACATGTGTCGCACTTAGGTGCTAGCTGTTAGGATCATTGCGAAAATTAAATTTAATTAATTTATAAAATGTTTATATTAGTGTTTATATGACCAAAAGCATGCCGAAAACATGTGACGCACTTAGATGCTAGCTATTAGGATCATTGCGAAAATTAAATTTAATTTATTTATTACATGAAATTTCAATTTTTTCATTAACAATGCATAAATTCAAATCTATTTTAATGAAATAGTGTTTGTATGAGAAAAAAAATGCAGTAAACATGTGTCGCACTTAGGAGCTAGCTTTTAGGATCATTGCGAAAATTAAATTTAATTTATTTATTAAATGAAATTTCAATTTTTTCATCAACAACACATTAAGTCGAGTTTGTTTGATTAAAATCGTGTTTATACGACCAAAAGCATGCCGAAATCATGTGTCGCACTTAGGTGCTAGCTATTAGGATTATTGCAAAAATTAAATTAAATTTATTTATTAAATGAAATTTCAATTTTTTCATTAACAATGAGTAAAGTCAAATCTATTTTAATGAAACAGTGTTTATATGACCAAAAGCATGCCGAAAACATGTGTCGCACTTAGGTGCTAGCTATTAGGATCTTTGCGAAAATTAAATTTAATTTATTTATTAAATGAAATTTCAGTTTTTTCATTAACAATGCATAAAGTCAAATCTATTTTAATGAAATAGTGTTTATTTGACCAAAAGAATGCCGAAAACATATGTCGCACTTAGGTGCTAGCTATTAGGATCATTGCAAAAATTAAATTTAATTTATTTAATAAATTAAATTTCAATTTTTTCATTAACAATGAGTAAAGTCAAATCTATTTTAATGAAACAGTGTTTAAACGACCAAAAGAATGCCGTAAACATGTGTCGCACTTAGGTGGTAGCCATTAGGATCATTGCGAAAATTAAATTTAATTTATATATTAATTGAAATTTCAATTTTTTCATTAACAATGAATAAAGTCAAATCTATTTTAATGAAACAGTGTTTATATGACCAAAAGAATGCTGTAAACATGTGTCGCACTTAGGTGCCAGCTATTAGGATCTTTGCGAAAATTAGATTTTATTTATTAATTAAATGAAATTTCAATTTTTTCATTAACAATGCATAAAGTCAAATCTATTTTAATGAAATCGTGTTTATATGACCAAAAGCAAGCCGAAAACATATGTCGCACTTAGGTGCTAGCTGTTAGGATCATTGCGAAAATTAAATATAATTTATTTATTATATGAAATTTCAATTTTTTCATCAACAACACATAAAGGCCAGTTTATTTGATTAAAATCGTGTTTATACGACCAAAAGCATGCCGAAATCATGTGTCGCACTTAGGTGCTGGCTTTTAGGATCATTGCGAAAATTAAATTAAATTTATTTATTAAATGAAGTGTTAATTTTTTCATTAACAATGCATAAAGTCAAATCTATTTTAGTGAAATAGTGTTTAAATGACCAAAATCATGCCGAAAACATGTGTCGCACTTAGGTGCTAGTCATTAGGATCATTGCAAAAATTAAATTCAATTTATTAATTAAAAGAAATTTCAATTTTTTCATTAACAAAGCATAAAGTCAAATCTATTTTAATGAAATATTATTTATATGACCAAAATCATGCCGAAAACATGTGTGGCACTTAGGTGCTAGCATTTAGGATCATTGCGAAAATTAAATTTAATTTATTTATTAAATGAAATTTCCATTTTTTCATTAACAATGCATAAAGTCAATTTTTTTTAATGAAATATTGTTTATATGACCAAAAGCATGCTGAAAACATGTGTGGCACTTAGGTGCTAGCTATTAGGATCATTGCGAAAATTAAATTTAATTTATTTATTAAATGAAATTTTAATTTTTTCAGTAACAATGGATAAAGTCAAATCCCTTTTAATGAAATATTGTTTATATAACCAAAAGCATGCCGAAAACATGAGTCGCACTTAGATGCTAGCCCTTAGGATCATTGGGAAAATTAAATTAAATTTATTTATTAAATGAAATTTCAGTTTTTTCATTAACAATGCATAAAGTCAAATCTATTTTAATGAAATCGTGTTTATATGACCAAAAGCAAGCCGAAAACATGTGTCGCACTTAGGTGCTAGCTGTTAGGATCATTGCGAAAATTAAATATAATTTATTTATTATATGAAATTTCAATTTTTTCATCAACAACACATAAAGTCTAGTTTATTTGATTAAAATCGTGTTTATACGACCAAAAGCATGCTGAAATCATGTGTCGCACTTAGGTGCTGGCTATTAGGATCTTTGCGAAAATTTAATTTAATTTATTCATTAAATGAATTTTCAATTTTTTCATTAACAATGCATAAAGTTAAATCTATTTTAATAAAATAGTGTTTATATGACCAAAAGAATGCCGTAAACATGTGTCGCACTTAGGTGCTAGCTGTTAGGATCATTGCGAAAATTAAATGTAATTTATTTATTAAATGAAATTTAATTTTTTTCATTAACAATGAATAAAGTTAAATCTATTTAAATAAAATCGTGTTTATATGACCAAAAGCAAGCCGAAATCATGTGTCGCACTTAGGTGCTAGCTATTAGGATAATTGCGAAAATTAAATTTAATTAATTTATTAAATGAAATTTCAATTTTTTCATCAACAACACATAAAGTCCAGTTTGTTTGATTTAAATCATGTTTATATAACAAAAAGCATGCCGAAAACATGTGTCGCACTTAGGTGCTAGCCATTGGGATCATTGCGAAAATTAAATTTAATTTATTTATTAAATGAAATATCTATTTTTTCATTAACAATGCATAAAGTTAAATCTATTTTAATGAAATCGTGTTAATACGACCAAAATCATGCCGAAAACATTTGTCGCACTTAGGTGCTGGCTTTTAGGATCATTGCGAAAATTAAATTAAATTTATTTAATAAATGAAGTGTTAATTTTTTCATTAACAATGCATAAAGTCAAATCTATTTTAGTAAAATAGTAATTAAATGACCAAAAGCATGCCGAAAACATGTGTCGCACTTAGGTG
This sequence comes from Ocypus olens, assembly GCA_910593695.2. Classification (NCBI taxonomy): domain Eukaryota; kingdom Metazoa; phylum Arthropoda; class Insecta; order Coleoptera; family Staphylinidae; genus Ocypus; species Ocypus olens. The sequence goes on from OU343060.1 coordinate 36,729,986, forward strand.
CTAGCCATTAGGATCATTGCAAAAATTAAATTTAATTTATTAATTAAATGAAATTTCAATTTTTTCATTAACAATGCATAAAGTTAAATCTGTTTTAATGAAATAGTGTTTATATGACCAAAAGAATGCCGAAAACATGTGTCGCACTTAGGTGCTAGCTATTAGGATCTTTGCGAAAATTAAATTTAATTTATTTACTAAACGAAATTTTAATTTTTTCATTAACAATTCAGAAAGTCAAATCTATTTTAATGAAATAGTGTTTAAATGACCAAAAGAATGCCGCAAACATGTGTCGCACTTAGGTGGTAGCTATTAGGATCATTGCGAAAATTTAATTTAATTTATTTATTAAATGAAATTTCAATTTTTTCATTAACAATTTATAAAGTCAAATCTATTTTATTGAAATAGTATTTATATGACCAAAAGCATGCCGAAAACATGTGTCGCACTTAGGTGCTAGCTATTAGGATCTTTGCGAAAATTAAATTTAATTTGTTTATTAAATGAAATTTCAATTTTTTCATTAACAATGAATAAAGTCAAATCTATTTTAATTAAACAGTGTTTATATGACCAAAAGAATGCCGTAAACATGTGTCGCACTCAGGTGGTAGCTATTAGTATCATTGCGAAAATTAAATTTAATTTATTTATTAAATGAAATTTCAGTTTTTTCATTAACAATGCATAAAGTCAAATCTCTTTTAATGAAATAGTGTTTATTTGACCAAAAAAATGCCGAAAACATGTGTCGCACTTAGGTGCTAGCTATTAGGATCATTGCGAAAATTAAATTTAATTTATTTCTTAAATGAAATTTCAATTTTTTCATTAGCAATGCTAAAGTCAAATCTATTTTAATGAAATAGTGTTTATATGACCAAAAGAATGCCGTAAACATGTGTCGCACTTAGGTGGTAGCTATTAGGATCATTGCGAAAATTTAATTTAATTTATTTATTAAATGAAATTTCAATTTTTTCATTAACAATTCATAAAGTCAAATCTATTTTATTGAAATAGTATTTATATGACCAAAAGCATGCCGAAAACATGTGTCGCACTTAGGTGCTAGCTATTAGGATCTTTGCGAAAATTAAATTTAATTTATTTATCAAATGAAATTTCAGTTTTTTCATTAACAATGCATAAAGTCAAATCTATTTTAATGAAATAGTGTTTATTTGACCAAAAGAATGCCGAAAACATGTGTCGCACTTACGTGGTAGCTATTAGGATCATTGCGAAAATTAAATTTAATTTATTTATTAAATGAAATTTCAATTTTTTCATTAACAATGCTTAAAGTCAAACCTATTTTAATAAAATATTGTTTATATGACCGAAAGCATGACGAAAACATGTGTCGCACTTAGGTGCTAGCTATCAGGATCATTGCGAAAATTAAATTTAATTTATTTATTAAATGAAATTTCAATTTTTTCATTACCAATGCATAAAATCAAATCTATTTTAATGAAATAATGTTTATATGATCAAAAGCATGCCGAAAACATGTGTCGCACTTAGGTGCTAGCTTTTAGGATCATTGGGAAAATTAAATTTAATTTATCTATTAAATGAAATTTCAATTTTTTCATTAACAATGCATAAAGTCAAATCTATTTTAATTAAATAGTGTTTATATGACCAAAAGCATGCTGAAAACATGTTTCGCACTTAGGTGCTGTCCATTAGGATCATTGCGAAAATTAAATTTAATTTATTTATTAAATTAAATTTCTATTTTTTCATTAACAATGCATTAAGTCAAATCTATTTTAATAAAATAGTGTTTATATGACCAAAAGCATGCCGAAAACATGTGTCGCACTTAGGTGCTAGCCATTAGGATCATTGCGAAAATTAAATTAAATTTATTTATTATATGAAATATCCATTTTTTAATTAACAATGCATTAAGTCAAATCTGTTTTAATGAAATCGTGTTTATGCGACCAAAAGCATGCCGAAAACATGTGTCGCACTTAGGTGCTAGCCATTAGGATCATTGCGAAAAATAAATTTAATTAATTTATTAAATGAAATTTCATTTTTTTCATTAACAAAGCATAAAGTCAAATCTATTTTAATGAAATAGTGTTTATATGACCAAAAGCATGTCGAAAACATGTGTCGCACTTAGGTGCTAGCTGTTAGGATCATTGCGAAAATTAAATTTAATTAATTTATAAAATGTTTATATTAGTGTTTATATGACCAAAAGCATGCCGAAAACATGTGACGCACTTAGATGCTAGCTATTAGGATCATTGCGAAAATTAAATTTAATTTATTTATTATATGAAATTTCAATTTTTTCATTAACAATGCATAAATTCAAATCTATTTTAATGAAATAGTGTTTGTATGAGAAAAAAAATGCAGTAAACATGTGTCGCACTTAGGAGCTAGCTTTTAGGATCATTGCGAAAATTAAATTTAATTTATTTATTAAATGAAATTTCAATTTTTTCATTAACAATGAGTAAAGTCAAATCTATTTTAATGAAACAGTGTTTTTATGACCAAAAGCATGCCGAAAACATGTGTCGCACTTAGGTGCTAGCTATTAGGATCTTTGCGAAAATTAAATTTAATTTATTTATTAAATGAAATTTCAGTTTTTTCATTAACAATGCATAAAGTCAAATCTATTTTAATGAAATAGTGTTTATTTGACCAAAAGAATGCCGAAAACATATGTCGCACTTAGGTGCTAGCTATTAGGATCATTGCAAAAATTAAATTTAATTTATTTAATAAATTAAATTTCAATTTTTTCATTAACAATGAGTAAAGTCAAATCTATTTTAATGAAACAGTGTTTAAATGACCAAAAGAATGCCGTAAACATGTGTCGCACTTAGGTGGTAGCCATTAGGATCTTTGCGAAAATTAAATTTAATTTATATATTAATTGAAATTTCAATTTTTTCATTAACAATGAATAAAGTCAAATCTATTTTAATGAAACAGTGTTTATATGACCAAAAGAATGCTGTAAACATGTGTCGCACTTAGGTGCCAGCTATTAGGATCTTTGCGAAAATTAGATTTTATTTATTAATTAAATGAAATTTCAATTTTTTCATTAACAATGCATAAAGTCAAATCTATTTTAATGAAATCGTGTTTATATGACCAAAAGCAAGCCGAAAACATGTGTCGCACTTAGGTGCTAGCTGTTAGGATCATTGCGAAAATTAAATATAATTTATTTATTATATGAAATTTCAATTTTTTCATCAACAACACATAAAGTCCAGTTTATTTAATTAAAATCGTGTTTATACGACCAAAAGCATGCCGAAATCATGTGTCGCACTTAGGTGCTGGCTATTAGGATCTTTGCGAAAATTTAATTTAATTTATTCATTAAATGAAATTTCAATTTTTTCATTAACAATGCATAAAGTTAAATCTATTTCAATGAAATAGTGTTTATATGACCAAAAGAATGCCGTAAACATGTGTCGCACTTAGGTGCTAGCTGTTAGGATCATTGCGAAAATTAAATGTAATTTATTTATTAAATGAAATTTAATTTTTTTCATTAACAATGAATAAAGTCATATCTATTTTAATAAAATCGTGTTTATATGACCAAAAGCAAGCCGAAATCATGTGTCGCAATTAGGTGCTAGCTATTAGGATAATTGCGAAAATTAAATTTAATTAATTTATTAAATGAAATTTAAATTTTTTCATCAACAACACATAAAGTCGAGTTTGTTTGATTAAAATCATGTTTATATAACCAAAAGCATGCCGAAAACATGTGTCGCACTTAGGTGCTAGCCATTAGGATCATTGCAAAAATTAAATTTAATTTATTAATTAAATGAAATTTCAATTTTTTCATTAACAATAAATAGAGTCAAATCTATTTTAATGAAATAGTGTTTATTTGTCCAAAAGAATGCCGAAAACATGTGTCGCACTTAGGTGCTAGCTATTAGGAACATTGCGAAAATTAAATTTAAATTATTTATTAAATGAAATTTAAATTTTTTCATTAGCAATGCATAAAGTCAAATCTATTTTAATGAAATAGTGTGTACATGACCAAAAGAATGCCGTAAACATGTGTCGCACTTAGGTGGTAGCTATTAGGATCATTGCGAAAATTAAATTTAATTTATTTATTAAATGAAATTTCAATTTTTTCATTAACAATAAATAAAGTCAAATCTATTTTAATGAAACAGTGTTTATATGACCAAAAGAATGCCGTAAACATGTGTCGCACTCAGGTGGTTGCCATTAGGATCATTGCGAAAATTAAATTTAATTTATTTATTAAATGAAATTTCAGTTTTTTCATTAACAATGCATAAAGTCAAATCTATTTTAATAAAATAGTGTTTATTTGACCAAAAGAATGCCGAAAACATGTGTCGCACTTAGGTGCTAGCTATTCGGATCATTGCGAAAATTAAATTTAATTTATTTATTAAATGAAATTTCAATTTTTTCATTAACAATGAGTAATGTCAAATCTATTTTAATGAAACAGTGTTTAAATGACCAAAAGAATGCCGTAAACATGTGTCGCACTTAGGTGGTAGCTATTAGGATCATCGCAAAAATTAAATTTAATTTATTTATTAATTGAAATTTCAATTTTTTCATTAACAATGAATAAAGTCAAATCTATTTTAATGAAACAGTGTTTATATGACCAAAAGAATGCCGTAAACATGTTTCGCACTAAGGTGCCAGCTATTAGGATCTTTGCGAAAATTAGATTTTATATATTAATTTCAATTTTTTCATCAACAACACATAAAGGCCAGTTTATTTGATTAAAATCGTGTTTATACGACCATAAGCATGCCGAAAACATGTGTCGCACTTAGGTGCTGGCTATTAGGATCATTGCGAAAATTAAATTTAATTTATTAATTAAATGAAATTTCAATTTTTTCATTAACAATGCTTAAAGTCAAACCTATTTTAATAAAATATTGTTTATATGACCGAAAGCATGACGAAAACATGTGTCGCTCTTAGGTGCTAGCTATCAGGATCATTGCGAAAATTAAATTTAATTTATTTATTAAATGAAATTTCAATTTTTTCATCAACAATGCATAAAGTCGAATTTATTTGAATAAAATCGTCTTTATACGACCATAAGCATGCCGAAAACATGTGTCGTACTTAGGTGCTAGCTATTAGGATCATTGCGAAAATTAAATTTAATTTATTTATTAAATGAAATTTCAATTTTTTCATTAACAATGCATAAACTCAAATCTATTTTAATAAAATAGTGTTTATATGACCAAAAGCATGCCGAAAACATGTGTCGCACTTAGGTGCTAGCTGTTAGGATCATTGCGAAAATTAAATTTAATTTATTTATTAAATGAAATTTCCATTTTTTCATTAACAATGCATAAAGTCAATTTTTTTTAATGAAATATTGTTTATATGATCAAAAGCATGCTGAAAACATGTGTGGCACTTAGGTGCTAGCTATTAGGATCATTGCGAAAATTAAATTTAATTTATTTATTAAATGAAATTTTAATTTTTTCAGTAACAATGGATAAAGTCAAATCCCTTTTAATGAAATATTGTTTATATAACCAAAAGCATGCCGAAAACATGAGTCGCACTTAGATGCTAGCCCTTAGGATCATTGGGAAAAATAAATTAAATTTATTTATTAAATGAAATTTCAATTTTTTCATTAACAATGCTTAAAGTCAAACCTATTTTAATAAAATATTGTTTATATGACCGAAAGCATGACGAAAACATGTGTCGCACTTAGGTGCTAGCTATCAGGATCATTGCGAAAATTGAATTTAATTTATTTATTAAATGAAATTTCAATTTTTTCATTAACAATGCATAAAGTCGAATTTATTTGAATAAAATCGTCTTTATACCACCATAAGCATGCCGAAAACATGTGTCGCACTTAGGTGCTAGCTGTTAGGATCATTGCGAAAATTAAATTTAATTTATTTATTAAATGAAATTTCAATTTTTTCATTAACAATGCATAAAGTCAAATCTATTTTAATTAAATAGTGTTTATATGACCAAAAGCATGCTGAAAACATGTTTCGCACTTAGGTGCTGTCCATTAGGATCATTGCGAAAATTAAATTTAATTTATTTATTAAATGAAATTTCTATTTTTTCATTAACAATGCATTAAGTCAAATCTGTTTTAATGAAATCGTGTTTATGCGACCAAAAGCATCCTGAAAACATGTGTCGCACTTAGGTGCTAACCATTAGGATCATTGCGAAAAATAAATTTAATTAATTTATTAAATGAAATTTCATTTTTTTCATTAACAAAGCATAAAGTCAAATCTATTTTAATGAAATAGTGTTTATATGACCAATAGCATGTCGAAAACATGTGTCGCACTTAGATGCTAGCTATTAGGATCATTGCGAAAATTAAATTTAATTTATTTATTATATGAAATTTCAATTTTTTTATTAACAATGCATAAATTCAAATCTATTTTAATGAAATAGTGTTTGTATGACCAAAAGAATGCAGTAAACATGTGTCGCACTTAGGAGCTAGCTTTTAGGATCATTGCGAAAATTAAATTTAATTTATTTATTAAATGAAATTTCAATTTTTTATCAACAACACATTAAGTCGAGTTTGTTTGATTAAAATCGTGTTTATACGACCAAAAGCATGCCGAAATCATGTGTCGCACTTAGGTGCTAGCTATTAGGATTATTGCAAAAATTAAATTAAATTTATTTATTAAATGAAATTTCAATTTTTTCATCAAAAACACATAAAGTCGAATCCATCTTTATGAAATAGTGTTTATATGACCAAAAGAATGCCGTAAACATGTGTCGCACTTATGTGCTAGCTATTAGGATCATTGCGAAAATTTAATTTAAATTATTTATTAAATGAAATTTCAATTTTTTCATTAACAATGCATAAAGTTAAATCTATTTTAATGAAATAGTGTTTATTTGACCAAATGCATGCCGAAAACAGGTGTCGCACTTAGGTGCTGGCTATTAGGATCTTTGCGAAAATTAAATTTAATTCATTTATTAAATGAAATTTCTATTTTTTCATTAACAATGCATAAAGTCGAATTTATTTGATTAAAATCGTATCTATACGACCTAAAGCATGCCGAAAACATTTGTCGCACTTAGGTACTAGCCATAAGGATCATTGCGAAAATTAAATTAAATTTATTTATTAAATGAAATTTCTATTTTTTCATTAACGTTGCATATAGTCAAATATATTTTAATAAAATTGTGTTTATATGACCAAAGGCATGCCGAAAACATGTGTCGCACTTAGGTGCTAGCTATTAGGATCTTTGCGAAAATTAAACTAAATTTATTTATTAAATGAAATTTCAATTTTTTCATTAGCAATGCTAAAGTTAAATCTATTTTAATGAAATAGTGTTTATATGACCAAAAGAATGCCGTAAACATGTGTCGCACTTAGGTGGTAGCTATTAGGATCATTGCGAAAATTAAATTTAATTTATTTATTAAATGAAATTTCAATTTTTTCATTAACAATGAGTAAAGTCAAATCTATTTTAATGAAACAGTGTTTATATGACCAAAAGAATGCCGTAAACATGTGTCGCACTTAGGTGGTAGCTATTAGGATCATTGCAAAAATTAAATTTAATTTATTTAGTAAATGAAATTTCAATTTTTTTAATAACAATGCATAAAGTCAAATCTATTTTAGTGATATAGTGTTTATATGACCAAAAGCATGCTGAAAACATGTGTCGCACTTAGATGCAAGCTATTAGGATCTTTGCGAAAACTAATTTAATTTATTTATTAAATGAAATTTCAATTTCTTCATTAACAATGCATAAAGTCAAATCTATTTTAATGAAATAGTGTTAATATAACCAAAAGAATGCCGCAAACATGTGTCGCTCTTAGGTGGTAGCTATTAGGATAATTGCGAAAATTAAATATTATTTATTTATTAAATGAAATTTCAATTTTTTCATTAACAATGCATAAAGTCAAATCTATTTTCATGAAATAGTGTTTATATGACCAGAAGCATGCCGAAAACATGTGTCGCACTTAGGTGCTATCTATTAGGATCATTGCAAAAATTAAATTTAATTTATCAATTAAATGAATTTTTAATTTTTTCATTAACAATGCATAAAGTCAAATCTATTTTAATGAAATAGTGTTTATATGACCAAAAGAAAGCCGTAAACATGTGTCGCATTTAGGTGCTAGCTATTAGGATCATTGCGAAAATTAAATTTAATTTATTTATTAAATGAAATTAAAATTTTTTCATTAACAATGCATAAAGTCAAATCTATTTTAATGAAATGGTGTTTATATGACCAAAAGAATGCCGTAAACATGTGTCGCACTTAGGTGCTAGCTATTAGGATCATTGCGAAAATTAAATTTAATTTATTTTTTAAATGAAATTTCAATTTTTTCAATAACAATGCATAAAGTCAAATCTATTTTAATGAAAAAGTGTTTATATGACCAAAAGCATGCCGAATACATGTGTCGGACTTAGGTGCCAGTTATTAGGATCTTTGCGAATATTAGATTTTATTTATTTATTAAATGAAATTTCAGTTTTTTCATTAACAATGCATAAAGTTTAATCTATTTTAATAAAATCGTGTTTATATGACCAAAAGCAAGCCGTAAACATGTGTCGCACTTAGTTGCTAGCTGTTAGGATCATTGCGAAAATTAAATATAATTTATTTATTATATGAAATTTCAATTTTTTCATCAACAACACATAAAGTCCAGTTTATTTGATTAAAATCGTGTTTATACGACCAAAAGCATGCCGAAATCATGTGTCGCACTTAGGTGCTGGCTATTAGGATCTTCGCGAAAATTAAATTTAATTTATTTTTTAAATGAAATTTCAATTTTTTCATTAACAATGCATAAAGTCAAATCTATTTTCATGAAATAGTGTTTATATGACCAGAAGCATGCCGAAAACATGTGTCGCACTTAGGTGCTATCTATTAGGATCATTGCAAAAATTAAATTTAATTTATCAATTAAATGAATTTTTAATTTTTTCATTTACAATGCATAAAGTCAAATCTATTTTAAAGAAATAGTGTTTATATGACTAAAAGAATGCCGTAAACATGGGTTGCACTTAGGTGCTAGCTATTAGGATCATTGCGAAAATTAAATTTAATTTATTTATAAAATGAAATTTCAATTTTTTTAATAACAATTTATAAAGTCAAATCTATTTTAATGAAATAGTGTTTATTTGACCAAAAGAATGCCGCAAACATGTGTCGCACTTAGGTGCTAGCTATTAGGATCATTGCGAAAATTAAATTTAATTTATTTTTTAAATGAAATTTCAATTTTTTCAATAACACTGCATAAAGTCAAATCTATTTTAATAAAAAAGTGTTTATATGACCAAAAGCATGCCGAAAAGATGTGTCGGACTTAGGTGCCAGCTATTAGGATCTTTGCGAAAATTAGATTTTATTTATTTATTAAATGAAATTTCAATTTTTTCATTAACAATGCATTAAGTTAAATCTATTTTAATGAAATCGTGTTTATATGACCAAAAGCAAGCCGAAAACATGTGTTGCACTTAGTTGCTAGCTGTTAGGATCATTGCGAAAATTAAATATAATTTATTTATTATATGAAATTTCAATTTTTTCATCAACAACACATAAAGTCCAGTTTATTTGATTAAAATCGTGTTTATACGACCAAAAGCATGCCGAAATCATGTGTCGCACTTAGGTGCTGGCTATTAGGATCTTCGCAAAAATTTAATTTAATTTATTTTTTAAATGAAATTTCAATTTTTTCATTAACAATGCATAAAGTCAAATCTATTTTCATGAAATAGTGTTTATATGACCAGAAGCATGCCGAAAACATGTGTCGCACTTAGGTGCTATCTATTAGGATCATTGCAAAAATTAAATTTAATTTATCAATTAAATGAATTTTTAATTTTTTCATTTACAATGCATAAAGTCAAATCTATTTTAAAGAAATAGTGTTTATATGACTAAAAGAATGCCGTAAACATGTGTCGCACTTAGGTGCTGGCTATTAGGATCATTGCGAAAATTAAATTTAATTTGTTTATTAAATGAAATTTCAATTTTTTTAATAACAATTTATAAAGTCAAATCTATTTTAATGAAATAGTGTTTATATGACCAAAAGAATGCCGCAAACATGTGTCGCACTTAGGTGCTAGCTATTAGGATCATTGCGAAAATTAAATTTAATTTATTTTTTAAATGAAATTTCAATTTTTTCAATAACACTGCATAAAGTCAAATCTATTTTAATAAAAAAGTGTTTATATGACCAAAAGCATGCCGAAAAGATGTGTCGGACTTAGGTGCCAGCTATTAGGATCTTTGCGAAAATTAGATTTTATTTATTTATTAAATGAAATTTCAATTTTTTCATTAACAATGCATAAAGTTAAATCTATTTTAATGAAATCGTGTTTATATGACCAAAAGCAAGCCGAAAACATGTGTTGCACTTAGTTGCCAGCTGTTAGGATCATTGCGAAAATTAAATATAATTTATTTATTATATGAAATTTCAATTTTTTCATCAACAACACATAAAGTTGAGTTTATTTCATAAATCATACAAACAATGCATAAAGTCAAATCTATTTTAATGAAATGGTGTTTATATGACCAAAAGAATGCCGTAAACATGTGTCGCACTTAGGTGCTGGCTATTAGGATCATTGCGAAAATTAAATTTAATTTATTTATTATATGAAATTTCAATTTTTTCATCAACAACACATAAAGTCCAGTTTATTTGATTAAAATCATGTTTATCCGACCAAAAGCATGCCGAAATCAAGTGTCGCACTTAGGTGCTGGCTATTAGGATCTTTGCGAAAATTAAATTTAATTTATTTATTAAATGAAATTTCCATTTTTTCATTAACAATGCATAAAGTCAATTTTTTTTAATGAAATATTGTTTATATGACCAAAAGCATGCCGAAAACATGTGTGGCACTTAGGTGCTAGCTATTAGGATCATTGCGAAAATTAAATTTAATTTATTTATTAAATGAAATTTTAATTTTTTCAGTAACAATGGATAAAGTCAAATCCCTTTTAATGAAATATTGTTTATATGACCAAAAGCATGCCGAAAACATGAGTCGCACTTAGATGCTAGCCATTAGGATCATTGGGAAAATTAAATTTAATTTATTTATTAAATAAAATTTCAATTTTTTCATTAACAATGCATAAAGTCAATTTTTTTTTAATGAAATATTGTTTATTTGACCAAAAGCATGCCGAAAACATGTGTGGCACTTAGGTGCTAGCTATTAGGATCATTGCGAAAATTAAATTTAATTTATGTATTAAATGAAATTTCAATTTTTTCATTAACAATGCTTAAAGTCAAACCTATTTTAATAAAATATTGTTTATATGGCCGAAAGCATGACGAAAACATGTGTCGCACTTAGGTGCTAGCTATTAGGATCATTGCGAAAATTAAATTTAATTTATTTATTAAATGAAATTTCAATTTTTTCATCAACAATGCATAAAGTCGACTTTATTTAAATAAAATCGTCTTTATACGACCATAAGCATGCCGAAAACATGTGTCGCACTTAGGTGCTGGCTATTAGGATCATTGCGAAAATTAAATTTAATTTATTAATTAAATGAAATTTCAATTTTTTCATTAACAATGCTTAAAGTCAAACCTATTTTAAGAAAATAGTGTTTATATGACCAAAAGCATGCCGAAAACATGTGTCGCACTTAGGTGCTAGCTGTTAGGATCATTGCGAAAATTAAATTTAATTTATTTATTAAATGAAATTTCAATTTTTTCATTAACAATGCATAAAGTCAAATCTATTTTAATTAAATAGGGTTTATATGACCAAAAGCATGCTGAAAACATGTTTCGCACTTAGGTGCTGTCCATTAGGATCATTGCAAAAATTAAATTTAATTTATTTATTAAATTAAATTTCTATTTTTTCATTAACAATGCATTAAGTCAAATTTGTTTTAATGAAATCGTGTTTATGCGACCAAAAGCATGCCGAAAACATGTGTCGCACTTAGGTGCTAGCCATTAGGATCATTTCGAAAAATAAATTTAATTAATTTATTAAATGAAATTTCATTTTTTTCATTAACAAAGCATAAAGTCAAATCTATTTTAATGAAATAGTGTTTATATGACCATTAGCATGTCGAAAACATGTGTCGCACTTAGGTGCTAGCTGTTAAGATCATTGTAAAAATTAAATTTAATTTATTTATAAAATGTTTATATGACCAAAAGCATGCCGAAACCATGTGTCGCACTTAGATGCTAGCTATTAGGATCATTGCGAAAATTAAATTTAATTTATTTATTACATGAAATTTCAATTTTTTCATTAACAATGCATAAATTCAAATCTATTTTAATGAAATAGTGTTTATATGACCAAAAGAATGCCGTAAACATGTGTCGCACTTAGGTGGTAGCTATTAGGATCATTGCGAAAATTAAATTTAATTTATTTATTAAATGAAATTTCAATTTTTTCATTAACAATGAGTAAAGTCAAATCTATTTTAATGAAACAGTGTTTATATGACCAAAAGAATGCCGTAAACATGTGTCGCACTTAGGTGCTAGCCATTAGGATCATTGCGAAAATTAAATTTAATTTATTTATTAAATGAAATTTCAATTTTTTCATTAACAATGCATAAAGTCAAATCTATTATGAAATGGTGTTTTAATGACCAAAATAATACCGTAAACATGTGTCGCACATAGGTGCTAGCTATTAGGATCATTGCGAAAATTAAATTAAATTTATTTTTTAAATGAAATTTCAATTTTTTCAATAACAATGCATAAAGTCAAATCTATTTTAATGAAAAAGTGTTTATATGACCAAAAGCATGCCGAATACATGTGTCGGACTTAGGTGCCAGTTATTAGGATCTTTGCGAATATTAGATTTTATTTGTTTATTAAAAGAAATTTCAATTTTTTCATTAACAATGCATAAAGTCAAATCTATTTTAATGAAATAGTGTTTATATGACCATTAGCATGTCGAAAACATGTGTCGCACTTAGGTGCTAGCTGTTAGGATCATTGCAAAAATTAAATTTAATTTATTTATAAAATGTTTATATGACCAAAAGCATGCCGAAAACATGTGTCGCACTTAGGTGCTATCTATTAGGATCATTGCAAAAATTAAATTTAATTTATCAATTAAATGATTTTTAATTTTTTCATTAACAATGCATAAAGTCAGATCTATTTTCATGAAATAGTGTTTATATGACCAAAAGAATGCCGTAAACATGTGTCGCACTTAGGTGCTAGCCATTAGGATCATTGCGAAAATTAAATTTAATTTATTTATTAAATGAAATTTCAATTTTTTCATTAACAATGCATAAAGTCAAATCTATTTTAATGAAATGGTGTTTATATGACCAAAATAATGCCGTAAACATGTGTCGCACATAGGTGCTAGCTATTAGGATCATTGCGAAAATTAAATTAAATTTATTTTTTAAATGAAATTTCAATTTTTTCAATAACAATGCATAAAGTCAAATCTATTTTAATGAAATGGTGTTTATATGACCAAAAGCATGCCGAATACATGTGTCGGACTTAGGTGCCAGTTATTAGGATCTTTGCGAATATTAGATTTTATTTGTTTATTAAAAGAAATTTCAATTTTTTCATTAACAATGCATAAAGTCAAATCTATTTTAATGAAATAGTGTTTATATGACCATTAGCATGTCGAAAACATGTGTCGCACTTAGGTGCTAGCTGTTAGGATCATTGCAAAAATTAAATTTAATTTATTTATAAAATGTTTATATGACCAAAAGCATGCCGAAAACATGTGTCGCACTTAGGTGCTATCTATTAGGATCATTGCAAAAATTAAATTTAATTTATCAATTAAATGATTTTTAATTTTTTCATTAACAATGCATAAAGTCAGATCTATTTTCATGAAATAGTGTTTATATGACCAAAAGAATGCCGTAAACATGTGTCGCACTTAGGTGCTAGCCATTAGGATCATTGCGAAAATTAAATTTAATTTATTTATTAAATGAAATTTCAATTTTTTCATTAACAATGCATAAAGTCAAATCTATTTTAATGAAATGGTGTTTATATGACCAAAATAATGCCGTAAACATGTGTCGCACATAGGTGCTAGCTATTAGGATCATTGCGAAAATTAAATTAAATTTATTTTTTAAATGAAATTTCAATTTTTTCAATAACAATGCATAAAGTCAAATCTATTTTAATGAAAAAGTGTTTATATGACTAAAAGCATGCCGAATACATGTGTCGGACTTAGGTGCCAGTTATTAGGATCTTTGCGAATATTAGATTTTATTTATTTATTAAATGAAATTTCAATTTTTTCATTAACAATGCATAAAGTTTAATCTATTTTAATAAAATCGAGTTTATATGACCAAAAGCAAGCCGTAAACATGTGTCGCACTTAGTTGCTAGCTGTTAGGATCATTGCGAAAATTAAATATAATTTATTTATTATATGAAATTTCAATTTTTTCATCAACAACACATAGAGTCCAGTTTATTTGATTAAAATCGTGTTTATACGACCAAAAGCATGCCGAAATCATGTGTCGCACTTAGGTGCTGGCTATTAGGATCTTTGCGAAAATTAAATTTAATTTATTCATTAAATGAAATTTCAATTTTTTCATTAACAATGCATAAAGTCAAATCTATTTTAATGAAATAGTTTTTATATGACCGAAAGAATGCCGTAAACATGTGTCGCACTTAGGTGCTAGCTGTTAGGATCATTGCGAAAATTAAATGTAATTTATTTATTAAATCAAATTTAAATTTTTTCATTAACAATGAATAAAGTCAAATCTATTTTAATAAAATCGTGTTTATTTGACCAAAAGCAAGCCGAAAACATGTGTCGCACTTAGGTGCTAGCTATTGGGATCATTGCGAAAATTAAATTTAATTTATTTATTAAATGAAATATCTATTTTTTCATTAACAATGCGTAAAGTGAAATCTATTTTAATGAAATCGTGTTAATACAACCAAAAGCATGCCGAAAACATATGTCTCACTTAGGTGCTGGCTATTAGGATCATTGCGAAAATTAAATTAAATTTATTTATTAAATGAAGTGTTAATTTTTTCATTAACAATGCATAAAGTCAAATCTATTTTAGTGAAATAGTGTTTAAATGACCAAAAGCATGCCGAAAACATGTGTCGCACTTAGGTGCTAGCCATTAGGATCATTGTGAAAATTAAATTAAATTTATTTATTAAATGAAATTTCAATTTTTTCATCAACAACACATAAAGTCCAGTTTATTTGATTAAAATCGTGTTTATACGACCAAAAGCATGCCGAAATCATGTGTCGCACTTAGGTGCTGGCTATTAGGATCTTTGCGAAAATTAAATTTAATTTATTTATTAAATGAAATTTCCATTTTTTCATTAACAATGCATAAAGTCAATTTTTTTTAATGAAATATTGTTTATATGACCAAAAGCATGCCGAAAACATGTGTGGCACTTAGGTGCTAGCTATTAGGATCATTGCGAAAATTAAATTTAATTTATTTATTAAATGAAATTTCAATTTTTTCAGTAACAATGGATAAAGTCAAATCTCTTTTAATGAAATATTGTTTATATGACCAAAATCATGCCGAAAACATGAGTCGCACTTAGATGCTAGCCATTAGGATCATTGCGAAAATTAAATTTAATTTATTTATTAAATGAAATTTCAATTTTTTCATTAACAATGCATAAAGTCAAATCTATTTTAATGAAATAGTTTTTATATGACCGAAAGAATGCCGTAAACATGTGTCGCACTTAGGTGCTAGCTGTTAGGATCATAGCGAAAATTAAATGTAATTTATTTATTAAATCAAATTTAAATTTTTTCATTAACAATGAATAAAGTCAAATCTATTTTAATAAAATCGTGTTTATATGACCAAAAGCAAGCCGAAAACATGTGTCGCACTTAGGTGCTAGCTATTGGGATCATTGCGAAAATTAAATTTAATTTATTTATTAAATGAAATATCTATTTTTTCATTAACAATGCGTAAAGTGAAATCTATTTTAATGAAATCGTGTTAATACAACCAAAAGCATGCCGAAAACATATGTCTCACTTAGGTGCTGGCTATTAGGATCATTGCGAAAATTAAATTAAATTTATTTATTAAATGAAGTGTTAATTTTTTCATTAACAATGCATAAAGTCAAATATATTTTAGTGAAATAGTGTTTAAATGACCAAAAGCATGCCGAAAACATGTGTGGCACTTAGGTGCTAGCCATTAGGATCATTGTGAAAATTAAATTTAATTTATTTATTAAATGAAATTTCAATTTTTTCATCAACAATACATAAAGTCCAGTTTATTTGATTAAAATCGTGTTTATACGACCAAAAGCATGCCGAAATCATGTGTCGCACTTAGGTGCTGGCTATTAGGATCTTTGCGAAAATTAAATTTAATTTATTTATTAAATGAAATTTCCATTTTTTCATTAACAATGCATAAAGTCAATTTTTTTAATGAAATATTGTTTATATGACCAAAAGCATGCCGAAAACATGTGTGGCACTTAGGTGCTAGCTATTAGGATCATTGCGAAAATTAAATTTAATTTATTTATTAAATGAAATTTCAATTTTTTCAGTAACAATGGATAAAGTCAAATCTCTTTTAATGAAATATTGTTTATATGACCAAAATCATGCCGAAAACATGAGTCGCACTTAGATGCTAGCCATTAGGATCATTGCGAAAATTAAATTTAATTTATTTATTAAATGAAATTTCAATTTTTTCATTAACAATGCATAAAGTAATTTTTTTTTAATGAAATATTGTTTATTTGACCAAAAGCATGCCGAAAACATGTGTGGCACTTAGGTGCTAGCTATTAGGATCATTGCGAAAATTAAATTAAATTTATTTATTAAATGAAATTTCCATTTTTTCATTAACAATGCATAAAGTCAATTTTTTTAAATTTTGTTTAATGAAATATTGTTTATATGACCAAAAGCATGCTGAAAACATGTGTGGCACTTAGGTGCTAGCTATTAGGTTCATTGCGAAAATTAAATTTAATTTATTTATTAAATGAAATTTCAATTTTTTCATTAACAATGCATAAAGTCAATTTTTTTTAATGAAATATTGTTTATTTGACCAAAAGCATGGCGAAAACATGTGTGGCACTTAGGTGCTAGCTATTAGGATCATTGCGAAAATTAAATTAAATTTATTTATTAAATGAAATTTCAATTTTCTCATTAACAATGTATAAAGTCAAATCTCTTTTAATGAAATTTTGTTTATATGACCAAAAGCATGCCGAAAACATGAGTCGCACTTAGGTGCTAGCCATTAGGATCATTGCGAAAAATAAATTTAATTAATTTATTAAATGAAATTTCATTTTTTTCATTAACAAAGCATAAAGTAAAATCTATTTTAATGAAATAGTGTTTATATGACCAAAAGCAAGTCGAAAACATGTGTCGCACTTAGGTGCTAGCTGTTAGGATCATTGCGAAAATTAAATTTAATTTATTTATTAAATGAAATTTCAATTTTTTCATTAACAATGCTTAAAGTCAAATCTATTTTGATAAAATAGTGTTTATATGACCAACGGCATGCCGAAAACATGTGTCACACTTAGGTGCTAGCTCTTAGGTTCATTGCGAATATTAAATTTAATTTATTTATTAAATGAAATTTCAATTTTTTCATTAACAATTCATAAAGTCAAATGTATTTTAATGAAATAGTGTTTATATGACCAAAAGAATGCCGAAAACATTTGTCGCACTTAGGTGCTGGCTATTAGGATCTTTGCGAAAATTAAATTAAATTTATTTATTAAATGAAATTCCAATTTATTCATTAACAATGCATAAAGTCAAATCTTTTAATGAAATGGTGTTTATATGACCAAAAGAATGCTGCAAACATGTGTCGCACTTGGGTGGTAGCTAATAGGATCATTGCGAAAATTTAATTTAATTTATTAATCAAATGAAACTTCAATTTTTCATTAACAATTCATAAAGTAAAATCTATTTTAATGAAATAGTGTTTATATGACCAAAAGCATGCCGAAAACATGTGTCGCACTTAGGTGCTAGCCATTAGGATCTTTGCGAAAATTTAATTTAATTTATTTATTAAATGAAATTTCAATTTTTTCATTAACAATGAATAAAGTCAAATCTATTTTAATGAAACAGTGTTAAAATGATCAAAAGAATGCCGTAAACATGTGTCGCACTTATGTGCTAGCCATTAGGATCATTGCGAAAATTTAATTTAAATTATTTATTAAATGAAATTTCAATTTTTTCATTAACAATGCATAAAGTCAAATCTATTTTAATAAAATAGTGTTTATTTGACCAAAATAATGCCGTAAACATGTGTCGCACATAGGTGCTAGCTATTAGGATCATTGCGAAAATTAAATTAAATTTATTTTTTAAATGAAATTTCAATTTTTTCAATAACAATGCATAAAGTCAAATCTATTTTAATGAAAAAGTGTTTATATGACCAAAAGCATGCCGAATACATGTGTCGGACTTAGGTGCCAGTTATTAGGATCTTTGCGAATATAAGATTTTATTTATTTATTAAATGAAATTTCAATTTTTTCATTAACAATGCATAAAGTCAAATCTATTTTAATGAAATAGTGTTTATATGACCATTAGCATGTCGAAAACATGTGTCGCACTTAGGTGCTAGCTGTTAGGATCATTGCAAAAATTAAATTTAATTTATTTATAAAATGTTTATATGACCAAAAGCATACCGAAAACATGTGTCGCACTTAGATGCTAGCTATTAGGATCATTGCGAAAATTAAATTTAATTTATTTATTACATGAAATTTCAATTTTTTCATTAACAATGCATAAAGTCAGATCTATTTTCATGAAATAGTGTTTATATGACCAGAAGCATGCCGAAAACATGTGTCGCACTTAGGTGCTATCTATTAGGATCATTGCAAAAATTAAATTTAATTTATCAATTAAATGAATTTTTAATTTTTTCATTAACAATGCATAAAGTCAAATCTATTTTAATGAAATAGTGTTTATATGACCAAAAGAATGCCGTAAACATGTGTCGCACTTAGGTGCTAACCATTAGGATCATTGCGAAAATTAAATTTAATTTATTTATTAAATGAAATTTCAATTTTTTCATTAACAATGCATAAAGTCAAATCTATTTTAATGAAATGGTGTTTATATGACCAAAATAATGCCGTAAACATGTGTCGCACATAGGTGCTAGCTATTAGGATCATTGCGAAAATTAAATTAAATTTATTTTTTAAATGAAATTTCAATTTTTTTAATAACAATGCATAAAGTCAAATCTATTTGAATGAAAAAGTGTTTATAAGACTAAAAGCATGCCGAATACATGTGTCGGACTTAGGTGCCAGTTATTAGGATCTTTGCGAATATTAGATTTTATTTATTTATTAAATGAAATTTCAATTTTTTCATTAACAATGCATAAAGTTTAATCTATTTTAATAAAATCGTGTTTATATGACCAAAAGCAAGCCGTAAACATGTGTCGCACTTAGTTGCTAGCTGTTAGGATCATTGCGAAAATTAAATATAATTTATTTATTACATGAAATTTCAATTTTTTCATCAACAACACATAAAGTCCAGTTTATTTGATTAAAATCGTGTTTATACGACCAAAAGCATGCCGAAATCATGTGTCGCACTTAGGTGCTGGCTATTAGGATCTTTGCGAAAATTAAATTTAATTAATTTATTAAATGAAATTTCAATTTTTTCATTAACAATGCATAAAGTCAAATCTATTTTAATGAAATAGTGTTTATATGACCAAAAGAATGCCGTAAACATGTGTCGCACTTAGGTGCTGGCTATTAGGATCATTGCGAAAATTAAATTTAATTTATTTATTAAATGAAATTTCAATTTTTTCATCAACAATGCATAAAGTCGAATTTATTTGAATAAAATCGTCTTTATACGACCATAAGCATGCCGAAAACATGTGTCGCACTTAGGTGCTAGCCATTAGGATCATTGCGAAAATTAAATTTAATTTATTAATTAAATGAAATTTCACTTTTTTCATTAGCAATGTTTAAAGTCAAACCTATTTTAATAAAATATTGTTTATATGACCGAAAGCATGACGAAAACATATGTCGCACTTAGGTGCTAGCTATTAGGATCATTGCGAAAATTAAATTTAATTTATTTATTAAATGAAATTTCAATTTTTTCATCAACAATGCATAAAGTCGAATTTATTTGAATAAAATCGTCTTTATACGACCATAAGCATGCCGAAAACATGTGTCGCACTTAGGTGCTAGCTATTAGGATCATTGCGAAAATTAAATTTAATTTATTTATTAAATGAAATTTCAATTTTTTCATTAACAATGCATAAAGTAAAATCTATTTTAAATAAATAGTATTTATGCAACCAAAAGCATGCCGAAAACATGTGTCGCACTTAGGTGCTGGCCATTAGGATCATTGCGAAAAATGATTTAATTAATTTATTAAATGAAATTAAATTTTTTTCATTAACAAAGCATAAAGTCAAATCTATTTTAATGAAATAGTGTCTATATGACCAAAAGCATGTCGAAAACATGTGTCGCACTTAGGTGCTAGGTGTTAGGATCATTGCGAAAATTTAATTTAATTTATTTATTAAATGAAATTTCAATTTTTTCATTAACAATGCTTAAAGTCAAATCTATTTAGATAAAATAGTGTTTATATGACCAACGGCATGCCGAAAACATGTGTCACACTTAGGTGCTAGCTTTTAGGATCATTGCGAATATTAAATTTAATTTATTTATTAAATGAAATATCAATTTTTTCATTAACAATGCATAAAGTCAAATCTATTTTAATAAAATATTATTTATATGACCAAAAGCATGCCGAAAACATGTGTCGCACTTAGATGCTAGCTATTAGGATCATTGCGAAAATTAAATTTAATTTATTTATTAAATGAAATTTCAATTTTTTCATTAACAATGCATGAAGGCAAATCCGTTTTCATGAAATAGTGTTTATATGACCAAAAGAATGCCGTAAACATGTGTCGCACTTAAGTGCTAGCCATTAGGATCATTGCGAAAATTAAATTAAATTTATTTATTAAATGAAATTTCAATTTTTTTAATAACAATTCATAAAGTCAAATCAATTTTAATGAAATGGTGTTTATATGACCTAAAGCATGCCGAAAACATGTGTCGCACTTAGGTGCTAGCTATTAGGATCTTTGCCAAAGTTAAATTTAATTTATTTATTAAATGAAATTTCAATTTTTTCATTAACAATGTACAAAGTCAAATCTATTTTAATGAAATAGTATTTATATGACCAAAAGAATGCCGTAAACATGTGTCCCACTTAGGTGCTAGCTGTAAGGATCATTGCGAAAATTAAATTTAATTCATTTATTAAATGAAACTTCAATTTTTTCATTAACAATGCATAAAGTCAAATCTATTTTAATGAAATAGTGTTTATTTGACTAAATGCATGCCGAAAACATGTATCGCACTTAGGTGCCAGCTATTGGGATCTTTGCGAAAATTAAATTTAATTTATTTATTAAATGAAATTTCAATTTTTTCATTAACAATGCTTAAAATCAAATCTATTTTAATAAAATAGTGTTTATATGACCAAAAGCATGACGAAAACAGGTGTCGCACTTAGGTGCTAGCCATTAGGATCATTGCGAAAATTAAATTTAAATTATTTATTAAATGAAATCTCAATTTTTTCATTAACAATGGATAAACTTGAATCTATTTTAATGAAATAGTGTTTATATGACTAAAAGAATGCCGAAAACATTTGACGCACTTAGGTGCCAGCTATTGGGATCTATGCGAAAATTAAATTTAATTTATTTATTAAATGTAATTTCAATTTTTTCTTTAACAATGCATAAAGTCAAATCTAATTTAATAAAATATTGTTTATATGACCAAAAGCATGCCGAAAACATGTGTCGCACTTAGGTGCTAGCCATTAGGATCATTGCGAAAATTAAATTTAATTTATTTATTAAAATAAATCTCAATTTTTTCATTAACTATGGATAAACTTAAATCTATTTTAATAAAATAGTGTTTATATGACTAAAAGAATGCCGAAAACATGTGTCGCACTTAGGTGCCAGCTATTGGGATCTTTGCGAAAATTAAATTTGATTTATTTATTAAATGAAATTTCAATTTTTTCTTTAACAATGCATAAAGTCAAATCTATTTTAATGAAATATTGTTTATATGACCAAAAGCATGCCGAAAACATGTGTCGCACTTAGGTGCTAGCCATTAGGATCATTGCGAAAATTAAATTCAATTTATTAATTAAATGAAATTTCAATTTTTTCATTAACAATGCTTAAAGTCAAATCTATTTTAATAAAATAGTGTTTATATGACCAAAAGCATGACGAAAACATTTGTCGCCCTTAGGTGCCAGCTGTTAGGTTCATTGCGAAAATTAAATTTAATTTATTCATTAAATGAAATTACAATTTTTTCATTAACAATGCTTAAATAATAATCTATTTTAATGAAATTGTGTTTATATGACCAGAAGCTTGCCGAAAATATGTATCGCACTTAGGTGCCAGCTTTTAGCATCATTGCGAAAATTAAATTAAATTTATTTATTAAATGTAATTTCAATTTTTTCATTAACAATGCATAAAGTCAAAAATATTTTAATAAAATGGTGTTTATATGACCAAAAGCAAGCCGACAACATGTGTCGCACTTAGGTGCTGGCCATCAGGATCATTGCGAGAATTAAATTTAATTTATTTATTAAATGAAATTTCAATTTCTTCATTAACAATGCCTAAATAATAATCTATTTTAATAAAATTGTGTTTATATGACCAAAAGCATGCCGAAAATATGTGTCGCACTTAGGTGCCAGCTTTTAGCATCATTGCGAAAATTAAATTTAATTTATTTATTAAATGAAATTTCAATTTTTTCATTAACAATGCATAAAGTCAAATCTATTTTAATAAAATGGTGTTTAACGACCAAAAGCATGCCGAAAACATGTGTCGCACTTGGGTGCAGTCTATTAGGATCTTTGCGAAAATTAAATTTAATTTATTTATCAAATGAAATTTCAATTGTTTCATCAACAACACATAAAGTCGTACTTATTTGATTAAAATCGTGTTTATACGACCAAAAGCATGCCGAGAACATGTGTCGCACTAAGGTGCTAGCTATAGGATCATTGCGAAAATTAAATTAAATTTATTTATTAAATGAAATTTCAATTTTGTCATTAACGATGCATAAAGTCAAATCTATTTTAATGAAATAGTGTTTATATGACCAACAGCATGCCAAAAACATGTGTCGCACTTAGGTGCTAGCTATAAGGATCATTGCGAAAATTAAATTTAATTTATTTATTAAATGAAATTTCAATTTTTTCATCAACAATGCATAAAGTCGAATTTATTTGATCAAAATCGTGTTTATACGACCATAAGCATGCCGAAAACATCTGTCGCACTTAGGTGCTAGCTATTAGGATCATTGCGAAAATTAATTTTATTTTATTTATTAAATGAAATTTCAATTTTTTCATTAACAATGCATAAAATCAAATCTATTTTAATGAAACAGCGTTTATATGACCAAAAGCATGCCGAAAACATGAGTCGCACTTAGGTGCTAGCTTTTAGGATCATTGCGAAAATTAAATTTAATTTATTTATTAAATGAAATTTCAATTTTTTCATTAACAATGCATAAAGTCAAATCTATTTTAATAAAATTTTGTTTATATGAACAGAAGCATGCCAAAAACATGTGTCGCACTTAGGTGCTAGCCATTAGGATCATTGCAAAAATTAAATTTTATTTATTAATTAAATGAAATTTTAATTTTTGCATTAACAATGCTGAAAGTCAAATCAATGGATAAACTTGAATCTATTTTAATGAAATAGTGTTTATATGACTAAAAGAATGCCGAAAACATTTGACGCACTTAGGTGCCAGCAATTGGGATCTTTGCGAAAATTAAATTTAATTTATTTATTAAATGTAATTTCAATTTTTTCTTTAACAATGCATAAAGTCAAATCTAATTTAATAAAATATTTTTTATATGACCAAAAGCATGCCGAAAACATGTGTCGCACTTAGGTGCTAGCCATTAGGATCATTGCGAAAATTAAATTCAATTTATTAATTAAATGAAATTTCATTTTTTTCATTAACAATGCTTAAAGTCAAATCTATTTTAATAAAATAGTGTTTATATGACCAAAAGCATGACGAAAACATGTGTCACCCTTAGGTGCCAGCGGTTAGGTTCATTGCGAAAATTAAATTAAATTTATTCATTAAATGAAATTTCAATTTTTTCATTAACAATGCTTAAATAATAATCTATTTTAATGAAATTGTGTTTATATGACCAAAAGCATGCCGAAAATATGTGTCGCACTTAGGTGCCAGCTTTTAGCATCATTGCGAAAATTAAATTTAATGTATTTATTAAATGTAATTTCAATTTTTTCATTAACAATGCATAAAGTCAAAAATATTTTAATGAAATGGTGTTTATATGACCAAAAGCATGCCAACAACATGTGTCGCACTTAGGTGCTGGCCATCAGGATCATTGCGAGAATTAAATTTAATTTATTTATTAAATGAAATTTCAATTTTTTCATTAACAATGCATAAAGTCAAATCTATTTTAATGAAATAGTGTTTATATGACCAAAAGCATGCCGAAAACACGTGTCGCACTTAGGTGCTGGCTATTAGGTACATTGCGAAAATTTATTTTAATTTATTTATTAAATGAAAGTTCTATTTTTTCATTAACAATGCATAAAGTCAAATCTATTTTAATAAAATGGTGTTTATATGACCAAAAGCAAGCCGAAAATATGTGTCGCACTTAGGTGCTAGCCATTATGATCATTGCGAAAATTAAATTAAATTTATTTATTATATGAAATTTTTATTTTTTCATTAACAATGCATAAAGTTAAATCTATTTTATTGAAATCGTATTTAACGACCAAAAGCATGCCGAAAACATGTGTCGCACTTAGGTGCAGTCTATTAGGATCTTTGCGAAAATTAAATTTAATTTATTTATCAAATGAAATTTCAATTTTTTCATCAACAACACATAAAGCCGTACTTATTTGATTAAAATCGTGTTTATACGACCAAAAGCATGCCGAGAACATGTGTCGCACTAAGGTGCTAGCTATTAGGATCATTGCGAAAATTAAATTAAATTTATTTATTAAATGAAATTTCAATTTTGTCATTAACGATGCATAAAGTCAAATCTATTTTAATGAAATAGTGTTTATATGACCAACAGCATGCCAAAAACATGTGTCGCACTTAGGTGCTAGCTATAAGGATCATTGCGAAAATTAAATTTAATTTATTTATTAAATGAAATTTCAATTTTTTCATCAACAATGCATAAAGTCGAATTTGTTTGATCAAAATCGTGTTTATACGACCATAAGGATGCCGAAAACATCTGTCGCACTTAGGTGCTAGCTATTAGGATCATTGCGAAAATTAATTTTATTTTATTTATTAAATGAAATTTCAATTTTTTCATTAACAATGCATAAAGTCAAATCCATTTTAATGAAATAGTGTTTATATGATCACAAGCATGCCGAACACATATGTCGCACTTAGGGGCTAGCTATAAGGATCATTGCGAAAATTAAATTTAATTTATTTATTAAATGAAATTTCAATTTTTTCATTAACAATGCTTAAAATCAAATCTATTTTAATGAAACAGTGTTTATATGACCAAAAGCATGCCGAAAACATGTGTCGCACTTGGGTGCTAGCTTTTAGGATCATTGCGAAAATTAAATTTAATTTATTTATTAAATGAAATTTCAATTTTTTCATTAACAATGCACAAAGTCAAATCTATTTTAATAAAATTTTGTTTATATGAACAGAAGCATGCCAAAAACATGTGTCGCACTTAGGTGCTAGCCATTAGGATCATTGCAAAAATTAAATTTAATTTATTAATTAAATGAAATTTTAATTTTTGCTTTAACAATGCTGAAAGTCAAATCAATTTTATTAAAATAGTGTTTATATGACCAAAAGCAAGCCGTAAACATATGTCGCACTTAAGTGCTAGCTGTTGGGATCATTGCGAAAATTAAATTTAATTTATTTATTATACGAAATTTCTATTTTTTCATTAACAATGCATAAAGTTAAATCCATTTTAAAGAAATCGTGTTAATACGACCAAAAGCATGCCGAAAACATGTGTCGCTCTTAGGTGCTGGTTATTAGGATCATTTCTAAAAATAAATTAAATTTATTTATTAAATGAAATTTCTATTTTTTCATTAACAATGCATAAAGTTAAATCTATTTTACTAAAATAGTGTTTATATGACCAAAAGCATGTCGAAAACATGTGTCGCACTTAGGTGCTAGCCATTAGGATCATTGCGAAAATTAAATTAAATTTATTTATTACATGAAATTTCTATTTTTTCATTAACAATGCATAAAGTCAAATCGATTTTAATTAAATAGTGTTTATATGACCAAAAGCATGCCGAAAATATGTGTACAACAAAGGTGCTAGCTATTAGGATCATTGCGAAAATTAAATTTAATTTATTTATTAAATGAAATTTCTATTTTTCAATTAACAATGCATAAAGTCAAATTTATTTTAATAAAATTGTGTTTATATGACCAAAATCATGCCGAAAACATATGTCGCACTTAGGTGCTAGCTATTAGGATCATTGCAAAAATTAAATTTAATTTATTTATTAAATGAAATTTCTATTTTTCAATTAACAATGCATAAAGTCAAATCTATTTTAATAAAATAGTGTTTATATGACCAAAAGCATACCGAAAACATGAGTCGCACTTGGGTGCTGTCTATTAGGATCATTGCGAAAATTAAATTTAATTTATTTATTAAATGAAATTTCTATTTTTCAATTAACAATGCATAAAGTCAAATCTATTTTAATAAAATAGTGTTTATATGACCAAAAGCATACTGAAAACATGAGTCGCACTTGGGTGCTGTCTATTAGGATCATTGCGAAAATTAAATTTAATTTATTTATTAAATGAAATATCTATTTTTCAATTAACAATGCATAAAGTCAAATCTATTCTAATAAAATAGTGTTTATATGATCAAAAGCATGCCGAAAACATGTGTCGAACTTAGGTGCTAGCAATTAGGATCATTGCAAAAATTAAATTAAATTTATTTATTACATGAAATTTCTATTTTTTCATTAACAATGCTTAAAGTCAAATCTATTTTAATAAAATTGTGTTTATATGACCAAAATCATGCCGAAAACATATGTCGCACTTAGGTGCTAGCTATTAGGATCATTGCAAAAATTAAATTTAATTTATTTATTAAATGAAATTTCTATTTTTCAATTAACAATGCATAAAGTCAAATCTATTTTAATAAAATAGTGTTTATATGACCAAAAGCATACCGAAAACATGAGTCGCACTTGGGTGCTGTCTGTTAGGATCATTGCGAAAATTAAATTTAATTTATTTATTAAATGAAATTTCTATTTTTCAATTAACAATGCATAAAGTCAAATCTATTTTAATAAAATAGTATTTATATGACCAAAAGCATGCCGAAAACATGAGTCGCACTTGGGTGCTGACTATTAGGATCATTGCGAAAATTAAATTTAATTTATTTATTAAATGAAATTTCTATTTTTCAATTAACAATGCATAAAGTCAAATCTATTTTAATAAAATAGTGTTTATATGACCAAAAGCATGCCGAAAACATGTGTCGCACTTAGGTGCTAGCAACTAGGATCATTGCGAAAATTAAATTAAATTTATTTATTACATGAAATTTCTATTTTTTCATTAACAATGCTTAAAGTCAAATCTATTTTAATAAAATTGTGTTTATATGACCAAAATCATGCCGAAAACATTTGTCGCACTTAGGTGCTAGCTATTAGGATCATTGCAAAAATTAAATTTAATTTATTTATTAAATGAAATTTCTATTTTTCAATTAACAATGCATAAAGTCAAATCTATTTTAATAAAATAGTGTTTATATGATCAAAAGCTTGCCGAAAATATGTGTCGCACTTAGGTGCTAGCCATTATGATCATTGCGAAAATTAAATTAAATTTATTTATTATATGAAATTTCTATTTTTTCATTAACAATGCATAAAGTTAAATCTATTTTATTGAAATCGTGTTTTACGACCAAAAGCATGCCGAAAACATGTGTCGCACTTAGGTGCAGTCTATTAGGATCTTTGCGAAAATTAAATTTAACTTATTTATCAAATGAAATTTCAGTTTTTTCATCAACAACACATAAAGTCGTACTTATTTGATTAAAATCGTGTTTATACGACCAAAAGCATGCCGAGAACATGTGTCGCACTAAGGTGCTAGCTATTAGGATCATTGCGAAAATTAAATTAAATTTATTTATTAAATGAAATTTCAATTTTGTCATTAACAATGCATAAAGTCAAATCTATTTTAATGAAATAGTGTTTATATGACCAACAGCATGCCAAAAACATGTGTCGCACTTAGGTGCTAGCTATAAGGATCATTGCGAAAATTAAATTTAAAATATATATATATTATATATATATATTATATTCTTTATTTACGGAGACCACTTTACATTAAATTAATAATTGCCTAAAACTAACACTTTAAAAACTATTAATTAAACAATACACAAGTATATACAATGGATATATCTAAATAATTAAACAATACAAACAATTTAAAATGGTGTTATCCCCAATACGACACTAGAATAAAATTCTTCGTAGATTATGTTTGAAGCGCCGAATAGACAAGTCGATAAAATCAATATTTACATGTAGGGCATTGGTGTTTAAAATTACTCTGTTTAGGGAGCTGTTGACAGTTGCATTTGTGCGTCTCCACCTGGATACTAAAAGAGATTTCTCCCTAGTGTAGTACTGGGGCACATGGATATTTAAAAGTAAATTGGCTAAATCTGTACAATCTACATTACTATTAAGTACTTTAAAGCAGAAGCACATTTCAAAATATATTCGTCTTTTAACCAACGGTTGTAGGCCGAAGTAATTCAGTAAGTGACTGTAGTTATCGCTGGAGAATAAAATATTGCACTTATAACATAAATACTTAATAAATAATCGTTGTACGCGTTCCAGGCGTTCACATTGATACTTTTGATAGGGAGACCAAATAATGCAACAATAATCAAGAATACTTCTGATTAGTGATGCATATAAACGCACGAAACATCTAGCTTCGGAAAAATCTTTTGTTACTCTCTTTATGAAACCAAGTAGTTTTAGTGAGCGACCAACAACATGATCTATTTGTAAATCAAATTTGAATTTATGATCAAAAGTGACGCCTAAGTCTTTAATGTACCGAACTTTCTCCAACGGACAATTATGTATGCTGTACGTAAAATCAATGGCATTGGTAGTTTTTCTGGAAAATTTAATTTGTTTGCATTTTAAAATATTTAGGCTCATACCGTTGCTTTCACACCAAGTGTGAAGTAATGATATATCATTTTGTAGCTCCAGACAATCAGTTAAACTGCTGATATTACGAAAGATTTTTAGATCATCAGCAAAGAGCAAGTAGGGGCTACTAAAAGAATCCCCGATATCATTAACAAAAAGTGAAAATAAAATGGGCCCCAGATGAGACCCTTGTGGAACCCCAGAGCAAACTGTTATAGGGAGAGAAGTAGAACCATTAAATTTTACAATCTGTGTTCTATTTGAGAGGTATGATTCAACCCAGCTACAAAGCATACCAGATAAACCATATGCCTTTAATTTAAGTAAGAGCCTCTTATGATTCACTCGATCGAAGGCCTTGCAAAAATCCGTGTAGATGGAATGGACTTCTAGGCTATTATGCAAGGCCTCTGCGATGTAACTATTATATATAAACAAATTTGACTGTGTTGATCTAGTGGGATAAAATCCATGCTGTTGGGCAGATATGACATATTTAAATGTGGACATAAAAAAATCACTTATTAGCTTATCAAAAATTTTAGCTATAATTGACTGTATGCATATAGGTCTATAGTTAGAGACCAATTTTTTATTTCCGCTTTTATGCAAAGGAATAATAAAAGAAGATTTCCATTTATCAGGAAAACAGCCCGTTGATAACGAATTATTAAATAGGAGAGTTAGAGGCTCCGCAAGCTCATTAGAACATAGTCGCAGCAAATCGGAATTAACCTCATCCGGACCTATGCTCGTATTTTTACTAAGATTAGTCAAGCACTGTAATACATCATTTTTCTGTATTTGATATGAAAAAGCATTAATGTTTATTAATTTAATTTAATTTAATTTATTTATTAAATGAAATTTCAATTTTTTCATCAACAATGCATAAAGTCGAATTTTTTTGATCAAAATCGTGTTTATACGACCATAAGCATGCCGAAAACATCTGTCGCACTTAGGTGCTGGCTATTAGGATTATTGCGAAAATTAATTTTATTTTATTTATTAAATGAAATTTCAATTTTTTCATTAACAATGCATAAAGTCAAATCCATTTTAATGAAATAGTGTTTATATGATCACAAGCATGCCGAACACATGTGTCGCACTTAGGTGCTAGCTATAAGGATCATTGCGAAAATTAAATTTAATTTATTTATTAAATGAAATTTCAATTTTTTCATTAACAATGCATAAAGTCAAATCTATTTTAATAAAATTTTGTTTATATGAACAGAAGCATGCCAAAAGCAAGTGTCGCACTTAGGTGCTAGCCATTAGGATCATTGCAAAAATTAAATTTAATTTATTAATTAAATGAAATTTTAATTTTTGCTTTAACAATGCTGAAAGTCAAATCAATTTTATTAAAATATTGTTTATATGACCAAAAGCAAGCCGTAAACATATGTCGCACTTATGTGCTAGCTGTTGGGATCATTGCGAAAATTAAATTTAATTTATTTATTATACGAAATTTCTATTTTTTCATTAACAATGCATAAAGTTAAATCCATTTTAAAGAAATCGTGTTAATACGACCAAAAGCATGCCGAAAACATGTGTCGCTCTTAGGTGCTGGTTATTAGGATCATTTCTAAAAATAAATTAAATTTATTTATTAAATGAAATTTCTATTTTTTCATTAACAATGCATAAAGTTAAATCTATTTTACTAAAATAGTGTTTATATGACCAAAAGCATGTCGAAAACAAGTGTCGCACTTAGGTGCTAGCCATTAGGATCATTGCGAAAATTAAATTAAATTTATTTATTATATGAAATTTCTATTTTTTCATTAACAATGCATAAAGTTAAATCTATTTTAATAAAATCGTGTAATCCGACCAAAAGCATGCCGAAAACATGTGTCGCACTTAGGTGGTAGCTATTAGGATCATTGCGAAAATTAAATTTAATTTATTTATTAAATGAAATTTGTATTTCTTCATTAACAAAGCATAAAGTCAAATCTATTTTAAATAAATAGTGTTTATATGACCAAAAGCATGCCGAAAATATGTGTAGCACAAAGGTGCTAGCTATTAGGATCATTGCGAAAATTAAATTAAATTTATTTATTAAATGAAATTTCTATTTTTCAATGAACAATGCATAAAGTCAAATTTATTTTAATAAAATAGTGTTTATATGACCAAAAGCATGCCGAAAACATGTGTCGCACTTAGGTGCTAGCAATTAGGATCATTGCGAAAATTAAATTAAATTTATTTATTACATGAAATTTCTATTTTTTCATTAACAATGCTTAAAGTCAAATCTATTTTAATAAAATTGTGTTTATATGACCAAAATCATGCCGAAAACATATGTCGCAGTTAGGTGCTAGCTATTAGGATCATTGCAAAAATTAAATTTAATTTATTTATTAAATGAAATTTCTATTTTTCAATTAACAATGCATAAAGTCAAATCTATTTTAGTAAAATAGTGTTTATATGACCAAAAACATACCGAAAACATGAGTCGCACTTGGGTGCTGTCTATTAGGATCATTGCGAAAATTAAATTTTATTTATTTATTAAATGAAATTTCTATTTTTCAATTAACAATGCATAAAGTCAAATCTATTCTAATAAAATAGTGTTTATATGACCAAAAGCATGCCGAAAACATGTGACGCACTTAGGTGCTAGCAATTAGGATCATTGCGATAATTAAATTAAATTTATTTATTACATGAAATTTCTATTTTTTCATTAACAATGCTTAAAGTCAAATCTATTTTAATAAAATTGTGTTTATATGACCAAAATCATGTAGAAAACATATGTCGCACTTAGGTGCTAGCTATTAGGATCATTGCAAAAATTAAATTTAATTTATTTATTAAATGAAATTTCTATTTTTCAATTAACAATGCATAAAGTCAAATCTATTTTAATAAAATAGTGTTTATATGACCAAAAGCATACCGAAAACATGAGTCGCACTTGGGTGCTGTCTATTAGGATCATTGCGAAAATTAAATTTAATTTATTTATTAAATGAAATTTCTATTTTTCAATTAACAATGCATAAAGTCAAATCTATTTTAATAAAATAGTGTTTATATGACCAAAAGCATGATGAAAACATGAGTCGCACTTGGGTGCTGACTATTAGGATCATTGCGAAAATTAAATTTAATTTATTTATTAAATGAAATTTCTATTTTTCAATTAACAATGCATAAAGTCAAATCTATTTTTATAAAATAGTGTTTATATGACCAAAAGCATGCCGAAAACATGTGTCGCACTTAGGTGCCAGCAATTAGGATCATTGCGAAAATTAAATTAAATTTATTTATTACATGAAATTTCTATTTTTTCATTAACAATGCTTAAAGTCAAATCTATTTTAACAAAATTGTGTTAATATGACAAAAATCATGCCGAAAAAATATGTCGCACTTAGGTGCTAGCTATTAGGATCATTGCAAAAATTAAATTTAATTTATTTATTAAATGAAATTTCTATTTTTTAATTAACAATGCATAAAGTCAAATCTATTTTAATAAAATAGTGTTTACATGACCAAAAGCATGCCGAAAACATGTGTCGCACTAAGGTGCTGGGTATTAGGATCATTACGAAAATTAAATTTAATTTATTTATTAAATGAAATTTCTATTTTTCAATTAACAATGCATAAAGTCAAATCTATTTTAATAAAATAGTGTCTATATGACCAAAAGCATGCCGAAAACATGTGTCGCACTTAGGTGCTAGCAATTAGGATCATTGCGAAAATTAAATTAAATTTATTTATTACATGAAATTTCTATTTTTTCATTAACAATGCTTAAAGTCAAATCTATTTTAATAAAATAGTGTTTATATGACCAAAAGCATGCCGAAAACATGAGTCGCACTTGGGTGCTGACTATTAGGATCATTGCGAAACTTAAATTTAATTTATTTATTAAATGAAATTATTATTTTTCAATTAACAATGCCTAAAGTCAAATCTATTTTAATAAAATAGTGTTTATATGACCAAAAGCTTGCCGAAAATATGTGTCGCACTTAGGTGCTAGCCATTATGATCATTGCGAAAATTAAATTAAATTTATTTATTATATGAAATTTCTATTTTTTCATTAACAATGCTTAAAGTTTAATCTATTTTATTGAAATCGTGTTTTACGACCAAAAGCGTGCCGAAAACATGTGTCGCACTTAGGTGCCGTCTATTAGGATCTTTGCGAAAATTAAATTTAATTTATTTATCAAATGAAATTTCAATTTTTTCATCAACAACACATAAAGTCGTACTTATTTGATTAAAATCGTGTTTATACGACCAAAAGCATGCCGAGAACATGTGTCGCACTAAGGTGCTAGCTATTAGGATCATTGCGAAAATTAAATTAAATTTATTTATTAAATGAAATTTCAATTTTGTCATTAACAATGCATAGAGTCAAATCTATTTTAATGAAATAGTGTTTATATGACCAAAAGCATGCCAAAAACATGTGTCGCACTTAGGTGCTAGCTATTAGGATCATTGCGAAAATTAAATTTAATTTATTTATTAAATGAAATTTCAATTTTTTCATCAACAATGCATAAAGTCGAATTTATTTGATCAAAATCGTGTTTATACGACCATAAGCATGCCGAGAACATGTGTCGCACTAAGGTGCTAGCTATTAGGATCATTGCGAAAATTAAATTAAATTTATTTATTAAATGAAATTTCAATTTTGTCATTAACAATGCATAAAGTCAAATCTGTTTTAATGAAATAGTGTTTATATGACCAAAAGCATGCCAAAAACATGTGTCGCACTTAGGTGCTAGCTATTAGGATCATTGCGAAAATTAAATTTAATTTATTTATCAAATGAAATTTCAATTTTTTCATCAACAACACATAAAGTCCAGTTTATTTGATTAAAATCGTGTTTATACGACCAAAAGCATGCCGAAATCATGTGTTGCACTTAGGTGCTGGCTATTAGGATCTTTGCGAAAATTTAATTTAATTTATTCATTAAATGAAATTTCAATTTTTTCATTAACAATGAATTAAGTCAAATCTATTTTAATGAAACAGTGTTTATACGACCAAAAGAATGCCGTAAACATGTGTCGCACTTAGGTGGTAGCTATTAGGATCATTGCGAAAATGACATTTAATTTATTTATTAAATGAAATTTCAATTTTTTCATTAACAATGCATAAAGTCAAATCTATTTTAATGAAATAGTGTTTATTTGACCAAAAGCATTCCGAAAACATGTGTCGCACTTAGATGCAAGCTATTAGGATCTTTGCGAAAATTAAATTTAAATTATTTATTAAATGAAATTTAAATTTTTTCATTAGCAATGCATAAAGTCAAATCAATTTTAATGAAATAGTGTTTATATGACCAAAAGAATGCCGTAAACATGTGTCGCACTTAGGTGGTAGCTATTAGGATCATTGCGAAAATTAAATTTAATTTATTTATTAAATGAAATTTGAATTTTTTCATTAACAAGGAATAAAGTCAAATCTATTTTAATGAAACAGTGTTTATATGACCAAAAGAATGCCGTAAACATGTCTCGCACTTAGGTGGTAGCTATTAGGATCATTGCGAAAATTACATTTAATT
Organism: Ocypus olens; assembly: GCA_910593695.2. Lineage (NCBI taxonomy): Eukaryota > Metazoa > Arthropoda > Insecta > Coleoptera > Staphylinidae > Ocypus > Ocypus olens. The sequence continues at coordinate 36,765,413 of OU343060.1, forward strand.
TATTTATTAAATGAAATTTCAATTTTTTCGTTAACAATGCATAAAGTCAAATCTATTTTAATGAAATAGTGTTTATTTGACCAAAAGCATTCCGAAAACATGTGTCGCACTTAGATGCAAGCTATTAGGATCTTTGCGAAAATTAAATTTAATTTATTTATTAAATGAAATTTCAATTTCTTCATTAACAATGCATAAAGTCAAATCTATTTTAATGAAATAGTGTTTATATGACCAAAAGAATGCCGCAAACATGTGTCGCTCTTAGGTGGTAGCTATTAGGATCATTGCGAAAATTAAATTTTATTTATTTATTAAATAAAATTTCAATTTTTTCATTAACAATGCATAAAGTCAAATCTATTTTCATGAAATAGTGTTTATATGACCAAAAGCATGCCGAAAACATGTGTCGCACTTAGGTGCTATCCATTAGGATCATTGCAAAAATTAAATTTAAATTATCAATTAAATGAATTTTTAATTTTTCCGTTAACAATGCATAAAGTCAAATCTATTTTAATGAAATAGTGTTTATATGACCAAAAGAATCCCGAAAACATGTGTCGCACTTGGGTGCTAGCCATTAGGATCTTTGCGAAAATTAAATTTAATTTATTTATTAAATGAAATTTCAATTTTTTCATTAACAATGAATAAAGTCAAATCTGTTTTAATAAAACAGTGTTTATATGACCAAAAGAATGCCGTAAACATGTGTCGCACTTAGGTGGTAGCTATTAGGATCATTGCGAAAATTAAATTTAATTTATTTATTAAATGAAATTTCAGTTTTTTCATTAACAATGCATAAAGTCAAATCTATTTTAATAAAATAGTGTTTATTTGACCAAAAGAATGCCGAAAACATGTGTCGCACTTTGATGCTAGCTATTAGGATCATTGCGAAAATTAAATTTAATTTATTTCTTAAATGAAGATTGAATTTTTTCATTAGCAATGCTAAAGTCAAATCTATTTTAATGAAATAGTGTTTATATGACAAAAAGAATGCCGTAAACATGTGTCGCACTTAGGTGGTAGCTATTAGGATCATTGCGAAAATTAAATTTAATTTATTTATTAAATGAAATTTAAATTTTTTCATTAACAATGAATAAAGTCAAATCTATTTTATTGAAACAGTGTTTATATGACCAAAAGAATGCCGTAAACATGTGTCGCACTTAGGTGGTAGCTATTAGGATCATTGCGAAAATTACATTTAATTTATTAATTAAATGAAATTTAAATTTTTTCATTAACAATGCATAAAGTTAAATCTATTTTAATGAAATAGTGTTTATTTGACCAAAAGCATGCCGAAAACATGTGTCGCACTTAGATGCAAGCTATTAGGATCTTTGCGAAAATTAAATTTAATTTATTTATTAAATGAAATTTCAATTTCTTCATTAACAATGCATAAAGTCAAATCTATTTTAATGAAATAGTGTTTATATGACCAAAAGAATGCCGAAAACATGTGTGGCACTTAGGTGCTAGCCATTAGGATCTTTGCGAAAATTAAATTTAATTTATTTATTAAATGAAATTTCAATTTTTTCATTAACAATGCATAAAGTCAAATCTATTTTAATGAAACAGTGTTTATGTGACCAAAAGAATGCCGCAAACATGTGTCGCACTTAGGTGGTAGCTATTAGGATCATTGCGAAAATTTAATTAAATTTATTTATTAAATGAAATTTCAATTTTTTCATTAACAATTCATAAAGTCAAATCTATTTTATTGAAATAGTGTTTATATGACCAAAAGCATGCCGAAAACATGTGTCGCACTTAGGTGCTAGCTATTAGGATCTTTGCGAAAATTAAATTTAGATTATTTATTAAATGAAATTTCAATTTTTTCATTAACAATGAATAAAGTCCAATCTACTTTAATGAAAAAGTGTTTATATGACCAAAAGAATGCCGTAAACATGTGTCGCACTTAGGTGGTAGCTATTAGGATCATTGCGAAAATTAAATTTAATTTATTTATTAAATGAAATTTCAGTTTTTTCATTAACAATGCATAAAGTCAAAACTATTTTAATGAAATAGTGTTTATTTGACCAAAAGAATGCCGAAAACATGTGTCGCACTTAGGTGCTAGCTATTAGGATCATTGCGAAAATTAAATTTAATTTATTTCTTAAATGAAATTTCAATTTTTTCATTAGCAATGCTAAAGTCAAATTTATTTTAATGAAATAGTGTTTAAATGACCAAAAGAATGCCGTAAACATGTGTCGCACTTAGGTGGTAGCTATTAGGATCATTGCGAAAATTAAATTTAATTTGTTTATTAAATGAAATTTCAATTTTTTCATTAACAATAAATAAAGTCAAATCTATTTTAATGAAACAGTGTTTATATGACCAAAAGCATGCCGAAAACATGTGTCGCACTTAGGTGGTGGCTATTAGGATCATTGCGAAAATAAAATTTATTTTATTTATTAAATGAAATTTCAATTTTTTCATTAACAATGAGTAAAGTCAAATCTATTTTAATGAAACAGTGTTTATATGACCAAAAGCATGCCGAAAACATGTGTCGCACTTAGGTGCTAGCTATTAGGATCTTTGCGAAAATTAAATTTAATTTATTTATTAAATGAAATTTTAGTTTTTTCATTAACTATGCATAAAGTCAAATCTATTTTAATGAAATCGTGTTTATATGACCAAAAGCAAGCCAAAAACATGTGTCGCACTTAGGTGCTAGCTGTTAGGATCATTGCGAAAATTAAATATAATTTATTTATTATATGAAATTTCAATTTTTTCATCAACAACACATAAAGTCCAGTTTATTTGATTTAAATCGTGTTTATACGACCAAAAGCATGCTGAAATCATGTGTCGCACTTAGGTGCTGGCTATTAGGATCTTTGCGAAAATTTAACTTAATTTATTCATTAAATGAATTTTCAATTTTTTCATTAACAATGCATAAAGTTAAATCTATTTTAATGAAATAGTGTTTGAATGACCAAAAGAATGCCGTAAACATGTGTCGCACTTAGGTGCTAGCTGTTAGGATCATTGCGAAAATTCAATGTAATTTATTCATTAAATGAAATTTATTTTTTTTCATTAACAATGAATAAAGTCAAATCTATTTAAATAAAATCGTGTTTATATGACCAAAAGCAAGCCGAAATCATGTGTCGCACTTAGGTGCTAGCTATTAGGATAATTGCGAAAATTAAATTTAATTAAATAAAACAGTTTCTTTGTTAATATCACACTTTATTGTTTAGTGACTCGAGTTTCGATCATAAGCTGATTAAGATCCTTCCGATTACACCAAAATAATTCAACATTCGCGAACCACCTAATTGAGAACCGACATACTTTTGAAGATGATGTACTTGAAATAATCCACTTCGCAGAAAAAGGCCCGAAAATGGACCTACTCGAATCCCTAGAAATCCACAAAGCGAAGCGTAATCCGGACTTCCCCATAATTAACGACCAGGTCGACCTAGTATTCTCCTCCTTATTCCATTCCGCATAAATACGTGTGTTTATTGTAATTTAATTTACTTTAAGTTTGAAAATGATCAGCTTATGATCGAAACTCGAGTCACTAAACAATAAAGTGTGATATTAACAAAGAAACTGTTTTATTTAAAGTTCCAAAATGTATCACGAAGTTAACGCCTCAACCATCAATCAATTAAATTTAATTAATTTATTAAATGAAATTTCAATTTTTTCATCAACAACACATAAAATCGAGTTTGTTTGATTATTATCATGTTTATATAACCAAAAGCATGCCGAAAACATGTGTCGCACTTAGGTGCTAGCCATTGGGATCATTGCGAAAATTAAATTTAATTTATTTATTAAATGAAATATCAATTTTTTCATTAACAATGCATAAAGTTAGATCTATTTTAATGAAATCGTGTTAATACGACCAAAAGCATGCCGAAAACATATGTCGCACTTAGGTGCTGGCTTTTAGGATCATTGCGAAAGTTAAATTAAATTTATTTATTAAATGAAGTGTTAATTTTTTCATTAACAATGCATAAAGTCAAATCTATTTTAGTGAAATAGTGTTTAAATGACCAAAAGCATGCCGAAAACATGTGTCGCACTTAGGTGCTAGCCATTAGGATCATTGCAAAAATTAAATTTAATTTATTAATTAAATGAAATTTCAATTTTTTCATTAACAATGAATGAAGTTAAATCTGTTTTAATGAAATAGTGTTTATATGACCAAAAGAATGCCGAAAACATGTGTCGCACTTAGGTGCTAGCTATTAGGATCTTTGCGAAAATTAAATTAAATTTATTTACTAAATGAAATTTCAATTTTTTCATTAACAATTCATAAAGTCAAATCTATTTTAATGAAATAGTGTTTATATGACCAAAGGAATGCCGAAAACATGTGTCGCACTTAGGTGCTAGCTATTAGGATCTTTGCGAAAATTAAATTTAATTTATTTACTAAATGAAATTTCAATTTTTTCATTACCAAATCATAAAGTCAAATCTCTTTTATTGAAATAGTGTTTATTTGACCAAAAGAATGCCGAAAACATGTGTCGCACTTAGGTGGTAGCTATTAGGATCACTGCGAAAATTTAATTTTATTTATTTGTTAAATGAAATTTCAATTTTTTCATTAACAATTCATAAAGTCAAATCTATTTTAATGAAAGAGTGTTTATATGACCAAAAGCATGCCGAAAAAATGTGTCGCACTTTGATGCAAGCTATTAGGATCATTGCGAAAATTAAATTTAATTTATTTATTAAATGAAATTTCATTTTTTTCATTAACAATGTATTAAGTCAAATCTATTTTAATGAAATTGTGTTTATTTGTCCAAAAGAATGCCGAAAACATGTGTCGCACTTAGGTGCTATCTATTAGGAACATTGCGAAAATTAAATTTAAATTATTTATTAAATGAAATTTAAATTTTTTCATTAGCAATGCATAAAGTCAAATCTATTTTAATAAATTAGTGTTTATATGACCAAAAGAATGCCGTAAACATGTGTCGCACTTAGGTGGTAGCTATTAGGATCATTGCGAAAATTAAATTTAATTTATTTATTAAATGAAATTTCAATTTCTTCATTAAAAATGCATAAAGTCAAATCTATTTTCATGAAATAGTGTTTATATGACCAAAAGCATGCCGAAAACATGTGTCGCACTTAGGTGCTATCCATTAGGATCATTGCAAAAATTAAATTTAATTTATCATTTAAATGAATTTTTAATTTTTTCATTAACAATGCATAAAGTCAAATCTATTTTAATGAAATAGTGTTTATATGATCAAAAGAATCCCGAAAACATGTGTCGCACTTAGGTGCTAGCCATTAGGATCTTTGCGAAAATTAAATTTAATTTATTTATTAAATGAAATTTCAATTTTTTCATTAACAATGAATAAAGTCAAATCTATTTTAATAAAACAGTGTTTATATGACCAGAAGAATGCCGTAAACATGTGTCACACTTAGGTGGTAGCTATTAGGATCATTGCGAAAATTAAATTTAATTTATTTATTAAATGAAATTTCAGTTTTTTCATTAACAATGCATAAAGTCAAATCTATTTTAATTAAATAGTGTTTATTTGACCAAAAGAATGCCGAAAACATGTGTCGCACTTTGGTGCTAGCTATTAGGATCATTGCGAAAATTAAATTTAATTTATTTCTTAAATGAAGATTCAATTTTTTCATTTGCAATGCTAAAGTCAAATCTATTTTAATGAAATAGTGTTTATATGACAAAAAGAATGCCGTAAACATGTGTCGCACTTAGGTGGTAGCTATTAGGATCATTGCGAAAATTAAATTTAATTTATTTATTAATTGAAATTTAAATTTTTTCATTAACAATGAATAAAGTCAAATCTATTTTATTGAAACAGTGTTTATATGACCAAAAGAATGCCGTAAACATGTGTCGCACTTAGGTGGTAGCTATTAGGATCATTGCGAAAATTACATTTAATTTATTTATTAAATGAAATTTCAATTTTTTCATTAACAATGCATAAAGTCAAATCTATTTTAATGAAATAGTGTTTATTTGACCAAAAGCATGCCGAAAACATGTGTCGCACTTAGATGCAAGCTATTAGGATCTTTGCGAAAATTAAATTTAATTTATTTATTAAATGAAATTTCAATTTCTTCATTAACCATGCATAAAGTCAAATCTATTTTAATGAAATAGTGTTTATATGACCAAAAGAATGCCGAAAATATGTGTGGCACTTAGGTGCTAGCCATTAGGATTTTTGCGAAAATTAAATTTAATTTATTTATTAAATGAAATTTCATTTTTTTCATTAACAATGCATAAAGTCAAATCTATTTTAATGAAACAGTGTTTATATGACCCAGAGAATGCCGCAAACATGTGTCGCACTTAGGTGGTAGCTATTAGGATCATTGCAAAAATTTAATTTAATTTATTTATTAAATGAAATTTCAATTTTTTCATTAACAATTCATAAAGTCAAATCTATTTTATTGAAATAGTGTTTATATGACCAAAAGCATGCCGAAAACATGTGTCGCACTTAGGTGCTAGCTATTAGGATCTTTGCGAAAATTAAATTTAATTTATTTATTAAATGAAATTTCAATTTTTTCATTAACAATGCATAAAGTCAAAACTATTTTAATGAAATAGTGTTTATTTGACCAAAAGAATGCCGAAAACATGTGTCGCACTTAGGTGCTAGCTATTAGGATCATTGCGAAAATTAAATTTAATTTATTTCTTAAATGAAATTTCAATTTTTTCATTAGCAATGCTAAAGTCAAATCTATTTTAATGAAATAGTGTTTATATGACCAAAAGAATGCCGTAAACATGTGTCGCACTAAGGTGGTAGCTATTAGGATCATTGCGAAAATTAAATTTAATTTATTTATTAAATGAAATTTCAATTTTTTCATTAACAATGAGTAAAGTCAAATCTATTTTAATAAAACAGTGTTTATATGACAAAAAGCATGCCGAAAACATGTGTCGCACTTAGGTGCTAGCTATTAGGATCTTTGCGAAAATTAAATTTAATTTATTTATTAAATGAAATTTCAGTTTTTTCATTAACAATGCATAAAGTCAAATCTATTTTAATGAAATCGTGTTTATATGACCAAAAGCAAGCCGAAAACTTGTGTCGCACTTAGGTGCTAGCTGTTAGGATCATTGCGAAAATTAAATATAATTTATTTATTATATGAAATTTCAATTTTTTCATCAACAACAGATAAAGTCCAGTTTATTTGATTAAAATCGTGTTTATACGACCAAAAGCATGCCGAAATCATGTGTCGCACTTAGGTGCTGGCTATTAGGATCTTTGCGAAAATTTAATTTAATTTATTCATTAAATGAATTTTCAATTTTTTCATTAACAATGCATAAAGTTAAATCTATTTTAATGAAATAGTGTTTATATGACCAAAAGAATGCCGTAAACATGTGTCGCACTTAGGTGCTATCTGTTAGGATCATTGCGAAAATTAAATGTAATTTATTTATTAAATGAAATTTAATTTTTTTCATTAACAATGAATAAAGTCAAATCTATCTAAATAAAATCGTGTTTATATGACCAAAAGCAAGCCGAAATCATGTGTCGCACTTAGGTGCTAGCCATTGGGATCATTGCGAAAATTAAATTTAATTTATTTATTAAATGAAATATCTATTTTTTCATTAACAATGCATAAAGTTAAATCTATTTTAATGAAATCGTGTTAATACGACCAAAAGCATGCCGAAAACATATGTCGCACTTAGGTGCTGGCTTTTAGGATCATTGCGAAAATTAAATTAAATTTATTTAATAAATGAAGTGTTAATTTTTTCATTAACAATGCATAAAGTCAAATCTATTTTAGTAAAATAGTAATTAAATGACCAAAAGCATGCCGAAAACATGTGTCGCACTTAGGTGCTAGCCATAAGGATCATTGCAAAAATTTAATTTAATTTATTAATTAAATGAAATTTCAATTTTTTCATTAACAATGCATTAAGTTAAATCTGTTTTAATGAAATAGTGTTTATATGACCAAAAGAATGCCGAAAACATGTGTCGCACTTAGGTGCTAGCTATTAGGATCTTTGCGAAAATTAAATTTAATTTATTCACTAAATGAAATTTTAATTTTTTCATTAACAATTCATAAAGTCAAATCTATTTTAATGAAATAGTGTTTAAATGACCAAAAGAATGCCGCAAACATGTGTCGCACTTAGGTGGTAGCTATTAGGATCATTGCGAAAATTTAATTTAATTTATTTATTAAATGAAATTTCATTTTTTTCATTAACAATTTATAAAGTCAAATCTATTTTATTGAAATAGTATTTATTTGACCAAAAGCATGCCGAAAACATGTGTCGCACTAAGGTGCTAGCTATTAGGATCTTTGCGAAAATTAAATTTAATTTATTTATTAAATGAAATTTAAATTTTTTCATTAACAATGAATAAAGTCAAATCTATTTTAATTAAACTGTGTTTATATGACCAAAAGAATGCCGTAAACATGTGTCGCACTTAGGTGGTAGCTATTAGGATCATTGCGAAAATTAAATTTAATTTATTTATTAAATGAAATTTCAGTTTTTTCATTAACAATGCATAAAGTCAAATCTCTTTTAATGAAATAGTGTTTATTTGACCAAAAAAATGCCGAAAACATGTGTCGCACTTAGGTGCTAGCTATTAGGATCAATGCGAAAATTAAATTTAATTTATTTCTTAAATGAAATTTCAATTTTTTCATTAGCAATGCTAAAGTCTAATCTATTTTAATGAAATACTGTTTATAAGACCAAAAGAATGCCGTAAACATGTGTTGCACTTAGGTGGTAACTATTAGGATCGTTGCGAAAATTAAATTTAATTTATTTATTAAATGTAATTTCAATTTTTTCATTAACAATGAGTAATGTCAAATCTATTTTAATGAAACAGTGTTTATATGACCAAAAGCATGCCGAATACATGTGTCGCACTTAGGTGCTAGCTATTAGGATCTTTGCGAAAATTAAATTTAATTTATTTATCAAATGAAATTTCAGTTTTTTCATTAACCATGCATAAAGTCAAATCTATTTTAATGAAATAGTGTTTATTTGACCAAAAGAATGCCGAAAACATGTGTCGCACTTAGGTGGTAGCTATTAGGATCATTGCGAAAATTAAATTTAATTTATTTATTAAATGAAATTTCAATTTTTTCATTAACAATGAGTAAAGTCAAATCTATTTTAATGAAAGAGTGTTTATATGACCAAAAGAATGCCGTAAACATGTGTCGCACTTAGGTGGTAGCTATTAGGATCATTGCGAAAATTAAATTTAATTTATTTATTAATTGAAATTTCAATTTTTTCATTAACAATAAATAAAGTCAAATCTATTTTAATTAAACAGTGTTTATATGACCAAAAGAATGCCGTAAACATGTGTCGCACTTAGGTGCCAGCTGTTAGGATCTTTGCGAAAATTCGATTTTATTTATTTATTAAATGAAATTTCAATTTTTTCATTAACAATGCATAAAGTCAAATCTATTTTAATGAAATCGTGTTTATATGACCAAAAGAATGCCGTAAACATGTGTCGCACTTAGGTGGTGGATCATTGCGAAAATTAAATTTAATTTATTTATTAAATGAAATTTCAATTTTTTCATTAACAATGAGTAAAGTCAAATCTATTTTAATGAAACAGTGTTTATATGACCAAAAGCATGCCGAAAACATGTGTCGCACTTAGGTGCTAGCTATTAGGATCTTTGCGAAAATTAAATTTAATTTATTTATTAAATGAAATTTCAGTTTTTTCATTAACAATGCATAAAGTCAAATCTATTTTAATGAAATCGTGTTTATATGACCAAAAGCAAGCCGAAAACTTGTGTCGCACTTAGGTGCTAGCTGTTAGGATCATTGCGAAAATTAAATATAATTTATTTATTATTTGAAATTTCAATTTTTTCATCAACAACACATAAAGTCCAGTTTATTTGATTAAAATTGTGTTTATACGACCAAAAGCATGCCGAAATCATGTGTCGCACTTAGGTGCTGGCTATTAGGATCTTTGCGAAAATTTAATTTAATTTATTTATTAAATGAATTTTCAATTTTTTCATTAACAATGCATAAAGTTAAATCTATTTTAATGAAATAGTGTTTATATGACCAAAAGAATGCCGTAAACATGTGTCGCACTTAGGTGCTATCTGTTAGGATCATTGCGAAAATTAAATGTAATTTATTTATTAAATGAAATTTAATTTTTTTCATTAACAATGAATAAAGTCAAATCTATTTAAATAAAATCGTGTTGATATGACCAAAAGCAAGCCGAAATCATGTGTCGCACTTAGGTGCTAGCTATTAGGATAATTGCGAAAATTAAATTTAATTAATTTATTAAATGAAATTTCAATTTTTTCATCAACAACACATAAAGCCGCGTTTGTTTTATTAAAATCATGTTTATATAACCAAAAGCATGCCGAAAACATGTGTCGCACTTGGGTGCTAGCCATTGGGATCATTGCGAAAATTAAATTTAATTTATTTATTAAATGAAATATCTATTTTTTCAATAACAATGCATAAAGTTAAATCTATTTTAATGAAATCGTGTTAATACGACCAAAAGCATGCCGAAAACATATGTCGCACTTAGGTGCTGGCTTTTAGGATCATTGCGAAAATTAAATTAAATTTATTTAATAAATGAAGTGTTAATTTTTTCATTAACAATGCATAAAGTCAAATCTATTTTAGTAAAATAGTAATTAAATGACCAAAAGCATGCCGAAAACATGTGTCGCACTTAGGTGCTAGCCATAAGGATCATTGCAAAAATTAAATTTAATTTATTAATTAAATGAAATTTCAATTTTTTCATTAACAATGCATAAAGTTAAATCTGTTTTAATGAAATAGTGTTTATATGACCAAAAGAATGCCGAAAACATGTGTCGCACTTAGGTGCTAGCTATTAGGATCTTTGCGAAAATTAAATTTAATTTATTTACAAAATGAAATTTTAATTTTTTCATTAACAATTCATAAAGTCAAATCTATTTTAATGAAATAGTGTTTAAATGACCAAAAGAATGCCGCAAACATGTGTCGCACTTAGGTGGTAGCTATTAGGATCATTGCGAAAATTTAATTTAATTTATTTATTAAATGAAATTTCATTTTTTTCATTAACAATTCATAAAGTCAAATCTATTTTATTGAAATAGTATTTATATGACCAAAAGCATGCCGAAAACATGTGTCGCACTAAGGTGCTAGCTATTAGGATCTTTGCGAAAATTAAATTAAATTTATTTATTAAATGAAATTTCAATTTTTTCATTAACAATGAGTAAAGTCAAATCTATTTTAATTAAACAGTGTTTATATGACCAAAAGAATGCCGTAAACATGTGTCGCACTTAGGTGGTAGCTATTAGGATCATTGCGAAAATTAAATTTAATTTATTTATTAAATGAAATTTCAGTTTTTTCATTAACAATGCATAAAGTCAAATCTCTTTTAATGAAATAGTGTTTATTTGACCAAAAAAATGCCGAAAACATGTGTCGCACTTAGGTGCTAGCTATTAGGATCATTGCGAAAATTAAATTTAATTTATTTCTTTAATGAAATTTCAATTTTTTCATTAGCAATGCTAAAGTCTAATCTATTTTAATGAAATAGTGTTTATAAGACCAAAAGAATGCCGTAAACATGTGTCGCACTTAGGTGGTAGCTATTAGGATCGTTGCGAAAATTAAATTTAATTTATTTATTTAATGTAATTTCAATTTTTTCATTAACAATGAGTAATGTCAAATCTATTTTAATGAAACAGTGTTTATATGACCAAAAGCATGCCGAATACATGTGTCGCACTTAGGTGCTAGCTATTAGGATCTTTGCGAAAATTAAATTTAATTTATTTATCAAATGAAATTTCAGTTTTTTCATTAACAATGCATAAAGTCAAATCTATTTTAATGAAATAGTGTTTATTTGACCAAAAGAATACCGAAAACATGTGTCGCACTTAGGTGGTAGCTATTAGGATCATTGCGAAAATTAAATTTAATTTATTTATTAAATGAAATTTCAATTTTTTCATTAACAATGAGTAAAGTCAAATCTATTTTAATGAAACAGTGTTTATATGACCAAAAGAATGCCGTAAACATGTGTCGCACTTAGGTGGTAGCTATTAGGATCATTGCGAAAATTAAATTTAATTTATTTATTAAATGAAATTTCAATTTTTTCATTAACAATGAGTAAAGTCAAATCTATTTTAATGAAATAGTGTTTATAAGACCAAAAGAATGCCGTAAACATGTGTCGCACTTAGGTGGTAGCTATTAGGATCGTTGCGAAAATTAAATTTAATTTATTTATCAAATGAAATTTCAGTTTTTTCATTAACAATGCATAAAGTCAAATCTATTTTAATGAAATAGTGTTTATTTGACCAAAAGAATGCCGTAAACATGTGTCGCACTTAGGTGGTAGCTATTAGGATCATTGCGAAAATTAAATTTAATTTATTTATTAAATGAAATTTCAATTTTTTCATTAACAATGAGTAAAGTCAAATCTATTTTAATGAAACAGTGTTTATATGACCAAAAGAATGCCGTAAACATGTGTCGCACTTAGGTGCTAGCTATTAGGATCATTGCGAAAATTAAATTTAATTTATTTCTTTAATGAAATTTCAATTTTTTCATTAACAATGAGTAAAGTCAAATCTATTTTAATGAAACAGTGTTTATATGACCAAAAGAATGCCGAAAACATGTGTCGCACTTAGGTGGTAGCTATTAGGATCTTTGCGAAAATTAAATTTAATTTATTTATTAAATGAAATTTCAATTTTTTCATTAACAATGAGTAAAGTCAAATCTATTTTAATTAAACAGTGTTTATATGACCAAAAGAATGCCGTAAACATGTGTCGCACTTAGGTGCCAGCTGTTAGGATCTTTGCGAAAATTCGATTTTATTTATTTATTAAATGAAATTTCAATTTTTTCATTAACAATGCATAAAGTCAAATCTATTTTAATGAAATCGTGTTTATATGACCAAAAGAATGCCGTAAACATGTGTCGCTTTTAGGTGGTAGCTATTAGGATCATTGCGAAAATGACATTTAATTTATTTATTAAATGAAATTTCAATTTTTTCATTAACAATGCATAAAGTCAAATCTATTTTAATGAAATAGTGTTTATTTGACCAAAAGCATTCCGAAAACATGTGTCGCACTTAGATGCAAGCTATTAGGATCTTTGCGAAAATTAAATTTAAATTATTTATTAAATGAAATTTAAATTTTTTCATTAGCAATGCATAAAGTCAAATCAATTTTAATGAAATAGTGTTTATATGACCAAAAGAATGCCGTAAACATGTGTCGCACTTAGGTGGTAGCTATTAGGATCATTGCGAAAATTAAATTTAATTTATTTATTAAATGAAATTTGAATTTTTTCATTAACAATGAATAAAGTCAAATCTATTTTAATGAAACAGTGTTTATATGACCAAAAGAATGCCGTAAACATGTGTCGCACTTAGGTGGTAGCTATTAGGATCATTGCGAAAATTACATTTAATTTATTTATTAAATGAAATTTCAATTTTTTCGTTAACAATGCATAAAGTCAAATCTATTTTAATGAAATAGTGTTTATTTGACCAAAAGCATTCCGAAAACATGTGTCGCACTTAGATGCAAGCTATTAGGATCTTTGCGAAAATTAAATTTAATTTATTTATTAAATGAAATTTCAATTTCTTCATTAACAATGCATAAAGTCAAATCAATTTTAATGAAATAGTGTTTATATGACCAAAAGAATGCCGCAAACATGTGTCGCTCTTAGGTGGTAGCTATTAGGATCATTGCGAAAATTAAATTTTATTTATTTATTAAATAAAATTTCAATTTTTTCATTAACAATGCATAAAGTCAAATCTATTTTCATGAAATAGTGTTTATATGACCAAAAGCATGCCGAAAACATGTGTCGCACTTAGGTGCTATCCAATAGGATCATTGCAAAAATTAAATTTAAATTATCAATTAAATGAATTTTTAATTTTTTCGTTAACAATGCATAAAGTCAAATCTATTTTAATGAAATAGTGTTTATATGACCAAAAGAATCCCGAAAACATGTGTCGCACTTGGGTGCTAGCCATTAGGATCTTTGCGAAAATTAAATTTAATTTATTTATTAAATGAAATTTCAATTTTTTCATTAACAATGAATAAAGTCAAATCTGTTTTAATAAAACAGTGTTTATATGACCAAAAGAATGCCGTAAACATGTGTCGCACTTAGGTGGTAGCTATTAGGATCATTGCGAAAATTAAATTTAATTTATTTCTTAAATGAAGATTGAATTTTTTCATTAGCAATGCTAAAGTCAAATCTATTTTAATGAAATAGTGTTTATATGACAAAAAGAATGCCGTAAACATGTGTCGCACTTAGGTGGTAGCTATTAGGATCATTGCGAAAATTAAATTTAATTTATTTATTAAATGAAATTTAAATTTTTTCATTAACAATGAATAAAGTCAAATCTATTTTATTGAAACAGTGTTTATATGACCAAAAGAATGCCGTAAACATGTGTCGCACTTAGGTGGTAGCTATTAGGATCATTGCGAAAATTACATTTAATTTATTAATTAAATGAAATTTAAATTTTTTCATTAACAATGCATAAAGTTAAATCTATTTTAATGAAATAGTGTTTATTTGACCAAAAGCATGCCGAAAACATGTGTCGCACTTAGATGCAAGCTATTAGGATCTTTGCGAAAATTAAATTTAATTTATTTATTAAATGAAATTTCAATTTCTTCATTAACAATGCATAAAGTCAAATCTATTTTAATGAAATAGTGTTTATATGACCAAAAGAATGCCGAAAACATGTGTGGCACTTAGGTGGTAGCTATTAGGATCATTGCGAAAATTAAATTTAATTTATTTATTAAATGAAATTTCAGTTTTTTCATTAACAATGCATAAAGTCAAAACTATTTTAATAAAATAGTGTTTATTTGACCAAAAGAATGCCGAAAACATGTGTCGCACTTAGGTGCTAGCTATTAGGATCATTGCGAAAATTAAATTTAATTTATTTCTTAAATGAAATTTCAATTTTTTCATTAGCAATGCTAAAGTCAAATCTATTTTAATGAAATAGTGTTTATATGACCAAAAGAATGCCGTAAACATGTGTCGCACTTAGGTGATAGCTATTAGGATCATTGCGAAAATTAAATTTAATTTATTTATTAAATGAAATTTCAATTTTTTCATTAACAATGAGTAAAGTCAAATCTATTTTAATGAAACAGTGTTTATATGACCAAAAGCATGCCGAAAACATGTTGTCGCACTTAGGTGCTAGCTATTAGGATCTTTGCGAAAATTAAATTTAATTCATTTATTAAATGAAATTTCAGTTTATTCATTAACAATGCATAAAGTCAAATCTATTTTAATGAAATCGTGTTTATGTGACCAAAAGCAAGCCGAAAACATGTGTCGCACTTAGGTGCTAGCTGTTAGGATCATTGCGAAAATTAAATATAATTTATTTATTATATGAAATTTCAATTTTTTCATCAACAACACATAAAGTCCAGTTTATTTGATTTAAATCGTGTTTATACGACCAAAGGCATGCTGAAATCATGTGTCGCACTTAGGTGCTGGCTATTAGGATCTTTGCGAAAATTTAATTTAATTTATTCATTAAATGAATTTTCAATTTTTTCATTAACAATGCATAAAGTTAAATCTATTTTAATGAAATAGTGTTTATATGACCAAAAGAATGCCGTAAACATGTGTCGCACTTAGGTGCTAGCTGTTAGGATCATTGCGAAAATTAAATGTAATTTATTTATTAAATGAAATATCTATTTTTTCATTAACAATGCATAAAGTTAAATCTATTTTAATGAAATCGTGTTAATACGACCAAAAGCATGCCGAAAACATATGTCGCACTTAGGTGCTGGCTTTTAGGATCATTGCGAAAATTAAATTAAATTTATTTAATAAATGAAGTGTTAATTTTTTCATTAACAATGCATAAAGTCAAATCTATTTTAGTAAAATAGTAATTAAATGACCAAAAGCATGCCGAAAACATGTGTCACACTGAGGTGCTAGCCATTAGGATCATTGCAAAAATTAAATTTAATTTATTAATTAAATGAAATTTCAATTTTTTCATTAACAACGCATAAAGTTAAATCTGTTTTAATGAAATAGTGTTTATATGACCAAAAGAATGCCGAAAACATGTGTCGCACTTAGGTGCTAGCTATTAGGATCTTTGCGAAAATTAAATTTAATTTATTTACTAAATGAAATTTTAATTTTTTCATTAACAATTCAGAAAGTCAAATCTATTTTAATGAAATAGTGTTTAAATGACCAAAAGAATGCCGCAAACATGTGTCGCACTTAGGTGGTAGCTATTAGGATCATTGCGAAAATTTAATTTAATTTATTTATTAAATGAAATTTCAATTTTTTCATTAACAATTCATAAAGTCAAATCTATTTTATTGAAATAGTATTTATATGACCAAAAGCATGCCGAAAACATGTGTCGCACTTAGGTGCTAGCTATTAGGATCTTTGCGAAAATTAAATTTGATTTATTTATTAAATGAAATTTCAATTTTTTCATTAACAATGAATAAAGTCAAATCTATTTTAATTAAACAGTGTTTATATGACCAAAAGAATGCCGTAAACATGTGTCGCACTTAGGTGGTAGCTATTAGGATCATTGCGAAAATTAAATTTAATTTATTTATTAAATGAAATTTCAGTTTATTCATTAACAATGCATAAAGTCAAATCTCTTTTAATGAAATAGTGTTTATTTGACCAAAAAAATGCCGAAAACATGTGTCGCACTTAGGTGCTAGCTATTAGGAACATTGCGAAAATTAAATTTAATTTATTTCTTAAATGAAATTTCAATTTTTTCATTAGCAATGCTAAAGTCAAATCTATTTTAATGAAATAGTGTTTATATGACCAAAAGAATGCCGTAAACATGTGTCGCACTTAGGTGGTAGCTATTAGGATCATTGCGAAAATTAAATTTAATTTATTTATTAAATGAAATTTCAATTTTTTCATTAACAATGAGTAAAGTCAAATCTATTTTAATGAAACAGTGTTTATATGACCCAAAGCATGCCGAATACATGTGTCGCACTTAGGTGCTAGCTATTAGGATCTTTGCGAAAATTAAATTTAATTTAGTTATCAAATGAAATTTCAGTTTTTTCATTAACAATGCATAAAGTCAAATCTATTTTAATGAAATAGTGTTTATTTGACCAAAAGAATGCCGAAAACATGTGTCGCACTTAGGTGGTAGCTATTAGGATCATTGCGAAAATTAAATTTAATTTATTTATTAAATGAAATTTCAATTTTTTCATTAACAATGAGTAAAGTCAAATCTATTTTAATGAAACAGTGTTTATATGACCAAAAGAATGCCGTAAACATGTGTCGCACTTAGGTGGTAGCTATTAGGATCATTGCGAAAATTAAATTTAATTTATTTATAAAATGAAATTTCAATTTTTTCATTAACAATGAATAAAGTCAAATCTATTTTAATGAAACAGTGTTTATATGACCAAAAGAATGCCGTAAACATGTGTCGCACTTAGGTGGTAGCTATTAGGATCATTGCGAAAATTACATTTAATTTATTTATTAAATGAAATTTCAATTTTTTCATTAACAATGCATAAAGTCAAATCTATTTTAATGAAATAGTGTTTATTTGACCAAAAGCATTCCGAAAACATGTGTCGCACTTAGATGCAAGCTATTAGGATCTTTGCGAAAATTAAATTTAATTTATTTATTAAATGAAATTTCAATTTTTTCATCAACAACACATAAAGTCCAGTTTATTTAATTAAAATCGTGTTTATACGACCAAAAGCATGCCGAAATCATGTGTCGCACTTAGGTGCTAGCTATTAGGATAATTGCGAAAATTAAATTTAATGAATTCATTAAATGAAATTTAAATTTTTTCATCAACAACACATAAAGTCGAGTTTGTTTGATTAAAATCATGTTTATATAACCAAAAGCATGCCGAAAACATGTGTCGCACTTAGGTGCTAGCCATTGGGATCATTGCGAAAATTAAATTTAATTTATTTATTAAATGAAATATCTATTTTTTCATTAACAATGCATAAAGTTAAATCTATTTTAATGAAATCGTGTTAATACGACCAAAAGCATGCCGAAAACATATGTCGCACTTAGGTGCTGGCTTTTAGGATCATTGCGAAAATTAAATTAAATTTATTTATTAAATGAAGTGTTAATTTTTTCATTAACAATGCATAAAGTCAAATCTATTTTAGTAAAATAGTGTTTAAATGACCAAAAGCATGCCGAAAACATGTGTCGCACTTAGGTGCTAGCCATTAGGATCATTGCAAAAATTAAATTAAATTTATTAATTAAATGAAATTTCAATTTTTTCATTAACAATAAATAAAGTCAAATCTATTTTAATGAAATAGTGTTTATTTGTCCAAAAGAATGCCGAAAACATGTGTCGCACTTAGGTGCTAGCTATTAGGAACATTGCGAAAATTAAATTTAAATTATTTATTAAATGAAATTTAATTTTTTTCATTAGCAATGCATAAAGTCAAATCTATTTTAATTAAATAGTGTGTACATGACCAAAAGAATGCCGTAAACATGTGTCGCACTTAGGTGGTAGCTATTAGGATCATTGCGAAAATTAAATTTAATTTATTTATTAAATGAAATTTCAATTTTTTCATTAACAATAAATAAAGTCAAATCTATTTTAATGAAACAGTGTTTATATGACCAAAAGAATGCCGTAAACATGTGTCGCACTTAGGTGGTAGCTAGTAGGATCATTGCGAAAATTACATTTAATTTATTTATTAAATGAAATTTAAATTTTTTCATTAACAATGCATAAAGTCAAATCTATTTTAATGAAATAGTGTTTATTTGACCAAAAGCATGCCGAAAACATGTGTCGCACTTAGATGCAAGCTATTAGGATCTTTGCGAAAATTAAATTTAATTTAAAAAACGAAATATAGCCTGAATATATAAATATTCAACCTGTTCGTAACTCTGCAACCAAAATTAATTCTTACTAAGACTATAAACAAATAACTTATTGAAACAACTACTTCCCTGGCTGATGCCACGCCGGATATTGAATGATACAAAAGAAATTTGCATGTTATTACTAGTACTACTAGTGAAATAACATTGGTTTAAGATCCCTTATTTCTACCCACAGGACTAACTTGAAAAATGAAACTAAAATGAATTTGAAAACTTTAAATTATAAAACTGAACCCAAAACTATGTAAAAGAGTTACGAACAGGTTGAATATTTATATATTCAGGCTATATTTCGTTTTTTGAATTTATTTAATACTCTCTGCAATAAGTAAGGTTGTTTCTATTTTAAATTTAATTTATTTATTAAATGAAATTTCAATTTCTTCATTAACAATGCATAAAGTCAAATCTTTTTTAATGAAATAGTGTTTATATGACCAAAAGAATGCCGCAAACATGTGTCGCTCTTAGGTGGTAGCTATTAGGATCATTGCGAAAATTAAATTTTATTTATTTATTAAATGAAATTTCAATTTTTTCATTAATAATGCATAAAGTCAAATCTATTTTTATGAAACAGTATTTATATGACCAAAAGAATGCCGCAAACATGTGTCGCACTTAGGTGGTAGCTGTTAGGATCATTGCGAAAATTTAATTTAATTTATTTATTAAATGAAATTTCAATTTTTTCATTAACAATTCATAAGGTCAAATCTATTTTATTGAAATAGTGTTTATATGACCAAAAGCATGCCGAGAACATGTGTCGCACTTAGGTGCTAGCTATTAGGATCTTTGCGAAAATTAAATTTAATTTATTTATTAAATGAAATTTCAATTTTTTCATTAACAATGAATAAAGTCAAATCTATTTTAATGAAACAGTGTTTATATGACCAAAAGAATGCCGTAAACATGTGTCGCACTTAGGTGGTAGCCATTAGGATCATTGCGAAAATTAAATTTAATTTATTTATTAAATGAAATTTCAGTTTTTTCATTAACAATGCATAAAGTCAAATCTATTTTAATGAAATAGTGTTTATTTGACCAAAAGAATGCCGAAAACATGTGTCGCACTTAGGTGCTAGCTATTCGGATCATTGCGAAAATTAAATTTAATTTATTTATTAAATGAAATTTCAATTTTTTCATTAGCAATGCTAAAGTCAAATCTATTTTAATGAAATAGTGTTTATATGACCAAAAGAATGCCGTAAACATGTGTCGCACCTAGGTGGTAGCTATTAGGATCATTGCGAAAATTAAATTTAATTTATTTATTAAATGAAATTTCAATTTTTTCATTAACAATGAGTAATGTCAAATCTATTTTAATGAAACAGTGTTTAAATGACCATAAGAATGCCGGAAACATGTGTCGCACTTAGGTGGTAGCTATTAGGATCATCGCAAAAATTAAATTTAATTTATTTATTAATTGAAATTTCAATTTTTTCATTAACAATGAATAAAGTCAAATCTATTTTAATGAAACAGTGTTTATATGACCAAAAGAATGCCGTAAACATGTGTCGCACTAAGGTGCCAGCTATTAGGATCTTTGCGAAAATTAGATTTTATTTATTAATTTCAATTTTTTCATCAACAACACATAAAGGCCAGTTTATTTGATTAAAATCGTGTTTATACGACCATAAGCATGCCGAAAACATGTGTCGCACTTAGGTGCTGGCTATCAGGATCATTGCGAAAATTAAATTTAATTTATTAATTAAATGAAATTTCATTTTTTTCATTAACAATGCTTAAAGTCAAACCTATTTTAATAAAATATTGTTTATATGACCGAAAGCATGACGAAAACATGTGTCGCACTTAGGTGCTAGCTATCAGGATCATTGCGAAAATTAAATTTAATTTATTTATTAAATGAAATTTCAATTTTTTCATCAACAATGCATAAAGTCGAATTTATTTGAATAAAATCGTCTTTATACGACCATAAGCATGCCGAAAACATGTGTCGTACTTAGGTGCTAGCTATTAGGATCATTGCGAAAATTAAATTTAATTTATTTATTAAATGAAATTTCAATTTTTTCATTAACAATGCATAAAGTCAAATCTATTTTAATAAAATAGTGTTTATATGACCAAAAGCATGCCGAAAACATGTGTCGCACTTAGGTGCTAGCTGTTAGGATCATTGCGAAAATTAAATTTAATTAATTTATAAAATGTTTATATAAGTGTTTATATGACCAAAAGCATGCCGAAAACATGTGACGCACTTAGATGCTAGCTATTAGGATCATTGCGAAAATTAAATTTAATTTATTTATAATATGAAATTTCAATTTTTTCATTAACAATGCATAAATTCAAATCTATTTTAATGAAATAGTGTTTGTATGAGAAAAAAAAATGCAGTAAACATGTGTCGCACTTAGGAGCTAGCTTTTAGGATCATTGCGAAAATTAAATTTAATTTATTTATTAAATGAAATTTCAATTTTTTCATCGACAACACATTAAGTCGAGTTTGTTTGATTAAAATCGTGTTTATACGACCAAAAGCATGCCGAAATCATGTGTCGCACTTAGGTGCTAGCTATTAGGATTATTGCAAAAATTAAATTAAATTTATTTATTAAATGAAATTTCAATTTTTTCATTAACAATGAGTAAAGTCAAATCTATTTTAATGAAACAGTGTTTATATGACCAAAAGCATGCCGAAAACATGTGTCGCACTTAGGTGCTAGCTATTAGGATCTTTGCGAAAATTAAATTTAATTTATTTATTAAATGAAATTTCAGTTTTTTCATTAACAATGCATAAAGTCAAATCTATTTTAATGACATAGTGTTTATTTGACCAAAAGAATGCCGAAAACATATGTCGCACTTAGGTGCTAGCTATTAGGATCATTGCAAAAATTAAATTTAATTTATTTAATAAATTAAATTTCAATTTTTTCATTACCAATGAGTGAAGTCAAATCTATTTTAATGAAACAGTCTTTAAATGACCAAAAGAATGCCGTAAACATGTATCGCACTTAGGTGGTAGCCATTAGGATCATTGCGAAAATTAAATTTAATTTATATATTAATTGAAATTTCAATTTTTTCATTAACAATGAATAAAGTCAAATCTATTTTAATGAAACAGTGTTTATATGACCAAAAGAATGCTGTAAACATGTGTCGCACTTAGGTGCCAGCTATTAGGATCTTTGCGAAAATTAGATTTTATTTATTAATTAAATGAAATTTCAATTTTTTCATTAACAATGCATAAAGTCAAATCTATTTTAATGAAATCGTGTTTATATGACCAAAAGCAAGCCGAAAACATATGTCGCACTTAGGTGCTAGCTGTTAGGATCATTGCGAAAATTAAATATAATTTATTTATTATATGAAATTTCAATTTTTTCATCAACAACACATAAAGGCCAGTTTATTTGATTAAAATCGTGTTTATACGACCAAAAGCATGCCGAAATCATGTGTCGCACTTAGGTGCTGGCTTTTAGGATCATTGCGAAAATTAAATTAAATTTATTTATTAAATGAAGTGTTAATTTTTTCATTAACAATGCATAAAGTCCAATCTATTTTAGTGAAATAGTGTTTAAATGACCAAAATCATGCCGAAAACATGTGTCGCACTTAGGTGCTAGCCATTAGGATCATTGCAAAAATTAAATTCAATTTATTAATTAAAAGAAATTTCAATTTTTTCATTAACAAAGCATAAAGTCAAATCTATTTTAATGAAATATTGTTTATATGACCAATATCATGCCGAAAACATGTGTGGCACTTAGGTGCTAGCATTTAGGATCATTGCGAAAATTAAATTTAATTTATTTATTAAATGAAATTTCCATTTTTTCATTAACAATGCATAAAGTCAATTTTTTTTAATGAAATATTGTTTATATGACCAAAAGCATGCTGAAAACATGTGTGGCACTTAGGTGCTAGCTATTAGGATCATTGCGAAAATTAAATTTAATTTATTTATTAAATGAAATTTTAATTTTTTCAGTAACAATGGATAAAGTCAAATCCCTTTTAATGAAATATTGTTTACATAACCAAAAGCATGCCGAAAACATGAGTCGCACTTAGATGCTAGCCCTTAGGATCATTGGGAAAATTAAATTAAATTTATTTATTAAATGAAATTTCAATTTTTTCATTAACAATGCTTAAAGTCAAACCTATTTTAATAAAATATTGTTATTATGACCGAAAGCATGACGAAAACATGTGTCGCACTTAGGTGCTAGCTATCAGGATCATTGCGAAAATTGAATTTAATTTATTTATTAAATGAAATTTCAATTTTTTCATTAACAATGCATAAAGTCGAATTTATTTGAATAAAATCGTCCTTATACCACCATAAGCATGCCGAAAACATGTGTCGCACTTAGGTGCTAGCTGTTAGGATCATTGCGAAAATTAAATTTAATTTATTTATTAAATGAAATTTCAATTTTTTCATTAACAATGCATAAAGTCAAATCTATTTTAATTAAATAGTGTTTATATGACCAAAAGCATGCTGAAAACATGTTTCGCACTTAGGTGCTGTCTATTAGGATCATTGCGAAAATTAAATTTAATTTATTTATTAAATGAAATTTCTATTTTTTCATTAACAATGCATTAAGTCAAATCTGTTTTAATGAAATCGTGTTTATGCGACCAAGAGCATCCTGAAAACATGTGTCGCACTTAGGTGCTAACCATAAGGATCATTGCGAAAAATAAATTTAATTAATTTATTAAATGAAATTTCATTTTTTTCATTAACAAAGCATAAAGTCAAATCTATTTTAATGAAATAGTGTTTATATGACCAATAGCATGTCGAAAACATGTGTCGCACTTAGATGCTAGCTATTAGGATCATCGCGAAAATTAAATTTAATTTATTTATTATATGAAATTTCAATTTTTTCATTAACAATGCATAAATTCAAATCTATTTTAATGAAATAGTGTTTGTATGACCAAAAGAATGCAGTAAACATGTGTCGCACTTAGGAGCTAGCTTTTAGGATCATTGCGAAAATTAAATTTAATTTATTTATTAAATGAAATTTCAATTTTTTCATCAACAACACATTAAGTCGAGTTTGTTTGATTAAAATCGTATTTATACGACCAAAAGCATGCCGAAATCATGTGTCGCACTTAGGTGCTAGCTATTAGGATTATTGCAAAAATTAAATTAAATTTATTTATTAAATGAAATTTCAATTTTTTCATCAAAAACACATAAAGTCGAATCCATCTTCATGAAATAGTGTTTATATGACCAAAAGAATGCCGTAAACATGTGTCGCACTTATGTGCTAGCTATTAGGATCATTGCGAAAATTTAATTTAAATTATTTATTAAATGAAATTTCAATTTTTTCATTAACAATGCATAAAGTTAAATCTATTTTAATGAAATAGTGTTTATTTGACCAAATGCATGCCGAAAACAAGTGTCGCACTTAGGTGCTGGCTATTAGGATCTTTGCGAAAATTAAATTTAATTCATTTATTAAATGAAATTTCTATTTTTTCATTAACAATGCATAAAGTCGAATTTATTTGATTAAAATCGTATTTATACGACCTAAAGCATGCCGAAAACATTTGTCGCACTTAGGTACTAGCCATAAGGATCATTGCGAAAATAAAATTAAATTTATTTATTAAATGAAATTTCTATTTTTTCATTAACGTTGCATATAGTCAA
The DNA here is from genome assembly GCA_910593695.2 of Ocypus olens. Lineage (NCBI taxonomy): Eukaryota > Metazoa > Arthropoda > Insecta > Coleoptera > Staphylinidae > Ocypus > Ocypus olens. The sequence continues at coordinate 36,790,447 of OU343060.1, forward strand.
ATATATTTTAATAAAATAGTGTTTATATGACCAAAGGCATGCCGAAAACATGTGTCGCACTTAGGTGCTAGCTATTAGGATCTTTGCGAAAATTAAATTAAATTTATTTATTAAATGAAATTTCAATTTTTTCATTAGCAATGCTAAAGTTAAATCTATTTTAATGAAATAGTGTTTATATGACCAAAAGAATGCCGTAAACATGTGTCGCACTTAGGTGGTAGCTATTAGGATCATTGCGAAAATTAAATTTAATTTATTTATTAAATGAAATTTCAATTTTTTCATTAGCAATGCTAAAGTTAAATCTATTTTAATGAAATAGTGTTTATATGACCAAAAGAATGCCGTAAACATGTGTCGCACTTAGGTGGTAGCTATTAGGATCATTGCAAAAATTAAATTTAATTTATTTAGTAAATGAAATTTCAATTTTTTGAATAACAATGCATAAAGTCAAATCTATTTTAGTGATATAGTGTTTATATGACCAAAAGCATGCTGAAAACATGTGTCGCACTTAGATGCAAGCTATTAGGATCTTTGCGAAAACTAATTTAATTTATTTATTAAATGAAATTTCAATTTCTTCATTAACAATGCATAAAGTCAAATCTATTTTAATGAAATAGTGTTTATATAACCAAAAGAATGCCGCAAACATGTGTCGCTTTTAGGTGGTAGCTATTAGGATAATTGCGAAAATTAAATATTATTTATTTATTAAATGAAATTTCAATTTTTTCATTAACAATGCATAAAGTCAAATCTATTTTCATGAAATAGTGTTTATATGACCAGAAGCATGCCGAAAACATGTGTCGCACTTAGGTGCTATCTATTAGGATCATTGCAAAAATTAAATTTAATTTATCAATTAAATGAATTTTTAATTTTTTCATTAACAATGCATAAAGTCAAATCTATTTTAATGAAATAGTGTTTATATGACCAAAAGAAAGCCGTAAACATGTGTCGCATTTAGGTGCTAGCTATTAGGATCATTGCGAAAATTAAATTAAATTTATTTATTAAATGAAATTTCAATTTTTTCATTAACAATGCATAAAGTCAAATCTATTTTAATGAAATGGTGTTTATATGACCAAAAGAATGCCGTAAACATGTGTCGCACTTAGGTGCTAGCTATTAGGATCATTGCGAAAATTAAATTTAATTTATTTTTTAAATGAAATTTCAATTTTTTCAATAACAATGCATAAAGTCAAATCTATTTTAATGAAAAAGTGTTTATATGACCAAAAGCATGCCGAATACATGTGTCGGACTTAGGTGCCAGTTTTTAGGATCTTTGCGAATATTAGATTTTATTTATTTATTAAATGAAATTTCAGTTTTTTCATTAACAATGCATAAAGTTTAATCTATTTTAATAAAATCGTGTTTATATGACCAAAAGCAAGCCGTAAACATGTGTCGCACTTAGTTGCTAGCTGTTAGGATCATTGCGAAAATTAAATATAATTTATTTATTATATGAAATTTCAATTTTTTCATCAACAACACATAAAGTCCAGTTTATTTGATTAAAATCGTGTTTATACGACCAAAAGCATGCCGAAATCATGTGTCGCACTTAGGTGCTGGCTATTAGGATCTTTGCGAAAATTAAATTAAATTTATTTATTAAATGAAATTTCAATTTTTTCATTAACAATGCATAAAGTCAAATCTGTTTTAATGAAATAGTGTTTATATGACCAAAAGAATGCCGTAAACATGTGTCGCACTTAGGTGCTAGCTGTTAGGATCATTGCGAAAATTTAATTTAAATTATTTATTAAATGAAATTTCAATTTTTTCATTAACAATGCATAAAGTTAAATCTATTTTAATGAAATAGTGTTTATTTGACCAAATGCATGCCGAAAACATGTGTCGCACTTAGGTGCTGGCTATTAGGATCTTTGCGAAAATTAAATTTAATTCATTTATTAAATGAAATATCTATTTTTTCATTAACAATGCATAAAGTCGAATTTATTTGATTAAAATCGTATTTATACGACCAAAAGCATGCCGAAAACATTTGTCGCACTTAGGTACTAGCCATAAGGATCATTGCGAAAATTAAATTAAATTTATTTATTAAATGAAATTTCTATTTTTTCATTAACGTTGCATATAGTCAAATATATTTTAATAAAATAGTGTTTATATGACCAAAGGCATGCCGAAAACATGTGTCGCACTTAGGTGCTAGCTATTAGGATCTTTGCGAAAATTAAATTAAATTTATTTATTAAATGAAATTTCAATTTTTTCATTAGCAATGCTAAAGTTAAATCTATTTTAATGAAATAGTGTTTATATGACCAAAAGAATGCCGTAAACATGTGTCGCACTTAGGTGGTAGCTATTAGGATCATTGCGAAAATTAAATTTAATTTATTTATTAAATGAAATTTCAATTTTTTCATTAACAATGAGTAAAGTCAAATCTATTTTAATGAAACAGTGTATATGACCAAAAGAATGCCGTAAACATGCGTCGCACTTAGGTGGTAGCTATTAGGATCATTGCAAAAATTAAATTTAATTTATTTAGTAAATGAAATTTCAATTTTTTTAATAACAATGCATAAAGTCAAATCTATTTTAGTGATATAGTGTTTATATGACCAAAAGCATGCCGAAAACATGTGTCGCACTTAGATGCAAGCTATTAGGATCTTTGCGAAAACTAATTTAATTTATTTATTAAATGAAATTTCAATTTCTTCATTAACAATGCATAAAGTCAAATCTATTTAAATGAAATAGTGTTTATATAACCAAAAGAATGCCGCAAACATGTGTCGCTCTTAGGTGGTAGCTATTAGGATAATTGCGAAAATTAAATATTATTTATCTATTAAATGAAATTTCAATTTTTTCATTAACAATGCATAAAGTCAAATCTATTTTCATGAAATAGTGTTTATATGACCAGAAGCATGCCGAAAACATGTGTCGCACTTAGGTGCTATCTATTAGGATCATTGCAAAAATTAAATTTAATTTATCAATTAAATGAATTTTTAATTTTTTCATTAACAATGCATAAAGTCAAATCTATTTTAATGAAATAGTGTTTATATGACCAAAAGAAAGCCGTAAACATGTGTCGCATTTAGGTGCTAGCTATTAGGATCATTGCGAAAATTAAATTTAATTTATTTATTAAATGAAATTTCAATTTTTTCATTAACAATGCATAAAGTCAAATCTATTTTAATGAAATGGTGTTTATATGACCAAAAGAATGCCGTAAACATGTGTCGCACTTGGGTGCTAGCTTTTAGGATCATTGCGAAAATTAAATTTAATTTATTTTTTAAATGAAATTTCAATTTTTTCAATAACAATGCATAAAGTCAAATCTATTTTAATGAAAAAGTGTTTATATGACCAAAAGCATGCCGAATACATGTGTCGGACTTAGGTGCCAGTTATTAGGATCTTTGCGAATATTAGATTTTATTTATTTATTAAATGAAATTTCAGTTTTTTCATTAACAATGCATAAAGTTTAATCTATTTTAATAAAATCGTGTTTATATGACCAAAAGCAAGCCGTAAACATGTGTCGCACTTAGTTGCTAGCTGTTAGGATCATTGCGAAAATTAAATATAATTTATTTATTACATGAAATTTCAATTTTTTCATCAACAACACATAAAGTCCAGTTTATTTGATTAAAATCGTGTTTATACGACCAAAAGCATGCCGAAATCAAGTGTCGCACTTAGGTGCTGGCTATTAGGATCTTTGCGAAAATTAAATTTAATTTATTTTTTAAATGAAATTTCAATTTTTTCATTAACAATGCATAAAGTCAAATCTATTTTCATGAAATAGTGTTTATATGACCAGAAGCATGCCGAAAACATGTGTCGCACTTAGGTGCTATCTATTAGGATCATTGCAAAAATTAAATTTAATTTATCAATTAAATGAATTTTTAATTTTTTCATTTACAATGCATAAAGTCAAATCTATTTTAAAGAAATAGTGTTTATATGACTAAAAGAATGCCGTAAACATGTGTCGCACTTAGGTGCTAGCTATTGGGATCATTGCGAAAATTAAATTTAATTTATTTATTAAATGAAATTTAAATTTTTTTAATAACAATTTATAAAGTCAAATCTATTTTAATGAAATAGTGTTTATATGACTAAAAGAATGCCGCAAACATGTGTCGCACTTAGGTGCTAGCTATTAGGATCATTGCGAAAATTAAATTTAATTTATTTTTTAAATGAAATTTCAATTTTTTCAATAACACTGCATAAAGTCAAATCTATTTTAATAAAAAAGTGTTTATATGACCAAAAGCATGCCGAAAAGATGTGTCGGACTTAGGTGCCAGCTATTAGGATCTTTGCGAAAATTAGATTTTATTTATTTATTAAATGAAATTTCAATTTTTTCATAACAATGCATAAAGTTAAATCTATTTTAATGAAATCGTGTTTATATGACCAAAAGCAAGCCGAAAACATGTGTTGCACTTAGTTGCTAGCTGTTAGGATCATTGCGAAAATTAAATATTATTTATTTATTATATGAAATTTCAATTTTTTCATCAACAACACATAAAGTCGAGTTTATTTGATTAAAATCGTGTTTATACGACCAAAAGCACACCGAAATCATACAAACAATGCATAAAGTCAAATCTATTTTAATGAAATGGTGTTTATATGACCAAAAGAATGCCGTAAACATGTGTCGCACTTAGGTGCTAGCTATTAGGATCATTGCGAAAATTAAATTTAATTTATTTATTATATGAAATTTCAATTTTTTCATCAACAACACATAAAGTCCAGTTTATTTGATTAAAATCATGTTTATACGACCAAAAGCATGCCGAAATCAAGTGTCGCACTTAGGTGCTGGCTATTAGGATCTTTGCGAAAATTAAATTTAATTTATTTATTAAATAAAATTTCCATTTTTTCATTAACAATGCATAAAGTCAATTTTTTTTAATGAAATATTGTTTATATGACCAAAACCATGCCGAAAACATGTGTGGCACTTAGGTGCTAGCTATTAGGATCATTGCGAAAATTAAATTTAATTTATTTATTAAATGAAATTTTAATTTTTTCAGCAACAATGGATAAAGTCAAATCCCTTTTAATGAAATATTGTTTATATGACCAAAAGCATGCCGAAAACATGAGTCGCACTTAGATGCTAGCCATTAGGATCTTTGCGAAAATTAGATTTTATTTTACTGGTTGTTGAAATTAGGCACTTGGTAGGTTTCACAAATTTTATACTTTTTATTCCGACTAGTTTCGATTGTTACATCATTATCTAGGAATGAATACAGGGGAAAAATAGTTTCGCTTATATATTAAAATTGTCCATTCAGGTAATTAGGGCGGTCATTATTGGAGAACTCCAGATGTCATCATTTTCATTTACGACGTGTTTTCCCCGCTTTAGCGCTTTGTTGATCTCTAATCCTTCTCGGAGATTTAAATTTCGGCCCTTATTACCTGTATGTAATATTTTAAAATTATTTTCTTCAAAGAAGTGGTTATTTGTGATGCAATGTTTGGTAAAACCGGTGGTGCCTTTATTGTCTAGTATGGCTTTTCTATGTTCTTTTAGTCTTATACTAAATGTTCTTCCGGTTTGGCCAATATACGTTGCATCACAATCCCCACATTCGATTTCGTATATGCCGCATTTTTTGGATTTTTCTATGGTTGGTTTATTATTTATCAAAAGTTTGCCGATATTGGTGGAGTTTGTACATATAATGTTAAATTCGTTCCCAGTTACACAATTTTTTATTTTATTTGACAGATCATTTACATATTCTAATTTGACCCAATTTTTGGTTTTTTGTTCTTGTTGCGGTGGATAAAAATATTTTAATAGTTGTGTCTGTTTTTTCTTTTTTAGTAATTTATTTAGAATAAAAAGTATAAAATTTGTGAAACCTACCAAGTGCCTAATTTCAACAACCAGTAATATTAAAAATGTTTCACCACGTGATAAACGAGAACCAAATTCAACAAATAGATTTTATTTATTTATTAAATGAAATTTCAATTTTTTCATTAACAATGCATAAAGTTTAATCTATTTTAATAAAATCGTGTTTATATGACCAAAAGCAAGCCGTAAACATGTGTCGCACTTAGTTGCTAGCTGTTAGGATCATTGCGAAAATTAAATTTAATTTATTTATTATATGAAATTTCAATTTTTTCATCAACAACACATAAAGTCCAGTTTATTTGATTAAAATCGTGTTTATACGACCAAAAGCATGCCGAAATCATGTGTCGCACTTAGGTGCTGGCTATTAGGATCTTTGCGAAAATTAAATTTAATTTATTTATTAAAAGAAATTTCAGTTCGAGTCTAGCAGCCGTACAGTGTGTATCGTTGTCGCAGCTCTCGAGTTTTGTATCGATAAGTACCCGTTAAACTAATTATAACTTATTATTTATCACTCAATTAAGGTAGGCTCAGTCTCTGAGGGCTTGCTACTCTTTTGGGTTTGTTTCTCCTAGTATAATACACTAGAATTGGTCTTGGTTAAATTTATTCTCCAGCGGCGTGAGCCGCCACGGAGATCACGCTATGGACGTATCCGCGCCCGAGCCCGGGTCGTCCGATACAGTAGATAAGTTTTTGCGGAAGGATTCCAGCGAAATAAAATCGATAGACATCACTTTAAAATACAATAATTTAAATGAGGGCCCATTCATTATATTTATTGAAAGTATTTCCACAGACATAAGTAAATTGCATCCCATGAAAGTGGGGAAAATATTGCATTCTGTAAATAAATTTAAGGATAGTCTTTTAAAAGTGAATACGATTAGAATTAAGGCAGAATTTAAAGATTATCCCGCGGCGAATGAATTAATCGATCATACTATCATTAAGGCAAATAAGTTGGTCGCATATGTGCCCCGGCATGTGGTAGAAAGAAAAGGCGTGATAAAAGGAGTAGACACCACTCTGGATATTGACCTTTTGGTTGATGACTTTGTAAGCGAAATCCCTATTGTAAATTTAAGACGAATCATGCGCAAGAAAAACAACGACGACGGATCTTTTAATTCAATCAAAAGAGAGGTAGTTGTTGTGACATTTAAAGGTAATAAATTACCGTCGCACATATACATATATAGTTGTAGGTTTGAAGTTTCCACCTTTGTTCAACCTGTTCTTCAATGCTTCAATTGTTTACTATATGGTCACACTAGCAGACAGTGTAAGGGTAAGCGTAGGTGTAGGCAATGTGCAGATAGTCACGAGGGGGACTGCACTAGCAATATTTTGTGCATCTTTTGTAAATCTTCAGAGCATAACTCTACTTACAGGGGGTGCCCTATGTATCAGAAGCAAAAGTCAATTAAGGATATTATGGCCAAGCATAATGTAGCATTTAAAGAGGCAGAACAAATATTTAACAATCCGTCTTTTGCTAATAGTCTTAAATCAAGTACCAATTATCCAAACAGGTTTTCAGTCCTAGAAAACCTGAATGAATTCCCGCTATTAGCTGAAAAAAATCCCAAAAAAATAAATAAGGACTTCCCTAAAAGGAATATAGCAGTTCACGCTAGTGCTAACAAAAAGAGAAAACCCTCCTCTCCCATTCAGCCACTTATCAGATTTAATTGGTCATCTGGTTCAAGCCCTGCCGCTCAACCTATAATCCCTAACCCATTTAGGGATGAATTTATAGCCTTTAAACAATCTGTGATGGAAGACATTAATTCATTTAAGAAATTGTTAGAAAATCCTACAGGCGCTTCTAAAGAGTATGATGGTCCGATCAGAAACTTCATCGCATCTATTACCGAAAAGCTTAATATGGAGTACTCGAACTCCAACATTAATCAGAATAATTCTGTAATCTGCAATAAAAATGGCGAATCACAATAGTATTAAAGTTGTCCAGTGGAATGCTCGTTCTCTCATTGCTAATAAGCAAAGCTTTCTGCATTTCATAATGAATAACCAATTCGACGTTGCATTAATCGTTGAAACATGGTTAAAACCTAGTTTTAACTTTGATATTCCAGGATTCACTAGTATTAGGAAAGATCGAGAGAAAGGACACGGAGGCGTGTTAATTCTTATCTCAAATATGTACAGTTTTAAGGAGATAGATATGTCATATAATCCAAATAATAAATTGGAGACCTTGGGAGTCAGGCTCCTATTAAACAACTCAGGTATCAATCTGATCAATATCTATAGACCGCCTAATGTAAAAGTTAATAAATCAGAGTGGAATGTTTTGTTCTCCAACATACCTAGTAACTCAGTTATCTGTGGTGATTTCAATTATCACCACCCATTGTGGGGCTCTAGTTTTTGCGATAGTGAGAGTTCAGATTTTGTTGACACTATAGACAATTTTAATTATTGCGCTATTAATGATGGCAATCCCACTAGAATCTCTCATGGTAATAGTCCGTCTATTTTGGATCTTACTCTGGTTCCCGGTAACTTAGTTCCCAAATGTACTTGGAATGTTTATGATGATACCCTGGGTTCTGACCATTTCCCGGTTATAACTGAATGGGCTATCAGTAAACCTGTAAGGTATGATTCTACGGACAAGATAGGTTGGTACGAAACAAACGTCGATTGGTCAGAATTCCAAGCAATAATAAATCAGGAACTTGAAGTCACTTGTGGAAACCCAAATCTAATTTCCTTTATAGCAGCTCTAACCAATGCTGCAGATTTATGCATGAAACGCAAAGATAAGTCCAATCGGTGCAAGAGACTTCCAGTATGGTGGGATAGCGAATGTCATGAATTAACTAAAAACCGACAAAAATGTTTACTAGAATACAAAATTAATCCCACATATAATAACTTCTTACATTATAAGAATATAGCGGCTTCCACAAAACGTAGGTTCAAGGAAAAGGCTAGATTATCTTGGATGACTTTTTGTTCAAACATAAACGCAGGGTGTCCTGTGTCCGATATCTGGAAGTCTATTAAAAAAATAACTAATTGCGGCGTACACAACAAACCGCTTTCCTCGGAATTGATAGCCGAAGTCGAAAATACCCTAGCTCCGCCTTCAAATAGTATCGACCCTGACACATTCCGCAATTCAGATCCTTGCCCATCTTCAGGACTTAATCTGGATGAACCTTTTAACTTGACTGAATTCAATAATGCCATCAAACACTCGACAAATACATCCCCCGGTCTGGATGGAATAACATATAATATGCTTAGGCAACTGCCTACTAAGGGTGTAGAGTATTTACTCAACATATTTAATAATTGGTGGGTTCTTTCAAAGCGAGAGGACTTATTAAACCCAGTTATTATAGTCCTTCTGAGAAAGATTGGTAAAGATTGTTCCTTGGCCTCTTCATACAGACCGATATCACTCGCTTCTTGTATCCTGAAAACATACGAGCGCCTAATTAAAACCCGTTTGAACTGGTTTCTAGAACACATCTCTAAGTTAAATCCCAGCGTCTATGGTTTTAGAAGCGGGAGGGGCACTACGGACGCTTTAACGGACCTGATCGCTAACATTCATAACACATTCTCGAGTAACGCATATCATGCTTCTATCTTTATCGATTTTACCAAAGCCTATGACGCGGTCAACTTGTTAATTCTCAGAGACAAACTGGTTGCGATTGGCCTTTCTCAAAAGGTATCTAACAATATTGTTGCTATTTTCATGGACAGGCGTATATACATAAGGGATGGCTTTAAGCTGCATGGACCTCGGAAAACTTCCTCGGGATTAATGCAAGGATCTGTCTTAGCCCCTATTTTATTTAATATATACACCCATGATCTCCACCAGATTACTAATAATAGGCTCAAATGCATCCAATACGCTGATGATTTTTGTTTCCACATTTCGTGTAACAATCTTGGTGAATCGCTGAATAGATGCGCAATGATAATAGATAAAGTTAGTGATTGGTCTGTATTGAACGGTTTTCAATTGTCACTAAGTAAATCATCTGTAATGATCTTTAGTAGGCACAGGGATCGGCTACCTGATGGTGTTAATACGGTACCCGGCTCCATCCCCATTGTTAGCTCGTACAAATATTTGGGTGTCGTTCTGGATAAGAAACTACTTTGGAAGCCGCATATCCTGCATATCCAAAATAAATGCGCAAAAGGCATAAACATCATTAAAGCAGTTACTAAAATTAAATGGGGCAGTGACGTCAGTTGTACTCTTCTGTTCTATCGGGCATATATCCGTTCAATCCTTGATTATGGATGTATGTTCTATGGGCAAGCATCTAAAACACTCCTTAAGAGTGTAGACAGGATTCAATACAAGTCACTTCGTATCTGTTTGGGTGCAATGAATTCCACCCCTTGCGAAACTCTTTTAGCTGAAGTAGGGGAATTGCCTCTAGAGTTGAGAAGAAGAGTAATATCATATAAATTTGTATTAAAGATGCGATCAAATAATTGTCAGTATTCTTTAAATACTGTATGTACAGCGTCAGTATCAGGATTAACTAGTAGCTATTGGAGAAATAAGACAACACCATTAATATACCAATCATTCCTAGACACGGCCCATGTAAATTTGATTACTGATAGTACCAGTATCTCCTCAAATTTAGGATATGGGTGCCTTAGTATGGTACCGGACATAATTATTCCACAATATTCAACGGTTCCTTCACAAAATAATCAAATACTTGAGAGGGTAGTAGATCAAATCCCATCAGCCACGCACATTTTTACTGATGGCTCAAAAACTAGACAGGGGGCAGCATATGCATGTGTCATTCCAGCCAATAAATTACATTTTTGTAAACGTTTGCCGGAAATAGCTACAGTATTTACGGCGGAAGCACTAGCCGTTCTTGAAGCCCTTGAATGGGCCATTATGTACACTAAAGATGCTATTATATTCTCAGACAGTCTCTCTGTTCTTAAAGCTATAAAAAATTATCGACCAGGTAAGGTTTGCAACTCAATTATTTATAAAATAATAATCTCATTGGAGAAGCTAAATAATCTCCACTGTGTCGTAAAAATAGTATGGGTAAAAGCCCATAGCAATATTAAAGGCAATGAAGATGCCGACTCGTTGGCAAAAGCTAGCATCGATGATAAAAACATTCCACTCCATGTTCGATTACCATATTCCGATTTTGTTGCGGAATTTAAAAAATCCATCTTTAGGGAGTGGGAGAAGCAATGGTTAAGTTATGGTTCTGGTAAAACAAACTACAAAAGAATCCATAATACCCTTCCTAAAAATATAGCGTACATTCAAAAATATTCACCTAAACTTCTCTCGTCGACCATCTTTCGTCTGAAAACTACCCATTGTCTAACCCCTTGTCACCTACATTTTATCCGGATAAACTCAGATCCACTATGTACTTGTGGTGGGTTTGGAGATATAAACCATATTTTATTTGAATATCTTGGAAATATTAATCAGTTAAACTACGACCTTAAATATTTTAAATTGGAATACCCAATTAACGCCAACTATCTACTTAGTTTGAATAATTTAGATATTTTCAATTGCCTGGTAAATTTCTTTATAAGGTCTAAGATTAAAATTTAGAATTGTATCCTTTGTTTATGTACCTCAGTAATGTAACCCATTAACCGTGGTATACCTGTTTGTTTAAAAGTCGCCTTGAACTACCCCTTGGTGTGAAGAGTATCCCTTGTTAATCCTATCGTCTACGTATTGGTCGCTTAGGTCCATTAAGTGGAAACATCCTTTTAATTTTCGTTAGTGGCTGAACGGCAAAAAGCCTACGCCAAAAAAAAAAAAAAAAAAAAAAAAAAAAAAAAAAAAAAAGAAATTTCCATTTTTTCATTAACAATGCATAAAGTCAATTTTTTTTAATGAAATATTGTTTATATGATCAAAAGCATGCCGAAAGCATGTGTGGCACTTAGGTGCGAGCTATTAGGATCATTGCGAAAATTAAATTTAATTTATTTATTAAATGAAATTTCTATTTTTTCAGTAACAATGGATAAAGTCAAATCTCTTTTAATGAAATATTGTTTATATGACCAAAAGCATGCCGAAAACATGAGTCGCACTGAGATGCTAGCCATTAGGATCATTGCGAAAATTAAATTTAATTTATTTATTAAATGAAATTTCAATTTTTTCATTAACAATGCATAAAGTCAATTTTTTTTATTGAAATATTGTTTATTTGACCAAAAGCATGCCGAAAACATGTGTGGCACTTAGGTGCTAGCTATTAGGATCATTGCGAAAATTAAATTTAATTTATTTATTAAATGAAATTTCCATTTTTTCATTAACAATGCATAAAGTCAATTTTTTTAAATTTTGTTTAATGAAATATTGTTTATATGACCAAAAGCATGCCGAAAACAGGTGTGGCACTTAGGAGCTACCTATTAGTATCATTGCGAAAATTAAATTAAATTTATTTATTAAATGAAATTTCAATTTTCTCATTAACGATGTATAAAGTCAAATCTCTTTTAATGAAATTTTGTTTATATGACCAAAAGCATGCCGAAAACATGAGTCGCACTTAGGTGCTAGCCATTAGGATCATTGCGAAAAATAAATTTAATTAATTTATTAAATGAAATTTCATTTTTTTCATTAACAAAGCATAAAGTAAAATCTATTTTAATGAAATAGTGTTTATATGACCAAACGCATGTCAAAAACATGTGTCGCACTTAGGTGCTAGCTGTTAGGATCATTGCGAAAATTAAATTTAATTTATTTATAAAATGAAAATTCAATTTTTTCATTAACAATGCTTAAAGTCAAATCTATTTTAATAAAATAGTGTTTATATGACCAACGGCATGCCGAAAACATGTGTCACACTTAGGTGCTAGCTTTTAGGTTCATTGCGAATATTAAATTTAATTTATTTATTAAATGAAATTTCAATTTTTTCATTAACAATGCATAAAGGCAAATCTATTTTAATGAAACAGTGTTTATATGACCAAAAGAATGCCGTAAACATGTGTCGCACTTAGGTGCTAGCTATTAGGATCATTGCGAAAATTAAATTTAATTTATTTATTAAAGGAAATTTCAATTTTTTCATTAACAATGCATAAAGGCAAATCCGTTTTCATGAAATAGTGTTTATATGCCCAAAAGCATGGCGAAAACATGTGTCGCACTTAGGTGCAAGCCATTAGGATCATCGCGAAAATTAAATTAAATTTATTTATTAAATGAAATTCCAATTTTTTCATTAACAATGCATAATGTCAAATCTTTTAATGAAATGGTGTTTATATGACCAAAAGAATGCTGCAAACATGTGTCGCACTTAGGTGGTAGCTATTAGGATCATTGCGAAAATTTAATTTAATTTATTTATCTAATGAAACTTCAATTTTTTCATTAACAATTCATAAAGTAAAATCTATTTTAATTAAATAGTGTTTATATGACCAAAAGCATGTCGAAAAAATGTGTCGCACTTAGGTGCTTGCCATTAGGATCTTTGCGAAAATTAAATTTAATTTATTTATTAAATGAAATTTCAATTTTTTCATTAACAATGAATAAAGTCAAATCTATTTTAATGAAACAGTGTTTATATGACCAAAAGAATGCCGTAAACATGTGTCGCACTTATGTGCTAGCTATTAGGATCATTGCGAAAATTTAATTTAAATTATTTATTAAATGAAATTTCAATTTTTTCATTAACAATGCATAAAGTTAAATCTTTTTTAATGAAATATTGTTTATATGACCAAAATCAAGCCGAAAACATGTGTGGCACTTAGGTGCTAGCAATTAGGATCATTGCGAAAATTAAATTTAATTTATTTATTAAATGAAATTTCCATTTTTTCATTAACAATGCATAAAGTCAATTTTTTTTAATGAAATATTGTTTATATGACCAAAAGCATGCCGAAAACATGTGTGGCACATAGGTGCTAGCTATTAGGATCATTGCGAAAATTAAATTTAATTTATTTATTAGATGAAATTTCTATTTTTTCATTAACAATGCATAAAGTCAAATCAATTTTATTGAAACAGTGTTTATTTAACCAAAAGCATGCCGAAAACATGTGTCGTACTTAGGTGCTAGCCATTAGGGTCATTGCGAAAATTAAATTAAATTTATTTATTAAATTAAATTTCTATTTTTTTATTAACAATGCATAAAGTCAAATCTATTTTAACGAAATCGTGTTAATACGACCAAAAGCATGCCGAAAACATGTGTCGCACTTAGGTGCTAGCCATTAGGATCATTGTGAAAATTTAATTTAATTTATTTATTAAATGAAATTTCAATTTTTGCATCAACAACACATAAAGTCGAATTTATTTGATTAAAATCGTGTTTATACGACCTAAGGCATGCCGAAATTATGTGTCGCACTTAAGTGTAAGCCATTAGGGTCATTGCGAAAATTAAATTAAATTTATTTATTATATGAAATTTCTATTTTTTCATTAACAATGCATAAAGTCAAATCTATTTTAATGAAACAGTGTTTATTTAAACAAAAGCATGCCGAAAACATGGGTCGCACTTAGGTGCTAGCCATTAGGGTCATTGCGAAAATTAAATTGAATTTATTTATTAAATGAAATTTCTATTTTTTCATTAACAATGCATAAAGTCAAATCTATTTTAATGAAATAGTGTTTATATGACCAAAAGAATGCCGTAAACATGTGTCGCACTTAGGTGGTAGCTATTAGGATCATTGCGAAAATTAAATTTAATTTATTTATTAAATGAAATTTCAATTTTTTCATTAACAATGAGTAAAGTCAAATCTATTTTAATGAAACAGTGTTTATATGACCAAAAGAATGCCGTAAACATGTGTCCCACTTAGGTGGTAGCTATTAGGAACATTGCAAAAATTAAATTTAATATATTTATTAAATGAAATTTCAATTTTTTTAATAACAATGCATAAAGTCAAATCTATTTTAGTGAAATAGTGTTTATATGACCAAAAGCATGCCGAAAACATGTGTCGCACTTAGATGCAAGCTATTAGGATCTTTGCGAAAACTAATTTAATTTATTTATTAAATGAAATTTCAATTTTTTCATTAACAATGCTTAAAGTCAAACCTATTTTAATAAAATAGTGTTTATATGACCAAAAGCATGCCGAAAACATGTGTCGCACTTAGGTGCTAGCTGTTAGGATCATTGCGAAAATTAAATTAAATTTATTTATTAAATGAAATTTCAATTTTTTCATTAACAATGCATAAAGTCAAATCTATTTTAATTAAATAGTGTTTATATGACCAAAAGCATGCTGAAAACATGTTTCGCACTTAGGTGCTGTCCATTAGGATCATTGCGAAAATTAAATTTAATTTATTTATTAAATTAAATTTCTATTTTTTCATTAACAATGCATTAAGTCAAATCTGTTTTAATGAAATCGTGTTTATGCGACCAAAAGCATGCCGAAAACATGTGTCGCACTTAGGTGCTAGCCATTAGGATCATTGCGAAAAATAAATTTAATTAATTTATTAAATGAAATTTCATTTTTTTCATTAACAAAGCATAAAGTCAAATCTATTTTAATGAAATAGTGTTTATATGACCATTAGCATGTCGAAAACATGTGTCGCACTTAGGTGCTAGCTGTTAGGATAATTGCAAAAATTAAATTTAATTTATTTATAAAATGTTTATATGACCAAAAGCATGCCGAAAACATGTGTCGCACTTAGATGCTAGCTATTAGGATCATTGCGAAAATTAAATTTAATTTATTTATTACATGAAATTTCAATTTTTTCATTAACAATGCATAAATTCAAATCTATTTTAATGAAATAGTGTTTATATGACCAAAAGAATGCCGTAAACATGTGTCGCACTTAGGTGGTATCTATTAGGATCATTGCGAAAATTAAATTTAATTTATTTATTAAATGAAATTTCAATTTTTTCATTAACAATGAGTAAAGTCAAATCTATTTTAATGAAACATTGTTTATATGACCAAAAGAATGCCGTAAACATGTGTCGCACTTAGGTGCTAGCCATTAGGATCATTGCGAAAATTAAATTTAATTTATTTATTAAATGAAATTTCAATTTTTTCATTAACAATGCATAAAGTCAAATCTATTTTAATGAAATGGTGTTTATATGACCAAAATAATGCCGTAAACATGTGTCGCACATAGGTGCTAGCTATTAGGATCATTGCGAAAATTAAATTAAATTTATTTTTTAAATGAAATTTCAATTTTTTCAATAACAATGCATAAAGTCAAATCTATTTTAATGAAAAAGTGTTTATATGACCAAAAGCATGCCGAATACATGTGTCGGACTTAGGTGCCAGTTATTAGGATCTTTGCGAATATTAGATTTTATTTGTTTATTAAATGAAATTTCAATTTTTTCATTAACAATGCATAAAGTCAAATCTATTTTAATGAAATAGTGTTTATATGACCATTAGCATGTCGAAAACATGTGTCGCACTTAGGTGCTAGCTGTTAGGATCATTGCAAAAATTAAATTTAATTTATTTATAAAATGTTTATATGACCAAAAGCATACCGAAAACATGTGTCGCACTTAGATGCTAGCTATTAGGATCATTGCGAAAATTAAATTTAATTTATTTATTACATGAAATTTCAATTTTTTCATTAACAATGCATAAAGTCAGATCTATTTTCATGAAATAGTGTTTATATGACCAGAAGCATGCCGAAAACATGTGTCGCACTTAGGTGCTATCTATTAGGATCATTGCAAAAACTAAATTTAATTTATCAATTAAATGATTTTTAATTTTTTCATTAACAATGCATAAAGTCAAATCTATTTTAATGAAATAGTGTTTATATGACCAAAAGAATGCCGTAAACATGTGTCGCACTTAGGTGCTAGCCATTAGGATCATTGCGAAAATTAAATTTAATTTATTTATTAAATGAAATTTCAATTTTTTCATTAACAATGCATAAAGTCAAATCTATTTTAATGAAATGGTGTTTATATGACCAAAATAATGCCGTAAACATGTGTCGCACATAGGTGCTAGCTATTAGGATCATTGCGAAAATTAAATTAAATTTATTTTTTAAATGAAATTTCAATTTTTTCAATAACAATGCATAAAGTCAAATCTATTTTAATGAAAAAGTGTTTATATGACTAAAAGCATGCCGAATACATGTGTCGGACTTAGGTGCCAGTTATTAGGATCTTTGCGAATATTAGATTTTATTTATTTATTAAATGAAATTTCAATTTTTTCATTAACAATGCATAAAGTTTAATCTATTTTAATAAAATCGTGTTTATATGACCAAAAGCAAGCCGTAAACATGTGTCGCACTTAGTTGCTAGCTGTTAGGATCATTGCGAAAATTAAATATAATTTATTTATTATATGAAATTTCAATTTTTTCATCAACAACACATAAAGTCCAGTTTATTTGATTAAAATCGTGTTTATACGACCAAAAGCATGCCGAAATCATGTGTCGCACTTAGGTGCTGGCTATTAGGATCTTTGCGAAAATTAAATTAAATTTATTTATAAAATGAAATTTCAATTTTTTCATTAACAATGCATAAAGTCAAATCTATTTTAAGGAAATAGTTTTTATATGATTGAAAGAATGCCGTAAACATGTGTCGCACTTAGGTGCTAGCTGTTAGGATCATTGCGAAAATTAAATGTAATTTATTTATTAAATCAAATTTAAATTTTTTCATTAACAATGAATAAAGTCAAATCTATTTTAATAAAATCGTGTTTATATGACCAAAAGCAAGCCGAAAACATGTGTCGCACTTAGGTGCTAGCTATTGGGATCATTGCGAAAATTAAATTTAATTTATTTATTAAATGAAATATCTATTTTTTCATTAACAATGCGTAAAGTGAAATCTATTTTAATGAAATCGTGTTAATACAACCAAAAGCATGCCGAAAACATATGTCGCACTTAGGTGCTGGCTATTAGGATCATTGCGAAAATTAAATTAAATTTATTTATTAAATGAAGTGTTAAATTTTTCATTAACAATGCATAAAGTCAAATCTATTTTAGTGAAATAGTGTTTAAATGACCAAAAGCATGCCGAAAACATGTGTCGCACTTAGGTGCTAGCCATTAGGATCATTGTGAAAATTAAATTTAATTTATTTAAAAAATGAAATTTCAATTTTTTCATTAACAATGCTTAAAGTCAAATCTATTTTGATAAAATAGTGTTTATATGACCAACGGCATGCCGAAAACATGTGTCACACTTAGGTGCTAGCTCTTAGGTTCATTGCGAATATTAAATTTAATTTATTTATTAAATGACATTTCAATTTTTTCATTAAAAATTCATAAAGTCAAATGTATTTTAATGAAATAGTGTTTATATGACCAAAAGAATGCCGAAAACATTTGTCGCACTTAGGTGCTGGCTATTAGGATCTTTGCGAAAATTAAATTAAATTTATTTATTAAATGAAATTCCAATTTTTTCATTAACAATGCATAAAGTCAAATCTTTTAATGAAATGGTGTTTATATGACCAAAAGAATGCTGCAAACATGTGTCGCACTTGGGTGGTAGCTATTAGGATCATTGCGAAAATTTAATTTAATTTATTTATCAAATGAAACTTCAATTTTTCATTAACAATTCATAAAGTAAAATCTATTTTAATGAAATAGTGTTTATATGACCAAAAGCATGCCGAAAACATGTGTCGCACTTAGGTGCTAGCCATTAGGATCTTTGCGAAAATTTAATTTAATTTATTTATTAAATGAAATTTCAATTTTTTCATTAACAATGAATAAAGTCAAATCTATTTTAATGAAACAGTGTTTATATGACCAAAAGAATGCCGTAAACATGTGTCGCACTTATGTGCTAGCCATTAGGATCATTGCGAAAATTTAATTTAAATTATTTATTAAATGAAATTTCAATTTTTTTATTAACAATGCATAAAGTCAAATCTATTTTAACAAAATAGTGTTTATTTGACCAAATGCATGCCGAAAACATGTGTCGCACTTAGGTGCTAGCTACTAGGATTATTGCAAAAATTAAATTAAATTAATTTATTAAATGAAATTTCAATTAATTTATCAACAACACATAAAGTCGAAATTATTTGATTAAAATCGTGTTTATATGACCAAAAACATGCCGAAAACATGTGTCGCACTTAGGTGCTAGCTATTGGGTTCATTGCGTAAATTAAATTTAATTTTTTTATTAAATGAAATTTCTATTTTTTCATTAACAATGCATAAAGTCAAATCAATTTTATTGAAACAGTGTTTATTTAACCAAAAGCATGCCGAAAACATGTGTCGCACTTAGGTGCTGGCCATTAGGATCATTGCGAAAATTAAATTTAATTTATTTATTAAATGAAATTTCAATTTCTTAATTAACAATGCTTAAAGTCAAATCTATTTTAATGAAATAGTGTTTATATGACCAAAAGAATGCCGTAAACATGTGTCGCACTTAGGTGCTAGCTATTAGGATCATTGCGAAAATTAAATTTAATTTATTTATTAAATGAAATTTCAATTTTTTTAATAACAATTTATAAAGTCAAATCTATTTTAATGAAACAGTGTTTATATGACCAAAAGAATGCCGGAAACATGTGTCGCACTTAGGTGCTAGCTATTAGGATCATTGCGAAAATTAAATTAAATTTATATATTAAATGAAATTTCTATTTTTTCATTAACAATGCATAAAGACAAATCTATTTTAATAAAATGGTGTTTATATAACCAAAAGCATGCCGAAAACATGTGTCGGACTTAGGTGCCAGTTATTAGGATCTTTGCGAAAATTAGATTTTATTTATTTATTAAATGAAATTTCAATTTTTTCATTAACAATGCATAAAGTTTAATCTATTTTAATGAAATCGTGTTTATATGACCAAAAGCAAGCCGTAAACATGTGTCGCACTTAGTTGCTAGCTGTTAGGATCATTGCGAAAATTAAATATAATTTATTTATTATATGAAATTTCAATTTTTTCATCAACAACACATAAAGTCCAGTTTATTTGATTAAAATCGTGTTTATACGACCAAAAGCATGCCGAAATCATGTGTCGCACTTAGGTGCTGGCTATTAGGATCTCTGCGAAAAGTAAATTTAATTTATTTATTAAATGAAATTTCAATTTTTTCATTAACAATGCATAAAGTCAAATCTATTTTAATGAAATAGTCTTTATATGACCAAAAGAATGCCGTAAACATGTGTCGCACTTAGGTGCTAGCTGTTAGGATCATTGCGAAAATTAAATGTAATTTATTTATTAAATCAAATTTAAATTTTTTCATTAACAATGAATAAAGTCAAATCTATTTTAATAAAATCGTGTTTATATGACCAAAAGCAAGCCGAAAACATGTGTCGCACTTAGGTGCTAGCAATTGGGATCATTGCGAAAATTAAATTTAATTTATTTATTAAATGATGTGTTAATTTTTTCATTAACAATGCATAAAGTCAAATCTATTTTAGTGAAATAGTGTTTAAATGACCAAAAGCATGCCGAAAACATGTGTCGCACTTAGGTGCTAGCCATTAGGATCATTGCAAAAATTAAATTTAATTTATTAATTAAATGAAATTTCAATTTTTTCATTAACAAGTCATAAAGTCAAATCTATTTTAATGAAATATTGTTTATTTGACTAAAAGCATGCCGAAAACATATATGGCACTTAGGTGCTAGCTATTAGGATCATTGCGAAAATTAAATTTAATTTATTTATTAAATGAAATTTCCATTTTTTCATTAACAATGCATAAAGTCAATTTTTTTAAATTTTGTTTAATGAAATATTGTTTATATGACCAAAAGCATGCCGAAAACATGGGTGGCACTTAGGTACTAGCCATTAGGACCATTGCGAAAATTAAATTAAATTTATATATTAAATGAAATTTCTATTTTTTCATTAACAATGCATAAAGACAAATCTATTTTAATAAAATGGTGTTTATATAACCAAAAGCATGCCGAAAAGATGTGTCGCACTTAGGTGCTAGATATTAGGATCATTGCGAAAATTAAATTAAATTTATTTATTAAATGAAATTTCTATTTTTTCATTAACAATGCATAAAGTCAAATCTATTTTAATAAAATAGTGTTTATATGACCAAAAGCATGCCGAAAACGTGTGTCGCATTTATGTGCTAGCTTTTAGGATCATTGCGAAAATTAAATTTAATTTATTTATTAAATGAAATTTCAATTTTTTCATTAACTATGCATAAAGTCAAATCTATTCTATGAATTATTGTTTATATGACCAAAAGCATGCCAAAAACATGTGTCGCACTTAGGTGCTAACTATTAGGAACATTGCGAAAATTAAATTAAATTTATTTATTATATGAAATTTCTATTTTTTCATTAACAATGCCTAAAGTCAAATCTATTTTAATAAAATAGTGTTTAAATGACCAAAATCATTCCAAAAACATGTGTCGCATTTAGGTGCTAGCTATTAGGATCATTGCGAAAATTAAATTTAATTAATTTATTAAATGAAATTTCAATTTTTTCATCAACAACACATAAAGTCGAGTTTGTTTGATTAAAATCATGTTTATACAAGGTGTCTAAAAAAGACACCACCAAAATGATATGGTGTATTCCTGAGACAAAAAACAAGCAAATTAACTAAATTTATCTATGTGAAAAATTACATACTTTCCAAGATACAGCATGTCAAAGTTTTAGATTTTTAAATTGTTTCAATCTATATCTCGAAAATGGCAGATGAGAATGATTTGTTTATTTTTTTCTGACAACTACATAAGGTGTACTACATTGTTTAAAAATTTCAAGAAATTTCTTCAAGTACAAAGGTGCTCCAGAGGACATGCTGTTTACATTATTACAAAGAACTTTTTTGTTCTTCGCATTTTTTACGATTCAATATTTTTTTCAATGCAACTCGTCACTTTCAAGGAATTTATTACTCTTAAAGTTTTTTTGTTACGTCTTATTTTTAACAAAAAAAAATAAAAAAGAACTTATTGTTTGGAAAATTTCGTGTTAAAAAATGAAATAATGTAAATAGGCGGGTGTCAATTCGTTGAAAACGTGTGTCAGTACAATTAAAACTTTCAATTTAAGTAAAACTGGTTAACACGTTGAGTGGTGGTGACCGAAGTATCGCCGGTGTTGAAGCGCATCGACACGACGCGCGCGCGCATACAATGTGTACTGTGATTTTTTTTTTATGAGGGTCATTTTGAACAATTTTTGTAATTTGTTAAATAATTTGAGATGTTAAAATAAAAGCAGTTTTTGGATTATAGTTATTTTTAAGACTTTTCTTGCAGGACGAGCGCAATTAAACAATGAACAATAAGTTCTTTTTTATTTTTTTTTGTTAAAAATAAGGCGTAAACAAAAAAACTTTAAGAATTTATAAATTCTTCAAAAGTGATGAGTTGCATTGAAAAAAATATTAAATCGTAAAAAATATCAAGAACAAAAAAGTTCTTTGTAATAATGTAAACAGCATGTCCTCTGGAGCACCTTTGTACTTGAAGAAATTTCTTGAAATTTTTAAACAATGTAGTACACCTAATGTAGTTGTCAGAAAAAAATAAACAAATCATTCTCATCTGCCATTTTCAAGATATGGATTAAAATATTTTAAAAATCCTAAACTTTGACTTGCTGTATCTTGGAAAGTATGTAATTTTTCATATAGATAAATTTAGTTAATTTGCTCTTTTTTTTGCCTCAGGAATACACCATATCATTTTGGTGGTGTCTTTTTGAGACACCTTGTATAACCAAAAGCATGCCGAAAACATGTGTCGCACTTAGGTGCTAGCCATTGGGATCATTGCGAAAATTAAATTTAATTTATTTATTAAATGAAATATCTATTTTTTCATTAACAATGCATAAAGTTGAATCTATTTTAATGAAATCGTGTTAATACGACCAAAAGCATGCCAAAAACATATGTCGCACTTAGGTGCTGGCTTTTAGGATCATTCCGAAAATTAAATTAAATTTATTTATTAAATGAAGTGTTAATTTTTTCATTAACAATGCATAAAGTCAAATCTATTTTAGTGAAATAGTGTTTAAATGACCAAAAGCATGCCGAAAACATGTGTCGCACTTAGGTGCTAGCCATTAGGATCATTGCAAAAATTAAATTAAATTTATTAATTAAATGAAATTTCAATTTTTTCATTAACAATGCATAAAGTCAAATCTATTTTAATGAAATATTGTTTATATGACCTAAAGCATGCCGAAAACATGTGTGGCACTTAGGTGCTAGCTATTAGGATCATTGCGAAAATTAAATTTAATTTATTTATTAAATGAAATTTCCATTTTTTCATTAACAATGCATAAAGTCAATTTTTTTTAATGAAATATTGTTTATATAACCAAAAGCATGCCGAAAACATGTGTGGCACTTAGGTGCTAGCTATTAGGATCATTGCGAAAATTAAATTTAATTTATTTATTAAATGAAATTTCAATTTTTTCAGTAACAATGGATAAAGTCAAATCTCTTTTAATGAAATATTGTTTAAATGACCAAAAGCATGTCGAAAACATGAGTCGCACTTAGGTGCTAGCTATTAGGATCATTGCGAAAATTAAATTTAATTTATTTATTAAATGAAATTACAATTTTTTCATCAACAATGCATAAAGTCGAATTTATTTGAATAAAATCGTCTTTATACGACCATAAGCATGCCGAAAACATGTGTCGCACTTAGGTGCTAGCCATTAGGATCATTGCGAAAATTAAATTTAATTTATTAATTAAATGAAATTTCACTTTTTTCATTAACAATGTTTAAAGTCAAACCTATTTTAATAAAATATTGTTTATATGACCGAAAGCATGACGAAAACATATGTCGCACTTAGGTGCTAGCTATTAGGATCATTGCGAAAATTAAATTTAATTTATTTATTAAATGAAATTTCAATTTTTTCATCAACAATGCATAAAGTCGAATTTATTTGAATAAAATCGTCTTTATACGACCATAAGCATGCCGAAAACATGTGTCGCACTTAGGTGCTAGCTATTAGGATCATTGCGAAAATTAAATTTAATTTATTTATTAAATGAAATTTCAATTTTTTCATTAACAATGCATAAAGTAAAATCTATTTTAAATAAATAGTATTTATGCAACCAAAAGCATGCCGAAAACATGTGTCGCACTTAGGTGCTGGCCATTAGGATCATTGCGAAAAATGATTTAATTAATTTATTAAATGAAATTAAATTTTTTTCATTAACAAAGCATAAAGTCAAATCTATTTTAATGAAATAGTGTTTATATGACCAAAAGCATGTCGAAAACATGTGTCGCACTTAGGTGCTAGCTGTTAGGATCATTGCGAAAATTTAATTTAATTTATTTATTAAATGAAATTTCAATTTTTTCATTAACAATGCTTAAAGTCAAATCTATTTAGATAAAATAGTGTTTATATGACCAACGGCATGCCGAAAACATGTGTCACACTTAGGTGCTAGCTTTTAGGATCATTGCGAATATTAAATTTAATTTATTTATTAAATGAAATTTCAATTTTTTCATTAACAATGCATAAAGTCAAATCTATTTTAATAAAATATTATTTATATGACCAAAAGCATGCCGAAAACATGTGTCGCACTTAGATGCTAGCTATTAGGATCATTGCGAAAATTAAATTTAATTTATTTATTAAATGAAATTTCAATTTTTTCATTAACAATGCATAAAGGCAAATCCGTTTTCATGAAATAGTGTTTATATGACCAAAAGAATGCCGTAAACATGTGTCGCACTTAAGTGCTAGCCATTAGGATCATTGCGAAAATTAAATTAAATTTATTTATTAAATGAAATTTCAATTTTTTTAATAACAATTCATAAAGTCAAATCAATTTTAATGAAATGGTGTTTATATGACCTAAAGCATGCCGAAAACATGTGTCGCACTTAGGTGCTAGCTATTAGGATCTTTGCCAAAGTTAAATTTAATTTATTTATTAAATGAAATTTCAATTTTTTCATTAACAATGCTTAAAATCAAATCTATTTTAATAAAATAGTGTTTATATGACCAAAAGCATGACGAAAACAGGGGTCGCACTTAGGTGCTAGCCATTAGGATCATTGCGAAAATTAAATTTAAATTATTTATTAAATGAAATCTCAATTTTTTCATTAACAATGGATAAACTTGAATCTATTTTAATGAAATAGTGTTTATATGACTAAAAGAATGCCGAAAACATTTGACGCACTTAGGTGCCAGCTATTGGGATCTTTGCGAAAATTAAATTTAATTTATTTATTAAATGTAATTTCAATTTTTTCTTTAACAATGCATAAAGTCAAATCTAATTTAATAAAATATTGTTTTTATGACCAAAAGCATGCCGAAAACATGTGTCGCACTTAGGTGCTAGCCATTAGGATCATTGCGAAAATTAAATTTAATTTATTTATTAAAAGAAATCTCAATTTTTTCATTAACTATGGATAAACTTAAATCTATTTTAATAAAATAGTGTTTATATGACTAAAAGAATGCCGAAAACATGTGTCGCACTTAGGTGCCAGCTATTGGGATCTTTGCGAAAATTAAATTTGATTTATTTATTAAATGAAATTTCAATTTTTTCTTTAACAATGCATAAAGTCAAATCTATTTTAATGAAATATTGTTTATATGACCAAAAGCATGCCGAAAACATGTGTCGCACTTAGGTGCTAGCCATTAGGATCATTGCGAAAATTAAATTCAATTTATTAATTAAATGAAATTTCAATTTTTTCATTAACAATGCTTAAAGTCAAATCTATTTTAATAAAATAGTGTTTATATGACCAAAAGCATGACGAAAACATTTGTCGCCCTTAGGTGCCAGCTGTTAGGTTCATTGCGAAAATTAAATTTAATTTATTCATTAAATGAAATTTCAATTTTTTCTTTAACAATGCTTAAATAATAATCTATTTTAATGAAATTGTGTTTATATGACCAGAAGCATGCCGAAAATATGTGTCGCACTTAGGTGCCAGCTTTTAGCATCATTGCGAAAATTAAATTTAATTTATTTATTAAATGTAATTTCAATTTTTTCATTACCAATGCATAAAGTCAAAAATATTTTAATAAAATGGTGTTTATATGACCAAAAGCATGCCGACAACATGTGTCGCACTTAGGTGCTGGCCATCAGGATCATTGCGAGAATTAAATTTAATTTATTTATTAAATGAAATTTCAATTTTTTCATTAACAATGCATAAAGTAAAATCTATTTTAAATAAATAGTATTTATGCAACCAAAAGCATGCCGAAAACATGTGTCGCACTTAGGTGCTGGCCATTAGGATCATTGCGAAAAATGATTTAATTAATTTATTAAATGATATTTAATTTTTTTCATTAACAAAGCATAAAGTCAAATCTATTTTAATGAAATAGTGTTTATATGACCAAAAGCATGTCGAAAACATGTGTCGCACTTAAGTGCTAGCCATTAGGATCATTGCGAAAATTAAATTAAATTTATTTATTAAATGAAATTTCAATTTTTTTAATAACAATTTATAAAGTCAAATCAATTTTAATAAAATGGTGTTTATATGACCTAAAGCATGCCGAAAACATGTGTCGCACTTAGGTGCTAGCTATTAGGATCTTTGCCAAAGTTAAATTTAATTTATTTATTAAATGAAATTTCAATTTTTTCATTAACAATGTACAAAGTCAAATCTATTTTAATGAAATAGTATTTATATGACCAAAAGAATGCCGTAAACATGTGTCCCACTTAGGTACTAGCTGTAAGGATCATTGCGAAAATTCAATATGGTCTCTATACGACCATAAGCATGCCGAAAACATTTGTCGCACTTAGGTGCTAGCTATTAGGATCATTGCGAAAATTAAATTAAATTTATTTATTAAATGAAATTTCAATTTTTTCATTAACAATGCATAAAGTCAAATCTATTTTAATAAAATATTATTTACCAAACCAAATGACCAAAAGCATGCCGAAAACATGTGTCGCACTTAGATGCTAGCTATTAGGATCATTGCGAAAATTAAATTAAATTTATTTATTAAATGAAATTTCAATTTTTTCATTAACAATGCATAAAGGCAAATCCGTTTTAATGAAATAGTGTTTATTAGACCAAAAGAATGCCGTAAACATGTGTCGCACTTAAGTGCTAGCCATTAGGATCATTGCGAAAATTAAATTAAATTTATTTATTAAATGAAATTTCAATTTTTTTAATAACAATTTATAAAGTCAAATCAATTTTAATGAAATGGTGTTTATATGACCTAAAGCATGCCGAAAACATGTGTCGCACTTAGGTGCTTGCTATTAGGATCTTTGCCAAAGTTAAATTTAATTTATTTATTAAATGAAATTTCAATTTTTTCATTAACAATGTACAAAGTCAAATCTATTTTAATGAAATAGTATTTATATGACCAAAAGAATGCCGTAAACATGTGTCCCACTTAGGTGCTAGCTGTAAGGATCATTGCGAAAATTAAATTTAATTCATTTATTAAATGAAACTTCAATTTTTTCATTAACAATGCATAAAGTCAAATCTATTTTAATGAAATAGTGTTTATTTGACTAAATGCATGCCGAAAACATGTATCGCACTTAGGTGCCAGCTATTGGGATCTTTGCGAAAATTAAATTAAATTTATTTATTAAATGAAATTTCAATTTTTTCATTAACAATGCTTAAAATCAAATCTATTTTAATAAAATAGTGTTTATATGACCAAAAGCGTGACGAAAACAGGTGTCGCACTTAGGTGCTAGCCATTAGGATCATTGCGAAAATTAAATTTAATTTATTTATTAAATGAAATCTCAATTTTTTCATTAACAATGGATAAACTTGAATCTATTTTAATGAAATAGTGTTTATATGACTAAAAGAATGCCGAAAACATTTGACGCACTTAGGTGCCAGCTATTGGGATCTTTGCGAAAATTAAATTTAATTTATTTATTAAATGTAATTTCAATTTATTCTTTAACAATGCATAAAGTCAAATCTAATTTAATTAAATATTTTTTATATGACCAAAAGCATGCCGAAAACATGTGTCGCACTTAGGTGCTAGCCATTAGGATCATTGCGAAAATTAAATTTAATTTATTTATTAAATGAAATCTCAATTTTTTCATTAACTATGGATAAACTTAAATCTATTTTAATAAAATAGTGTTTATATGACTAAAAGAATGCCGAAAACATGTGTCGCACTTAGGTGCCAGCTATTGGGATCTTTGCGAAAATTAAATTTGATTTATTTATTAAATGAAATTTCAATTTTTTCTTTAACAATGCATAAAGTCAAATCTATTTTAATGAAATATTGTTTATACGACCAAAAGCATGCCGAAAACATGTGTCGCACTTGGGTGCTAGCCATTAGGATCATTGCGAAAATTAAATTCAATTTATTAATTAAATGAAATTTCAATTTTTTCATTAACAATGCTTAAAGTCAAATCTATTTTAATAAAATAGTGTTTATATGACCAAAAGCATGACGAAAACATGTATCACCCTTAGGTGCCAGCTGTTAGGTTCATTGCGAAAATTAAATTAAATTTATTCATTAAATGAAATTTCAATTTTTTCATTAACAATGCTTAAATAATAATCTATTTTAATGAAATTGTGTTTATATGACCAAAAGCATGCCGAAAATATGTGTCGCACTTAGGTGCCAGCTTTTAGCATCATTGCGAAAATTAAATTTAATTTATTTATTAAATGTAATTTCAATTTTTTCATTAACAATGCATAAAGTCAAAAATATTTTAATAAAATCGTGTTTATATGACCAAAAGCATGCCGACAACATGTGTCGCACTTAGGTGCTGGCCATCAGGATCATTGCGAGAATTAAATTTAATTTATTTATTAAATGAAATTTCAATTTTTTCATTAACAATGCATAAAGTCAAATCTATTTTAATGAAATAGTGTTTATATGACCAACAGCATGCCGAAAACACGTGTCGCACTTAGGTGCTGGCTATTAGGTACATTGCGAAAATTTATTTTAATTTATTTATTAAATGAAAGTTCTATTTTTTCATTAACAATGCATAAAGTCAAATCTATTTTAATAAAATGGTGTTTATATGACCAAAAGCAAGCCGAAAATATGTGTCGCACTTAGGTGCTAGCCATTATGATCATTGCGAAAATTAAATTAAATTTATTTATTATATGAAATTTTTATTTTTTCATTAACAATGCATAAAGTTAAATCTATTTTATTGAAATCGTATTTAACGACCAAAAGCATACCGAAAACATGTGTCGCACTTAGGTGCAGTCTATTAGGATCTTTGCGAAAATTAAATTTAATTTATTTATTAAATGAAATTTCAATTTTTTCATTAACAATGCTTAAAATCAAATCTATTTTAATGAAACCGTGTTTATATGACCAAAAGCATGCCGAAAACATGTGTCGCACTTGGGTGCTAGCTTTTAGGATCATTGCGAAAATTAAATTTAATTTATTTATTAAATGAAATTTCAATTTTTTCATTAACAATGCACAAAGTCAAATCTATTTTAATAAAATTTTGTTTATATGAACAGAAGCATGCCAAAAACATGTGTCGCACATAGGTGCTAGCCATTAGGATCATTGCAAAAATTAAATTTAATTTATTAATTAAATGAAATTTTAATTTTTGCTTTAACAATGCTGAAAGTCAAATCAATTTTATTAAAATAGTGTTTATATGACCAAAAGCAAGCCGTAAACATATGTCGCACTTAAGTGCTAGCTGTTGGGATCATTGCGAAAATTAAATTTAATTTATTTATTATACGAAATTTCTATTTTTTCATTAACAATGCATAAAGTTAAATCCATTTTAAAGAAATCGTGTTAATACGACCAAAAGCATGCCGAAAACATGTGTCGCTCTTAGGTGCTGGTTATTAGGATCATTTCTAAAAATAAATTAAATTTATTTATTAAATGAAATTTCTATTTTTTCATTAACAATGCATAAAGTTAAATCTATTTTACTAAAATAGTGTTTATATGACCAAAAGGATGTCGAAAACATGTGTCGCACTTAGGTGCTAGCCATTAGGATCATTGCGAAAATTAAATTAAATTTATTTATTATATGAAATTTCAAATTTTTCATTTACAATGCATAAAGTCAAATCTATTTTAATTAAATAGTGTTTATATGACCAAAAGCATGCCGAAAATATGTGTACAACAAAGGTGCTAGCTATTAGGATCATTGCGAAAATTAAATTTAATTTATTTATTAAATGAAATTTCTATTTTTCAATTAACAATGCATAAAGTCAAATTTATTTTAATAAAATTGTGTTTATATGACCAAAATCATGCCGAAAACATATGTCGCACTTAGGTGCTAGCTATTAGGATCATTGCAAAAATTAAATTTAATTTATTTATTAAATGAAATTTCTATTTTTCAATTAACAATGCATAAAGTCAAATCTATTTTAATAAAATAGTGTTTATATGACCAAAAGCATACCGAAAACATGAGTCGCACTTGGGTGCTGTCTATTAGGATCATTGCGAAAATTAAATTTAATTTATTTATTAAATGAAATTTCTATATTTCAATTAACAATGCATAAAGTCAAATCTATTTTAATAAAATAGTGTTTATATGACCAAAAGCATACCGAAAACATGAGTCGCACTTGGGTGCTGTCTATTAGGATCATTGCGAAAATTAAATTTAATTTATTTATTAAATGAAATATCTATTTTTCAATTAACAATGCATAAAGTCAAATCTATTCTAATAAAATAGTGTTTATATGATCAAAAGCATGCCGAAAACATGTGTCGAACTTAGGTGCTAGCAATTAGGATCATTGCAAAAATTAAATTAAATTTATTTATTACATGAAATTTCTATTTTTTCATTAACAATGCTTAAAGTCAAATCTATTTTAATAAAATTGTGTTTATATGACCAAAATCATGCCGAAAACATATGTCGCACTTAGGTGCTAGCTATTAGGATCATTGCAAAAATTAAATTTAATTTATTTATTAAATGAAATTTCTATTTTTCAATTAACAATGCATAAAGTCAAATCTATTTTAATAAAATAGTGTTTATATGACCAAAAGCATACCGAAAACATGAGTCGCACTTGGGTGCTGTCTGTTAGGATCATTGCGAAAATTAAATTTAATTTATTTATTAAATGAAATTTCTATTTTTCAATTAACAATGCATAAAGTCAAATCTAAATAAAATAGTGTTTATATGACCAAAAGCATGCCGAAAACATGAGTCGCACTTGGGTGCTGACTATTAGGATCATTGCGAAAATTAAATTTAATGTATTTATTAAATGAAATTTCTATTTTTCAATTAACAATGCATAAAGTCAAATCTATTTTAATAAAATAGTGTTAATATGACCAAAAGCATGCCGAAAACATGTGTCGCACTTAGGTGCTAGCAATTAGGATCATTGCGAAAATTAAATTAAATTTATTTATAACATGAAATTTCTATTTTTTCATTAACAATGCTTAAAGTCAAATCTATTTTAATAAAATTGTGTTTATATGACCAAAACCATGCCGAAAACATTTGTCGCACTTAGGTGCTAGCTATTAGGATCATTGCAAAAATTAAATTTAATTTATTTATTAGATGAAATTTCTATTTTTCAATTAACAATGCATAAAGTCAAATCTATTTTAATAAAATAGTGTTTATATGATCAAAAGCTTGCCGAAAATATGTGTCGCACTTAGGTGCTAGCCATTATGATCATTGCGAAAATTAAATTAAATTTATTTATTATATGAAATTTCTATTTTTTCATTAACAATGCATAAAGTTAAATCTATTTTATTGAAATCGTGTTTTACGACCAAAAGCATGCCGAAAACATGTGTCGCACTTAGGTGCAGTCTATTAGGATCTTTGCGAAAATTAAATTTAATTTATTTATCAAATGAAATTTCAGTTTTTTCATCAACAACACATAAAGTCGTACTTATTTGATTAAAATCGTGTTTATACGACCAAAAGCATGCCGAGAACATGTGTCGCACTAAGGTGCTAGCTATTAGGATCATTGCGAAAATTAAATTAAATTTATTTATTAAATGAAATTTCAATTTTGTCATTAACAATGCATAAAGTCAAATCTATTTTAATGAAATAGTGTTTATATGACCAACAGCATGCCAAAAACATGTGTCGCACTTAGGTGCTAGCTATAAGGATCATTGCGAAAATTAAATTTAATTTATTTATTAAATGAAATTTCAATTTTTTCATCAACAATGCATAAAGTCGAATTTATTTGATCAAAATCGTGTTTATACGACCATAAGCATGCCGAAAACATCTGTCGCACTTAGGTGCTAGCTATTAGGATTATTGCGAAAATTAATTTTATTTTATTTATTAAATGAAATTTCAATTTTTTCATTAACAATGCATAAAGTCAAATCCATTTTAATGAAATAGTGTTTATATGATCACAAGCATGCCGAACACATGTGTCGCACTTAGGTGCTAGCTATAAGGATCATTGCGAAAATTAAATTTAATTTATTTATTAAATGAAATTTCAATTTTTTCATTAACAATGCATAAAGTCAAATCCATTTTAATGAAATAGTGTTTATATGATCACAAGCATGCCGAACACATGTGTCGCACTTAGGTGCTAGCTATAAGGATCATTGCGAAAATTAAATTTAATTTATTTATTAAATGAAATTTCAATTTTTTCATTAACAATGCATAAAGTCAAATCTATTTTAATAAAATTTTGTTTATATGAACAGAAGCATGCCAAAAGCAAGTGTCGCACTTAGGTGCTAGCCATTAGGATCATTGCAAAAATTAAATTTAATTTATTAATTAAATGAAATTTTTATTTTTGCTTTAACAATGCTGAAAGTCAAATCAATTTTATTAAAATAGTGTTTATATGACCAAAAGCAAGCCGTAAACATATGTCGCACTTAAGTGCTAGCTGTTGGGATCATTGCGAAAATTAAATTTAATTTATTTATTATACGAAATTTCTATTTTTTCATTAACAATGCATAAAGTTAAATCCATTTTAAAGATATCGTGTTAATACGACCAAAAGCATGCCGAAAACATGTGTCGCTCTTAGGTGCTGGTTATTAGGATCATTTCTAAAAATAAATTAAATTTATTTATTAAATGAAATTTCTATTTTTTCATTAACAATGCATAAAGTTAAATCTATTTTACTAAAATAGTGTTTATATGTCCAAAAGCATGTCGAAAACAAGTGTCGCACTTAGGTGCTAGCCATTAGGATCATTGCGAAAATTAAATTAAATTTATTTATTATATGAAATTTCTATTTTTTCATTAACAATGCATAAAGTTAAATCTATTTTAATAAAATCGTGTAATCCGACCAAAAGCATACCGAAAACATGTGTCGCACTTAGGTGGTAGCTATTAGGATCATTGCGAAAATTAAATTTAATTTATTTATTAAATGAAATTTCTATTTCTTCATTAACAAAGCATAAAGTCAAATCTATTTTAATTAAATAGTGTTTATATGACCAAAAGCATGCCGAAAATATGTGTAGCACAAAGGTGCTAGCTATTAGGATCATTGCGAAAATTAAATTAAATTTATTTATTAAATGAAATTTCTATTTTTCAATGAACAATGCATAAAGTCAAATTTATTTTAATAAAATAGTGTTTATATGACCAAAAGCATGCCGAAAACATGTATCGCACTGAGGTGCTAGCAATTAGGATCATTGCGAAAATTAAATTAAATTTATTTATTAAATGAAATTTCTATTTTTCAATTAACAATGCATAAAGTCAAATCTATTTTAATGAAATAGTGTTTATATGACCAAAAGCATGCCGAAAACATGTGTCGCACTTAGGTGCCAGCAATTAGGATCATTGCGAAAATTAAATTAAATTTATTTATTACATGAAATTTCTATTTTTTCATTAACAATGCTTAAAGTCAAATCTATTTTAATAAAATTGTGTTTATATGACCAAAATCATGCCGAAAACATATGTCGCACTTAGGTGCTAGCTATTAGGATCATTGCAAAAATTAAATTTAATTTATTTATTAAATGAAATTTCTATTTTTCAATCAACAATGCATAAAGTCAAATCTATTTTAATAAAATAGTGTTTATATGACCAAAAGCATACCGAAAACATGAGTCGCACTTGGGTGCTGTCTATTAGGATCATTGCGAAAATTAAATTTAATTTATTTATTAAATGAAATTTCTATTTTTCAATTAACAATGCATAAAGTCAAATCTATTTTAGTAAAATAGTGTTTATATGACCAAAAGCATACCGAAAACATGAGTCGCACTTGGGTGCTGTCTATTAGGATCATTGCGAAAATTAAATTTTATTTATTTATTAAATGAAATTTCTATTTTTCAATTAACAATGCATAAAGTCAAATCTATTCTAATAAAATAGTGTTTATATGACCAAAAGCATGCCGAAAACATGTGACGCACTTAGGTGCTAGCAATTAGGATCATTGCGATAATTAAATTAAATTTATTTATTACATGAAATTTCTATTTTTTCATTAACAATGCTTAAAGTCAAATCTATTTTAATAAAATTGTGTTTAAATGAACAAAATCATGTAGAAAACATATGTCGCACTTAGGTGATAGCTATTAGGATCATTGCAAAAATTAAATTTAATTTATTTATTAAATGAAATTTCTATTTTTCAATTAACAATGCATAAAGTCAAATCTATTTTAATAAAATAGTGTTTATATGACCAAAAGCATACCGAAAACATGAGTCGCACTTGGGTGCTGTCTATTAGGATCATTGCGAAAATTAAATTTAATTTATTTATTAAATGAAATTTCTATTTTTCAATTAACAATGCATAAAGTCAAATCTATTTTAATAAAATAGTGTTTATATGACCAAAAGCATGATGAAAACATGAGTCGCACTTGGGTGCTGACTATTAGGATCATTGCGAAAATTAAATTTAATTTATTTATTAAATGAAATTTCTATTTTTCAATTAACAATGCATAAAGTCAAATCTATTTTAATAAAATAGTGTTTATATGACCAAAAGCATGCCGAAAACATGTGTCGCACTTAGGTGCTAGCAATTAGGATCATTGCGAAAATTAAATTAAATTTATTTATTACATGAAATTTCTATTTTTTCATTAACAATGCTTAAAGTCAAATCTATTTTAATAAAATAGTGTTTATATGACCAAAAGCATGCCGAAAACATGAGTCGCACTTGGGTGCTGACTATTAGGATCATTGCGAAACTTAAATTTAATTTATTTATTAAATGAAATTATTATTTTTCAATTAACAATGCATAAAGTCAAATCTATTTTAATAAAATAGTGTTTATATGACCAAAAGCTTGCCGAAAATATGTGTCGCACTTAGGTGCTAGCCATTATGATCATTGCGAAAATTAAATTAAATTTATTTATTATATGAAATTTCTATTTTTTCATTAACAATGCATAAAGTTAAATCTATTTTATTGAAATCGTGTTTTACGACCAAAAGCGTGCCGAAAACATGTGTCGCACTTAGGTGCAGTCTATTAGGATCTTTGCGAAAATTAAATTTAATTTATTTATCAAATGAAATTTCAATTTTTTCATCAACAACACATAAAGTCGTACTTATTTGATTAAAATCGTGTTTATACGACCAAAAGCATACCGAGAACATGTGTCGCACTAAGGTGCTAGCTATTAGGATCATTGCGAAAATTAAATTAAATTTATTTATTAAATGAAATTTCAATTTTGTCATTAACAATGCATAGAGTCAAATCTATTTTAATGAAATAGTGTTTATATGACCAAAAGCATGCCAAAAACATGTGTCGCACTTAGGTGCTAGCTATTAGGATCATTGCGAAAATTAAATTTAATTTATTTATTAAATGAAATTTCAATTTTTTCATCAACAATGCATAAAGTCGAATTTATTTGATCAAAATCGTGTTTATACGACCATAAGCATGCCGAGAACATGTGTCGCACTAAGTTGCTAGCTATTAGGATCATTGCGAAAATTAAATTAAATTTATTTATTAAATGAAATTTCAATTTTGTCATTAACAATGCATAAAGTCAAATCTGTTTTAATGAAATAGTGTTTATATGACCAAAAGCATGCCAAAAACATGTCTCGCACTTAGGTGCTAGCTATGAGGATCATTGCGAAAATTAAATTTAATTTATTTATCAAATGAAATTTCAATTTTTTCATCAACAACACATAAAGTCGTACTTATTTGATTAAAATCGTGTTTATACAACCAAAAGCATGCCGAGAACATGTGTCGCACTAAGGTGCTAGCTATTAGGATCATTGCGAAAATTAAATTAAATTTATTTATTAAATGAAATTTCAATTTTGTCATTAACAATGCATAAAGTCAAATCTATTTTAATGAAATAGTGTTTATATGACCAAAAGCATGCCAAAAACATGTGTCGCACTTAGGTGCTAGCAATTAGGATCATTGCGAAAATTAAATTAAATTTATTTATTAAATGAAATTTCTATTTTTCAATTAACAATGCATAAAGTCAAATCTATTTTAATGAAATAGTGTCTACATGACCAAAAGCATGCCGAAAACATGTGTCGCACTTAGGTGCTAGCAATTAGGATCATTGCGAAAATTAAATTAAATTTATTTATTACATGAAATTTCTATTTTTTCATTAACCATGCATAAAGTCAAATCTATTTTAATGAAATAGTGTTTATATGACCAAAAGCATGCCAAAAACATGTGTCGCACTTAGGTGCTAGCTATTAGGATCATTGCGAAAATTAAATTAAATTTATTTATTAAATGAAATTTCAATTTTGTCATTAACCATGCATAAAGTCAAATCTATTTTAATGAAATAGTGTTTATATGACCAAAAGCATGCCAAAAACATGTGTCGCACTAAGGTGCTAGCTATTAGGATCATTGCGAAAATTAAATTAAATTTATTTATTAAATGAAATTTCAATTTTGTCATTAACAATGCATAAAGTCAAATCTATTTTAATGAAATAGTGTTTATATGACCAAAAGCATGCCAAAAACATGTGTCGCACTTAGGTGCTAGCTATGAGGATCATTGCGAAAATTAAATTTAATTTATTTATCAAATGAAATTTCAATTTTTTCATCAACAACACATAAAGTCGTACTTATTTGATTAAAATCGTGTTTATACAACCAAAAGCATGCCGAGAACATGTGTCGCACTAAGGTGCTAGCTATTAGGATCATTGCGAAAATTAAATTAAATTTATTTATTAAATGAAATTTCAATTTTGTCATTAACAATGCATAAAGTCAAATCTATTTTAATGAAATAGTGTTTATATGACCAAAAGCATGCCAAAAACATGTGTCGCACTTAGGTGCTAGCAATTAGGATCATTGCGAAAATTAAATTAAATTTATTTATTAAATGAAATTTCTATTTTTCAATTAACAATGCATAAAGTCAAATCTATTTTAATGAAATAGTGTCTACATGACCAAAAGCATGCCGAAAACATGTGTCGCACTTAGGTGCTAGCAATTAGGATCATTGCGAAAATTAAATTAAATTTATTTA
The DNA here is from genome assembly GCA_910593695.2 of Ocypus olens. Taxonomy (NCBI): domain Eukaryota; kingdom Metazoa; phylum Arthropoda; class Insecta; order Coleoptera; family Staphylinidae; genus Ocypus; species Ocypus olens. The sequence goes on from OU343060.1 coordinate 36,828,239, forward strand.
TTACATGAAATTTCTATTTTTTCATTAACCATGCATAAAGTCAAATCTATTTTAATGAAATAGTGTTTATATGACCAAAAGCATGCCAAAAACATGTGTCGCACTTAGGTGCTAGCTATTAGGATCATTGCGAAAATTAAATTAAATTTATTTATTAAATGAAATTTCAATTTTGTCATTAACCATGCATAAAGTCAAATCTATTTTAATGAAATAGTGTTTATATGACCAAAAGCATGCCAAAAACATGTGTCGCACTAAGGTGCTAGCTATTAGGATCATTGCGAAAATTAAATTAAATTTATTTATTAAATGAAATTTCAATTTTGTCATTAACAATGCATAAAGTCAAATCTATTTTAATGAAATAGTGTTTATATGACCAAAAGCATGCCAAAAACATGTGTCGCACTTAGGTGCTAGCAATTAGGATCATTGCGAAAATTAAATTAAATTTATTTATTAAATGAAATTTCTATTTTTCAATTAACAATGCATAAAGTCAAATCTATTTTAATGAAATAGTGTCTACATGACCAAAAGCATGCCGAAAACATGTGTCGCACTTAGGTGCTAGCAATTAGGATCATTGCGAAAATTAAATTAAATTTATTTATTACATGAAATTTCTATTTTTTCATTAACAATGCTTAAAGTCAAATCTATTTTAATAAAATAGTGTTTATATGACCAAAAGCATGCCGAAAACATGAGTCGCACTTGGGTTCTGACTATTAGGATCATTGCGAAAATTAAATTTAATTTATTTATTAAATGAAATTTCTATTTTTCAATTAACAATGCATAAAGTCAAATCTATTTTAATAAAATAGTGTTTATATGATCAAAAGCATGCCGAAAATATGTGTCGCACTTAGGTGCTAGCCATTATGATCATTGCGAATATTAAATTAAATTTATTTAATATATGAAATTTCAATTTTTTCATTAACAATGCATAAAGTCAAATCTACTTTAATGAAATAGTGTTCATATTACCAAAAGAATGCCGAAAACATGTATCGCACTTAGGTGCTAGCTATTAGGATCATTGCGAAAATTAAATGTAATTTATTTATTAAATGAAATTTCAATTTTTTCATTAACAATGCATAAAGTCAAATCTGTTATAATAAAATAGTGTGTATATGACCAAAAGAATGCCGAAAACATGTGTCGCACTTAGGTGATAGCTATTAGGATCATTGCGAAAATTAAATTAAATTCATTTATTAAATGAAATTTCAATTTTTTCATTAACAGTGCATAAAGTCAAATCCAATTTAATGTAATCGTGTTTATATGACCAAAAGCATGCCGAAAACATGTGTCGCACTTAGGTGCTAGCCATTAGGATCATTGCGAAAATTAAATTAAATTCATTTATTAAATGAAATTTCAATTTTTTCATCAACAATGCATAAAGTCGATTTTTTTTGATTAAGATCGTGTTTATACGACCATAAGCATGCCGAAAACAAACACGTGTCGCACTTGGGTGCTAGCTATTAGGATCATTTCGAAAATTAAATTTAATTTATTTATTAAATGAAATTTCTATTTTCTTATTAACAATGCATAAAGTCAAATCTATTTTAATAAAATCATGTTTATTTGACCAAAGGCATGCCGAAAACTTATGTCGCACTTAGGTGCTAGCTATTAGGATCATTGCGAAAATTAAATTAAATTTATTTATTAATTGAAATATTAATTTTTTCATTAACAATGCATAAAGTCAAATCTATTTTAATGAAATAGTGTTTATATGATCAAAAGAATGCCGTAAACATGTGTCGCACTTAGGTGCTAGCTATTAGGATCATTGCGAAAATTAAATTTAATTTAATTATTAAATGAAATTTCAATTTTTTCATTAACAATGCATTAAGTCAAATCTTTTTAAAAAAATAGGGTTTAAATGACCAAAAGCATGCCGAAAACATGTGTCGCACTTAGGTGCTAGCTATTAGGATCATTTCGAAAATTAAATTTAATTTATTTATTAATTGAAATTTCAATTTTTTTATAAACAATGCATAAAGTCAAATCTATTTTAATAAAATGGTGTTTATATGACCAAAAGCATGCCGAAAACATGTGTCGCACTTAGGTGCTAGCTATTAGGATCATTGCGAAAATTAAATTTAATTTATTTATTATATGAAATTTCAATTTTTTCATTAACAATGCAGAAAGTCAAATCTATTTCAATAGAACAGTGTTTATATGAGCGAAGGCATGCCGAAAACGTGTGTGGCACTTAGGTGCTAGTTATTAGGATCATTGCGAAAATTAAATTTAATTTATTTTTTAAATGATATTACAATTTCTTCATTAACAATGCATAAAGTTAAATCTAGTTTATTAAAACAGTGTTTATATGACCAAAAGTATACCTAAAACATGTGTCGCACTTAGGTGCTAGCTATTAGGATCATTGCGAAAATTAAATTTAATTTATTTATTAAATGAAATTTCAATTTTTTCATTAACAATGCATAAAGTCAAATCTATTTTAATGATATAGTGTTTATATGACCAAAATCATGCCGAACATATATGTCGCACTTGGGTGCTGGCTATTCGGGTCATTGCGAAAATTAAATTGAATTTATTTTTTAAATGAAATTTGCATTTTTTCATTAACAATGCATAAAGTCAAATCTATTTTAATAAAATCGTTTTTAGATGAGCAAAAGCATGCCGAAAACATGTGTCGCACTAAGGTGCTAGTTATTAGGATCATTGCGAAAATTAAATTTAATTTATTTATTAAATGAAATTTCAATTTTTTCATTAACAATTCATAAAGTAAAATCTATTTTAATGAAATAGTGTTTATATGACCAAAACCATGCCGAAAACATGTGTCGCACTTAGGTGCTAGCTGTTAGGATCATTGCGAAAATTAATTTTAATTTATTTATTATATGAAATTTCTATTTTTTCATTAACAATGCAGAAAGTCAAATCTATTTCAATAGAACAGTGTTTATATGAGCGATGGCATGCCGAAAACGTGTGTGGCACTTAGGTGCTAGTTATTAGGATCATTGCGAAAATTAAATTTAATTTATTTTTTAAATGATATGACAATTTTTTCATTAACAATGCATAAAGTTAAATCTAGTTTATTAAAACAGTGTTTATATGACCAAAAGTATACCTAAAACATGTGTCGCACTTAGGTGCTAGCTATTAGGATCATTGCGAAAATTAAATTTAATTTATTTATTAAATGAAATTTCAATTTTTTCATTAACAATGCATAAAGTCAAATCTATTTTAATGAAATAGTGTTTATATGACCAAAATCATGCCGAACATATATGTCGCACTTGGGTGCTGGCTATTCGGGTCATTGCGAAAATTAAATTGAATTTATTTTTTAAATGAAATTTGCATTTTTTCATTAACAATGCATAAAGTCAAATCTATTTTAATAAAATCGTTTTTATATGAGCAAAAGCATGCCGAAAACATGTGTCGCACTAAGGTGCTAGTTATTAGGATCATTGCGAAAATTAAATTTAATTTATTTATTAAATGAAATTTCAATTCATAAAGTAAAATCTATTTTAATGAAATAGTGTTTATATGACCAAAACCATGTTGAAAACATGTGTCGCACTTAGGTGCTAGCTGTTAGGATCATTGCGAAAATTAATTTTAATTTATTTATTATATGAAATTTCTATTTTTTCATTAACAATGCAGAAAGTCAAATCTATTTCAATAGAACAGTGTTTATATGAGCGAAGGCATGCCGAAAACGTGTGTGGCACTTAGGTGCTAGTTATAAGGATCATTGCGAAAATTAATTTTAATTTATTTATTATATCAAATTTCAATTTTTTCATTAACAATGCAAAAAGTCAAATCTATTTTAATGAAATAGTGTTTATATCACCAAACGAATGCCGAAAACATGTGTCGCACTCAGGTGCTAGCTATTAGGATCTTTGCGAAAATTAAATTTAGTTTATTTATTAAATGAAATTTCAAATTTTTCATTAACAATGCATAAAGTTAAATCTGTTTTTAAGAAATAGTGTTTATATGACCAAAAGAATACCGAAAACATGTTTCGCACTTAGGTGCTAGCTATTAGGATCTTTGCGAAAATTAAATTTAATTTATTTATTAAATGAAATTTCAATTATTTCAATAACAATGCATAAAGTCAAATCTATTTTAATAAAATAGTGTTTATATGACCAAAAGCATGCCGAAAACATGTGTCGCACTCAGGTGCTAGCTATTAGGATGATTGCGAAAATTAAATTTAATTAATTTATTAAATGAAATTTCAATTTTTTCATTGCATTGTTAATGAAAAAAAAAAAGTCAAATCAATTTTAATAAAATCGTGTTCATATGACCGAAAGCATGGCGAAAACATGTGTCGCACTTAGGTGCCTGCCATAAGGATCTTTGCGAAAATTAAATTAAATTTATTTATTTAATGAAATTTCAAATTTTTCATTAACAATGCATAAAGTCTAACCTATTTTATTGAAAGCGTATTTATACGACCAGAAGCATGCGGAAAACATGTGTCGCACTTAGGTGCTGGCTATTAGGATGATTGCGAAAATTAAATTTAATTAATTTATTAAATGAAATTTCAATTTTTTCATTAACAATGCATAAAGTCAAATCTATTTTAGTGAAATAGTGTTTATATGACCAAAATCATGCCGACAACATGTGTCGCACTTAGGTGCTCGCTATTAGAATCATTGCGAAAATTAAATTTAATTTATTTATTAAATGATGTTTCAATTTTTTCAATAACAATGCATAAAGTCAAATCTATTTTAATGAAATCATGTTTATATGACCAAAAGCATGCCGAAAACATGTGTCGCACTTAGGTGCTAGCTATTAGGATAATTGCGAAAATTAAATTTAATTAATTTATTAAATGAAATTTCAATTTTTTCATTGCATTGTTAATGAAAAAAAAATAAAGTCAAATCAATTTTAATTAAATCGTGTTTATATGACCGAAAGCATGGCGAAAACATGTGTCGCACTTAGGTGCTAGCTGTAAGGATCATTACGAAAATTCAATTTAATTTATTTATTAAATGATGTTTCAATTTTTTCAATAACAATGCATAAAGTCAAATCTATTTTAATAAAATAGTGTTTACATAACCAAAAGAATGCCGAAAACATGTATCGCACTTAGGTGCTTGCTATTAGGATCTTTGCGAAAATTAAATTTACTTTATTTATTAAATGAAATTTCAATTGTTTCATTACCAATGCATAAAGTAAAATCTATTTTCATGAAATTGTGTTTAAATGACCAAAAGAATGCCGTAAACATGTGTCGCACTTTGGTGCTAGCAATTAGAATCATTGCTAAAATTAAATTTAGTTTATTTATTAAATGAAATTTCAAATTTTTCATTAACAATGCATAAAGTTAAATCTGTTTTAATTAAATAGTGTTTATATGACCAAAAGAATGCCGAAAACATGTGTCGCACTTAGGTGCTAGCTATTAGGATCTTTGCGAAAATTAAATTTAGTTTATTTATTAAATGAAATTTCAAATTTTTCTTTAACAATGCATAAAGTCAAATCTATTTTAATAAAATCGTTTTTATATGAGCAAAAGCATGCCGAAAACATGTGTCGCACTAAGGTGCTAGTTATTAGGATCATTGCGAAAATTAAATTTAATTTATTTATTAAATGAAATTTCAATTTTTTCATTAACAATTCATAAAGTAAAATCTATTTTAATGAAATAGTGTTTATATGACCAAAACCATGTTGAAAACATGTGTCGCACTTAGGTGCTAGCTGTTAGGATCATTGCGAAAATTAATTTTAATTTATTTATTATATGAAATTTCTATTTTTTCATTAACAATGCAGAAAGTCAAATCTATTTCAATAGAACAGTGTTTATATGAGCGAAGGCATGCCGAAAACGTGTGTGGCACTTAGGTGCTAGTTATAAGGATCATTGCGAAAATTAATTTTAATTTATTTATTATATCAAATTTCAATTTTTTCATTAACAATGCAAAAAGTCAAATCTATTTTAATGAAATAGTGTTTATATCACCAAACGAATGCCGAAAACATGTGTCGCACTCAGGTGCTAGCTATTAGGATCTTTGCGAAAATTAAATTTAGTTTATTTATTAAATGAAATTTCAAATTTTTCATTAACAATGCATAAAGTTAAATCTGTTTTTAAGAAATAGTGTTTATATGACCAAAAGAATACCGAAAACATGTTTCGCACTTAGGTGCTAGCTATTAGGATCTTTGCGAAAATTAAATTTAATTTATTTATTAAATGAAATTTCAATTATTTCAATAACAATGCATAAAGTCAAATCTATTTTAATAAAATAGTGTTTATATGACCAAAAGCATGCCGAAAACATGTGTCGCACTCAGGTGCTAGCTATTAGGATGATTGCGAAAATTAAATTTAATTAATTTATTAAATGAAATTTCAATTTTTTCATTGCATTGTTAATGAAAAAAAATAAAGTCAAATCAATTTTAATAAAATCGTGTTCATATGACCGAAAGCATGGCGAAAACATGTGTCGCACTTAGGTGCCTGCCATAAGGATCTTTGCGAAAATTAAATTAAATTTATTTATTTAATGAAATTTCAAATTTTTCATTAACAATGCATAAAGTCTAACCTATTTTATTGAAAGCGTATTTATACGACCAGAAGCATGCGGAAAACATGTGTCGCACTTAGGTGCTGGCTATTAGGATGATTGCGAAAATTAAATTTAATTAATTTATTAAATGAAATTTCAATTTTTTCATTAACAATGCATAAAGTCAAATCTATTTTAGTGAAATAGTGTTTATATGACCAAAATCATGCCGACAACATGTGTCGCACTTAGGCGCTCGCTATTAGAATCATTGCGAAAATTAAATTTAATTTATTTATTAAATGATGTTTCAATTTTTTCAATAACAATGCATAAAGTCAAATCTATTTTAATGAAATCATGTTTATATGACCAAAAGCATGCCGAAAACATGTGTCGCACTTAGGTGCTAGCTATTAGGATAATTGCGAAAATTAAATTTAATTAATTTATTAAATGAAATTTCAATTTTTTCATTGCATTGTTAATGAAAAAAAAATAAAGTCAAATCAATTTTAATTAAATCGTGTTTATATGACCGAAAGCATGGCGAAAACATGTGTCGCACTTAGGTGCTAGCTGTAAGGATCATTACGAAAATTCAATTTAATTTATTTATTAAATGATGTTTCAATTTTTTCAATAACAATGCATAAAGTCAAATCTATTTTAATAAAATAGTGTTTACATAACCAAAAGAATGCCGAAAACATGTATCGCACTTAGGTGCTTGCTATTAGGATCTTTGCGAAAATTAAATTTACTTTATTTATTAAATGAAATTTCAATTGTTTCATTACCAATGCATAAAGTAAAATCTATTTTCATGAAATAGTGTTTAAATGACCAAAAGAATGCCGTAAACATGTGTCGCACTTTGGTGCTAGCAATTAGAATCATTGCTAAAATTAAATTTAGTTTATTTATTAAATGAAATTTCAAATTTTTCATTAACAATGCATAAAGTTAAATCTGTTTTAATTAAATAGTGTTTATATGACCAAAAGAATGCCGAAAACATGTGTCGCACTTAGGTGCTAGCTATTAGGATCTTTGCGAAAATTAAATTTAGTTTATTTATTAAATGAAATTTCAAATTTTTCTTTAACAATGCATAAAGTCAAATCTATTTTAATAAAATAGTGTTTATATGACCAAAAGCATGCCGAAAACATGTGTCGCACTTAGGTGATGGCCATTAGGATCATTGCGAAAATTATATTAAATTTATTTATTACATGAAATTTCTATTTTTTCATTAACAATGCTTAAAGTCAAATCTATTTTAATAAAATAGTGTTTATATGACCAAAAGCATGCCGAAAACATGAGTCGCACTTGGGTTCTGACTATTAGGATCATTGCGAAAATTAAATTTAATTTATTTATTAAATGAAATTTCTATTTTTCAATTAACAATGCATAAAGTCAAATCTATTTTAATAAAATAGTGTTTATATGATTAAAATCATGCCGAAAATATGTGTCGCACTTAGGTGCTAGCCATTATGATCATTGCGAATATTAAATTAAATTTATTTATTATATGAAATTTTAATTTTTTCATTAACAATGCATAAAGTCAAATCTACTTTAATGAAATAGTGTTCATATTACCAAAAGAATGCCGAAAACATGTATCGCACTTAGGTGCTAGCTATTAGGATCATTGCGAAAATTAAATGTAATTTATTTATTAAATGAAATTTCAATTTTTTCATTAACAATGCATAAAGTCAAATCTGTTATAATAAAATAGTGTGTATATGACCAAAAGAATGCCGAAAACATGTGTCGCACTTAGGTGATAGCTATTAGGATCATTGCGAAAATTAAATTAAATTCATTTATTAAATGAAATTTCAATTTTTTCATTAACAGTGCATAAAGTCAAATCCAATTTAATGTAATCGTGTTTATATGACCAAAAGCATGCCGAAAACATGTGTCGCACTTAGGTGCTAGCCATCAGGATCATTGCGAAAATTAAATTAAATTCATTTATTAAATGAAATTTCAATTTTTTCATCAACAATGCATAAAGTCGAATTTTTTTGATTAAGATCGTGTTTATACGACCATAAGCATGCCGAAAACAAACACGTGTCGCACTTGGGTGCTAGCTATTAGGATCATTTCGAAAATTAAATTTAATTTATTTATGAAATGAAATTTCTATTTTCTTATTAACAATGCATAAAGTCAAATCTATTTTAATAAAATCATGTTTATTTGACCAAAGGCATGCCGAAAACTTATGTCGCACTTAGGTGCTAGCTATTAGGATCATTGCGAAAATTAAATTAAATTTATTTATTAATTGAAATTTTAATTTTTTCATTAACAATGCATAAAGTCAAATCTATTTTAATGAAATAGTGTTTATATGATCAAAAGAATGCCGTAAACATGTGTCGCACTTAGGTGCTAGCTATTAGGATCATTGCGAAAATTAAATTTAATTTAATTATTAAATGAAATTTCAATTTTTTCATTAACAATGCATTAAGTCAAATCTTTTTAAAAAAATAGGGTTTATATGACCAAAAGCATGCCGAAAACATGTGTCGCACTTAGGTGCTAGCTATTAGGATCATTTCGAAAATTAAATTTAATTTATTTATTAATTGAAATTTCTATTTTTTTATAAACAATGCATAAAGTCAAATCTATTTTAATAAAATGGTGTTTATATGACCAAAAGCATGCCGAAAACATGTGTCGCACTTAGGTGCTAGCTATTAGGATCTTTGCGAAAATTAAATTTAGTTTATTTATTAAATGAAATTTCAAATTTTTCTTTAACAATGCATAAAGTCAAATCTATTTTAATAAAATAGTGTTTATATGACCAAAAGCATGCCGAAAACATGTGTCGCACTTAGGTGATGGCCATTAGGATCATTGCGAAAATTATATTAAATTTATTTATTACATGAAATTTCTATTTTTTCATTAACAATGCTTAAAGTCAAATCTATTTTAATAAAATAGTGTTTATATGACCAAAAGCATGCCGAAAACATGAGTCGCACTTGGGTTCTGACTATTAGGATCATTGCGAAAATTAAATTTAATTTATTTATTAAATGAAATTTCTATTTTTCAATTAACAATGCATAAAGTCAAATCTATTTTAATAAAATAGTGTTTATATGATTAAAATCATGCCGAAAATATGTGTCGCACTTAGGTGCTAGCCATTATGATCATTGCGAATATTAAATTAAATTTATTTATTATATGAAATTTTAATTTTTTCATTAACAATGCATAAAGTCAAATCTACTTTAATGAAATAGTGTTCATATTACCAAAAGAATGCCGAAAACATGTATCGCACTTAGGTGCTAGCTATTAGGATCATTGCGAAAATTAAATGTAATTTATTTATTAAATGAAATTTCAATTTTTTCATTAACAATGCATAAAGTCAAATCTGTTATAATAAAATAGTGTGTATATGACCAAAAGAATGCCGAAAACATGTGTCGCACTTAGGTGATAGCTATTAGGATCATTGCGAAAATTAAATTAAATTCATTTATTAAATGAAATTTCAATTTTTTCATTAACAGTGCATAAAGTCAAATCCAATTTAATGTAATCGTGTTTATATGACCAAAAGCATGCCGAAAACATGTGTCGCACTTAGGTGCTAGCCATTAGGATCATTGCGAAAATTAAATTAAATTCATTTATTAAATGAAATTTCAATTTTTTCATCAACAATGCATAAAGTCGAATTTTTTTGATTAAGATCGTGTTTATACGACCATAAGCATGCCGAAAACAAACACGTGTCGCACTTGGGTGCTAGCTATTAGGATCATTTCGAAAATTAAATTTAATTTATTTATGAAATGAAATTTCTATTTTCTTATTAACAATGCATAAAGTCAAATCTATTTTAATAAAATCATGTTTATTTGACCAAAGGCATGCCGAAAACTTATGTCGCACTTAGGTGCTAGCTATTAGGATCATTGCGAAAATTAAATTAAATTTATTTATTAATTGAAATTTTAATTTTTTCATTAACAATGCATAAAGTCAAATCTATTTTAATGAAATAGTGTTTATATGATCAAAAGAATGCCGTAAACATGTGTCGCACTTAGGTGCTAGCTATTAGGATCATTGCGAAAATTAAATTTAATTTAATTATTAAATGAAATTTCAATTTTTTCATTAACAATGCATTAAGTCAAATCTTTTTAAAAAAATAGGGTTTATATGACCAAAAGCATGCCGAAAACATGTGTCGCACTTAGGTGCTAGCTATTAGGATCATTTCGAAAATTAAATTTAATTTATTTATTAATTGAAATTTCTATTTTTTTATAAACAATGCATAAAGTCAAATCTATTTTAATAAAATGGTGTTTATATGACCAAAAGCATGCCGAAAACATGTGTCGCACTTAGGTGCTAGCTATTAGGATCATTGCGAAAATTAAATTTAATTTTTTTATTATATGAAATTTCAATTTTTTCATTAACAATGCAGAAAGTCAAATCTATTTCAATAGAACAGTGTTTATATGAGCGAAGGCATGCCGAAAACGTGTGTGGCACTTAGGTGCTAGTTATTAGGATCATTGCGAAAATTAAATTTAATTTATTTTTTAAATGATATTACAATTTCTTCATTAACAATGCATAAAGTTAAATCTAGTTTATTAAAACAGTGTTTATATGACCAAAAGTATACCTAAAACATGTGTCGCACTTAGGTGCTAGCTATTAGGATCATTGCGAAAATTAAATTTAATTTATTTATTAAATGAAATTTCAATTTTTTCATTAACAATGCATAAAGTCAAATCTATTTTAATGAAATAGTGTTTATATGACCAAAATCATGCCGAACATATATGTCGCACTTGGGTGCTGGCTATTCGGGTCATTGCGAAAATTAAATTGAATTTATTTTTTAAATGAAATTTGCATTTTTTCATTAACAATGCATAAAGTCAAATCTATTTTAATAAAATCGTTTTTAGATGAGCAAAAGCATGCCGAAAACATGTGTCGCACTAAGGTGCTTGTTATTAGGATCATTGCGAAAATTAAATTTAATTTATTTATTAAATGAAATTTCAATTTTTTCATTAACAATTCATAAAGTAAAATCTATTTTAATGAAATAGTGTTTATATGACCAAAACCATGCCGAAAACATGTGTCGCACTTAGGTGCTAGCTGTTAGGATCATTGCGAAAATTAATTTTAATTTATTTATTATATGAAATTTCTATTTTTTCATTAACAATGCAGAAAGTCAAATCTATTTCAATAGAACAGTGTTTATATGAGCGAAGGCATGCCGAAAACGTGTGTGGCACTTAGGTGCTAGTTATTAGGATCATTGCGAAAATTAAATTTAATTTATTTTTTAAATGATATGACAATTTTTTCATTAACCTTCATCCGGGCGCGTGCGCGGTAGATTACCGTAATAGGCATTAAAGTGCATGTAATCGTTCCTTGAGGAGTCATTGGAAGGTGGGAGGGAGATGTATTCTCTAGTTCGACATTTTGACGCTAGGGGTCTTAATATTTGTATCTTAGTTCGGCGAGATTTAACTTCAGTAGTGATTAAAAGTTTTCCAGGCGCGTATTGTGGTAGTTTACCGTCAAGCGCCCTAAGACGTGATTTTTTCTCACCGGACACCGAACAATATGTAAGTAACAATTTTATCCGTTTTTACTTGTAGTTACCTTTCATAACCTAACAGGGAGTTATTATTACCTAATTTCTACTATTTGTAGCAGTAAGGACCTTATATTAATATTACATTATTGTCCTGTTTACATTAGTTGTTTACCTTGATTGGGTATGTGGTTCCTTTAGTAAGCATGGTTTCATTCTTTCAGGTATTCACATTTACGCGATTGTAGAGGTAAAAGGATTCTGGCTCTTTTAGACCAGGGTTCTGATGAAGAGCCTCAAGCAGGAATTCAAGAAGAGCAAATTGATGATCTAGACGATATTGATTTTGATCCTCAAGAGATTCATGTGGACGAACACAGCAGTGACTCTGAGGTTGAATTAGACGACGCTCCGTTTCTCGAGGAAATGGCCGTCCTCGGTGACCAACGTGAGACCGAAAACGTTTCATTTTTCATTGGAAAAAATAATGATACATTGTGGGCTAGTAAACCTCTTTCGATTACCAGAAAAACAAGGTCAAAAAACATTATAAAAACCATTCCTGGTCCCAAGGGAGAGGCTGGAAAATGCAAATCAAAACTTGAATGTTTCCTTCAAATTATTTCATTGGATATGATTGATGACATTGTCAACTATACAAACATTTTTATTGCTAAAAGGCTAGCTGAACGTATAGAATTGTCTGAAACTCCGATACGCGAGAGAGATTACAAGCCGACCTCAATGTCAGAAATAAAGGCAGTTTTTGGAGCTTTATTCCTAATTGCAGTAAAACGTGGCAACCGTGCTGATTTTTCAGAATTTTTTACAAAAGACGGGACAGGATTGATAATATTGAGAGCTAATTTCAGTGAAAGTCGATTTCGCTTGTTACTCAGATCTCTTCGTTTTGATGATGTTAGGACTCGTGAAGAGCGAGTGAAAATTGATAGATTAGCTCCAATTCGAGAGTTTCTTTCAAAATTCATTGCCAATTGTCAAGCAGCCTACAATGTAGGAGAGAGTGTAACTATTGATGAAATGTTGGTGGCTTTTCGTGGACGCTGCAAGTTTATTCAATACATGGCCCAAAAGCCGGCCAAGTATGGTTTGAAAATTTACGCCCTCTGTGACTCACAAACGTTTTATACATATAATATGCAGGTGTATTGCGGTACTCAACCACCTGGGCCTTACGTCACCTCGAATAAACCTTACGATATCGTGAAGAACTTGACTGAACCTTTGAAGCGGACGAATCGAAACGTTACCACAGATAACTTTTTCAGTAGTTATCCGTTGGTCCAATATTTATTATCGGTTGGCTTGACATTTCTAGGGACACTGCGAAAAAATAAGGCTGAAATTCCACCTGAATTTGTGACGGAAAATAAAAATCTTGTTGCTGGCAATCATTTATTTGGTTGTAATGACGAATCAACTTTGATCTCTTTCGCTACAAAAAAGAAGAAGGTTGTACTGGTTCTTTCTACATTACATGACGACAATCAGGTCGATAATGAAACCGGGAAACCGATTCAGATAATGGATTACAATGCCACAAAAGGAGGAGTAGACACTGTTGATCTTATGTGTTCGCGAATCTCCACTTCCAGACGAACCAACAGATGGCCAATGACCATTTTCTTTAGAAATCTTGATATTGCCGGGATCAACTCGATGAGGATTTATCAAATGAATAATCCTGGGGAAACCTTACCAAGGCGTGATTATCTCAAAGACCTGGCCATGCAATTGATTGATGAAAATTTGAGAGAACGAGCAAAAATCCCGAATTTGCCAAAAGATTTGTCTATTTTGCTAAAAAAATACAGAGATGAAAAAAATGGAAATAGAAGCACTACAGAGGCCGTTCCCAATAAACGTCGTTTTTGCTTCATTTGTGGGTCAAGAAAAAATAATATAACAAAACTATCTTGCCATGCATGTGGTAAGAGCGTTTGTCAAAAACATTCGCAGCATAGATGTGACAACTGTGCAATGACAAACAACACATCAGACGAGGACGAAGACGAAAACAGAGATTATTAGGTTCATAGTTTTAGGATTATGTTTTGTTTTTCGTTAGTACAAATTGTAACTAATTTCTTTATGCAGAGTTTAGAATTTGAAGGCTACACTTTATTTTACTTTATACCTACTTATTATAATATACTATAATTTTATTGAGTTCATATACTTTATTCTATACTTACCATTCTTCTTAGTTCTCTTAGTACCAATGGATATACCAACTTTGTATTATGAGTTTATAAAATAATAAAATCTTATTTTTGAACATGTATACTAGACGTCTTATATCAAGAATACCCAAATCCTAAATATTTAGAATGCATATCGTAGTGATAATGGGGTGAAAACGTGAATGCGGTAAATTACCGTCAGGCGCCCGGTTGTGTTACGATTAATGACGCGCCCGGATGAAGGTTAACAATGCATAAAGTTAAATCTAGTTTATTAAAACAGTCTTTATATGACCAAAAGTATACCTAAAACATGTGTCGCACTTAGGTGCTAGCTATTAGGATCATTGCGAAAATTAAATTTAATTTATTTATTAAATGAAATTTCAATTTTTTCATTAACAATGCATAAAGTCAAATCTATTTTAATGAAATAGTGTTTATATGACCAAAATCATGCCGAACATATATGTCGCACTTGGGTGCTGGCTATTCGGGTCATTGCGAAAATTAAATTGAATTTATTTTTTAAATGAAATTTGCATTTTTTCATTAACAATGCATAAAGTCAAATCTATTTTAATAAAATCGTTTTTATATGAGCAAAAGCATGCCGAAAACATGTGTCGCACTAAGGTGCTAGTTATTAGGATCATTGCGAAAATTAAATTTAATTTATTTATTAAATGAAATTTCAATTTTTTCATTAACAATTCATAAAGTAAAATCTATTTTAATGAAATAGTGTTTATATGACCAAAACCATGTTGAAAACATGTGTCGCACTTAGGTGCTAGCTATTAGGATCATTTCGAAAATTAATTTTAATTTATTTATTATATGAAATTTCTATTTTTTCATTAACAATGCAGAAAGTCAAATCTATTTCAATAGAACAGTGTTTATATGAGCGAAGGCATGCCGAAAACGTGTGTGGCACTTAGGTGCTAGTTATAAGGATCATTGCGAAAATTAATTTTAATTTATTTATTATATCAAATTTCAATTTTTTCATTAACAATGCAAAAAGTCAAATCTATTTTAATGAAATAGTGTTTATATCACCAAACGAATGCCGAAAACATGTGTCGCACTCAGGTGCTAGCTATTAGGATCTTTGCGAAAATTAAATTTAGTTTATTTATTAAATGAAATTTCAAATTTTTCATTAACAATGCATAAAGTTAAATCTGTTTTTAAGAAATAGTGTTTATATGACCAAAAGAATACCGAAAACATGTTTCGCACTTAGGTGCAAGCTATTAGGATCTTTGCGAAAATTAAATTTAATTTATTTATTAAATGAAATTTCAATTATTTCAATAACAATGCATAAAGTCAAATCTATTTTAATAAAATAGTGTTTATATGACCAAAAGCATGCCGAAAACATGTGTCGCACTCAGGTGCTAGCTATTAGGATGATTGCGAAAATTAAATTTAATTAATTTATTAAATGAAATTTCAATTTTTTCATTGCATTGTTAATGAAAAAAAATAAAGTCAAATCAATTTTAATAAAATCGTGTTCATATGACCGAAAGCATAGCGAAAACATGTGTCGCACTTAGGTGCCTGCCATAAGGATCTTTGCGAAAATTAAATTAAATTTATTTATTTAATGAAATTTCAAATTTTTCATTAACAATGCATAAAGTCTAACCTATTTTATTGAAAGCGTATTTATACGACCAGAAGCATGCGGAAAACATGTGTCGCACTTAGGTGCTGGCTATTAGGATGATTGCGAAAATTAAATTTAATTAATTTATTAAATGAAATTTCAATTTTTTCATTAACAATGCATAAAGTCAAATCTATTTTAGTGAAATAGTGTTTATATGACCAAAATCATGCCGACAACATGTGTCGCACTTAGGTGCTCGCTATTAGAATCATTGCGAAAATTAAATTTAATTTATTTATTAAATGATGTTTCAATTTTTTCAATAACAATGCATAAAGTCAAATCTATTTTAATGAAATCATGTTTATATGACCAAAAGCATGCCGAAAACATGTGTCGCACTTAGGTGCTAGCTATTAGGATAATTGCGAAAATTAAATTTAATTAATTTATTAAATGAAATTTCAATTTTTTCATTGCATTGTTAATGAAAAAAAATAAAGTCAAATCAATTTTAATTAAATCGTGTTTATATGACCGAAAGCATGGCGAAAACATGTGTCGCACTTAGGTGCTAGCTGTAAGGATCATTACGAAAATTCAATTTAATTTATTTATTAAATGATGTTTCAATTTTTTCAATAACAATGCATAAAGTCAAATCTATTTTAATAAAATAGTGTTTACATAACCAAAAGAATGCCGAAAACATGTATCGCACTTAGGTGCTTGCTATTAGGATCTTTGCGAAAATTAAATTTACTTTATTTATTAAATGAAATTTCAATTGTTTCATTACCAATGCATAAAGTAAAATCTATTTTCATGAAATAGTGTTTAAATGACCAAAAGAATGCCGTAAACATGTGTCGCACTTTGGTGCTAGCAATTAGAATCATTGCTAAAATTAAATTTAGTTTATTTATTAAATGAAATTTCAAATTTTTCATTAACAATGCATAAAGTTAAATCTGTTTTAATTAAATAGTGTTTATATGACCAAAAGAATGCCGAAAACATGTGTCGCACTTAGGTGCTAGCTATTAGGATCTTTGCGAAAATTAAATTTAGTTTATTTATTAAATGAAATTTCAAATTTTTCTTTAACAATGCATAAAGTCAAATCTATTTTAATAAAATCGTTTTTATATGAGCAAAAGCATGCCGAAAACATGTGTCGCACTAAGGTGCTAGTTATTAGGATCATTGCGAAAATTAAATTTAATTTATTTATTAAATGAAATTTCAATTTTTTCATTAACAATTCATAAAGTAAAATCTATTTTAATGAAATAGTGTTTATATGACCAAAACCATGTTGAAAACATGTGTCGCACTTAGGTGCTAGCTGTTAGGATCATAGCGAAAATTAATTTTAATTTATTTATTATATGAAATTTCTATTTTTTCATTAACAATGCAGAAAGTCAAATCTATTTCAATAGAACAGTGTTTATATGAGCGAAGGCAGGCCGAAAACGTGTGTGGCACTTAGGTGCTAGTTATAAGGATCATTGCGAAAATTAATTTTAATTTATTTATTATATCAAATTTCAATTTTTTCATTAACAATGCAAAAAGTGAAATCTATTTTAATGAAATAGTGTTTATATCACCAAACGAATGCCGAAAACATGTGTCGCACTCAGGTGCTAGCTATTAGGATCTTTGCGAAAATTAAATTTAGTTTATTTATTAAATGAAATTTCAAATTTTTCATTAACAATGCATAAAGTTAAATCTGTTTTTAAGAAATAGTGTTTATATGACCAAAAGAATACCGAAAACATGTTTCGCACTTAGGTGCTAGCTATTAGGATCTTTGCGAAAATTAAATTTAATTTATTTATTAAATGAAATTTCAATTATTTCAATAACAATGCATAAAGTCAAATCTATTTTAATAAAATTGTGTTTATATGACCAAAAGCATGCCGAAAACATGTGTCGCACTAAGGTGCTAGCTATTAGGATGATTGCGAAAATTAAATTTAATTAATTTATTAAATGAAATTTCAATTTTTTCATTGCATTGTTAATGAAAAAAAATAAAGTCAAATCAATTTTAATAAAATCGTGTTCATATGACCGAAAGCATGGCGAAAACATGTGTCGCACTTAGGTGCCTGCCATAAGGATCTTTGCGAAAATTAAATTAAATTTATTTATTTAATGAAATTTCAAATTTTTCATTAACAATGCATAAAGTCTAACCTATTTTATTGAAAGCGTATTTATACGACCAGAAGCATGCGGAAAACATGTGTCGCACTTAGGTGCTGGCTATTAGGATGATTGCGAAAATTAAATTTAATTAATTTATTAAATGAAATTTCAATTTTTTCATTAACAATGCATAAAGTCAAATCTATTTTAGTGAAATAGTGTTTATATGACCAAAATCATGCCGACAACATGTGTCGCACTTAGGTGCTCGCTATTAGAATCATTGCGAAAATGAAATTTAATTTATTTATTAAATGATGTTTCAATTTTTTCAATAACAACGCATAATGTCAAATCTATTTTAATGAAATCATGTTTATATGACCAAAAGCATGCCGAAAACATGTGTCGCACTTAGGTGCTAGCTATTAGGATAATTGCGAAAATTAAATTTAATTAATTTATTAAATGAAATTTCAATTTTTTCATTGCATTGTTAATGAAAAAAAAATAAAGTCAAATCAATTTTAATTAAATCGTGTTTATATGACCGAAAGCATGGCGAAAACATGTGTCGCACTTAGGTGCTAGCTGTAAGGATCATTACGAAAATTCAATTTAATTTATTTATTAAATGATGTTTCAATTTTTTCAATAACAATGCATAAAGTCAAATCTATTTTAATAAAATAGTGTTTACATAACCAAAAGAATGCCGAAAACATGTATTGCACTTAGGTGCTTGCTATTAGGATCTTTGCGAAAATTAAATTTACTTTATTTATTTAATGAAATTTCAATTGTTTCATTACCAATGCATAAAGTAAAATCTATTTTCATGAAATAGTGTTTAAATGACCAAAAGAATGCCGTAAACATGTGTCGCACTTTGGTGCTAGCAATTAGAATCATTGCTAAAATTAAATTTAGTTTATTTATTAAATGAAATTTCAAATTTTTCATTAACAATGCATAAAGTTAAATCTGTTTTAATTAAATAGTGTTTAAATGACCAAAAGAATGCCGAAAACATGTGTCGCACTTAGGTGCTAGCTATTAGGATCTTTGCGAAAATTAAATTTAGGTTATTTATTAAATGAAATTTCAAATTTTTCTTTAACAATGCATAAAGTCAAATCTATTTTAATAAAATAGTGTTTATATGACCAAAAGCATGCCGAAAACATGTGTCGCACTTAGGTGATGGCCATTAGGATCATTGCGAAAATTAAATTAAATTCATTTATTAAATGAAATTTCAATTTTTTCATTAACAATGCATAAAGTCAAATCTGTTTTAAAAAAATAGTGTTTATATGACCAAAAGAATGCCGAAAACATGTGTCGCACTTAGGTGATAGCTATTAGGATCATTGCGAAAATTTAATTAAATTCATTTATTAAATGAAATTTCAATTTTTTCATTAACAATGCACAAAGTCAAATCGAATTTAATGTAATCTTGTTTATATGACCAAAAGCATGCCGAAAACATGTGTCGCACTTAGGTGCTAGCCATTAGGATCTTTGCGAAAATTAAATTAAATTCATTTATTAAAATTTCAATCTTTTCATCAACAATGCATAAAGTCCAATTTTTTTGATTAAAATCGTGTTTATACGATCATAAGCCTGCCATAAACTTGTGTCGCACTTAGGTGCTAGCTATTAGGATCATTTCGAAAATTAAATTTAATTTATTTATTAAATGAAATTTCAATTTTTTCATTAACAATGCATTAAGTCAAATCTATTTTAAAAAATAGGGTCTATATGACCAAAAGCATGCCGAAAACATGTGTCGCACTTAGGTGCTAGCTATTAGGATCATTTCGAAAATTAAATTTAATTTATTCATTAAATGAAATTTCTATTTTTTTATTAACAATGCATAAAGTCAAATCTATTTTAATAAAATCGTGTTTATATGACCAAAGGCATGCCGAAAACTTATGTCGCACTTAGGTGCTAGCTATTAGGATCATTGCGAAAATTAAATTTAATTTATTTATTAATTGAAATTTTAATTTTTTCATTAACAATGCATTAAGTCAAATCTATTTTGAAAAATAGGGTTTATATGACCAAAAGCATGCCGAAAACATGTGTCGCACTTAGGTGCTAGCTATTAGGATCATTGCGAAAATTAAATTTAATTTATTTATTAAATGAAATTTCAATTTTTTCATTAACAATGCATTAAGTCAAATCTATTTTGAAAAATAGGGTTTATATGACCAAAAGCATGCCGAAAACATGTGTCGCACTTAGGTGCTAGCTATTAGGATCATTTCGAAAATTTAATTTAATTTATTTATTAATTGAAAATTCTATTTTTTTATTAACAATGCATAAAGTCAAATCTATTTTAATTAAATGGTGTTTATATGACCAAAAGCATGCCGAAAACATGTGTCGCACTTAGGTGCTAGCTATTAGGATCATTGCGAAAATTTAATTTAATTTATTTAGTAAATGAAATTTCTATTTTTTTATTAACAATGCATAAAGTCAAATCCATTTCAATAAAATCGTGTTGATTTTACCAAAAGCATGCCAAAAACATGTGTCGCACTTGGGTGCTAGCTTTTAGGATCTTTGCGAAAATAAAATTTAATTTATTTATTAAATGAAATTTCAATTTTTTCATTAATAAAGCATTAAGTCAAATCTCTTTTAATGAAATAGTGTTTATTTGACCAAAAGAATGCCGTAAACATGTGTCGCACTTAAGTGCTATCTATTAGGATCATTGCGAAAATTAAATTTAATTTATTTATTAATTGAAATTTCAATTTTTTCATTACCAATGCATAAAGTCAAATCTATTTTAATGAAATAGTGTTTATATGACATGAAGAATGCCGTAAACATGTGTCGCACTTGGGTGCTAGCTGTTAGGATCTTTGCGAAAATTAAATTAAATTTATTTATTAAATGAAATTTCAATTTTTTCATTAACAATGCATAAAGTCAACTCTATTTTAATAAAATCGTGTTTATATGACTAAAGGCATGCCGAAAACTTATGTCGCACTTAGGTGCTGGCTATTAGGATCATTGCGAAAATTAAATTTAATTTATTTATTAAATGAAATTTCAATTTTTTCATTAACAATGCATAAAGTCAAATCTATTTTAATAAAATTGTGTTTATATGACCAAAAGCATGCCTAAAACATGTGTCGCACTTAGCCGCTAGCTATTAGGATCATTGCGAAAATTAAATTTAATTTATTTATTAAATGAATTTTCTTTTTTTCATTAACAATGCATAAAGTCAATTCTATTTTAAATAAATCGTGTTTATATGAGCAAAAGCATGCCGAAAACATGAGTCGCACTTAGGTGCAAGCTGTTAGGATCATAGCGAAAATTAAATTTAATTTATTTATTATATGAAATTACTATTTTATCATTAACAACAAATAAAGTCAAATCCATTTTAATAAAATAGTATTTATATGACCAAAAGCATGCCAAAAACATGTGTCGCACTTAGGTGCTAGCTATTAGGATCTTTGCGAAAATTAAATTTAATTTATTTATTACATGAAATTTCTATTTTTTCATTACCAATGCATAAAGTCTAATCTATTTTAATAAAATAGTGTTAATATGACCAAAAGCATGCCGAAAACATTTGTCGCACTTAGGTGCTAGCTATTAGGATCTTTGCGAAAATTAAATTTAATTTATTTATTATATGAAATTTCTATTTTTTCATTAACAATGCGGAAAGTCGTATCTATTTTAATAGAACAGTCTTTATATGACCGAAAGCATGCCGAAAACGAGTGGCACTTAGGTGCTAGTTATTAGGATCATTGCGAAAATTAAATTTAATTTATTTTTTAAATGAAATTACAATTTTTTCATTAACAATGCATAAAGTTAAATCTGGTTTATTAAAACAGTGTTTATATGACCAAAAGTATACCTAAAACATGTGTCGCACTTAGGTGCTAGCTATTAGGATCATTGCGAAAATTAAATTAAATTTATTTATTAAATGAAATTTCAATTTTCTCATTAACAATGCATAAAGTCAAATCTATTTTAATAAAATTGTGTTTGTATGACCAAAAGCATGCAGAAAACATGTGTCGCACTTAGCCGCTAGCTATTAGGATCATTGCGAAAATTAAATTTAATTTATTTATTAAATGAAATTTCTATTTTTTCATTAACAATGCATAAAGTCAATTCTATTTTAAATAAATCGTGTTTATATGAGCAAAAGCATGCCGAAAACATGAGTCGCACTTAGGTGCAAGCTGTTAGGATCATAGCGAAAATTAAATTTAATTTATTTATTATATGAAATTTCTATTTTTTCATTAACAACGCATAAAGTCAAATCCATTTTAATAAAATAGTATTTATATGACCAAAAGCATGCCGAAAACATGTGTCGCACTTAGGTGCTAGCTATTAGGATCTTTGCGAAAATTAAATTTAATTTATTTATTATATGAAATTTCTATTTTTTCATTAACAATGCATAAAGTCAAATCTATTTTAATAAAATTGTGTTTATATGACCAAAAGCATGCCGAAAACATGTAGCTATTAGGATCATTGCGAAAATGAATTTTAATTTATTTATTATATGAAATTTCTATTTTTTCATTAACAATGCAGAAAGTCGAATCTATTTTAATATAACAATGTTTATATGACCGAAAGCATGCCGAAAACGTGTGTGGCACTTAGGTGCTAGTTATTAGGATCATTGCGAAAATTAAATTTAATTTATTTTTTAAATGAAATTACAATTTTTTCATTAACAATGCATAAAGTTAAATCTGGTTTATTGAAACAGTGTTTATATGACCAAAAGTATACCTAAAACATGTGTCGCACTTAGGTGCTAGCTATTAGGATCATTGCGAAAATTAAATTTAATTTATTTATTAAATGAAATTTCAATTTTTTCATTAACAATGCATAAAGTCAAATCTATTTTAATGAAATAGTGTTTATATGACCAAAATTATGCCGAACATATGTGTCGCACTTGGGTGCTGGCTATTCGGGTCATTGCGAAAATTAAATTGAATTTATTTATTAAATGAAATTTGCATTTTTTGATTAACAATGCATAAAGTCAAATCTATTTTAATAAAATCGTTTTTATATGAGCAAAAGCATGCCGAAAACATGTGTCGCACTAAGGTGCTAGCTGTTAGGATCATTGCGAAAATTAATTTTAATTTATTTATTATATGAAATTTCTATTTTTTCATTAACAATGCAGAAAGTCAAATCTATTTTAATGAAATAGTGTTCATATTACCAAAAGAATGCCGAAAACATGTGTCGCACTTAGGTGCTAGCTATTAGGATCTTTGAGAGAATTAAATTTAATTTATTTATTAAATGAAATTTCAATTTTTTCATTAACAATTTAAAAAGTCAAATCTATTTTAATGAAATAAAGTTTATATGACCAAAAGCACGCCGAAAACATGTGTCGCACTTAGGTGATAGCATTAGGATCATTGCGAAAATTAAATTAAATTCATTTATTAAATGAAATTTATTTCATTTTTTTCATTAACGATGCATAAATTCAAATCTATTTTAATGAAATAGTGTTCATATTACCAAAAGCATGCCGAAAACATGTGTCGCACTTAGGTGATAGCTATTAGGATCATTGCGAAAATTAAATTAAATTCATTTATTAAATGAAATTTCAATTTTTTCATTAACAATGCATAAAGTCAAATCCAATTTAATGTAATCGTGTTTATATGACCAGAAGCATGCCGAAAACATGTGGCGCACTTAGGTGCTAGCTGTTAGGATCATTGCGAAAATTTAATTTAATTTATTTATTAAATGAAATTTCTATTTTTTTATTAACAATGCATAAAGTCAAATCCATTTCAATAAAATCGTGTTGATTTTACCAAAAGCATGCCAAAAACATGTGTCGCACTTAGGTGCTACCTATTAGGATCATTGCGAAAATTAAATGTAATTTATTTATTAAATGAAATTTCAATTTTTTCATTAACAATGCATAAAGTCAAATCTATTTTAATGAAATCGTGTTTATATGACCAAAGGCATGCCGAAAACATGTGTCGCACTTAGGTGCTAGCTATTAGGATCATTTCGAAAATGAAATTTAATTTATTTATTAAATGAAATTTCTATTTTTTTATTAACAATGCATAAAGTCAAATATATTTTAATGAAATAGTGTTTATATGACCAAAAGCATGCCAAAAACATGTGTCGCACTTAGGTGCTAGCTATAAGGATCATTGCGAAAATTAAATTTAATTTATTTATTAAATGAAATTTCAATTTTTTCATTAACAATGCATAAAGTCAAATCTATTTTAAAAAATAGGGTTTATATGACCAAAAGCATGCCAAAAACATGTGTCGCACTTAGGTGCTAGCTATTAGGATCATTGCGAAAATTAAATTTAATTTATTTATTAAATGAAATTTCTATTTTTTTATTAACAATGCATAAAGTCAATTCTATTTTAAATAAATCGTGTTTATATGAGCAAAACCATGCCGAAAACATGAGTCGCACTTAGGTGCAAGCTGTTAGGATCATTGCGAAAATTAAATTTAATTTATTTATCATATGAAATTTCTATTTTTTTATTATCAACGCATCAAGTCAAATCCATTTTAATAAAATAGTATTTATATGACCAAAAGCATGCCGAAAACATTTGTCGCACTTAGGTGCTAGCTATTAGGATCATTGCGAAAATTAATTTTAATTTATTTATAACATGAAATTTATATTTTTTCATTAACAATGCAGAAAGTCGAATCTATTTTAATAGAACAGTGTTTATAAGACCGAAAGCATGCCGAAAACGTGTGTGGCACTTGGTTGCCAGTTATTAGGATCATTGCGAAAATTAAATTTAATTTATTTTTTAAATGAAATTTCAATTTTTTCATTAACAATGCATAAAGTCAAATCTATTTTAAAGAAATCGTGTTTATATGACCAAAATTATGCCGAACATATGTGTTGCACTTGGGTGCTGGCTATTCGGATCATTGCGAAAATTAAATTGAATTTATTTATTAAATGAAATTTGCATGTTTTCATTAACAATGCATAAAGTCAAATCCATTTTAATAAAATCGTTTTTATATGAGCAAAAGCATGCCGAAACATGTGTCGCACTAAGGTGCTAGTTATTGGGATCATTGCGAAAATTAAATTTAATTTATTTATTAAATGAAATTTCATTTTTTTCATTACCAATGCATAAAGTGAAATCTATTTTAATGAAATAGTGTTTATATGACCAAAATCATGCCGAAAACATGTGTCGCACTTAGGTGCTAGCTATTAGGATCATTGCGAAAATTAAATTTAATTTATTAATTAAATGAAATTTTAATTTTTCATTAACAATGCATAAAGTCAAATATATTTTAACGAAATAGTGTTTAAATGACCAAAATCATGCCGTAAACATTTGTCGCACTTAGGTGCAAGCCATTAGGATCTTTGCAAAAATTAAATTTAATTTATTAATTAAATGAAATTTTAATTTTTTCATTAACAATGTATAAAGTCGAATATATTTTAATGAAATAGTGTTTATATGACCAAAAGCATGCCGAAAACATGTGTCGCACATAGGTGCCAGCCAAAAGGATCTTTGCGAAAAATAAATTAAATTTATTTATTTAATGAAATTTCAAATTTTTCATTAACAATGCATAAAGTCTAATCTATTTTATTTAAAGCTTGTTTATACGACCAAAAGCATGCCGAAAACATGTGTCGCACTTAGGTGCTAGCTATTAGGATCATTGCGAAAATTAAATTAAATTTATTAATTAAATGAAACTTAAATTTTTTCATTACCAATGCATAAAGTCAAATCGATTTTAGTGAAATAGTGTTTATATGACCATAGAAATGCCGTAAACATGTGTCGCACTTAGGTGCTAGCTATTAGGGTCTTTGCGAAAATTAAATTTAATTTATTTATTAAATGAAGTTTAAATTTTTTCATTAACAATGCATTAAGTCAAATCTATTTTAATGAAATCGTGTTTATTTGACCAAAAGCATGCCAAAAACATGTGTCGCACTTAGGTGCCAGCCATTAGGATCATTGCGAAAAATAAATTTAATTTATTAGTTAAATGTAATTTTAATTTTTTCATTAACAATGCATAAAGTCAAATCTATTTTAATGAAATAGTGTTTATATGACCAAAAGAATGCCGGAAACATGTGTCGCACTTAGGTGCCAGCTATTAGGATCATTGCGAAAATTAAATTTAATTTATTTATTAAATGAAATTTCAATTTTTTCATTAACAATTTATAAAATCAAATCTATATTAATAAAATAGTGTTTATATAACCAAAAGCATGCCGAAAACATGTGTCGCACTTAGATGCTAGCTATTAGGATCATTGCGAAAATTAAATTAAATTTATTTATTAACTGAAATTTCAATTTTTTCATTAACAATGCATAAAGTCAAATCTATTTTAAAAGAAAAGTGTTTATTTAACCAAAAGCATGCCGAAAACATGTGTGGCACTTAGGTGCTAGCCATTAGGATCATTGCGAAAAATAAATTTAATTTATTTATTAAATGAAATTTAATTTTTTTCATTAACAATGCACAAAGTCAAATCTATTTTAATAAAATAGTGATTATATGACTAAGAGCATGCCGAAAACATATGTAGCACTTAGGTGCTAGCCATTAGGATCATTGCGAAAATTAAATTGAATTTATTTATAATGTGAAATTTCTATTTTTTCATTAACAATGCATAAAGTCAAATCTATTTTATTGAAATCATGTTTATACGACCAAAAGCATGCCGAAAACATGTGACGCACTTAGGTGCTAGCTGTTAGGATCATTGCGAAAATTAAATTAATTTATTAATTAAATGAAATTTCTATTTTTTAATTAACAATGCATTAAGTCAAATCTATTTTAATGAAATAGCGTTTATGTCACCATAAGCATGCCGAAAATATGTGTCGCACTTGGGTGCTAGCTTTTAGGATCTTTGCGAAAATTAAATTTAATTTATTTATTAAATACAATTTCTATTTTTTAATTAACAATGCATTAAGTCAAATCTATTTTAATGGAATCGTGTTTATGTGACCAAAAGCATGCCGAAAACATGTATCGCACTTATGTGCTGGCCATTAGGATCATTGCGAAAATTAAATTTAATTTATTTATTAATTGAAATTTCATTTTTTTCATTAACAATGCATAAAGTCAAATCTATTTTAATGAAATAGTGTTTATATGACCAGAAGCATGCCGAAAAGATGTGTCGCACTTAGGTGCAAGCTGTTAGGATCATTGCGAAAATTAAATTTAATTTATTTATTAAATGAAATTTAATTTTTTTCATTAACAATGCATAAAGTCAAATCTATTTGAATGAAATAGTATTTATATGACCAAAAGCATGCCGAAAACATGTGTCGCACTTAAGTGCTAGCTATCAGGATCATTGCGAAAATTAAACTAAATTTATTTATTAAATTAAATTTCACTTTTTTCATTAACAATTCAAAAAGTCAAATCTATTTTAATGAAATAGTGTGTATATGACCAAAAGAATGCTGGAAACATGTGTCGCACTTAGGTGCTGGCCATTAGGATCATTGCGAAAATTAAATTTAATTTATTTATTAAATGAAATTTCATTTTTTTCATTAACAATGCATAAAGTCAAATCTATTTTTATAAAATAGTGTTTATATGACCCGAAGCATGCCGACAAGATGTGTCGCACTTGGGTGCTAGCTGTTAGGATCATTGCGAAAATTAAATTTAATTTATTTATTGAATGAAGTCTAAATTTTTTCATTAACAATGCATAAAGTCAAATCTATTTTATTGAAATAGTGTTTATATGACCAAAAGCATGCCAAAAACATGTGTCGCACTTGGGTGCCAGCTATTAGGATCATTGCGAAAATTAAATTAAATTTATTTATTGAAATTTCAATTTTTTCATGAACAATGTATAAAGTTAAATCTATTGTAATAAACTAAGGTTTATATGACCAAAATAATGCCGTAAACATGTGTCGCACTTAGCTGCTAGTCATTAGGATCATTGCGAAAATTAAATTTATTTTATTTATTAAATGAAATTTCAATTTTTTCATTAACAATTCAAAAAGTCAAATCTATTTTAAGAAAATAGTCTTTATAAGACCAAAAGCATGCCGAAAAGATGTGTCGCACTTAGGTGCTAGCTTTTAGGATCATTGCGAAAATTAAATTTAATTATTTATTAAATGAAATTTCAATTTTTTCATTACCAATGCATAAATTCAAATCTGTTTTAAAAAATAGGGTTTATATGACCAAAAGCATGCTGACAACATGTGTCGCACTTAGGTGCTAGCTATTAGGATCATTGCGAAAATTAAATTTAAATATTTATTAAATGAAATTTCAATTTTTTCATTACCAATGCATAAAGTCAAATCTATTTTAATAAAATAGTGTTTATATGACCAAAAGCATGCCGAAACCATGTGTCGCACTTAGGTGCTAGCTATTAGGATCATTGCGAAAATTAAATTTAATTATTTATTAAATGAAATTTCAATTTTTTCATTAAAAATGCATAAAGTCAAATCTATTTTAATGAAATCGTGTTTATATGACCAAAAGCATGCCGAAAACATGTGTCGCACTTAGGTGCCGGCTTTTAGGATCATTGCGAAAATTAAATTTAATTATTTATTAAATGAAATTTCAATTTTTTCATTACCAATGCATAAAGTCAAATCTATTTTAATAAAATAGTGTTTATATGACCAAAAGCATGCCGAAACCATGTGTCGCACTTAGGTGCTAGCTATTAGGATCATTGCGAAAATTAAATTTAATTATTTATTAAATGAAATTTCAATTTTTTCATTAACAATGCATAAAGTCAAATCTATTTTAATGAAATCGTGTTTATATGACCAAAAGCATGCCGAAAACATGTGTCGCACTTAGGTGCCGGCTTTTAGGATCATTGCGAAAATAAAATTTAATTTATTCATTAAATGAAATTTCAATTTTTTCAATAACAATGCATAAGGTCATATCTATTTTAATGAAATAGTGTTTATATGACCAAAAGAATGCGGAAAACATGTGTCGCACTTAGTTGTTAGCCACTAGGATCGTTGCGAAAATTAAATTTAATTTATTTATTAAATGAAATTTCAATTTTTTCATTGACAATGCATAAAGTCGAATCTATCTTAATAAAATAGTGTTTATATGACCAAAAGCATGATAAACACATGTGTCGCACTTAGGTGCTGGCTATTAGGATCATTGCGAAAATTAAATTTAATTTATTTATTAATTGAAATTTCAATTTTTTCATCAACAATGCATAAAGTTGAATTTATTTAATTAAAATCGTGTTTATACGACCATAAGCATGCCGAAAACATGTGTCGCACTTGGGTGCTAGCCATTAGGATCATTGTGAAAATTTAATTTAATTTATTTATTAAATGAAATTTCTATTTTTATATTAACAATGCATAAAGTTAAATCTATTTTTATGAAATAGTGTTAAATTGATTAAAAGCATGCTGTAAACATGTGTCGCACTTAGCTGCTAGTCATTAGGATCATTGCGAAAATTAAATTAAATTTATTTATTAAATGAAATTTCAATTTTTTCATTAACAATTCAAAAAGTCAAATCTATTTTAACAAAATGGTGTTTATATGACGAAAAGCATGCCGAAAACATGTGTCGCACTTAGGTGCCGGCTTTTAGGATCATTGCGAAAATTAAATTTAATTATTTATTAAATGAAATTTCAATTTTTTCATTACCAATGCATAAAGTCAAATCTATTTTAAAAAATAGGGTTAATATGACCAAAAGCATGCTGAAAACATGTGTCGCACTTAGGTGCTTGCTATTAGGATCATTGCAAAAATTAAATTTAATATATTTATTAAATGAAATTTAAATTTTTTCATCAACAATGCATAAAGTCAAATTTATTTGATTAAAATCGTGTTTATACGACCATAAGCATGCGAAAACATGTGGCGCACTTGGGTGCTAGCTATTAGGATCATTGCGAAAATTTAATTTAATTTATTTATTAAATGACATTTCTATTTTTTTATTAACAATGCATAAAGTCAAATCTATTTCAATAAAATCGTGTTCATTTAACCAAAAGCATGCCGAAAACATGTGACGCACCTGGGTGCTAGCTATTAGGATCTTTGCGAAACTTAAATTTAATTTATTTATTAAATGAAAATTCAACTTTTTCTTTAACAATGCATTAAGTTAAATCTATTTTTATGAAATAGTGTTTATATGGCCAAGAGCATGCCGAAAACATGTGTCGCACTTAGGTGCTAGCCATTAGGGTCATTGCGAAAATTAAATTTAATTTATTTATTAAATGAAATTTCAATTTTTTCATTAATAATGAATAAAGTCAAATCTATTTTAATGAAATAGTGTTTATTGGACCTAAAGCATGCCGAAAACATGTGGCGCACTTAGGTGCCAGCCATTAGGATCATTGCGAAAATTAAATTTAATTTATTTATTAAATGAAATTTCAATTTTTTCATTAATAATGCATAAAGTCAAATCTATTTTAATGAAATAGTGTTTATTGGACCAAAAGCATGCCGAAAACATGTGTCGCACTTAGGTGCTAGCCATTAGGATCATTGCGAAAATTAAATTTAATTTATTTATTAAATGAAATTTCAATTTTTTCATTAATAATGCATAAAGTCAAATCTGTTTTAATGAAATAGTGTTTATTGGACCAAAAGCATGCCGAAAACATGTCTCGCACTTAGGTGCTAGCCATTAGGATCAATGCGAAAATTAAATTTAATTTATTTATTAAATGAAATTTCAATTTTTTCATTAACAATACATAAAATCAAATCTATTTTCACAAAATAGTGTTTATCAGACCAAAAGCATGCCGAAAACATGTGTCGCACTTAGGTGCTTGCTATTAGGATCATTGCGAAAATTAAATTTAATTTATTTATTAAATAAAATTTCAATTGTTTTATCAACAATGCATAAAGTCAAATTCATTTGATTAAAATCGTGTTTGTACGACTATAAGCATGCGAAATCAAGTGTCGCACTTGGGTGCTAGCTATTAGGATCATTGCGAAAATTTAATTTAATTTAAATATTAAATGAAATTTCTATTTTTTTATTAACAATGCATAAAGTCAAATCTATTTCAATAAAATCGTGTTCATTTGACCAAAAGCATGCCGAAAACATGTGTCGCACTTGGGTGCTAGCTATTAGGATCTTTGCGAAACTTAAATTTAATTTATTTATTAAATGAAATTTCAATTTTTTCTTTAACAATGCATTAAGTTAAATCTATTTTTATAAAATAGTGTTTATATGACCAAGAGCATGCCGAAAACATGTGTCGCACTTAGGTGCTAGCCATAAGGATCATTGCGAAAATTAAATTTAATTTATTAATTAAACGAAATTTTTATTTTTTCATTAACAATGCATAAAGTCAATTCTGTTTTAATAAAATGGTGTTTAAATGACCAAAAGAATGCCGTAAACATGTGTCGCACTTAGGTGCCAGCTATTATGATCATTGCGAAAATTAAATTTAATTTATTTATTAAATGAAATTTCAATTTTTTCATTAACAATACATAAAGTCAAATCTATTTTTATAAAATAGTGTTTATATGACCAAAAGCATGCCGAAAACATGTGTCACACTTAGGTGCTAGCCATTAGGATCATTGCGAAAAATAAATTTAATTTATTTATTACATGAAATTTAATTTTTTTCATTAACAATGCATAAAGTCAAATCTATTTTAATAAAATAGTGATTATATGACTAAAAGCATGCCGAAAACATGTGTCGCACTTAGGTGCTAGCTATTAGGATCATTGCGAAAATTTAATTTAATTTATGTATTAAATGAAATTTCTATTTTTTCATTAACAATGCATAAAGTCAAATCTATTTTCACAAAATAGTGTTTATAAGACCAAAAGCATGCCGAAAACATGTGTAGCACTTAGGTGCTAGTCATTAGGATCATTGCGAAAATTAAATTGAATTTATTTATAATGTGAAATTTCTATTTTTTCATTAACAATGCATAAAGTCAAATCTATTTTATTAAAATCGTGTTTATACGACCAAAAGCATGCCGAAAACATGTGTCGCACTTAGGAGCTAGCTGTTAGGATCATTGCGAAAATTAAATTAATTTATTAATTAAATGAAATTTCTATTTTTTAATTAACAATGCATTAAGTCAAATCTATTTTAATGAAATAGCGTTTATATGACCATAAGCATGCCGAAAACATGTGTCGCTCTTGGGTGCTAGCTTTTAGGATCTTTGCGAAAATTAAATTTAATTTATTTATTAAATGAAATTTCATTTTATTCATTAACAATGCATAAAGTCAAATCTATTTTATTGAAATAGTATTTATATGACCAAAAGCATGCCGAAAACATGTGTCGCACTTAAGTGCTAGCTATCAGGATGATTGCGAAAATTAAATTTAATTTATTTATTAAATTAAATTTCACTTTTTTCATTAACAATTCAAAAAGTCAAATCTATTTTAATGAAATAGTGTTTATATGACCAAAAGCATGCCGAAAACATGAGTCGCACTTAGATGCTAGCTATTAGGATCATTGCGAAAATTAAATTTAATTTATTAGTTAAATGAAATTTTAATTTTTTCATTAACAATGCATAAAGTCAAATCTATTTTAATAAAATAGTGTTTATATGACCCGAAGCATGCCGACAAGATGTGTCGCACTTAGGTGCTAGCTGTTAGGATCATTGCGAAAATTAAATTTAATTTATTTATTAAATGAAGTCTAAATTTTTTCATTAACAATGCATAAACTCAAATCTATTTTATTGAAATAGTGTTTATATGACCAAAAGCATGCCAAAAACATATGTCGCACTTGGGTGCCAGCTATTACGATCATTGCGAAAATTAAATTTAATTTATTTATTAAATGAAATTTCAATTTTTTCATGAACAATGTATAAAGTCAAATCCATTGTAATAAACTAGGGTTTATATGACCAAAATAATGCCGTAAACATGTGTCGCACTTAGCTGCTAGTCATTAGGATCATTGCGAAAATTAAATTAAATTTATTTATTAAATGAAATTTCAATTTTTTCATTAACAATTCAAAAAGTCAAATCTATTTTAATAAAATGGTGTTTATATGACCAAAAGCATGCCGAAAACATGTGTCGCACTTAGGTGCTGGCTTTTAGGATCATTGCGAAAATTAAATTTAATTATTTATTAAATGAAATTTCAATTTTTTCATTACCAATGCATAAAGTCAAATCTATTTTAAAAAATAGGGTTAATATGACCAAAAGCATGCTGAAAACATGTGTCGCACTTAGGTGCTTGCTATTAGGATCATTGCAAAAATTAAATTTAATATATTTATTAAATGAAATTTAAATTTTTTCATCAACAATGCATAAAGTCAAATTTATTTGATTAAAATCGTGTTTATACGACCATAAGCATGCGAAAACATGTGGCGCACTTGGGTGCTAGCTATTAGGATCATTGCGAAAATTTAATTTAATTTATTTATTAAATGACATTTCTATTTTTTTATTAACAATGCATAAAGTCAAATCTATTTCAATAAAATCGTGTTCATTTAACCAAAAGCATGCCGAAAACATGTGACGCACCTGGGTGCTAGCTATTAGGATCTTTGCGAAACTTAAATTTAATTTATTTATTAAATGAAAATTCAACTTTTTCTTTAACAATGCATTAAGTTAAATCTATTTTTATGAAATAGTGTTTATATGGCCAAGAGCATGCCGAAAACATGTGTCGCACTTAGGTGCTAGCCATTAGGGTCATTGCGAAAATTAAATTTAATTTATTTATTAAATGAAATTTCAATTTTTTCATTAATAATGAATAAAGTCAAATCTATTTTAATGAAATAGTGTTTATTGGACCTAAAGCATGCCGAAAACATGTGGCGCACTTAGGTGCCAGCCATTAGGATCATTGCGAAAATTAAATTTAATTTATTTATTAAATGAAATTTCAATTTTTTCATTAATAATGCATAAAGTCAAATCTATTTTAATGAAATAGTGTTTATTGGACCAAAAGCATGCCGAAAACATGTGTCGCACTTAGGTGCTAGCCATTAGGATCATTGCGAAAATTAAATTTAATTTATTTATTAAATGAAATTTCAATTTTTTCATTAATAATGCATAAAGTCAAATCTGTTTTAATGAAATAGTGTTTATTGGACCAAAAGCATGCCGAAAACATGTCTCGCACTTAGGTGCTAGCCATTAGGATCAATGCGAAAATTAAATTTAATTTATTTATTAAATGAAATTTCAATTTTTTCATTAACAATACATAAAATCAAATCTATTTTCATAAAATAGTGTTTATCAGACCAAAAGCATGCCGAAAACATGTGTCGCACTTAGGTGCTTGCTATTAGGATCATTGCGAAAATTAAATTTAATTTATTTATTAAATAAAATTTCAATTGTTTTATCAACAATGCATAAAGTCAAATTCATTTGATTAAAATCGTGTTTGTACGACCATAAGCATGCGAAATCATGTGTCGCACTTGGGTGCTAGCTATTAGGATCATTGCGAAAATTTAATTTAATTTAAATATTAAATGAAATTTCTATTTTTTTATTAACAATGCATAAAGTCAAATCTATTTCAATAAAATCGTGTTCATTTGACCAAAAGCATGCCGAAAACATGTGTCGCACTTGGGTGCTAGCTATTAGGATCTTTGCGAAACTTAAATTTAATTTATTTATTAAATGAAATTTCAATTTTTTCTTTAACAATGCATTAAGTTAAATCTATTTTTATAAAATAGTGTTTATATGACCAAGAGCATGCCGAAAACATGTGTCGCACTTAGGTGCTAGCCATAAGGATCATTGCGAAAATTAAATTTAATTTATTAATTAAACGAAATTTTTATTTTTTCATTAACAATGCATAAAGTCAATTCTGTTTTAATAAAATGGTGTTTAAATGACCAAAAGAATGCCGTAAACATGTGTCGCACTTAGGTGCCAGCTATTATGATCATTGCGAAAATTAAATTTAATTTATTTATTAAATGAAATTTCAATTTTTTCATTAACAATACATAAAGTCAAATCTATTTTTATAAAATAGTGTTTATATGACCAAAAGCATGCCGAAAACATGTGTCACACTTAGGTGCTAGCCATTAGGATCATTGCGAAAAATAAATTTAATTTATTTATTACATGAAATTTAATTTTTTTCATTAACAATGCATAAAGTCAAATCTATTTTAATAAAATAGTGATTATATGACTAAAAGCATGCCGAAAACATGTGTCGCACTTAGGTGCTAGCTATTAGGATCATTGCGAAAATTAAATTTAATTTATGTATTAAATGAAATTTCTATTTTTTCATTAACAATGCATAAAGTCAAATCTATTTTCACAAAATAGTGTTTATAAGACCAAAAGCATGCCGAAAACATGTGTAGCACTTAGGTGCTAGTCATTAGGATCATTGCGAAAATTAAATTGAATTTATTTATAATGTGAAATTTCTATTTTTTCATTAACAATGCATAAAATCAAATCTATTTTATTAAAATCGTGTTTATACGACCAAAAGCATGCCGAAAACATGTGACGCACTTAGGTGCTAGCTGTTAGGATCATTGCGAAAATTAAATTAATTTATTAATTAAATGAAATTTCTATTTTTTAATTAACAATGCATTAAGTCAAATCTATTTTAATGAAATAGCGTTTATATGACCATAAGCATGCCGAAAACATGTATCGCTCTTGGGTGCTAGCTTTTAGGATCTTTGCGAAAATTAAATTAAATTCATTTATTAAATAAAATTTCTATTTTTTAATTAACAATGCATTAAGTCAAATCTATTTTAATGAAATCGTGTTTATGTGACCAAAAGCATGCCGAAAACATGTGTCGCACTTAAGTGCTAGCTATCAGGATCATTGCGAAAATTAAATTTAATTTATTTATTAAATTAAATTTCACTTTTTTCATTAACAATTCAAAAAGTCAAATCTATTTTAATGAAATAGTGTTTATATGACCAAAAGCATGCCGAAAACATGAGTCGCACTTAGATGCTAGCTATTAGGATCATTGCGAAAATTAAATTTAATTTATTAGTTAAATGAAATTTTAATTTTTTCATTAACAATGCTTAAAGTCAAATCTATTTTAATAAAATAGTGTTTATATGACCAAAAGAATGCTGAAAACATATGTCGCACATAGGTGCTGGCCATTAGGATCATTGCGAAAATTAAATTTAATTTATTTAATAAATGAAATTTCATTTTTTTCATTAACAATGCTTAAAATCAAATCTATTTTAATAAAATAGTGTTTATATGACCCGAAGCATGCCGACAAGATGTGTCGCACTTAGGTGCTAGCTGTTAGGATCATTGCGAAAATTAAATTTAATTTATTTATTAAATGAAGTCTAAATTTTTTCATTAACAATGCATAAACTCAAATCTATTTTATTGAAATAGTGTTTATATGACCAAAAGCATGCCAAAAACATATGTCGCACTTGGGTGCCAGCTATTACGATCATTGCGAAAATTAAATTTAATTTATTTATTAAATGAAATTTCAATTTTTTCATCAACAATGCATAAAGTCGAATTTACTTGATTAAAATCGTGTTTATACGACCATAATCATGCCGAAAATATGTGTCGCACTTAGGTGCTAGTTACTAGGATCATTGCGAAAATTAAATTAAATTTTTTTATTAAATGAAATTTCAATTTTTTCATGAACAATGTATAAAGTCAAATCCATTGTAATAAACTAGGGTTTATATGACCAAAATAATGCCGTAAACATGTGTCGCACTTAGCTGCTAGTCATTAGGATCATTGGGAAAATTAAATTAAATTTATTTATTAAATGAAATTTCAATTTTTTCATAACCAATGCATAAAGTCAAATCTATTTTAAAAAATAGGGTTTATATGACCAAAATCATGCTGAAAACATGTGTCGCACTTAGGTGCTTGCTATTAGGATCATTGCGAAAATTAAATTTAATTTATTTATTAAATGAAATTTAAATTTTTTTATCAACAATACATAAAGTCAAATTTATTTGATTAAAATCGTGTTTATACGACCATAAGCATGCGAAAACATGTGGCGCACTTGGGTGCTAGCTATTAGG
The DNA here is from genome assembly GCA_910593695.2 of Ocypus olens. NCBI lineage: Eukaryota > Metazoa > Arthropoda > Insecta > Coleoptera > Staphylinidae > Ocypus > Ocypus olens. Next base: position 36,865,883 of record OU343060.1, read on the forward strand.
ATCATTGCGAAAATTTAATTTTATTTATTTATTAAATGACATTTCTATTTTTTTATTAACAATGCATAAAGTCAAATCTATTTCAATAAAATCGTGTTCATTTAACCAAAAGCATGCCGAAAACATGTGACGCATCTGGGTGCTAGCTATTAGGATCTTTGCGAAAATTAAATTTAATTGATTTATTAAATGAAATTTAAATTTTTTCATCAACAATGCATAAAGTCATATTTATTTGATTAAAATCGTTTTTATACGACCATAAGCATGCGAAAACATGAGGCGCACTTGGGTGCTAGCTATTAGGATCATTGCGAAAATTTATTTTTAATTTGTTTATTAAATGAAATTTCAATTTTTTCATTAACAATAGATAAAGTCAAATCTATTTTCATAAAATAGTGTTTATTTGACCAAAAGCATGCCGAAAACATGTGTCGCACTTAGGTGCTTGCTATTAGGATCATTGCGAAAATTTAATTTAATTTATTTATTAAATAAAATTTCAATTTATTTATCAACAATGCATAAAGTCAAATTCATTTGATTAAAATCGTGTTTGTACGACCATAAGCATGCGAAATCATGTGTTGCACTTGGGTGCTAGCTATTAGGATCTTTGCGAAAATTTAATTTAATTTAAATATTAAATAAAATTTCAATTTTTTTATTAACAATGCATAAAGCCAAATCTATTTCAATAAAATCGTGTTCATTTGATCAAAAGCATGCCGAAAACATGTGTCGCACTTAGGTGCTAGCCATAAGGATCATTGCGAAAATTTAATTTAATTTATTAATTAAACGAAATTTTTATTTTTTCATTAACAATGCATAAAGTCAATTCTGTTTTAATGAAATGGTGTTTATATGACCAAAAGAATGCCGTAAACATGTGTCGCACTTAGGTGCCAGCTATTATGATCATTGCGAAAATTAAATTTAATTTATTTATTAAATGAAATTTCAATTTTTTCATTAACAATACATAAAGTCAAATCTATTTTTTATAAAATAGTGTTTATATGACCAAAAGCATGCCGAAAACATGTGTCGCACTTAGGTGCTAGCCATAAGGATCATTGCGAAAATTTAATTTAATTTATTAATTAAACGAAATTTTTATTTTTTCATTAACAATGCATAAAGTCAATTCTGTTTTAATGAAATGGTGTTTATATGACCAAAAGAATGCCGTAAACATGTGTCGCACTTAGGTGCCAGCTATTATGATCATTGCGAAAATTAAATTTAATTTATTTATTAAATGAAATTTCAATTTTTTCATTAACAATACATAAAGTCAAATCTATTTTTTATAAAATAGTGTTTATATGACCAAAAGCATGCCGAAAACATGTGTCGCACTTAGGTGCTAGCCATAAGGATCATTGCGAAAATTTAATTTAATTTATTAATTAAACGAAATTTTTATTTTTTCATTAACAATGCATAAAGTCAATTCTGTTTTAATGAAATGGTGTTTATATGACCAAAAGAATGCCGTAAACATGTGTCGCACTTAGGTGCCAGCTATTATGATCATTGCGAAAATTAAATTTAATTTATTTATTAAATGAAATTTCAATTTTTTCATTAACAATACATAAAGTCAAATCTATTTTTTATAAAATAGTGTTTATATGACCAAAAGCATGCCGAAAACATGTGTCGCACTTAGGTGCTAGCCATTAGGATCATTGCGAAAAATAAATTTAATTTATTAATTAAACGAAATTTTTATTTTTTCATTAACAATGCATAAAGTCAATTCTGTTTTAATGAAATGGTGTTTATATGACCAAAAGAATGCCGTAAACATGTGTCGCACTTAGGTGCCAGCTATTATGATCATTGCGAAAATTAAATTTAATTTATTTATTAAATGAAATTTCAATTTTTTCATTAACAATACATAAAGTCAAATCTATTTTTTATAAAATAGTGTTTATATGACCAAAAGCATGCCGAAAACATGTGTCGCACTTAGGTGCTAGCCATTAGGATCATTGCGAAAAATAAATTTAATTTATTAATTAAACGAAATTTTTATTTTTTCATTAACAATGCATAAAGTCAATTCTGTTTTAATGAAATGGTGTTTATATGACCAAAAGAATGCCGTAAACATGTGTCGCACTTAGGTGCCAGCTATTATGATCATTGCGAAAATTAAATTTAATTTATTTATTAAATGAAATTTCCATTTTTTCATTAACAATGCATAATGTCAAATCCATTTTAATGAAATAGTGTTTATATGACTATAAGAATGCCGTAAACGTGTGTCGCACTTAGGTGCTAGCTATTAGGGTCTTTGCGAAAATTAAATTTAATTATTTATTAAATTAAATTTCAATTTTTTCATTACCAATGCATAAAGTCAAATCCGTTTTAAAAAATAGGGTTTATATGACCAAAAGCATGCTGAAAACATGTGTCGCACATAGGTGCTAGCTATTAGGATCATTGCGAAAATTAAATTTAATTATTTATTAAATGAAATTTTAATTTTTTCATTACCAATGCATAAAGTCAAATCTATTTAAAAAAATAGGGTTTATATGACCAAAAGCATGCCGAAAACATGTGTCGCACTTAGGTGCTAGCTATTAGGATCATTGCGAAAATTAAATTTAAATATTTATTAAATGAAATTTCAATTTTTTCATTACCAATGCATAAAGTCAAATCTATTTTAATAAAATAGTGTTTATATGACCAAAAGCATGCCGAAACCATGTGTCGCACTTAGGTGCTAGCTATTAGGATCATTGCGAAAATTAAATTTAATTTATTTATTAAATGAAATTTAATTTTTTTCATTAACAATGCATAAAGTCAAATCTATTTTAATGAAATCGTGTTTATATGACCAAAAGCATGCCGAAAACATGTGTCGCACTTAGGTGCTAGCCATTAGGATCATTGCGAATATTAAATTTAATTTATTTATTAAATGAAATTTAAATTTTTTCAACAACAACACAAAAAGTCGAGTTTATTTGATTAAAATCGTGTTTATACGACCAAAAGCATGCCGAAAACATGTACTAGCTATTAGGATCATTGCGAAAATAAAATTTCATTTATTCATTAAATGAAATTTCAATTTTTTCATTAACAATGCATAAGGTCATATCTATTTTAATAAAATAGTGTTTATATGACCAAAAGAATGCGGAAAACATGTGTCGCACTTAGTTGCTAGCCATTAGGATCGTTGCGAAAATTAAATTTAATTTATTTATTAAATGAAATTTCAATTTTTTCATTGACAATGCATAAAGTCGAATCCATCTTAATAAAATCGTGTTTATATGACCAAAAGCATGATAAACACATGTGTCGCACTTAGGTGCTGGCTATTAGGATCATTGCGAAAATTAAAATTAATTTATTTATTAATTGAAATTTCAATTTTTTCATCAACAATGCATAAAGTCGAATTTATTTAATTAAAATCGTGTTTATACGACCAAAAGCATGCCGAAAACATGTGTCGCACTTAGGTGCTAGCTATTAGGATCATTGCGAATATTAAATTTAATTTATTTATTAAATGAAATTTAAATTTTTTCATCAACAACACATAAAGTCGAGTTTATTTGATTAAAATCGTGTTTATACGACCAAAAGCATGCCGAAAATATGTATCGCACTGAGGTGGCTAGCTATTAGGATCATTGCGAAAATAAAATTTCATTTATTCATTAAATTAAATTTCAATTTTTTCATTAACAATGCATAAGGTTATATCTATTTTAATAAAATAGTGTTTATATGACCAAAAGAATGCGGAAAACATGTGTCGCACTTAGTTGCTAGCCATTAGGATCATTGCGAAAATTAAATTTAATTTATTTATTAAATGAAATTTCAATTTTTTCATTAACAATGCATTAAGTTATATCTATTTTTATAAAATGGTGTTTATATGACCAAGAGCATGCCGAAAACATGTGTCGCACTTAGGTGCTAGCCATTAGGATCATTGCGAAAATTAAATTTAATTTATTTATTAAATGAAATTTCAATTTTTTCTTTAACAATGCATTAAGTTAAATCTATTTTTATAAAATAGTGTTTATATGACCAAGAGCATGCCGAAAACATGTGTCGCACTTAGGTGCTAGCCATAAGGATCATTGCGAAAATTAAATTAAATTTATTAATTAAACGAAATTTTAATTTTTTCATTAACAATGCATAAAGTCAATTCTGTTTTAATGAAATGGTGTTTATATGACCAAAAGAATGCCGTAAACATGTGTCGCACTTAGGTGCTAGCCATTAGGATCATTGCGAAAACTAAATTTAATTTATTTATTAAATGAAATTTAAATTTTTTCATCAACAATGCATAAAGTCAAATTTATTTGATTAAAATCGTGTTCATTTAACCAAAAGCATGCCGAAAACATGTGGCGCACTTGGGTGCTAGCTATTAGGATCATTGCGAAAATTTAATTTAATTTATTTATTAAATGAAATTTCAATTTTTTTATTAACAATGCATAAAGTCAAATCTATTTCAATAAAATCGTGTTCATTTAACCAAAAGCATGCCGAAAACATGTGACGCACCTGGGTGCTTGCTATTAGGATCTTTGCGAAACTTAAATTTAAATTTTTTATTAAATGAAAATTCAACTTTTTCTTTAACAATGCATTAAGTTAAATCTATTTTTATGAAATAGTGTTTATATGGCCAAGAGCATGCCGAAAACATGTGTCGCACTTAGGTGCTAGCCATTAGGATCATTGCGAAAATTAAATTTAATTTATTTATTAAATGAAATTTCAATTTTTTCATTAATAATGCATAAAGTCAAATCTATTTTAATGAAATAGTGTTTATTGGACCAAAAGCATGCCTAAAACATGTGGCGCACTTAGGTGCCAGCCATTAGGATCATTGCGAAAATTAAATTTAATTTATTTATTAAACGAAATTTCAATTTTTTCATTAATAATGCATAAAGTCAAATCTGTTTTAATGAAATAGTGTTTATTGGACCAAAAGCATGCCGAAAACATGTGTCGCACTTAGGTGCTAGCCATTAGGATCATTGCGAAAATTAAATTTATTTTATTTATTAAATGAAATTTCAATTTTTTCATTAATAATGCATAAAGTCAAATCTGTTTTAATGAAATAGTGTTTATTGGACCAAAAGCATGCCGAAAACATGTGTCGCACTTAGGTGCTAGCCATTAGGATCATTGCGAAAATTAAATTTAATTTATTTATTAAATGAAATTTCAATTTTTTCATTAACAATACATAAAGTCAAATCTATTTTCATAAAATAGTGTTTATATGACCAAAAGCATGCCGAAAACATGTGTCGCACTTAGGTGCTTGCTATTAGGATCATTGCGAAAATTAAATTTAATTTATTTATTAAATAAAATTTCAATTTTTTTATCAACAATGCATAAAGTCAAATTCATTTGATTAAAATCGTGTTTGTACGACCATAAGCATGCAAAATCATGTGTCGCACTTGGGTGCTAGCCATAAGGATCATTGCGAAAATTAAATTAAATTTATTAATTAAAGGAAATTTTATTTTTTTCATTAACAATGCATAAAGTCAATTCTGTTTTAATGAAATAGTGTTTATATGACCAAAAGAATGCCGTAAACATGTGTCGCACTTAGGTGCCAGCTATTAGGATCATTGCGAAAATTAAATTTAATTTATTTATTAAATGAAATTTCAATTTTTTCATTAACAATACATAAAGTCAAATCTATTTTTATAAAATAGTGTTTATATGACGAAAAGCATGCCGAAAACATGTGTCGCACTTAGGTGCTAGCCATTAGGATCATTGCGAAAAATAAATTTAATTTATTTATTACATGAAATTTAATTTTTTTCATTAACAATGCATAAAGTCAAATCTATTTTAATAAAATAGTGATTATATGACTAAAAGCATGCCGAAAACATGTGTCGCACTTAGGTGCTAGCTATTAGGATCATTGCGAAAATTAAATTTAATTTATGTATTAAATGAAATTTCTATTTTTTCATTAACAATACATAAAGTCAAATCGATTTTCACAAAATAGTGTTTATATGACCAAAAGCATGACGAAAACATGTGTAGCACTTAGGTGCTAGTCATTAGGATCATTGCGAAAATTAAATTGAATTTATTTATAATGTGAAATTTCTATTTTTTCATTAACAATGCATAAAGTCAAATCTATTTTATTAAAATCGTGTTTATACGACCAAAAGCATGCCGAAAACATGTGACGCACTTAGGTGCTAGCTGTTAGGATCATTGCGAAAATTAAATTAATTTATTAATTAAATGAAATTTCTATTTTTTAATTAACAATGCATAAAGTCAAATCTATTTTAATGAAATAGCGTTTATATGACCATAAGTATGCTGAAAACATGTGGCGCACTTGGGTGCTAGCTTTTAGGATCTTTGCGAAAATTAAATTTAATTTATTTATTAAATAAAATTTCTATTTTTTAATTAACAATGCATTAAGTCAAATCTATTTTAATGAAATCGTGTTTATGTGACCAAAAGCATGCCGAAAACATGTGTCGCACTTAGGTGCTGGCCATTAGGATCATAGCGAAAATTAAATTTAATTTATTTATTAAATGAAATTTCATTTTCTTTATTAACAATGCATAAAGTCAAATCTATTTTAATGAAATAGTGTTTATATGACCAGAAGCATGCTAAAAAGATGTGTCGCACTTAGGTGCTAGCCGTTAGGATCATTGCGAAAATTAAATTTAATTTATTTATTAAATGAAATTTCATTTTTTTCATTAACAATGCATAAAGTCAAATCTATTTTATTGAAATAGTATTTATATGACCAAAAGCATGCCGAAAACATGTGTCGCACTTAGGTGCTAGCCATAAGGATCATTGCGAAAATTTAATTTAATTTATTAATTAAACGAAATTTTTATTTTTTCATTAACAATGCATAAAGTCAATTCTGTTTTAATGAAATGGTGTTTATATGACCAAAAGAATGCCGTAAACATGTGTCGCACTTAGGTGCCAGCTATTATGATCATTGCGAAAATTAAATTTAATTTATTTATTAAATGAAATTTCAATTTTTTCATTAACAATACATAAAGTCAAATCTATTTTTTATAAAATAGTGTTTATATGACCAAAAGCATGCCGAAAACATGTGTCGCACTTAGGTGCTAGCCATTAGGATCATTGCGAAAAATAAATTTAATTTATTAATTAAACGAAATTTTTATTTTTTCATTAACAATGCATAAAGTCAATTCTGTTTTAATGAAATGGTGTTTATATGACCAAAAGAATGCCGTAAACATGTGTCGCACTTAGGTGCCAGCTATTATGATCATTGCGAAAATTAAATTTAATTTATTTATTAAATGAAATTTCAATTTTTTCATTAACAATACATAAAGTCAAATCTATTTTTTATAAAATAGTGTTTATATGACCAAAAGCATGCCGAAAACATGTGTCGCACTTAGGTGCTAGCCATTAGGATCATTGCGAAAAATAAATTTAATTTATTAATTAAACGAAATTTTTATTTTTTCATTAACAATGCATAAAGTCAATTCTGTTTTAATGAAATGGTGTTTATATGACCAAAAGAATGCCGTAAACATGTGTCGCACTTAGGTGCCAGCTATTATGATCATTGCGAAAATTAAATTTAATTTATTTATTAAATGAAATTTCCATTTTTTCATTAACAATGCATAATGTCAAATCCATTTTAATGAAATAGTGTTTATATGACTATAAGAATGCCGTAAACGTGTGTCGCACTTAGGTGCTAGCTATTAGGGTCTTTGCGAAAATTAAATTTAATTATTTATTAAATTAAATTTCAATTTTTTCATTACCAATGCATAAAGTCAAATCCGTTTTAAAAAATAGGGTTTATATGACCAAAAGCATGCTGAAAACATGTGTCGCACTTAGGTGCTAGCTATTAGGATCATTGCGAAAATTAAATTTAAATATTTATTAAATGAAATTTCAATTTTTTCATTACCAATGCATAAAGTCAAATCTATTTTAATAAAATAGTGTTTATATGACCAAAAGCATGCCGAAACCATGTGTCGCACTTAGGTGCTAGCTATTAGGATCATTGCGAAAATTAAATTTAATTTATTTATTAAATGAAATTTAATTTTTTTCATTAACAATGCATAAAGTCAAATCTATTTTAATGAAATCGTGTTTATATGACCAAAAGCATGCCGAAAACATGTGTCGCACTTAGGTGCTAGCCATTAGGATCATTGCGAATATTAAATTTAATTTATTTATTAAATGAAATTTAAATTTTTTCAACAACAACACAAAAAGTCGAGTTTATTTGATTAAAATCGTGTTTATACGACCAAAAGCATGCCGAAAACATGTACTAGCTATTAGGATCATTGCGAAAATAAAATTTCATTTAATGAATAAATGAAATTTCAATTTTTTCATTAACAATGCATAAGGTCATATCTATTTTAATAAAATAGTGTTTATATGACCAAAAGAATGCGGAAAACATGTGTCGCACTTAGTTGCTAGCCATTAGGATCGTTGCGAAAATTAAATTTAATTTATTTATTAAATGAAATTTCAATTTTTTCATTGACAATGCATAAAGTCGAATCCATCTTAATAAAATCGTGTTTATATGACCAAAAGCATGATAAACACATGTGTCGCACTTAGGTGCTGGCTATTAGGATCATTGCGAAAATTAAAATTAATTTATTTATTAATTGAAATTTCAATTTTTTCATCAACAATGCATAAAGTCGAATTTATTTAATTAAAATCGTGTTTATACGACCAAAAGCATGCCGAAAACATGTGTCGCACTTAGGTGCTAGCTATTAGGATCATTGCGAATATTAAATTTAATTTATTTATTAAATGAAATTTAAATTTTTTCATCAACAACACATAAAGTCGAGTTTATTTGATTAAAATCGTGTTTATACGACCAAAAGCATGCCGAAAATATGTATCGCACTGAGGTGGCTAGCTATTAGGATCATTGCGAAAATAAAATTTCATTTATTCATTAAATTAAATTTCAATTTTTTCATTAACAATGCATAAGGTTATATCTATTTTAATAAAATAGTGTTTATATGACCAAAAGAATGCGGAAAACATGTGTCGCACTTAGTTGCTAGCCATTAGGATCATTGCGAAAATTAAATTTAATTTATTTATTAAATGAAATTTCAATTTTTTCATTAACAATGCATTAAGTTATATCTATTTTTATAAAATGGTGTTTATATGACCAAGAGCATGCCGAAAACATGTGTCGCACTTAGGTGCTAGCCATTAGGATCATTGCGAAAATTAAATTTAATTTATTTATTAAATGAAATTTCAATTTTTTCTTTAACAATGCATTAAGTTAAATCTATTTTTATAAAATAGTGTTTATATGACCAAGAGCATGCCGAAAACATGTGTCGCACTTAGGTGCTAGCCATAAGGATCATTGCGAAAATTAAATTAAATTTATTAATTAAACGAAATTTTAATTTTTTCATTAACAATGCATAAAGTCAATTCTGTTTTAATGAAATGGTGTTTATATGACCAAAAGAATGCCGTAAACATGTGTCGCACTTAGGTGCTAGCCATTAGGATCATTGCGAAAACTAAATTTAATTTATTTATTAAATGAAATTTAAATTTTTTCATCAACAATGCATAAAGTCAAATTTATTTGATTAAAATCGTGTTCATTTAACCAAAAACATGCCGAAAACATGTGGCGCACTTGGGTGCTAGCTATTAGGATCATTGCGAAAATTTAATTTAATTTATTTATTAAATGAAATTTCAATTTTTTTATTAACAATGCATAAAGTCAAATCTATTTCAATAAAATCGTGTTCATTTAACCAAAAGCATGCCGAAAACATGTGACGCACCTGGGTGCTTGCTATTAGGATCTTTGCGAAACTTAAATTTAAATTTTTTATTAAATGAAAATTCAACTTTTTCTTTAACAATGCATTAAGTTAAATCTATTTTTATGAAATAGTGTTTATATGGCCAAGAGCATGCCGAAAACATGTGTCGCACTTAGGTGCTAGCCATTAGGATCATTGCGAAAATTAAATTTAATTTATTTATTAAATGAAATTTCAATTTTTTCATTAATAATGCATAAAGTCAAATCTATTTTAATGAAATAGTGTTTATTGGACCAAAAGCATGCCTAAAACATGTGGCGCACTTAGGTGCCAGCCATTAGGATCATTGCGAAAATTAAATTTAATTTATTTATTAAACGAAATTTCAATTTTTTCATTAATAATGCATAAAGTCAAATCTGTTTTAATGAAATAGTGTTTATTGGACCAAAAGCATACCGAAAACATGTGTCGCACTTAGGTGCTAGCCATTAGGATCATTGCGAAAATTAAATTTATTTTATTTATTAAATGAAATTTCAATTTTTTCATTAATAATGCATAAAGTCAAATCTGTTTTAATGAAATAGTGTTTATTGGACCAAAAGCATGCCGAAAACATGTGTCGCACTTAGGTGCTAGCCATTAGGATCATTGCGAAAATTAAATTTAATTTATTTATTAAATGAAATTTCAATTTTTTCATTAACAATACATAAAGTCAAATCTATTTTCATAAAATAGTGTTTATATGACCAAAAGCATGCCGAAAACATGTGTCGCACTTAGGTGCTTGCTATTAGGATCATTGCGAAAATTAAATTTAATTTATTTATTAAATAAAATTTCAATTTTTTTATCAACAATGCATAAAGTCAAATTCATTTGATTAAAATCGTGTTTGTACGACCATAAGCATGCAAAATCATGTGTCGCACTTGGGTGCTAGCTATTAGGATCTTTGCGAAACTTAAATTTAATTTATTTATTAAATGAAATTTCAATTTTTTCTTTAACAATGCATTAAGTTAAATCTATTTTTATAAAATAGTGTTTATATGACCAAGAGCATGCCGAAAACATGTGTCGCACTTAGGTGCTAGCCATAAGGATCATTGCGAAAATTAAATTAAATTTATTAATTAAACGAAATTTTATTTTTTTCATTAACAATGCATAAAGTCAATTCTGTTTTAATGAAATGGTGTTTATATGACCAAAAGAATGCCGTAAACATGTGTCGCACTTAGGTGCCAGCTATTAGGATCATTGCGAAAATTAAATTTAATTTATTTATTAAATGAAATTTCAATTTTTTCATTAACAATACATAAAGTCAAATCTATTTTTATAAAATAGTGTTTATATGACGAAAAGCATGCCGAAAACATGTGTCGCACTTAGGTGCTAGCCATTAGGATCATTGCGAAAAATAAATTTAATTTATTTATTACATGAAATTTAATTTTTTTCATTAACAATGCATAAAGTCAAATCTATTTTAATAAAATAGTGATTATATGACTAAAAGCATGCCGAAAACATGTGTCGCACTTAGGTGCTAGCTATTAGGATCATTGCGAAAATTAAATTTAATTTATGTATTAAATGAAATTTCTATTTTTTCATTAACAATACATAAAGTCAAATCGATTTTCACAAAATAGTGTTTATATGACCAAAAGCATGACGAAAACATGTGTAGCACTTAGGTGCTAGTCATTAGGATCATTGCGAAAATTAAATTGAATTTATTTATAATGTGAAATTTCTATTTTTTCATTAACAATGCATAAAGTCAAATCTATTTTATTAAAATCGTGTTTATACGACCAAAAGCATGCCGAAAACATGTGACGCACTTAGGTGCTAGCTGTTAGGATCATTGCGAAAATTAAATTAATTTATTAATTAAATGAAATTTCTATTTTTTAATTAACAATGCATAAAGTCAAATCTATTTTAATGAAATAGCGTTTATATGACCATAAGTATGCTGAAAACATGTGGCGCACTTGGGTGCTAGCTTTTAGGATCTTTGCGAAAATTAAATTTAATTTATTTATTAAATAAAATTTCTATTTTTTAATTAACAATGCATTAAGTCAAATCTATTTTAATGAAATCGTGTTTATGTGACCAAAAGCATGCCGAAAACATGTGTCGCACTTAAGTGCTAGCTATCAGGATCATTGCGAAAATTAAATTTAATTTATTTATTAAATTAAATTTCACTTTTTTCATTAACAATTCAAAAAGTCAAATCTATTTAAATGAATTAGTGTTTATATGACCAAAAGAATGCTGAAAACATATGTCGCACTTAGGTGCTGGCCATTAGGATCATTGCGAAAATTAAATTTAATTTATTTATTAAATGAAATTTCATTTTTTTCATTAACAATGCATAAAGTCAAATCTATTTTAATAAAATAGTGTTTATATGACCAGAAGCATGCTAAAAAGATGTGTCGCACTTAGGTGCTAGCTATTAGGATCATTGCGAAAATTAAATTTAATTTATGTATTAAATGAAATTTCTATTTTTTCATTAACAATACATAAAGTCAAATCGATTTTCACAAAATAGTGTTTATATGACCAAAAGCATGACGAAAACATGTGTAGCACTTAGGTGCTAGTCATTAGGATCATTGCGAAAATTAAATTGAATTTATTTATAATGTGAAATTTCTATTTTTTCATTAACAATGCATAAAGTCAAATCTATTTTATTAAAATCGTGTTTATACGACCAAAAGCATGCCGAAAACATGTGACGCACTTAGGTGCTAGCTGTTAGGATCATTGCGAAAATTAAATTAATTTATTAATTAAATGAAATTTCTATTTTTTAATTAACAATGCATAAAGTCAAATCTATTTTAATGAAATAGCGTTTATATGACCATAAGTATGCTGAAAACATGTGGCGCACTTGGGTGCTAGCTTTTAGGATCTTTGCGAAAATTAAATTTAATTTATTTATTAAATAAAATTTCTATTTTTTAATTAACAATGCATTAAGTCAAATCTATTTTAATGAAATCGTGTTTATGTGACCAAAAGCATGCCGAAAACATGTGTCGCACTTAAGTGCTAGCTATCAGGATCATTGCGAAAATTAAATTTAATTTATTTATTAAATTAAATTTCACTTTTTTCATTAACAATTCAAAAAGTCAAATCTATTTAAATGAATTAGTGTTTATATGACCAAAAGAATGCTGAAAACATGTGTCGCACTTAGGTGCTGGCCATTAGGATCATAGCGAAAATTAAATTTAATTTATTTATTAAATGAAATTTCATTTTCTTTATTAACAATGCATAAAGTCAAATCTATTTTAATGAAATAGTGTTTATATGACCAGAAGCATGCTAAAAAGATGTGTCGCACTTAGGTGCTAGCCGTTAGGATCATTGCGAAAATTAAATTTAATTTATTTATTAAATGAAATTTCATTTTTTTCATTAACAATGCATAAAGTCAAATCTATTTTATTGAAATAGTATTTATATGACCAAAAGCATGCCGAAAACATGTGTCGCACTTAAGTGCTAGCTATCAGGATCATTGCGAAAATTAAATTTAATTTATTTATTAAATTAAATTTCACTTTTTTCATTAACAATTCAAAAAGTCAAATCTATTTAAATGAATTAGTGTTTATATGACCAAAAGAATGCTGAAAACATGTGTCGCACTTAGGTGCTGGCCATTAGGATCATTGCGAAAATTAAATTTAATTTATTTATTAAATGAAATTTCATTTTTTTCATTAACAATGCATAAAGTCAAATCTATTTTAATAAAATAGTGTTTATATGACCCGTAGCATGCCGACAAGATGTGTCGCACTTAGGTGCTAGCTGTTAGGATCATTGCGAAAATTAAATTAAATTTATTTATTAAATGAAGTTACTTTTCATTAACAATGCATAAACTCAAATCTTTTTTATTGAAATAGTGTTTATATGACCAAAAGCATGCCAAAAACATATGTCGCACTTGGGTGCCAGCTATTAGGATCATTGCGAAAATTAAATTTAATTTATTTATTAAATGAAATTTCAATTTTTTCATCAACAATGCGTAAAGTCGAATTTATTTGATTAAAATCGTGTTTATACGACCATAATCATGCCGAAAATATGTGTCGCACTTAGGTGCTAGTTACTAGGATCATTGCGAAAATTAAATTAAATTTTTTTATTAAATGAAATTTCAATTTTTTCATGAACAATGTATAAAGTCAAATCTATTGTAATAAACTAGGGTTTATATGACCAAAATAATGCCGTAAACATGTGTCGCACTTAGCTGCTAGTCATTAGGATCATTGCGAATATTAAATTAAATTTATTTATTAAATGAAATTTCAATTTTTTCATTACCAATGCATAAAGTCAAATCTATTTTAAAATATACGGTTTATATGACCAAAAGCATGCTGAAAACATGTGTCGCACTTAGGTGCTTGCTATTAGGATCATTGCGAAAATTAAATTTAATTTATTTATTAAATGAAATTTAAATTTTTTCATCAACAATGCATAAAGTCATATTTATTTGATTAAAATCGTGTTTATACGACCATAAGCATGCGAAAACATGAGGCGCACTTGGGTGCTAGCTATTAGGATCATTGCGAAAATTTAATTTAATTTGTTTATTAAATGAAATTTCTATTTTTTTATTAACAATGCATAAAGTCAAATCTATTTCAATAAAATCGTGTTCATTTGATCAAAAGCATGCCGAAAACATGTGTCGCACTTGGGTGCTAGCTATTTGGATCTTTGCGAAACTTAAATTTAATGTATTTATTAAATGAAATTTCAATTTTTTCTTTAACAATGCATAAAGTCATATTTATTTGATTAAAATCGTGTTTATACGACCATAAGCATGCGAAAACATGAGGCGCACTTGGGTGCTAGCTATTAGGATCATTGCGAAAATTTATTTTTAATTTGTTTATTAAATGAAATTTCAATTTTTTCATTAACAATAGATAAAGTCAAATCTATTTTTATAAAATAGTGTTTATATGACCAAAAGCATGCCGAAAACATGTGTCGCACTTAGGTGCTTGCTATTAGGATCATTGCGAAAATTTAATTTAATTTAGATATTAAATAAAATTTCAATTTTTTTATCAACAATGCATAAAGTCAAATTCATTTGATTAAAATCGTGTTTGTACGACCATGAGCATGCGAAATCATGTGTTGCACTTGGGTGCTAGCTATTAGGATCTTTGCGAAAATTTAATTAATTTAAATATTAAATAAAATTTCAATTTTTTTATTAACAATGCATAAAGCCAAATCTATTTCAATAAAATCGTGTTCATTTGATCAAAAGCATGCCGAAAACATGTGTCGCACTTAGGTGCTAGCTATAAGGATCATTGCGAAAATTTAATTTAATTTATTAATTAAACGAAATTTTTATTTTTTCATTAACAATGCATAAAGTCAATTCTGTTTTAATGAAATGGTGTTTATATGACCAAAAGAATGCCGTAAACATGTGTCGCACTTAGGTGCCAGCTATTATGATCATTGCGAAAATTAAATTTAATTTATTTATTAAATGAAATTTCAATTTTTTCATTAACAATACATAAAGTCAAATCTTTTTTTTATAAAATAGTGTTTATATGACCAAAAGCATGCCGAAAACATGTGTCGCACTTAGGTGCTAGCCATAAGGATCATTGCGAAAATTTAATTTAATTTATTAATTAAACGAAATTTTTATTTTTTCATTAACAATGCATAAAGTCAATTCTGTTTTAATGAAATGGTGTTTATATGACCAAAAGAATGCCGTAAACATGTGTCGCACTTAGGTGCCAGCTATTATGATCATTGCGAAAATTAAATTTAATTTATTTATTAAATGAAATTTCAATTTTTTCATTAACAATACATAAAGTCAAATCTATTTTTTATAAAATAGTGTTTATATGACCAAAAGCATGCCGAAAACATGTGTCGCACTTAGGTGCTAGCCATTAGGATCATTGCGAAAAATAAATTTAATTTATTAATTAAACGAAATTTTTATTTTTTCATTAACAATGCATAAAGTCAATTCTGTTTTAATGAAATGGTGTTTATATGACCAAAAGAATGCCGTAAACATGTGTCGCACTTAGGTGCCAGCTATTATGATCATTGCGAAAATTAAATTTAATTTATTTATTAAATGAAATTTCCATTTTTTCATTAACAATGCATAATGTCAAATCCATTTTAATGAAATAGTGTTTATATGACTATAAGAATGCCGTAAACGTGTGTCGCACTTAGGTGCTAGCTATTAGGGTCTTTGCGAAAATTAAATTTAATTATTTATTAAATTAAATTTCAATTTTTTCATTACCAATGCATAAAGTCAAATCTGTTTTAAAAAATAGGGTTTATATGACCAAAAGCATGCTGAAAACATGTGTCGCACTTAGGTGCTAGCTATTAGGATCATTGCGAAAATTAAATTTAATTATTTATTAAATGAAATTTTAATTTTTTCATTACCAATGCATAAAGTCAAATCTATTTAAAAAAATAGGGTTTATATGACCAAAAGCATGCCGAAGACATGTGTCGCACATAGGTGCTAGCTATTAGGATCATTGCGAAAATTAAATTTAAATATTTATTAAATGAAATTCCAATTTTTTCATTACCAATGCATAAAGTCAAATCTATTTTAATAAAATAGTGTTTATATGACCAAAAGCATGCCGAAACCATGTGTCGCACTTAGGTGCTAGCTATTAGGATCATTGCGAAAATTAAATTTAATTTATTTATTAAATGAAATTTAATTTTTTTCATTAACAATGCATAAAGTCAAATCTATTTTAATGAAATCGTGTTTATATGACCAAAAGCATGCCGAAAACATGTGTCGCACTTAGGTGCTAGCCATTAGGATCATTGCGAATATTAAATTTAATTTATTTATTAAATGAAATTTAAATTTTTTCAACAACAACACAAAAAGTCGAGTTTATTTGATTAAAATCGTGTTTATACGACCAAAAGCATGCCGAAAACATGTACTAGCTATTAGGATCATTGCGAAAATAAAATTTCATTTATTCATTAAATGAAATTTCAATTTTTTCATTAACAATGCATAAGGTCATATCTATTTTAATAAAATAGTGTTTATATGACCAAAAGAATGCGGAAAACATGTGTCGCACTTAGTTGCTAGCCATTAGGATCGTTGCGAAAATTAAATTTAATTTATTTATTAAATGAAATTTCAATTTTTTCATTGACAATGCATAAAGTCGAATCCATCTTAATAAAATAGTGTTTATATGACCAAAAGCATGATAAACACATGTGTCGCACTTAGGTGCTGGCTATTAGGATCATTGCGAAAATTAAAATTAATTTATTTATTAATTGAAATTTCAATTTTTTCATCAACAATGCATAAAGTCGAATTTATTTAATTAAAATCGTGTTTATACGACCAAAAGCATGCCGAAAACATGTGTCGCACTTAGGTGCTAGCTATTAGGATCATTGCGAATATTAAATTTAATTTATTTATTAAATGAAATTTAAATTTTTTCATTAACAACACATAAAGTCGAGTTTATTTGATTAAAATCGTGTTTATACGACCAAAAGCATGCCGAAAATATGTATCGCACTGAGGTGGCTAGCTATTAGGATCATTGCGAAAATAAAATTTCATTTATTCATTAAATTAAATTTCAATTTTTTCATTAACAATGCATAAGGTCATATCTATTTTAATAAAATAGTGTTTATATGACCAAAAGAATGCGGAAAACATGTGTCGCACTTAGTTGCTAGCCATTAGGATCATTGCGAAAATTAAATTTAATTTATTTATTAAATGAAATTTCAATTTTTTCATTAACAATGCATTAAGTTATATCTATTTTTATAAAATGGTGTTTATATGACCAAGAGCATGCCGAAAACATGTGTCGCACTTAGGTGCTAGCCATTAGGATCATTGCGAAAATTAAATTTAATTTATTTATTAAATGAAATTTCAATTTTTTCATTAACAATGCATTAAGTTATATCTATTTTTATAAAATAGTGTTTATATGACCAAAAGCATGCCGAAAACATGTGTCGCACTTAGGTGCTAGCCATTAGGATCATTGCGAAAATTAAATTTAATTTATTTATTAAATGAAATTTCAATTTTTTCTTTAACAATGCATTAAGTTAAATCTATTTTTATAAAATAGTGTTTATATGACCAAGAGCATGCCGAAAACATGTGTCGCACTTAGGTGCTAGCCATAAGGATCATTGCGAAAATTAAATTAAATTTATTAATTAAACGAAATTTTAATTTTTTCATTAACAATGCATAAAGTCAATTCTGTTTTAATGAAATGGTGTTTATATGACCAAAAGAATGCCGTAAACATGTGTCGCACTTAGGTGCTAGCCATTAGGATCATTGCGAAAACTAAATTTAATTTATTTATTAAATGAAATTTAAATTTTTTCATCAACAATGCATAAAGTCAAATTTATTTGATTAAAATCGTGTTTATACGACCATAAGCATGCGAAAACATGTGGCGCACTTGGGTGCTAGCTATTAGGATCATTGCGAAAATTTAATTTAATTTATTTATTAAATGAAATTTCAATTTTTTTATTAACAATGCATAAAGTCAAATCTATTTCAATAAAATCGTGTTCATTTAACCAAAAGCATGCCGAAAACATGTGACGCACCTGGGTGCTTGCTATTAGGATCTTTGCGAAACTTAAATTTAAATTTTTTATTAAATGAAAATTCAACTTTTTCTTTAACAATGCATTAAGTTAAATCTATTTTTATGAAATAGTATTTATATGGCCAAGAGCATGCCGAAAACATGTTTCGCACTTAGGTGCTAGCCATTAGGATCATTGCGAAAATTAAATTTAATTTATTTATTAAATGAAATTTCAATTTTTTCATTAATAATGCATAAAGTCAAATCTATTTTAATGAAATAGTGTTTATTGGACCAAAAGCATGCCTAAAACATGTGGCGCACTTAGGTGCTAGCCATTAGGATCATTGCGAAAACTAAATTTAATTTATTTATTAAATGAAATTTAAATTTTTTCATCAACAATGCATAAAGTCATATTTATTTGATTAAAATCGTGTTTATACGACCATAAGCATGCGAAAACATGAGGCGCACTTGGGTGCTAGCTATTAGGATCATTGCGAAAATTTAATTTAATTTGTTTATTAAATGAAATTTCTATTTTTTTATTAACAATGCATAAAGTCAAATCTATTTCAATAAAATCGTGTTCATTTGATCAAAAGCATGCCGAAAACATGTGTCGCACTTAGGTGCTAGCTATTTGGATCTTTGCGAAACTTAAATTTAATTTATTTATTAAATGAAATTTCAATTTTTTCTTTAACAATGCATTAAGTTAAATCTATTTTAGTGAAATAGTGTTTATATGGCCAAGAGCATGCCGAAAACATGTGTCGCACTTAGGTGCTAGCCATTAGGATCATTGCGAAAATTAAATTAAATTTATTTATTAAATGAAATTTCAATTTTTTCATTAATAATGCATAAAGTCAAATCTGTTTTAATGAAATAGTGTTTATTGGACCAAAAGCATGCCGAAAACATGTGTCGCACTTAGGTGCTAGCCATTAGGATCATTGCGAAAATTAAACTTAATTTATTTATTAAATAAAATTTCCAGTTTTTCAATAACAATGCATAAAGTCAAATCTATTTCAATGAAATAGTGTTTATATGACCGATATCATGCCGAAAACATGAGTCGCACTTGGGTGCTAGCTATTAGGATCTTTGCGAAAATTAAATTAAATTTATTTATTTAATGAAATTTCTATTTTTTCATTAACAATGCATAAAGTTAAATCTATTTTCAAAAAAAAGTGTTTATATGACCAAAAGAATTCCGAAAACATGTGTCGCACTTAGGTGCCAGCTATTAGGATCTTTGCGAAAATTAAATTTAATTTATATATTAAATGAAATTTCAATTTTTTCATTAACAATGCATAAAGTCAAATCTATTTTAATGAAATAGTGCTTATATGACCAAGAGAATGCCGAAAACATGTGTCGCACTTAGGTGCTAGCCATTAGGATCTTTGCGAAAATTAGATTTAATTTATTTATTAAATGAAATTTAAATTTTTTCATTAACAATGCATAAAGTCAAATCTATTTTATTAAAATAGTGTTTATATGACCAAAAGAATGCCGAAAACATGTGTCGCACTTAGGTGCTAGCTATTAGGATCTTTGCGAAAATTAAATTTAATTTATTTATTAAATGAAATTTCAATTTTTTCATAAACAATGCATAAAGTCTAATCTCTTTTCATGAAATAGTGTTTAAATGACCAAAATATTGCCGTCAACATGTGTCGCACTAAGGTGCTGGCAATTAGAATCATTGCGAAAATTAAATTTAGTTTATTTATTAAATGAAATTTCAATTTTTTCATTAACAATGCATAAAGTTAAATCTGTTTTAATGAAAAAGTGTTTATATGACCTAATGAATGCCGAAAACATGTGTCGCACTTAGGTGCTAGCTATTAGGATCATTGCGAAAATTAAATGTAATTTATTTATTAAATGAAATTTCAATTTTTCCATTAACAATGCATAAAGTCAAATCTATTTTAATGAAATAGTGTTCATATTACCAAAAGAATGCCGAAAACATGTGTCGCACTTAGGTGCTAGCTATTAGGATTTTTGCGAAAATTAAATTTAATTTATTTATTAAATGAAATTTCAATTTTTTCATTAACAATTCAAAAAGTCAAATCTATTTTAAGAAAATAGTCTTTATATGACCAAAAGCATGCCGAAAACATGTGTCGCACTTAGGTGCTAGCTTTTAGGATCTTTGCGAAAATTAAATTTAATTATTTATTAAATGAAATTTCAATTTTTTCATTACCAATGCATAAAGTCAAATATGTTTTAAAAAATAGGGTTTATATGACCAAAAGCATGCTGAAAACATGTGTCGCACTTAGGTGCTAGCTATTAGGATCATTGCGAAAATTAAATTTAATTATTTATTAAATGAAATTTCAATGTTTTCATTACCAATGCATAAAGTCAAATCTATTTAAAAAAATAGGGTTTATATGACCAAAAGCATGCCGAAAACATGTGTCGCACTTAGGTGCTAGCTATTAGGATCATTGCGAAAATTAAATTTAAATATTTATTAAATGAAATTTCAATTTTTTCATTACCAATGCATAAAGTCAAATCTATTTTAATAAAATAGTGTTTATATGACCAAAAGCATGCCGAAACCATGTGTCGCACTTAGGTGCTAGCTATTAGGATCATTGCGAAAGTTAAATTTAATTATTTATTAAATGAAATTTCAATTTTTTCATTAACAATGCATAAAGTCAAATCTATTTTAATGAAATCGTGTTTATATGACCAAAAGCATGCCGAAAACATGTGTCGCACTTAGGTGCTAGCTATTAGGATCATTGCGAATATTAAATTTAATTTATTTATTAAATGAAATTTAAATTTTTTCAACAACAACTCATAAAGTCGAGTTTATTTGATTAAAATCGTGTTTATACGACCAAAATCATGCCGAAAACATGTATTGCACTGAGGTGCTAGCTATTAGGATCATTGCGAAAATAAAATTTCATTTATTCATTAAATGAAATTTCAATTTTTTCATTAACAATGCATAAGGTCATATCTATTTTAATAAAATAGTGTTTATATGACCAAAAGAATAAGGAAAACATGTGTCGCACTTAGTTGCTAGCCATTAGGATCGTTGCGAAAATTAAATTTAATTTATTTATTAAATGAAATTTCAATTTTTTCATTGACAATGCATAAAGTCGAATCTATCTTAATAAAATAGTGTTTATATGACCAAAAGCATGATAAACACATGTGTCGCACTTAGGTGCCGGCTATTAGGATCATTGCGAAAATTAAATTTAATTTATTTATTAATTGAAATTTCAATTTTTTCATCAACAATGCATAAAGTCGAATTTATTTAATTAAAATCGTGTTTATACGACCAAAAGCATGCCGAAAACATGTGTCGCACTAAGGTGCTAGCTATTAGGATCCTTGCGAATATTAAATTTAATTTATTTATTAATTGAAGTTTCAATTTTTTCATCAACAATGCATAAAGTCGAATTTATTTAATTAAAATCGTGTTTATACGACCATAAGCATGCCGAAAACATGTGTCGCACATAGGTGCTAGCCATTAGGATCATTGCGAAAATAAAATTTAATTTATTTATTAAATGAAATTTCAATTTTTTCATTAACAATGCATAAAGTCAAATCTATTTCAATGAAATAGTGTTTATATGACCTATATCATGCCGAAAACATGAGTCGCACTTAGGTGCTAGCTATTAGGATCTTTGCGAAAATTAAATTAAATTTATTTATTTAATGAAATTTTTATTTTTTCATTAACAATGCATAAAGTCAAATCTATTTTATTAAAATAGTGTTTATATGACCAAAAGAATGCCGAAAACATGTGTCGCACTTAGGTGCTAGCTATTAGGATCATTGCTAAAATTAAATTAAATTTATTTATTACATGAAATTTCTATTTTTTCATTAACAATGCATAAAGTCAAATCCATTTTTATGAAATCGTGTGTATACAACCAAAAGCATGCCGAAAACATGTTTCGCACTTAGGTGCTAGCTATTAGGATCATTGCGAAAATTAATTTTAATTGTTTATTAAATGAAATTTCTATTTTTTCATTAACAATGCATAAAGTCAAATCTATTTTAAAGTAATCGTGTTTATATGACCAAAAGCATGCCGAAAACATGTGTCGCACTTAGGTGCTGGCCATTAGGATCATTGCGAAAATTAAATTTAATTTATTTATTAAATGAAATTTCAATTTTTTCATTACCAATGCATAAAGTCAAATCTATTTTAAAGTAATCGTGTTTATATGACCAAAAACATGCCGAAAACATGTGTCGCACTCAGGTGCTAGCTATTAGGATCATTGCGAAAATTAAATTAAATTCATTTATTAAATGAAATTTTAATTTTTTCATTAACAATGCATAAAATCAAATCTATTTTTAAGTAATCGTGTTTATATGACCAAAAACATGCCGAAAACATGTGTCGCACTCAGGTGCTAGCTATTAGGATCATTGCGAAAATTAAATTAAATTCATTTATTAAATGAAATTTTAATTTTTTCATTAACAATGCATAAAATCAAATCTATTTTAAAGTAATCGTGTTTATATGACCAAAAGCATGCCGAAAACATGTGTCGCACTTAGGTGCTAGCTATTAGGATCATTGCGAAAATTAAATTAAATTCTTTTTTTAAATGAAATATCATTTTTTTCATCAACAATGCATTAAGTCAAATCTATTTTAATGAAATAGTTTTTATTTAACCAAAAGAATGCCGTAAACATGTGTCGCACTTAGGTGCTAGCTATTAGGATCATTGCGAAAATATAATTTTATTTATTTATTAAATGAAATTTCTATTTTTTTATTAACAATGCATAAAGTCAAATCCATTTCAATAAAATCGTGGTCATTTGACCAAAAGCATGCCAAAAACATGTGTCGCACTTGGGTGCTAGCTATTAGGATCTTTGCGAAAATTAAATTAATTTATTTATTAAATGAAATTTCAATTTTTTCATTAACAATGCATTAAGTCAAATCTATTTTAATGAAATAGTGTTTATTTGACCAAAAGAATGCCGTAAACATGTGTCGCACTTAGGTGCTAGCTTTTAGGATCATTGCGAAAATTAAATTAAATTTATTAATTATTTGAAATTTCAATTTTTTCATTAACAATGCACAAAGTCAAATCTATTTTAATGAAATAGTGTTTATTTGACCAAAAGCATGCCGAAAACATGTGTCGCACTTAGGTGCTAGCTATTAGGATCATTGCGAAAATTAAATTTAATTTATTTATTAAATGAAATTTCAATTTTTTCATCAACAATGCATTAAGTCAAATCTATTTTAATAAAATAGTTTTTATTTGACCAAAAGAATGCCGTAAACATGTGTCGCACTTAGGTGCTAGCTATTAGGATCATTGCGAAAATATAATTTTATTTATTTATTAAATGAAATTTCTATTTTTTTATTAACAATGCATAAAGTCAAATAGTGTTTATTTGACCAAAAGAATGCCGTAAACATGTGTCGCACTTAGGTGCTAGCTTTTAGGATCATTGCGAAAATTAAATTAAATTTATTAATTATTTGAAATTTCAATTTTTTCATTAACAATGCACAAAGTCAAATCTATTTTAATGAAATAGTGTTTATTTGACCAAAAGCATGCCGAAAACATGTGTCGCACTTAGGTGCTAGCTATTAGGATCATTGCGAAAATTAAATTTAATTTATTTATTAAATGAAATTTCAATTTTTTCATCAACAATGCATTAAGTCAAATCTATTTTAATAAAA
Organism: Ocypus olens; assembly: GCA_910593695.2. Lineage (NCBI taxonomy): Eukaryota > Metazoa > Arthropoda > Insecta > Coleoptera > Staphylinidae > Ocypus > Ocypus olens. The sequence goes on from OU343060.1 coordinate 36,890,380, forward strand.
TAGTTTTTATTTGACCAAAAGAATGCCGTAAACATGTGTCGCACTTAGGTGCTAGCTATTAGGATCATTGCGAAAATATAATTTTATTTATTTATTAAATGAAATTTCTATTTTTTTATTAACAATGCATAAAGTCAAATCCATTTCAATAAAATCGTGGTCATTTGACCAAAAGCATGCCGAAAACATGTGCCGCACAGGTGCTAGCTATTAGGATCATTGCGAAAATTAAATTTAATTTATTTATTAAATGAAGTTTCAATTTTTTCATTAACAATGCATAAAGGCAAATCTATTTTAGTAAAATAGTGTTTATATGACCAAAATCATGCGGAAAACATGTGTCGCACTTAGGTGCTAGCCATTAGGATTATTGCAAAAATTAAATTCAATTTATTTACTAAATTAAATTTCTATTTTTGCATTAGCAATGCATAAAGTCAAAAATTTTCCTATTCAATCGTGTTTATATGACCAAAATCATGCCGAAAACATGTGTCGCACTTAGGTGCTAGCTATTAGGATCATTGCGAAAATTAAATTTAATTTATTTATTAAATGAAACTTCAATTTTTTCATTAACAATGCATAAAGTCAAATCTATTTTAATGAAATCGTGTTTATTTGACCAAAAGCATGCGGAAAACATGTGTCGCACTTAGGTGCTAGCCATTGGGATCATTGCGAAAATTAAATTTATTTTATTTATTTAATGAAATTTCAATTTTTTCATTAACAATGCGTAAAGTCAAATCTATTTTAATGAAATCGTGTTTATATGACCAAAAGGAATGCCGAAAACATGTGTCGCACTTAGGTGCTGGCTATTAGGATCATTGCGAAAATTAAATTTAATTTATTTATTAAATGAAATTTCAATTTTTGCATTAACAATGCATAAAGTCAAATCTTTTTTAATGAAATAGTGTTTATATGACCAAAAGCATGCGGAAAACATGTGTCGCACTTAGGTGCTAGCCATTGGGATCATTGCGAAAATTAAATTTAATTTATTTATTTAATGAAATTTCAATTTTTTCATTAACAATGCGTAAAGTCAAATCTATTTTTATAAAATTTTGTTTATACGACCAAAAGCATGCCGAAAACATGTGTCGCACTTGGGTGCTAGCTATCAGGATCTTTGCGAAAATTAAATTAGTTTTATTTATTAAATGAAACTTCAATTTTTTCATTAACAATGCATAAAGTCAAATCTATTTTAATAAAATGGTGTTTATATGACCAGAAGAAAGCCGTAATCAAGTATCGCACTTAGGTGCTAGCTATTAGGATCTTTGCGAAAATTAAATTTAATTTATTTATTAAATGAAATTTCAATTTTTTCATTAACAATGCATAAAGTCAAATCTATTTTAAAGAAATCGTGTTTATATGACCAAAAGGCATGCCGAAAACATGTGTCGCACTTAAGTGCTAGCTATTAGGATCATTGCGAAAATAAAATTTAATTTATTTATTAAATGAAATTTCAATTTTTTCATTAACAAAGCATAAAGTCATACCTATTTTAATAAAATAGTGTTTATATGACCAAAAGCATGCCGATAACATGTGTCGCACTTAGCTGCTAGCTATTAGGATCATTGCTAAAATTAAATTAAATTTATTTATTACATGAAATTTCTATTTTTTCATTAAAAATGCATAAAGTCAAATCCATTTTTATGAAATCGTGTGTATACAACCAAAAGCATGCCGAAAACATGTTTCGCACTTAGGTGTTAGCTATTAGGATCATTGCGAAAAATAATTTTAATTGTTTATTAAATGAAATTTCTATTTTTTCATTAACAATGCATAAAGTCAAATCTATTTTAATAGAACAGTGTTTATATGACCGAAAGCATGCCGAAAACGTGTGTGGCACTTAGGTGCTGGTTATTAGGATCATTGCGAAAACTAAATTTAATTTATTAATTCAATGAAATTTAAATTTTTTCATTAACAATGCATAAAGTCAAATCTATTTTTGTGAAATCGTGTTTATATGACTAAAAGCTTGCGGAAAACATGTGTCGCACTTAGGTGCTAGCTATCAGGATCATTGCGAAAATTAAATTAAATTAATTTATTATATGAAATTTCTATTTTTTCATTAACAATGCATAAAGTCAAATCTATTTTAATCAAATAGTGTTTATATGACCAAAAGCATGCCGAAAACATGTGTCGCACTTAGGTGCTAGCTATTAGGATCATTGCTAAAATTAAATTAAATTTATTTATTACATGAAATTTCTATTTTTTTATTAACAATGCATAAAGTCAAATCCATTTTTATGAAATCGTGTGTATACAACCAAAAGCATGCCGAAAACATGTTTCGCACTTAGGTGTTAGCTATTAGGATCATTGCGAAAATTAATTTTAATTGTTTATTAAATGAAATTTCTATTTTTTCATTAACAATGCATAAAGTCAAATCTATTTTAATAGAACAGTGTTTATATGACCGAAAGCATGCCGAAAACGTGTGTGGCACTTAGGTGCTGGTTATTAGGATCATTGCGAAAACTAAATTTAATTTATTAATTCAATGAAATTTAAATTTTTTCATTAACAATGCATAAAGTCAAATCTATTTTTGTGAAATCGTGTTTATATGACTAAAAGCTTGCGGAAAACATGTGTTGCACTTAGGTGCTAGCTATCAGGATCATTGCGAAAATTAAATTAAATTAATTTATTATATGAAATTTCTATTTTTTCATTAACAATGCATAAAGTCAAATCTATTTTAATCAAATAGTGTTTATATGACCAAAAGCATGCCGAAAACATTTATCGCACTAAGGTGCTGGCCATTAGGATCATTGCGAGAATATAAATTTAATTTGTTTATTAAATGAAATTTAAATTTTTTCATTAAGAATGCATAAAGTCAAATCTATTTTAGTAAAATAGTGTTTATATGACCAAAAGCATGCCGAAAACATGTGTCGCGCTTAGGTGCTAGCTATTAGGATCATTGCTAAAATTAAATTAAATTTATTTATTACATGAAATTTCTATTTTTTCATTAAAAATGCATAAAGTCAAATCCATTTTTATGAAATCGTGTGTATACAACCAAAAGCATGCCGAAAACATGTGTCGCACTTAGGTGCTAGCTATTAGAATCATTGCGAAAATTCAATTTAATTTATTTATTAAATGAAATTTCAATTTTTTCATTAACAATTCATAAAGTCAAATCTATTTTAAAAATAGGGTTTATATGGTCAAAAGCATGCCGAAAATATGTGTCGCACTTAGGTGCTGGCTATTAGGATCATTTCGAAAATTAAATTTAATTTAGTTTTTAAATGAAATTTCAATTTTTTCATTAACAATGCATAAAGTTAAATCTGTTTTAATGAAATCGTGTTTATATAACCAAAAGGATGCTGAAAACATGTGTCGCACTTAGGTGCTTGCTATTAGGATCATTGCGAAAATTAAATTTAATTTATTTATTAAATGAAATTTCAATTTTTTCATTAACAATGCATAAAGTCAAATTTATTTTCATGAAATGGTGTTTATATGACCAAAAGCATGCCGAAAACATGTGTCGCACTTAGGTGCTGGCCATTAGGATCATTGCGAAAATTAAATTTAATTTATTTATTAAATAAAATTTCAATTTTTTCATTAACAATGCATAAAGTCGAATCTATTTTATTAAAATAGTGTTTATATGACCAAAAACATGCCGAAAACATGTGTCGCACTCAGGTGCTAGCTATTAGGATCATTGCGAAAATTAAATTAAATTCATTTATTAAATGAAATTTTAATTTTTTCATTAACAATGCATAAAATCAAATCTATTTTAAAGTAATCGTGTTTATATGACCAAAAGCATGCCGAAAACATGTGTCGCACTTAGGTGCTAGCTATTAGGATCATTGCGAAAATATAATTTTATTTATTTATTAAATGAAATTTCTATTTTTTTATTAACAATGCATAAAGTCAAATCCATTTCAATAAAATCGTGGTCATTTGACCAAAAGCATGCCAAAAACATGTGTCGCACTTGGGTGCTAGCTATTAGGATCTTTGCGAAAATTAAATTTAATTTATTTATTAAATGAAATTTCAATTTTTTCATTAACAAAGCATTAAGTCAAATCTATTTTAATGAAATAGTGTTTATTTGACCAAAAGAATGCCGTAAACATGTGTCAAACTTAGGTGCTAGCTTTTAGGATCATTGCGAAAATTAAATTAAATTTATTATTTAATTGAAATTTCAATTTTTTCATTAACAATGCACAAAGTCAAATCTATTTTAATGAAATAGTGTTTATATGACCAAAAGCATGCCGAAAACATGTGTCGCACTTAGGTGCTAGCTTTTAGGATCATTGCGAAAATTAAATTTAATTTATTTATTAAATGAAATTTCAATTTTTTCATCAACAATGCATTAAGTCAAATCTATTTTAATGAAATAGTTTTTATTTGACCAAAAGCATGCCATAAACATGTGTCGCACTTAGGTGCTAGCCATTAGGATCTTTGCGAAAATTAAATTTAATTTATTAATTAAATGAAATTTTTATTTTTTCATTAACAATGCATAAATTCAAATCTATTTTAATGAAATCGTGTTTATATGACCAAAAGCATGCGGAAAACATGGGTCGCACTGAAGCGCTGGCTATTAGGATCATTGCGAAAATTAAATTTAATTTTTTCATTAAATGAAATTTCCATTTTTTCATTAAGAAAGCATAAAGTCAAATATATTTTAATAAAATCGTGTTTATATGACCAAAAGTATGCCGAAAACATGTGTCGCACTTAGGTGCTAGCTATTAGGATCTTTGCGAAAATTAAATTTAATTTAGTTATTAAATGAAATTTCAATTTTTTCATTAACAATGCATTAAGTCAAATCTATTTTAATGAAATAGTGTTTATTTGACCAAAAGAATGCCGTAAACATGTGTCGCACTTAGGTGCTAGCTATTAGGATCTTTGCGAAAATTTAATTTAATTTATTTATTAAATGAAATTTCAATTTTTTCATTAACAATGCATAAAGTCAAATCTATTTTAATAAAATAGTGTTTATATGACCAAAAGAATGCCGAAAACATGTGTCGCACTTAGGTGCTGGCAATTAGAATCATTGCGAAAATTAAATTTAGTTTATTTATTAAATGAAATTTCAATTTCTTCATTACCAATGCATAAAGTTAAATCTGTTTTAATGAAATAGTGTTTATATGACCAAAAGCATGCCGAAAACATGTGTTGCACTTAGGTGATAGCCGTTAGAATCATTGCGAAAATTAAATTAAATTAATTTATTAAATGAAATTTCAATTTTTTCATTAACAATGCAAAAAGTCAAATCTATTTTTATGAAAAAGTTATTATTTGACCAAAAGCATGCCGGAAACATGTGTCGCACTTAGGTGCTAGCCATTAGGATCATTGCGAAAATAATATTTAATTTATTTATTAAATGAAATTTAAATTTTTTGATTAACAATGCATAAAGTCAAATCCATTTTAATAAAATTGTGTTTATATGACCAAAAGCAAGCCGAAAACACGTGTCGGACTTAGGTGCTAGCCATTAGGATCATTGCGAAAATTAAATTTAATTTATTTATTAAATGAAATTTCAATTTTTTCATTAACAATGCATAAAGTCGAATCTATTTTATTAAAATAGTGTTTAAATGACCAAAAGCATGCCGAAAACATGTGTCGCACTTAGGTGCTAGCCATTAGGATCATTGCGAAAATTAACTTTAATTTATTTATTAAATGAAATTTCAATTTTTTCATTAACAATGCATAAAGTCGAATCTATTTTAATAAAATAGTGTTTATACGACCAAAAGCATGCCGAAAACATGTGTCGCACTCAGGTGCTAGCTATTAGGATCATTGCGAAATTTAAATTAAATTCATTTATTAAATGAAATTTAAATTTTTTCATCAACAATGGATAAAGTCGAATTTATTTGATTAAAATCGTGTTTATACGACCATAAGCATGCCGAGAACATGTGTCGCACTCAGGTGCTAGCTATTAGGATCATTGCGAAAATATAATTTTATTTATTTATTAAATGAAATTTCTATTTTTTTATTAACAATGCATAAAGTCAAATCCATTTCAATAAAATCGTGGTCATTTGACCAAAAGCATGCCAAAAACATGTGTCGCACTTGGGTGCTAGCTATTAGGATCTTTGCGAAAATTAAATTTAATTTATTTATTAAATGAAATTTCAATTTTTTCATTAACAAAGCATTAAGTCAAACCTATTTTAATGAAATAGTGTTTATTTGACCAAAAGAATGCCGTAAACATGTGTCAAACTTAGGTGCTAGCTTTTAGGATCATTGCGAAAATTAAATTAAATTTATTATTTAATTGAAATTTCAATTTTTTCATTAACAATGCACAAAGTCAAATCTATTTTAATAAAATAGTGTTTATATGACCAAAAGCATGCCGAAAACATGTGTCGCACTTAGGTGCTAGCTTTTAGGATCATTGCGAAAATTAAATTTAATTTATTTATTAAATGAAATTTCAATTTTTTCATTAACAATGCAAAAAGTCAAATCTATTTTTATGAAAAAGTTATTATTTGACCAAAAGCATGCCGGAAACATGTGTCGCACTTAGGTGCTAGCCATTAGGATCATTGCGAAAATAATATTTAATTTATTTATTAAATGAAATTTAAATTTTTTGATTAACAATGCATAAAGTCAAATCCATTTTAATAAAATTGTGTTTATATGACCAAAAGCAAGCCGAAAACACGTGTCGGACTTAGGTGCTAGCCATTAGGATCATTGCGAAAATTAAATTTAATTTATTTATTAAATGAAATTTCAATTTTTTCATTAACAATGCATAAAGTCGAATCTATTTTATTAAAATAGTGTTTAAATGACCAAAAGCATGCCGAAAACATGTGTCGCACTTAGGTGCTAGCCATTAGGATCATTGCGAAAATTAACTTTAATTTATTTATTAAATGAAATTTCAATTTTTTCATTAACAATGCATAAAGTCGAATCTATTTTAATAAAATAGTGTTTATACGACCAAAAGCATGCCGAAAACATGTGTCGCACTCAGGTGCTAGCTATTAGGATCATTGCGAAATTTAAATTAAATTCATTTATTAAATGAAATTTAAATTTTTTCATCAACAATGGATAAAGTCGAATTTATTTGATTAAAATCGTGTTTATACGACCATAAGCATGCCGAGAACATGTGTCGCACTCAGGTGCTAGCTATTAGGATCATTGCGAAAATATAATTTTATTTATTTATTAAATGAAATTTCTATTTTTTTATTAACAATGCATAAAGTCAAATCCATTTCAATAAAATCGTGGTCATTTGACCAAAAGCATGCCAAAAACATGTGTCGCACTTGGGTGCTAGCTATTAGGATCTTTGCGAAAATTAAATTTAATTTATTTATTAAATGAAATTTCAATTTTTTCATTAACAAAGCATTAAGTCAAACCTATTTTAATGAAATAGTGTTTATTTGACCAAAAGAATGCCGTAAACATGTGTCAAACTTAGGTGCTAGCTTTTAGGATCATTGCGAAAATTAAATTAAATTTATTATTTAATTGAAATTTCAATTTTTTCATTAACAATGCACAAAGTCAAATCTATTTTAATAAAATAGTGTTTATATGACCAAAAGCATGCCGAAAACATGTGTCGCACTTAGGTGCTAGCTTTTAGGATCATTGCGAAAATTAAATTTAATTTATTTATTAAATGAAATTTCAATTTTTTCATCAACAATGCATTAAGTCAAATCTATTTTAATGAAATAGTTTTTATTTGACCAAAAGAATGCCGTAAACATGTTTCGCACTTAGGTGCTAGCTATTAGGATCATTGCGAAAATATAATTTTATTTAATTGATTGATGGTTGAGGCGTTAACTTCGTGATACATTTTGGAACTTTAAATAAAACAGTTTCTTTGTTAATATCACACTTTATTGTTTAGTGACTCGAGTTTCGATCATAAGCTGATCATTTTCAAACTTAAAGTAAATTAAATTACAATAAACACACGTATTTATGCGGAATGGAATAAGGAGGAGAATACTAGGTCGACCTGGTCGTTAATTATGGGGAAGTCCGGATTACGCTTCGCTTTGTGGATTTCTAGGGATTCGAGTAGGTCCATTTTCGGGCCTTTTTCTGCGAAGTGGATTATTAACCACCTAATTGAGAACCGACATACTTTTGAAGATGATGTACTTGAAATAATCCACTTCGCAGAAAAAGGCCCGAAAATGGACCTACTCGAATCCCTAGAAATCCACAAAGCGAAGCGTAATCCGGACTTCCCCATAATTAACGACCAGGTCGACCTAGTATTCTCCTCCTTATTCCATTCCGCATAAATACGTGTGTTTATTGTAATTTAATTTACTTTAAGTTTGAAAATGATCAGCTTATGATCGAAACTCGAGTCACTAAACAATAAAGTGTGATATTAACAAAGAAACTGTTTTATTTAAAGTTCCAAAATAATTTTATTTATTTATTAAATGAAATTTCTATTTTTTTATTAACAATTCATAAAGTCAAATCTATTTTAATGAAATAGTGTTTATATGACCAGAAGAAAGCCGTAATCATGTGTCGCACTTAGGTGCTAGCTATTAGGATCATTGCGAAAATTAAATTTAATTTATTAATTAAATGAGATTTTAATTTTTTCATTAACAATGCATCAAGTCAAATCTATTTTAATGAAATAGTGTTTATAAGACCTAAAGCATGCCGAAAATATGTGTCGCACTCAGGTGCTAGCCATTAGGATCATTGCGAAAATTAAATTAAATTTATTATTTAAATGAAATTTTAATTTTTTCATAAACAATGCATAAAGTCAAATATATTTTAATGAAATAGTGTTTATATGACCAAAAGCATGCCATAAACATGTGTCGCACTTAGGTGCTAGCCATTAGGATCTTTGCGAAAATTAAATTTAATTTATTAATTAAATGAAATTTTTATTTTTTCATTAACAATGCATAAATTCAAATCTATTTTAATGAAATCGTGTTTATATGACCAAAAGCATGCGGAAAACATGGGTCGCACTGAAGCGCTGGCTATTAGGATCATTGCGAAAATTAAATTTAATTTTTTCATTAAATGAAATTTCCATTTTTTCATTAAGAAAGCATAAAGTCAAATATATTTTAATAAAATCGTGTTTATATGACCAAAAGTATGCCGAAAACATGTGTCGCACTTAGGTGCTAGCTATTAGGATCTTTGCGAAAATTAAATTTAATTTAGTTATTAAATGAAATTTCAATTTTTTCATTAACAATGCATTAAGTCAAATCTATTTTAATGAAATAGTGTTTATTTGAACAAAAGAATGCCGTAAACATGTGTCGCACTTAGGTGCTAGCTATTAGGATCTTTGCGAAAATTTAATTTAATTTATTTATTAAATGAAATTTCAATTTTTTCATTAACAATGCATAAAGTCAAATCTATTTTAATAAAATAGTGTTTATATGACCAAAAGAATGCCGAAAACATGTGTCGCACTTAGGTGCTGGCAATTAGAATCATTGCGAAAATTAAATTTAGTTTATTTATTAAATGAAATTTCAATTTCTTCATTACCAATGCATAAAGTTAAATCTGTTTTAATGAAATAGTGTTTATATGACCAAAAGCATGCCGAAAACATGTGTTGCACTTAGGTGATAGCCGTTAGAATCATTGCGAAAATTAAATTAAATTAATTTATTAAATGAAATTTCAATTTTTTCATTAACAATGCAAAAAGTCAAATCTATTTTTATGAAAAAGTTATTATTTGACCAAAAGCATGCCGGAAACATGTGTCGCACTTAGGTGCTAGCCATTAGGATCATTGCGAAAATAATATTTAATTTATTTATTAAATGAAATTTAAATTTTTTGATTAACAATGCATAAAGTCAAATCCATTTTAATAAAATTGTGTTTATATGACCAAAAGCAAGCCGAAAACACGTGTCGGACTTAGGTGCTAGCCATTAGGATCATTGCGAAAATTAAATTTAATTTATTTATTAAATGAAATTTCAATTTTTTCATTAACAATGCATAAAGTCGAATCTATTTTATTAAAATAGTGTTTAAATGACCAAAAGCATGCCGAAAACATGTGTCGCACTTAGGTGCTAGCCATTAGGATCATTGCGAAAATTAACTTTAATTTATTTATTAAATGAAATTTCAATTTTTTCATTAACAATGCATAAAGTCGAATCTATTTTAATAAAATAGTGTTTATACGACCAAAAGCATGCCGAAAACATGTGTCGCACTCAGGTGCTAGCTATTAGGATCATTGCGAAATTTAAATTAAATTCATTTATTAAATGAAATTTAAATTTTTTCATCAACAATGGATAAAGTCGAATTTATTTGATTAAAATCGTGTTTATACGACCATAAGCATGCCGAGAACATGTGTCGCACTTAGGTGCTAGCTATTAGGATCATTGCGAAAGTAAAATTTATCTTATTTATTAAATGAAATTTCTATTTTTTAATTAACAATGCATAAAGTCAAATTGATTTCAATAAAATCGTGTTCATTTGACCAAAAGCATGCCGAAAACATGTGTCGCACTTAGGTGCTAGCTATCAGGATCATTGCGAAAATTAAATTAAATTCATTTATTAAATGTAATTTCAATTTTTTCATCAACAATGTATAAAGTCGAATTTATTTGATTAAAATCGTGTTTATACGACCATAAGCATGCCGAAAACATGTGTCGCACTTAGGTGCTAGCTATTAGGATCATTGCGAAAATAAAATTTATCTTATTTATTAAATGAAATTTCTATTTTTTAATTAACAATGCGTAAAGTCAAATTGATTTCAATATAATCGTGTTCATTTGACCAAAAGCATGCCGAAAACATGTGTCGCACTTGGGTGCTAGCTGTTAGGATCTTTGCGAAAATTAAATTTAATTTATTTATTAAATGAAATTTCAATTTTTTCATTAACAATGCATTAAGTCAAATCTATTTTAATAAAATAGTGTTTATTTGACCGAAATAATGCCATAAACATGTGTCGCACTTAGGTACTAGCTATTAGGATCATTGCGAAAATTAAATTTAATTTATTTATTAAATGAAATTTCAATTTTTTCATTAACAATGCATAAAGTCAAATCTATTTTAATGAACTGGTGTTTATATGACCAGAAGAAAGCCGTAATCATGTGTCGCACTTAGGTGCTAGCTATTAGGATCTTTGCGAAAATTAAATTTAATTTATTTATTAAATGAAATTTCAATTTTTTCATTAACAAAGCATAAAGTCATACCTATTTTAATAAAATAGTGTTTATATGACCAAAAGCATGCCGAAAACATGTGTCGCACTTAGCTGCTAGCTGTTAGGATCATTGAGAAAATTAAAATTAATTTATTTATTGAATGAAATTTCAATTTTTTTATTAACAATGCATAAAGTCTAATCTATTTTAATCAAATAGTGTTTATATGACCAAAAGCATGCCGAAAACATGTGTCGCACTTAGGTGCTAGCTATTAGGATCATTGCAAAAATTAAATTTAATTTATTTATTAAATGAAATTTCAATTTTTTCATTAACAATGCATAAAGTCAAATATATTTTAATAATATAGTGTTTATATGACCAAAAGACATGCCGAAAACATGTGTCGCAATTACGTGCTAGCTATTAGGATCATTGCGAAAATAAAATTTAATTTATTTATTAAATGAAATTTCAATTTTTTCAATAACAAAGCATAAAGTAATATCTATTTTAATAAAATAGTGTTTATATGACCAAAAGCATGCCGAAAACATGTGTCGCACTTAGCTGCTAGCTGTTAGGATCATTGAGAAAATTAAAATTAATTTATTTATTGAATGAAATTTCAATTTTTTTATTAACAATGCATAAAGTCAAATCTATTTTAATAAAATAGTGTTTATATGACCAAAAGCATGCCGAAAACATGTGTCGCACTTAGGTGCTAGCTATTAGGATCATTGCGAAAATTAAATTTAATTTATTTATTAAATGAAATTTCAATTTTTTCATTAACAATGCATAAAGTCAAATCTATTTTAATAAAATTGTGTTTATATGACCAAAAGCGTGCCGAAAACATGTCTCGCACTCAGCTGCTGGCGATTAGGATCATTGCGAAAATTAAATTTAATTTATTTATTAAATGAAATTTCTATTTTTTTATTAACAACGCATAAAGTTAAATCTATTTTAATAAAATAGTATTTATATGACCAAAAGCATGCCGAAAACATGTGTCGCACTCAGGTGCTAGCTATTGGGATCATTGCAAAAATTAAATTAAATTTATTTATAAAATGAAATTTCAGTTTCAATTCAATTTCAATGCTAGCTATTAGGATCATTGCAAAAATTAAATTTAATTTATTTATTAAATGAAATTTCAATTTTTTCATTAACAATGCATAAAGTCAAATATATTTTAATAATATAGTGTTTATATGACCAAAAGACATGCCGAAAACATGTGTCGCAATTACGTGCTAGCTATTAGGATCATTGCGAAAATAAAATTTAATTTATTTATTAAATGAAATTTCAATTTTTTCATTAACAAAGCATAAAGTAATATCTATTTTAATAAAATAGTGTTTATATGACCAAAAGCATGCCGAAAACATGTGTCGCACTTAGCTGCTAGCTGTTAGGATCATTGAGAAAATTAAAATTAATTTATTTATTGAATGAAATTTCAATTTTTTTATTAACAATGCATAAAGTCAAATCTATTTTAATAAAATAGTGTTTATATGACCAACAGCATGCCGAAAACATGTGTCGCACTTAGGTGCTAGCTATTAGGATCATTGCGAAAATTAAATTTAATTTATTTATTAAATGAAATTTCAATTTTTTCATTAACAATGCATAAAGTCAAATCTATTTTAATAAAATTGTGTTTATATGACCAAAAGCGTGCCGAAAACATGTCTCGCACTCAGCTGCTAGCGATTTGGATCATTGCGAAAATTAAATTTAATTTATTTATTAAATGAAATTTCTATTTTTTTATTAACAACGCATAAAGTTAAATCTATTTTAATAAAATAGTATTTATATAACCAAAAGCATGCCGAAAACATGTGTCGCACTCAGGTGCTAGCTATTGGGATCATTGCAAAAATTAAATTAAATTTATTTATAAAATGAAATTTAAATTTTTTCATTAACAATGCATAAAGTCAAATCCATTTTAATAAAATAGTGTTTATATGACCAAAAGCATGCCGAAAACATGTGTCGCACTCAGGTGCTAGCAATTAGGATCTTTGCGAAAATTAAATTTAATTTTTTTATTATATGAAATTTGTATTTTTTCTTTAAAAATGCATAAAGTCAAATCCATTTTTATGAAATTGTGTGTGTGCAACCAAATTCATGCCGAAAACATGTGTCGCACTTAGGTACTAGCTGTTAGGATCATTGCGAAAATTAAATTTAATTTATTTTTTAAAAGAAATTTCTATTTTTTTCATTAACAATGGATAAAGTCAATTCTATTTTAAATAAATCGTGTTTATATAAGCAAATACATGCCGAAAACATGAGTCGCACTTATGTGCCAGCTATTAGGATCATTGCGAAAATTAATTTTAATTTATTTATATGAAATTTCAGTTTTTTCATTAACAATGCATAAAGCCAAATCTATTTTAATGGAACATTGTTTATATGCCCGAAAGCATGCCGAAAACGTGTGTGGCACTCAGGTGCCAGCCATAAGGATCTTTGCGAAAATTAAATTTAATTTATTTATTTAATGAAATATCAAATTTTTCATTAACAATGAACAAAGTCTAATCTATTTTATTAAAAGCGTGTTTATACGACCAAAAGCATGCGGAAAACATGTGTCGCACTTAGGTGCTAGCCATTAGGATCATTGCGAAAACTAAATTTAATTTATTTATTAAATGAAGTTTCAATTTTTTCATTAACAACGCATAAAGTCAAATCTATTTTAATGAAACCGTGTTTATATGACCAAAAGCATGCCGAAAAAATGTGTCGCACTTAGGTGCTCGCTATCAGGATCATTGCGAAAATTAAATTTAATTTATTTATTAAATGAAGTTTCAATTTTTCCATCAACAATGCATAAAGTCAAATCAATTTTAATGAAATCGTGTTTATATGACCAGAAGCATGCCGAAAACATGTGTCGCACTTAGGTGCTAGCAATCAGGATCATTGCGAAAATTAAATTTAATTTATTTATTAAATGAAGTTTCAATTTTTTCATTACCAATGCATAAAGTCAAATCTATTTTAATGAAATTGTGTTTATATGACCAAAAGCATGCGGAAAACATGTGTCGCACTCAGGTGCTGGCTATTAGGATTATTGCGAAAATTAAATTTAATTTATTTATTAAATGAAGTTTCAATTTTTTCATTAACAATGCATAAAGTCAAATCTATTTTAATGAAATCGTGTTTATATGACCAAAAGCATGCCGAAAACATGTGTCGCACTTAGGTGCTAGCTATTAGGATCATTGCGAAAATTAAATTTAATTTATTTATTAAATGAAATTTCAATTTTTTCATTAATGATGCATTAAGTCAAATCTATTTTAATGAAATAGTGTTTATTTGACCAAAAGAGTGCCGTAAACATGTGTCGCACTTAGGTGCTAGCTATTAGGATCATTGCGAAAATTAAATTTAATTTATTTATTAAATGAAATTTCAATTTTTTCATTAACAATGCATAAAGTCAAATCTATTTTAATGAAATCGTGTTTATATCACCAAAAGCATGCCGAAAACATGTGTCGCACTTAGGTGCTAGCTATTAGGATCATTGCGAAAATTAAATTTAATTTATTTATTAAATGAAATTTCAATTTTTTCATTAATGATGCATTAAGTCAAATCTATTTTAATGAAATAGTGTTTATTTGACCAAAAGAATGCCGTAAACATGTGTGTCGCACTTAGGTGCTAGCTATTAGGATCTTTGCGAAAATTAAATTTAATTTATTTATTAAATGAAATTTCAATTTCTTCATTAACAATGCATAAAGTCAAATCTATTTTAATAAAACCGTATTTATATGACCAAAATCATGCCGAAAACATGTGTCGCACTTGGGTGCTTGCAATCAGGATCATTGCGAAAATTAAATTTAATTTATTTATTAAATGAAGTTTCAATTTTTTCATTACCAATGCATAAAGTCAAATCTATTTTAATGAAATTGTGTTTATATGACCAGAAGCATGCGGAAAACATGTGTCGCACTCAGGTGCTGGCTATTAGGATTATTGCGAAAATTAAATTTAATTTATTTATTAAATGAAGTTTCAATTTTTTCATTAACAATGCATAAAGTCAAATCTATTTTAATGAAATCGTGTTTATATGACCAAAAGCATGCCGAAAACATGTGTCGCACTTAGGTGCTAGCTATCAGGATCATTGCGAAAATTAAATTTAATTTATTTATTAAATGAAGTTTCAATTTTTTCATTAAGAATGCATAAAGTCAAATCTATTTTATTGAAATCGTGTTTAAATGACCAAAAGCATGCCGAAAACATGTGTCGCACTTAGGTGCTATCTATCAAGATCATTGCGAAAATTAAATTTAATTTATTTATTAAATGAAGTTTCAATTTTTCCATCAACAATGCATAAAGTCAAATCAATTTTAATGAAATCGTGTTTATATGACCAGAAGCATGCCGAAAACATGTGTCGCACTTAGGTGCTAGCAATCAGGATCATTGCGAAAATTAAATTTAATTTATTTATTAAATGAAGTTTCAATTTTTTCATTACCAATGCATAAAGTCAAATCTATTTTAATGAAATTGTGTTTATATGACCAAAAGCATGCGGAAAACATGTGTCGCACTCAGGTGCTGGCTATTAGGATTATTGCGAAAATTAAATTTAATTTATTTATTAAATGAAGTTTCAATTTTTTCATTAACAATGCATAAAGCCAAATCTATTTTAATGAAATCGTGTTTATATGACCAAAAGCATGCCGAAAACATGTGTCGCACTTAGGTGCTAGCTATCAGGATCATTGCGAAAATTAAATTTAATTTATTTATTAAATGAAGTCTCAATTTTTTCATTAACAATGCATAAAGTCAAATCTATTTTAATAAAATCGTATTTATATGACCAAAAGCATGCTATTAGGTGCTAGCTATTAGGATCATTGCGAAAATTAAATTTAATTTATTTATTAAATGAAATTTCAATTTTTTCAATAACAATGCATAAAGTCAAATCCATTTTAATAAAATTGTGTTTATATGACCAAAAGCATGCCGAAAACATGAGTTGCACTTAGGTGCTTGCTATTAGGATCATTGCGAAAATTAAATTAAATTTATTTATTAAATGAAATTCCAATTTTTTCATTAACAATTCATAAAGTCAAATCTATTTTTATGAAAAAGTGTTTATATGACCAAAAGCATCCTGGAAACATGTGTCGCACTTACGTGCTAGCCATTAGGATCATTGCGAAAATAAAATTTAATTTATTAATAAAATGAAATTTCAATTTTTTCAATAACAATGCATAAAGTCAAATCCATTTTAATAAAATAGTGTTTATTTGACCAAAAGCATGCCGAAAACATGTGTCGCACTTAGGTGCTAGCCATTAGGATCTTTGCGAAAATTAAATTTAATTTATTAATTAAATGAAATTTTTATTTTTTCATTAACAATGCATAAATTCAAATCTATTTTAATGAAATCGTGTTTATATGACCAAAAGCATGCGGAAAACATGTGTCGTACTTAAGTGCTAGCTATTAGGATCATTGCGAAAATTAAATTTAATTTTTTTATTAAATGAAATTTCCATTTTTTCATTAAGAAAGCATAAAGTCAAATACATTTTAATGAAATCGTGTTTATATGACCAAAAGTATGCCGAAAACATGTGTCGCACTTAGGTGCTAGCTATTAGGATCTTTGCGAAAATTAAATTTAATTTAGTTATTAAATGAAATTTCAATTTCTTCATTAACAATGCATTAAGTCAAATCTATTTTAATGAAATAGTGTTTATTTGACCAAAAGAATGCCGTAAACATGTGTCGCACTTAGGTGCTAGCTATTAGGATCATTGCGAAAATTAAATTAAATTAATTCATTAATTGAAATTTCAATTTTTTCATTAACAATGCACAAAGTCAAATCTATTTTAATGAAATAGTGTTTATATGACCAAAAGCATGCTGAAAACATGTGTCGCACTTAGGTGCTAGCTATTAGGATCTTTGCGAAAATAAAATTTAATTTATTTATTTAATAAAATTTCAATTTTTTCATTAACAATGCATAAAGTCAAATCTATTTTAATGAAATAGTGTTTATATGACCAAAAGAATACCGAAAACATGTGTCGCACTTAGGTGCTAGCTATTAGGATCTTTGCGAAAATTAAATTTAATTTATTTATTAAATGAAATTTCAATTTTTTCATTAACATTGCATAAAGTCAAATCAATTTTAATAAAATAGTGTTTATATGACCAAAAGAATGCGAAAACATGTGTCGCACTTAGGTGCTGGCAATTAGAATCATTGCGAAAATTAAATTTAGTTTATTTATTAAATGAAATTTCAATTTTTTCATTACCAATGCATAAAGTTAAATCTGTTTTAATGAAATAGTGTTTATATGACCAAAAGCATGCCGAAAACATGTGTTGCACTTAGGTGATAGCCGTTAGAATCATTGCGAAAATTAAATTAAATTAATTTATTAAATGAAATTTCAATTTTTTCATTAACAATGCATAAAGTCAAATCTATTTTTATGAAAAAGTGTTTATTTGACCAAAAGCATGAAGGAAACATGTGTCGCACTTAGGTGCTAGCCATTAGGATCATTGCGAAAATAATATTTAATTTATTTATTAAATGAAATTTAATTTTTTTCATTAACAATGCATAAAGTCAAATCCATTTTAATAAAATTGTGTTTAAATGACCAAAAGCATGCTGAAAACATGTGTCGCACTTAGGTGCTAGCCATTAGGATCATTGCGAAAATTAAATTTAATTTATTTATTAAATTGAAATTTTAATTTTTTCATTAACAATGCATAAAATCGAATCTATTTTAATAAAATAGTGTTAAAATGACCAAAAGTATGCAGAAAACATGTGTCGCACTTTGGTGCTACCCATTAGGATCAGTGCGAAAATTAACTTTAATTTATTTATTAAATGAAATTTCAATTTTTTCATTAACAATTCATAAAGTCGAATCTATTTTAATAAAATAGTGTTTATACGACCAAAAGCATGCCGAAAACTTGTGTCGCACTCAGGTGCTGGCAATTGGGATCATTGCGAAAATTAAATTAAATTCATTTATTAAATTAAATTTCAATTTTTTAATTAACAATGAATGAAGTCAAATCCATTTTAATGTAATCGTATTTATATGATTAAAAGCATGCCGAAAACATGTGTCGCACTTAGATGCTAGCTATTAGGATCATTGCGAAAATTAAATAAAATTCATTTATTAAATGAAATTTCAATTTTTTCATCAACAATGCATAAAGTCGAATTTATTTGATTAAAATCTTGTTTATACGACCATAAGCATGCCGCAAACATGTGTCGCACTTAGGTGCTAGCTATTAGGATCATTGCGAAAATAAAATTTATTTTATTTATTAAATGAAATTTCTATTTTTTTATTAACAATGCATAAAGTCAAATTGATTTCAATAAAATCTTGTTCATTTGACCAAAAGCATGCCGAAAATATGTGTCGCACTTGGGTGCTAGCTATTAGGATCTTTGCGAAAATTAAATTTAATTTATTTGTTAAATGAAATTTCAATTTTTTTATTAACAATGCATTAAGTCAAATCTGTTTTAATAAACTAGTGTTTATTTGACCGAAAGAATGCCGTAAACATGTGTCGCACTTAGGTGCTAGCTATTAGGATCATTGCGAAAATTAAATTTAATTTATTTATGAAATGAAATTTCAATTTTTTCATTAACAATGCATAAAGTCAAATCTATTTTAATGAAATGGTGTTTATATGACCAGAAGAAAGCCGTAATCAAGTGTCGCACCTAGGTGATAGCTATTAGGATCTTTGCGAAAATTAAATTTAATTTATTTATTAAATGAAATTTCAATTTTTTCATTAACAATGCATAAAGTCAAATCTATTTTAATGAAATCGTGTTTATATGACCAAAAGGCATGCCGAAAACATGTGTCGCACTTAAGAGCTAGCTATTAGGATCATTGCGAAAATAAAATTTAATTTATTTATTAAATGAAATTTTAATTTTTTCATTAACAAAGCATAAAGTCATACCTATTTTAATAAAATAGTGTTTATATGACCAAAAGCATGCCGAAAACATGTGTCGCACTTAGCTGCTAGCTGTTAGGATCATTGAGAAAATTAAATTTAATTAATTTATTGAATGAAATTTCAATTTTTTAATTAACAATGCATAAAGTCAAATCTATTTTAATAAAATAGTGTTTATATGACTAAAAGCATGCCAAAAACATGTGTCGCACTTAGGTGCTAGCTATTAGGATCATTGCGAAAATTAAATTTAATTTATTTATTAAATGAAATTTCAATTTTTTCATTAACAATGCATAAAGAGAAATCAATTTTAATGAAATCGTGTTTATATGACCAAAAGCATGCGGAAAACATGTGTCGCACTTAGGTGCTAGCCATTAGGATAATTGCGAAAATTAAATTTTATTTGTTTACTAAATTAAATTTCTATTTTTGCATTAACAATGCATAAAGTCAAATCTTTTCTGATTAAATCGTGTTTATATAACCAAAAGCATGCCGAAAACATGTGTCGCACTTAGGTGCTAGCTATTAGGATCATTGCGAAAATTAATTTTAATTGTTTATTAAATGAAATTTCTATTTTTTCATTAACAATGCATAAAGTCAAATCTATTTTATAGGAACAGTGTTTATATGACCGAAAGCATGCCGAAAACGTGTGTGGCACTTGGGTGCTGGTTATTAGGATCATTGCGAAAATTAAATTTAATTTATTAATTAAATGAAATTTAAATTTTTTCATTAACAATGCATAAAGTCAAATCTATTTTTTTGAAATCGTGTTTATATGACTAAAAGCTTGCGGAAAACATGTGTCGCACTTAGGTGCTAGCTATTAGGATCATTGCGAAAATTAAATTAAATTTATTTATAGAATGAAATTTAAATTTTTTCATAACCAATGCATAAAGTCAAATCTATTTTATTGAAATCGTGTTTATATGATCAAAAGCATGCCGAAAACATGAGTCGAACTTAGGTGCTAGCTATTAGGATCATTGCGAGAATATAAATTTAATTTATTTATTAAATGAAATTTCATTTTTTTCATTAACAATGCATGAAGTCAAATCTTTTTTAATAAAATATTGTTTATATGACCAAAAGCATGATGAAATCATGTGTCGCACTTAGGTGCTAGCCATCAGGATCATTGCGAAAATTAAATTAACTTAATTTATTACATTTTTTTAGAATTCCATTCCACCCATCTAACTATGGAATGAATAGCCCTGTGTGTCGTGCAATGATTATTTTTAATTCTCTCTCGAGTAAGATTGATATTTTTCATGTACCAATTCATATCTTTCGGAATCGTTGCGTGCTACTATTATCCGATATCATTACCAATTAATTCTTCCACAGTTGAAATTTGAATCTCATTTTCTTTTTCCTTTATTTTAGGGTTATTACACTTTGATTACATGATATTTTGTAAACTGGTATAATTTTGTTTATATTATTTTTAGAGCATTTCTTATTTTTATGTATTTCTTGTAAAAAGTTGAATACGTCAATAAATGTATTATTATTATATTATTATTATATGAAATTTCTATTTTTTCATTAACAATGCATAAAGTCAAATCTATTTTAATCAAATAGTGTTTATATGACCAAAAGCATGCCGAAAACATTTATCGCACTAAGGTGCTGGCCATTAGGATCATTGCGAGAATATAAATTTAATTTGTTTATTAAATGAAATTTAAATTTTTTCATTAAGAATGCATAAAGTCAAATCTATTTTAGTGAAATAGTGTTTATATGACCAAAAGCATGCCGAAAACATGTGTCGCACTTAGGTGCTAGCTATTAGGATCTTTGCGAAAAATAAATTTAATTTATTTATTGAATGAAATTTCAATTTTTTCATTAACAATGCATAAAGACAAATCTATTTTAATAAATTCGTGTTTATATGACCAAAGGCATGCCGAAAACATGTGTTGCACTTAGGTGAAGGCCGTTAGGATTATTGCGAAAATTAAATTAATATAATTTTTTTAATGAAATTCCAATTTTTTCATTAACAATGCATAAAGTCAAATCTATTTTTATGAAAAAGTGTTTATATGACCAAAAGTATGCCGGAAACATGTGTCGCACTTACGTGCTGGCCATTAGGATCACTGCGAAAATTAAATTTAATTTATTTATAAAATGAAATTTCAATTCTTTCTTTAACAATGCATAAAGTCAAATCTATTTTAAGGAAATCGTGTTTATATGACCAAAAGCATGCCGAAAACATGTGTCGCACATAGGTGCTTGCTATTAGGATCATTGCGAAAATTGAATTTAATTTATTTATTAGTGAAATTTCAATTTTTTGATTAACAATGCATAAAGTCGAATCTATTTTATTAAAATAGTGTTTATATGACCAAAAGCATGCCGAAAACATGTGTCGCCCTTACGCGCTAGCCATTAGAATCATTGCGAAAATTAAATTAAATTTATTAATTGAACGAAATTTTAATTTTTTCATTAACAATTCATAAAGTCAAATCTATTTTAATGAAATAGTGTTTATATGACCAGAAGAAAGCCGTAATCATGTGACGCACTTAGGTGCTAGCTATTAGGATCATTGCGAAAATTAAATTTAATTTATTAATTAAATGAGATTTTAATTTTTTCATTAACAATGCATCAAGTCAAATCTATTTTAATAAAATAGTGTTTATAAGACCTAAAGCATGCCGAAAATATGTGTCGCACTCAGGTGCTAGCCATTAGGATCATTGCGAAAATTAAATTTAATTTATTATTTAAATGAAATTTTAATTTTTTCATAAACAATGCATAAATTCAAATATATTTTAATGAAATAGTGTTTATATGACCAAAAGCATGCCGTAAACATGTGTCGCACTTAGGTGCTAGCCATTAGGATCTTTGCGAAAATTAAATTTAATTTATTAATTAAATGAAATTTTTATTTTTTCATTAACAATGCATAAATTCAAATCTATTTTAATGAAATCGTGTTTATATGACCAAAAGTATGCCGAAAACATGTGTCGCACTTAGGTGCTAGCTATTAGGATCTTTGCGAAAATTAAATTTAATTTAGTTATTAAATGAAATTTCAATTTTTTCATTAACAATACATTAAGTCAAATCTACTTTAATGAAATAGTGTTTATTTGACCAAAAGAATGCCGTAAACATGTGTCGCACTTAGGTGCTAGCTATTAGGATCATTGCGAAAATTAAATTAAATTTATTTATTAATTGAAATTTCAATTTTTTCATTAACAATGCACAAAGTCAAATCTATTTTAATGAAATAGTGTTTATATGACCAAAAGCATGCCGAAAACATGTGTCGCACTTAGGTGCTAGCTATTAGGATCTTTGCGAAAATTTAATTTAATTTATTTATTAAGTGAAATTTCAATTTTTTCATTAACAATGCATAAAGTCAAATCTCTTTTAATAAAATAGTGTTTATATAACCAAAAGAATGCCGAAAACATGTGTCGCACTTAGGTGCTGGCAATTAGAATCGTTGCGAAAATTAAATTTAGTTTATTTATTAAATGAAATTTCAATTTTTTCATTACCAATGCATAAAGTTAAATCTGTTTTAATGAAATAGTGTTTATTTGACAAGGTCTGCCACAAGGTTCTCCCCTATCCCCACTCCTATACAATATCTTTGTGCATGACATGTATAACTCTGATCCTCAATATTTTAACCCTTTAGCCTATTGTTTACTGTTTGCTGATGATACAGCATTAATTGCACATTTATCCACAATCCCTAAAGCTCTGAATACACTCCATGGGCTAATTGATTCAATTCAGCTTTGGTTCGCCAAGTGGAGAATTACCATCAATTCAAACAAATCTCATCTCCTAATACCCTTCCACCGTGCAGCAAACTCTCCTTTCTCAATATCCTTGAATAACACCCTTATCCCACCGTCGGCCACCTGCAAATATCTTGGTATCACCTTTGATCCCAAACTCAACTTTAAATCGCATACCCAAATCCTCAAACAAAAAATCATAAAAAGGGCCCGGTATTTCAGATCACTTACATACAAAAACAAAGGTATTTCCACCAAAACTGCAGTACACATATATAAGATGATATGCCGACCCTTACTTGATTATGCCTCTATCCTCTTCCATAATCCACGCCCAGCCGTACTAAGGAATTTGCAGGTGGGTGAGAGATCAGCGCTCAGAACGTTAACAAAAATCAGACACCCCAACAATCCACT
The DNA here is from genome assembly GCA_910593695.2 of Ocypus olens. Lineage (NCBI taxonomy): Eukaryota > Metazoa > Arthropoda > Insecta > Coleoptera > Staphylinidae > Ocypus > Ocypus olens. The sequence continues at coordinate 36,914,093 of OU343060.1, forward strand.
ACAATTGACCAACGCCTTATCCACCTATCCTGTAAATTTGCCACTAATCCTCACATCTTACACATCCTAAATCATCTTTGCTTACCACGTAACCCCAATATCATTCCAAAAATTAAACATCCAGATACCACCATATTTCAATTCATTTCATCTTTTCATCACATTAATCATAACTGACAGAGACGTACAGACTGAAGAAGACTGGCTGAAAGACCTCCGGTCGATAGCCAATTAAGAATTGCGGAAAACCATAAATTTTTATATGTATGTATATATATTTGTATCAATTCTTAAATAAAGATGTTTGTATATATAAAATTGTGTTTATATGACCAAAAGCATGCCGAAAACATGTGTCGCACTTAGGTGCCAGCCATTAGGATCATTGCGAAAATTAAATTTAATTTATTTATTAAATGAAATTTCAATTTTTTCATTAACAATGCATAAAGTCGAATCTATTTTAATAAAATAGTGTTTAAATGACCAAAAGCATGCCGAAAACATGTGTCGCACTTAGGTGCTAGCCATTAGGATCATTGCGAAAATTAAATTTAATTTATTTATTAAATGAAATTTCAATTTTTTCATTAACAATGCATAAAGTCGAATCTATTTTATTAAAATAGTGTTTATATGACCAAAAGCATGCCGAAAACATGTGTCGCACTCGGGTGCTGGCAATTGGGATCATTGCGAAAATTAAATTAAATTCATTTATTAAATTAAATTTCAATTTTTTAATTAACAATGAATGAAGTCAAATCCATTTTAATGTAATCGTGTTTATATGACCAAAAGCATGCCGAAAACATGTGTCGCACTCAGGTGCTAGCTATTAGGATCATTGCGAAAATTAAATTAAATTCATTTATTAAATGAATTTAAATTTTTTCATCAACAATGGATAAAGTCGAATTTATTTGATTAAAATCGTGTTTATACGACCATAAGCATGCCGAAAACTTGTGTCGCACTTAGGTGCTAGCTATTAGGATCATTGCGAAAATAAAATTTATCTTATTTATTAAATGAAATTTCTATTTTTTAATTAACAATGCATAAAGTCAAATTGATTTCAATAAAATCGTGTTCATTTGACCAAAAGCATGCTGAAAACATGTGTCGCACTTGGGTGCAAGCTATTAGGATCTTTGCAAAAATTAAATTTAATTTATTTATTAAATGAAATTTCAATTTTTTCATTAACAATGGTTTAAGTCAAATCTATTTTAATGAAATAGTGTTTATTTGACCGAAAGAATGCCGTAAACATGTGTCGTACTTAGGTGCTAGCTATTAGGATCATTGCGAAAATTAAATTTAATTTATTTATTAAATGAAATTTCAATTTTTTAATTAACAATGCATAAAGTCAAATTGATTTCAATAAAATCGTGTTCATTTGACCAAAAGCATGCTGAAAACATGTGTCGCACTTGGGTGCAAGCTATTAGGATCTTTGCAAAAATTAAATTTAATTTATTTATTAAATGAAATTTCAATTTTTTCATTAACAATGCTTTAAGTCAAATCTATTTTAATGAAATAGTGTTTATTTGACCGAAAGAATGCCGTAAACATGTGTCGTACTTAGGTGCTAGCTATTAGGATCTTTGCGAAAATTAAATTTAATTTATTTATTAAATGAAATTTCAATTTTTTCATTAACAATGCATAAAGTCAAATCTATTTTAATGAAATCGTGTTTATATGAACAAAAGGCATGCCGAAAACATGTGTCGCACTTAAGTGCTAGCTATTAGGATCATTGCGAAAATAAAATTTAATTTATTTATAAAAGGAAATTTCAATTTTTTCATTAACAAAGCATAAAGTCATACCTATTTTAATAAAATGGTGTTTATATGACCAAAAGCATGCCGATAACATGTGTCGCACTTAGGTGCTAGCGATTAGGATCATTGCGAAAATTAATTTTAATGGTTTATTAAATGAAATTTCTATTTTTTCATTAACAATGCATAAAGTCAAATCTATTTTAATAGAACAGTGTTTATATGACCGAAAGCATGCCGAAAACGTGTGTGGCACTTAGGTGCTGGTTATTAGGATCATTGCGAAAATTAAATTTAATTTATTAATTAAATGAAATTTAAATTTTTTCATTAACAATGCATAAAGTCAAATCTATTTTTGTGAAATCGTGTTTATATGACTAAAAGCTTGCGGAAAACATGTATCGCACTTAGGTGCTAGCTATTAGGATCATTGCGAAAATTAAATTAAATGTATTTTTGAATGAAATTTCAATTTTTTAATAACCAATGCATAAAGTCAAATCTATTTTATTGAAATCGTGTTTATATGACCAAAAGCATGCCAAAACATGAGTCGAACTTATGTGCTAGCTATTAGGATCATTGCGAAAATTAATTTTAATTTATTTATTATATGAAATTTCTATTTTTTTCATTAACAATACATAAAATCAAATCTATTTTAATGGAACATTGTTTATATGCCCGAAAACGTGTGTGGCACTTAGGTGCCAGCCATAAGGATCTTTGCGAAAATTAAATTTAATTTATTTATTTAATGAAATTTCAAATTTTTCATTAACAATGAATAAAGTCTAATCTATTTTATTAAAAGCGTATTTATACGACCAAAAGCATGCGGAAAACCTGTGTCGCACTAAGGTGCTAGCTATTAGGATCATTGCGAAAATTTAATTAAATTTATTTATTAAATGAAATTTCAATTTTTTCATTAACAATGCATAAAGTCAAATCAATTTTAGTGAAATAGTGTTTATATGACCAAAAGCATGCCGAAAACATGTGTCGCACTTAGGTGCTAGCTATCAGGATCATTGCGAAAACTAAATTTAATTTATTTATTAAATGAAGTTTCAATTTTTTCATTAACAACGCATAAAGTCAAATCTATTTTAATGAAATCGTATTTATATGACCAAAAGCATGCCGAAAACATGTGTCGCACTTAGGTGCTCGCTATCAGGATCATTGCGAAAATTAAATTAAATTTATTTATTAAATGAAGTTTCAATTTTTTCATTAACAATGCATAAAGTCAAATCTATTTTAATGAAATCGTGTTTATATGACCAAAAGGCATGCCGAAAACATGTGTCGCACTTAAGTGCTAGCTATTAGGATCATTGCGAAAATAAAATTTAATTTATTTATTAAATGAAATTTCAATTTTTTCATTAACAAAGCATAAAGTCATATCTATTTTAATAAAATAGTGTTTATATGACCAAAAACATGCCGAAAACATGTGTCGCACTTAGGTGCTAGTTATTAGGATCATTGCGAAAATAAAATTAATCTTATTTATTAAATGAAATTTCTATTTTTTCATTAACAATGCATAAAGTCAAATTAATTTTAATAAAATCCTGTTCATTTGCAATGTTTTCATTAACAATGAATAAAGTCTAATCTATTTTATTAAAAGCGTATTTATACGACCAAAAGCATGCGGAAAACATGTGTCGCACTAAGGTGCTAGCTATTAGGATCATTGCGAAAATTAAATTAAATTTATTTATTAAATGAAATTTCAATTTTTTCATTAACAATGCATAAAGTCAAATCAATTTTAGTGAAATAGTGTTTATATGACCAAAAGCATGCCGAAAACATGTGTCGCACTTAGGTGCTCGCTATCAGGATCATTGCGAAAATTAAATTAAATTTATTTATTAAATGAAGTTTCAATTTTTTCATTAACAATGCATAAAGTCAAATCTATTTTAATGAAATCGTGTTTATATGACCAAAAGGCATGCCGAAAACATGTGTCGCACTTAAGTGCTAGCTATTAGGATCATTGCGAAAATAAAATTTAATTTATTTATTAAATGAAATTTCAATTTTTTCATTAACAAAGCATAAAGTCATATCTATTTTAATAAAATAGTGTTTATATGACCAAAAGTATGCCGAAAACATGTGTCGCACTTGGGTGCTAGCTATTAGGATCTTTGCGAAAATTAAAATAAATTTATTTATTAAATGAAATTTCAATTTTTTCATTAATAATGCATTAAGTCAAATCTATTTTAAAGAAATAGTGTTTATTTGCCCAAAAGAATGCCGTAAACATGTGTCGCACTTAGGTGCTAGCTATTAGGATCATTGCGAAAATTAAATTTAATTTATTTATTAAATGAAATTTCAATTTTTTCATTAACAATGCATAAAGTCAAATCTATTTTAATGAAATGGTATTTATATGACCAGAAGAAAGCCGTAATCATGTGTCGCACTTAGGTGCTAGCTATTAGAATCTTTGCGAAAATTAAATTTAATTTATTTATTAAATGAAATTTCAATTTTTCCATTAACAATGCATAAAGTCAAATCAATTTTAATGAAATCGTGCTTATATGACCAAAAGTATGCCGAAAACATGTGTCGCACTTGGGTGCTAGCTATTAGGATCTTTGCGAAAATTAAAATAAATTTATTTATTAAATGAAATTTCAATTTTTTCATTAATAATGCATTAAGTCAACTCTATTTTCAAGAAATAGTGTTTAGTTGCCCAAAAGAATGCCGTAAACATGTGTCGCACTTAGGTGCCAGCTATTAGGATCTTTGCGAAAATTAGATTTTATTTATTTATTAAATGAAATTTCAATTTTTTCATTAACAATGCATAAAGTCAAATCTATTTTAATGATATCGTGTTTATTTGACCAAAAGCAAGCCGAAAACATGTGTCGCACTTAGGTGCTATCCATTAGGATCATTGCAAAAATTAAATTTAATTTATCAATTAAATGAATTTTTAATTTTTTCATTAACAATGCATAAAGTCAAATCTATTTTAATAAAATAGTGTTTATATGACCAAGAGAATGCCGAAAACATGTGTCGCACTTAGGTGCTAGCCATTAGGATCTTTGCGAAAATTAAATTTAATTTATTTATTAAATGAAATTTCACTTTTTTCATTAACAATGCATAAAGTCAAATCTATTTTAATGAAACAGTGTTTATATGACCAAAAGAATGCCGCAAACATGTGTCGCACTTAGGTGGTAGCTATTAGGATCATTGCGAAAATTTAATTTAATTTATTTATAAAATGAAATTTCAATTTTTTCATTAACAATTCATAAAGTCAAATCTATTTTAATGAAATATTGTTTATATGACCAAAAGCATGCCGAAAACATGTGTGGCACTTAGGTGCTAGCTATTAGGATCATTGCGAAAATTAAATTTAATTTATTTATTAAATGAAATTTCCATTTTTTCATTAACAATGCATAAAGTCAATTTTTTTAAATGAAATATTGTTTATATGACCAAAAGCATGCCGAAAACATGTGTGGCACTTAGGTGCTAGCTATTAGGATCATTGCGAAAATTAAATTTAATTTATTTATTAAATGAAATTTAAATTTTTTCAGTAACAATGGATAAAGTCAAATCTCTTTTAATGTAATATTGTTTATATGACCAAAAGCATGCCGAAAACATGAGTCGCACTTAGGTGCTAGCCATTAGGATCATTGCGAAAATTAAATTAAATTTATTTATTAAATGAAATTTCAATTTTTTCATTAACAATGCATAAAGTCAATTTTTTTTAATGAAATATTGTTTATTTGACCAAAAGCATGCCGAAAACATGTGTGGCACTTAGGTGCTAGCTATTAGGATCATTGCGAAAATTAAATTTAATTTATTTATTAAATGAAATTTCAATTTTTTCATCAACAATGTATAAAGTCGAATTTATTTGAATAAAATCGTCTTTATTCGACCATAAGCATTCCGAAAACATGTGTCGCACTTAGGTGCTGGCTATTAGGATCATTGCGAAAATTAAATTTAATTTATTAATTAAATGAAATTTCAATTTTTTCATTAACAATGCTTAAAGTCAGACCTAGTTTAATAAAATATTGTTTATATGAACGAAAGCATGACGAAAACATGTGTCGCACTTAGGTGCTAGCTATCAGGATCATTGCGAAAATTAAATTTAATTTATTTATTAAATGAAATTTCAATTTCTTCATCAACAATGCATAAAGTCGAATTAATTTGAATAAAATCGTCTTTATACGACCCTAAGCATGCCGAAAACATGTGTCGCACTTAGGTGCTAGCTATTAGGATCATTGCGAAAATTAAATTTAATTTATTTATTAAATGAAATTTCAATTTTTCCATTAACAATGCATAAAGTCAAATCTATTTTAATAAAATAGTGTTTATATGACCAAAAGCATGCCGAAAACATGTGTCGCACTTAGGTGCTAGCTGTTAGGATCATTGCGAAAATTAAATTTAATTTATTTATTAAATGAAATTTCAATTTTTTCATTAACAATGCATAAAGTCAAATCTATTTTAATGAAATAGTGCTTATTTGACCAAAAGAAGGCCGAAAACATGTGTCGCACTTAGGTGCTAGCTATTAGGATCATTGCGAAAATTAAATTTAATTTATTTATTAAATGAAATTTCAATTTTTTCATTAGCAATGCTAAAGTCAAATCTATTTTAATGAAATAGTGTTTATATGACCAAAAGAATGCCGTAAACATGTGTCGCACTTAGGTGGTAGCTATTAGGATCATTGCGAAAATTAAATTTAATTTATTTATTAAATGAAATTTCTATTTCTTCATTAACAATGAGTAAAGTCAAATCTATTTTAATGAAACAGTGTTTATATGACCAAAAGAATGCCGTAAACATGTGTCGCACCTAGGTGGTAGCTATTAGGATCATTGCGAAATTTAAATTTAATTTATTTATTAATTGAAATTTCAATTTTTTCATTAACAATGAATAAAGTCAAATCTATTTTAATGAAACAGTGTTTATATGACCAAAAGAATGCCGTAAACATGTGTCGCACTTAGGTGCCAGCTATTAGGATCTTTGCGAAAATTAGATTTTATTTATTTATTAAATGAAATTTCAATTTTTTCATTAACAATGCATAAAGTCAAATCTATTTTAATGATATCGTGTTTATTTGACCAAAAGCAAGCCGAAAACATGTGTCGCACTTAGGTGCTATCCATTAGGATCATTGCAAAAATTAAATTTAATTTATCAATTAAATGAATTTTTAATTTTTTCATTAACAATGCATAAAGTCAAATCTATTTTAATGAAATAGTGTTTATATGACCAAGAGAATGCCGAAAACATGTGTCGCACTTAGGTGCTAGCCATTAGGATCTTTGCGAAAATTAAATTTAATTTATTTATAAAATGAAATTTCAATTTTTTCATTAACAATTCATAAAGTCAAATCTATTTTATTGAAATAGTGTTTATATGACCAAAAGCATGCCGAAAACATGTGTCGCACTTAGGTGCTAGCTATTAGGATCTTTGCGAAAATTAAATTAAATTTATTTATTAAATGAAATTTCAATTTTTTCATTAACAATGAATATAGTCAAATCTATTTTAATGAAATAGCGTTTATATGACCAAAAGAATGCCGTAAACATGTGTCGCACTTAGGTGGTGGCTATTAGGATCATTGCGAAAATTAAATTTTATTTATTTATTAAATGAAATTTCAATTTTTTCATTAACAATGAGTAAAGTCAAATCTATTTTAATGAAACAGTGTTTATATGACAAAAAGCATGCCGAAAACATGTGTCGCACTTAGGTGCTAGCTATTAGGATCTTTGCGAAAATTAAATTTAATTTATTTATTACATGAAATTTCAATTTTTTCATTAACAATGCTAAAGTCAAATCTATTTTAATGAAATAGTGTTTATATGACGAAAAGAATGCCGTAAACATGTGTCGCACTTAGGTGGTAGCTGTTAGGATCATTGCGAAAATTAAATTTAATTTATTTATTAAATGAAATTTCAATTTTTTCATTAACAATGCATAAAGTCAAATCTATTTTAATGAAACAGTGTTTATATGACCAAAAGAATGCCGTAAACATGTGTCGCACTTAGGTGCCAGCTATTAGGATCTTTGCGAAAATTAGATTTTATTTATTAATTAAATGAAATTTCAAATTTTTCATTAACAATGCATAAAGTCAAATCTATTTTAATGAAATCGTATTTATATGACCAAAAGCAAGCCGAAAACATGTGTCGCACTTAGGTGCTAGCTGTTAGGATCATTGCGAAAATTAAATATAATTTATTTATTATATGAAATTTCAATTTTTTCATCAACAACACATAAAGTCCAGTTTATTTGATTAAAATCGTGTTTATACGACCAAAAGCATGCCGAAATCATGTGTCGCACTTAGGTGCTGGCTTTTAGGATCATTGCGAAAATTAAATTAAATTTATTTATTAAATGAAGTGTTAATTTTTTCATTAACAATGCATAAAGTCAAATCTATTTTAATGAAATATTGTTTATATGACCAAAAGCATGCCGAAAACATGTGTGGCACTTAGGTGCTAGCTATTAGGATCATTGCGAAAATTAAATTTAATTTATTTATTAAATGAAATTTCCATTTTTTCATTAACAATGCATAAAGTCAATTTTTTTAAATAAAATATTGTTTATATGACCAAAAGCATGCCGAAAACATGTGTGGCACTTAAGTGCTAGCTATTAGGATCATTGCGAAAATTAAATTTAATTTATTTATTAAATGAAATTTCAATTTTTTCAGTAACAATGGATAAAGTCAAATCTCTTTTAATGTAATATTGTTTATATGACCAAAAGCATGCCGAAAACATGAGTCGCACTTAGGTGCTAGCCATTAGGATCATTGCGAAAATTAAATTAAATTTATTTATTAAATGAAATTTCAATTTTTTCATTAACAATGCATAAAGTCAATTTTTTTTAATGAAATATTGTTTATTTGACCAAAAGCATGCCGAAAACATGTGTGGCACTTAGGTGCTAGCTATTAGGATCATTGCGAAAATTAAATTTAATTTATTTATTAAATGAAATTTCAATTTTTTCATCAACAATGCATAAAGTCGAATTTATTTGAATAAAATCGTCTTTATTCGACCATAAGCATGCCGAAAACATGTGTCGCACTTAGGTGCTGGCTATTAGGATCATTGCGAAAATTAAATTTAATTTATTAATTAAATGAAATTTCAATTTTTCATTAACAATGCTTAAAGTCAGACCTAGTTTAATAAAATATTGTTTATATGAACGAAAGCATGACGAAAACATGTGTCGCACTTAGGTGCTAGCTATCAGGATCATTGCGAAAATTAAATTTAATTTATTTATTAAATGAAATTTCAATTTCTTCATCAACAATGCATAAAGTCGAATTAATTTGAATAAAATCGTCTTTATACGACCATAAGCATGCCGAAAACATGTGTCGCACTTAGGTGCTAGCTATTAGGATCATTGCGAAAATTAAATTTAATTTATTTATTAAATGAAATTTCAATTTTTCCATTAACAATGCATAAAGTCAAATCTATTTTAATAAAATAGTGTTTATATGACCAAAAGCATGCCGAAAACATGTGTCGCACTTAGGTGCTAGCTGTTAGGATCATTGCGAAAATTAAATTTAATTTATTTATTAAATGAAATTTCAATTTTTTCATTAACAATGCATAAAGTCAAATCTATTTTAATGAAATAGTGCTTATTTGACCAAAAGAATGCCGAAAACATGTGTCGCACTTAGGTGCTAGCTATTAGGATCATTGCGAAAATTAAATTTAATTTATTTCTTAAATGAAATTTCAATTTTTTCATTAGCAATGCTAAAGTCAAATCTATTTTAATGAAATAGTGTTTATATGACCAAAAGAATGCCGTAAACATGTATCGCACTTAGGTGGTAGCTATTAGGATCATTGCGAAAATTAAATTTAATTTATTTATTAAATGAAATTTCAATTTTTTCATTAACAATGAGTAAAGTCAAATCTATTTTAATGAAACAGTGTTTATATGACCAAAAGCATGCCAAAAACATATGTCGCACTTAGGTGCTAGCTATTAGGATCTTTGCGAAAATTAAATTTAATTTATTTATTAAATGAAATTTCTATTTTTTCATTAACAATGAATAAAGTCAAATCTATTTTAATGAAACAGTGTTTATATGACCAAAAGAATGCCGTAAACTTCTGTCGCACTTAGGTGCCAGCTATTAGGATCTTTGCGAAAATTAGATTTTATTTATTTATTAAATGAAATTTCAGTTTTTTCATTAACAATGCATAAAGTCAAATCTATTTTAATGAAATCGTGTTTATATGACCAAAAGCAAGCCGAAAACATGTGTCGCACTTAGGTGCTAGCTGTTAGGATCATTGCGAAAATTAAATATAATTTATTTATTATATGAAATTTCAATTTTTTCATCAACAACACATAAAGTCCAGTTTATTTGATTAAAATCGTGTTTATACGACCAAAAGCATGCCGAAATCATGTGTCGCACCTAGGTGCTGGCTATTAGGATCTTTGCGAAAATTTAATTTAATTTATTCATTAAATGAAATTTCAATTTTTTCATTAACAATGCATAAAGTTAAATCTATTTTAATGAAATAGTGTTTATATGACCAAAAGAATGCCGAAAACATGTGTCGCACCTAGGTGCTAGCTATTAGGATCATTGCGAAAATTAAATTTAATTTATTTCTTAAATGAAATTTCAATTTTTTCATTAGTAATGCTTAAGTCAAATCTATTTTAATGAAATAGTGTTTATATGACCAAAAGAATGCCGTAAACATGTGTCGCACTTAGGTGGTAGCTATTAGGATCATTGCGAAAATTAAATTTAATTTATTTATTAAATGAAATTTCTATTTTTTCATTAACAATGAGTAAAGTCAAATCTATTTTAATGAAACAGTATTTATATGACCAAAAGCATGCCGAAAACATGTGACGCACTTAGGTGCTAGCTATTAGGATCTTTGCGAAAATTAAATTTAATTTATTTATTAAATGAAATTTCAGTTTTTTCATTAACAATGCATAAAGTCAAATCTATTTTAATAAAATAGTGTTTATTTGACCAAAAGAATGCCGAAAACATGTGTCGCACTTAGGTGCTAGCTATTAGGATCATTGCGAAAATTAAATTTAATTTATTTATTAAATGAAATTTCAATTTTTTCATTAGCAATGCTAAAGTCAAATCTATTTTAATGAAATAGTGTTTATATGACCAAAAGAATGCTGTAAACATGTGTCGCACTTAGGTGGTAGCTTTAGGATCATTGCGAAAATTAAATTTAATTTATTTATTAAATGAAATTTCAATTTTTTCATTAACAATGAGTAAAGTCAAATCTATTTTAATGAAACAGTGTTTATTTGACCAAAAGAATGCCGTAAACATGTGTCGCACTTAGGTGGTAGCTATTAGGATCATTGCGAAAATTAAATTTAATTTATTTATTAATTGAAATTTCAATTTTTTCATTAACAATAAATAAAGTCAAATCTATTTTAATGAAACAGTGTTTATATGACCAAAAGAATGCCGTAAACATGTGTCGCACTTAGGTGCCAGCTATTAGGATCTTTGCGAAAATTAGATTTTATTTATTAATTAAATGAAATTTCAAATTTTTCATTAACAATGCATAAAGTCAAATCTATTTTAATGAAATCGTGTTTATATGACCAAAAGCAAGCCGAAAACATGTGTCGCACTTAGGTGCTAGCTGTTAGGATCATTGCGAAAATTAAATATAATTTATTTATTATATGAAATTTCAATTTTTTTATCAACAACACATAAAGTCCAGTTTATTTGATTAAAATCGTGTTTATACGACCAAAAGCATGCCGAAATCATGTGTCGCACTTAGGTGCTGGCTTTTAGGATCATTGCGAAAATTAAATTAAATTTATTTATTAAATGAAGTGTTAATTTTTTCATTAACAATGCATAAAGTCAAATCTATTTTAGTGAAATAGTGTTTAAATGACCAAAAGCATGCCGAAAACATGTGTCGCACTTAGGTGCTAGCCATTAGGATCATTGCAAAAATTAAATTTAATTTATTAATTAAATGAAATTTCAATTTTTTCATTAACAATGCATAAAGTCAAATCTATTTTAATGAAATATTGTTTATATGACCAAAAGCATGCCGAAAACATGTGTGGCACTTAGGTGCTAGCTATTTGGATCATTGCGAAAATTAAATTTAATTTATTTATTAAATGAAATTTCAATTTTTTCATTAACAATGAGTAAAGTCAAATCTATTTTAATGAAACAGTGTTTATATGACCAAAAGCATGCCGAAAACATATGTCGCACTTAGGTGCTAGCTATTAGGATCTTTGCGAAAATTAAATTTAATTTATTTATTAAATGAAATTTCAATTTTTTCATTAACAATGAATAAAGTCAAACCTATTTTAATGAAACAGTGTTCATATGACCAAAAGAATGCCGTAAACTTCTGTCGCACTTAGGTGCCAGCTATTAGGATCTTTGCGAAAATGAGATTTTATTTATTTATTAAATGAAATTTCAATTTTTTCATTAACAATGCATAAAGTTAAATCTATTTTAATGAAATAGTGTTTATATGACCAAAAGAATGCCGTAAACATGTGTCGCACTTAGGTGCTAGCTGTTAGGATCATTGCGAAAATTAAATATAATTTATTTATTATATGAAATTTCAATTTTTTCATCAACAACACATAAAGTCCAGTTTATTTGATTAAAATCGTGTTTATACGACCAAAAGCATGCCGAAATCATGTGTCGCACTTAGGTGCTAGCTATTAGGATCTTTGCGAAAATTAAATTTAATTTATTTATTAAATGAAATTTCAATTTTTTCATTAACAATGAATAAAGTCAAACCTATTTTAATGAAACAGAGTTCATATGACCAAAAGAATGCCGTAAACTTCTGTCGCACTTAGGTGCCAGCTATTAGGATCTTTGCGAAAATGAGATTTTATTTATTTATTAAATGAAATTTCAATTTTTTCATTAACAATGCATAAAGTTAAATCTATTTTAATGAAATAGTGTTTATATGACCAAAAGAATGCCGTAAACATGTGTCGCACTTAGGTGCTAGCTGTTAGGATCATTGCGAAAATTAAATATAATTTATTTATTATATGAAATTTCAATTTTTTCATCAACAACACATAAAGTCCAGTTTATTTGATTAAAATCGTGTTTATACGACCAAAAGCATGCCGAAAACATGTGTCGCACTTAGGTGCTAGCCATTGGGATCATTGCGAAAATTAAATTAAATTTATTTATTAAATCAAGTGTTAATTTTTTCATTAACAATGCATAAAGACAAATCTATTTTAGTGAAATAGTGTTTACATGACCAAAAGCATGCCGAAAACGTGTGTCGCACTTAGGTGCTAGCCATTGGGATCATTGCCAAAAATTAAATTTAATTTATTAATTAAATGAAATTTCAATTTGTTCATTAACAATGCATAAAGTTAAATCTGTTTTAATGAAATAGTGTTTATATGACCAAAAGAATGCCGAAAACATGTGTCGCACTTAGGTGCTAGCTATTAGGATCTTTGCGAAAATTAAATTTAATTTATTTACTAAATGAAATTTCAATTTTTTCATTAACAATACATAAAGTCAAATCTATTTTAATGAAATAGTGTTTATATGACCAAAAGAATGCCGCAAACTTGTGTCGCACTTAGGTAGTAGCTATTAGGATCATTGCGAAAATTAAAATTTATTTATTTATTAAATGAAATTTCAATTTTTTCATTAACAATGAATAAAGTCAAACCTATTTTAATGAAACAGTGTTTATATGACCAAAAGAATGCCGTAAACTTCTGTCGCACTTAGGTGCCAGCTATTAGGATCTTTGCGAAAATTAGATTTTATTTATTTATTAAATGAAATTTCAATTTTTTCATTAACAATGCATAAAGTCAAATCTATTTTAATGAAATCGTGTTTATATGACCAAAAGCAAGCTGAAAACATGTGTCGCACTTAGGTGCTGGCTATTAGGATCATTGCGAAAATTAAATTTAATTTATTAATTAAATGAAATTTCAATTTTTCATTAACAATGCTTAAAGTCAGACCTAGTTTAATAAAATATTGTTTATATGAACGAAAGCATGACGAAAACATGTGTCGCACTTAGGTGCTAGCTATCAGGATCATTGCGAAAATTAAATTTAATTTATTTATTAAATGAAATTTCAATTTCTTCATCAACAATGCATAAAGTCGAATTAATTTGAATAAAATCGTCTTTATACGACCATAAGCATGCCGAAAACATGTGTCGCACTTAGGTGCTAGCTATTAGGATCATTGCGAAAATTAAATTTAATTTATTTATTAAATGAAATTTCAATTTTTCCATTAACAATGCATAAAGTCAAATCTATTTTAATAAAATAGTGTTTATATGACCAAAAGCATGCCGAAAACATGTGTCGCACTTAGGTGCTAGCTGTTAGGATCATTGCGAAAATTAAATTTAATTTATTTATTAAATGAAATTTCAATTTTTTCATTAACAATGCATAAAGTCAAATCTATTTTAATGAAATAGTACTTATTTGACCAAAAGAATGCCAAAAACATGTGTCGCACTTAGGTGCTAGCTATTAGGATCATTGCGAAAATTAAATTTAATTTATTTCTTAAATGAAATTTCAATTTTTTCATTAGCAATGCTAAAGTCAAATCTATTTTAATGAAATAGTGTTTATATGACCAAAAGAATGCCGTAAACATGTATCGCACTTAGGTGGTAGCTATTAGGATCATTGCGAAAATTAAATTTAATTTATTTATTAAATGAAATTTCAATTTTTTCATTAACAATGAGTAAAGTCAAATCTATTTTAATGAAACAGTGTTTATATGACCAAAAGCATGCCAAAAACATATGTCGCACTTAGGTGCTAGCTATTAGGATCTTTGCGAAAATTAAATTTAATTTATTTATTAAATGAAATTTCTATTTTTTCATTAACAATGAATAAAGTCAAATCTATTTTAATGAAACAGTGTTTATATGACCAAAAGAATGCCGTAAACTTCTGTCGCACTTAGGTGCCAGCTATTAGGATCTTTGCGAAAATTAGATTTTATTTATTTATTAAATGAAATTTCAGTTTTTTCATTAACAATGCATAAAGTCAAATCTATTTTAATGAAATCGTGTTTATATGACCAAAAGCAAGCCGAAAACATGTGTCGCACTTAGGTGCTAGCTGTTAGGATCATTGCGAAAATTAAATATAATTTATTTATTATATGAAATTTCAATTTTTTCATCAACAACACATAAAGTCCAGTTTATTTGATTAAAATCGTGTTTATACGACCAAAAGCATGCCGAAATCATGTGTCGCACCTAGGTGCTGGCTATTAGGATCTTTGCGAAAATTTAATTTAATTTATTCATTAAATGAAATTTCAATTTTTTCATTAACAATGCATAAAGTTAAATCTATTTTAATGAAATAGTGTTTATATGACCAAAAGAATGCCGAAAACATGTGTCGCACCTAGGTGCTAGCTATTAGGATCATTGCGAAAATTAAATTTAATTTATTTCTTAAATGAAATTTCAATTTTTTCATTAGTAATGCTTAAGTCAAATCTATTTTAATGAAATAGTGTTTATATGACCAAAAGAATGCCGTAAACATGTGTCGCACTTAGGTGGTAGCTATTAGGATCATTGCGAAAATTAAATTTAATTTATTTATTAAATGAAATTTCTATTTTTTCATTAACAATGAGTAAAGTCAAATCTATTTTAATGAAACAGTATTTATATGACCAAAAGCATGCCGAAAACATGTGTCGCACTTAGGTGCTAGCTATTAGGATCTTTGCGAAAATTAAATTTAATTTATTTATTAAATGAAATTTCAGTTTTTTCATTAACAATGCATAAAGTCAAATCTATTTTAATAAAATAGTGTTTATTTGACCAAAAGAATGCCGAAAACATGTGTCGCACTTAGGTGCTAGCTATTAGGATCATTGCGAAAATTAAATTTAATTTATTTATTAAATGAAATTTCAATTTTTTCATTAGCAATGCTAAAGTCAAATCTATTTTAATGAAATAGTGTTTATATGACCAAAAGAATGCTGTAAACATGTGTCGCACTTAGGTGGTAGCTTTAGGATCATTGCGAAAATTAAATTTAATTTATTTATTAAATGAAATTTCAATTTTTTCATTAACAATGAGTAAAGTCAAATCTATTTTAATGAAACAGTGTTTATATGACCAAAAGAATGCCGTAAACATGTGTCGCACTTAGGTGGTAGCTATTAGGATCATTGCGAAAATTAAATTTAATTTATTTATTAATTGAAATTTCAATTTTTTCATTAACAATAAATAAAGTCAAATCTATTTTAATGAAACAGTGTTTATATGACCAAAAGAATGCCGTAAACATGTGTCGCACTTAGGTGCCAGCTATTAGGATCTTTGCGAAAATTAGATTTTATTTATTAATTAAATGAAATTTCAAATTTTTCATTAACAATGCATAAAGTCAAATCTATTTTAATGAAATCGTGTTTATATGACCAAAAGCAAGCCGAAAACATGTGTCGCACTTAGGTGCTAGCTGTTAGGATCATTGCGAAAATTAAATATAATTTATTTATTATATGAAATTTCAATTTTTTTATCAACAACACATAAAGTCCAGTTTATTTGATTAAAATCGTGTTTATACGACCAAAAGCATGCCGAAATCATGTGTCGCACTTAGGTGCTGGCTTTTAGGATCATTGCGAAAATTAAATTAAATTTATTTATTAAATGAAGTGTTAATTTTTTCATTAACAATGCATAAAGTCAAATCTATTTTAGTGAAATAGTGTTTAAATGACCAAAAGCATGCCGAAAACATGTGTCGCACTTAGGTGCTAGCCATTAGGATCATTGCAAAAATTAAATTTAATTTATTAATTAAATGAAATTTCAATTTTTTCATTAACAATGCATAAAGTCAAATCTATTTTAATGAAATATTGTTTATATGACCAAAAGCATGCCGAAAACATGTGTGGCACTTAGGTGCTAGCTATTTGGATCATTGCGAAAATTAAATTTAATTTATTTATTAAATGAAATTTCAATTTTTTCATTAACAATGAGTAAAGTCAAATCTATTTTAATGAAACAGTGTTTATATGACCAAAAGCATGCCGAAAACATATGTCGCACTTAGGTGCTAGCTATTAGGATCTTTGCGAAAATTAAATTTAATTTATTTATTAAATGAAATTTCAATTTTTTCATTAACAATGAATAAAGTCAAACCTATTTTAATGAAACAGTGTTCATATGACCAAAAGAATGCCGTAAACTTCTGTCGCACTTAGGTGCCAGCTATTAGGATCTTTGCGAAAATGAGATTTTATTTATTTATTAAATGAAATTTCAATTTTTTCATTAACAATGCATAAAGTTAAATCTATTTTAATGAAATAGTGTTTATATGACCAAAAGAATGCCGTAAACATGTGTCGCACTTAGGTGCTAGCTGTTAGGATCATTGCGAAAATTAAATATAATTTATTTATTATATGAAATTTCAATTTTTTCATCAACAACACATAAAGTCCAGTTTATTTGATTAAAATCGTGTTTATACGACCAAAAGCATGCCGAAAACATGTGTCGCACTTAGGTGCTAGCCATTGGGATCATTGCGAAAATTAAATTAAATTTATTTATTAAATCAAGTGTTAATTTTTTCATTAACAATGCATAAAGACAAATCTATTTTAGTGAAATAGTGTTTACATGACCAAAAGCATGCCGAAAACGTGTGTCGCACTTAGGTGCTAGCCATTGGGATCATTGCCAAAAATTAAATTTAATTTATTAATTAAATGAAATTTCAATTTGTTCATTAACAATGCATAAAGTTAAATCTGTTTTAATGAAATAGTGTTTATATGACCAAAAGAATGCCGAAAACATGTGTCGCACTTAGGTGCTAGCTATTAGGATCTTTGCGAAAATTAAATTTAATTTATTTACTAAATGAAATTTCAATTTTTTCATTAACAATACATAAAGTCAAATCTATTTTAATGAAATAGTGTTTATATGACCAAAAGAATGCCGCAAACTTGTGTCGCACTTAGGTAGTAGCTATTAGGATCATTGCGAAAATTAAAATTTATTTATTTATTAAATGAAATTTCAATTTTTTCATTAACAATGAATAAAGTCAAACCTATTTTAATGAAACAGTGTTTATATGACCAAAAGAATGCCGTAAACTTCTGTCGCACTTAGGTGCCAGCTATTAGGATCTTTGCGAAAATTAGATTTTATTTATTTATTAAATGAAATTTCAATTTTTTCATTAACAATGCATAAAGTCAAATCTATTTTAATGAAATCGTGTTTATATGACCAAAAGCAAGCTGAAAACATGTGTCGCACTTAGGTGCTAGCTGTTAGGATCATTGCGAAAATTAAATATAATTTATTTATTTTATGAAATTTCAATTTATTCATCAACAACACATAAAGTCCAGTTTATTTGATTAAAATCGTGTTTATACGACCAAAAGCATGCCGAAATCATGTGTCGCACTTAGGTGCTGGCTATTAGGATCTTTGCGAAAATTTAATTTAATTTATTCATTCAATGAAATTTCAATTTTTTCATTACCAATGCATAAAGTTAAATCTATTTTAATGAAATAGTGTTTATATGACCAAAAGAATGCCGTAAACATGTGTCGCACTTAGGTGCTAGCTGTTAGGATCATTGCGAAAATTAAATGTAATTTATTTATTAAATGAAATTTAATTTTTTTCATTAACAATGAATAAAGTCAAATCTATTTTAATAAAATCGTGTTTATATGACTAAAAGCAAGCCGAAATCATGTGTCGCACTTAGGTGCTAGCTATTAGGATAATTGCGAAAATTAAATTTAAATAATTTATTAAATGAAATTTCAATTTTTTCATCAACAACACATAAAGTCGAGTTTGTTTCATTAAAATCATGTTTATATAACCAAAAGCATGCCGAAAACATGTGTCGCACTTAGGTGCTAGCCATTGGGATCATTGCGAAAATTAAATTAAATTTATTTATTGAATGAAGTGTTAATTTTTTCATTAACAATGCATAAAGTAAAATCTATTTTAGTGAAATAGTGTTTACATGACCAAAAGCATGCCGAAAACGTGTGTCGCACTTAGGTGCTAGCCATTGGGATCATTGCCAAAAATTAAATTTAATTTATTAATTAAATGAAATTTCAATTTGTTCATTAACAATGCATAAAGTTAAATCTGTTTTAATGAAATAGTGTTTATATGACCAAAAGAATGCCGAAAACATGTGTCGCACTTAGGTGCTAGCTATTAGGATCTTTGCGAAAATTAAATTTAATTTATTTACTAAATGAAATTTCAATTTTTTCATTAACAATACATAAAGTCAAATCTATTTTAATGAAATAGTGTTTATATGACCAAAGGAATGCCGCAAACTTGTGTCGCACTTAGGTAGTAGCTATTAGGATCATTGCGAAAATTAAATTTTATTTATTTATTAAATGAAATTTCAATTTTTTCATTAACAATGAATAAAGTCAAACCTATTTTAATGAAACAGTGTTTATATGACCAAAAGAATGCCGTAAACTTCTGTCGCACTTAGGTGCCAGCTATTAGGATCTTTGCGAAAATTAGGTTTTATTTATTTATTAAATGAAATTTCAATTTTTTCATTAACAATGCATAAAGTCAAATCTATTTTAATGAAATCGTGTTTATATGACCAAAAGCAAGCTGAAAACATGTGTCGCACTTAGGTGCTAGCTGTTAGGATCATTGCGAAAATTAAATATAATTTATTTATTTTATGAAATTTCAATTTATTCATCAACAACACATAAAGTCCAGTTTATTTGATTAAAATCGTGTTTATACGACCAAAAGCATGCCGAAATCATGTGTCGCACTTAGGTGCTGGCTATTAGGATCTTTGCGAAAATTTAATTTAATTTATTCATTCAATGAAATTTCAATTTTTTCATTAACAATGCATAAAGTTAAATCTATTTTAATGAAATAGTGTTTATATGACCAAAAGAATGCCGTAAACATGTGTCGCACTTAGGTGCTAGCTGTTAGGATCATTGCGAAAATTAAATGTAATTTATTTATTAAATGAAATTTAAT
Organism: Ocypus olens; assembly: GCA_910593695.2. Classification (NCBI taxonomy): domain Eukaryota; kingdom Metazoa; phylum Arthropoda; class Insecta; order Coleoptera; family Staphylinidae; genus Ocypus; species Ocypus olens. The sequence goes on from OU343060.1 coordinate 36,934,269, forward strand.
TTTTTTCATTAACAATGAATAAAGTCAAATCTATTTTAATAAAATCGTGTTTATATGACCAAAAGCAAGCCGAAATCATGTGTCGCACTTAGGTGCTAGCTATTAGGATAATTGCGAAAATTAAATTTAATTAATTTATTAAATGAAATTTCAATTTTTTCATCAACAACACATAAAGTCGAGTTTGTTTCATTAAAATCATGTTTATATAACCAAAAGCATGCCGAAAACATGTGTCGCACTTAGGTGCTAGCCATTGGGATCATTGCGAAAATTAAATTAAATTTATTTATTAAATAAAGTGTTAATTTTTTCATTAACAATGCATAAAGACAAATCTATTTTAGTGAAATAGTGTTTAAATGACCAAAAGCATGCCGAAAACGTGTGTCGCACTTAGGTGCTAGCCATTGGGATCATTGCCAAAAATTAAATTTAATTTATTAATTAAATCAAATTTCAATTTGTTCATTAACAATGCATAAAGTTAAATCTGTTTTAATGAAATAGTGTTTATATGACCAAAAGAATGCCGAAAACATGTGTCGCACTTAGGTGCTAGCTATTAGGATCTTTGCGAAAATTAAATTTAATTTATTTACTAAATGAAATTTCAATTTTTTCATTAACAATACATAAAGTCAAATCTATTTTAATGAAATAGTGTTTATATGACCAAAAGAATGCCGAAAACATGTGTCGCACTTAGGTGCTAGCTATTAGGATCTTTGCGAAAATTAAATTTAATTTATTTACTAAATGAAATTTCAATTTTTTCATTAACAATACATAAAGTCAAATCTATTTTAATGAAATAGTGTTTATATGACCAAAAGAATGCCGCAAACTTGTGTCGCACTTAGGTAGTAGCTATTAGGATCATTGCGAAAATTAAAATTTATTTATTTATTAAATGAAATTTCAATTTTTTCATTAACAATGAATAAAGTCAAACCTATTTTAATGAAACAGTGTTTATATGACCAAAAGAATGCCGTAAACTTCTGTCGCACTTAGGTGCCAGCTATTAGGATCTTTGCGAAAATTAGATTTTATTTATTTATTAAATGAAATTTCAATTTTTTCATTAACAATGCATAAAGTCAAATCTATTTTAATGAAATCGTGTTTATATGACCAAAAGCAAGCTGAAAACATGTGTCGCACTTAGGTGCTAGCTGTTAGGATCATTGCGAAAATTAAATATAATTTATTTATTTTATGAAATTTCAATTTATTCATCAACAACACATAAAGTCCAGTTTATTTGATTAAAATCGTGTTTATACGACCAAAAGCATGCCGAAATCATGTGTCGCACTTAGGTGCTGGCTATTAGGATCTTTGCGAAAATTTAATTTAATTTATTCATTCAATGAAATTTCAATTTTTTCATTAACAATGCATAAAGTTAAATCTATTTTAATGAAATAGTGTTTATATGACCAAAAGAATGCCGTAAACATGTGTCGCACTTAGGTGCTAGCTGTTAGGATCATTGCGAAAATTAAATGTAATTTATTTATTAAATGAAATTTAATTTTTTTCATTAACAATGAATAAAGTCAAATCTATTTTAATAAAATCGTGTTTATATGACTAAAAGCAAGCCGAAATCATGTGTCGCACTTAGGTGCTAGCTATTAGGATAATTGCGAAAATTAAATTTAAATAATTTATTAAATGAAATTTCAATTTTTTCATCAACAACACATAAAGTCGAGTTTGTTTCATTAAAATCATGTTTATATAACCAAAAGCATGCCGAAAACATGTGTCGCACTTAGGTGCTAGCCATTGGGATCATTGCGAAAATTAAATTAAATTTATTTATTGAATGAAGTGTTAATTTTTTCATTAACAATGCATAAAGTAAAATCTATTTTAGTGAAATAGTGTTTACATGACCAAAAGCATGCCGAAAACGTGTGTCGCACTTAGGTGCTAGCCATTGGGATCATTGCCAAAAATTAAATTTAATTTATTAATTAAATGAAATTTCAATTTGTTCATTAACAATGCATAAAGTTAAATCTGTTTTAATGAAATAGTGTTTATATGACCAAAAGAATGCCGAAAACATGTGTCGCACTTAGGTGCTAGCTATTAGGATCTTTGCGAAAATTAAATTTAATTTATTTACTAAATGAAATTTCAATTTTTTCATTAACAATACATAAAGTCAAATCTATTTTAATGAAATAGTGTTTATATGACCAAAGGAATGCCGCAAACTTGTGTCGCACTTAGGTAGTAGCTATTAGGATCATTGCGAAAATTAAATTTTATTTATTTATTAAATGAAATTTCAATTTTTTCATTAACAATGAATAAAGTCAAACCTATTTTAATGAAACAGTGTTTATATGACCAAAAGAATGCCGTAAACTTCTGTCGCACTTAGGTGCCAGCTATTAGGATCTTTGCGAAAATTAGGTTTTATTTATTTATTAAATGAAATTTCAATTTTTTCATTAACAATGCATAAAGTCAAATCTATTTTAATGAAATCGTGTTTATATGACCAAAAGCAAGCTGAAAACATGTGTCGCACTTAGGTGCTAGCTGTTAGGATCATTGCGAAAATTAAATATAATTTATTTATTTTATGAAATTTCAATTTATTCATCAACAACACATAAAGTCCAGTTTATTTGATTAAAATCGTGTTTATACGACCAAAAGCATGCCGAAATCATGTGTCGCACTTAGGTGCTGGCTATTAGGATCTTTGCGAAAATTTAATTTAATTTATTCATTCAATGAAATTTCAATTTTTTCATTAACAATGCATAAAGTTAAATCTATTTTAATGAAATAGTGTTTATATGACCAAAAGAATGCCGTAAACATGTGTCGCACTTAGGTGCTAGCTGTTAGGATCATTGCGAAAATTAAATGTAATTTATTTATTAAATGAAATTTAATTTTTTTCATTAACAATGAATAAAGTCAAATCTATTTTAATAAAATCGTGTTTATATGACCAAAAGCAAGCCGAAATCATGTGTCGCACTTAGGTGCTAGCTATTAGGATAATTGCGAAAATTAAATTTAATTAATTTATTAAATGAAATTTCAATTTTTTCATCAACAACACATAAAGTCGAGTTTGTTTCATTAAAATCATGTTTATATAACCAAAAGCATGCCGAAAACATGTGTCGCACTTAGGTGCTAGCCATTGGGATCATTGCGAAAATTAAATTAAATTTATTTATTAAATAAAGTGTTAATTTTTTCATTAACAATGCATAAAGACAAATCTATTTTAGTGAAATAGTGTTTAAATGACCAAAAGCATGCCGAAAACGTGTGTCGCACTTAGGTGCTAGCCATTGGGATCATTGCCAAAAATTAAATTTAATTTATTAATTAAATGAAATTTCAATTTGTTCATTAACAATGCATAAAGTTAAATCTGTTTTAATGAAATAGTGTTTATATGACCAAAAGAATGCCGAAAACATGTGTCGCACTTAGGTGCTAGCTATTAGGATCTTTGCGAAAATTAAATTTAATTTATTTACTAAATGAAATTTCAATTTTTTCATTAACAATACATAAAGTCAAATCTATTTTAATGAAATAGTGTTTATATGACCAAAAGAATGCCGCAAACTTGTGTCGCACTTAGGTAGTAGCTATTAGGATCATTACGAAAATTAAATTTTATTTATTTATTAAATGAAATTTCAATTTTTTCATTAACAATGCATAAAGTCAAATCTATTTTCATGAAATAGTGTTTATATGACCAAAAGCATGCCGAAAACATGTGTCACACTTAGGTGCTATCCATTAGGATCATTGCAAAAATTAAATTGAATTTATCAATTAAATGAATTTTTAATTTTTTCATTAACAATGCATAAAGTCAAATCTATTTTAATGAAATAGTGTTTATTTGACCAAAAGAATGCCGAAAACATGTGTCGCACTTAGGTGCTAGCCATTAGGATCTTTGCGAAAATTAAATTTAATTTATTTATTAAATGAAATTTAAATTTTTTCATTAACAATGCATAAAGTCAAATCTATTTTAATGAAACAGTGTTTATATAACCAAAAGAATGCCGCAAACATGTGTCGCACTTAGGTGGTAGCTATTAGGATCATAGCGAAAATTTAAATTAATTTATTTTTAAAATGAAATTTCAATTTTTTCATTAACAATTCATAAAGTCAAATCTATTTTATTGAAATAGTGTTTATATGACCAAAAGCATGCCGAAAACATGTGTCGCACTTAGGTGCTAGCTGTTAGGATCTTTGCGAAAATTAAATTAAATTTATTTATTAAATAAAATTTCAATTTTTTCATTAACAATGAATAAAGTTAAATCTATTTTAATGAAACAGTGTTTATATGAACAAAAGAATGCCGTAAACATATGTCGCACTTAGGTGGTAGCTATTAGGATCATTGCGAAAATTAAATTTAATTTATTTATTAAATGAAATTTCAGTTTTTTCATTAACAATGCATAAAGTCAAATCTATTTTAATGAAATAGTGTTTATTTGACCAAAAGGATGCAGAAAACATGTGTCGCACTTAGGTGCTAGCTATTAGGATCATTGCGAAAATTAAATTTAATTTATTTCTTAAATGAAATTTCAATTTTTTCATTAGCAATGCTAAAGTCAAATCTATTTTAATGAAACAGTGTTTATATGACCAAAAGAATGCCGTAAACATGTGTCGCACTTAGGTGGTGGCTATTAGGATCATTGCGAAAATTAAATTTAATATATTTATTAAATGAAATTTCAATTTTTTCATTAACAATGAGTAAACTCAAATCTATTTTAATGAAACAGTGTTTATATGACCAAAAGCATGCCGAAAACATGTGTCGCACTTAGGTGCTAGCTATTAGGATCTTTGCGAAAATTAAATTTAATTTATTTATTAAATGAAATTTCAGTTTTTTCATTAACAATGCATAAAGTCAAATCTATTTTAATAAAATCGTGTTTATATGACCAAAAGCAAGCCGAAATCATGTGTCGCACTTAGGTGCTAGCTATTAGGATAATTGCGAAAATTAAATTTAATTAATTTATTAAATGAAATTTCAATTTTTTCATCAACAACACATAAAGTCGAGTTTGTTTCATTAAAATCATGTTTATATAACCAAAAGCATGCCGAAAACATGTGTCGCACTTAGGTGCTAGCCATTGGGATCATTGCGAAAATTAAATTAAATTTATTTATTAAATGAAGTGTTAATTTTTTCATTAACAATGCATAAAGACAAATCTATTTTAGTGAAATAGTGTTTAAATTAAATTTAATTTATTAATTAAATGAAATTTCAATTTGTTCATTAACAATGCATAAAGTTAAATCTGTTTTAATGAAATAGTGTTTATATGACCAAAAGAATGCCGAAAACATGTGTCGCACTTAGGTGCTAGCTATTAGGATCTTTGCGAAAATTAAATTTAATTTATTTACTAAATGAAATTTCAATTTTTTCATTAACAATACATAAAGTCAAATCTATTTTAATGAAATAGTGTTTATATGACCAAAAGAATGCCGCAAACTTGTGTCGCACTTAGGTAGTAGCTATTAGGATCATTGCGAAAATTAAATTTTATTTATTTATTAAATGAAATTTCAATTTTTTCATTAACAATGCATAAAGTCAAATCTATTTTCATGAAATAGTGTTTATATGACCAAAAGCATGCCGAAAACATGTGTCACACTTAGGTGCTATCCATTAGGATCATTGCAAAAATTAAATTGAATTTATCAATTAAATGAATTTTTAATTTTTTCATTAACAATGCATAAAGTCAAATCTATTTTAATGAAATAGTGTTTATTTGACCAAAAGAATGCCGAAAACATGTGTCGCACTTAGGTGCTAGCCATTAGGATCTTTGCGAAAATTAAATTTAATTTATTTATTAAATGAAATTTCAATTTTTTCATTAACAATGCATAAAGTCAAATCTATTTTAATGAAACAGTGTTTATATGACCAAAAGAATGCCGCAAACATGTGTCGCACTTAGGTGGTAGCTATTAGGATCACAGCGAAAATTTAATTTAATTTATTTATAAAATGAAATTTCAATTTTTTCATTAACAATTCATAAAGTCAAATCTATTTTATTGAAATAGTGTTTATATGACCAAAAGCATGCCGAAAACATGTGTCGCACTTAGGTGCTAGCTGTTAGGATCTTTGCGAAAATTAAATTAAATTTATTTATTAAATAAAATTTTAATTTTTTCATTAACAATGAATAAAGTTAAATCTATTTTAATGAAACAGTGTTTATATGACCAAAAGAATGCCGTAAACATATGTCGCACTTAGGTGGTAGCTATTTGGATCATTGCGAAAATTAAATTTAATTTATTTATTAAATGAAATTTCAGTTTTTTTATTAACAATGCATAAAGTCAAATCTATTTTAATGAAATAGTGTTTATTTGACCAAAAGGATGCCGAAAACATGTGTCGCACTTAGGTGCTAGCTATTAGGATCATTGCGAAAATTAAATTTAATTTATTTCTTAAATGAAATTTCAATTTTTTCATTAGCAATGCTAAAGTCAAATCTATTTTAATGAAACAGTGTTTATATGACCAAAAGAATGCCGTAAACATGTGTCGCACTTAGGTGGTGGCTATTAGGATCATTGCGAAAATTAAATTTAATATATTTATTAAATGAAATTTCAATTTTTTCATTAACAATGAGTAAACTCAAATCTATTTTAATGAAACAGTGTTTATATGACCAAAAGCATGCCGAAAACATGTGTCGCACTTAGGTGCTAGCTATTAGGATCTTTGCGAAAATTAAATTTAATTTATTTATTAAATGAAATTTCAGTTTTTTCATTAACAATGCATAAAGTCAAATCTATTTTAATAAAATAGTGTTTATTTAACCAAAAGAATGCCGAAAACATGTGTCGCACTTAGGTGCCAGCTATTAGGATCTTTGCGAAAATTAGATTTTATTTATTAATTAAATGAAATTTCAAATTTTTCATTAACAATGCATAAAGTCAAATCTATTTTAATGAAATCGTGTTTATATGACCAAAAGCAAGCCAAAAACATGTGTCGCACTTAGGTGCTAGCTGTTAGGATCATTGCGAAAATTAAATATAATTTATTTATTATATGAAATTTCAATTTTTTCATCAACAACACATAAAGTCCAGTTTATTTGATTAAAATCGTGTTTATGCGACCAAAAGCATGCCGAAATCATGTGTCGCACTTAGGTGCTGGCTTTTAGGATCATTGCGAAAATTAAATTAAATTTATTTATTAAATGAAGTGTTAATTTTTTCATTAACAATGCATAAAGTCAAATCTATTTTAGTGAAATAGTGTTTAAATGACCAAAAGCATGCCGAAAACATGTGTCGCACTTAGGTGCTAGCCATTAGGATAATTGCAAAAATTAAATTTAATTTATTAATTAAATGAAATTTCAATTTTTTCATTAACAATGCATAAAGTCAAATCTATGTTAATGAAATATTGTTTATATGACCAAAAGCATGCCGAAAACATGTGTGGCACTTAGGTGCTAGCTATTAGGATCATTGCGAAAATTAAATTTAATTTATTTATTAAATGAAATTTCCATTTTTTCATTAACAATGCATAAAGTCAATTTTTTTAAATGAAATATTGTTTATATGACCAAAAGCATGCCGAAAACATGTGTGGCACTTAGGTGCTAGCTATTAGGATCATTGCGAAAATTAAATTTAATTTATTTATTAAATGAAATTTCAATTTTTTCAGTAACAATGGATAAAGTCAAATCTCTTTTAATGTAATATTGTTTATATGACCAAAAGCATGCCGAAAACATGAGTCGCACTTAGGTGCTAGCCATTAGGATCATTGCGAAAATTAAATTTAATTTATTTATTAAATGAAATTTCAATTTTTTCATTAACAATGCATAAAGTCAATTTTTTTTAATGAAATATTGTTTATTTGACCAAAAGCATGCCGAAAACATGTGTGGCACTTAGGTGCTAGCTATTAGGATCATTGCGAAAATTAAATTTAATTTACTTATTAAATGAAATTTCAATTTTTTCATTAACAATGTATTAAGTCAAATCTATTTTAATTAAATAGTGTTTATTTGCTCAGAAGAATGCCGAAAACATGTGTCGCACTTAGGTGCTAGCTATTAGGAACATTGCGAAAATTAAATTTAAATTATTTATTAAATGAAATTTCAATTTTTTCATTAGAAATGAGTAAAGTCAAATCTATTTTAATGAAACAGTGTTTATATGACCAAAAGAATGCCGTAAACATGTGTCGCACTTAGGTGGTAGCTATTAGGATCATTGCGAAAATTAAATTTAATTTATTTATTAATTGAAATTTCAATTTTTTCATTAACAATGAATAAAGTCAAATCTATTTTAATGAAACAGTGTTTATATGACCAAAAGAATGCCGTAAACATGTGTCGCACTTAGGTGCCAGCTATTAGGATCTTTGCGAAAATTAGATTTTATTTATTAATTAAATGAAATTTCAAATTTTTCATTAACAATGCATAAAGTCAAATCTATTTTAATGAAATCGTGTTTATATGACCAAAAGCAAGCCGAAAACATGTGTCGCACTTAGGTGCTAGCTGTTAGGATCATTCCGAAAATTAAATATAATTTATTTATTATATGAAATTTCAATTTTTTCATCAACAACACATAAAGTTCAGTTTATTTGATTAAAATCGTGTTTATACGACCAAAAGCATGCCGAAATCATGTGTCGCACTTAGGTGCTGGCTTTTAGGATCATTGCGAAAATTAAATTAAATTTATTCATTAAATGAAGTGTTAATTTTTTCATTAACAATGCATAAAGTCTAATCTATTTTAGTAAAATAGTGTTTAAATGACCAAAAGCATGCCGAAAACATGTGTCGCACTTAGGTGCTAGCCATTAGGATCATTGCAAAAATAAAATTTAATTTATTAATTGCCGGCCCACTAGCCGCGTGCGTTAGCGCGCCAGAACTAATGCGGAGGGTCCTGGGTTCGAATCCCGGCGAGGGCATGGGTGTTTGTGGATGTCTATTTTCATTTAATATGAATAAATTATAAATAATCGGTTGTGGCTGAATGACCTACGTTGTCTAAGCCAATGTCCCCATATCATCCATAATTCCCCAACCCAAATTTCCGTCAATCATCCTTCCTTTTTATTAAAAAAAAAAAAAAAAAAAAAAAATTTATTAATTAAATGAAATTTCAATTTTTTCATTAACAATGCATAAAGTCAAATCTATTTTAATGAAATATTGTTTATATGACCAAAAGCATGCCGAAAACATGTGTGGCACTTAGGTGCTAGCTATTAGGATCATTGCGAAAATTAAATTTAATTTATTTATTAAATGAAATTTCAATTTTTTCAGTAACAATGGATAAAGTCAAATCTCTTTTAGTGTAATATTTTTTATATGACCAAAAGCATGCCGAAAACATGAGTCGCACTTAGGTGCTAGCTATTAGGATCATTGCGAAAATTAAATTTAATTTATTTATTAAATGAAATTTCAATTTTTTCAGTGACAATGGATAAAGTCAAGTCTCTTTTAATGTAATATTGTTTATATGACCAAAAGCATGCCGAAAACATGAGTCGCACTTAGGTGCTAGCCATTAGGATCATTGCGAAAATTAAATTTAATTTATTTATTAAATGAAATTTCAATTTTTTCATTAACAATGCATAAAGTCAATTTTTTTTAATGAAATATTGTTTATTTGACCAAAAGCATGCCGAAAACATGTGTGGCACTTAGGTGCTAGCTATTAGGATCATTGCGAAAATTAAATTTAATTTATTTATTAAATGAAATTTCAATTTTTTCATTAACAATGTATTAAGTCAAATCTATTTTAATTAAATAGTGTTTATTTGCTCAAAAGAATGCCGAAAACATGTGTCGCACTTAGGTGCTAGCTATTAGGAACATTGCGAAAATTAAATTTAAATTATTCATTAAATGAAATTTAAATTTTTTCATTAGCAATGCATAAAGTCAAATCTATTTTAATATAACAGTGTTTATATGACCAAAAGAATGCCGTAAAGATGTGTCGCACTTAGGTGGTAGCTATTAGGATCATTGCGAAAATTACATTTAATTTATTTATTAAATGAAATTTCAATTTTTTCATTAACAATGCATAGATTCAAATCTATTTTAATGAAATAGTGTTTATTTGACCAAAAGCATGCCGAAAACATGTGTCGCACTTAGATGCAAGCTATTGGGATCTTTGCGAAAATTAAATTTAATTTATTTATTAAATGAAATTTCAATTTCTTCATTAACAATGCATAAAGTCAAATCTATTTTAATGAAATAGTGTTTATATGACCAAAAGAATGCCGCAAACATGTGTCGCTCTTAGGTGGTAGCTATTAGGATCATTGCGAAAATTAAATTAAATTTATTAATTAAATGAAATTTCAATTTTTTCATTAACAATGCTTAAAGTCAAACCTAGTTTAATAAAATATTGTTTATATGACCCAAAGCATGACGAAAACATGTGTCGCACTTAGGTGCTAGCTATCAGGATCATTGCGAAAATTAAATTTAATTTATTTATTAAATGAAATTTCAATTTTTTCATCAACAATGCATAAAGTCAAATCTATTTTAATGAAACAGTGTTTATATGACCAAAAGAATGCCGTAAACATGTGTCGCACTTAGGTGCCAGCTATTAGGATCTTTGCGAAAATTAGATTTTATTTATTAATTAAATGAAATTTCAATTTTTTCATTAACAATGCATAAAGTCAAATCTATATTTTAATGAAATCGTGTTTATATGACCAAAAGCAAGCCGAAAACATGTGTCGCACTTAGATGCAAGCTATTGGGATCTTTGCGAAAATTAAATTTAATTTATTTATTAAATGAAATTTCAATTTCTTCATTAACAATGCATAAAGTCAAATCTATTTTAATGAAATAGTGTTTATATGACCAAAAGAATGCCGCAAACATGTGTCGCTCTAAGGTGGTAGCTATTAGGATCATTGCGAAAATTAAATTAAATTTATTAATTAAATGAAATTTCAATTTTTTCATTAACAATGCTTAAAGTCAAACCTAGTTTAATAAAATATTGTTTATATGACCCAAAGCATGACGAAAACATGTGTCGCACTTAGGTGCTAGCCATTAGGATCATTGCAAAAATAAAATTTAATTTATTAATTAAATGAAATTTCAATTTTTTCATTAACAATGCATAAAGTCAAATCTATTTTAATGAAATATTGTTTATATGACCAAAAGCATGCCGAAAACATGTGTGGCACTTAGGTGCTAGCTATTAGGATCATTGCGAAAATTAAATTTATTTTATTTATTAAATGAAATTTCAATTTTTTCAGTAACAATGGATAAAGTCAAATCTCTTTTAATGTAATATTGTTTATATGACCAAAAGCATGCCGAAAACACGAGTCGCACTTAGGTGCTAGCCATTAGGATCATTGCGAAAATTAAATTAAATTTATTTATTAAATGAAATTTCAATTTTTTCATTAACAATGCATAAAGTCAATTTTTTTTAATAAAATATTGTTTATTTGACCAAAATCTTGCCGAAAACATGTGTGGCACTTAGGTGCTAGCTATTAGGATCTTTGCGAAAATTAAATTTAATTTATTTATTAAATGAAATTTAAATTTTTTCATTAACAATGCTTAAAGTCAAACCTATTTTAATAAAATATTGTTTATATGGCCGAAAGCATGACGAAAACATGTGTCGCACTTAGGTGCTAGCTATTAGGATCATTGCGAAAATTAAATTAAATTTATTTATTAAATGAAATTTCAATTTTTTCATCAACAATGCATAAAGACGAATTTATTTGAATAAAATCGTCTTTATACGACCATAAGCATGCCGAAAACATGTGTCGCACTTAGGTGCTGGCTATTAGGATCATTGCGAAAATTTAATTAAATTTATTAATTAAATGAAATTTCAATTTTTTTATTAACAATGCTTAAAGTCAAACCTAGTTTAATAAAATATTGTTTATATGACCCAAAGCATGACGAAAACATGTGTCGCACTTAGGTGCTAGCTAATAGGATCATTGCGAAAATTAAATTTAATTTATTTATTAAATGAAATTTCAATTTTTTCATTAACAATGTATTAAGTCAAATCTATTTTAATTAAATAGTGTTTATTTGCTCAAAAGAATGCCGAAAACATGTGTCGCACTTAGGTGCTAGCTATTAGGAACATTGCGAAAATTAAATTTAAATTATTTATTAAATGAAATTTAAATTTTTTCATTAGCAATGCATAAAGTCAAATCTATTTTAATATAACAGTGTTTATATGACCAAAAGAATGCCGTAAAGATGTGTCGCACTTAGGTGGTAGCTATTAGGATCATTGCGAAAATTACATTTAATTTATTTATTAAATGAAATTTCAATTTTTTCATTAACAATGCATAGATTCAAATCTATTTTAATGAAATAGTGTTTATTTGACCAAAAGCATGCCGAAAACATGTGTCGCACTTAGATGCAAGCTATTGGGATCTTTGCGAAAATTAAATTTAATTTATTTATTAAATGAAATTTCAATTTCTTCATTAACAATGCATAAAGTCAAATCTATTTTAATGAAATAGTGTTTATATGACCAAAAGAATGCCGCAAACATGTGTCGCTCTAAGGTGGTAGCTATTAGGATCATTGCGAAAATTAAATTAAATTTATTAATTAAATGAAATTTCAATTTTTTCATTAACAATGCTTAAAGTCAAACCTAGTTTAATAAAATATTGTTTATATGACCCAAAGCATGACGAAAACATGTGTCGCACTTAGGTGCTAGCCATTAGGATCATTGCAAAAATAAAATTTAATTTATTAATTAAATGAAATTTCAATTTTTTCATTAACAATGCATAAAGTCAAATCTATTTTAATGAAATATTGTTTATATGACCAAAAGCATGCCGAAAACATGTGTGGCACTTAGGTGCTAGCTATTAGGATCATTGCGAAAATTAAATTTAATTTATTTATTAAATGAAATTTCAATTTTTTCAGTAACAATGGATAAAGTCAAATCTCTTTTAGTGTAATATTTTTTATATGACCAAAAGCATGCCGAAAACATGAGTCGCACTTAGGTGCTAGCTATTAGGATGATTGCGAAAATTAAATTTAATTTATTTATTAAATGAAATTTCAATTTTTTCAGTGACAATGGATAAAGTCAAGTCTCTTTTAATGTAATATTGTTTATATGACCAAAAGCATGCCGAAAACATGAGTCGCACTTAGGTGCTAGCCATTAGGATCATTGCGAAAATTAAATTTAATTTATTTATTAAATGAAATTTCAATTTTTTCATTAACAATGCATAAAGTCAATTTTTTTTAATGAAATATTGTTTATTTGACCAAAAGCATGCCGAAAACATGTGTGGCACTTAGGTGCTAGCTATTAGGATCATTGCGAAAATTAAATTTAATTTATTTATTAAATGAAATTTCAATTTTTTCATTAACAATGTATTAAGTCAAATCTATTTTAATTAAATAGTGTTTATTTGCTCAAAAGAATGCCGAAAACATGTGTCGCACTTAGGTGCTAGCTATTAGGAACATTGCGAAAATTAAATTTAAATTATTCATTAAATGAAATTTAAATTTTTTCATTAGCAATGCATAAAGTCAAATCTATTTTAATATAACAGTGTTTATATGACCAAAAGAATGCCGTAAAGATGTGTCGCACTTAGGTGGTAGCTATTAGGATCATTGCGAAAATTACATTTAATTTATTTATTAAATGAAATTTCAATTTTTTCATTAACAATGCATAGATTCAAATCTATTTTAATGAAATAGTGTTTATTTGACCAAAAGCATGCCGAAAACATGTGTCGCACTTAGATGCAAGCTATTGGGATCTTTGCGAAAATTAAATTTAATTTATTTATTAAATGAAATTTCAATTTCTTCATTAACAATGCATAAAGTCAAATCTATTTTAATGAAATAGTGTTTATATGACCAAAAGAATGCCGCAAACATGTGTCGCTCTTATGTGGTAGCTATTAGGATCATTGCGAAAATTAAATTAAATTTATTAATTAAATGAAATTTCAATTTTTTCATTAACAATGCTTAAAGTCAAACCTAGTTTAATAAAATATTGTTTATATGACCCAAAGCATGACGAAAACATGTGTCGCACTTAGGTGCTAGCTATCAGGATCATTGCGAAAATTAAATTTAATTTATTTATTAAATGAAATTTCAATTTTTTCATCAACAATGCATAAAGTCAAATCTATTTTAATGAAACAGTGTTTATATGACCAAAAGAATGCCGTAAACATGTGTCGCACTTAGGTGCCAGCTATTAGGATCTTTGCGAAAATTAGATTTTATTTATTAATTAAATGAAATTTCAATTTTTTCATTAACAATGCATAAAGTCAAATCTATATTTTAATGAAATCGTGTTTATATGACCAAAAGCAAGCCGAAAACATGTGTCGCACTTAGGTGCTAGCCATTTGGATCATTGCAAAAATTAAATTTAATTTATTTATTAAATGAAATTTCAATTTTTTCATTAACAATGCATAAAGTCAAATCTATTTTAATAAAATATTGTTTATATGACCAAAAGCATGCCGAAAACACGTGTGGCACTTAGGTGCTAGCTATTAGGATCATTGCGAAAATTAAATTTAATTTATTTATTAAATGAAATTTCCATTTTTTCATTAACAATGCATAAAGTCAATTTTTTTAAATGAAATATTGTTTATATGACCAAAAGCATGCCGAAAACATGTGTGGCACTTAGGTGCTAGCTATGAGGATCATTGCGAAAATTAAATTTATTTTATTTATTAAATGAAATTTCAATTTTTTCAGTAACAATGGATAAAGTCAAATCTCTTTTAATGTAATATTGTTTATATGACCAAAAGCATGCCGAAAACACGAGTCGCACTTAGGTGCTAGCCATTAGGATCATTGCGAAAATTAAATTAAATTTATTTATTAAATGAAATTTCAATTTTTTCATTAACAATGCATAAAGTCAATTTTTTTTAATAAAATATTGTTTATTTGACCAAAATCTTGCCGAAAACATGTGTGGCACTTAGGTGCTAGCTATTAGGATCTTTGCGAAAATTAAATTTAATTTATTTATTAAATGAAATTTAAATTTTTTCATTAACAATGCTTAAAGTCAAACCTATTTTAATAAAATATTGTTTATATGGCCGAAAGCATGACGAAAACATGTGTCGCACTTAGGTGCTAGCTATTAGGATCATTGCGAAAATTAAATTAAATTTATTTATTAAATGAAATTTCAATTTTTTCATCAACAATGCATAAAGACGAATTTATTTGAATAAAATCGTCTTTATACGACCATAAGCATGCCGAAAACATGTGTCGCACTTAGGTGCTGGCTATTAGGATCATTGCGAAAATTTAATTAAATTTATTAATTAAATGAAATTTCAATTTTTTTATTAACAATGCTTAAAGTCAAACCTAGTTTAATAAAATATTGTTTATATGACCCAAAGCATGACGAAAACATGTGTCGCACTTAGGTGCTAGCTAATAGGATCATTATGAAAATTAAATTTAATTTATTTATTAAATGAAATTTCAATTTTTTCATTAACAATGTATTAAGTCAAATCTATTTTAATTAAATAGTGTTTATTTGCTCAAAAGAATGCCGAAAACATGTGTCGCACTTAGGTGCTAGCTATTAGGAACATTGCGAAAATTAAATTTAAATTATTTATTAAATGAAATTTAAATTTTTTCATTAGCAATGCATAAAGTCAAATCTATTTTAATATAACAGTGTTTATATGACCAAAAGAATGCCGTAAAGATGTGTCGCACTTAGGTGGTAGCTATTAGGATCATTGCGAAAATTACATTTAATTTATTTATTAAATGAAATTTCAATTTTTTCATTAACAATGCATAGATTCAAATCTATTTTAATGAAATAGTGTTTATTTGACCAAAAGCATGCCGAAAACATGTGTCGCACTTAGATGCAAGCTATTGGGATCTTTGCGAAAATTAAATTTAATTTATTTATTAAATGAAATTTCAATTTCTTCATTAACAATGCATAAAGTCAAATCTATTTTAATGAAATAGTGTTTATATGACCAAAAGAATGCCGCAAACATGTGTCGCTCTTAGGTGGTAGCTATTAGGATCATTGCGAAAATTAAATTAAATTTATTAATTAAATGAAATTTCAAATTTTTCATTAACAATGCTTAAAGTCAAACCTAGTTTAATAAAATATTGTTTATATGACCCAAAGCATGACGAAAACATGTGTCGCACTTAGGTGCTAGCTATCAGGATCATTGCGAAAATTAAATTTAATTTATTTATTAAATGAAATTTCAATTTTTTCATTAACAATGAGTAAAGTCAAATCTATTTTAATGAAACAGTGTTTATATGACCAAAAGAATGCCGTAAACATGTGTCGCACTTAGGTGCTAGCTGTTAGGATCATTGCGAAAATTAAATGTAATTTATTTATTAAATGAAATTTAATTTTTTTCATTAACAATGAATAAAGTCAAATCTATTTTAATAAAATCGTGTTTATATGACCAAAAGCAAGCCGAAATCATGTGTCGCACTTAGGTGGTAGCTATTAGGATATTTGCGAAAATTAAATTCAATTAATTTATTAAATGAAATTTCAATTTTTTCATCAACAACTCATAAAGTCGAGTTTGTTTGATTAAAATCATGTTTATATAACCAAAAGCATGACGAAAACATGTGTCGCACTTAGGTGCTAGCCATTGGGATCATTGCGAAAATTAAATTTAATTTATTTATTAAATGAAATATCTATTTTTTCATTAACAATGCATAAAGTTAAATCTATTTTCATGAAATCGTGTTAATACGACCAAAAGCATGCCGCAAACATATGTCGCACTTAGGTGCTGGCTTTTACGAAAATTGCGAAAATTAAATTAAATTTATTTATTAAATGAAGTGTTAATTTTTTCATTAACAATGCATAAAGTCAAATCTATTTTAGTGAAATAGTGTTTAAATGACCAAAAGCATGCCGAAAACATGTGTCGCACTTAGGTGCTAGCTATTAGGATCTTTGCGAAAATTTAATTTTATTTATTTATTAAATGAAATTTCAATTTTTTCATTAACAATGCATAAAGTTAAATCTGTTTTAATGAAATAGTGTTTATATGACCAAAAGAATGCCGAAAACATGTGTCGCACTTAGGTGCTAGCCATTAGGATCATTGCAAAAATTAAATTTAATTTATTAATTAAATGAAATTTCAATTTTTTCATTAACAATGCATAAAGTTAAATCTGTTTTAATGAAATAGTGTTTATATGACCAAAAGAATGCCGAAAACATGTGTCGCACTTAGGTGCTAGCTATTAGGATCTTTGCGAAAATTTAATTTTATTTATTTATTAAATGAAATTTCAATTTTTTCATTAACAATTCATAAAGTCAAATCCATTTTAATAAAATAGTGTTTATATGACCAAAAGCATGCCGAAAAAATGTGTCGCACTTAGATGCAAGGTATTAGGATCATTGCGAAAATTAAATTTAATTTATTTATTAAATGAAATTTCAATTTTTTCATTAACAATGTATTAAGTCAAATCTATTTTAATTAAATAGTGTTTATTTGTCCAAAAGAATGCCGAAAACATGTGTCGCACTTAGGTGCTAGCTATTAGGATCATTGCGAAAATTAAATTTAAATTATTTATTAAATGAAATTTAAATTTTTTCATTAGCAATGCATAAAGTCAAATCTATTTTAATGAAATAGTGTTTATATGACCAAAAGAATGCCGTAAACATGTGTCGCACTTAGGTGGTAGCTATTAGGATCATTGCGAAAATTAAATTTAATTTATTTATTAAATGAAATTTCAATTTTTTCATTAACAATGAATAAAGTCAAATCGATTTTAATATTACAGTGTTTATATGACCAAAAGAATGCCGTAAACATGTGTCGCACTTAGGTGGTAGCTATTAGGATCATTGCGAAAATTACATTTAATTTATTTATTAAATGAAATTTCAATTTTTTCATTAACAATGCATAAAGTCAAATCTATTTTAATGAAATAGTGTTTATTTGACCAAAAGCATGCCGAAAACATGTGTCGCACTCAGATGCAAGCTATTGGGATCTTTGCGAAAATTAAATTTAATTTATTTATTAAATGAAATTTCAATTTCTTCATTAACAATGCATAAAGTCAAATCTATTTTAATGAAATAGTGTTTATATGACCAAAAGAATGCCGCAAACATGAGTCGCTCTTAGGTGGTAGCTATTAGGATCATTGCGAAAATTAAATTTAATTTATTAATTAAATAAAATTTTAATTTTTTCATAAACAATGCTTAAAGTCAAACCTAGTTTAATAAAATATTGTTTATTTGACCGAAAGCATGACGAAAACATGTGTCGCACTTAGGTGCTAGCTATCAGGATCATTGCGAAAATTAAATTTAATTTATTTATTAAATGAAATTTCAATTTTTTCATCAACAATGCATAAAGTCGAATTTATTTGAATAAAATCGTCTTTATACGACCATAAGCATGCCGAAAACATGTGTCGCACTTAGGTGCTGGCTATTAGGATCATTGCGAAAATTAAATTTAATTTATTAATTAAATGAAATTTCAATTTTTTCATTAACAATGCTTAAAGTCAAACCTAGTTTAATAAAATATTGTTTATATGACCGAAAGCATGACGAAAACATGTGTCGCACTTAGGTGCTAGCTAATAGGATCCTTGCGAAAATTAAATTTAATTTATTTATTAAATGAAATTTCAATTTTCTCATTAACAATGCATAAAGTCAAATCTATTTTAATAAAATTGTGTTTCTATGACCAAAAGCATGCCGAAAACATGTGTCGCACTTAGGTGCTAGCTGTTAGGCTCATTGCGAAAATTAAATTTAATTTATTTATTAAATGAAATTTCAATTTTTTCATTAACAATGCATAAAGTCAAATCTATTTTAATAAAATAGTGTTTATTTGACCAAAACAATGCCGAAAACATGTGTCGCACTTAGGTGCTAGCTATTAGGGTCATTGCGAAAATTAAATTTATTTTATTTCTTAAATGAAATTTCAATTTTTTCATTAGCAATGCTAAAGTCAAATCTATTTTAATGAAATAGTGTTTATATGACCAAAAGAATGCCGTAAACATGTGTCGCACTTAGGTGGTAGCTATTAGGATCATTGCGAAAATTAAATTTAATTTATTTATTAAATGAAATATCTATTTTTTCATTAACAAGGCATAAAGTTAAATCTATTTTAATGAAATCGTGTTAATACGACCAATAGCATGCCGAAAACAAATGTCGCACTTAGGTGCTGGCTTTTACGATCATTGCGAAAATTAAATTAAATTTATTTATTAAATGAAGTGTTAATTTTTTCATTAACAATGCATAAAGTCAAATCTATTTTAGTGAAATAGTGTTTAAATGACCAAAAGCATGCCGAAAACATGTGTCGCACTTAGGTGCTAGCCATTAGGATCATTGCAAAAATTAAATTAAATTTATTAATTAAATGAAATTTCAATTTTTTCATTAACAATGCATAAAGTTAAATCTGTTTTAATTAAATAGTGTTTAGTTGTCCAAAAGAATGCCGAAAACAAGTGTCGCACTTAGGTGCTAGCTATTAGGAACATTGCGAAAATTAAATTTAAATTATTTATTAAATGAAATTTAAATTTTTTCATTAGCAATGCATAAAGTCGAATCTATTTTAATGAAATAGTGTTTATATGACCAAAAGAATGCCGTAAACATGTGTCGCACCTAGGTGGTAGCTATTAGGATCATTGCGAAAATTAAATTTAATTTATTTATTAAATGAAATTTAAATTTTTTCATTAACAATGCATAAAGTCGAATCTATTTTAATGAAATAATGTTTATTTGACCAAAAGCATGCCGAAAACATGTGTCGCACTTAGATTCAAACTATTGGGATCTTTGCGAAAATTAAATTTAATTTATTTATTAAATGAAATTTCAATTTCTTCATTAACAATGCATAAAGTCAAATCTATTTTAATAAAATAGTGTTTATATGACCAAAAGAATGCCGCAAACATGTGTCGCTCTTAGGTGGTAGCTATCAGGATCTTTGCGAAAATTAAATTTAATTTATTTATTAAATGAAATTTCAATTTTTTCAATAACAATGAATAAAGTCAAATCTATTTTAATATAACAGTGTTTATATGACCAAAAGAATGCCGTAAACATGTGTCGCACTTAGGTGGTAGCTATTAGGATCATTGCGAAAATTACATTTAATTTATTTATTAAATGAAATTTCAATTTTTTCATTAACAATGCATAAAGTCAAATCTATTTTAATGAAATAATGTTTATTTGACCAAAAGCATGCCGAAAACATGTATCGCACTTAGATTCAAACTATTGGGATCTTTGCGAAAATTAAATTTAATTTATTTATTAAATGAAATTTCAATTTCTTCATAAACAATGCATAAAGTCAAATCTATTTTAATAAAATAGTATTTATATGACCAAAAGAATGCCGCAAACATGTGTCGCTCTTAGGTGGTAGCTATCAGGATCTTTGCGAAAATTAAATTTAATTTATTTATTAAATGAAATTTCAATTTTTTCAATAACAATGAATAAAGTCAAATCTATTTTAATGAAACTGTGTTTATATGACCAAAAGAATGCCGTAAACATGTGTCGCACTTAGGTGGTAGCTATTAGGATCATAGCGAAAATTAAATTTAATTTATTTATTAAATGAAATTTCAGTTTTTTCATTAACAATGCATAAAGGCAAATCTATTTTAATGAAATAGTGTTTACTTGACCAAAAGAATGCCGAAAACATGTGTCGCACTTAGGTGCTAGCTATTAGGATCATTGCGAAAATTAAATTTAATTTATTTCTTAAATGAAATTTCAATTTTTTCATTAGCAATGCTAAAGTCAAATCTATTTTAATTAAATAGTGTTTATATGACCAAAAGAATGCCGTAAACATGTGTCGCACTTAGATGGTAGCTATTAGGATCATTGCGAAAATTAAATTTAATTTATTTAATAAATGAAATTTCAATTTTTTCATTAACAATGAGTAAAGTCAAATCTATTTTTATGAAACAGTGTTTATATGACCAAAAGCATGCCGAAAACATGTGTCGCTCTTAGGTGCTAGCTATTAGGATCTTTGCGAAAATTAAATTTAATTTATTTATTAAATGAAATTTCAGTTTTTTCATTAACAATGCATAAAGTCAAATCTATTTTAATGAAATAGTGTTTATTTGACCAAAAGAATGCCGAAAACATGTGTCGCACTTAGGTGGTAGCTATTAGGATCATTGCGAAAATTAAATTTAATTTATTTATTAATTGAAATTTCAATTTTTTCATTAACAATGAATAAAGTCAAATCTATTTTAATGAAACAGTGTTTATATGACCAAAAGAATGCCGTAAACATGTGTCGCACTTAGGTGCCAGCTATTAGGATCTTTGCGAAAATTAGATTTTATTTATTTATTAAATGAAATTTTAATTTTTTCATTAACAATGCATAAAGTCAAATCTATTTTAATGAAATCGTGTTTATATGACCAAAAGCAAGCCGAAAACATGTGTCGCACTTAGGTGCTAGCTGTTAGGATCATTGCGAAAATTAAATATAATTTATTTATTATATGAAATTTCAATTTTTTCATCAACAACACATAAAGTCCAGTTTATTTGATGAAAATCGTGTTTATACGATCAAAAGCATGCCGAAATCTCGAGTCGCACTTAGGTGCTGGCTATTAGGATCTTTGCGAAAATTAAATTTAATTTATTTATAAAATGAAATTTCAATTTTTTCATTAACAATGCATAAAGTTAAATCTATTTTAATGAAATAGTGTTTATATGACCAAAAGAATGCCGTAAACATGTGTCGCACTTAGGTGCTAGCTGTTAGGATCATTGCGAAAATTAAATGTAATTTATTTATTAAATGAAATTTAATTTTTTTCATTAACAATGAATAAAGTCAAATCTATTTAAATAAAATCGTGTTTATATGACCAAAAGCAAGCCGAAATCATTTGTCGCACTTAGGTGCTGGCTATTAGGATAATTGCGAAAATTAAATTTAATTAATTTATTAAATGAAATTTCAATTTTTTCATCAACAACACATAAAGTCGAGTTTGTTTGATTAAAATCATGTTTATATAACCAAAAGCATGCCGAAAACATATGTTGCACTTAGGTGCTAGCCATTGGGATCATTGCGAAAATTAAATTTAATTTATTTATTAAATGAAATATCAATTTTTTCATTAACAATGCATAAAGGTAAATCTATTTTAATGAAATCGTGTTAATACGACCAAAAGCATGCCGAAAACATATGTCGCACTTAGGTGCTGGCTTTTAGGATCATTGCGAAAATTAAATTAAATTTATTTATTAAATGAAGTGTTAATTTTTTCATTAACAATGCATAAAGTCAAATCTATTTTAGTGAAATAGTGTTTAAATGACCAAAAGCATGCCGAAAACATGTGTCGCACTTAGGTGCTAGCCATTAGGATCATTGCAAAAATTAAATTTAATTTATTAATTAAATAAAATTTCAATTTTTTCATTAACAATGCATAAAGTTAAATCTGTTTTAATTAAATAGTGTTTATATGACCAAAAGAATGCCGTAAACATGTGTCGCACTTAGGTGGTAGCTATTAGGATCATTGCGAAAATTAAATTTAATTTATTTATTAAATGAAATTTCAATTTTTTCATTAACAATTCATAAAGTCAAATCTTTTTTAATGAAATAGTGTTTATATGACCAAAAGCATGCCGAAAAAATGTGTCGCACTTAGATGCAAGCTATTAGGATCATTGCGAAAATTAAATTTAATTTATTTATTAAATGAAATTTCTATTTTTTTAATAACAATGCATAAAGTCAAATCTATTTTAATTAAATCGTGTTTATATGACCAAAAGCATGCCGAAAACATGTGTCGCACGTAGGTGCAAGCTGTTAGGATCATTGCGAAAATTAAATTTAATTTATTTATTAAATGAAATTTAAATTTTTTCATTAGCAATGCATAAAGTCAAATCTATTTTAATGAAATAGTGTTTATATGACCAAAAGAATGCCGTAAACATGTGTCGCACTTAGGTGGTAGCTATTAGGATCATTGCGAAAATTAAATTTAATTTATTTATTAAATGAAATTTCAATTTTTTCATTAACAATGAATAAAGTCAAATCTATTTTAATATAACAGTGTTTATATGACCAAAAGAATGCCGTAAACATGTGTCGCACTTAGGTGGTAGCTATTAGGATCATTGCGAAAATTACTTTTAATTTATTTATTAAATGAAATTTCAATTTTTTCATTAACAATGCATAAAGTCAAATCTATTTTAATGAAATAGTGTTTATTTGACCAAAAGCATGCCGAAAACATGTGTCGCACTCAGATGCAAGCTATTGGGATCTTTGCGAAAATTAAATTTAATTTATTTATTAAATGAAATTTCAATTTCTTCATTAACAATGCATAAAGTCAAATCTATTTTAATGAAATAGTGTTTATATGACCAAAAGAATGCCGCAAACATGAGTCGCTCTTAGGTGGTAGCTATTAGGATCATTGCGAAAATTAAATTTAATTTATTAATTAAATAAAATTTTAATTTTTTCATTAACAATGCTTAAAGTCAAACCTAGTTTAATAAAATATTGTTTATTTGACCGAAAGCATGACGAAAACATGTGTCGCACTTAGGTGCTAGCTATCAGGATCATTGCGAAAATTAAATTTAATTTATTTATTAAATGAAATTTCAATTTTTTCATCAACAATGCATAAAGTCGAATTTATTTGAATAAAATCGTCTTTATACGACCATAAGCATGCCGAAAACATGTGTCGCACTTAGGTGCTGGCTATTAGGATCATTGCGAAAATTAAATTTAATTTATTAATTAAATGAAATTTCAATTTTTTCATTAACAATGCTTAAAGTCAAACCTAGTTTAATAAAATATTGTTTAAATGACCGAAAGCATGACGAAAACATGTGTCGCACTTAGGTGCTAGCTAATAGGATCCTTGCGAAAATTAAATTTAATTTATTTATTAAATGAAATTTCAATTTTCTCATTAACAATGCATAAAGTCAAATCTATTTTAATAAAATTGTGTTTCTATGACCAAAAGCATGCCGAAAACATGTGTCGCACTTAGGTGCTAGCTGTTAGGCTCATTGCGAAAATTAAATTTAATTTATTTATTAAATGAAATTTCAATTTTTTCATTAACAATGCATAAAGTCAAATCTATTTTAATGAAATAGTGTTTATTTGACCAAAACAATGCCGAAAACATGTGTCGCACTTAGGTGCTAGCTATTAGGGTCATTGCGAAAATTAAATTTAATTTATTTCTTAAATGAAATTTCAATTTTTTCATTAGCAATGCTAAAGTCAAATCTATTTTAATGAAATAGTGTTTATATGACCAAAAGAATGCCGTAAACATGTGTCACACTTAGGTGGTAGCTATTAGGATCATTGCGAAAATTAAATTTAATTTATTTATTAAATGAAATATCTATTTTTTCATTAACAAGGCATAAAGTTAAATCTATTTTAATGAAATCGTGTTAATACGACCAATAGCATGCCGAAAACATATGTCGCACTTAGGTGCTGGCTTTTACGATCATTGCGAAAATTAAATTAAATTTATTTATTAAATGAAGTGTTAATTTTTTCATTAACAATGCATAAAGTCAAATCTATTTTAGTGAAATAGTGTTTAAATGACCAAAAGCATGCCGAAAACATGTGTCGCACTTAGGTGCTAGCCATTAGGATCATTGCAAAAATTAAATTTAATTTATTAATTAAATGAAATTTCAATTTTTTCATTAACAATGCATAAAGTTAAATCTGTTTTAATTAAATAGTGTTTATTTGTCCAAAAGAATGCCGAAAACAAGTGTCGCACTTAGGTGCTAGCTATTAGGAACATTGCGAAAATTAAATTTAAATTATTTATTAAATGAAATTTAAATTTTTTCATTAGCAATGCATAAAGTCGAATCTATTTTAATGAAATAGTGTTTATATGACCAAAAGAATGCCGTAAACATGTGTCGCACCTAGGTGGTAGCTATTAGGATCATTGCGAAAATTAAATTTAATTTATTTATTAAATGAAATTTAAATTTTTTCATTAACAATGCATAAAGTCGAATCTATTTTAATGAAATAATGTTTATTTGACCAAAAGCATGCCGAAAACATGTGTCGCACTTAGATTCAAACTATTGGGATCTTTGCGAAAATTAAATTTAATTTATTTATTAAATGAAATTTCAATTTCTTCATTAACAATGCATAAAGTCAAATCTATTTTAATAAAATAGTGTTTATATGACCAAAAGAATGCCGCAAACATGTGTCGCTCTTAGGTGGTAGCTATCAGGATCTTTGCGAAAATTAAATTTAATTTATTTATTAAATGAAATTTCAATTTTTTCAATAACAATGAATAAAGTCAAATCTATTTTAATATAACAGTGTTTATATGACCAAAAGAATGCCGTAAACATGTGTCGCACTTAGGTGGTAGCTATTAGGATCATTTCGAAAATTACATTTAATTTATTTATTAAATGAAATTTCAATTTTTTCATTAACAATGCATAAAGTCAAATCTATTTTAATGAAATAATGTTTATTTGACCAAAAGCATGCCGAAAACATGTATCGCACTTAGATTCAAACTATTGGGATCTTTGCGAAAATTAAATTTAATTTATTTATTAAATGAAATTTCAATTTCTTCATAAACAATGCATAAAGTCAAATCTATTTTAATAAAATAGTATTTATATGACCAAAAGAATGCCGCAAACATGTGTCGCTCTTAGGTGGTAGCTATCAGGATCTTTGCGAGAATTAAATTTAATTTATTTATTAAATGAAATTTCAATTTTTTCAATAACAATGAATAAAGTCAAATCTATTTTAATGAAACTGTGTTTATATGACCAAAAGAATGCCGTAAACATGTGTCGCACTTAGGTGGTAGCTATTAGGATCATTGCGAAAATTAAATTTAATTTATTTATTAAATGAAATTTCAGTTTTTTCATTAACAATGCATAAAGGCAAATCTATTTTAATGAAATAGTGTTTACTTGACCAAAAGAATGCCGAAAACATGTGTCGCACTTAGGTGCTAGCTATTAGGATCATTGCGAAAATTAAATTTAATTTATTTCTTAAATGAAATTTCAATTTTTTCATTAGCAATGCTAAAGTCAAATCTATTTTAATTAAATAGTGTTTATATGACCAAAAGAATGCCGTAAACATGTGTCGCACTTAGATGGTAGCTATTAGGATCATTGCGAAAATTAAATTTAATTTATTTAATAAATGAAATTTCAATTTTTTCATTAACAATGAGTAAAGTCAAATCTATTTCAATGAAACATTGTTTATATGACCAAAAGAATGCCGCAAACATGTGTTGCACTTAGTTGGTAGCTATTAGGATCATTGCGAAAATTAAATTTAATTTATTTATTAAATGAAATTTCAATTTTTTCATTAACAATGAGTAAAGTCAAATCTATTTTAATGAAACAGTGTTTATATGACCAAAAGCATGCCGAAAACATGTGTCGCTCTTAGGTGCTAGCTATTAGGATCTTTGCGAAAATTAAATTTAATTTATTTATTAAATGAAATTTCAGTTTTTTCATTAACAATGCATAAAGTCAAATCTATTTTAATGAAATAGTGTTTATTTGACCAAAAGAATGCCGAAAACATGTGTCGCACTTAGGTGGTAGCTATTAGGATCATTGCGAAAATTAAATTTAATTTATTTATTAATTGAAATTTCAATTTTTTCATTAACAATGAATAAAGTCAAATCTATTTTAATGAAACAGTGTTTATATGACCAAAAGAATGCCGTAAACATGTGTCGCACTTAGGTGCCAGCTATTAGGATCTTTGCGAAAATTAGATTTTATTTATTTATTAAATGAAATTTCAATTTTTTCATTAACAATGCATAAAGTCAAATCTATTTTAATGAAATCGTGTTTATATGACCAAAAGCAAGCCGAAAACATGTGTCGCACTTAGGTGCTAGCTGTTAGGATCATTGCGAAAATTAAATATAATTTATTTATTATATGAAATTTCAATTTTTTCATCAACAACACATAAAGTCCAGTTTATTTGATGAAAATCGTGTTTATACGATCAAAAGCATGCCGAAATCACGTGTCGCACTTAGGTGCTGGCTATTAGGATCTTTGCGAAAATTAAATTTAATTTATTTATTAAATGAAATTTCAATTTTTTCATTAACAATGCATAAAGTTAAATCTATTTTAATGAAATAGTGTTTATATGACCAAAATAATGCCGTAAACATGTGTCGCACTTAGGTGCTAGCTGTTAGGATCATTGCGAAAATTAAATGTAATTTATTTATTAAATGAAATTTAATTTTTTTCATTAACAATGAATAAAGTCAAATCTATTTAAATAAAATCGTGTTTATATGACCAAAAGCAAGCCGAAATCATTTGTCGCACTTAGGTGCTAGCTATTAGGATAATTGCGAAAATTAAATTTAATTAATTTATTAAATGAAATTTCAATTTTTTCATCAACAACACATAAAGTCGAGTTTGTTTGATTAAAATCATGTTTATATAACCAAAAGCATGCCGAAAACATATGTCGCACTTAGGTGCTAGCCATTGGGATCATTGCGAAAATTAAATTTAATTTATTTATTAAATGAAATATCAATTTTTTCATTAACAATGCATAAAGGTAAATCTATTTTAATGAAATCGTGTTAATACGACCAAAAGCATGCCGAAAACATATGTCGCACTTAGGTGCTGGCTTTTAGGATCATTGCGAAAATTAAATTAAATTTATTTATTAAATGAAGTGTTAATTTTTTCATTAACAATGCATAAAGTCAAATCTATTTTAGTGAAATAGTGTTTAAATGACCAAAAGCATGCCGAAAACATGTGTCGCACTTAGGTGCTAGCCATTAGGATCATTGCAAAAATTAAATTAAATTTATTAATTAAATAAAATTTCAATTTTTTCATTAACAATGCATAAAGTTAAATCTGTTTTAATTAAATAGTGTTTATATGACCAAAAGAATGCCGAAAACATGTGTCGCACTTAGGTGCTAGCTATTAGGATCTTTGCGAAAATTTAATTTTATTTATTTATTAAATGAAATTTCAATTTTTTCATTAACAATTCATAAAGTCAAATCTTTTTTAATGAAATAGTGTTTATATGACCAAAAGCATGCCGAAAAAATGTGTCGCACTTAGATGCAAGCTATTAGGATCATTGCGAAAATTAAATTTAATTTATTTATTAAATGAAATTTCTATTTTTTTAATAACAATGCATAAAGTCAAATCTATTTTAATTAAATCGTGTTTATATGACCAAAAGCATGCCGAAAACATGTGTCGCACGTAGGTGCAAGCTGTTAGGATCATTGCGAAAATTAAATTTAATTTATTTATTAAATGAAATTTAAATTTTTTCATTAGCAATGCATAAAGTCAAATCTATTTTAATGAAATAGTGTTTATATGACCAAAAGAATGCCGTAAACATGTGTCGCACTTAGGTGGTAGCTATTAGGATCATTGCGAAAATTAAATTTAATTTATTTATTAAATGAAATTTCAATTTTTTCATTAACAATGCATAAAGTTAAATCTGTTTTAATTAAATAGTGTTTATATGACCAAAAGAATGCCGTAAACATGTGTCGCACTTAGGTGGTAGCTATTAGGATCATTGCGAAAATTACTTTTAATTTATTTATTAAATGAAATTTCAATTTTTTCATTAACAATGCATAAAGTCAAATCTATTTTAATGAAATAGTGTTTATTTGACCAAAAGCATGCCGAAAACATGTGTCGCACTTAGATGCAAGCGATTGGGATCTTTGCGAAAATTAAATTTAATTTATTTATTAAATGAAATTTTAATTTTTTCATAAACAATGCATAAATTCAAATATATTTTAATGAAATAGTGTTTATATGACCAAAAGCATGCCGTAAACATGTGTCGCACTTAGGTGCTAGCCATTAGGATCTTTGCGAAAATTAAATTTAATTTATTAATTAAATGAAATTTTTATTTTTTCATTAACAATGCATAAATTCAAATCTATTTTAATGAAATCGTGTTTATATGACCA
Source organism: Ocypus olens (assembly GCA_910593695.2). Taxonomy (NCBI): domain Eukaryota; kingdom Metazoa; phylum Arthropoda; class Insecta; order Coleoptera; family Staphylinidae; genus Ocypus; species Ocypus olens. Next base: position 36,963,779 of record OU343060.1, read on the forward strand.
AAAGTATGCCGAAAACATGTGTCGCACTTAGGTGCTAGCTATTAGGATCTTTGCGAAAATTAAATTTAATTTAGTTATTAAATGAAATTTCAATTTTTTCATTAACAATACATTAAGTCAAATCTACTTTAATGAAATAGTGTTTGTTTGACCAAAAGAATGCCGTAAACATGTGTCGCACTTAGGTGCTAGCTATTAGGATCATTGCGAAAATTAAATTAAATTTATTTATTAATTGAAATTTCAATTTTTTCATTAACAATGCACAAAGTCAAATCTATTTTAATGAAATAGTGTTTATATGACCAAAAGCATGCCGAAAACATGTGTCGCACTTAGGTGCTAGCTATTAGGATCTTTGCGAAAATTTAATTTAATTTATTTATTAAATGAAATTTCAATTTTTTCATTAACAATGCATAAAGTCAAATCTCTTTTAATAAAATAGTGTTTATATAACCAAAAGAATGCCGAAAACATGTGTCGCACTTAGGTGCTGGCAATTAGAATCATTGCGAAAATTAAATTTAGTTTATTTATTAAATGAAATTTCAATTTTTTCATTACCAATGCATAAAGTTAAATCTGTTTTAATGAAATAGTGTTTATTTGACAAGGTCTGCCACAAGGTTCTCCCCTATCCCCACTCCTATACAATATCTTTGTGCATGACATGTATAACTCTGATCCTCAATATTTTAACCCTTTAGCCTATTGTTTACTGTTTGCTGATGATACAGCATTAATTGCACATTCATCCACAATCCCTAAAGCTCTGAATACACTCCATGGGCTAATTGATTCAATTCAGCTTTGGTTCGCCAAGTGGAGAATTACCATCAATTCAAACAAATCTCATCTCCTAATACCCTTCCACCGTGCAGCAAACTCTCCTTTCTCAATATCCTTGAATAACACCCTTATCCCACCGTCGGCCACCTGCAAATATCTTGGTATCACCTTTGATCCCAAACTCACCTTTAAATCGCATACCCAAATCCTCAAACAAAAAATCATAAAAAGGGCCCGGTATTTCAGATCACTTACATACAAAAACAAAGGTATTTCCACCAAAACTGCAGTACACATATATAAGATGATATGCCGACCCTTACTTGATTATGCCTCTATCCTCTTCCATAATCCACGCCCAGCCGTACTAAGGAATTTGCAGGTGGGTGAGAGATCAGCGCTCAGAACGTTAACAAAAATCAGACACCCCAACAATCCACTACAATTGACCAACGCCTTATCCACCTATCCTGTAAATTTGCCACTAATCCTCACATCTTACACATCCTAAATCATCTTTGCTTACCACGTAACCCCAATATCATTCCAAAAATTAAACATCCAGATACCACCATATTTCAATTCATTTCATCTTTTCATCACATTAATCATAACTGACAGAGACGTACAGACTGAAGAAGACTGGCTGAAAGACCTCCGGTCGATAGCCAATTAAGAATTGCGGAAAACCATAAATTTTTATATGTATGTATATATATTTGTATCAATTCTTAAATAAAGATGTTTGTATATATAAAATTGTGTTTATATGACCAAAAGCATGCCGAAAACATGTGTCGCACTTAGGTGCCAGCCATTAGGATCATTGCGAAAATTAAATTTAATTTATTTATTAAATGAAATTTCAATTTTTTCATTAACAATGCATAAAGTCGAATCTATTTTAATAAAATAGTGTTTAAATGACCAAAAGCATGCCGAAAACATGTGTCGCACTTAGGTGCTAGCCATTAGGATCATTGCGAAAATTAAATTTAATTTATTTATTAAATGAAATTTCAATTTTTTCATTAACAATGCATAAAGTCGAATCTATTTTATTAAAATAGTGTTTATATGACCAAAAGCATGCCGAAAACATGTGTCGCACTCGGGTGCTGGCAATTGGGATCATTGCGAAAATTAAATTAAATTCATTTATTAAATTAAATTTCAATTTTTTAATTAACAATGAATGAAGTCAAATCCATTTTAATGTAATCGTGTTTATATGACCAAAAGCATGCCGAAAACATGTGTCGCACTCAGGTGCTAGCTATTAGGATCATTGCGAAAATTAAATTAAATTCATTTATTAAATGAATTTAAATTTTTTCATCAACAATGGATAAAGTCGAATTTATTTGATTAAAATCGTGTTTATACGACCATAAGCATGCCGAAAACTTGTGTCGCACTTAGGTGCTAGCTATTAGGATCATTGCGAAAATAAAATTTATCTTATTTATTAAATGAAATTTCTATTTTTTAATTAACAATGCATAAAGTCAAATTGATTTCAATAAAATCGTGTTCATTTGACCAAAAGCATGCTGAAAACATGTGTCGCACTTGGGTGCAAGCTATTAGGATCTTTGTAAAAATTAAATTTAATTTATTTATTAAATGAAATTTCAATTTTTTCATTAACAATGGTTTAAGTCAAATCTATTTTAATGAAATAGTGTTTATTTGACCGAAAGAATGCCGTAAACATGTGTCGTACTTAGGTGCTAGCTATTAGGATCATTGCGAAAATTAAATTTAATTTATTTATTAAATGAAATTTCAATTTTTTAATTAACAATGCATAAAGTCAAATTGATTTCAATAAAATCGTGTTCATTTGACCAAAAGCATGCTGAAAACATGTGTCGCACTTGGGTGCAAGCTATTAGGATCTTTGCAAAAATTAAATTTAATTTATTTATTAAATGAAATTTCAATTTTTTCATTAACAATGCTTTAAGTCAAATCTATTTTAATGAAATAGTGTTTATTTGACCGAAAGAATGCCGTAAACATGTGTCGTACTTAGGTGCTAGCTATTAGGATCTTTGCGAAAATTAAATTTAATTTATTTATTAAATGAAATTTCAATTTTTTCATTAACAATGCATAAAGTCAAATCTATTTTAATGAAATCGTGTTTATATGAACAAAAGGCATGCCGAAAACATGTGTCGCACTTAAGTGCTAGCTATTAGGATCATTGCGAAAATAAAATTTAATTTATTTATAAAAGGAAATTTCAATTTTTTCATTAACAAAGCATAAAGTCATACCTATTTTAATAAAATGGTGTTTATATGACCAAAAGCATGCCGATAACATGTGTCGCACTTAGGTGCTAGCGATTAGGATCATTGCGAAAATTAATTTTAATGGTTTATTAAATGAAATTTCTATTTTTTCATTAACAATGCATAAAGTCAAATCTATTTTAATAGAACAGTGTTTATATGACCGAAAGCATGCCGAAAACGTGTGTGGCACTTAGGTGCTGGTTATTAGGATCATTGCGAAAATTAAATTTAATTTATTAATTAAATGAAATTTAAATTTTTTCATTAACAATGCATAAAGTCAAATCTATTTTTGTGAAATCGTGTTTATATGACTAAAAGCTTGCGGAAAACATGTATCGCACTTAGGTGCTAGCTATTAGGATCATTGCGAAAATTAAATTAAATGTATTTTTGAATGAAATTTCAATTTTTTCATAACCAATGCATAAAGTCAAATCTATTTTATTGAAATCGTGTTTATATGACCAAAAGCATGCCAAAACATGAGTCGAACTTATGTGCTAGCTATTAGGATCATTGCGAAAATTAATTTTAATTTATTTATTATATGAAATTTCTATTTTTTTCATTAACAATACATAAAGTCAAATCTATTTTAATGGAACATTGTTTATATGCCCGAAAACGTGTGTGGCACTTAGGTGCCAGCCATAAGGATCTTTGCGAAAATTAAATTTAATTTATTTATTTAATGAAATTTCAAATTTTTCATTAACAATGAATAAAGTCTAATCTATTTTATTAAAAGCGTATTTATACGACCAAAAGCATGCGGAAAACATGTGTCGCACTAAGGTGCTAGCTATTAGGATCATTGCGAAAATTTAATTAAATTTATTTATTAAATGAAATTTAAATTTTTTCATTAACAATGCATAAAGTCAAATCAATTTTAGTGAAATAGTGTTTATATGACCAAAAGCATGCCGAAAACATGTGTCGCACTTAGGTGCTAGCTATCAGGATCATTGCGAAAACTAAATTTAATTTATTTATTAAATGAAGTTTCAATTTTTTCATTAACAACGCATAAAGTCAAATCTATTTTAATGAAATCGTATTTATATGACCAAAAGCATGCCGAAAACATGTGTCGCACTTAGGTGCTCGCTATCAGGATCATTGCGAAAATTAAATTAAATTTATTTATTAAATGAAGTTTCAATTTTTTCATTAACAATGCATAAAGTCAAATCTATTTTAATGAAATCGTGTTTATATGACCAAAAGGCATGCCGAAAACACGTGTCGCACTTAAGTGCTAGCTATTAGGATCATTGCGAAAATAAAATTTAATTTATTTATTAAATGAAATTTCAATTTTTTCAATAACAAAGCATAAAGTCATATCTATTTTAATAAAATAGTGTTTATATGACCAAAAGTATGCCGAAAACATGTGTCGCACTTGGGTGCTAGCTATTAGGATCTTTGCGAAAATTAAAATAAATTTATTTATTAAATGAAATTTCAATTTTTTCATTAATAATGCATTAAGTCAAATCTATTTTAAAGAAATAGTGTTTATTTGCCCAAAAGAATGCCGTAAACATGTGTCGCACTTAGGTGCTAGCTATTAGGATCATTGCGAAAATTAAATTTAATTTATTTATTAAATGAAATTTCAATTTTTTCATTAACAATGCATAAAGTCAAATCTATTTTAATGAAATGGTATTTATATGACCAGAAGAAAGCCGTAATCATGTGTCGCACTTAGGTGCTAGCTATTAGAATCTTTGCGAAAATTAAATTTAATTTATTTATTAAATGAAATTTCAATTTTTCCATTAACAATGCATAAAGTCAAATCAATTTTAATGAAATCGTGCTTATATGACCAAAAGTATGCCGAAAACATGTGTCGCACTTGGGTGCTAGCTATTAGGATCTTTGCGAAAATTAAAATAAATTTATTTATTAAATGAAATTTCAATTTTTTCATTAATAATGCATTAAGTCAACTCTATTTTGAAGAAATAGTGTTTATTTGCCCAAAAGAATGCCGTAAACATGTGTCGCACTTAGGTGCTAGCTATCAGGATCATTGCGAAAATTAAATTTAATTTATTTATTAAATGAAGTTTCAATTTTTTCATTACCAATGCATAAAGTCAAATCTATTTTAATGAAATTGTGTTTATATGACCAAAAGCATGCGGAAAACATGTGTCGCACTCAGGTGCTGGCTATTAGGATCATTGCGAAAATTTAATTTAATTTATTTATTAAATGAAATTTCAATTTTTTCATTAACAATTCATAAAATCAAATCTATTTAATTGAAATAGTGTTTATATGACCAAAAGCATGCCGAAAAAATGTGTCGCACTTAGGTGCAAGCTTTTAGGATCATTGCGAAAATTAAATTTAATTTATTTATTAAATGAAATTTCAATTTTTTCATTAGCAATGCTAAAGTCAAATCTATTTTAATGAAATAGTGTTTATATGACCAAAAGAATGCCGTAAACATGTGTCGCACTTAGGTGGTAGCTATTAGGATCATTGCGAAAATTAAATTTAATTTATTTATTAAATGAAATTTCAATTTCTTCATTAACAATGAGTAAAGTCAAATCTATTTTAATGAAACAGTGTTTATATGACCAAAAGAATGCCGTAAACATGTGTCGCACTTAGGTGGTAGCTATTAGGATCATTGCGAAATTTAAATTTAATTTATTTATTAATTGAAATTTCAATTTTTTCATTAACAATGAATAAAGTCAAATCTATTTTAATGAAACAGTGTTTATATGACCAAAATAATGCCGTAAACATGTGTCGCACTTAGGTGCCAGCTATTAGGATCTTTGCGAAAATTAGATTTTATTTATTTATTAAATGAAATTTCAATTTTTTCATTAACAATGCATAAAGTCAAATCTATTTTAATGATATCGTGTTTATTTGACCAAAAGCAAGCCGAAAACATGTGTCGCACTTAGGTGCTATCCATTAGGATCATTGCAAAAATTAAATTTAATTTATCAATTAAATGAATTTTTAATTTTTTCATTAACAATGCATAAAGTCAAATCTATTTTAATAAAATAGTGTTTATATGACCAAGAGAATGCCGAAAACATGTGTCGCACTTAGGTGCTAGCCATTAGGATCTTTGCGAAAATTAAATTTAATTTATTTATTAAATGAAATTTCACTTTTTTCATTAACAATGCATAAAGTCAAATCTATTTTAATGAAACAGTGTTTATATGACCAAAAGAATGCCGCAAACATGTGTCGCACTTAGGTGGTAGCTATTAGGATCATTGCGAAAATTTAATTTAATTTATTTATAAAATGAAATTTCAATTTTTTCATTAACAATTCATAAAGTCAAATCTATTTTATTGAAATAGTGTTTATATGACCAAAAGCATGCCGAAAACATGTGTCGCACTTAGGTGCTAGCTATTAGGATCTTTGCGAAAATTAAATTAAATTTATTTATTAAATGAAATTTCAATTTTTTCATTAACAATGAATAAAGTCAAATCTATTTTAATGAAATAGTGTTTATATGACCAAAAGAATGCCGTAAACATGTGTCGCACTTAGGTGGTGGCTATTAGGATCATTGCGAAAATTAAATTTTATTTATTTATTAAATGAAATTTCAATTTTTTCATTAACAATGAGTAAAGTCAAATCTATTTTAATGAAACAGTGTTTATATGACCAAAAGCATGCCGAAAACATGTGTCGCACTTAGGTGCTAGCTATTAGGATCTTTGCGAAAATTAAATTTAATTTATTTATTAAATGAAATTTCAATTTTTTCATTAGCAATGCTAAAGTCAAATCTATTTTAATGAAATAGTGTTTATATGACCAAAAGAATGCCGTAAACATGTGTCGCACTTAGGTGGTAGCTGTTAGGATCATTGCGAAAATTAAATTTAATTTATTTATTAAATGAAATTTCAATTTTTTCATTAACAATGCATAAAGTCAAATCTATTTCAATGAAACAGTGTTTATATGACCAAAAGAATGCCGTAAACATGTGTCGCACTTAGGTGCCAGCTATTAGGATCTTTGCGAAAATTAGATTTTATTTATTAATTAAATGAAATTTCAAATTTTTCATTAACAATGCATAAAGTCAAATCTATTTTAATGAAGTCGTATTTATATGACCAAAAGCAAGCCGAAAACATGTGTCGCACTTAGGTGCTAGCTGTTAGGATCATTGCGAAAATTAAATATAATTTATTTATTATATGAAATTTCAATTTTTTCATCAACAACACATAAAGTCCAGTTTATTTGATTAAAATCGTGTTTATACGACCAAAAGCATGCCGAAATCATGTGTCGCACTTAGGTGCTGGCTTTTAGGATCATTGCGAAAATTAAATTAAATTTATTTATTAAATGAAGTGTTAATTTTTTCATTAACAATGCATAAAGTCAAATCTATTTTAATGAAATATTGTTTATATGACCAAAAGCATGCCGAAAACATGTGTGGCACTTAGGTGCTAGCTATTAGGATCATTGCGAAAATTAAATTTAATTTATTTATTAAATGAAATTTCCATTTTTTCATTAACAATGCATAAAGTCAATTTTTTTAAATGAAATATTGTTTATATGACCAAAAGCATGCCGAAAACATGTGTGGCACTTAGGTGCTAGCTATTAGGATCATTGCGAAAATTAAATTTAATTTATTTATTAAATGAAATTTAAATTTTTTCAGTAACAATGGATAAAGTCAAATCTCTTTTAATGTAATATTGTTTATATGACCAAAAGCATGCCGAAAACATGAGTCGCACTTAGGTGCTAGCTATTAGGATCATTGCGAAAATTAAATTAAATTTATTTATTAAATGAAGTGTTAATTTTTTCATTAACAATGCATAAAGTCAAATCTATTTTAATGAAATATTGTTTATATGACCAAAAGAATGCCGAAAACATGTGTGGCACTTAGGTGCTAGCTATTAGGATCATTGCGAAAATTAAATTTAATTTATTTATTAAATGAAATTTCCATTTTTTCATTAACAATGCATAAAGTCAATTTTTTTAAATGAAATATTGTTTATATGACCAAAAGCATGCCGAAAACATGTGTGGCACTTAGGTGCTAGCTATTAGGATCATTGCGAAAATTAAATTTAATTTATTTATTAAATGAAATTTAAATTTTTTCAGTAACAATGGATAAAGTCAAATCTCTTTTAATGTAATATTGTTTATATGACCAAAAGCATGCCGAAAACATGAGTCGCACTTAGGTGCTAGCTATTAGGATCATTGCGAAAATTAAATTTAATTTATTTATTAAATGAAATTTAAATTTTTTCAGTAACAATGGATAAAGTCAAATCTCTTTTAATGTAATATTGTTTATATGACCAAAAGCATGCCGAAATCATGTGTCGCACTTAGGTGCTAGCTATTAGGATCATTGCGAAAATTAAATTAAATTTATTTATTAAATGAAGTGATAATTTTTTCATTAACAATGCATAAAGTCAAATCTATTTTAATGAAATATTGTTTATATGACCAAAAGCATGCCGAAAACATGTGTGGCACTTAGGTGCTAGCTATTAGGATCATTGCGAAAATTAAATTAAATTTATTTATTAAATGAAATTTCAATTTTTTCATTAACAATGCATAAAGTCAATTTTTTTTAATGAAATATTGTTTATTTGACCAAAAGCATGCCGAAAACATGTGTGGCACTTAGGTGCTAGCTATTAGGATCATTGCGAAAATTAAATTTAATTTATTTATTAAATGAAATTTCAATTTTTTCATTAACAATGAGTAAAGTCAAATCTATTTTAATGAAACAGTATTTATATGACCAAAAGCATGCCGAAAACATGTGTCGCACTTAGGTGCTAGCTATTAGGATCTTTGCGAAAATTAAATTTAATTTATTTATTAAATGAAATTTCAGTTTTTTCATTAACAATGCATAAAGTCAAATCTATTTTAATAAAATAGTGTTTATTTGACCAAAAGAATGCCGAAAACATGTGTCGCACTTAGGTGCTAGCTATTAGGATCATTGCGAAAATTAAATTTAATTTATTTATTAAATGAAATTTCAATTTTTTCATTAGCAATGCTAAAGTCAAATCTATTTTAATGAAATAGTGTTTATATGACCAAAAGAATGCTGTAAACATGTGTCGCACTTAGGTGGTAGCTTTAGGATCATTGCGAAAATTAAATTTAATTTATTTATTAAATGAAATTTCAATTTTTTCATTAACAATGAGTAAAGTCAAATCTATTTTAATGAAACAGTGTTTATATGACCAAAAGAATGCCGTAAACATGTGTCGCACTTAGGTGGTAGCTATTAGGATCATTGCGAAAATTAAATTTAATTTATTTATTAATTGAAATTTCAATTTTTTCATTAACAATAAATAAAGTCAAATCTATTTTAATGAAACAGTGTTTATATGACCAAAAGAATGCCGTAAACATGTGTCGCACTTAGGTGCCAGCTATTAGGATCTTTGCGAAAATTAGATTTTATTTATTAATTAAATGAAATTTCAAATTTTTCATTAACAATGCATAAAGTCAAATCTATTTTAATGAAATCGTGTTTATATGATCAAAAGCAAGCCGAAAACATGTGTCGCACTTAGGTGCTAGCTGTTAGGATCATTGCGAAAATTAAATATAATTTATTTATTATATGAAATTTCAATTTTTTTATCAACAACACATAAAGTCCAGTTTATTTGATTAAAATCGTGTTTATACGACCAAAAGCATGCCGAAATCATGTGTCGCACTTAGGTGCTGGCTTTTAGGATCATTGCGAAAATTAAATTAAATTTATTTATTAAATGAAGTGTTAATTTTTTCATTAACAATGCATAAAGTCAAATCTATTTTAGTGAAATAGTGTTTAAATGACCAAAAGCATGCCGAAAACATGTGTCGCACTTAGGTGCTAGCCATTAGGATCATTGCAAAAATTAAATTTAATTTATTAATTAAATGAAATTTCAATTTTTTCATTAACAATGCATAAAGTCAAATCTATTTTAATGAAATATTGTTTATATGACCAAAAGCATGCCGAAAACATGTGTGGCACTTAGGTGCTAGCTATTTGGATCATTGCGAAAATTAAATTTAATTTATTTATTAAATGAAATTTCAATTTTTTCATTAACAATGAGTAAAGTCAAATCTATTTTAATGAAACAGTGTTTATATGACCAAAAGCATGCCGAAAACATATGTCGCACTTAGGTGCTAGCTATTAGGATCTTTGCGAAAATTAAATTTAATTTATTTATTAAATGAAATTTCAATTTTTTCATTAACAATGAATAAAGTCAAACCTATTTTAATGAAACAGTGTTCATATGACCAAAAGAATGCCGTAAACTTCTGTCGCACTTAGGTGCCAGCTATTAGGATCTTTGCGAAAATTAGATTTTATTTATTTATTAAATGAAATTTCAATTTTTTCATTAACAATGCATAAAGTTAAATCTATTTTAATGAAATAGTGTTTATATGACCAAAAGAATGCCGTAAACATGTGTCGCACTTAGGTGCTAGCTGTTAGGATCATTGCGAAAATTAAATATAATTTATTTATTATATGAAATTTCAATTTTTTCATCAACAACACATAAAGTCCAGTTTATTTGATTAAAATCGTGTTTATACGACCAAAAGCATGCCGAAAACATGTGTCGCACTTAGGTGCTAGCTATTAGGATCTTTGCGAAAATTAAATTTAATTTATTTATTAAATGAAATTTCAATTTTTTCATTAACAATGCATAAAGTTAAATCTATTTTAATGAAATAGTGTTTATATGACCAAAAGAATGCCGTAAACATGTGTCGCACTTAGGTGCTAGCTGTTAGGATCATTGCGAAAATTAAATGTAATTTATTTATTAAATGAAATTTAATTTTTTTCATTAACAATGAATGAAGTCAAATCTATTTTAATAAAATCGTGTTTATATGACCAAAAGCAAGCCGAAATCATGTGTCGCACTTAGGTGCTAGCTATTAGGATAATTGCGAAAATTAAATTTAATTAATTTATTAAATGAAATTTCAATTTTTTCATCAACAACACATAAAGTCGAGTTTGTTTCATTAAAATCATGTTTATATAACCAAAAGCATGCCGAAAACATGTGTCGCACTTAGGTGCTAGCCATTGGGATCATTGCGAAAATTAAATTAAATTTATTTATTAAATCAAGTGTTAATTTTTTCATTAACAATGCATAAAGACAAATCTATTTTAGTGAAATAGTGTTTACATGACCAAAAGCATGCCGAAAACGTGTGTCGCACTTAGGTGCTAGCCATTGGGATCATTGCCAAAAATTAAATTTAATTTATTAATTAAATGAAATTTCAATTTGTTCATTAACAATGCATAAAGTTAAATCTGTTTTAACGAAATAGTGTTTATATGACCAAAGGAATGCCGAAAACATGTGTCGCACTTAGGTGCTAGCTATTAGGATCTTTGCGAAAATTAAATTTAATTTATTTACTAAATGAAATTTCAATTTTTTCATTAACAATACATAAAGTCAAATCTATTTTAATGAAATAGTGTTTATATGACCAAAAGAATGCCGCAAACTTGTGTCGCACTTAGGTAGTAGCTATTAGGATCATTGCGAAAATTAAATTTTATTTATTTATTAAATGAAATTTCAATTTTTTCATTAACAATGAATAAAGTCAAACCTATTTTAATGAAACAGTGTTTATATGACCAAAAGAATGCCGTAAACTTCTGTCGCACTTAGGTGCCAGCTATTAGGATCTTTGCGAAAATTAGATTTTATTTATTTATTAAATGAAATTTCAATTTTTTCATTAACAATGCATAAAGTTAAATCTATTTTAATGAAATAGTGTTTATATGACCAAAAGAATGCCGTAAACATGTGTCGCACTTAGGTGCTAGCTGTTAGGATCATTGCGAAAATTAAATATAATTTATTTATTATATGAAATTTCAATTTTTTCATCAACAACACATAAAGTCCAGTTTATTTGATTAAAATCGTGTTTATACGACCAAAAGCATGCCGAAATCATGTGTCGCACTTAGGTGCTAGCTATTAGGATCTTTGCGAAAATTAAATTTAATTTATTTATTAAATGAAATTTCAATTTTTTCATTAACAATGCATAAAGTTAAATCTATTTTAATGAAATAGTGTTTATATGACCAAAAGAATGCCGTAAACATGTGTCGCACTTAGGTGCTAGCTGTTAGGATCATTGCGAAAATTAAATGTAATTTATTTATTAAATGAAATTTAATTTTTTTCATTAACAATGAATGAAGTCAAATCTATTTTAATAAAATCGTGTTTATATGACCAAAAGCAAGCCGAAATCATGTGTCGCACTTAGGTGCTAGCTATTAGGATAATTGCGAAAATTAAATTTAATTAATTTATTAAATGAAATTTCAATTTTTTCATCAACAACACATAAAGTCGAGTTTGTTTCATTAAAATCATGTTTATATAACCAAAAGCATGCCGAAAACATGTGTCGCACTTAGGTGCTAGCCATTGGGATCATTGCGAAAATTAAATTAAATTTATTTATTAAATCAAGTGTTAATTTTTTCATTAACAATGCATAAAGACAAATCTATTTTAGTGAAATAGTGTTTACATGACCAAAAGCATGCCGAAAACGTGTGTCGCACTTAGGTGCTAGCCATTGGGATCATTGCCAAAAATTAAATTTAATTTATTAATTAAATGAAATTTCAATTTGTTCATTAACAATGCATAAAGTTAAATCTGTTTTAACGAAATAGTGTTTATATGACCAAAGGAATGCCGAAAACATGTGTCGCACTTAGGTGCTAGCTATTAGGATCTTTGCGAAAATTAAATTTAATTTATTTACTAAATGAAATTTCAATTTTTTCATTAACAATACATAAAGTCAAATCTATTTTAATGAAATAGTGTTTATATGACCAAAAGAATGCCGCAAACTTGTGTCGCACTTAGGTAGTAGCTATTAGGATCATTGCGAAAATTAAATTTTATTTATTTATTAAATGAAATTTCAATTTTTTCATTAACAATGAATAAAGTCAAACCTATTTTAATGAAACAGTGTTTATATGACCAAAAGAATGCCGTAAACTTCTGTCGCACTTAGGTGCCAGCTATTAGGATCTTTGCGAAAATTAGATTTTATTTATTTATTAAATGAAATTTCAATTTTTTCATTAACAATGCATAAAGTCAAATCTATTTTAATGAAATCGTGTTTATATGACCAAAAGCAAGCTGAAAACATGTGTCGCACTTAGGTGCTAGCTGTTAGGATCATTGCGAAAATTAAATATAATTTATTTATTTTATGAAATTTCAATTTATTCATCAACAACACATAAAGTCCAGTTTATTTGATTAAAATCGTGTTTATACGACCAAAAGCATGCCGAAATCATGTGTCGCACTTAGGTGCTGGCTATTAGGATCTTTGCGAAAATTTAATTTAATTTATTCATTCAATGAAATTTCAATTTTTTAATTAACAATGCATAAAGTTAAATCTATTTTAATGAAATAGTGTTTATATGACCAAAAGAATGCCGTAAACATGTGTCGCACTTAGGTGCTAGCTGTTAGGATCATTGCGAAAATTAAATGTAATTTATTTATTAAATGAAATTTAATTTTTTTCATTAACAATGAATAAAGTCAAATCTATTTTAATAAAATCGTGTTTATATGACCAAAAGCAAGCCGAAATCATGTGTCGCACTTAGGTGCTAGCTATTAGGATAATTGCGAAAATTAAATTTAAATAATTTATTAAATGAAATTTCAATTTTTTCATCAACAACACATAAAGTCGAGTTTGTTTCATTAAAATCATGTTTATATAACCAAAAGCATGCCGAAAACATGTGTCGCACTTAGGTGCTAGCCATTGGGATCATTGCGAAAATTAAATTAAATTTATTTATTAAATGAAGTGTTAATTTTTTCATTAACAATGCATAAAGTAAAATCTATTTTAGTGAAATAGTGTTTACATGACCAAAAGCATGCCGAAAACGTGTGTCGCACTTAGGTGCTAGCCATTGGGATCATTGCCAAAAATTAAATTTAATTTATTAATTAAATGAAATTTCAATTTGTTCATTAACAATGCATAAAGTCAAATCTATTTTCATGAAATAGTGTTTATATGACCAAAAGCATGCCGAAAACATGTGTCACACTTAGGTGCTATCCATTAGGATCATTGCAAAAATTAAATTGAATTTATCAATTAAATGAATTTTTAATTTTTTCATTAACAATGCATAAAGTCAAATCTATTTTAATGAAATAGTGTTTATTTGACCAAAAGAATGCCGAAAACATGTGTCGCACTTAGGTGCTAGCCATTAGGATCTTTGCGAAAATTAAATTTAATTTATTTATTAAATGAAATTTAAATTTTTTCATTAACAATGCATAAAGTCAAATCTATTTTAATGAAACAGTGTTTATATGACCAAAAGAATGCCGCAAACATGTGTCGCACTTAGGTGGTAGCTATTAGGATCATAGCGAAAATTTAAATTAATTTATTTATAAAATGAAATTTCAATTTTTTCATTAACAATTCATAAAGTCAAATCTATTTTATTGAAATAGTGTTTATATGACCAAAAGCATGCCGAAAACATGTGTCGCACTTAGGTGCTAGCTGTTAGGATCTTTGCGAAAATTAAATTAAATTTATTTATTAAATAAAATTTCAATTTTTTCATTAACAATGAATAAAGTTAAATCTATTTTAATGAAACAGTGTTTATATGACCAAAAGAATGCCGTAAACATATGTCGCACTTAGGTGGTAGCTATTAGGATCATTGCGAAAATTAAATTTAATTTATTTATTAAATGAAATTTCAGTTTTTTCATTAGCAATGCTAAAGTCAAATCTATTTTAATGAAACAGTGTTTATATGACCAAAAGAATGCCGTAAACATGTGTCGCACTTAGGTGGTGGCTATTAGGATCATTGCGAAAATTAAATTTAATATATTTATTAAATGAAATTTCAATTTTTTCATTAACAATGAGTAAACTCAAATCTATTTTAATAAAACAGTGTTTATATGACCAAAAGCATGCCGAAAACATGTGTCGCACTTAGGTGCTAGCTATTAGGATCTTTGCGAAAATTAAATTTAATTTATTTATTAAATGAAATTTCAGTTTTTTCATTAACAATGCATAAAGTCAAATCTATTTTAATAAAATCGTGTTTATATGACCAAAAGCAAGCCGAAATCATGTGTCGCACTTAGGTGCTAGCTATTAGGATAATTGCGAAAATTAAATTTAATTAATTTATTAAATGAAATTTCAATTTTTTCATCAACAACACATAAAGTCGAGTTTGTTTCATTAAAATCATGTTTATATAACCAAAAGCATGCCGAAAACATGTGTCGCACTTAGGTGCTAGCCATTGGGATCATTGCGAAAATTAAATTAAATTTATTTATTAAATGAAGTGTTAATTTTTTCATTAACAATGCATAAAGTAAAATCTATTTTAGTGAAATAGTGTTTACATGACCAAAAGCATGCCGAAAACGTGTGTCGCACTTAGGTGCTAGCCATTGGGATCATTGCCAAAAATTAAATTTAATTTATTAATTAAATGAAATTTCAATTTGTTCATTAACAATGCATAAAGTTAAATCTGTTTTAATGAAATAGTGTTTATATGACCAAAAGAATGCCGAAAACATGTGTCGCACTTAGGTGCTAGCTATTAGGATCTTTGCGAAAATTAAATTTAATTTATTTACTAAATGAAATTTCAATTTTTTCATTAACAATACATAAAGTCAAATCTATTTTAATGAAATAGTGTTTATATGACCAAAGGAATGCCGCAAACTTGTGTCGCACTTAGGTAGTAGCTATTAGGATCATTGCGAAAATTAAATTTTATTTATTTATTAAATGAAATTTCAATTTTTTCATTAACAATGAATAAAGTCAAACCTATTTTAATGAAACAGTGTTTATATGACCAAAAGAATGCCGTAAACTTCTGTCGCACTTAGGTGCCAGCTATTAGGATCTTTGCGAAAATTAGATTTTATTTATTTATTAAATGAAATTTCAATTTTTTCATTAACAATGCATAAAGTCAAATCTATTTTAATAAAATCGTGTTTATATGACCAAAAGCAAGCTGAAAACATGTGTCGCACTTAGGTGCTAGCTGTTAGGATCATTGCGAAAATTAAATATAATTTATTTATTTTATGAAATTTCAATTTATTCATCAACAACACATAAAGTCCAGTTTATTTGATTAAAATCGTGTTTATACGAACAAAAGCATGCCGAAATCATGTGTCGCACTTAGGTGCTGGCTATTAGGATCTTTGCGAAAATTTAATTTAATTTATTCATTCAATGAAATTTCAATTTTTTCATTAACAATGCATAAAGTTAAATCTATTTTAATGAAATAGTGTTTATATGACCAAAAGAATGCCGTAAACATGTGTCGCACTTAGGTGCTAGCTGTTAGGATCATTGCGAAAATTAAATGTAATTTATTTATTAAATGAAATTTAATTTTTTTCATTAACAATGAATAAAGTCAAATCTATTTTAATAAAATCGTGTTTATATGACCAAAAGCAAGCCGAAATCATGTGTCGCACTTAGGTGCTAGCTATTAGGATAATTGCGAAAATTAAATTTAATTAATTTATTAAATGAAATTTCAATTTTTTCATCAACAACACATAAAGTCGAGTTTGTTTCATTAAAATCATGTTTATATAACCAAAAGCATGCCGAAAACATGTGTCGCACTTAGGTGCTAGCTGTTAGGATCATTGCGAAAATTAAATGTAATTTATTTATTAAATGAAATTTAATTTTTTTCATTAACAATGAATAAAGTCAAATCTATTTTAATAAAATCGTGTTTATATGACCAAAAGCAAGCCGAAATCATGTGTCGCACTTAGGTGCTAGCTATTAGGATAATTGCGAAAATTAAATTTAATTAATTTATTAAATGAAATTTCAATTTTTTCATCAACAACACATAAAGTCGAGTTTGTTTCATTAAAATCATGTTTATATAACCAAAAGCATGCCGAAAACATGTGTCGCACTTAGGTGCTAGCCATTGGGATCATTGCGAAAATTAAATTAAATTTATTTATTAAATGAAGTGTTAATTTTTTCATTAACAATGCATAAAGACAAATCTATTTTAGTGAAATAGTGTTTAAATGACCAAAAGCATGCCGAAAACGTGTGTCGCACTTAGGTGCTAGCCATTGGGATCATTGCCAAAAATTAAATTTAATTTATTAATTAAATGAAATTTCAATTTGTTCATTAACAATGCATAAAGTTAAATCTGTTTTAATGAAATAGTGTTTATATGACCAAAAGAATGCCGAAAACATGTGTCGCACTTAGGTGCTAGCTATTAGGATCTTTGCGAAAATTAAATTTAATTTATTTACTAAATGAAATTTCAATTTTTTCATTATCAATACATAAAGTCAAATCTATTTTAATGAAATAGTGTTTATATGACCAAAAGAATGCCGCAAACTTGTGTCGCACTTAGGTAGTAGCTATTAGGATCATTACGAAAATTAAATTTTATTTATTTATTAAATGAAATTTCAATTTTTTCATTAACAATGCATAAAGTCAAATCTATTTTCATGAAATAGTGTTTATATGACCAAAAGCATGCCGAAAACATGTGTCACACTTAGGTGCTATCCATTAGGATCATTGCAAAAATTAAATTGAATTTATCAATTAAATGAATTTTTAATTTTTTCATTAACAATGCATAAAGTCAAATCTATTTTAATGAAATAGTGTTTATTTGACCAAAAGAATGCCGAAAACATGTGTCGCACTTAGGTGCTAGCCATTAGGATCTTTGCGAAAATTAAATTTAATTTATTTATTAAATGAAATTTAAATTTTTTCATTAACAATGCATAAAGTCAAATCTATTTTAATGAAACAGTGTTTATATGACCAAAAGAATGCCGCAAACATGTGTCGCACTTAGGTGGTAGCTATTAGGATCATAGCGAAAATTTAAATTAATTTATTTATAAAATGAAATTTCAATTTTTTCATTAACAATTCATAAAGTCAAATCTATTTTATTGAAATAGTGTTTATATGACCAAAAGCATGCCGAAAACATGTGTCGCACTTAGGTGCTAGCTGTTAGGATTTTTGCGAAAATTAAATTAAATTTATTTATTAAATAAAATTTCAATTTTTTCATTAACAATGAATAAAGTTAAATCTATTTTAATGAAACAGTGTTTATATGACCAAAAGAATGCCGTAAACATATGTCGCACTTAGGTGGTAGCTATTAGGATCATTGCGAAAATTAAATTTAATTTATTTATTAAATGAAATTTCAGTTTTTTCATTAGCAATGCTAAAGTCAAATCTATTTTAATGAAACAGTGTTTATATGACCAAAAGAATGCCGTAAACATGTGTCGCACTTAGGTGGTGGCTATTAGGATCATTGCGAAAATTAAATTTAATATATTTATTAAATGAAATTTCAATTTTTTCATTAACAATGAGTAAACTCAAATCTATTTTAATAAAACAGTGTTTATATGACCAAAAGCATGCCGAAAACATGTGTCGCACTTAGGTGCTAGCTATTAGGATCTTTGCGAAAATTAAATTTAATTTATTTATTAAATGAAATTTCAGTTTTTTCATTAACAATGCCTAAAGTCAAATCTATTTTAATAAAATCGTGTTTATATGACCAAAAGCAAGCCGAAATCATGTGTCGCACTTAGGTGCTAGCTATTAGGATAATTGCGAAAATTAAATTTAATTAATTTATTAAATGAAATTTCAATTTTTTCATCAACAACACATAAAGTCGAGTTTGTTTCATTAAAATCATGTTTATATAACCAAAAGCATGCCGAAAACATGTGTCGCACTTAGGTGCTAGCCATTGGGATCATTGCGAAAATTAAATTAAATTTATTTATTAAATGAAGTGTTAATTTTTTCATTAACAATGCATAAAGACAAATCTATTTTAGTGAAATAGTGTTTAAATGACCAAAAGCATGCCGAAAACGTGTGTCGCACTTAGGTGCTAGCCATTGGGATCATTGCCAAAAATTAAATTTAATTTATTAATTAAATGAAATTTCAATTTGTTCATTAACAATGCATAAAGTTAAATCTCTTTTAATGAAATAGTGTTTATATGACCAAAAGAATGCCGAAAACTTGTGTCGCACTTAGGTGCTAGCTATTAGGATCTTTGCGAAAATTAAATTTAATTTATTTACTAAATGAAATTTCAATTTTTTCATTAACAATACATAAAGTCAAATCTATTTTAATGAAATAGTGTTTATATGACCAAAAGAATGCCGCAAACTTGTGTCGCACTTAGGTAGTAGCTATTAGGATCATTGCGAAAATTAAATTTTATTTATTTATTAAATGAAATTTCAATTTTTTCATTAACAATGCATAAAGTCAAATCTATTTTCATGAAATAGTGTTTATATGACCAAAAGCATGCCGAAAACATGTGTCACACTTAGGTGCTATCCATTAGGATCATTGCAAAAATTAAATTGAATTTATCAATTAAATGAATTTTTAATTTTTTCATTAACAATGCATAAAGTCAAATCTATTTTAATGAAATAGTGTTTATTTGACCAAAAGAATGCCGAAAACATGTGTCGCACTTAGGTGCTAGCCATTAGGATCTTTGCGAAAATTAAATTTAATTTATTTATTAAATGAAATTTCAATTTTTTCATTAACAATGCATAAAGTCAAATCTATTTTAATGAAACAGTGTTTATATGACCAAAAGAATGCCGCAAACATGTGTCGCACTTAGGTGGTAGCTATTAGGATCACAGCGAAAATTTAATTTAATTTATTTATAAAATGAAATTTCAATTTTTTCATTAACAATTCATAAAGTCAAATCTATTTTATTGAAATAGTGTTTATATGACCAAAAGCATGCCGAAAACATGTGTCGCACTTAGGTGCTAGCTGTTAGGATCTTTGCGAAAATTAAATTAAATTTATTTATTAAATAAAATTTTAATTTTTTCATTAACAATGAATAAAGTTAAATCTATTTTAATGAAACAGTGTTTATATGACCAAAAGAATGCCGTAAACATATGTCGCACTTAGGTGGTAGCTATTTGGATCATTGCGAAAATTAAATTTAATTTATTTATTAAAAGAAATTTCAGTTTTTTTATTAACAATGCATAAAGTCAAATCTATTTTAATGAAATAGTGTTTATTTGACCAAAAGGATGCCGAAAACATGTGTCGCACTTAGGTGCTAGCTATTAGGATCATTGCGAAAATTAAATTTAATTTATTTCTTAAATGAAATTTCAATTTTTTCATTAGCAATGCTAAAGTCAAATCTATTTTAATGAAACAGTGTTTATATGACCAAAAGAATGCCGTAAACATGTGTCGCACTTAGGTGGTGGCTATTAGGATCATTGCGAAAATTAAATTTAATATATTTATTAAATGAAATTTCAATTTTTTCATTAACAATGAGTAAACTCAAATCTATTTTAATGAAACAGTGTTTATATGACCAAAAGCATGCCGAAAACATGTGTCGCACTTAGGTGCTAGCTATTAGGATCTTTGCGAAAATTAAATTTAATTTATTTATTAAATGAAATTTCAGTTTTTTCATTAACAATGCATAAAGTCAAATCTATTTTAATAAAATAGTGTTTATTTAACCAAAAGAATGCCGAAAACATGTGTCGCACTTAGGTGCCAGCTATTAGGATCTTTGCGAAAATTAGATTTTATTTATTAATTAAATGAAATTTCAAATTTTTCATTAACAATGCATAAAGTCAAATCTATTTTAATGAAATCGTGTTTATATGACCAAAAGCAAGCCAAAAACATGTGTCGCACTTAGGTGCTAGCTGTTAGGATCATTGCGAAAATTAAATATAATTTATTTATTATATGAAATTTCAATTTTTTCATCAACAACACATAAAGTCCAGTTTATTTGATTAAAATCGTGTTTATGCGACCAAAAGCATGCCGAAATCATGTGTCGCACTTAGGTGCTGGCTTTTAGGATCATTGCGAAAATTAAATTAAATTTATTTATTAAATGAAGTGTTAATTTTTTCATTAACAATGCATAAAGTCAAATCTATTTTAGTGAAATAGTGTTTAAATGACCAAAAGCATGCCGAAAACATGTGTCGCACTTAGGTGCTAGCCATTAGGATAATTGCAAAAATTAAATTTAATTTATTAATTAAATGAAATTTCAATTTTTTCATTAACAATGCATAAAGTCAAATCTATTTTAATGAAATATTGTTTATATGACCAAAAGCATGCCGAAAACATGTGTGGCACTTAGGTGCTAGCTATTAGGATCATTGCGAAAATTAAATTTAATTTATTTATTAAATGAAATTTCCATTTTTTCATTAACAATGCATAAAGTCAATTTTTTTAAATGAAATATTGTTTATATGACCAAAAGCATGCCGAAAACATGTGTGGCACTTAGGTGCTAGCTATTAGGATCATTGCGAAAATTAAATTTAATTTATTTATTAAATGAAATTTCAATTTTTTCAGTAACAATGGATAAAGTCAAATCTCTTTTAATGTAATATTGTTTATATGACCAAAAGCATGCCGAAAACATGAGTCGCACTTAGGTGCTAGCCATTAGGATCATTGCGAAAATTAAATTAATTTATTTATTAAATGAAATTTCAATTTTTTCATTAACAATGCATAAAGTCAATTTTTTTTAATGAAATATTGTTTATTTGTCCAAAAGCATGCCGAAAACATGTGTGGCACTTAGGTGCTAGCTATTAGGATCATTGCGAAAATTAAATTTAATTTACTTATTAAATGAAATTTCAATTTTTTCATTAACAATGTATTAAGTCAAATCTATTTTAATTAAATAGTGTTTATTTGCTCAGAAGAATGCCGAAAACATGTGTCGCACTTAGGTGCTAGCTATTAGGAACATTGCGAAAATTAAATTTAAATTATTTATTAAATGAAATTTCAATTTTTTCATTAGAAATGAGTAAAGTCAAATCTATTTTAATGAAACAGTGTTTATATGACCAAAAGAATGCCGTAAACATGTGTCGCACTTAGGTGGTAGCTATTAGGATCATTGCGAAAATTAAATTTAATTTATTTATTAATTGAAATTTCAATTTTTTCATTAACAATGAATAAAGTCAAATCTATTTTAATGAAACAGTGTTTATATGACCAAAAGAATGCCGTAAACATGTGTCGCACTTAGGTGCCAGCTATTAGGATCTTTGCGAAAATTAGATTTTATTTATTAATTAAATGAAATTTCAAATTTTTCATTAACAATGCATAAAGTCAAATCTATTTTAATGAAATCGTGTTTATATGACCAAAAGCAAGCCGAAAACATGTGTCGCACTTAGGTGCTAGCTGTTAGGATCATTCCGAAAATTAAATATAATTTATTTATTATATGAAATTTCAATTTTTTCATCAACAACACATAAAGTTCAGTTTATTTGATTAAAATCGTGTTTATACGACCAAAAGCATGCCGAAATCATGTGTCGCACTTAGGTGCTGGCTTTTAGGATCATTGCGAAAATTAAATTAAATTTATTCATTAAATGAAGTGTTAATTTTTTCATTAACAATGCATAAAGTCTAATCTATTTTAGTAAAATAGTGTTTAAATGACCAAAAGCATGCCGAAAACATGTGTCGCACTTAGGTGCTAGCCATTAGGATCATTGCAAAAATAAAATTTAATTTATTAATTAAATGAAATTTCAATTTTTTCATTAACAATGCATAAAGTCAAATCTATTTTAATGAAATATTGTTTATATGACCAAAAGCATGCCGAAAACATGTGTGGCACTTAGGTGCTAGCTATTAGGATCATTGCGAAAATTAAATTTAATTTATTTATTAAATGAAATTTCAATTTTTTCAGTAACAATGGATAAAGTCAAATCTCTTTTAGTGTAATATTTTTTATATGACCAAAAGCATGCCGAAAACATGAGTCGCACTTAGGTGCTAGCTATTAGGATCATTGCGAAAATTAAATTTAATTTATTTATTAAATGAAATTTCAATTTTTTCAGTGACAATGGATAAAGTCAAGTCTCTTTTAATGTAATATTGTTTATATGACCAAAAGCATGCCGAAAACATGAGTCGCACTTAGGTGCTAGCCATTAGGATCATTGCGAAAATTAAATTTAATTTATTTATTAAAGGAAATTTCAATTTTTTCATTAACAATGCATAAAGTCAATTTTTTTTAATGAAATATTGTTTATTTGACCAAAAGCATGCCGAAAACATGTGTGGCACTTAGGTGCTAGCAATTAGGATCATTGCGAAAATTAAATTTAATTTATTTATTAAATGAAATTTCAATTTTTTCATTAACAATGTATAAAGTCAAATCTATTTTAATTAAATAGTGTTTATTTGCTCAAAAGAATGCCGAAAACATGTGTCGCACTTAGGTGCTAGCTATTAGGAACATTGCGAAAATTAAATTTAAATTATTTATTAAATGAAATTTAAATTTTTTCATTAGCAATGCATAAAGTCAAATCTATTTTAATATAACAGTGTTTATATGACCAAAAGAATGCCGTAAAGATGTGTCGCACTTAGGTGGTAGCTATTAGGATCATTGCGAAAATTACATTTAATTTATTTATTAAATGAAATTTCAATTTTTTCATTAACAATGCATAGATTCAAATCTATTTTAATGAAATAGTGTTTATTTGACCAAAAGCATGCCGAAAACATGTGTCGCACTTAGATGCAAGCTATTGGGATCTTTGCGAAAATTAAATTTAATTTATTTATTAAATGAAATTTCAATTTCTTCATTAACAATGCATAAAGTCAAATCTATTTTAATGAAATAGTGTTTATATGACCAAAAGAATGCCGCAAACATGTGTCGCTCTTAGGTGGTAGCTATTAGGATCATTGCGAAAATTAAATTAAATTTATTAATTAAATGAAATTTCAATTTTTTCATTAACAATGCTTAAAGTCAAACCTAGTTTAATAAAATATTGTTTATATGACCCAAAGCATGACGAAAACATGTGTCGCACTTAGGTGCTAGCTATCAGGATCATTGCGAAAATTAAATTTAATTTATTTATTAAATGAAATTTCAATTTTTTCATCAACAATGCATAAAGTCAAATCTATTTTAATGAAACAGTGTTTATATGACCAAAAGAATGCCGTAAACATGTGTCGCACTTAGGTGCCAGCTATTAGGATCTTTGCGAAAATTAGATTTTATTTATTAATTAAATGAAATTTCAATTTTTTCATTAACAATGCATAAAGTCAAATCTATATTTTAATGAAATCGTGTTTATATGACCAAAAGCAAGCCGAAAACATGTGTCGCACTTAGGTGCTAGCCATTAGGATCATTGCAAAAATTAAATTTAATTTATTTATTAAATGAAATTTCAATTTTTTCATTAACAATGCATAAAGTCAAATCTATTTTAATAAAATATTGTTTATATGACCAAAAGCATGCCGAAAACACGTGTGGCACTTAGGTGCTAGCTATTAGGATCATTGCGAAAATTAAATTTAATTTATTTATTAAATGAAATTTCCATTTTTTCATTAACAATGCATAAAGTCAATTTTTTTAAATGAAATATTGTTTATATGACCAAAAGCATGCCGAAAACATGTGTGGCACTTAGGTGCTAGCTATTAGGATCATTGCGAAAATTAAATTTATTTTATTTATAAAATGAAATTTCAATTTTTTCAGTAACAATGGATAAAGTCAAATCTCTTTTAATGTAATATTGTTTATATGACCAAAAGCATGCCGAAAACACGAGTCGCACTTAGGTGCTAGCCATTAGGATCATTGCGAAAATTAAATTAAATTTATTTATTAAATGAAATTTCAATTTTTTCATTAACAATGCATAAAGTCAATTTTTTTTATTAAAATATTGTTTATTTGACCAAAAGCTTGCCGAAAACATGTGTGGCACTTAGGTGCTAGCTATTAGGATCTTTGCGAAAATTAAATTTAATTTATTTATTAAATGAAATTTAAATTTTTTCATTAACAATGCTTAAAGTCAAACCTATTTTAATAAAATATTGTTTATATGGCCGAAAGCATGACGAAAACATGTGTCGCACTTAGGTGCTAGCTATTAGTATCATTGCGAAAATTAAATTAAATTTATTTATTAAATGAAATTTCAATTTTTTCATCAACAATGCATAAAGACGAATTTATTTGAATAAAATCGTCTTTATACGACCATAAGCATGCCGAAAACATGTGTCGCACTTAGGTGCTGGCTATTAGGATCATTGCGAAAATTTAATTAAATTTATTAATTAAATGAAATTTCAATTTTTTTATTAACAATGCTTAAAGTCAAACCTAGTTTAATAAAATATTGTTTATATGACCGAAAGCATGACGAAAACATGTGTCGCACTTAGGTGCTAGCTAATAGGATCATTGCGAAAATTAAATTTAATTTATTTATTAAATGAAATTTCAATTTTTTCATTAACAATGCATAAAGTCAAATCTATTTTAATAAAATAGTGTTTCTATGACCAAAAGAATGCCGAAAACATGTGTCGCACTTAGGTGCTAGCTATTAGGATCATTGCGAAAATTAAATTTAATTTATTTCTTAAATGAAATTTCAATTTTTTCATTAGCAATGCTAAAGTCAAATCTATTTTAATGAAATAGTGTTTATATGACCAAAAGAATGCCGTAAACATGTGTCGCACTTGGGTGGTAGCTATTAGGATCATTGCGAAAATTAAATTAAATTTATTAATTAAATGAAATTTCAGTTTTTTCATTAACAATGAGTAAAGTCAAATCTATTTTAATGAAACAGTGTTTATATGACCAAAAGCATGCCGAAAACATATGTCGCACTTAGGTGCTAGCTATTAGGATCTTTGCGAAAATTAAATTTAATTTATTTATTAAATGAAATTTCAGTTTTTTCATTAACAATGCATAAAGTCAAATCTATTTTAATGAAATAGTGTTTATTTGACCAAAAGAATGCTGAAAACATGTGTCGCACTTAGGTGCTAGCTATTAGGATCATTGCGAAAATTAAATTTAATTTATTTATTAAATGAAATTTCAATTTTTTCATTAACAATGAGTAAAGTCAAATCTATTTTAATAAAACAGTGTTTATATGACCAAAAGCATGCCGAAAACATATGTCGCACTTAGGTGCTAGCCATTAGGATCTTTGCGAAAATTAAATTTAATTTATTTATTAAATGAAATTTCAGTTTTTTCATTAACAATGCATAAAGTCAAATCTATTGAAATAGTGTTTATTTGACCAAAAGAATGCCGAAAACATGTGTCGCACTTAGGTGGTAGCTATTAGGATCATTGCGAAAATTAAATTTAATTTATTTATTAAATGAAATTTCAATTTTTTCATTAACAATGAGTAAAGTCAAATCTATTTTAATGAAACAGTGTTTATATGACCAAAAGAATGCCGTAAACATGTGTCGCACTTAGGTGGTAGCTATTAGGATCATTGCGAAAATTAAATTAAATTTATTTATTAATTGAAATTTCACATTTTTCATTAACAATGAATAAAGTCAAATCTATTTTAATGAAACAGTGTTTATATGACCAAAAGCAAGCCGAAAACATGTGTCGCACTTAGGTGCTAGCTGCTAGGATCATTGCGAAAATTAAATATAATTTATTTATTATATGAAATTTCAATTTTTTCATCAACAACACATAAAGTCCAGTTTATTTGATTAAAATCGTGTTTATACGACCAAAAGCATGCCGAAATCATGTGTCGCACTTAGGTGCTGGCTATTAGGATCTTTGCGAAAATTTAATTTAATTTATTCATTAAATGAAATTTCAATTTTTTCATTAACAATGCATAAAGTTAAATCTATTTTAATGAAATAGTGTTTATATGACCAAAAGAATGCCGTAAACATGTGTCGCACTTAGGTGCTAGCTGTTAGGATCATTGCGAAAATTAAATGTAATTTATTTATTAAATGAAATTTAATTTTTTTCATTAACAATGAATAAAGTCAAATCTATTTTAATAAAATCGTGTTTATATGACCAAAAGCAAGCCGAAATCAAGTGTCGCACTTAGGTGGTAGCTATTAGGATATTTGCGAAAATTAAATTCAATTAATTTATTAAATGAAATTTCAATTTTTTCATCAACAACTCATAAAGTCGAGTTTGTTTGATTAAAATCATGTTTATATAACCAAAAGCATGACGAAAACATGTGTCGCACTTAGGTGCTAGCCATTGGGATCATTGCGAAAATTAAATTTAATTTATTTATTAAATGAAATATCTATTTTTTCATTAACAATGCATAAAGTTAAATCTATTTTCATGAAATCGTGTTAATACGACCAAAAGCATGCCGCAAACATATGTCGCACTTAGGTGCTGGCTTTTACGAAAATTGCGAAAATTAAATTAAATTTATTTATTAAATGAAGTGTTAATTTTTTCATTAACAATGCATAAAGTCAAATCTATTTTAGTGAAATAGTGTTTAAATGACCAAAAGCATGCCGAAAACTTGTGTCGCACTTAGGTGCTAGCTATTAGGATCTTTGCGAAAATTTAATTTTATTTATTTATTAAATGAAATTTCAATTTTTTCATTAACAATGCATAAAGTTAAATCTGTTTTAATGAAATAGTGTTTATATGACCAAAAGAATGCCGAAAACATGTGTCGCACTTAGGTGCTAGCCATTAGGATCATTGCAAAAATTAAATTTAATTTATTAATTAAATGAAATTTCAATTTTTTCATTAACAATGCATAAAGTTAAATCTGTTTTAATGAAATAGTGTTTATATGACCAAAAGAATGCCGAAAACATGTGTCGCACTTAGGTGCTAGCTATTAGGATCTTTGCGAAAATTTAATTTTATTTATTTATTAAATGAAATTTCAATTTTTTCATTAACAATTCATAAAGTCAAATCCATTTTAATAAAATAGTGTTTATATGACCAAAAGCATGCCGAAAAAATGTGTCGCACTTAGATGCAAGGTATTAGGATCATTGCGAAAATTAAATTTAATTTATTTATTAAATGAAATTTCAATTTTTTCATTAACAATGTATTAAGTCAAATCTATTTTAATTAAATAGTGTTTATTTGTCCAAAAGAATGCCGAAAACATGTGTCGCACTTAGGTGCTAGCTATTAGGATCATTGCGAAAATTAAATTTAAATTATTTATTAAATGAAATTTAAATTTTTTCATTAGCAATGCATAAAGTCAAATCTATTTTAATGAAATAGTGTTTATATGACCAAAAGAATGCCGTAAACATGTGTCGCACTTAGGTGGTAGCTATTAGGATCATTGCGAAAATTAAATTTAATTTATTTATTAAATGAAATTTCAATTTTTTCATTAACAATGAATAAAGTCAAATCGATTTTAATATTACAGTGTTTATATGACCAAAAGAATGCCGTAAACATGTGTCGCACTTAGGTGGTAGCTATTAGGATCATTGCGAAAATTACATTTAATTTATTTATTAAATGAAATTTCAATTTTTTCATTAACAATGCATAAAGTCAAATCTATTTTAATGAAATAGTGTTTATTTGACCAAAAGCATGCCGAAAACATGTGTCGCACTCAGATGCAAGCTATTGGGATCTTTGCGAAAATTAAATTTAATTTATTTATTAAATGAAATTTCAATTTCTTCATTAACAATGCATAAAGTCAAATCTATTTTAATGAAATAGTGTTTATATGACCAAAAGAATGCCGCAAACATGAGTCGCTCTTAGGTGGTAGCTATTAGGATCATTGCGAAAATTAAATTTAATTTATTAATTAAATAAAATTTTAATTTTTTCATAAACAATGCTTAAAGTCAAACCTAGTTTAATAAAATATTGTTTATTTGACCGAAAGCATGACGAAAACATGTGTCGCACTTAGGTGCTAGCTATCAGGATCATTGCGAAAATTAAATTTAATTTATTTATTAAATGAAATTTCAATTTTTTCATCAACAATGCATAAAGTCGAATTTATTTGAATAAAATCGTCTTTATACGACCATAAGCATGCCGAAAACATGTGTCGCACTTAGGTGCTGGTATTAGGATCATTGCGAAAATTAAATTTAATTTATTAATTAAATGAAATTTCAATTTTTTCATTAACAATGCTTAAAGTCAAACCTAGTTTAATAAAATATTGTTTATATGACCGAAAGCATGACGAAAACATGTGTCGCACTTAGGTGCTAGCTAATAGGATCCTTGCGAAAATTAAATTTAATTTATTTATTAAATGAAATTTCAATTTTCTCATTAACAATGCATAAAGTCAAATCTATTTTAATAAAATTGTGTTTCTATGACCAAAAGCATGCCGAAAACATGTGTCGCACTTAGGTGCTAGCTGTTAGGCTCATTGCGAAAATTAAATTTAATTTATTTATTAAATGAAATTTCAATTTTTTCATTAACAATGCATAAAGTCAAATCTATTTTAATGAAATAGTGTTTATTTGACCAAAACAATGCCGAAAACATGTGTCGCACTTAGGTGCTAGCTATTAGGGTCATTGCGAAAATTAAATTTAATTTATTTCTTAAATGAAATTTCAATTTTTTCATTAGCAATGCTAAAGTCAAATCTATTTTAATGAAATAGTGTTTATATGACCAAAAGAATGCCGTAAACATGTGTCGCACTTAGGTGGTAGCTATTAGGATCATTGCGAAAATTAAATTTAATTTATTTATTAAATGAAATATCTATTTTTTCATTAACAAGGCATAAAGTTAAATCTATTTTAATGAAATCGTGTTAATACGACCAATAGCATGCCGAAAACATATGTCGCACTTAGGTGCTGGCTTTTACGATCATTGCGAAAATTAAATTAAATTTATTTATTAAATGAAGTGTTAATTTTTTCATTAACAATGCATAAAGTCAAATCTATTTTAGTGAAATAGTGTTTAAATGACCAAAAGCATGCCGAAAACATGTGTCGCACTTAGGTGCTAGCCATTAGGATCATTGCAAAAATTAAATTAAATTTATTAATTAAATGAAATTTCAATTTTTTCATTAACAATGCATAAAGTTAAATCTGTTTTAATTAAATAGTGTTTATTTGTCCAAAAGAATGCCGAAAACAAGTGTCGCACTTAGGTGCTAGCTATTAGGAACATTGCGAAAATTAAATTTAAATTATTTATTAAATGAAATTTAAATTTTTTCATTAGCAATGCATAAAGTCGAATCTATTTTAATGAAATAGTGTTTATATGACCAAAAGAATGCCGTAAACATGTGTCGCACCTAGGTGGTAGCTATTAGGATCATTGCGAAAATTAAATTTAATTTATTTATTAAATGAAATTTAAATTTTTTCATTAACAATGCATAAAGTCGAATCTATTTTAATGAAATAATGTTTATTTGACCAAAAGCATGCCGAAAACATGTGTCGCACTTAGATTCAAACTATTGGGATCTTTGCGAAAATTAAATTTAATTTATTTATTAAATGAAATTTCAATTTCTTCATTAACAATGCATAAAGTCAAATCTATTTTAATAAAATAGTGTTTATATGACCAAAAGAATGCCGCAAACATGTGTCGCTCTTAGGTGGTAGCTATCAGGATCTTTGCGAAAATTAAATTTAATTTATTTATTAAATGAAATTTCAATTTTTTCAATAACAATGAATAAAGTCAAATCTATTTTAATATAACAGTGTTTATATGACCAAAAGAATGCCGTAAACATGTGTCGCACTTAGGTGGTAGCTATTAGGATCATTGCGAAAATTACATTTAATTTATTTATTAAATGAAATTTCAATTTTTTCATTAACAATGCATAAAGTCAAATCTATTTTAATGAAATAATGTTTATTTGACCAAAAGCATGCCGAAAACATGTATCGCACTTAGATTCAAACTATTGGGATCTTTGCGAAAATTAAATTTAATTTATTTATTAAATGAAATTTCAATTTCTTCATAAACAATGCATAAAGTCAAATCTATTTTAATAAAATAGTATTTATATGACCAAAAGAATGCCGCAAACATGTGTCGCTCTTAGGTGGTAGCTATCAGGATCTTTGCGAAAATTAAATTTAATTTATTTATTAAATGAAATTTCAATTTTTTCAATAACAATGAATAAAGTCAAATCTATTTTAATGAAACTGTGTTTATATGACCAAAAGAATGCCGTAAACATGTGTCGCACTTAGGTGGTAGCTATTAGGATCATTGCGAAAATTAAATTTAATTTATTTATTAAATGAAATTTCAGTTTTTTCATTAACAATGCATAAAGGCAAATCTATTTTAATGAAATAGTGTTTACTTGACCAAAAGAATGCCGAAAACATGTGTCGCACTTAGGTGCTAGCTATTAGGATCATTGCGAAAATTAAATTTAATTTATTTCTTAAATGAAATTTCAATTTTTTCATTAGCAATGCTAAAGTCAAATCTATTTTAATTAAATAGTGTTTATATGACCAAAAGAATGCCGTAAACATGTGTCGCACTTAGGTGGTAGGTATTAGGATCATTGCGAAAATTAAATTTAATTTATTTAATAAATGAAATTTCAATTTTTTCATTAACAATGAGTAAAGTCAAATCTATTTCAATGAAACATTGTTTATATGACCAAAAGAATGCCGCAAACATGTGTTGCACTTAGTTGGTAGCTATTAGGATCATTGCGAAAATTAAATTTAATTTATTTATTAAATGAAATTTCAATTTTTTCATTAACAATGAGTAAAGTCAAATCTATTTTAATGAAACAGTGTTTATATGACCAAAAGCATGCCGAAAACATGTGTCGCTCTTAGGTGCTAGCTATTAGGATCTTTGCGAAAATTAAATTTAATTTATTTATTAAATGAAATTTCAGTTTTTTCATTAACAATGCATAAAGTCAAATCTATTTTAATTAAATAGTGTTTATTTGACCAAAAGAATGCCGAAAACATGTGTCGCACTTAGGTGGTAGCTATTAGGATCATTGCGAAAATTAAATTTAATTTATTTATTAATTGAAATTTCAATTTTTTCATTAACAATGAATAAAGTCAAATCTATTTTAATGAAACAGTGTTTATATGACCAAAAGAATGCCGTAAACATGTGTCGCACTTAGGTGCCAGCTATTAGGATCTTTGCGAAAATTAGATTTTATTTATTTATTAAATGAAATTTCAATTTTTTCATTAACAATGCATAAAGTCAAATCTATTTTAATGAAATCGTGTTTATATGACCAAAAGCAAGCCGAAAACATGTGTCGCACTTAGGTGCTAGCTGTTAGGATCATTGCGAAAATTAAATATAATTTATTTATTATATGAAATTTAAATTTTTTCATCAACAACACATAAAGTCCAGTTTATTTGATGAAAATCGTGTTTATACGATCAAAAGCATGCCGAAATCACGTGTCGCACTTAGGTGCTGGCTATTAGGATCTTTGCGAAAATTAAATTTAATTTATTTATTAAATGAAATTTCAATTTTTTCATTAACAATGCATAAAGTTAAATCTATTTTCATGAAATAGTGTTTATATGACCAAAAGAATGCCGTAAACATGTGTCGCACTTAGGTGCTAGCTGTTAGGATCATTGCGAAAATTAAATGTAATTTATTTATTAAATGAAATTTAATTTTTTTCATTAACAATGAATAAAGTCAAATCTATTTAAATAAAATCGTGTTTATATGACCAAAAGCAAGCCGAAATCATTTGTCGCACTTAGGTGCTAGCTATTAGGATAATTGCGAAAATTAAATTTAATTAATTTATTAAATGAAATTTCAATTTTTTCATCAACAACACATAAAGTCGAGTTTGTTTGATTAAAATCATGTTTATATAACCAAAAGCATGCCGAAAACATATGTCGCACTTAGGTGCTAGCCATTGGGATCATTGCGAAAATTAAATTTAATTTATTTATTAAATGAAATATCAATTTTTTCATTAACAATGCATAAAGGTAAATCTATTTTAATGAAATCGTGTTAATACGACCAAAAGCATGCCGAAAACATATGTCGCACTTAGGTGCTGGCTTTTAGGATCATTGCGAAAATTAAATTAAATTTATTTATTAAATGAAGTGTTAATTTTTTCATTAACAATGCATAAAGTCACATCTATTTTAGTGAAATAGTGTTTAAATGACCAAAAGCATGCCGAAAACATGTGTCGCACTTAGGTGCTAGCCATTAGGATCATTGCAAAAATTAAATTTAATTTATTAATTAAATAAAATTTCAATTTTTTCATTAACAATGCATAAAGTTAAATCTGTTTTAATTAAATAGTGTTTATATGACCAAAAGAATACCGAAAACATGTGTCGCACTTAGGTGCTAGCTATTAGGATCTTTGCGAAAATTTAATTTTATTTATTTATTAAATGAAATTTCAATTTTTTCATTAACAATTCATAAAGTCAAATCTTTTTTAATGAAATAGTGTTTATATGACCAAAAGCATGCCGAAAAAATGTGTCGCACTTAGATGCAAGCTATTAGGATCATTGCGAAAATTAAATTTAATTTATTTATTAAATGAAATTTCTATTTTTTTAATAACAATGCATAAAGTCAAATCTATTTTAATTAAATCGTGTTTATATGACCAAAAGCATGCCGAAAACATGTGTCGCACGTAGGTGCAAGCTGTTAGGATCATTGCGAAAATTAAATTTAATTTATTTATTAAATGAAATTTAAATTTTTTCATTAGCAATGCATAAAGTCAAATCTATTTTAATATAACAGTGTTTATATGACCAAAAGAATGCCGTAAACATGTGTCGCACTTAGGTGGTAGCTATTAGGATCATTGCGAAAATTACTTTTAATTTATTTATTAAATGAAATTTCAATTTTTTCATTAACAATGCATAAAGTCAAATCTATTTTAATGAAATAGTGTTTATTTGACCAAAATCATGCCGAAAACATGTGTCGCACTTAGATGCAAGCGATTGGGATCTTTGAGAAAATTAAATTTAATTTATTTATTAAATGAAATTTAAATTTCTTCATTAACAATGCATAAAGTCAAATCTATTTTAATGAAATAGTGTTTATATGACCAAAAGAATGCCGCAAACATGTGTCGGTCTTAGGTGGTAGCTATTAGGATCATTGC
The DNA here is from genome assembly GCA_910593695.2 of Ocypus olens. Taxonomy (NCBI): domain Eukaryota; kingdom Metazoa; phylum Arthropoda; class Insecta; order Coleoptera; family Staphylinidae; genus Ocypus; species Ocypus olens. The sequence goes on from OU343060.1 coordinate 36,998,328, forward strand.
GAAAATTAAATTTTATTTATTTATTAAATGAAATTTCAATTTCTTCATTAACAATGCATAAAGTCAAATCTATTTTCATGAAATAGTGTTTATATGACCAAAAGCATGCCGAAAACATGTGTCGCACTTAGGTGCTATCCATTAGGATCTTTGCGAAAATTAAATTTAATTTATCAATTAAATGAATTTTTAATTTTTTCATTAACAATGCATAAAGTCAAATCTATTTTAATGAAACAGTGTTTATATGACCAAAAGAATGCCGAAAACATGTGTCGCACTTAGGTGGTAGCTATTAGGATCATTGCGAAAATTAAATTTAATTTATTTATTAAATGAAATTTCAGTTTTTTCATTAACAATGCATAAAGTCAAATCTATTTTAATGAAATAGTGTTTACTTGACCAAAAGAATGCCGAAAATATGTGTCGCACTCAGGTGGTAGCTATTAGGATCATTGCGAAAATTAAATTTAATTTATTTATTAAATGAAATTTCAATTTTTTCATTAACAATGAGTAAAGTCAAATCCATTTTAATGAAACAGTGTTTATATGACCAAAAGCATGCCGAAAACATGTGTCGCTCTTAGGTGCTAGCTTTTAGGATCTTTGCGAAAATTAAATTTAATTTATTTATTAAATGAAATTTCAGTTTTTTCATTAACAATGCATAAAGTCAAATCTATTTTAATGAAATAGTGTTTATTTGACCAAAAGAATGCCGAAAACATGTGTCGCACTTAGGTGGTAGCTATTAGGATCATTGCGAAAATTAAATTTTTTTTTATTTATTAAATGAAATTTCAATTTTTTCATTAACAATGAGTAAAGTCAAATCAATTTTAATGAAACAGTGTTAATATGACCAAAAGAATGCCGTAAACATGTGTCGCACTTAGGTGGTAGCTATTAGATTCATTGCGAAAATTAAATTAAATTTATTTATTAATTGAAATTTCAATTTTTTCATTAACAATGAATAAAGTCAAATCTATTTTATTGAAACAGTGTTTATATGACCAATAGAATGCCGTAAACATGTGTCGCACTTAGGTGCCAGCTATTAGGATCCTTGCGAAAATTAGATTTTATTTATTTATTAAATGAAATTTCAATTTTTTCATTAACAATGCATAAAGTCAAATCTATTTTAATGAAATCGTGTTTATATTACCAAAAGCAAGCCGAAAACATGCGTCGCACTTAGGTGCTAGCTGTTAGGATCATTGCGAAAATTAAATATATTTTATTTATTATATGAAATTTCAATTTTTTCATCAACAACACATAAAGTCCAGTTTATTTGATTAAAATCGTGTTGATACGACCAAAAGCATGCCGAAATCATGTGTTGCACTTAGGTGCTGGCTATTAGGATCTTTGCGAAAATTTAATTTAATTTATTCATTAAATGAAATTTCAATTTTTTCATTAACAATGCATAAAGTTGAATCTATTTTAATGAAATAGTGTTTATATGACCAAAAGAATGCCGTAAACATGTGTCGCACTTAGGTGCTAGCTGTTAGGATCATTGCGAAAATTAAATGTAATTTATTAATTAAATGAAATTTAATTTTTTTCATTAACAATGAATAAAGTCAAATCTATTTTAATAAAATCGTGTTTATATGACCAAAAGCAAGCCGAAATCATGTGTCGCACTTAGGTGCTAGATATTAGGATAATTGCGAAAATTAAATTTAATTAATTTATTAAATGAAATTTCAATTTTTTCATCAACAACACATAAAGTCGAGTTTGTTTGATCAAAATCATGTTTATATAACCAAAAGCATGCCGAAAACATGTGTCGCACTTAGGTGCTAGCCATTGGGATCATTGCGAAAATTAAATTTAATTTATTTATTAAATGAAATATCAATTTTTTCATTAACAATGCATAAAGTTTAATCTATTTTAATGAAATCGTGTTAATACGACCAAAAGCATGCCGAAAACATATGTCGCACTTAGGTGCTGGCTTTTAGGATCATTGCGAAAATTAAATTAAATTTATTTATTAAATGAAGTGATAATTTTTTCATTAACAATGCATAAAGTCAAATCTATTTTAGTGAAATAGTGTTTAAATGACCAAAAGCATGCCGAAAACATGTGTCGCACTTAGGTGCTAGCTATTAGGATCATTGCAAAAATTAAATTTAATTTATTAATTAAATGAAATTTCAATTTTTTCATTAACAATGCATAAAGCTAAATCTGTTTTAATGAGATAGTGTTTATATGACCAAAAGAATGCCGAAAACATGTGTCGCACTTAGGTGCTAGCTATTAGGATCTTTGAGAAAATTAAATTTAATTTATTTACTAAATGAAATTTCAATTTTTTCATTAACAATTGATAAAGTCAAATCTATTTTAATTAAATAGTGTTTATATGACCAAAAGAATGCCGAAAACATGTGTCGCACTTAGGTGCTAGCTATTAGGATCTTTGCGAAAATTAAATTTAATTTATTTACTAAATGAAATTTCAATTTTTTCATTAACAATTCATAAAGTCAAATCTATTTTAATGAAATAGTGTTTATTTGACCAAAAGAATGCCGAAAACATGTGTCGCACTTAGGTGGTAGCTATTAGGATCATTGCGAAAATTTAATTTTATTTATTTATTAAATGAAATTTCAATTTTTTCATTAACAATTCATAAAGTCAAATCTATTTTAATGAAATAGTGTTTATATGACCAAAAGCATGCCGAAAAAATGTGTCGCACTTTGATGCAAGCTATTAGGATCATTGCGAAAGTTAAATTTAATTTATTTATAAAATGAAATTTCAATTTTTTCATTAACAATGTATTAAGTCAAATCTATTTTAATGAAATAGTGTTTATTTGTCCAAAAGAATGCCGAAAACATGTGTCGCACTTAGGTGCTAGCTATTAGGAACATTGCGAAAATTAAATTTAAATTATTTATTAAATGAAATTTAAATTTTTTCATTAGCAATGCATAAAGTCAAATCTATTTTAATAAAATAGTGTTTATATGACCAAAAGAATGCCGTAAACATGTGTCGCACATAGGTGGTAGCTATTAGGATCATTGCGAAAATTACCTTTAATTGATTTATTAAATGAAATTTCAATTTTTTCATTAACAATGCATAAAGTCAAATCTATTTTAATGAAATAGTGTTTATTTGACCAAAAGCATTCCGAAAGCATGTGTCGCACTTAGATGCAAGCTATTAGGATCTTTGCGAAAATTAAATTTAATTTATTTATTAAATGAAATTTCAATTTCTTCATTAACAATGCATAAAGTCAAATCTATTTTAATGAAATAGTGTTTATATGACCAAAAGAATGCCGCAAACATGTGTCGCTCTTAGGTGGTAGCTATTAGGATCATTGCGAAAATTAAATTTTATTTATTTATTAAATAAAATTTCAATTTTTGCATTAACAATGCATAAAGTCAAATCTATTTTCATGAAATAGTGTTTATATGACCAAAAGCATGCCAAAAACATGTGTCGCACTTAGGTGCTATCCATTAGGATCATTGCAAAAATTAAATTTAATTTATCAATTAAATGAATTTTTAATTTTTTCATTAACAATACATAAAGTCAAATCTATTTTAATGAAATAGTGTTTATATGACCAAAAAAATCCCGAAAACAAGTGTCGCACTTAGGTGCTGGCCATTAGGATCTTTGCGAAAATTAAATTAAATTTATTTATTAAATGAAATTTCAGTTTTTTCATTAACAATGCATAAAGTCAAATCTATTTTAATGAAATAGTGTTTATTTGACCAAAAGAATGCCGAAAACATGTGTCGCACTTAAGTGCTAGCTATTAGGATAATTGCGAAAATTGAATTTAATTTATTTCTTAAATGAAGATTCAATTTTTTCATTAGCAATGCTAAAGTCAAATCTATTTTAATGAAATAGCGTTTATATGACCAAAAGAATGTCGTAAACATTTGTCGCACTTAGGTGGTAGCTATTAGGATCATTGCGAAAATTAAATTTAATTTATTTATTAAATGAAATTTAAATTGTTTCATTAACAATGAATAAAGTCAAATCTATTTTATTAAAACAGTGTTTATATGACCAAAAGAATGCCGTAAACATGTGTCGCACTTAGGTGGTAGCTATTAGGATCATTGCGAAAATTACATTTAATTTATTTATTAAATGAAATTTCAATTTTTTCATTAACAATGCATAAAGTCAAATCTATTTTAATGAAATAGTGTTTATTTGAGCAAAAGCATGCCGAAAACATGTGTCGCACTTAGATGCAAGCTATTAGGATCTTTGCGAAAATTAAATTTAATTTATTTATTAAATGAAATTTCAATTTCTTCATTAACAATGCATAAAGTCAAATCTATTTTAATGAAATAGTGTTTATATGACCAAAAGAATGCCGAAAACATGTGTGGCACTTAGGTGCTAGCCATTAGGATCTTTGCGAAAATTAAATTTAATTTATTTATTAAATGAAATTTCAATTTTTTCATTAACAATGCATAAAGTCAAATCTATTTTAATGAAACAGTGATTATATGACCAAAAGAATGCCGCAAACATGTGTCGCACTTAGGTGGTAGCTATTAGGATCATTCCGAAAATTTAATTTAATTTATTTATTAAATGAAATTTCAATTTCTTCATTAACAATGCATAAAGTCAAATCTATTTTCATGAAATAGTGTTTATATGACCAAAAGCATGCCGAAAACATGTGTCGCACGTAGGTGCTATCTATTAGGAACATTGCGAAAATTAAATTTAAATTATTTATTAAATGAAATTTAAATTTGTTCATTAGCAATGCATAAAGTCAAATCTATTTTAATGAAATAGTGTTTATATGACCAAAAGAATGCCGAAAACATGTGTCGCACTTAGGTGCTAGCCATTAGGATCTTTGCGAAAATTAAATTTAATTTATTTATTAAATAAAATTTCAATTTTTTCATTAACAATGCATAAAGTCAAATCTGTTTTAATGAAACAGTGTTTATATGACCAAAAGAATGCCGCAAACATGTGTCGCACTTAGGTGGTAGCTATTAGGATCATTGCGAAAATTTAATTTAATTTATTTATTAAATGAAATTTCAATTTTTTCATTAACGATTCATAAAGTCAAATCTATTTTATTGAAATAGTGTTTATATGACCAAAAGCATGCTGAAAACATGTGTCGCACTTAGGTGGTAGCTATTAGGATCATTGCGAAAATTAAATTTAATTTATTTATTAAATGAAATTTCAATTTTTTCATTAACAATGAGTAAAGTCAAATCTATTTTAATGAAACAGTGTTTATATGACCAAAAGCATGCCGAAAACATGTGTCGCTCTTAGGTGCTAGCTTTTAGGATCATTGCGAAAATTTAATTTAATTTATTTATTAAATGAAATTTCAATTTTTTCATTAACAATGCGTAAAGTCAAATCTATTTTAATTAAATGGTATTTATGCTACCAAAAGCATGCCGAAAACATGTGTCGCACTCAGGTGCTGGCCATTAGGATCATTGCGAAAAACAATTTAATTAATTTATTAAATGAAATTTAATTTTTTTCATTACCATAAAGTCCAATCTATTTTAATGTTATAGTGTTTATATGACCAAAAGCATATCGAAAACATGTGTTGCACTTAGGTGCTAGCTGTTAGGATCATTGCGAAAATTTAATTTAATTTATTTATTAAATGAAATTTCAATTTTTTCATTAACAATGCGTAAAGTCAAATCTATTTTGATGAAATAGTGTTTATATGACCAACGGCATGCCGAAAACATGTGTCACACTTAGGTGCTAGCTTTTAGGATCATTGCGAATATTAAATTGAATTTATTTATTAAATGAAATTTCAATTTTTTCATTAACAATGCATAAAGTCAAATCTATTTTAATGAAATAGTGTTTATTTGACCAAATGCATGCCGAAAACATGTATCGCACCTAGGTGCTAGCTATTAGGATTATTGCAAAAATCAAATTAAATTTATTTATCAAATTAAATTTCAATTTTTTCATTAAAAACACATAAAGTCGAATCAATTTTCATGAAATAGTGTTTATATAACCAAACGAATGCCGTAAACATGTGTCGCACTCAGGTGCTGGCCATAAGGATCATTGCGAAAATGATCAATTTTTTCATTAACAATGGATAAACTTAAATCTATTTTAATGAAATAGTGTTTATATGACTAAAAGAATGCCGAAAACATGTGTCGCACTTAGGTGCCAGCTATTGGGATCTTTGCGAAAATTAAATTTAATTTATTTATTAAATGAAATTTCAATTTTTTCTTTAACAATGCATAAAGTCAAATCTATTTTAATAAAATAGTGTTTATATGACCAAAAGCATGCCGAAAAGATGTGTCGCACTTAGGTGCTAGTTGTTAGGATCATTGCGAAAATTAAATTAAATTTATTTATTAAATGAAATTTCAATTTTTTCATTAACAATGCATAAAGTCAAATCTATTGTAGGAAAATAGTGTTTATATGACCAAAAGCATTCCGAAAACATGTGTCGCACTTAGGTGCTAGCTTTTAGGATCATTGCGAAAATTAAATTAAATTTATTTATCATATGAAATTTCTATTTTTTCATTAACAATGCATAAAGTCAAATGTATTTTATTGAAATAGTGATTATATGACCAAAAGAATGCCGAAAACATGTGTGGCACTTAGGTGCTTGCTATTGGGATCTTTGCGAAAATTAAATTAAATTTATTTATTAAATGAAATTTCAATTTTTTTATTAACAATGCATAAAGTCAAATCTACTTTAATGAAATAGTGTTTATATGACCAAAAGAATGCCCTAAACATGTGTCGCACTTAGGTGCTAGCTATTAGGATCATTGCGAAAATTAAATTTAATTTATTTTTTAAATGAAATTTCAATTTTTTCAATAACAATGCATAAAGTCAAATCTAATTTAATGAAATATTGTTTATATGACCAAAAGGATGCCGAAAACATGTGTCGCACTTAGGTGCTAGCCATTAGGATCATTGCGAAAATTAAATTTAATTTATGAATTAAATGAAATTTCAATTTTTGCATTAACAATGCTTAAAGTCAAATCTATTTTATTAAAATAGGGTTTATATGACCGAAAGCATGACGAAAACATGTGTCGCCCTTAGGTGCCAGCTGTAAGGATCATTGCGAAAATTAAATTTAATTTATTCATTAAATGAAATTTCAATTTTTTCATTAACAATGGTTAAATTTAAATCTATTTTAATGAAATTGTGTTTATATGACCAAAAGCATGCCGAAAATATGTGTCGCACTTAGGTGCTAGCTTTTAGCATCATTGCGAAAATTAAATTTAATTGATTTATTAAATGTAATTTCAATTTTTTCATTAACAATGCATAAAGTCAAAAATATTTTAATAAAATAGTGTTTATATGACCAAAAGCATGCCGAAAACATGTGTCGCACTTAGGTGCTGTCTATAAGGATCATTGCGAAAATTAAATTTAATTTATTTATTAAATGAAATTTCAATTTTTTCATTAACAATGCATAAAGTCAAATCTATTTTAGGAAAATAGTGTTTATATGACCAAAAGCATGCCGAAAACATGTGTTGCACCTAGGTACTAGTCATTAGGATCATTGCGAAAATTAAATTAAATTTATTTGTTAAATGAAATTTCTATTTTTTCTTTAACAATGCATAAAGTCAAATCTATTTTAATAAAATAGTGTTTATATGACCAAAAGCATGCCGAAAAGATGTGTTGCACTTAGGTGCTAGTTGTTAGGATCATTGCGAAAATTAAATTAAATTTATTTATTAAATGAAATTTCAATTTTTTTATTAACAATGCATAAAGTCAAATCTACTTTAATGAAATAGTGTTTATATGACCAAAAGAATGCCGTAAACATGTGTCGCACTTAGGTGCTACCTATTAGGATCATTGCGAAAATTAAATTTAATTTATTTTTTAAATGAAATTTCAATTTTTTCTATAACAATGCATAAAGTCAAATCTATTTTAATGAAAAAGAGTTTATATGACCAAAGCATGCCGAAAACATGTGTCGGACTTAGGTGCCAGCTTTTAGGATCTTTGCGAAAATTAGATTTTATTTATTTATTAAATGAAATTTCAATTTTTTCATTAACAACGCATAAAGTCAAATCTATTTTAATGAAATCATGTTTATATGACCAAAAGCAAGCCGAAAACATGTGTCGCACTTAGTTGCTAGCTGTTAGGATCATTGCGAAAATTAAATATAATTTAGTTATTTTGTGAAATTTCAATTTTTTCATCAACAACACATAAAGTTAAGTTTATTTGATTAAAATCGTGTTTATACGACCAAAAGCATGCCGAAATCATGTGTCGCACTTAGGTGCTGGCTATTAGGATCTTTGCGAAAATTAAATTTAATTTATTTATTAAATGAAATTTCAATTTTTTCATTAACAATGCATAAAGTCAAATCTATTTTAATGAAATAGTGTTTATATGACCAAAAGAATGCCGTAAACATGTGTCGCACTTAGGAGCTAGCTTTTAGGATCATTGCGAAAATTAAATTTAATTTATTTATTAAATTAAATTTCAATTTTTTCATCAACAACACATAAAGTCGAGTTTGTTTAATTAAAATCGTGTTTATACGACCAAAAGCATGCCAAAATCATGTGTCGCACTTAGGTGCTGGCTATTAGGATCTTTGCGAAAATTAAATTTATTTTATTTATTAAATGAAATTTCAATTTTTTCATTAACAATGCATAAAGTCAAATCTATTTTAATAAAATAGTGTTTATATGACCAAAAGAATGCCGTAAACATGTGTCGCACTTAGGTGCTTGCTGTTAGGATCATTGCGAAAATTAAATGTAATTTATTTATTAAATGAAATTTAAATTTTTTCATTAACAATGAATAAAGTCAAATCTATTTTAATAAAATCGTGCTTATATGACCAAAAGCAAGCCGAAATCATGTGTCGCACTTAGGTGCTAGCTATTAGGATTATTGCGAAAATTAAATTTAATTTATTTATTAAATGAAATTTTAATTTTTTCATCAACAACACATAAAGTCGAGTTTATTTGATTAAAATCGTGTTTATATGACCAAAAGCATGCCGAAAACATGTGTCGCACTTAGGTGCTAGCCATTAGGGTAATTGCGAAAATTAAATTAAATTTATTTATTAAATGAAATTTATATTTTTTCATTAACAATGCATAAAGTTTAAATCTATTTTAATGAAATCGTGTTAATACGACCAAAAGCATGCCGTAAACATGTGTCGCACTTAGGTGCTGGCTATTAGGATCATTGCGAAAATTAAATTTAATTTATTTATTAAATGAAATTTCATTTTTTTCATTAACAATGCATGAAGTCAAATCTATTTTAATAAAATATTGTTTATATGACCAAAAGCATGCCGAAAACATGTGTGGCACTTAGGTGCTAGCTATTAGGATCATTGCGAAAATTAAATTTAATTTATTTATTAAATGAAATTTCAATTTTTTCTTTAACAGTGCATAAAGTCAAATCTATTTTAATGAAAAAGAGTTTATATGACCAAAGCATGCCGAAAACATGTGTCGGACTTAGGTGCCAGCTTTTAGGATCTTTGCGAAAATTAGATTTTATTTATTTATTAAATGAAATTTCAATTTTTTCATTAACAACGCATAAAGTCAAATCTATTTTAATGAAATCATGTTTATATGACCAAAAGCAAGCCGAAAACATGTGTCGCACTTAGTTGCTAGCTGTTAGGATCATTGCGAAAATTAAATATAATTTAGTTATTTTGTGAAATTTCAATTTTTTCATCAACAACACATAAAGTTAAGTTTATTTGATTAAAATCGTGTTTATACGACCAAAAGCATGCCGAAATCATGTGTCGCACTTAGGTGCTGGCTATTAGGATCTTTGCGAAAATTAAATTTAATTTATTTATTAAATGAAATTTCAATTTTTTCATTAACAATGCATAAAGTCAAATCTATTTTAATGAAATAGTGTTTATATGACCAAAAGAATGCCGTAAACATGTGTCGCACTTAGGAGCTAGCTTTTAGGATCATTGCGAAAATTAAATTTAATTTATTTATTAAATTAAATTTCAATTTTTTCATCAACAACACATAAAGTCGAGTTTGTTTAATTAAAATCGTGTTTATACGACCAAAAGCATGCCAAAATCATGTGTCGCACTTAGGTGCTGGCTATTAGGATCTTTGCGAAAATTAAATTTATTTTATTTATTAAATGAAATTTCAATTTTTTCATTAACAATCCATAAAGTCAAATCTATTTTAATAAAATAGTGTTTATATGACCAAAAGAATGCCGTAAACATGTGTCGCACTTAGGTGCTTGCTGTTAGGATCATTGCGAAAATTAAATGTAATTTATTTATTAAATGAAATTTAAATTTTTTCATTAACAATGAATAAAGTCAAATCTATTTTAATAAAATCGTGCTTATATGACCAAAAGCAAGCCGAAATCATGTGTCGCACTTAGGTGCTAGCTATTAGGATTATTGCGAAAATTAAATTTAATTTATTTATTAAATGAAATTTTAATTTTTTCATCAACAACCCATAAAGTCGAGTTTATTTGATTAAAATCGTGTTTATATGACCAAAAGCATGCCGAAAACATGTGTCGCACTTAGGTGCTAGCCATTAGGGTAATTGCGAAAATTAAATTAAATTTATTTATTAAATGAAATTTATATTTTTTCATTAACAATGCATAAAGTTAAATCTATTTTAATGAAATCGTGTTAATACGACCAAAAGCATGCCGTAAACATGTGTCGCACTTAGGTGCTGGCTATTAGGATCATTGCGAAAATTAAATTTAATTTATTTATTAAATGAAATTTCATTTTTTTCATTAACAATGCATGAAGTCAAATCTATTTTAATAAAATATTGTTTATATGACCAAAAGCATGCCGAAAACATGTGTGGCACTTAGGTGCTAGCTATTAGGATCATTGCGAAAATTAAATTTAATTTATTTATTAAATGAAATTTCAATTTTTTCTTTAACAGTGCATAAAGTCAATTTTTTTAATGAAATATTGTTTATATAACCAAAAGCATGCCGAAAACATGTGTGGCACTTAGGTGCTAGCTATTAGGATCATTGCGAAAATTAAATTTAATTTATTTATTAAATGAAATTTCAATTTTTTCATTAACAATGGATAAAGTCAAATCTCTTTTAATGAAATATTGTTTATATGACCAAAAGCATGCCGAAAACATGAGTCGCACTTAGGTGCTTGCCATTAGGATCATTGCGAAAATTAAATTTAATTTATTTATTAAATGAAATTTATATTTTTTCATTAACAATGCATAAAGTTAAATCTATTTTAATTAAATCGTGTTAATACGACCAAAAGCATGCCGTAAACATGTGTCGCACTTAGGTGCTGGCTATTAGGATCATTGCGAAAATTAAATTTAATTTATTTATTAAATGAAATTTCAATTTTTTCATTAACACTGGATAAAATCAAATCTCTTTTAATGAAATATTGTTTATATGACCAAAAGCATGCCGAAAACATGAGTCGCACTTAGGTGCTTGCTGTTAGGATCATTGCGAAAATTAAATTTAATTTATTAATTAAATGAAATTTCAATTTTTTCATTAACAATGCTTAAAGTCAAATCTCTTTTAATGAAATATTGTTTATATGACCAAAAGCATGCCGAAAACATGAGTCGCACTTAGGTGCTTGCTGTTAGGATCATTGCGAAAATTAAATTTAATTTATTAATTAAATGAAATTTCAATTTTTTCATTAACAATGCTTAAAGTCAAACCCATTTTAATAAAATATTATTTATATGACCGAAAGCATGACGAAAACATGTGTCGCACTTAGGTGCTAGCCATAAGGGTAATTGCGAAAATTAAATTAAATTTATTTATTAAATGAAATTTATATTTTTTCATTAACAATGCATAAAGTTAAATATATTTTAATTAAATCGTGTTAATACGACCAAAAGCATGCCGTAAACATGTGTCGCACTTAGGTGCTGGCTATTAGGATCATTGCGAAAATTAAATTTAATTTATTTATTAAATAAAATTTCATTTTTTTCATTAACAATGCATGAAGTCAAATCTATTTTAATAAAATAGTGTTTATATGACCAAAAGCATGCCGAATACATGTGACGCACTTAGGTGCTAGCTGTTTGGATCATTGCGAAAATTTAATTTAATTTATTTATTAAATGAAATTTCAATTTTTTCATTAACAATGCATAAAGTCAAATCTATTTTAATGAAATAGTGTTTATATGACCAAAAGCATGATGAAAACATGTGTCGCACTTAGGTGCTGGCTTTTAGGATCATTGGGAAAATTAAATTAAATTTATTAATTAAATGAAATTTCAATTTTTTCAATAACAATTCATAAAGTTAAATCTATTTTAATGAAATAATGTTTATATCATTAAAAGCATGCCGAAAACAGGTGTCGCACTTAGGTGCCAGCTATTAGGATCTTTGCGAAAATTAAATTTAATTAATTTATTCAATGAAATTTCAATTTTTTCATTACCAATGCATAAAGTCAAATCTATTTTAATGAAAAAGTGTTCTTATGACCATAAGAATGCCGTAAACATGTGTCGCACTTAGGTGCTGGCTATTAGGATCATTGCGAAAATTAAATTTAATTTATTTATTAAATGAAATTTCCATTTTTTCATTAACAATGCATAAAGTCAAATCTATTTTAATAAAATAGTGTTTATATGACCAAAAGAATGCCGGAAACATGTGTCGCACTTAGGTGCTAGCTATTAGGATCTCTGCGAAAATTAAATTAAATTTATTTATTAAATGAAAAATCAATTTTTTCATTAACAATGCATAAAATCAAATCTATTTTAATAAAATAGTGTTTATATGACCAAAAGCTTGCCGAAAACATGTGTCGCACTTAGATGCTAGCTATTAGGATCATTGCGAAAATTAAATTTAATTTATTTATTAAAAGAAATTTCAATTTTTTCATTAACAATGCATAAAGTCAAATCTATTTTAATGAAATAGTGTTTATATAACCAAAATCATGCCGAAAACATGTGGCGCACTTAGGTGCAAGCTATTAGGACCATTGCGAAAATTAAATTTAATTTATTTATTAAATGAAATTTCAATTTTTTCATCAACAGCACACAAAGTCGAATTTATTTGATCAAAGTCGTATTTATACGACCAAAAGCATGCCGAAAACATGTGTCGCACTAAGGTACTGGCTATTAGGATAATTGCGAAAATTAAATTTAATTTATTTATTAAATGAAATTTCAATTTTTTCATTAACAATGCATAAAGTCAAATCTATTTTAATAAAATAGTGTTTATATGACCAAAAGAATGCCGAAAACATGTGTCGCACTTAGGTGCTAGCTATTGGGATCTTTGCGAAAATTAAATTTAATTTATTTATTAAATGAAATTTCAATTTTTTCATCAACAATGCATAAAGTCAAATTTATTTGATTAAAATCGTGTTTATACGACCAAAAGCATGCCGAAAACATGTGTCGCACTTAGGTGCTAGCTATTAGGATCATTGCGAAAATTAAATTTAATTTATTTATTAAATGAAATTTCAATTTTTTCATTAACAATGCATAAAATGAAATCTCTTTTAATAAAATAGTGTTTATATGACCAAAAGCATGCTGAAAACATGTGTCGCACTTGGGTGCTAGCTATTAGGATCATTGCGAAAATTAAATTAAATTAATTTATTAAATGAAATTTCAATTTTTTCATTACCAATGCAGAAAGTCAAATCGATTTTAATGAAATCGTGTTTATATGACCAAAAGCATGCCGAAAACATGTGTCGCACTTAGGTGCTAGCCACTAGGATCATTGCGAAAATTAAATTAAATTTATTTATTAAATAAAATTTCAATTTTTTTATTAACTATGCATAAAGTCAAATCTATTATAAAAAATAGGGTTTATATGACCAAAAGCATGCCGCAAACATGTGTCGCACTTATGTGCTTACTATTAGGATCATTTCGAAAATTAAATTTAATTTAGTTATTAAATGAAATTTCAATTTTTTCATTAACATATCATAAAGTCAAATCGATTTTCATAAAATAGTGTTTAAATGACCAAAAGAATGCCGAAAACATGAGTCGCACTTAGGTGCTTGCCATTAGGATCATTGCGAAAATTAAATTTAATTTATTTATTAAATGAAATTTCAATGTTTTCATTAACGATGCATAAAGTCAATTTTTTTCAATAAAATATTGTTTATATGACCAAAAGCATGCCGAAAACATGTGTCGCACTTAGGTGCTAGCCATTAGGATCATTGCAAAAATTAAATTTAATTTATTAATTAAATTGAAATTTTAATTTTTGCATTGACAATGCCCAAAGTCAAGTCAATTTTATTGAAATAGTGTTTATATAACCAAAAAAAATGCTGTAAACATGTGTCGCACTTAGGTGCTAGCTATTGGGATCATTGCGAAAATTAAATTTAATTTATTTATTAAATGAAATTTCAATTTTTTCATTAACAATGCGTAAAGTCAAATCTATTTTAATTAAATGGTATTTATGCTACCAAAAGCATGCCGAAAACATGTGTCGCACTCAGGTGCTGGCCATTAGGATCATTGCGAAAAACAATTTAATTAATTTATTAAATTAAATTTAATTTTTTTCATTACCAAAGCATAAAGTCCAATCTATTTTAATGTTATAGTGTTTATATGACCAAAAGCATATCGAAAACATGTGTTGCACTTAGGTGCTAGCTGTAAGGATCATTGCGAAAATTTAATTTAATTTATTTATTAAATGAAATTTCAATTTTTTCATTAACAATGCTTAAAGTCAAATCTATTTTGATGAAATAGTGTTTATATGACCAACGGCATGCCGAAAACATGTGTCACACTTAGGTGCTAGCTTTTAGGATCATTGCGAATATTAAATTGAATTTATTTATTAAATGAAATTTCAATTTTTTCATTAACAATGGATAAAGTCAAATCTATTTTAATGAAATAGTGTTTATTTGACCAAATGCATGCCGAAAACATGTATCGCACCTAGGTGCTAGCTATTAGGATTA
The DNA here is from genome assembly GCA_910593695.2 of Ocypus olens. Lineage (NCBI taxonomy): Eukaryota > Metazoa > Arthropoda > Insecta > Coleoptera > Staphylinidae > Ocypus > Ocypus olens. Next base: position 37,013,533 of record OU343060.1, read on the forward strand.
TTGCAAAAATCAAATTAAATTTATTTATCAAATTAAATTTCAATTTTTTCATTAAAAACACATAAAGTCGAATCAATTTTCATGAAATAGTGTTTATATAACCAAACGAATGCCGTAAACATGTGTCGCACTCAGGTGCTGGCCATAAGGATCATTGCGAAAATTAAATTTAATTTATTTATTAAATGAAATCTCAATTTTTTCATTAACAATGGATAAACTTAAATCTATTTTAATGAAATAGTGTTTATATGACTAAAAGAATGCCGAAAACATGTGTCGCACTTAGGTGCCAGCTATTGGGATCTTTGCGAAAATTAAATTTAATTTATTTATTAAATGAAATTTCAATTTTTTCTTTAACAATGCATAAAGTCAAATGTATTTTAATAAAATAGTGTTAATATGACCAAAAGCATGCCGAAAAGATGTGTCGCACTTAGGTGCTAGTTGTTAGGATCATTGCGAAAATTAAATTAAATTTATTTATTAAATGAAATTTCAATTTTTTCATTAACAATGCATAAAGTCAAATCTATTGTAGGAAAATAGTGTTTATATGACCAAAAGCATTCCGAAAACATGTGTTGCACTTAGGTGCTAGCTTTTAGGATCATTGCGAAAATTAAATTAAATTTATTTATCATATGAAATTTCTATTTTTTCATTAACAATGCATAAAGTCAAATCTATTTTATTGAAATAGTGATTATATGACCAAAAGAATGCCGAAAACATGTGTGGCACTTAGGTGCTTGCTATTGGGATCTTTGCGAAAATTAAATTAAATTTATTTATTAAATGAAATTTCATTTTTTTTATTAACAATGCATAAAGTCAAATCTACTTTAATCAAATAGTGTTTATATGACCAAAAGAATGCCCTAAACATGTGTCGCACTTAGGTGCTAGCTATTAGGATCATTGCGAAAATTAAATTTAATTTATTTTTTAAATGAAATTTCAATTTTTTCAATAACAATGCATAAAGTCAAATCTAATTTAATGAAATATTGTTTATATGACCAAAAGGATGCCGAAAACATGTGTCGCACTTAGGTGCTAGCCATTAGGATCATTGCGAAAATTAAATTTAATTTATTAATTAAATGAAATTTCAATTTTTGCATTAACAATGCTTAAAGTCAAATCTATTTTAATAAAATAGTGTTTATATGACCAAAAGCATGCCGAAAAGATGTGTTGCACTTAGGTGCTAGTTGTTAGGATCATTGCGAAAATTAAATTAAATTTATTTATTAAATGAAATTTCAATTTTTTTATTAACAATGCATAAAGTCAAATCTACTTTAATGAAATAGTGTTTATATGACCAAAAGAATGCCGTAAACATGTGTCGCACTTAGGTGCTAGCTATTAGGATCATTGCGAAAATTAAATTTAATTTATTTTTTAAATGAAATTTCAATTTTTTCAATAACAATGCATAAAGTCAAATCTATTTTAATGAAAAAGAGTTTATATGACCAAAGCATGCCGAAAACATGTGTCGGACTTAGGTGCCAGCTTTTAGGATCTTTGCGAAAATTAGATTTTATTTATTTATTAAATGAAATTTCAATTTTTTCATTAACAACGCATAAAGTCAAATCTATTTTAATGAAATCATGTTTACATGACCAAAAGCAAGCCGAAAACATGTGTCGCACTTAGTTGCTAGCTGTTAGGATCATTGCGAAAATTAAATTTAATTTATTTATTAAATTAAATTTCAATTTTTTCATCAACAACACATAAAGTCGAGTTTGTTTAATTAAAATCGTGTTTATACGACCAAAAGCATGCCAAAATCATGTGTCGCACTTACGTGCTGGCTAATAAAATCTTTGCGAAAATTAAATTTAATTTATATATTAAATGAAATTTCAATTTTTTCATTAACAATGCATAAAGTCAAATCTATTTTAATTAAATCGTGTTTATATGACCAAAAGCAAGCCGAAAACATGTGTCGCACTTAGGTGCTAGCTGTCAGGATCATTGCGAAAATTAAATGTAATTTATTTATTATACGAAATTTCAATTTTTTCATCAACAACCCATAAAGTCGAGTTTATTTGATTAAAATCGTGTTTATACCACCAAAAGCATGCCGAAATCATGTGTCGCACTTAGGTGCTAGCTATTAGGATCTTTGCGAAAATTAAATTTATTTTATTTATTAAATGAAATTTCAATTTTTTCATTAACATTGCATAAAGTCAAATCTATTTTAATAAAATAGTGTTTATATGACCAAAAGAATGCCGTAAACATGTGTCGCACTTAGGTGCTTGCTGTTAGGATCATTGCGAAAATTAAATGTAATTTATTTATTAAATGAAATTTAAATTTTTTCATTAACAATGAATAAAGTCAAATCTATTTTAATAAAATCGTGCTTATATGACCAAAAGCAAGCCGAAATCATGTGTCGCACTTAGGTGCTAGCTATTAGGATTATTGCGAAAATTAAATTTAATTTATTTATTAAATGAAATTTTAATTTTTTCATCAACAACACATAAAGTCGAGTTTATTTGATTAAAATCGTGTTTATATGACCAAAAGCATGCCGAAAACATGTGTCGCACTTAGGTGCTAGCCATTAGGGTAATTGCGAAAATTAAATTAAATTTATTTATTAAATGAAATTTATATTTTTTCATTAACAATGCATAAAGTTAAATCTATTTTAATGAAATCGTGTTAATACGACCAAAAGCATGCCGTAAACATGTGTCGCACTTAGGTGCTGGCTATTAGGATCATTGCGAAAATTAAATTTAATTTATTTATTAAATGAAATTTCATTTTTTTCATTAACAATGCATGAAGTCAAATCTATTTTAATAAAATATTGATTATATGACCAAAAGCATGCCGAAAACATGTGTGGCACTTAGGTGCTAGCTATTAGGATCATTGCGAAAATTAAATTTAATTTATTTATTAAATGAAATTTCAATTTTTTCTTTAACAGTGCATAAAGTCAATTTTTTTAATGAAATATTGTTTATATAACCAAAAGCATGCCGAAAACATGTGTGGCACTTAGGTGCTAGCTATTAGGATCATTGCGAAAATTAAATTTAATTTATTTATTAAATGAAATTTCAATTTTTTCATTAACAATGGATAAAGTCAAATCTCTTTTAATGAAAAATTGTTTATATGACCAAAAGCATGCCGAAAACATGAGTCGCACTTAGGTGCTTGCCATTAGGATCATTGCGAAAATTAAATTTAATTTATTTATTAAATGAAATTTCAATTTTTTCATTAACACTGGATAAAATCAAATCTCTTTTAATGAAATATTGTTTATATGACCAAAAGCATGCCGAAAACATGAGTCGCACTTAGGTGCTTGCCATTAGGATTATTGCGAAAATTAAATTTAATTTATTTATTAAATGAAATTTCAATTTTTTTATTAACAATGGATAAAGTCAAATCTCTTTTAATGAAATATTGTTTATATGACCAAAAGCATGCCGAAAACATGAGTCGCACTTAGGTGCTTGCTGTTAGGATCATTGCGAAAATTAAATTTAATTTATTAATTAAATGAAATTTCAATTTTTTCATTAACAATGCTTAAAGTCAAACCCATTTTAATAAAATATTATTTATATGACCGAAAGCATGACGAAAACATGTGTCGCACTTAGGTGCTAGCTATTAGGGTAATTGCGAAAATTAAATTAAATTTATTTATTAAATGAAATTTATATTTTTTCATTAACAATGCATAAAGTTAAATCTATTTTAATTAAATCGTGTTAATACGACCAAAAGCATGCCGTAAACATGTGTCGCACTTAGGTGCTGGCTATTAGGATCATTGCGAAAATTAAATTTAATTTATTTATTAAATAAAATTTCATTTTTTTCATTAACAATGCATGAAGTCAAATCTATTTTAATAAAATAGTGTTTATATGACCAAAAGCATGCCGAATACATGTGACGCACTTAGGTGCTAGCTGTTTGGATCATTGCGAAAATTTAATTTAATTTATTTATTAAATGAAATTTCAATTTTTTCAATAACAATTCATAAAGTTAAATCTATTTTAATGAAATAATGTTTATATCATTAAAAGCATGCCGAAAACAGGTGTCGCACTTAGGTGCCAGCTATTAGGATCTTTGCGAAAATTAAATTTAATTAATTTATTCAATGAAATTTCAATTTTTTCATTAACAATGCATAAAGTCAAATCTATTTTAATGAAAAAGTGTTTATATGACCAAAAGAATGCCGGAAACATGTGTCGCACTTAGGTGCTAGCTATTAGGATCTTTGCGAAAATTAAATTAAATTTATTTATTAAATGAAAAATCAATTTTTTCATTAACAATGCATAAAATCAAATCTATTTTAATAAAATAGTGTTTATATGACCAAAAGCTTGCCGAAAACATGTGTCGCACTTAGATGCTAGCTATTAGGATCATTGCGAAAATTAAATTTAATTTATTTATTAAAAGAAATTTCAATTTTTTCATTAACAATGCATAAAGTCAAATCTATTTTAATGAAATAGTGTTTATATAACCAAAATCATGCCGAAAACATGTGGCGCACTTAGGTGCAAGCTATTAGGACCATTGCGAAAATTAAATTTAATTTATTTATTAAATGAAATTTCAATTTTTTCATCAACAGCACACAAAGTCGAATTTATTTGATCAAAGTCGTATTTATACGACCAAAAGCATGCCGAAAACATGTGTCGCACTAAGGTACTGGCTATTAGGATAATTGCGAAAATTAAATTTAATTTATTAATTAAATGAAATTTTAATTTTTTCATTAACAATGCATAAAGTCAAATCTATTTTAATGAAGTAGTGTTAATATAACTAAAAGAATGCCGTAAAGATGTGTCGCACTTAGGTGCTGGCTATTAGGATCATTGCGAAAATTAAATTAAATTTATTTATTAAATGAAATTTCAATTTTTTCATTAACAATGCATAAAGTCAAATCTATTTTAATAAAATAGTGTTTATATGACCAAAAGAATGCCGAAAACATGTGTCGCACTTAGGTGCTAGCTATTGGGATCTTTGCGAAAATTAAATTTAATTTATTTATTAAATGAAAATTCAATTTTTTCATTAACGAAGCATAAAGTCAAAGCTATCAGGATCATTGCGAAAATTAAATTAAATTAATTTATTAATTAAAATTTCAATTTTTTCATTAACAATGCATAAAGTCAAATCCATTTTAATGAAATAGTGTTTATATGACCAAAAGCATGCCGAACACATGTGTCGCACTTAGGTGCTAGCTATTAGGATCATTGCGAAAATTAAATTTAATTTATTTATTAAATGAAATTTCAATTTTTTCATTAACAATGCATAAAGTCAAATCTATTTTAATGAAGTAGTGTTAATATAACTAAAAGAATGCCGTAAAGATGTGTCGCACTTAGCTGCTGGCTATTAGGATCATTGCGAAAATTTAATTTAATTTATTTATTAAATGAAATTTCAATTTTTTCATCAACAATGCATAAAGTCAAATTAATTTGATTAAAATCGTGTTTATACGACCAAAAGCATGCCGAAAACATGTGTCGCACTTAGGTGCTAGCTATTAGGATCATTGCGAAAATTAAATTTAATTTATTTATTAAATGAAATTTCAATTTTTTCATTAACAATGCATAAAATGAAATCTCTTTTAATAAAATAGTGTTTATATGACCAAAAGCATGCTGAAAACATGTGTCGCACTTGGGTGCTAGCTATTAGGATCATTGCGAAAATTAAATTAAATTAATTTATTAAATGAAATTTCAATTTTTTCATTACCAATGCAGAAAGTCAAATCGATTTTAATGAAATCGTGTTTATATGACCAAAAGCATGCCGAAAACATGTGTCGCACTTAGGTGCTAGCCACTAGGATCATTGCGAAAATTAAATTAAATTTATTTATTAAATAAAATTTCAATTTTTTTATTAACTATGCATAAAGTCAAATCTATTATAAAAAATAGGGTTTATATGACCAAAAGCATGCCGCAAACATGTGTCGCACTTATGTGCTTACTATTAGGATCATTTCGAAAATTAAATTTAATTTAGTTATTAAATGAAATTTCAATTTTTTCATTAACATATCATAAAGTCAAATCGATTTTCATAAAATGGTGTTTAAATGACCAAAAGAATGCCGAAAACATGTGTCGCACTTAGGTGCTTGCCATTAGGATCTTTGCGAAAATTAAATTTAATTTATTTATTAAATGAAATTTCAATTTTTTCATTAACAATTCAAAAAGTCAAATCTATTTTAATGAAAAGAAGTCTATATGACCTAAAGCATGCCGAAAACATGTGTCGCACTTAGGTGCTAGCTATAAGGATCTTTGCGAAAATTAAATTTAAATTATTTATTAAATGAAATTTCAATTTTTTCTTTAACAATGCATTAAGTCAAATCTATTTAAAAAAATAGTGTTTATATGACCAAAAGCTTACCGAAAACATGTGTCGCACTTAGATGCTAGCTTTTAGGATCATTGCGAAAATTAAATTTAATTTATTTATTAAATGAAATTTCAATTTTTTCATTAACAATGCATAAAGTCAAATCTATTTTAATGAAATAGTGTTTATTTTACCAAAAGAATGCTGAAAAGATGTGTCGCACTTAGGTGCTAGCTATTAGAATCTTGACGAAAATTAAATTAAATTTATTTATTAAATGAAATTTCAATTTTTTAATTAACAATTCATAAAATCAAATCTATTTTCATGAAATAGTGTTTATATGACCAAAAGAATTCTGTAAACATGGGTCGCACTTAGGTGCTAGCTATTAGGATCATCGCGAAAATTAAATTAAATTTATTAATTAAATAATATTTCAATTTTTTCATTAACAATGCATCAAGCCAAATCTATTTTATTAAAATAGTGTTTATATTACGAAAAACATGCCGAAAACATGTGTCGCACTTAGGTGCAAACTGTTAGGATCATTGCGAAAATTAAATTTAATTTATTAATTAAATGAAATTTTATTTTTTTCATTAACAATGCATAAAGTCAAATCTATTTAATGAAATAGTGTTTATATAACCAAAATCATACCGAAAACATGTGTCGCACTTAGGTGCTAGCTATTAGGATCTTTGCGAAAATTAAATTTAATTTATTTATTAAATCAAAATTCAATTTTTTCATTAACAATGCATAAAGTCAAATATATTTTAATAAAATCGTGTTTATATGACCAAAGGCATGCCGATAACATGTGTCGCACTTAGGTGCTAGCTATTAGGATCATTGCGAAAATTAAATTTAATATATTTATTAAATAAAATTTCAATTTTTTCATTAACAATGCATAAAGTCAAATCTATTTTTATAAAATAGTGTTTATATGACCACAAGAATGTCGAAAACATGTGTCGCACTTAAGTGCTGGCCATTAGGATCTTTGCGAAAATTAAATTTAATTTATTTATTGAATTAAATTTCAATTTTTTCATTAACAATGCATAAAGTCAAATCAATTTTAATAAAATAGTGTTTAAATAACCAAAAGCTTGCCGAAAACATGTGTCGCACTTAGATGCTAGCTATTAGGATCATTGCGAAACTTAAATTTAATTTATTTATTAAATGAAATTTCAATTTTTTCATTAACAATGCATAAAGTCAAATCAATTTTAATGAAATAGTGTTTATATAACCAAAATTATGCCGAAAACATGTGTCGCACTTAGGTGCTAGCTGTTAGGATCTTTGCGAAAATTAAATTAAATTTATTTATTAAATGAAATTTCAATTTTTTCAATAACAATTCATAAAGTCAAATCTATTTTAATTAAATAGTGTTTATATGACCAAAAGCATGCCGAAAACATGTGTCGCACTTAGGTGCTAGCTATTAGGATCTTTGCGAAAATTAAATTTAATTTAATTATTAAATGAAATTACAATTTTTTCATTAACAATGCATAAAGTCAAATCTATTTTAATGAAATAGTGTTTATATGACCATAAGAATACCGTAAACAAGTGTCGTACTTAGGTGCTAGCTATTAGCATCATTGCGAAAATTAAATTTAATTTATTTATTAAATGAAATTTCAATTTTTTCTTTAACAATGCATAAAGTCAAATCTATTTTAATAAAATAGTGTTTATATGACCAAAAGCATGCCGAAAACATGTGTCGCACTTAGGTGCTAGCTATTAGGATCTTTGCGAAAATTAAATTTAATTTATTTATTAAATGAAAATTCAATTTTCTCATTAACAATGCATAAAGTCAAATATATTTTAATGAAATCGTGTTTATATGACCAAAGGCATGCCGAAAACATGTGTCGCACTTAGGTGCTAGCAATTAGAATCATTGCGAAAATTAAATTTAATTTATTTATTAAATAAAATTTCAATTTTTTCATTAACAATGCATAAAGTCAAATCTATTTTCATAAAATAGTGCTTATATGACCAAAAGAATGCCGAAAACATGTGTCGCACTTGGGTGGTAGCTGTAAGGATCATTGCAAAAATTAAATTTAATTTATTTATTATATGAAATTTCTGATTCTTCATTAACAATGCATAAAGTCAAATCTATTTTAATGAAATCGTGTTTATATTACCAAAAGCATGCCGAAAACCTGTGTCGCACTTAGGTGCTAGCTATTAGGATCATTGCGAAAATTAAATTTAATTTATTTATTAAATGAAATTTAAATTTTTTTATTAACAATGCATAAAGTCAAATCTATTTTAAAAGAATAGTGTTTATTTGACCAAAAGCATGCCTAAAACATGTGTCGCACTTAGGTGCTAGCTATTAGGATTCTTGCGAAAATTAAATTTAATTTATTTATTAAATGAAATTTCAATTTTTCATTAACAATGCATAAAGTCAAATCTATTTTAATGAAATAGTGTATATATGAACTAAAGAATGCCGAAAACATGTGTCGCACTTAGATGCTAGCTATTAGGATCATTGCGAAAATTCAATTTAATTTATTTATTATATGAAATTTCAATTTTTTCATTAACTATGCATTAAGTCAAATCGATTCTAATTAAATAATGTTTATTAGACCAAAAGCATGCCGAAAACACGTGTCGCAGTTAGGTGCTAGCTGTTAGGATCATTGCGAAAATTAAATTTATTTTATTTATTAATTGAAATTTCAATTTTTTCATCAACAACACATAAAGTCGAATTTATTTTATTAAATTCGTGGTAATACGACCTAAAGCATGCCGAAAACATGTGTCGCACTTGGGTGCCAGCTATTAGGATCATTGCAAAAATTAAATTAAATTTATTTATTAAATGAAATTTCAATTTTTTCATTAACTATGCATAAAGTCAAATCTATTTTAAAAGAATAGTGTTTATATGACCACAAGCATGCCGAAAACATGTGTCGCACTTAGGTGCTAGCTATTAGGATCATTGCGAAAATTAAATTAAATTTATTTATTATATGAAATTTCTGATTCTTCATTAACAATGCATAAAGTCAAATCTATTTTAATGAAATCGTGTTTATATTACCTAAAGCATGCCGAAAACCTGTGTCGCACTTAGGTGCCAGCTATTAGGATCATTGCGAAAATTAAATTTAATTTATTTATTAAATGAAATTTCAATTTTTTCATTAACAATGCATAAAGTCAAATCTATTTTAAAAGAATAGTGTTTATATGACCACAAGCATGCCGAAAACATGTGTCGCACTTAGGTGCTAGCTATTAGGATTCTTGCGAAAATTAAAATTAATTTATTTATTAAATGAAATTTCAATTTTTCATTAACAATGCATAAAGTCAAATCTATTTTAATGAAATAGTGTTTATATGACCTAAAGCATGCCGAAAACATGTGTCGCACTTGGGTGCCAGCTATTAGGATCATTGCAAAAATTAAATTAAATTTATTTATTAAATGAAATTTCAATTTTTTCATTAACTATGCATAAAGTCAAATCCATTCTAATGAAATAGTGTTTATTTGACCAAAAGCATGATAAAGACATGTATCGCACTTAGGTGCTAGCCATTAGGATCATTGCGAAAAATAAATTTAATTTATTAGTTAAATGAAATTTTAATTTTTTCATTAGCAATGCATAAAGTCAAATCTATTTTAATGAAATAGTGTTTATATGACCAAAAGAATGCCGGAAACATGTGTCGCACTTAGGTGCCAGCTATTAGGATCATTGCGAAAATTAAATTAAATTTATTTATTAAATGAAATTTCAATTTTTTCATTAACAATTCATAAAATCAAATCTATATTAACAAAATAGTGTTTATGTAACCAAAAGCATGCCGAAAACATGTGTCGCACTTAGGTGCTAGCCATTAGGATCATTGCGAAAAATAAATTTAATTTATTTATTAAATGAAATTTAATTTTTTTCATTAACAATGCATAAAGTCAAATCTATTTTAATAAAATAGTGATTATATGACTAAAAGCATGCCGAAAACATGTGTCGCACTTAGGTGCTAGCTATTAGGATCATTGCGAAAATTAAATTTAATTTATTTATTAAATGAAGTCTAAATTTTTTCATTAACAATTCATAAAGTCAAATCTATTTTATTGAAATAGTGTTAATATGACCAAAAGCATGCCGAAAACATGTGTCGCACTTGGGTGCTAGCTATTAGGATCATTGCGAAAATTAAATTTAATTTATTTATTAAATGAAATTTCAATTTTTTCATCAACAATGCATAAAGTCGAATTTATTTGATTAACATCGTGTTTATACGACCATAATAATGCCGAAAATATGTGTCGCACTTAGGTGCTAGCTATTAGGATCATTGCGAAAATTAAATTTTATTTATTTATTAAATTAAATTTCAATTTTTTCATTAACAATGGATAAAATCAAATCTATTTTAATGAAATAGTGTTTATATGACCAAAAGCGTGCCGAAAACATGTGTCGCATTTAGGTGCTAGCTGTTAGGATCATTGCGAAAATTAAATTTAATTTATTTATTAAATGAAATTTCAATTTTTTCATTAACAATGCTTAAAGTCAAATCTATTTTAATAAAATAGTGTTTATATGACCAAAAGCCGGCCGAAAACATGTGTTGCACTTGGGTGCTAGCTATTAGGATCATGGCGAAAACATAAAGTCAAATCTATTTCAATGAAATAGTGTTTATATGACCAAAAGCATGCAGAAAACATGTGTCGCATTTAGGTGCTAGCTATTAGGATCATTGCGAAAATTAAATTAAATTTATTTATTAAATGAAGTTTAATTTTTTTCATTAACAATGCATTAAGTCAAATCTATTTTTTTTTTTAAATAAAAATGGCGACGGGAGAGCAAGACGTTGTGAGTGAGCCACAAACAAAATCGTGCCGAAATTGCAAGAAATTGCCGTCCACCGGACTAAAGTGTGTGAAGTGCGGCTCTTTAGTTCATCCCGGATGTGTAAAATACATTAAAAACGCTGTGAAACTGTGTGACATTTACATAAATTGTTGTAATACCGAAAATGAAATCGACCTTGAAAAACCAGAGACCCAAAGACAGGACGACTCCTTCAGCAGTGGGGATACAATAATAGAAACCCAGGACTATACTATACTGGAAGTTAAGTAGTTAAAAGAGATAATTAACCAAAAAGACGTAATTATTGAAAACCAGAGGGATAATATCTCCTCCCTTAAACAACAAATTATACTGTTAGAAAAATTATTGCAGATATCTGCAAATGCGCCATCTATTAATACGATTATGGGGACTGGAGTTCAATCTGAATTAATCCCGTCAACTACAAGAACGAATAATAATCCAAGGCCATTAGATGAATCAGCATTGCCAGCGAAAGAAAGGGGGATTCCAATGGACACGGCCGCACAAAATCCACAGAAGAAAAAGACCCAGACGCAGAAGAATATATCAATACCGAACAAAATGGGATTTAAAGGTACAAATAAAGACACAGAAAAAGTCGTATATAATGAAACAAAACGTTTTTGGTTTCATGCCGGAAAATTTAGAAATGATTATACAGAAAATGAACTAAAAAATCATTTGAAAAACTACTTCAAGAACGTAAATTTTGTTTTAGAAACAATTGAAAGAGTAGATCGATGGTCAGACCAAAAATATAAATGTTTTAAGATTGGAGTACCTGAATCAGATATGGAAACTATTAATAAACCGGATATTTGGCCAGCAGGGATTAAAATCAGTCCCTGATTCAACCATTCCAACATAGACAAGGAAGGGAAATATAATGATAATGAATTTAGAGTTCTACATCAAAACATGAGAAGTCTACTCAATAAAACTGACGAAGTAGAATATTCTATTGCAAATGAAAAACCGCATATACTGTGCTTAACAGAAACTTGGAGTAAGGAAAGCAATGTAAATTACATGCACGTAAATAGCTATCACAAAATAGGCTACTATTCTAGAAAATCTCAACAGCATGGAGGAGTAATTATACTAGCTGATAAGACATATGCGTGTAAAGAAGATACCAAACTAAATCACCTACAGGTAGAGTCGCATATCGAATTTGTAATATGTGCGACAGCAGTAAAATCGAGGAAAACTGGCATTTTAGCCTTGTATCGTCCGCCAACTGGAAATATTCATATATTTTTTAATAACATTACAGCATTACTTACATACATGTGTAAGACATATGACAATGTTATACTCTGTGGAGACCTTAACATCAACCTGCTGGTAAACACAGTAGAAACAAAAATGCTATGTGATATTTTTATGTCATTCGAGCTGATTAATAAAATAAGGGAGCCAACTAGGATTCAAGCAACAGATCGGGGATTAACAATCTCTCAAATAGACTATATGGTGACCAATATACATAGGTTTTCATGTAAAAATATTAATTTAAATCTATCCGACCATCTCGCCCAAATATTATGTATTAAAAATCTAATCGAAAAACATACCGAATATTCTAAACCAGACAAAAAATACATACGACGAATAAACCTACACAGTATCCATGAATTAGCGACCCGGTTAAAAAGTGTTTCATGGAATGAAGTCCTAACAAACGACGTGGATTCCGCGTTTAATAAATTTAGTGAAGAATTCTTACATCAGTACAATATAGCATGCCCTAAAAATTACACAGTATGTAAAACGAAAGTAAACAACTGGGTAAATAATGAAGTTAGGAATTCGAGCGAACAACTAAAAATATCATTTAAGATAATGAGGCAAATGGGGTCAGTTGAAGCTAGAGAAAAATATAAAAGGGAAAAACGAGCCCATAAAAAATTAATTCAATGCACCAAAAAATGTTTTTATGACCAAACCGTCCTAAGTGCTCATAATATGCAACATAAAATTTGGGAATTAGTTAACGAAGAACTAGGCAGAACTAAAAGTACAGAATCTATTAAAATTAAGGATGATCATGGCCTTCCCTTATCAGATCCGAAGAAAATTGCAGATAGTTTTGGTAACTATTACTCAACTGTGACAGAGTTAAAATTAAATAAACACTTTAATAATAACATATCGAAGGAGTGTACAACATCAAAACACGAACATCAGACCATGTTTTTAGAACCAACAACTCCAGCAGAAGTAATAAAAACTATTATGAGTATGAAAAATAAAAATAGTGTCGGAAATGACGAAATCCCAGCAAAGGTTATAAAAGGTGTAGCATGTGAGATTGCCGAACCACTTACATATATAATTAACCTAGCATTCAGCACAGGTAAGTTTCCTAGCAAACTTAAACTCTCTAAGATTGTGCCCATTTTCAAAAAAGGTTGCAAAATGGAAAAAGAAAACATGTGTTGCACTTAGGTGCCAGCTATTAGGATCATTGCGAAAATTAAATTTAATTTATTTATCAAATGAAATTTCAGTTTTTTCATCAACAACACATAAAGTTAAATTTATTTGATTGAAATCGTGTTTATACAACCAAAAGCATGCCGAAAACATGTGTCGCACTTAGGTGCTAGCTATTTGGATCATTGCGAAAATTAATTTAAATTTATTTATTAAATGAAATTTCATTTTTTTCATTAACAATGCATTAAGTCAAATCTATTTTAATAAAATAGTATTTATATGACCAAAAGCATGCCGAACACATATGTCGCACTTGGGTGCTGGCTTTTAGGATCATTGCGAAAATTAAATTGAATTTATTTATTAAATGTAATTTCAATTTTTTCATTAACAATGCATAAAGTCAAATCTATTTTAATGAAATAGTGTTTGTATGACCAAGAGCATGCCGAAAACATGTGTAGCACTTAGGTGCTAGCCATTAGGATCATTGCGAAAATTTAATTATATTAATTTATTATATGAAATTTCTGTTTTTTCATTAACAATGCATAAAGTCAAATCTATTTTAATGAAGTCGTATTTATAGGACCAAAAGCATGCTGAAAACATGTGTCGCACTTAGGTGCTAGCTATTTGGATCATTGCGAGAATTAAATTTACTTTATTTATTAAATGAACTTTCAATTTTTTTCATTAACAATGCATAAAGTCAAATATATTTTAATGAAATCGTGTTTATATGACCAAAAGCATGCGGAAAACATGTGTCGCACTTAGGTGCTAGCTATCAGGATCATTGCGAAAATTAAATTTAATTTATTTATTAAATTTAATTTAATTTTTTTCATTAACGATGCATAAAGTCTAATCTATTTTAATGAAATAATGTTTATATGACCAAAAGCATGCAGAACACATGTGTCGCACTTGAGTGCTAGCTATTAGGATCATTGCGAAAATTAAATTTAATTTATTTATTAAATGAAATTTCAATTTTTTCATTAACAATGCATAAAGTCAAATCTATTTTAATGAAATCGTGTTTATATGTCCAAAAGCATGCGGAAAACATGTGTCGCTTTTAGGTGCTAGCTATTAGGATCATTGCGAAAATTAAATTTAATTTATTTATTAAATGAAATTTCTATTTTTGCATTAACAATGCATAAAATTAAATCTATTTTAATGAAATCATGTTTATATGTCTAAAAGCATGCCGAAAATTTTGGTCGCACTTAGGTGCTAGCTATTAGGATCATTGCGAAAATTAATTTTAATTTATTTATTAAATGAATTTTTAATTTTTTCATTAACAGTGCATAAAGTCAAATTTATTTTAAAAGAATAGTGTTTATTTAACCAAAAGCATGCCGAAAACATGTGTCGCACTTAGGTGCTAGCTATTAGGATTATAGCGAAAATTTAATTTAATTTATTAATTAAATGAAATTTCAATTTTTTTATTCACAATGCATAAAGTCAAATCTATTTTAATAAAATCGTGTTTATTTGACCAAAAGCATGCTGAAAACATGTGTGGCACTTAGGTGCTAGCCATAAGGATCATTGTGAAAATTAAATTTAATTTATTTATTAAATGAAATTTCATTCTTTCATTAACAATGCATAAAGTCAAATCTATTCTAATATAATGGTGTTAACATAACCAAAAGCATTCTGGAAACATGTGTCGCACTTAGGTGCTTGCTATTAGGATCATTGCGAAAATTAAATTTAATTTATTTATTAAATGAAATTTCAATTTTTTCATTAACAATGCATAAAGTCAAATCTATTTTATCGAAATAGTGTTTACATGACCAAAAGCTTGCCAAAAACATGTGTCGCACTTAGGTGCTAGCTTTTAGGATCATTGCGAAAATTAAATTTAATTTTTTATTAAATGAAATTTCTTTTTTTTCATTAACAATGCATAAAGTCAAATCTATTTTAATAAAATCGTGTTTATATGACCAAAAGCATGCCGAACACATGTGTCGCACTTAGGTGCTGGCTGTTAGGATCATTGCGAAAATTAAATTAAATTTATTTATTAAATTAAATTTCAATTTTTTCATTAACAATGCATAAAGTCAAATATATTTTAGTAATATAGTGTTTATATGACCAAAAGCATGCCGAAACCATGTGTTGCACTTAGGTGCTAGCTGTCAGGATCATTGCAAAAATTAAATTAAATTTATTTATTAAATTAAATTTCAATTTTTTCAATAACAATGCATAAAGTCAAATATATTTTATAAAATCGTGTTTACATGACCAAAAGCATGACGAAAACATGTGTCGCACTTAGGTGCTAGCTGTTAGGATCAATGCGAAAATTAAATTTAATTTATTTATAAAATGAAAATTCAATTTTTTCATTAACAATGCATAAAGTCGAATCTATTTTAATTATATAGTGTTTAAATGACCTATGGCATACCAAAAACATGTGTCGCACTTAGGTGCTAGCTGTTAGGATCAATGCGAAAATTAAGTTTAATTTATTTATTAAATGAAATTTCAATTTTTTCATTAACAATGCATAAAGTCAAATCTATTTTATTGAAATAGTGTTTACATGACCAAAAGCTTGCCAAAAACATGTGTCGCACTTAGGTGCTAGCTTTTAGGATCATTGCGAAAATTAAATTTAATTTATTTATTAAATGAAATTTCTTTTTTTTCATTAACAATGTATAAAGTCAAATCTATTTTAATAAAATCGTGTTTATATGACCAAAAGCATGCCGAACACATGTGTCGCACTTAGGTGCTGGCTGTTAGGATCATTGCGAAAATTAAATTTAATTTATTTATTAAATGAAATTTCAATTTTTTCATTAACAATGTATAAAGTCAAATCTATTTTAATAAAATAGTGTTTATATGACCTAAAGCATGCTGAAAACATGTGTCGCACTTAGGTGCTGGCTATTAGGATCTTTGCGAAAATTCAATTTAATTTACTTATTAAATGAAATTTCAATTTTTTCATTAACAATGCATAAAGTCAAATCTAATTTAAGAAAATAGTATTTATGTGACCAAATGCATGCCGAACACATGCGTCGCACTTAGGTGCTGGCTTTTAGGATCATTTCGAAAATTAAATTTATTTTATTTATTGAATTAAATTTCAATTTTTTCATTAACAAAGCATAAAGTCAAATCCATTTTAATGAAATTGTGTTTATTTGACCAAAAGCATACCGAAAACATGTGTCGCACTTAGGTGCTGGCTGTTTGGATCATTGCGAAAATTAAAATAAATTTATTTATAAAATGAAATTTTAATTTTTTCAATAACAATGCATAAAGTCAAATTTATTTTAATAAAATAGTGTTTATTTGACCAAAAGCATGCCGAACACATGTGTCGGACTTAGGTGCTGGCTATTAGGATCATTGCGAAAAATAAATTTATTTAATTTATTGAATGAAATTTCAATTTTTTCATTAACAATGCATAAAGTCAAATCTGTTTTATTGAAATAGTGTTTACATGACCAAAAGCTTGCCAAAAACATGTGTCGCACTTAGGTGCTAGCTTTTAGGATCATTGCGAAAATTAAATTTAATTTATTTATTAAATGTAATTTCTTTTTTTTTCATTAACAATGCATAAAGTCAAATCTATTTTAATAAAATCGTGTTTATATGACCAAAAGCATGCCGAACATATGTGTCGCACTTAGGTGCTGGCTGTTAGGATCATTGCGAAAATTAAATTTAATTTATTTATTAAATGAAATTACAATGCATAATGTGAAATCTATTTTAATTAAATCGTGTTTATATGACCAAAAGCATGCTGAAAACATAAGCCAAACTAAGGTGCTAGGTATTAGGATTAAATAAATTAAATTTAATTTATTTATTAAATGAAATTTCAATTTTTTCATTAACAATGCATAAAGTCAAATCTATTTTAATGAAATCGTGTTTATATGACCAAAAGCATGCCTAACACATGTGTCGCACTTAGGTGCCTGCCATTAGGATCATAGCGAAAATTAAATTTAATTTATTTATTAAATGAAGTTTTAATTTTTTAATTAACAATGTTTAAAGTTAAATCTATTTTAGTGATATAGTGTTTATATGACCAAAAGCATGCTGAAAACATAAGTCACACTAAGGTGCTAGCTATAAGGATTAAATAAATTAAATTTAATTTATTTATTAAATGAAATTTCAATTTTTTCATTAACAATGCATAAAGTCAAATCTATTTTTAAAAAATAGGGTTTATATGACAAAAAGGATGCCGAAAACATGTGTCGCACTTAGGTGCTAGTTACTAGGATCATTGCGAAAATTAAATTAAATTTATTTATTAAATGAAATTTCAATTTTTTCATGAACAGTGTATAAAGTCAAATCTAATAAACTAAATCTAATAAACTAGGGTTTATATGACCAAAAGAATGCCGTAAACATGTGTCGCACTTAGCTGCTAGTCATTAGGATCATTGCGAAAATTAAATTTAATTCATTTATTAAATGAAGTTTAAATTTTTTCATTAACAATGCATTAAGTCAAATCTATTTTAATGAAATCGTGTTTATATGACCAAAAGCATGCCAAAGACATGTATCGCACTTAGGTGCTAGCCATTAGGATCATTGCGAAAAATAAATTTAATTTATTAGTTAAATGAAATTTTAATTTTTTCATTAACAATGCATAAAGTCAAATCTATTTTAATGAAATCGTGTTTATATGACCAAAAGAATGCCGGAAACATGTGTCGCACTTAGGTGCCAGCTATTCGGATCACTGCGAAAATTAAATTTAATTTATTTATTAAATGAAATTTCAATTTTTTCATTAACAATTCATAAAATCAAATCTATATTAATCAAATAGTGTTTATATAACCAAAAGCATGCCGAAAACATGTGTCGCACTTAGGTGCTAGCCATTAGGATCATTGCGAAAAATAAATTTAATTTATTTATTAAATGAAATTTAATTTTTTTCATTAACAATGCATAAAGTCAAATCTATTTTAATAAAATAGTGATTATACGACTAAAAGCATGCTGAAAACATGTGTCGCACTTAGGTGCTAGCTATTAGGATCATTGCGAAAATTAAAATTAATTTATTTATTAAATGAAGTCTAAATTTTTTCATTAACAATTCATAAAGTCAAATCTATTTTAATGAAATAGTGTTTATATGACCAAAAGCGTGCCGAAAACATGTGTCGCATTTAGGTGCTAGCTGTTAGGATCATTGCGAAAATTAAATTTAATTTATTTATTAAATGAAATTTCAATTTTTCATTAACAATGCTTAAAGTCAAATATATTTTAATAAAATAGTGTTTATATGATTAAAAGCCTGCCGAAAACATGTGTTGCACTTGGGTGCTAGCTATTAGGATCATGGCGAAAATTAAATTTAATTTATTAGTTAAATGAAATTTCAATTTTTTCATTAACATTGTATAAAGTCATATCTATTTTTAAAAAATAGGGTTTATATGACCAAAAAGATGCCGAAAACATGTGTCGCACTTAGGTGCTAGTTACTGGGATCATTGCGAAAATTAAATAAAATTTATTTATTAAATGAAATTTCAATTTAAAATTAAAATAATTCAACATTCGCGAACCACCTAATTGAGAACCGACATACTTTTGAAGATGATGTACTTGAAATAATCCACTTCGCAGAAAAAGGCCCGAAAATGGACCTACTCGAATCCCTAGAAATCCACAAAGCGAAGCGTAATCCGGACTTCCCCATAATTAACGACCAGGTCGACCTAGTATTCTCCTCCTTATTCCATTCCGCATAAATACGTGTGTTTATTGTAATTTAATTTACTTTAAGTTTGAAAATGATCAGCTTATGATCGAAACTCGAGTCACTAAACAATAAAGTGTGATATTAACAAAGAAACTGTTTTATTTAAAGTTCTATTTTTTTATTAACAATGCATAAAGTCAAATCTATTTTAATTAAATGGTGTTTATATGACCAAAAGCATGCCGAAAACATGTGTCGCACTTAGGTGCTAGCTATTAGGATCATTGCGAAAATTTAATTTAATTTATTTATTAAATGAAATTTCTATTTTTTTATTAACAATGCATAAAGTCAAATCCATTTCAATAAAATCGTGTTGATTTTACCAAAAGCATGCCAAAAACATGGGTCGCACTTGGGTGATAGCTTTTAGGATCTTTGCGAAAATAAAATTTAATTTATTTATTAAATGAAATTTCAATTTTTTCATTAATAAAGCATTAAGTCAAATCTCTTTTAATGAAATAGTGTTTATTTGACCAAAAGAATGCCGTAAACATGTGTCGCACTTAGGTGCTATCTATTAGGATCATTGCGAAAATTAAATTAAATTCATTTATCAAATGAAATTTCTATTTTTTCATTAACAATGCATAAAGTCAATTCTATTTTAAATAAATCGTGTTTATATGAGCAAAAGCATGCCGAAAACATGAGTCGCACTTAGGTGCAAGCTGTTAGGATCATAGCGAAAATTAAATTTAATTTATTTATTACAAGAAATTTCTATTTTTTCATTAACAACGCATAAAGTCAAATTCATTTTAATAAAATAGTATTTATATGACCAAAAGCATGCCAAAAACATGTGTCGCACTTAGGTGCTAGCTATTAGGATCATTGCGAAAATTAATTTTAATTTATTTATAATATGAAATTTCTATTTTTTCATTAACAATGCAGAAAGTCGCATCTATTTTAATAGAACAGTCTTTATATGACCGAAAGCATGCCGAAAACGAGTGGCACTTAGGTGCTAGTTATTAGGATCATTGCGAAAATTAAATTTAATTTATTTTTTAAATGAAATTACAATTTTTTCATTAACAATGCATAAAGTTAAATCTAGTTTATTAAAACAGTGTTTATATGACCAAAAGTATACCTAAAACATGTGTCGCACTTAGGTGCTAGCTATTAGGATCATTGCGAAAATTAAATTAAATTTATTTATTAAATGAAATTTAAATTTTCTCATTAACAATGCATAAAGTCAAATCTATTTTAATAAAATTTTGTTTGTATGACCAAAAGCATGCCGAAAACATGTGTCGCACTTAGCCGCTAGCTATTAGGATCATTGCGAAAATTAAATTTAATTTATTTATTAAATGAAATTTCTATTTTTTCATTAACAATGCATAAAGTCAATTCTATTTTAAATAAATCGTGTTTATATGAGCAAAAGCATGCCGAAAACATGAGTCGCACTTAGCTGCAAGCTGTTAGGATCATAGCGAAAATTAAATTTAATTTATTTATTATATGAAATTTCTATTATTTCATTAACAACGCATAAAGTCAAATCCATTTTAATAAAATAGTATTTATATGACCGAAAGCATGCCGAAAACATGTGTCGCACTTAGGTGCTAGCTATTAGGATCTTTGCGAAAATTAAATTTAATTTATTTATTAAATGAAATTTCTATTTTTTCATTACCAATGCATAAAGTCAAATCTATTTGCATTAAATAGTGTTTAAATGACCAAAAGAATGCCGTAAACATGTATCGCACTTAGGTGCCAGCTATTAGGATCTTTGCGAAAATTAAATTTAATTTATTTATTAAATGAAATTTCAATTTTTTCATTAACAATGCATAAAGTCAAATCTATTTTAATAAAATAGTGTTTATATGACCAAAAGCATGCCGAAAACATGTGTCGCACTTAGATGCTACCGATTAGGATCATTGCGAAAATTAAATTAAATTAATTTATTAAATGAAATTTCAATTTTTTCATTACCAATGCATAAAGTCAAATCTATTTGGATGAAATCGTGTTTATATGACCAAAAGCATGCCGAAAACATGTGTTGCACTTAGGAGCTTGCTAGTAGGATCATTGCGAAAATTAAATTTAATTTATTTATTAAATGAAATTTCAATTTTTTCATTAACAATACATAAAGTCAAATCTATTTTCATGAAATAGTGTTTATATGACCAAAAGCATGCCGAAAACATGTGTCGCACTCAGGTGCTTGCTATTAGGATCATTGCGAAAATTAAATTTAATTTATTTATTAAATGAAATATCAATTTTTTCATTGACAATGCATAAAGTCGAATCCATCTTAATAAATAAGTGTTTATTAGACCAAAAGCATGCCGAACACATGTGTCGCACTTAGATGCTGGCTATTAGGATCATTGCGAAAATTAAATTTAATTTATTTATTAAATATAACTTCAAATTTTTCATCAACAATGCATAAAGTCAAATTCATTTGATTAAAATCGTGTTTATACGACCTTAAGCATGCGAAAACATGTGTCGCACTTGGGTGCTAGCTATTAGGATCATTGCGAAAATTTAATTTAATTTATTTATTAAAAGAAATTTCTATTTTTTTTATTAACAATGCATAAAGTCAAATCTATTTCAATAAAATCGTGTTCATTTGACCAAAAGCATGCCGAAAACATGTGTCGCACTTGGGTGCTAGCTATTAGGATCTTTGCGAAAATTAAATTTGATTTATTTATTAAATGAAATTTCAATTTTTTCTTTAACAATGCATTAAGTTAAATCTATTTTTATAAAATAGTGTTTATATGACCAAGATCATGCCGAAAACATGTGTCGCACTTAGGTGCTAGCCATAAGGATCATTGCGAAAATTAAATTTAATTTACTAATTAAACGAAATTTTAATTTTTTCATTACCAATACATAAACTCAAATCTGTTTTAATGAAATACTGTTTATATGACCAAAAGAATGCCGTAAACATGTGTCGCACTTAGGTGCCAGCTATTAGGATCATTGCGAAAATTAAATTTAATTTATTTATTAAATAAAATTTCAATTTTTTTATTAAAAATGCATAAAGTCAAATCTATTTCAATGAAATAGTGTTTATATGACCAATATCATGCCGAAAACATGTGTCGCACTTAGGTGCTGGCTATTAGGATCTTTGCGAAAATTAAATTAAATTTATTTATTTTATGAATTTTCAATTTTTTCATTAACAATGCATAAAGTAAAATCTATTTTCATAAAATAGTGTTTATATGACCAATAAAATGCCGAAAACATCTGTCGCACTTAGGTACTAGCTATTAGTATCTTTGCGAAAATTAAATTTAATTTATTTATTAAATGAAATTTGCATTTTTTCATTAACAATGCATAAAGTCAAATCTATTTTAATAAAATCGTTTTTATATGAGCAAAAGAATGCCGAAAACATGTGTCGCACTCAGGTGCTGGCTTTTAGGATCATTGCGAATATTAATTTTAATTTATTTATTAAATGAAATTTCAATTTTTTCATTAACAATGCATAAAGTCAAATCTAATTTAATGAAATCGTGTTTATATGACCAAAAGTAGACCGAAAATATGTGTCGCACTTAGGTGCAAGCTATTAGGATCATTGCGAAAATTAAATTTAATTTATTTACTAAATGAAATTTCAAATTTTTCATTAACAATGCATAACGTCAAATCTTTTTTAAAGAAATATTGTTTATATGGCCAAAAGCACGCCGAAAACATATGTCGCACTTAGGTGCTAGCCATTAGGATCATTGCGAAAATTAAATTTAATTTATTTACTAAATGAAATTTCTATTTTTGCATTAACAATGCATAAAGTCAAATCTTTTCTGAAGAAATCGTGTTTATATGACCTAAAGCATGCTAAAAACATGTGTCGCACTTAGGTGCTAGCCATTAGGATCATTGCGAAAATTAAATTTAATTTATTTATAAAATGTAATTTCAATTTTTGCATTAACAATGCATAAAGTCAAATCTTTTTTAATGAAAAATTGTTTATATGACCAAAAGCACGCCGAAAACATGTGTCGCACTTAGGTGCTAGCCATTAGGATCATTGCGAAAATTAAATTTAATTTATTTATTTAATGAAATTTCAAATTTTTCATTAACAATGCATAACGTCAAATCATTTTTAAAGAAATATTGTTTATATGGCCAAAAGCACGTCGAAAACATATGTCGCACTTAGGTGCTAGCCTTTAGGATCATTGCGAAAATTAAATTTATTTTGTTTATTAAATGAAATTTCTATTTTTTCATTAACAATGAATAAAGTCAAATCTATTTCATTAAAATAGTGTTTATATGACCAAAAGAATGCCGAAAACATGTGTCGCACTTAGGTGCTTGCTATTAGGATCTTTGCGAAAATAAATTTAATTTATTTATTCAATGAAATTTCAATTTTTTCATTAACAATGCATAAAGTCAAATCTACTTTTATGAAATAGTGTTTATAAGACCAAAAGAATGCCGAAAACATGTGTCGCACTAAGGTGCTGGCTTTTAGGATCATTGCGAATATTAATTTTAATTTATTTATTAAATGAAATTTCAATTTTTTCATTAACAATGCATAAAGTCAAATCTAATTTAATGAAATCGTGTTTATATGACCAAAAGTAGACCGAAAATATGTGTCGCACTTAGGTGCAAGCTATTAGGATCATTGCGAAAATTAAATTTAATTTATTTACTAAATGAAATTTCAAATTTTTCATTAACAATGCATAACGTCAAATCATTTTTAAAGAAATATTGTTTATATGGCCAAAAGCACGTCGAAAACATATGTCGCACTTAGGTGCTAGCCTTTAGGATCATTGCGAAAATTAAATTTATTTTGTTTATTAAATGAAATTTCTATTTTTTCATTAACAATGAATAAAGTCAAATCTATTTCATTAAAATAGTGTTTATATGACCAAAAGAATGCCGAAAATATGTGTCGCACTTAGGTGCTTGCTATTAGGATCTTTGCGAAAATAAATTTAATTTATTTATTCAATGAAATTTCAATTTTTTCATTAACAATGCATAAAGTCAAATCTACTTTTATGAAATAGTGTTTATATGACCAAAAGCATGCCGAACACATGTGTCGCACTTAGGTGATAGCCATTAGGATCATTGCGAAAATTAAATTAAATTAATTTATTAAATGAAATTTAAATTTTTTCATTAGCAATGCATAAAGTCAAATCTATTTTCATAAAATAGTGTTTATTCGACCAAAAGCATTCCGAAAACATGTGTTGCACTTAGGTGCTTGTCATTAGGATCATTGGGAAAATTAAATATAATTTATTTATTAAAAGAAATTTCAAATTTTTCATTAACAATGCATAAAGTCAAATCTATTTTAATAAAATAGTGTTTATATGACCAAAAGCGTGCCGAAAACATGTGTCGCACTTAGATTCCAGCTTTTAGGATCATTGCGAAAATTAAATTTAATTTATTTATTAAATGAAATTTCAATTTTTTCATTAACAATGCTTAAAGTCAAATCTATTTTAATGAAATAGTGTTTATATGACCAAAAGCATGCCGAAAACATGTGTCGCACTTAGATGCTAGCTTTTAGGGTCATTGCGAAAATTAAATTAAATTTATTTATTAAATGAAATTTCAATTTTTTCATTAACAATGCATAATGTCAAATCAATTTTTATGAAATAGTGTTTATATTACCAAGAGCATGCCAAAAACATGTGTCGCACTTAGGTGCTAGCTATTAGGATCATTGCGAAAATTAAATTTAATTTATTAATAAAACGAAATTTTAATTTTTTCATTACCAATGCATAAAGTCAAATCTATTTTAATGAAATAGTGTTTATATGACCATAAGAATGCCGTAAACATGTGTCGCACTTAGGTGCTAGCTATTAGGATCATTGCGAAAATTAAATTAAATTCATTTATTAAATGAAATTTAAATTTTTTCATTAACAATGGATAAAGTAAAATCTATTTTAATAAAATCGTGTTTATATGACCAAAAGCATGCCGAAAACATGAGTCGCACTTAGGTACCAGCTATAAGGATCATTTCGAAAATTAAATTTAATTTATTTATTTAATGAAATTTCAAATGATTGATTGTTGAGGCAGTCAGGAGTTGAAAATCCATATTTAATTTTGCGGTAAACACGTTTGTTTGATTTTCAAAATGTAATTTATTTAAACCACTACATATGTTTCGCCACACTGTGTAACATTTTTAAGAGGGGGGGATTTATTAGAAAATTTGGAAATTAATAGACATTTTCAAACCGGCCATCTACTCAACGAACAGACAGATTTATCAAACTCCCCCCTCTTAAAAATGTTCTCTCCCCCGCCAACTACAATCACTTAATATTTAAGAAGTACTGTGTTTTTTATTTGTATATTTTCTTCACCTGAAGAAGCCACAGTGTGGCGAAACATATGTAGTGGTTTAAATAAATTACATTTTGAAAATCAAACAAACGTGTTTACCGCAAAATTAATGAAATTTCAATTTACTTATTTACAATACATAAAGTCAAATCTATTTTAATGAAATAGTGTTTATATGACCAAAAGCATGCCGAAAACATGTGTCGCACTTAGGTGCTGGCTATTAGGATCATTGCGAAAATTAAATTAAATTCATTTATTAAATGAAATTTCAATTTTTTCATTAACAATGGATAAAGTCAAATCTATTTTAAAGTAATCGTGTTTATATGACCAGAAACATGCCGAAAACATGTGTCGCACTCAGGTGCTAGCTATTAGGATCATTTCGAAAATTAAATTTAATTTATTTATTAAATGAAATTTCAATTTTTTCAATAACAATGCATAAAGTCGAATCTATTTTAATAAAATAGTGTTTATATGACCAAAAGCATGCCAAAAACATGTGTCGCACTTAGATTCCAGCTTTTAGGATTATTGCGAAAATTAAATTTAATTTATTTATTAAATGAAATTTCAATTTTTTCATTAACAATGCTTAAAGTCAAATCTATTTTAATAAAATAGTGTTTATATGACCAAAAGCATGCCGAAAACATGTGTCGCACTTAGATGCTAGCTTTTAGGATCATTGCGAAAATTAAATTTAATTTATTTATTAAATGAAATTTCAATTTTTTCATTAACAATGCATAAAGTCAAATCTATTTTTATGAAATAGTGTTTATATTACCAAGAGCATGCCAAAAACATGTGTCGCACTTAGGTGCTAGCCATTAGGATCATTGCGAAAATTAAATTTAATTTATTAATTAAACGAAATTTTAATTTTTTCATTACCAATGCATAAAGTCAAATCTATTTTAGTGAAATAGTGTTTATATGACCATAAGAATGCCGTAAACATGTGTCGCACTTAGGTGCTTGCTATTAGGATCATTGCGAAAATTAAATTTAATTTATTTATTAAATGAAATTTCAATTTTTTCATTAACAATGCATAAAGTCAAATCTATTTTCATAAAATAGTGTTTATAAGACCAAAAGAATGCCGAAAACATGTGTCGCACTTAGGTGCTAGCTATTAGGATCTTTGCGTTCATTTAATTTTATTTATTTATTAAATTAAATTTCAAATTTTTCATTAACAATGCATAAAGTAAAATCTATTTTATTAAATAGTGTTTATACGACCAAGAGAATGCCGAAAACATATGTCGCACTTAGGTGCTAGCTATTAGGATCTTTGCGAAAACTAAATTTAATTTATTTATTAAATGAAATTTGAATTTTTTCATTAACAATGCATAAAGTCAAATCCATTTTAATAAAACATTGTTTATATGACCGAAAGCATGCCGAAAACGTGTGTAGCACTTGGGTGTCAGCCATAAGGATCTTTGCGAAAATTAAATTAAATTTATTTATTTAATGAAATTTCAAATTTTTCATTAACAATGAATAAAGTGTAATCTATTTTATTAAAAGCGTGTTTATACGACCAAAAGCATGCGGAAAACATGTGTCGCACTTAGGTGCTAGCTATTAGGATCATTGCGAAAATTAAATTAAATTTATTTATTGAATGAAATTTCAATTTTTTCATTAACAATACATAAAGTCAAATCTATTTAAGTGAAATAGTGTTTATATGACCAAAAGCATGCCGAAAACATGTGTCGCACTTAGGTGCTAGCTATCAGGATCATTGCGAAAACTAAATTTAATTTATTTATTAAATGAAGTTTCAATTTTTTCATTAACAACGCATAAAGTCAAATCTATTTTAATGAAATCGTGTTTATATGACCAAAAGCATGCCAAAAACATGTGTCGAACTTAGGTGCTAGCTATCAGGATCATTGCGAAAATTAAATTTAATTTATTTATTAAATGAAGTTTCAATTTTTTCATTAACAATGCATAAAGTCAAATCTATTTTAATGAAATCGTGTTTATATGACCAAAAGGCATGCCGAAAACATGTGTCGCACTTAAGTGCTAGCTATTAGGATCATTGCGAAAATAAAATTTAATTTATTTATTAAATGAAATTTCAATTTTTTCATTAACAAAGCATAAAGTTATATCTATTTTAATAAAATAGTGTTTATATGACCAAAAGCATGCCGAAAACATGTGTCGCACTTAGGTGCTAGTTATTAGGATCATTGCGAAAATAAAATTAATCTTATTTATTAAATGAAATTTCTATTTTTTTATTAACAATGCATAAAGTCAAATTGATTTCAATAAAATCGTGTTCATTTGACCAAAAGCATGCCGAAAACATGTGTCGCACTTGGGTGCTAGCTATTAGGATCTTTGCGAAAATTAAATTAAATTTATTTATTAAATGAAATTTCAATTTTTTCATTAACA
Source organism: Ocypus olens (assembly GCA_910593695.2). Lineage (NCBI taxonomy): Eukaryota > Metazoa > Arthropoda > Insecta > Coleoptera > Staphylinidae > Ocypus > Ocypus olens. The sequence continues at coordinate 37,042,066 of OU343060.1, forward strand.
ATGCATAAAGTCAAATCTATTTTAATGAAATGGTGTTTATATGACCAGAAGAAAGCCGTAATCATGTGTCGCACTTAGGTGCTAGCTATTAGGATCTTTGCGAAAATTAAATTTAATTTATTTATTAAATGAAATTTCAATTTTTTCATTAACAATGCATAAAGTCAAATCTATTTAAAAAAAATCGTGTTTATATGACCAAAAGCATGCCGAAAACATTTGTCGCACTTGGGTGCTAGCTATCAGGATCATTGCGAAAATTAAATTTAATTTATTTATTAAATGAAGTTTCAATTTTTTCATTAACAATGCATAAAGTCAAATCTATTTTAATGAAATCGTGTTTATATGACCAAAAGCATGCGGAAAACATGTGTCGCACTCAGGTGCTGGCTATTAGGATCATTGCGAAAATTAAATTTAATTTATTTATTAAATGAAGTTTCCATTTTTTCATTAACAATGCATTAAGTCAAATCTAATTTAATAAAATCGTGTTTATATGACCAAAAGCATGCCGAAAACATGTGTCGCACTTAGGTGCTAGCTATCAGGATCATTGCGAAAATCAAATTTAATTTATTTATTAAATGAAGTCTCAATTTTTTCATTAACAATGCATAAAGTCAAATCTATTTTAATAAAACATTGTTTATATGACCGAAAGCATGCCGAAAACGTGTGTGGCAATTGGGTGTCAGCCATAAGGATCTTTGCGAAAATTAAATTAAATTTATTTATTTAATGAAATTTCAAATTTTTCATTAACAATGGATAAAGTGTAATCTATTTTAATTAAAGCGTGTTTATACGACCAAAAGCATGCGGAAAACATGTGTCGCACTTAGGTGCTAGCTATTAGGATCATTGCGAAAATTAAATTAAATTTATTTATTGAATGAAATTTCAATTTTTTCATTAACAATGAATAATGTCAAATCTATTTTAGTGAAATAGTGTTTATATGACCAAAAGCATGCCGAAAACATGTGTCGCACTTAGGTGCTAGCTATCAGGATCATTGCGAAAACTAAATTTAATTTATTTATTAAATGAAGTTTTAATTTTTTCATTAACAACGCATAAAGTCAAATCTATTTTAATGAAATCGTGTTTATATGACCAAAAGAATGCCAAAAACATGTGTCGCACTTAGGTGCTAGCTATCAGGATCATTGCGAAAATTAAATTTAATTTATTTATTAAATGAAGTTTCAATTTTTTCATTAACAATGCATAAAGTCAAATCTATTTTAATGAAATCGTGTTTATATGACCAAAAGGCATGCCGAAAACATGTGTCGCACTTAAGTGCTAGCTATTAGGATCATTGCGAAAATAAAATTTAATTTATTTATTAAATGAAATTTCAATTTTTTCATTAACAAAGCATAAAGTTATATCTATTTTAATAAAATAGTGTTTATATGACCAAAAGCATGCCGAAAACATGTGTCGCACTTAGGTTCTAGTTATTAGGATCATTGCGAAAATAAAATTAATCTTATTTATTAAATGAAATTTCTATTTTTTTATTAACAATGCATAAAGTCAAATTGATTTCAACAAATTCGTGTTCATTTGACCAAAAGCATGCCGAAAACATGTGTCGCACTTGGGTGCTAGCTATTAGGATCTTTGCGAAAATTAAATTTAATTTATTTATTAAATGAAATTTCAATTTTTTCATTAATAATGCATTAAGTCAAATCTATTTTAATGAAATAGTGTTTATTTGACCAAAAGAATGCCGTAAACATGTGTCGCACTTAGGTGCTAGCTATTAGGATCATAGTGAAAATTAAATTTAATTTATTTATTAAATGAAATTTCAATTTTTTCATTAACAATGCATAAAGTCAAATCTATTTTAATGAAATGGTGTTTATATGACCGGAAGAAAGCCGTATTCATGTGTCGCACTTAGGTGCTAGCTATTAGGATCTTTGCGAAAATTAAATTTAATTTATTTATTAAATGAAATTTCAATTTTTTCATTAACAATGCATAAAGTCAAATCTATTTAAAAAAAAATCGTGTTTATATGACCAAAAGCATGCCGAAAACATGTGTCGCACTTGGGTGCTAGCTATCAGGATCATTGCGAAAATTAAATTGAATTTATTTATTAAATGAAGTTTCAATTTTTTCATTAACAATGCATAAAGTCAAATCTATTTTAATGAAATCGTGTTTATATGACCAAAAGCATGCGGAAAACATGTGTCGCACTCAGGTGCTGGCTATTAGGATCATTGCGAAAATTAAATTTAATTTATTTATTAAATGAAGTTTCCATTTTTTCATTAACAATGCATTAAGTCAAATCTATTTTAATGAAATCGTGTTTATATGACCAAAAGCATGCCGAAAACATGTGTCGCACTTAGGTGCTAGCTATCAGGATCATTGCGAAAATCAAATTTAATTTATTTATTAAATGAAGTCTCAATTTTTTCATTAACAATGCATAAAGTCAAATCTATTTTAATAAAATCGTATTTATATGACCAAAAGCATGCCGAAAACATGTGTCGCACTTAGGTGCTAGTAATCAGGATCATTGCGAAAATTAAATTAAATTTATTTATTAAATGAAGTTTCAATTTTTTCATTAACAATGCATAACGGCAAATCTATTTTAGTAAAATAGTGTTTATATGACCAAAATCATGCGGAAAACATGTGTCGCACTTAGGTGCTAGCTATTAGGATCATTGCGAAAATTAAATTTAATTTATTTATTAAATGAAGTTTCAATTTTTTCATTAACAATGCATAAAGTCAAATCTATTTTAATGAAATCGTGTTTATATGACCAAAAGTATGCTGAAAACATGTGTCGCACTTAGGTGCTAGCTATTAGGATCATTGCGAAAATTAAATTTAATTTATTTATTAAATGAAATTTCAATTTTTTCATTAACAATTCATAAAGTCAAATCTATTTTAAAAATAGGGTTTATATGGTCAAAAGCATGCCGAAAATATGTGTCGCACTTAGGTGCTGGCTATTAGGATCATTTCGAAAATTAAATTTAATTTAGTTTTTAAATGAAATTTCAATTTTTTCATTAACAATGCATAAAGTTAAATCTGTTTTAATGAAATCGTGTTTATATGAGCAAAAGCATGCTGAAAACATGTGTCGCACTTAGGTGCTTGCTATTAGGATCATTGCGAAAATTAAATTTAATTTATTTATTAAATGAAATTTCAATTTTTTCATTAACAATGCATAAAGTCAAATTTTTTTTCATGAAATGGTGTTTATATGACCAAAAGCATGCCGAAAACATGTGTCGCACTTAGGTGCTAGCCATTAGGATCATTGCGAAAATAAAATTTAATTTATTTATTAAATGAAATTACAATTTTTTCAATAACAATGCATAAAGTCAAATACATTTTAATAAAATAGTGTTTATATGACCAAAAGCATGCCGAAAACATGTGTCGCACTTAGGTGCTGGCCATTAGGATCATTGCGAAAATTAAATTTAATTTATTTATTAAATAAAATTTCAATTTTTTCATTAACAATGCATAAAGTCGAATCTATTTTATTAAAATAGTGTTTATATGACCAAAAGCATGCCGAAAACATGTGTCGCACTTAGGTGTTTGCTATTAGGATCATTGCGAAAATTAAATTAAATTCATTTATTAAATGAAATTTCAATTTTTTCATTACCAATGCATAAAGTCAAATCTATTTTAAAGTAATCGTGTTTATATGACCAAAAACATGCCGAAAACATGTGTCGCACTCAGGTGCTAGCTATTAGGATCATTGCGAAAATTAAATTAAATTCATTTATTAAATGAAATTTTAATTTTTTCATTAACAATGCATAAAATCAAATCTATTTTAAAGTAATCGTGTTTATATGACCAAAAACATGCCGAAAACATGTGTCGCACTTAGGTGCTTGCTATTAGAATCATTGCGAAAATTAAATTGAATTTATTTATTAAATGAAGTTTCAATTTTTTCATTAACAATGCATAAAGTCAAATCTATTTTAATGAAATAGGATCATTGCGAAAATATAATTTTATTTATTTATTAAATGAAATTTCTATTTTTTTATTAACAATGCATAAAGTCAAATCCATTTCAATAAAATCGTGGTCATTTGACCAAAAGCATGCCAAAAACATGTGTCGCACTTGGGTGCTAGCTATTAGGATCTTTGCGAAAATTAAATTTAATTTATTTATTAAATGAAATTTCAATTTTTTCATTAACAATGCATTAAGTCAAATCTATTTTAATGAAATAGTGTTTATTTGACCAAAAGAATGCCGTAAACATGTGTCGCACTTAGGTGCTAGCTTTTAGGATCATTGCGAAAATTAAATTAAATTTATTAATTAATTGAAATTTCAATTTTTTCATTAACAATGCACAAAGTCAAATCTATTTTAATGAAATAGTGTTTATATGACCAAAATCATGCCGAAAACATGTGTCGCACTTAGGTGCTAGCTTTTAGGATCATTGCGAAAATTAAATTAAATTTATTTAATAAATGAAATTTCAATTTTTTCATCAACAATGCATTAATTCAAATCAATTTTAATGAAATAGTTTTTATTTGACCAAAAGAATGCCGTAAACATGTTTCGCACTTAGGTGCTAGCTATTAGGATCATTGCGAAAATATAATTTTATTTATTTATTAAATGAAATTTCTATTTTTTTATTAACAATTCATAAAGTCAAATCTATTTTAATTAAATAGTGTTTATATGACCAGAAGAAAGCCGTAATCATGTGTCGCACTTAGGTGCTGGTTATTAGGATCATTGCGAAAACTAAATTTAATTTATTAATTAAATGAAATTTAAATTTTTTCATTAACAATGCATAAAGTCAAATCTATTTTAGTAAAATAGTGTTTATATGACCAAAAGCATGCCGAAAACATGTGTCGCACTTAGGTGCTAGCCATTAGGATCATTGCGAAAATAAAATTTAATTTATTTATTAAATGAAATTACAATTTTTTCAATAACAATGCATAAAGTCAAATCCATTTTAATAAAATAGTGTTTATATGACCAAAAGCATGCCAAAAACATGTGTCGCACTTAGGTGCTTGCTATTAGGATCATTGCGAAAATTAAATTAATTTATTTATTAAATGAAATTCCAATTTTTTCATTAACAATGCATAAAGTCAAATCTATTTTTATGAAAAAGTGTTTATATGACCAAAAGCATGCCGGAAACATGTGTCGCACTTACGTGCTAGCCATTAGGATCATTGCGAAAATAAAATTTAATTTATTTATTAAATGAAATTTCAATTTTTTCAATAACAATGCATAAAGTCAAATCCATTTTAATAAAATAGTGTTTATATGACCAAAAGCATGCCGAAAACATGTGTCGCACTTAGGTGCTGGCCATTAGGATCATTGCGAAAATTAAATTTAATTTATTTATTAAATAAAATTTCAATTTTTTCATTAACAATGCATAAAGTCGAATCTATTTTATGAAAATAGTGTTTATATGACCAAAAGCATGCCGAAAACATGTGTCGCACTTAGGTGTTTGCTATTAGGATCATTGCGAAAATTAAATTAAATTCATTTATTAAATGAAATTTCAATTTTTTCATTACCAATGCATAAAGTCAAATCTATTTTAAAGTAATCGTGTTTATATGACCAAAAACATGCCGAAAACATGTGTCGCACTCAAGTGCTAGCTATTAGGATCATTGCGAAAATTAAATTAAATTCATTTATTAAATGAAATTTTAATTTTTTCATTAACAATGCATAAAATCAAATCTATTTTAAAGTAATCGTGTTTATATGACCAAAAGCATGCGGCAAACATGTGTCGCACTTAAGCGCTGGCTATTAGGATCATTGCGAAAATTAAATTTAATTTTTTTATTAAATGAAATTTCCATTTTTTCATTAAGAAAGCATAAAGTCAAATATATTTTAATAAAATCGTGTTTATATGACCAAAAGTATGCCGAAAACATGTGTCGCACTTGGGTGCTAGCTATTAGGATCTTTGCGAAAATTAAATTTAATTTAGTTATTAAATGAAATTTCAATTTTTTCATTAACAATGCATTAAGTCAAATCTATTTTAATGAAATAGTGTTTATTTGACCAAAAGAATGCCGTAAACATGTGTCGCACTTAGGTGCTAGCTATTAGGATCTTTGCGAAAATTTAATTTAATTTATTTATTAAATGAAATTTCAATTTTTTCATTAACAATGCATAAAGTCAAATCTATTTTAATAAAATAGTGTTTATATGACCAAAAGAATGCCGAAAACATGTGTCGCACTTAGGTGCTGGCAATTAGAATCTTTGCGAAAATTAAATTTAGTTTATTTATTAAATGAAATTTCAATTTCTTCATTACCAATGCATAAAGTTAAATCTGTTTTAATGAAATAGTGTTTATATGACCAAAAGCATGCCGAAAACATGTGTTGCACTTAGGTGATAGCCGTTAGAATCATTGCGAAAATTAAATTAAATTAATTTATTAAATGAAATTTCAATTTTTTCATTAACAATGCATAAAGTCAAATCTATTTTTATGAAAAAGTTATTATTTGACCAAAAGCATGCCGGAAACATTTGTCGCACTTAGGTGCTAGCCATTAGGATCATTGCGAAAATAATATTTAATTTATTTATTAAATGAAATTTAAATTTTTTGATTAACAATGTATAAAGTCAAATCCATTTTAATAAAATTGTGTTTATATGACCAAAAGCAAGCCGAAAACATGTGTCGCACTTAGGTGCTAGCCATTAGGATCATTGCGAAAATTAAATTTAATTTATTTATTAAATGAAATTTCAATTTTTTCATTAACAATGCATAAAGTCGAATCAATTTTAATAAAATAGTGTTCAAATGACCAAAAGCATGCCGAAAACATGTGTCGCACTTAGGTGCTAGCTATTAGGATCATTGCGAAAATTAAATTAAATTCTTTTATTAAATGAAATTTCAATTTTTTTATTAACAATGCATAAAGTCAAATTGATTTCAATAAAATCGTGTTTATTTGACCAAAAGCATGCCGAAAACATGTGTCGCACGTGGGTGCTAGCTATTAGGATCTTTGCGAAAATTAAATTTAATTTATTTATTAAATGAAATTTCAATTTTTTCATTAACAATGCATAAAGTCGAATCAATTTTAATAAAATAGTGTTCAAATGACGAAAAGCATGCCGAAAACATGTGTCGCACTTAGGTGCTAGCTATTAGGATCATTGCGAAAATTAAATTAAATTCATTTATTAAATGAAATTTCAATTTTTTCATTACCAATGCATAAAGTCAAATCTATTTTAAAGTAATCGTGTTTATATGACCAAAAACATGCCGAAAACATGTGTCGCACTCAAGTGCTAGCTATTAGGATCATTGCGAAAATTAAATTAAATTCATTTATTAAATGAAATTTTAATTTTTTCATTAACAATGCATAAAATCAAATCTATTTTAAAGTAATCGTGTTTATATGACCAAAAGCATGCCGAAAACATGTGTCGCACTTAGGTGCTAGCTATCAGGATCATTGCGAAAATCAAATTTAATTTATTTATTAAATGAAGTCTCAATTTTTTCATTAACAATGCATAAAGTCAAATATATTTTAATAAAATCGTGTTTATATGACCAAAAGTATGCCGAAAACATGTGTTGCACTTAGGTGCTAGCTATTAGGATCTTTGCGAAAATTAAATTTAATTTAGTTATTAAATGAAATTTCAATTTTTTCATTAACAATGCATTAAGTCAAATCTATTTTAATGAAATAGTGTTTATTTGACCAAAAGAATGCCGTAAACATGTGTCACACTTAGGTGCTAGCTATTAGGATCATTGCGAAAATTAAATTTAATTTATTTATTAAATGAAATTTCAATTTTTTCATTAACAATGCATAAAGTCAAATCTATTTTAATGAAATGGTGTTTATATGACCAAAAGAAAGCCGTAATCATGTGTCGCACTTAGGTGCTAGCTATTAGGATCTTTGCGAAAATTAAATTTAATTTATTTATTAAATGAAATTTCAATTTTTTCATTAACAATGCATAAAGTCAAATCTATTTTAATGAAATCGTGTTTATATGACCAAAAGGCATGCCGAAAACATGTGTCGCACTTAAGTGCTAGCTATTAGGATCATTGCGAAAATAAAATTTAATTTATTCATTAAATGAAATTTCAATTTTTTCATTAACAAAGCATAAAGTCATACCTATTTTAATAAAATAGTGTTTATATGACCAAAAGCATGCCGAAAACATGTGTCGCACTTAGCTGCTAGCTGTTAGGATCATTGAGAAAATTAAATTTAATTTATTTATTGAATGAAATTTCAATTTTTTTATTAACAATGCGTAAAGTCAAATCTATTTTATGAAAATAGTGTTTATATAAGAAAAAGCATGCCGAAAACATGTGTCGCACTTAGGTGCTAGCTATTAGGATCATTGCGAAAATTAAATTTAATTTATTTATTAAATGAAATTTCAATTTTTTCATTAACAAAGCATAAAGTCAAATCTATTTTAATAAAATAGTGTTTAAATGACCAAAAGTATGCCGAAAACATGTGTCGCACTTAGGTGCTAGCCATTAGGATCATTGCGAAAATTAAATTAAATTTATTTATTAAATGAAATTTCAATTTTTTCATTAACAATGCATAAAGTCGAATCTATTTTAATAAAATAGTGTTTATATGACCAAAAGCATGCCGAAAACATGTGTCGCACTGAGGTGCTTGCTATTAGGATCATTGCAAAAATTAAATTTAATTTATTTATTGTATGAAATTTCAATTTTCTTATTAACAATGCATAAAGTCAAATCTATTTTAATAAAGTAGTGTTTATATGACCATAAGCATGCCGAAAACATGTGTCGCACTTAGGTGCTAGCCATTAGGATCATTGCGAAAATTAAATTTAAATTATTTATTAAATGAAATTTCAATTTTTTCATTAACAATGCATAAAGTCGAATCTATTTTAATAAAATAGTGTTTAAATGACCAAAAGTATGCCGAAAACATGTGTCGCACTTAGGTGCTAGCCATTAGGATCATTGCGAAAATTAAATTTAATTTATTTATTAAATGAAATTTCAATTTTTTCATCAACAATGCATAAAGTCAAATCTATTTTAATGAAATGGTGTTTATATGACCAAAAGAAAGCCGTAATCATGTGTCGCACTTAGGTGCTAGCTATTAGGATCTTTGCGAAAATTAAATTTAATTTATTTATTAAATGAAATTTCAATTTTTTCATTAACAATGCATAAAGTCAAATCTATTTTAATGAAATCGTGTTTATATGACCAAAAGGCATGCCGAAAACATGTGTCGCACTTAAGTGCTAGCTATTAGGATCATTGCGAAAATAAAATTTAATTTATTTATTAAATGAAATTTCAATTTTTTCATTAACAAAGCATAAAGTCAAATCTATTTTATTGAAATAGTGTTTATATGACCAAAAGCATGCCGAAAACATGTGTCGCACATAGCTGCTAGCTGTTAGGATCATTGAGAAAATTAAATTTAATTTATTTATTGAATGAAATTTCAATTTTTTTATTAACAATGCATAAAGTCAAATCTATTTTAATAAAATAGTGTTTATATGACCAAAAGCATGCCGAAAACATGTGTCGCACTTAGGTGCTTGCTATTAGGATCATTGCGAAAATTAAATTTAATTTATTTATTGTATGAAATTTCAATTTTCTTATTAACAATGCATAAAGTCAAATCTATTTTAATAAAGTAGTGTCTATATTACCATAAGCATGCCGAAAACATGTGTCGCACTTAGGTGCTAGCCATTAGGATCATCGCGAAAATTAAATTTAATTTATTTATTAAATGAAATTTCAATTTTTTCATTAACAATGCATAAAGTCGAATCTATTTTAATAAAATAGTGTTTAAATGACCAAAAGTATGCCGAAAACATGTGTCGCACTTAGGTGCTAGCCATTAGGATCATTGCGAAAATTAAATTAAATTTATTTATTAAATGAAATTTCAATTTTTTCATTAACAATGCATAAAGTCGAATCTATTTTAATAAAATAGTGTTTATATTACCCAAAACATGCCGAAAACATGTGTCGCACTCAGGTGCTGGCAATTGGGATCATTGCAAAAATTAAATTAAATTCATTTATTAAATTAAATTTCAATTTTTTAATTAACAATGAATGAAGTCAAATCCATTTTAATGTAATCGTGTTTATATGACCAAAAGCATGCCGAAAACATGTGTCGCACTCAGGTGCTAGCTATTAGGATCATTGCGAAATTTAAATTAAATTCATTTATTAAATGAAATTTAAATTTTTTCATCAACAATGGATAAAGTCGAATTTATTTGATTAAAATCGTGTTTATACGACCATAAGCATGCCGAGAACATGTGTCGCACTTAGGTGCTAGCTATTAGGATCATTGCGAAAATAAAATTTATCTTATTTATTAAATGAAATTTCTATTTTTTAATTAACAATGCATAAAGTCAAATTGATTTCAACAAAATCGTGTTCATTTGACCAAAAGCATGCCGAAAACATGTGTCGCACTTAGGTGCTAGCTATCAGGATCATTGCGAAAATTAAATTAAATTCATTTATTAAATGAAATTTCAATTTTTTCATCAACAATGCATAAAGTCGAATTTATTTGATTAAAATCGTGTTTATACGACCATAAGCATGCCGAAAACATGTGTCGCACTTAGGTGCTAGCTATTAGGATCATTGCGAAAATTAAATTAAATTTATTAATTAATTGAAATTTCAATTTTTTCATTAACAATGCACAAAGTCAAATTAATTTTAATGAAATAGTGTTTATATGACCAAAATCATGCCGAAAACATGTGTCGCACTTAGGTGCTAGCTTTTAGGATCATTGCGAAAATTAAATTTAATTTATTTATTAAATGAAATTTCAATTTTTTCATCAACAATGCATTAAGTCAAATCTATTTTAATGAAATAGTTTTTATTTGACCAAAAGAATGCCGTAAACATGTTTCGCACTTAGGTGCTAGCTATTAGGATCATTGCGAAAATATAATTTTATTTATTTATTAAATGAAATTTCTATTTTTTTATTAACAATTCATAAAGTCAAATCTATTTTAATGAAATGGTGTTTATATGACCAGAAGAAAGCCGTAATCATGTGTCGCACTTAGGTGCTAGCTATTAGGATCATTGCGAAAATTAAATTTAATTTATTAATTAAATGAGATTTTAATTTTTTCATTAACAATGCATCAAGTCAAATCTATTTTAATGAAATAGTGTTTATAAGACCTAAAGCATGCCGAAAATATGTGTCGCACTCAGGTGCTAGCCATTAGGATCATTGCGAAAATTAAATTTAAATTATTATTTAAATGAAATTTTAATGTTTTCATAAACAATGCATAAAGTCAAATATATTTTAATGAAATAGTGTTTATATGACCAAAAGCATGCCGTAAACATGTGTCGCACTTAGGTGCTAGCCATTAGGAACTTTGCGAAAATTAAATTTAATTTAATTATTAAATGAAATTTTTATTTTTTCATTAACAATGCATAAATTCAAATCTATTTTAATGAAATCGTGTTTATATGACCAAAATCATGCGGCAAACAAGTGTCGCACTTAAGCGCTGGCTATTAGGATCATTGCGAAAATTAAATTTAATTTTTTTATTAAATGAAATTTCCATTTTTTCATTAAGAAAGCATAAAGTCAAATATATTTTAATAAAATCGTGTTTATATGACCAAAAGTATGCCGAAAACATGTGTCGCACTTAGGTGCTAGCTATTAGGATCTTTGCGAAAATTAAATTTAATTTAGTTATTAAGTGAAATTTCAATTTTTTCATTAACAATGCATTAAGTCAAATCTATTTTAATGAAATAGTGTTTATTTGACCAAAAGAATGCCGTAAACATGTGTCGCACTTAGGTGCTAGCTATTAGGATCTTTGCGAAAATTTAATTTAATTTATTTATTAAATGAAATTTCAATTTTTTCATTAACAATGCATAAAGTCAAATCTATTTTAATAAAATAGTGTTTATATGACCAAAAGAATGCCGAAAACATGTGTCGCACTTAGGTGCTGGCAATTAGAATCTTTGCGAAAATTAAATTTAGTTTATTTATTAAATGAAATTTCAATTTCTTCATTACCAATGCATAAAGTTAAATCTGTTTTAATGAAATAGTGTTTATATGACCAAAAGCATGCCGAAAACATGTGTTGCACTTAGGTGATAGCCGTTAGAATCATTGCGAAAATTAAATTAAATTAATTTATTAAATGAAATTTCAATTTTTTCATTAACAATGCATAAAGTCAAATCTATTTTTATGAAAAAGTTATTATTTGACCAAAAGCATGCCGGAAACATTTGTCGCACTTAGGTGCTAGCCATTAGGATCATTGCGAAAATAATATTTAATTTATTTATTAAATGAAATTTAAATTTTTTGATTAACAATTTATAAAGTCAAATCCATTTTAATAAAATTGTGTTTATATGACCAAAAGCAAGCCGAAAACATGTGTCGCACTTAGGTGCTAGCCATTAGGATCATTGCGAAAATTAAATTTAATTTATTTATTAAATGAAATTTCAATTTTTTCATTAACAATGCATAAAGTCGAATCTATTTTAATAAAATAGTGTTTAAATGACCAAAAGCATGCCGAAAACATGTGTCGCACTTAGGTGCTAGCTATTAGGATCATTGCGAAAATAAAATTTATCTTATTTATTAAATGAAATTTCTATTTTTTTATTAACAATGCATAAAGTCAAATTGATTTCAATAAAATCGTGTTCATTTGACCAAAAGCATGCCGAAAACATGTGTCGCACTTGGGTGCTAGCTATTAGGATCTTTGCGAAAATTAAATTTAATTTATTTATTAAATGAAATTTCAATTTTTCATTAACAATGCATTAAGTCAAATCTATTTTAATGAAATAGTATTTATTTGACTTAAAGAATGCCGTAAACATGTGTCGCACTTAGGTGCTAGCTATTAGGATCATTGCGAAAATTAAATTTAATTTATTTATTAAATGAAATTTCAATTTTTTCATTAACAATGCATAAAGTCAAATCTATTTTAATGAAATGGTGTTTATATGACCAAAAGAAAGCCGTAATCATGTGTCGCACTTAGGTGCTAGCTATTAGGATCTTTGCGAAAATTAAATTTAATTTATTTATTAAATGAAATTTCAATTTTTTCATTAACAATGCATAAAGTCAAATCTATTTTAATGAAATCGTATTTATATGACCAAAAGGCATGCCGAAAACATGTGTCGCACTTAAGTGCTAGCTATTAGGATCATTGCGAAAATAAAATTTAATTTATTTATTAAATGAAATTTCAATGTTTTCATTAACAAAGCATAAAGTCATACCTATTTTAATAAAATAGTGTTTATATGACCAAAAGCATGCCGAAAACATGTGTCGCACTTAGCTGCTAGCTGTTAGGATCATTGAGAAAATTAAATTTAATTTATTTATTGAATGAAATTTCAATTTTTTTATTAACAATGCATAAAGTCAAATCTATTTTAATAAAATAGTGTTTATATAAGAAAAAGCATGCCGAAAACACGTGTCGCACTTAGGTGCTAGCTATTAGGATCATTGCGAAAATTAAATTTAATTTATTTATTAAATGAAATTTCAATTTTTTCATTAACAATGCATAAAGTCAAATCTATTTTATTGAAATAGTGTTTATATGACCAAAAGCATGCCGAAAACATGTGTCGCACATAGCTGCTAGCTGTTAGGATCATTGAGAAAATTAAATTTAATTTATTTATTGAATGAAATTTCAATTTTTTTATTAACAATGCATAAAGTCAAATCTATTTTAATAAAATAGTGTTTATATGACCAGAAGCATGCCGAAAACATGTGTCGCACTTAGGTGCTTGCTATTAGGATCATTGCGAAAATTAAATTTAATTTATTTATTGTATGAAATTTCAATTTTCTTATTAACAATGCATAAAGTCAAATCTATTTTAATAAAGTAGTGTTTATATGACCATAAGCATGCCGAAAACATGTGTCGCACTTAGGTGTTAGCCATTAGGATCATTGCGAAAATTAAATTTAATTTATTTATTAAATGAAATTTCAATTTTTTCATTAACAATGCATAAAGTCGAATCTATTTTAATAAAATAGTGTTTAAATGACCAAAAGTATGCCGAAAACATGTGTCGCACTTAGGTGCTAGCCATTAGGATCATTGCGAAAATTAAATTTAATTTATTTATTAAATGAAATTTCAATTTTTTCATTAACAATGCATAAAGTCGAATCTATTTTAATAAAATAGTGTTGGAATTACCCAAAACATGCCGAAAACATGTGTCGCACTCAGGTGCTGGCAATTGGGATCATTGCAAAAATTAAATTAAATTCATTTATTAAATTAAATTTCAATTTTTTAATTAACAATGAATGAAGTCAAATCCATTTTAATGTAATCGTGTTTATATGACCAAAAGCATGCCGAAAACATGTGTCGCACTCAGGTGCTAGCTATTAGGATCATTGCGAAATTTAAATTAAATACATTTATTAAATGAAATTTAAATTTTTTCATCAACAATGGATAAAGTCGAATTTATTTGATTTAAATCGTGTTTATACGACCATAAGCATGCCGAGAACATGTGTCGCACTTAGGTGCTAGCTATTAGGATCATTGCGAAAATAGAATTTATCTTATTTATTAAATGAAATTTCTATTTTTTAATTAACAATGCATAAAGTCAAATTGATTTCAATAAAATCGTGTTCATTTGACCAAAAGCATGCCGAAAACATGTGTCGCACTTAGGTGCTAGCTATCAGGATCATTGCGAAAATTAAATTAAATTTATTTATTAAATGAAATTTCAATTTTTTCATCAACAATGCATAAAGTCAAATTTATTTGATTAAAATCGTGTTTATACGACCATAAGCATGCCGAAAACATGTGTCGCACTTAGGTGCTAGCTATTAGGATCATTGCGAAAATAAAATTTATCTTATTTATTAAATGAAATTTCTATTTTTTTATTAACAATGCGTAAAGACAAATTGATTACAATAAAATCGTGTTCATTTGACCAAAAGCATGCCGAAAACATGTGTCGCACTTAGCTGCTAGCTGTTAGGATCATTGAGAAAATTAAATTTAATTTATTTATTGAATGAAATTTCAATTTTTTTATTAACAATGCATAAAGTCTAATCTATTTTAATCAAATAGTGTTTATATGACCAAAAGCATGCCAAAAACATGTGTCATACTTAGGTGCTAGCTGTTAGGATCATTGCAAAAATTAAATTTAATTTATTTATTCAATGAAATTTCAATTTTTTCATTAACAATGCATAAAGTCAAATATATTTTAATAATATAGTGTTTATATGACCAAAAGGCATGCCGAAAACATGTGTCGCACTTACGTGCTAGCTATTAGGATCATTGCGAAAATAAAATTTAATTTATTTATTAAATGAAATTTCAATTTTTTCATTAACAAAGCATAAAGTAATATCTATTTTAATAAAATAGTGTTTATATGACCAAAAGCATGCCGAAAACATGTGTCGCACTTAGCTGCTAGCTGTTATGATCATTGAGAAAATTAAATTTAATTTATTTATTGAATGAAATTTATATTTTTTTATTAACAATGCATAAAGTCAAATCTATTTTAATAAAATAGTGTTTATATGACCAAAAGCATGCCGAAAACATGTGTTGCACTTAGGTGCTAGCCATTAGGATCATTGCGAAAATTAAATTTAATTTATTTATTAAATGAAATTTCAATTTTTTCATTAACAATGCATAAAGTCAAATCTATTTTAATAAAATTGTGTTTATATGACCAAAAGCGTGCCGAAAACATGTCTCGCACTTAGCTGCTAGCGATTAGGATCATTGCGAAAATTAAATTTAATTTAGTTATTAAATGAAATTTCAATTTTTTCATTAACAATGCATAAAGTCAAATCTATTTTAATAAAATTGTGTTTATATGACCAAAAGCGTGCCGAAAACATGTCTCGCACTTAGCTGCTAGCGATTAGGATCATTGCGAAAATTAAATTTAATTTAGTTATTAAATGAAATTTCTATTTTTTTATTAACAACGCATAAAGTTAAATCTATTTTAATAAAATAGTATTTATATGACCAAAAGCATGCCGAAAACATGTGTCGCACTCAGGTGCTAGCTATTGGGATCATTGCGAAAATTAAATTAAATTTATTTATAAAATGAAATTTCAATTTTTTCATTAACAATGCATAAAGTCAAATCCATTTTAATAAAATAGTGTTTATATGACCAAAAGCATGCCGAAAACATGTGTCGCACTCAGGTGCTAGCAATTAGGATCTTTGCGAAAATTAAATTTATTTTTTTTATTATATGAAATTTGTATTTTTTCTTTAAAAATGCATAAAGTCAAATCCATTTTTATGAAATTGTGTGTGTGCAACCAAATTCATGCCGAAAACATGTGTCGCACTTAGGTACTAGCTGTTAGGATCATTGCGAAAATTAAATTTAATTTATTTTTTAAAAGAAATTTCTATTTTTTTCATTAACAATGGATAAAGTCAATTCTATTTTAAATAAATCGTGTTTATATAAGCAAATACATGCCGAAAACATGAGTCGCACTTATGTGCTAGCTATTAGGATCATTGCGAAAATTAATTTTAATTTATTTATTATATGAAATTTCTATTTTTTCATTAACAATGCATAAAGTCAAATCTATTTTAATGGAACATTGTTTATATGCTCGAAAGCATGCCGAAAACGTGTGTGGCACTTAGGTGCCAGCCATAAGGATCTTTGCGAAAATTAAATTTAATTTATTTATTTAATGAAATTTCAAATTTTTCATTAACAATGAACAAAGTCTAATCTATTTTATTAAAAGCGTGTTTATACGACCAAAAGGCATGCCGATAACATGTGTCGCACTTAAGTGCTAGCTATTAGGATCATTGCGAAAATAAAATTTAATTTATTTATTAAATGAAATTTCAATTTTTTCATTAACAAAGCATAAAGTCATATCTATTTTAATAAAATAGTGTTTATATGACCAAAAGCATGCCCAAAACATGTGTCGCACTTAGGTGCTAGCTATCAGGATCATTGCGAAAATTAAATTTAATTTATTTATTAAATGAAGTCTCAATGTTTTCATTAACAATGCATAAAGTCAAATCTATTTTATTGAAATCGTGTTTAAATGACCAAAAGCATGCCGAAAACATGTGTCGCACTTAGGTGCTATCTATCAAGATCATTGCGAAAATTAAATTTAATTTATTTATTAAATGAAGTTTCAATTTTTCCATTAACAATGCATATAAAGTCAAATCAATTTTAATGAAATCGTGTTTATATGACCAGAAGCATGCCGAAAACATGTGTCGCACTTAGCTGCTAGCTGTTAGGATCATTGAGAAAATTAAATTTAATTTATTTATTGAATGAAATTTCAATTTTTAATTAACAATGCATAAAGTCAAATCTATTTGAATAAAATAGTGTTTATATGACCAAAAGCATGCCGAAAACATGTGTCGCACTTAGGTGCTAGCTATTAGGATCTTTGCGAAAATTAAATTTAATTTATTTATTAAATGAAATTTCAATTTTTTCATTAACAATGCATAAAGTGAAATCAATTTTAATGAAATCGTGTTTATATGACCAAAAGCATGCGGAAAACATGTGTCGCACTTAGGTGCTAGCCATTAGAATCATTGCGAAAATTAAATTTTATTTGTTTACTAAATTAAATTTCTATTTTTGCATTAACAATGCATAAAGTCAAATCTTTTCTGATTAAATCGTATTTATATGACCAAAAGCATGCCGAAAACATGTGTCGCACTTAGGTGCTAGCTATTAGGATCATTGCGAAAATTAATTTTAATTGTTTATTAAATGAAATTTCTATTTTTTCATTAACAATGCATAAGTCAAATCTATTTTAATAGAACAGTGTTTATATGACCAAAAGCATGCCGAAAACGTGTGTGGCACTTAGGTGCTGGTTATTAGGATCATTGCGAAAATTAAAATTAATTTATTAATTAAATGAAATTTAAATATTTTCGTTAACAATGCATAAAGTCAAATCTATTTTTTTGAAATCGTGTTTATATGACTAAAAGCTAGCGGAAAACATGTGTCGCACTTAGGTGCTAGCTATTAGGATTATTGCGAAAATTAAATTAAATTTATTTATTGAATGAAATTTCAATTTTTTCATAACCAATGAATAAAGTCAAATCTATTTTATTGAAATCGTGTTTATATGACCAAAAGCATGCCGAAAACATGAGTCGAACTTAGGTGCTAGCTATTAGGATCATTGCGAGAATATAAATTCAATTTATTTATTAAATGAAATTTCAATTTTTTCATTAACAATGCATGAAGTCAAATCTTTTTTAATAAAATATAGTTTATATGACCAAAAGCATGCCGAAATCATGTGTCGCACTTGGGTGCTAGCTATTAGGATCTTTGCGAAAATTAAATTTAATTTATTTATTAAATGAAATTTCAATTTTTTCATTAACAATGCATTAAGTCAAATCTATTTTAATGAAATAGTGTTTATTTGACCAAAAGAATGCCGTAAACATGTGTCGCACTTACGTGCTGGCCATTAGGATCATTGCGAAAATTAAATTAAATTTATTTATTAAATGAAATTTCAATTTTTTCATTAACAATGCATAAAAACAAAACTATTTTTATGAAATAGTGTTAACATTACAAAGAGCATGCCGAAAACATGTGTCGCACTTAGGTGCTAGCCATTAGAATCATAGGGAAAATTAAATTTAATTTATTAATTGAACGAAATTTTAATTTTCTCATTAACAATTCATAAAGACAAATCTATTTTAATGAAATAGTGTTTATATGACCAGAAGAAAGCCGTAATCATGTGTCGCACTTAGGTGCTAGCTATTAGGATCATTGCGAAAATTAAATTTAATTTATTAATTAAATGAGATTTTAATTTTTTCATTAACAATGCATCAAGTCAAATCTATTTTAATGAAAAAGTGTTTATAAGACCTAAAGCATGCCAAAAATATGTGTCGCACTCAGGTGCTAGCCTTTAGGATCATAGCGAATATTAAATTTAATTTATTATTTAAATGAAATTTTAATTTTTTCATTAACAATGCATAAAGTCAAATATATTTTAATGAAATAGTGTTTATATGACCAAAATCATGCCGTAAACATTTGTCGCACTTAGGTGCTAGCCATTAGGATCTTTGCGAAAATTAAATTTAATTTATTAATTAAATGAAATTTTTATTTTTTCATTAACAATGCATAAATTCAGATCTATTTTAATGAAATCGTGTTTATATGACCAAAAGCATGCGGAAAACATGTGTCGCACTTAAGTGCTAGCTATTAGGATCATTGCGAAAATTAAATTTAATTTTTTTATTAAATGAAATTTCCATTTTTTCATTAAGAAAGCATAAAGTCAAATATATTTTAATGAAATCGTGTTTATATGACCAAAAGTATGCCGAAAACATGTGTCGCACTTAGGTGATAGCTATTAGGATCTTTGCGAAAATTTAATTTAATTTAGTTATTAAATGAAATTTCAATTTTTTCATTAACAATGGATTAAGTCAAATCTATTTTAATAAAATAGTGTTTATTTGACCAAAAGAATGCCTTAAACATGTGTCGCACTTAGGTGCTAGCTATTAGGATCATTGCGAAAATTAAATTAAATTAATTTATTAATTGAAATTTCCATTTTTTCATTAACAATGCACAAAGTCAAATCTATTTTAATGAAATAGTTTTTATATGACCAAAAGCATGCTGAAAACATGTGTCGCACTTAGGTGCTAGCTATTAGGATCTTTGCGAAAATTAAATTTAATTTATTTATTTAATAAAATTTCAATTTTTTCATTAACAATGCATAAAGTCAAATCTATTTTAATGAAATAGTGTTTATATGACCAAAAGAATACCGAAAACATGTGTCGCACTTAGGTGCTAGCTATTAGGATCTTTCCGAAAATTACATTTAATTTATTTATTAAATGAAATTTCAATTTTTTCATTAACAATTCATAAGGTCAAATCTATTTTAATAAAATAGTGTTTATATGAACAAAAGAATGCGAAAACATGTGTCGCACTTAGGTGCTGGCAATTAGAATCATAGCGAAAATTAAATTTAGTTTATTTATTAAATGAAATTTCAATTTTTTCATTACCAATGCATAAAGTTAAATCTGTTTTAATGAAATAGTGTTTATATGACCAAAAGCATGCCGAAAACATGTGTTGCACTTAGGTGATAGCCGTTAGAATCATTGCGAAAATTAAATTAAATTAATTTATTAAATGAAATTTCAATTTTTTCATTAACAATGCATAAAGTCAAATCTATTTTTATGAAAAAGTGTTTATTTGATCAAAAGCATGCCGGAAACATGTGTCGCACTTAGGTGCTAGCCATTAGGATCATTGCGAAAATAATATTTAATTTATTTATTAAATGAAATTTCAATTTTTTCATTAACAATGCATAAAGTCAAATCCATTTTAATAAAATTGTGTTTAAATGACCAAAAGTATGCTGAAAACATGTGTCGCACTTAGGTGCTAGCCATTAGGATCATTGCGAAAATTAAATTTAATTTATTTATTAAATGAAATTTCAATTTTTTCATTAACAATGCATAAAGTCGAATCTATTTTAATAAAATAGTGTTTAAATGACCAAAAGCATGCCGAAAACATGTGTCGCACTTAGGTGCTAGCCATTAGGATCATAGCGAAAATTAACTTTAATTTATTTATTAAATGAAATTTCAATTTTTTCATTAACAATGCTTAAAGTCGAATCTATTTTAATAAAATAGTGTTTATACGACCAAAAGCATGCCGAAAACATGTGTCGCACTCAGGTGCTGGCAATTGGGATCATTGCGAAAATTAAATTAAATTCATTTATTAAATTAAATTTTAATTTTTTAATTAACAATGAATGAAGTCAAATCCATCTTAATGTAATCGTGTTTATATGACCAAAAGCATGCCGAAAACATGTGTTGCACTTAGATGCTAGCTATTAGGATCATTGCGAAAATTAAATAAAATTCATTTATTAAATGAAATTTCAATTTTTTCATCAACAATGCATAAAGTCGAATTTATTTGATTAATATCGTGTTTATACGACCATAAGCATGCCGAAAACATGTGTCGCACTTAGATGCTAGCTATTAGGATCATTGCGAAAATAAAATTTATCTTATTTATTAAATGAAATTTCTATTTTTCTATTAACAATGCATAAAGTCAAATTGATTTCAATAAAATCGTGTTCATTTGACCAAAAGCATGCCGAAAACATGTGTCGCACTTGGGTGCTAGCTGTTAGGATCATTGAGAAAATTAAATTTAATTTATTTATTGAATGAAATTTCAATTTTTAATTAACAATGCATAAAGTCAAATCTATTTTAATAAAATAGTGTTTATACGACTAAAAGCATGCCAAAAACATGTGTCGCACTTAGGTGCTAGCCATTAGGATCATTGCGAAAATTAAATTTTATTTGTTTACTAAATTAAATTTCTATTTTTGCATTAACAATGCATAAAGTCAAATCTTTTCTGATTAAATCGTGTTTATATGACCGAAAGCATGCCGAAAACGTGTGTGGCACTTAGGTGCTGGTTATTGGGATCATTGCGAAAATTAAATTTAATTTATTAATTAAATGAAATTTAAATTTTTTCATTAACAATGCATAAAGTCAAATTTATTTTTTTGAAATCGTGTTTATATGACTAAAAGCTTGCGGAAAACATGTGTCGCACTTAGGTGCTAGCTATTAGGATCATTGCGAAAATTAAATTAAATTTATTTATAGAATGAAATTTCAATTTTTTCATAACCAATGCATAAAGTCAAATCTATTTTATTGAAATCGTGTTTATAGTACCAAAAGCATGCCGAAAACATGAGTCGAACTTAGGTGCTAGCTATTAGGATCATTGCGAGAATATAAATTTAATTTGTTTATTAAATGAAATTTAATTTTTTTCATTAAGAATGCATAAAGTCAAATCTATTTTAGTGAAATAGTGTTTATATGACCAAAAGCATGCCGAAAACATGTGTCGCACTTAGGTGCTAGCTATTAGGATCATTGCGAAAATTAAATTTAATTTATTTATTAAATGAAGTTTCAATTTTTTCATTAACAATGCATAAAGTCAAATCTATTTTAATGAAATCGTGTTTATATGACCAAAAGTATGCTGAAACCATGTGTCGCACTTAGGTGCTAGCTTTTAGGATCATTGTGAAAATTAAATTTAATTTATTTATTAAATGAAATTTCAATTTTTTCATTACCAATTCATAAAGTCAAATCTATTTTAAAAATAGGGTTTATATGGTCAAAAGCATGCCGAAAATATGTGTCGCACTTAGGTGCTGGCTATTAGGATCATTTCGAAAATTAAATTTAATTTAGTTTTTAAATGAAATTTCAATTTTTCATTAACAATGCATAAAGTTAAATCTTTTTTAATGAAATAGTGTTTATATGACCAAAAGAATGCCGAAACATGTGTCGCACTTAGGTGCTAGCTATTAGGATCTTTGCGAAAATTAAATTTAATTTATTTATTGAATGAAATTTAAATTTTTTCATTAACAATGCATAAAGACAAATCTATTTTAATAAATTCGTGTTTATATGACCAAAGGCATGCCGAAAACATGTGTTGCACTTAGGTGCTTGCTATTAGGATCATTGCGAAAATTAAATTTCATTTATTTATTAGTGAAATTTCAATTTTTTCATTAACAATGCATAAAGTCGAATCTATTTTATTAAAATAGTGTTTATATGACCAAAATCATGCCGAAAACATGTGTCGCACTTACGTGCTAGCCATTAGGATCATTGCGAAAATAAAATTTAATTTATTTATTAAATGAAATTACAATTTTTTCAATAACAATGCATAAAGTCATATTTATTTTAAGAAAACAGTGTTTATATGACCAAAAGCATGCCGAAAACATGTGTCGCACTTAGGTGCTTGCTATCAGGATCATTGCGAAAATTAAATTTAATTTATTTATTAAATGAAATTCCAATTTTTTCATTAACAATGCATAAAGTCAAATCTATTTTTATGAAAAAGTGTTTATATGACCAAAAGAATGCCGGAAACATGTGTCGCACTTACGTGCTAGCCATTAGGATCATTGCGAAAATAAAATTTAATTTATTTATTTAATGAAATTTCAATTTTTTCAATAACAATGCATAAAGTCAAATCCATTTTAAAAAAATAGTGTTTATATGACCAAAAGCATGCCGAAAACATGTGTCGCACTTAGGTGCTGGCCATTAGGATCATTGCGAAAATTAAATTTAATTTATTTATTAAATAAAATTTTAATTTTTTCATTAACAATGCATAAAGTCGAATCTATTTTATTAAAATAGTGTTTATATGACCAAAAGCATGCCGAAAACATGTGCCGCACTTAGGTGTTTGCTATTAGGATCATTGCGAAAATTAAATTAAATTCATTTATTAAATGAAATTTAAATTTTTTAATTAACAATGAATGAAGTAATATTCTTTTCAATGTAATCATGTTTATATGACCAAAAGCATGCCGAAAACATGTGTCGCACTTAGGTGCTAGCTATTAGGATCATTGCGAAAATATAATTTTATTTATCTATTAAATGAAATTTCAATTTTTTCATTAACAATGCATTAAGTCAAATCGATTTGATTGAAATAGTGTTTATTTGACCAAAAGAATGCCGTAAACATGTGTCGCACTTAGGTGCTAGCTTTAAGGATCATTGCGAAAATTAAATTAAATTTATTAATTAATTGAAATTTCAATTTTTTTATTAACAATGCACAAAGTCAAATCTATTTTAATGAAATAGTGTTTATATGACCAAAAGCATGCCGAAAACATGTGTCGCACTTAGGTGCTAGCTATTAGGATCATTGCGAAAATTAAATTTAATTTATTTATTAAATGAAATTTCAATTTTTTCATTAACAATGCATAAAGTCGAATCCATATTTATGAAATAGTGTTTACATTACAAAGAGCATGCCGAAAACATGTGTCGCACCTAGGTGCTAGCCATTAGAATCATTGCGAAAATTAAATTAAATTTATTAATTGAACGAAATTTTAATTTTTTCATTAACAATTCATAAAGTCAAATCTATTTTAATGAAATAGTGTTTATATGACCACAAGAAAGCCGTAATCATGTGACGCACTTAGGTGCTAGCTATTAGGATCATTGCGAAAATTAAATTTAATTTATTAATTAAATGAGATTTTAATTTTCTCATTAACAATGCATCAAGTCAAATCTATTTTAATAAAATAGTATTTATAAGACCTAAAGCATGCCGAAAATTTGTGTCGCACTCAGGTGCTAGCCATTAGGATCATTGCGAAAATTAAATTTAATTTATTATTTAAATGAAATTTTAATTTTTTCATAAACAATGCACAAATTCAAATATATTTTAATGAAATAGTGTTTATATGACCAAAAGCATGCCGTAAACATGTGTCGCACTTAGGTGCTAGCCATTAGGATCTTTGCGAAAATTAAATTTAATTTATTAATTAAATGAAATTTTTATTTTTTCATTAACAATGCATAAATTCAAATCTATTTTAATGAAATCGTGTTTATATGACCAAAAGCATGCAGAAAACATGTGTCGCACTTAAGTGCTAGCTATTAGGATCATTGCGAAAATTAAATTTAATTTTTTTATTAAATGAAATTTCCATTTTTTCATTAAGAAAGCATAAAGTCAAATATATTTTAATGAAATCGTGTTTATATGACCAAAAGTATGCCGAAAACATGTGTCGGACTTAGGTGCTAGCTATTAGGATCTTTGCGAAAATTTAATTTAATTTATTTATTAAATGAAATTTCAATTTTTTCATTACCAATGCATAAAGTTAAATCTGTTTTAATGAAATAGTATTTATATGAGCAAAAGCATGCCGAAAACATGTGTTGCACTTAGGTGATAGCCGTTAGAATCATTGCGAAAATTAAATTAAATTAATTTATAAAATGAAATTTCAATTTTTTCATTAACAATGCATAAAGTCAAATCTATTTTTATGAAAAAGTGTTTATTTGACCAAAAGCATGCCGGAAACATGTGTCGCACTTAGGTGCCAGCCATTAGGATCATTGCAAAAATTAAATTTAATTTATTTATTAAATGAAATTTCAATTTTTTCATTAACAATGCATAAAGTCGAATCTATTTTAATAAAATAGTGTTTAAATGACCAAAAGCATGCCGAAAACATGTGTCGCACTTAGGTGCTAGCCGTTAGGATCATTGCGAAAATTAAATTTAATTTATTTATTAAATGAAATTTCAATTTTTTCATTAACAATGCATAAAGTCGAATCTATTTTAATAAAATAGTGTTTAAATGACCAAAAGCATGCCGAAAACATGTGTCGCACTTAGGTGCCAGCCATAAGGATCTTTGCGAAAATTAAATTTAATTTATTTATTTAATGAAATTTCAAATTTTTCATTAACAATGAATAAAGCCTAATCTATTTTATTAAAAGCGTATTTAAACGACCAAAAGCATGCGGAAAACATGTGTCGCACTAAGGTGCTAGCTATTAGGATCATTGCGAAAATTAAATTAAATTTATTTATTAAATGAAATTTCAATTTTTTCATTAACAATGCATAAAGTCAAATCAATTTTAGTGAAATAGTGTTTATATAACCAAAAGCATGCCGAAAACATGTGTCGCACTTAGGTGCTAGCTATTAGGATCATTGCGAAAATTAAATTTAATTTATTTCTTAAATGAAATTTCAATTTTTTCATTAGCAATGCTAAAGTGTCGCAATGTCGCACTTAGGTGGTAGCTATTAGGATATTTGCAAAAATTAAATTCAATTAATTTATTAAATGAAATTTCAATTTTTTCATCAACAACACATAAAGTCGAGTTTGTTTGATTAAAATCATGTTTATATAACCAAAAGCATGACGAAAACATGTGTCGCACTTAGGTGCTAGCCATTGGGATCATTGCGAAAATTAAATTTAATTTATTTATTAAATGAAATATCTATTTTTTTTCATTAACAATGCATAAAGTTAAATCTATTTTAATGAAATCGTGTTAATACGACCAAAAGCATGCCGAAAACATATGTCGCACTTAGGTGCTGGCTTTTACGATCATTGCGAAAATTAAATTATATTTATTTATTAAATGAAGTGTTAATTTTTTCATTAACAATGCATAAAGTCAAATCTATTTTAGTAAAATAGTGTTTAAATGACCAAAAGCATGCCGAAAACATGTGTCGCACTTAGGTGCTAGCCATTAGGATCATTGCAAAAATTAAATTTAATTTATTAATTAAATGAAATTTCAATTTCTTCATTAACAATGCATAAAGTTAAATCTGTTTTAATGAAAAAGTCTTATTATGACCAAAAGAATGCCGGAAACATGTGTCGCACTTAGGTGCTAGCTATTAGGATCTTTGCGAAAATTTAATTTTATTTATTTATTAAATGAAATTTCAATTTTTTCATTAACAATTCATAAAGTCAAATCTATTTTAATGAAATAGTGTTTATATGACCAAAAGCATGCCGAAAAAATGTGTCGCACTTGGATGCAAGGTATTAGGATCATTGCGAAAATTAAATTTATTTATTTATTAATTGAAATTTCAATTTTTTTATTAACAATGTATTAAGTCAAATCTATTTTAATTAAATAGTGTTTATTTGTCCTAAAGAATGCCGAAAACATGTGTCGCACTTAGGTGCTAGCTATTAGGAACATTGCGAAAATTAAATTTAAATTATTTATTAAATGAAATTTAAATTTTTTCATTAGCAATGCATAAAGTCAAATCTATTTTAATGAAATAGTGTTTATATGACCAAAAGAATGCCGTAAACATGTGTCGCACTTAGGTGGTAGCTATTAGGATCATTGCGAAAATTAAATTTAATTTATTTATTAAATGAAATTTCAATTTTTTCATTAACAATGAATAAAGTCAAATCTATTTTAATATAACAGTGTTTATATGACCAAAAGAATGCCGTAAACATGTGTCGCTCTTAGGTGGTAGCTATTAGCATCATTGCGAAAATTACATTTAATTTATTTATTAAATGAAATTTCAATTTCTTCATTAACAATGCATAAAGTCAAATCTATTTTAATGAAATAGTGTTTATATGACCAAAAGAATGCCGCAAACATGTGTCGCTCTTAGGTGGTAGCTATTAGGATCATTGCGAAAATTAAATTTAATTTATTAATTAAATGAAATTTCAATTTTTCCATTAACAATGCTTAAAGTCAAACCTAGTTTAATAAAATATTGTTTATATGACCGAAAGCATGACGAAAACATGTGTCGCACTTAGGTGCTAGCTATCAGGATCATTGCGAAAATTAAATTTAATTAATTTATTAAATGAAATTTCAATTTTTTCATCAACAATGCATAAAGTCGAATTTATTTGAATAAAATCGTCTTTATACGACCATAAGCATTCCGAAAACATGTGTCGCACTTAGGTGCTGGCTATTAGGATCATTGCGAAAATTAAATTTAATTTATTAATTAAATGAAATTTAAATTTTTTCATTAACAATGAGTAAAGTCAAATCTATTTTAATGAAATAGTGTTTATATAACCAAAAGAATGCCGTAAACATGTGTCGCACTTAGGTGGTAGCTATTAGGATCATTGCGAAAATTAAATTTAATTAATTTATTAAATGAAATTTCAATTTTTTCATCAACAATGCATAAAGTCGAATTTATTTGAATAAAATCGTCTTTATACGACCATAAGCATTCCGAAAACATGTGTCGCACTTAGGTGCTGGCTATTAGGATCATTGCGAAAATTAAATTTAATTTATTAATTAAATGAAATTTAAATTTTTTCATTAACAATGAATAAAGTCAAATCTATTTTAATGAAACAGTGTTTATATGACCAAAAGCAAGCCGAAAACATGTGTCGCACTAAGGTGCTAGCTGCTAGGATCATTGCGAAAATTAAATATAATTTATTTATTATATGAAATTTCAATTTTTATCATCAACAACACATAAAGTCCAGTTTATTTGATTAAAATCGTGTTTATACGACCAAAAGCATGCCGAAATCATGTGTCGCACTTAGGTGCTGGCTATTAGGATCTTTGCGAAAATTTAATTTAATTTATTCATTAAATGAAATTTCAATTTTTTCATTAACAATGCATAAAATTAAATCTATTTTAATGAAATAGTGTTTATATGACCAAAAGAATGCCGTAAACATGTGTCGCACTTAGGTGCTAGCTGTTAGGATCATTGCGAAAATTAAATGTAATTTATTTATTAAATGAAATATAATTTTTTTTATTAACAATGAATAAAGTCAAATCTATTTTAATAAAATCGTGTTTATATGACCAAAAGCAAGCCGAAATCATGTGTCGCACTTAGGTGGTAGCTATTAGGATATTTGCGAAAATTAAATTCCATTAATTTATTAAATGAAATTTCAATTTTTTCATTAACAATGCATAAAGTTAAATCTGTTTTAATTAAATAGTGTTTATGTGTCCAAAAGAATGCCGAAAACATGTGTCGCACTTAGGTGCTAGCCATTGGGATCATTGCGAAAATTAAATTAAATTTATTTATTAAATGAAATATCTATTTTTTCATTAACAATGCATAAAGTTAAATCTATTTTAATGAAATCGTGTTAATACGACCAATAGCATGCCGAAAACATATGTCGCACTTAGGTGCTGGCTTTTACGATCATTGCGAAAATTAAATTAAATTTATTTATTAAATGAAGTGTTAATTTTCTCATTAACAATGCATAAAGTCAAATCTATTTTAGTGAAATAGTGTTTAAATGACCAAAAGCATGCCGAAAACATGTGTCGCACTTAGGTGCTAGCCATTAGGATCATTGCAAAAATTAAATTTAATTTATTAATTAAATGAAATTTCAATTTTTTCATTAACAATGCATAAAGTTAAATCTGTTTTAATTAAATAGTGTTTATTTGTCCAAAAGAATGCCGAAAACATGTGTTGCACTTAGGTGCTAGCTATTAGGATCATTGCGAAAATTAAATTTAATTTATTTCTTAAATAAAATTTCAATTTTTTCATTAGCAATGCTAAAGTCAAATCTATTTTAATGAAATAGTGTTTATATGACCAAAAGAATGCCGTAAACATGTGTCGCACTTAGGTGGTAGCTATTAGGATCATTGCGAAAATTAAATTTAATTTATTTATTAAATGAAATTTCAATTTTTCCATTAACAATGCTTAAAGTCAAACCTAGTTTAATAAAATATTGTTTATATGACCGAAAGCATGACGAAAACATGTGTCGCACTTAGGTGCTAGCTATCAGGATCATTGCGAAAATTAAATTTAATTTATTTATTAAATGAAATTTCAATTTTTTCATCAACAATGCATAAAGTCGAATTTATTTGAATAAAATCGTCTTTATACGACCATAAGCATTCCGAAAACATGTGTCGCACTTAGGTGCTGGCTATTAGGATCATTGCGAAAATTAAATTTAATTTATTAATTAAATGAAATTTAAATTTTTTCATTAACAATGAGTAAAGTCAAATCTATTTTAATGAAATAGTGTTTATATAACCAAAAGAATGCCGTAAACATGTGTCGCACTTAGGTGGTAGCTATTAGGATCATTGCGAAAATTAAATTTAATTTATTTCTTAAATGAAATTTCAATTTTTTCATTAGCAATGCTAAAGTCAAATCTATTTTAATGAAAAAGTGTTTATATGACCAAAAGAATGCCGTAAACATGTGTCGCACTTAGGTGGTAGCTATTAGGATCATTGCGAAAATTAAATTAAATTTATTTATTAAATGAAATTTCAATTTTTTCATTAACAATGAGTAAAGTCAAATCTATTCTAATGAAACAGTGTTTAAATGACCAAAAGCATGCCGAAAACATATGTCGCACTTAGGTGCTAGCTATTAGGATCTTTGCGAAAATTAAATTTAATTTATTTATTAAATGAAATTTCAGTTTTTTCACTAACAATGCATAAAGTCAAATCTATTTTAATGAAATAGTGTTTATTTGACCAAAAGAATGCCGAAAACATGTGTCGCACCTAGGTGCTAGCTATTAGGATCATTGCGAAAATTAAATTTAATTTATTTCTTAAATAAAATTTCAATTTTTTCATTAGCAATGCTAAAGTCAAATCTATTTTAATGAAATAGTGTTTATATGACCAAAAGAATGCCGTAAACATGTGTCGCACTTAGGTGGTAGCTATTAGGATCATTGCGAAAATTAAATTTAATTTATTTATTAAATGAAATTTCAATTTTTTCATTAACAATGAGTAAAGTCAAATCTATTCTAATGAAATAGTGTTTATATGACCAAAAGAATGCCGTAAACACATGTCGCACTTAGGTGCTAGCTATTAGGATCTTTGCGAAAATTAAATTTAATTTATTTATTGAATGAAATTTAAATTTTTTCATTAACAATGCATAAAGACAAATCTATTTTAATAAATTCGTGTTTATATGACCAAAGGCATGCCGAAAACATGTGTTGCACTTAGGTGCTTGCTATTAGGATCATTGCGAAAATTAAATTTCATTTATTTATTAGTGAAATTTCAATTTTTTCATTAACAATGCATAAAGTCGAATCTATTTTATTAAAATAGTGTTTATATGACCAAAATCATGCCGAAAACATGTGTCGCACTTACGTGCTAGCCATTAGGATCATTGCGAAAATAAAATTTAATTTATTTATTAAATGAAATTACAATTTTTTCAATAACAATGCATAAAGTCATATTTATTTTAAGAAAACAGTGTTTATATGACCAAAAGCATGCCGAAAACATGTGTCGCGCTTAGGTGCTTGCTATCAGGATCATTGCGAAAATTAAATTTAATTTATTTATTAAATGAAATTCCAATTTTTTCATTAACAATGCATAAAGTCAAATCTATTTTTATGAAAAAGTGTTTATATGACCAAAAGAATGCCGGAAACATGTGTCGCACTTACGTGCTAGCCATTAGGATCATTGCGAAAATAAAATTTAATTTATTTATTTAATGAAATTTCAATTTTTTCAATAACAATGCATAAAGTCAAATCCATTTTAAAAAAATAGTGTTTATATGACCAAAAGCATGCCGAAAACATGTGTCGCACTTAGGTGCTGGCCATTAGGATCATTGCGAAAATTAAATTTAATTTATTTATTAAATAAAATTTTAATTTTTTCATTAACAATGCATAAAGTCGAATCTATTTTATTAAAATAGTGTTTATATGACCAAAAGCATGCCGAAAACATGTGCCGCACTTAGGTGTTTGCTATTAGGATCATTGCGAAAATTAAATTAAATTCATTTATTAAATGAAATTTAAATTTTTTAATTAACAATGAATGAAGTAATATTCTTTTCAATGTAATCATGTTTATATGACCAAAAGCATGCCGAAAACATGTGTCGCACTTAGGTGCTAGCTATTAGGATCATTGCGAAAATATAATTTTATTTATCTATTAAATGAAATTTCAATTTTTTCATTAACAATGCATTAAGTCAAATCGATTTGATTGAAATAGTGTTTATTTGACCAAAAGAATGCCGTAAACATGTGTCGCACTTAGGTGCTAGCTTTAAGGATCATTGCGAAAATTAAATTAAATTTATTAATTAATTGAAATTTCAATTTTTTTATTAACAATGCACAAAGTCAAATCTATTTTAATGAAATAGTGTTTATATGACCAAAAGCATGCCGAAAACATGTGTCGCACTTAGGTGCTAGCTATTAGGATCATTGCGAAAATTAAATTTAATTTATTTATTAAATGAAATTTCAATTTTTTCATTAACAATGCATAAAGTCAAATCCATATTTATGAAATAGTGTTTACATTACAAAGAGCATGCCGAAAACATGTGTCGCACCTAGGTGCTAGCCATTAGAATCATTGCGAAAATTAAATTAAATTTATTAATTGAACGAAATTTTAATTTTTTCATTAACAATTCATAAAGTCAAATCTATTTTAATGAAATAGTGTTTATATGACCACAAGAAAGCCGTAATCATGTGACGCACTTAGGTGCTAGCTATTAGGATCAATGCGAAAATTAAATTTAATTTATTAATTAAATGAGATTTTAATTTTCTCATTAACAATGCATCAAGTCAAATCTATTTTAATAAAATAGTATTTATAAGACCTAAAGCATGCCGAAAATTTGTGTCGCACTCAGGTGCTAGCCATTAGGATCATTGCGAAAATTAAATTTAATTTATTATTTAAATGAAATTTTAATTTTTTCATAAACAATGCACAAATTCAAATATATTTTAATGAAATAGTGTTTATATGACCAAAAGCATGCCGTAAACATGTGTCGCACTTAGGTGCTAGCCATTAGGATCTTTGCGAAAATTAAATTTAATTTATTAATTAAATGAAATTTTTATTTTTTCATTAACAATGCATAAATTCAAATCTATTTTAATGAAATCGTGTTTATATGACCAAAAGCATGCAGAAAACATGTGTCGCACTTAAGTGCTAGCTATTAGGATCATTGCGAAAATTAAATTTAATTTTTTTATTAAATGAAATTTCCATTTTTTCATTAAGAAAGCATAAAGTCAAATATATTTTAATGAAATCGTGTTTATATGACCAAAAGTATGCCGAAAACATGTGTCGGACTTAGGTGCTAGCTATTAGGATCTTTGCGAAAATTTAATTTAATTTATTTATTAAATGAAATTTCAATTTTTTCATTACCAATGCATAAAGTTAAATCTGTTTTAATGAAATAGTATTTATATGAGCAAAAGCATGCCGAAAACATGTGTTGCACTTAGGTGATAGCCGTTAGAATCATTGCGAAAATTAAATTAAATTAATTTATAAAATGAAATTTTAATTTTTTCATTAACAATGCATAAAGTCAAATCTATTTTTATGAAAAAGTGTTTATTTGACCAAAAGCATGCCGGAAACATGTGTCGCACTTAGGTGCCAGCCATTAGGATCATTGCAAAAATTAAATTTAATTTATTTATTAAATGAAATTTCAATTTTTTCATTAACAATGCATAAAGTCGAATCTATTTTAATAAAATAGTGTTTAAATGACCAAAAGCATGCCGAAAACATGTGTCGCACTTAGGTGCTAGCCGTTAGGATCATTGCGAAAATTAAATTTAATTTATTTATTAAATGAAATTTCAATTTTTTCATTAACAATGCATAAAGTCGAATCTATTTTAATAAAATAGTGTTTAAATGACCAAAAGCATGCCGAAAACATGTGTCGCACTTAGGTGCCAGCCATAAGGATCTTTGCGAAAATTAAATTTAATTTATTTATTTAATGAAATTTCAAATTTTTCATTAACAATGAATAAAGCCTAATCTATTTTATTAAAAGCGTATTTAAACGACCAAAAGCATGCGGAAAACATGTGTCGCACTAAGGTGCTAGCTATTAGGATCATTGCGAAAATTAAATTAAATTTATTTATTAAATGAAATTTCAATTTTTTCATTAACAATGCATAAAGTCAAATCAATTTTAGTGAAATAGTGTTTATATAACCAAAAGCATGCCGAAAACATGTGTCGCACTTAGGTGCTAGCTATTAGGATCATTGCGAAAATTAAATTTAATTTATTTCTTAAATGAAATTTCAATTTTTTCATTAGCAATGCTAAAGTGTCGCAATGTCGCACTTAGGTGGTAGCTATTAGGATATTTGCAAAAATTAAATTCAATTAATTTATTAAATGAAATTTCAATTTTTTCATCAACAACACATAAAGTCGAGTTTGTTTGATTAAAATCATGTTTATATAACCAAAAGCATGACGAAAACATGTGTCGCACTTAGGTGCTAGCCATTGGGATCATTGCGAAAATTAAATTTAATTTATTTATTAAATGAAATATCTATTTTTTTTCATTAACAATGCATAAAGTTAAATCTATTTTAATGAAATCGTGTTAATACGACCAAAAGCATGCCGAAAACATATGTCGCACTTAGGTGCTGGCTTTTACGATCATTGCGAAAATTAAATTAAATTTATTTATTAAATGAAGTGTTAATTTTTTCATTAACAATGCATAAAGTCAAATCTATTTTAGTAAAATAGTGTTTAAATGACCAAAAGCATGCCGAAAACATGTGTCGCACTTAGGTGCTAGCCATTAGGATCATTGCAAAAATTAAATTTAATTTATTAATTAAATGAAATTTCAATTTCTTCATTAACAATGCATAAAGTTAAATCTGTTTTAATGAAAAAGTCTTATTATGACCAAAAGAATGCCGGAAACATGTGTCGCACTTAGGTGCTAGCTATTAGGATCTTTGCGAAAATTTAATTTTATTTATTTATTAAATGAAATTTCAATTTTTTCATTAACAATTCATAAAGTCAAATCTATTTTAATGAAATAGTGTTTATATGACCAAAAGCATGCCGAAAAAATGTGTCGCACTTGGATGCAAGGTATTAGGATCATTGCGAAAATTAAATTTATTTATTTATTAATTAAAATTTCAATTTTTTTATTAACAATGTATTAAGTCAAATCTATTTTAATTAAATAGTGTTTATTTGTCCTAAAGAATGCCGAAAACATGTGTCGCACTTAGGTGCTAGCTATTAGGAACATTGCGAAAATTAAATTTAAATTATTTATTAAATGAAATTTAAATTTTTTCATTAGCAATGCATAAAGTCAAATCTATTTTAATGAAATAGTGTTTATATGACCAAAAGAATGCCGTAAACATGTGTCGCACTTAGGTGGTAGCTATTAGGATCATTGCGAAAATTAAATTTAATTTATTTATTAAATGAAATTTCAATTTTTTCATTAACAATGAATAAAGTCAAATCTATTTTAATATAACAGTGTTTATATGACCAAAAGAATGCCGTAAACATGTGTCGCTCTTAGGTGGTAGCTATTAGCATCATTGCGAAAATTACATTTAATTTATTTATTAAATGAAATTTCAATTTCTTCATTAACAATGCATAAAGTCAAATCTATTTTAATGAAATAGTGTTTATATGACCAAAAGAATGCCGCAAACATGTGTCGCTCTTAGGTGGTAGCTATTAGGATCATTGCGAAAATTAAATTTAATTTATTAATTAAATGAAATTTCAATTTTTCCATTAACAATGCTTAAAGTCAAACCTAGTTTAATAAAATATTGTTTATATGACCGAAAGCATGACGAAAACATGTGTCGCACTTAGGTGCTAGCTATCAGGATCATTGCGAAAATTAAATTTAATTAATTTATTAAATGAAATTTCAATTTTTTCATCAACAATGCATAAAGTCGAATTTATTTGAATAAAATCGTCTTTATACGACCATAAGCATTCCGAAAACATGTGTCGCACTTAGGTGCTGGCTATTAGGATCATTGCGAAAATTAAATTTAATTTATTAATTAAATGAAATTTAAATTTTTTCATTAACAATGAGTAAAGTCAAATCTATTTTAATGAAATAGTGTTTATATAACCAAAAGAATGCCGTAAACATGTGTCGCACTTAGGTGGTAGCTATTAGGATCATTGCGAAAATTAAATTTAATTAATTTATTAAATGAAATTTCAATTTTTTCATCAACAATGCATAAAGTCGAATTTATTTGAATAAAATCGTCTTTATACGACCATAAGCATTCCGAAAACATGTGTCGCACTTAGGTGCTGGCTATTAGGATCATTGCGAAAATTAAATTTAATTTATTAATTAAATGAAATTTAAATTTTTTCATTAACAATGAATAAAGTCAAATCTATTTTAATGAAACAGTGTTTATATGACCAAAAGCAAGCCGAAAACATGTGTCGCACTAAGGTGCTAGCTGCTAGGATCATTGCGAAAATTAAATATAATTTATTTATTATATGAAATTTCAATTTTTATCATCAACAACACATAAAGTCCAGTTTATTTGATTAAAATCGTGTTTATACGACCAAAAGCATGCCGAAATCATGTGTCGCACTTAGGTGCTGGCTATTAGGATCTTTGCGAAAATTTAATTTAATTTATTCATTAAATGAAATTTCAATTTTTTCATTAACAATGCATAAAATTAAATCTATTTTAATGAAATAGTGTTTATATGACCAAAAGAATGCCGTAAACATGTGTCGCACTTAGGTGCTAGCTGTTAGGATCATTGCGAAAATTAAATGTAATTTATTTATTAAATGAAATATAATTTTTTTTATTAACAATGAATAAAGTCAAATCTATTTTAATAAAATCGTGTTTATATGACCAAAAGCAAGCCGAAATCATGTGTCGCACTTAGGTGGTAGCTATTAGGATATTTGCGAAAATTAAATTCCATTAATTTATTAAATGAAATTTCAATTTTTTCATTAACAATGCATAAAGTTAAATCTGTTTTAATTAAATAGTGTTTATGTGTCCAAAAGAATGCCGAAAACATGTGTCGCACTTAGGTGCTAGCCATTGGGATCATTGCGAAAATTAAATTAAATTTATTTATTAAATGAAATATCTATTTTTTCATTAACAATGCATAAAGTTAAATCTATTTTAATGAAATCGTGTTAATACGACCAATAGCATGCCGAAAACATATGTCGCACTTAGGTGCTGGCTTTTACGATCATTGCGAAAATTAAATTAAATTTATTTATTAAATGAAGTGTTAATTTTCTCATTAACAATGCATAAAGTCAAATCTATTTTAGTGAAATAGTGTTTAAATGACCAAAAGCATGCCGAAAACATGTGTCGCACTTAGGTGCTAGCCATTAGGATCATTGCAAAAATTAAATTTAATTTATTAATTAAATGAAATTTCAATTTTTTCATTAACAATGCATAAAGTTAAATCTGTTTTAATTAAATAGTGTTTATTTGTCCAAAAGAATGCCGAAAACATGTGTTGCACTTAGGTGCTAGCTATTAGGATCATTGCGAAAATTAAATTTAATTTATTTCTTAAATAAAATTTCAATTTTTTCATTAGCAATGCTAAAGTCAAATCTATTTTAATGAAATAGTGTTTATATGACCAAAAGAATGCCGTAAACATGTGTCGCACTTAGGTGGTAGCTATTAGGATCATTGCGAAAATTAAATTTAATTTATTTATTAAATGAAATTTCAATTTTTTCATTAACAATGAGTAAAGTCAAATCTATTCTAATGAAATAGTGTTTATATGACCAAAAGAATGCCGTAAACACATGTCGCACTTAGGTGCTAGCTATTAGGATCTTTGCGAAAATTAAATTTAATTTATTTATTAAATGAAATTTCAGTTTTTTCATTAACAATGCATAAAGTCAAATCTATTTTAATGAAATAGTGTTTATTTGACCAAAAGAATTCCGAAAACATGTGTCGCACTTAGGTGGTAGCTATTAGGATCATTGCGAAAATTAAATTTAATTTATTTATTAAATGAAATTTCAATTTTTCCATTAACAATGCTTAAAGTCAAACCTAGTTTAATAAAATATTGTTTATATGACCGAAAGCATGACGAAAACATGTGTCGCACTTAGGTGCTAGCTATCAGGATCATTGCGAAAATTAAATTTAATTTATTTATTAAATGAAATTTCAATTTTTTCATCAACAATGCATAAAGTCGAATTTATTTGAATAAAATCGTCTTTATACGACCATAAGCATTCCGAAAACATGTGTCGCACTTAGGTGCTGGCTATTAGGATCATTGCGAAAATTAAATTTAATTTATTAATTAAATGAAATTTAAATTTTTTCATTAACAATGAGTAAAGTCAAATCTATTTTAATGAAATAGTGTTTATATAACCAAAAGAATGCCGTAAACATGTGTCGCACTTAGGTGGTAGCTATTAGGATCATTGCGAAAATTAAATTTAATTTATTTCTTAAATGAAATTTCAATTTTTTCATTAGCAATGCTAAAGTCAAATCTATTTTAATGAAAAAGTGTTTATATGACCAAAAGAATGCCGTAAACATGTGTCGCACTTAGGTGGTAGCTATTAGGATCATTGCGAAAATTAAATTAAATTTATTTATTAAATGAAATTTCAATTTTTTCATTAACAATGAGTAAAGTCAAATCTATTCTAATGAAACAGTGTTTAAATGACCAAAAGCATGCCGAAAACATATGTCGCACTTAGGTGCTAGCTATTAGGATCTTTGCGAAAATTAAATTTAATTTATTTATTAAATGAAATTTCAGTTTTTTCACTAACAATGCATAAAGTCAAATCTATTTTAATGAAATAGTGTTTATTTGACCAAAAGAATGCCGAAAACATGTGTCGCACCTAGGTGCTAGCTATTAGGATCATTGCGAAAATTAAATTTAATTTATTTCTTAAATAAAATTTCAATTTTTTCATTAGCAATGCTAAAGTCAAATCTATTTTAATGAAATAGTGTTTATATGACCAAAAGAATGCCGTAAACATGTGTCGCACTTAGGTGGTAGCTATTAGGATCATTGCGAAAATTAAATTTAATTTATTTATTAAATGAAATTTCAATTTTTTCATTAACAATGAGTAAAGTCAAATCTATTCTAATGAAATAGTGTTTATATGACCAAAAGAATGCCGTAAACACATGTCGCACTTAGGTGCTAGCTATTAGGATCTTTGCGAAAATTAAATTTAATTTATTTATTAAATGAAATTTCAGTTTTTTCATTAACAATGCATAAAGTCAAATCTATTTTAATGAAATAGTGTTTATTTGACCAAAAGAATGCCGAAAACATGTGTCGTACTTAGGTGGTAGCTATTAGGATCATTGCGAAAATTAAATTTAATTTATTAATTAAATGAAATTTAAATTTTTTCATTAACAATGAGTAAAGTCAAATCTATTTTAATGAAATAGTGTTTATATAACCAAAAGAATGCCGTAAACATGTGTCGCACTTAGGTGGTAGCTATTAGGATCATTGCGAAAATTAAATGTAATTTATTTATTAAATGAAATATAATTTTTTTTATTAACAATGAATAAAGTCAAATCTATTTTAATAAAATCGTGTTTATATGACCAAAAGCAAGCCGAAATCATGTGTCGCACTTAGGTGGTAGCTATTAGGATATTTGCGAAAATTAAATTCCATTAATTTATTAAATGAAATTTCAATTTTTTCATTAACAATGCATAAAGTTAAATCTGTTTTAATTAAATAGTGTTTATGTGTCCAAAAGAATGCCGAAAACATGTGTCGCACTTAGGTGCTAGCCATTGGGATCATTGCGTAAATTAAATTAAATTTATTTATTAAATGAAATATCTATTTTTTCATTAACAATGCATAAAGTTAAATCTATTTTAATGAAATCGTGTTAATACAACCAATAGCATGCCGAAAACATATGTCGCACTTAGGTGCTGGCTTTTACGATCATTGCGAAAATTAAATTAAATTTATTTATTAAATGAAGTGTTAATTTTCTCATTAACAATGCATAAAGTCAAATCTATTTTAGTGAAATAGTGTTTAAATGACCAAAAGCATGCCGAAAACATGTGTCGCACTTAGGTGCTAGCCATTAGGATCATTGCAAAAATTAAATTTAATTTATTAATTAAATGAAATTTCAATTTTTTCATTAACAATGCATAAAGTTAAATCTGTTTTAATTAAATAGTGTTTATTTGTCCAAAAGAATGCCGAAAACATGTGTTGCACTTAGGTGCTAGCTATTAGGAACATTGCGAAAATTAAATTTAAATTATTTATTAAATGAAATTTAAATTTTTTCATTAGCAATGCATAAAGTCAAATCTATTTTAATGAAATAGTGTTTATATGACCAAAAGAATGCCGTAAACATGTGTCGCACTTAGGTGGTAGCTATTAGGATCATTGCGAAAATTAAATTTAATTTATTTATTAAATGAAATTTCAATTCTTTCATTAACAATGAATAAAGTCAAATCTATTTTAATATAACAGTGTTTATATGACCAAAAGAATGCCGTAAACATGTGTCGCACTTAGGTGCTAGCCATTAGGATCTTTGCGAAAATTAAATTTAATTTATTAATTAAATGAAATTTTTATTTTTTCATTACAATGCATAAATTCAAATCTATTTTAATGAAATCGTGTTTATATGACCAAAAGCATGCAGAAAACATGTGTCGCACTTAAGTGCTAGCTATTAGGATCATTGCGAAAATTAAATTTAATTTTTTTATTAAATGAAATTTCCATTTTTTCATTAAGAAAGCATAAAGTCAAATATATTTTAATGAAATCGTGTTTATATGACCAAAAGTATGCCGAAAACATGTGTCGCACTTAGGTGCTAGCTATTAGGATCTTTGCGAAAATTTAATTTAATTTATTTATTAAATGAAATTTCAATTTTTTCATTACCAATGCATAAAGTTAAATCTGTTTTAATGAAATAGTATTTATATGAGCAAAAGCATGCCGAAAACATGTGTTGCACTTAGGTGATAGCCGTTAGAATCATTGCGAAAATTAAATTAAATTAATTTATAAAATGAAATTTCAATTTTTTCATTAACAATGCATAAAGTCAAATCTATTTTTATGAAAAAGTGTTTATTTGACCAAAAGCATGCCGGAAACATGTGTCGCACTTAGGTGCCAGCCATTAGGATCATTGCAAAAATTAAATTTAATTTATTTATTAAATGAAATTTCAATTTTTTCATTAACAATGCATAAAGTCGAATCTATTTTAATAAAATAGTGTTTAAATGACCAAAAGCATGCCGAAAACATGTGTCGCACTTAGGTGCTAGCCGTTAGGATCATTGCGAAAATTAAATTTAATTTATTTATTAAATGAAATTTCAATTTTTTCATTAACAATGCATAAAGTCGAATCTATTTTAATAAAATAGTGTTTAAATGACCAAAAGCATGCCGAAAACATGTGTCGCACTTAGGTGCCAGCCATAAGGATCTTTGCGAAAATTAAATTTAATTTATTTATTTAATGAAATTTCAAATTTTTCATTAACAATGAATAAAGCCTAATCTATTTTATTAAAAGCGTATTTAAACGACCAAAAGCATGCGGAAAACATGTGTCGCACTAAGGTGCTAGCTATTAGGATCATTGCGAAAATTAAATTAAATTTATTTATTAAATGAAATTTCAATTTTTTCATTAACAATGCATAAAGTCAAATCAATTTTAGTGAAATAGTGTTTATATAACCAAAAGCATGCCGAAAACATGTGTCGCACTTAGGTGCTAGCTATTAGGATCATTGCGAAAATTAAATTTAATTTATTTCTTAAATGAAATTTCAATTTTTTCATTAGCAATGCTAAAGTGTCGCAATGTCGCACTTAGGTGGTAGCTATTAGGATATTTGCAAAAATTAAATTCAATTAATTTATTAAATGAAATTTCAATTTTTTCATCAACAACACATAAAGTCGAGTTTGTTTGATTAAAATCATGTTTATATAACCAAAAGCATGACGAAAACATGTGTCGCACTTAGGTGCTAGCCATTGGGATCATTGCGAAAATTAAATTTAATTTATTTATTAAATGAAATATCTATTTTTTTTCATTAACAATGCATAAAGTTAAATCTATTTTAATGAAATC
Organism: Ocypus olens; assembly: GCA_910593695.2. Classification (NCBI taxonomy): domain Eukaryota; kingdom Metazoa; phylum Arthropoda; class Insecta; order Coleoptera; family Staphylinidae; genus Ocypus; species Ocypus olens. The sequence goes on from OU343060.1 coordinate 37,084,084, forward strand.
GTGTTAATACGACCAAAAGCATGCCGAAAACATATGTCGCACTTAGGTGCTGGCTTTTACGATCATTGCGAAAATTAAATTAAATTTATTTATTAAATGAAGTGTTAATTTTTTCATTAACAATGCATAAAGTCAAATCTATTTTAGTAAAATAGTGTTTAAATGACCAAAAGCATGCCGAAAACATGTGTCGCACTTAGGTGCTAGCCATTAGGATCATTGCAAAAATTAAATTTAATTTATTAATTAAATGAAATTTCAATTTCTTCATTAACAATGCATAAAGTTAAATCTGTTTTAATGAAAAAGTCTTATTATGACCAAAAGAATGCCGGAAACATGTGTCGCACTTAGGTGCTAGCTATTAGGATCTTTGCGAAAATTTAATTTTATTTATTTATTAAATGAAATTTCAATTTTTTCATTAACAATTCATAAAGTCAAATCTATTTTAATGAAATAGTGTTTATATGACCAAAAGCATGCCGAAAAAATGTGTCGCACTTGGATGCAAGGTATTAGGATCATTGCGAAAATTAAATTTATTTATTTATTAATTGAAATTTCAATTTTTTTATTAACAATGTATTAAGTCAAATCTATTTTAATTAAATAGTGTTTATTTGTCCTAAAGAATGCCGAAAACATGTGTCGCACTTAGGTGCTAGCTATTAGGAACATTGCGAAAATTAAATTTAAATTATTTATTAAATGAAATTTAAATTTTTTCATTAGCAATGCATAAAGTCAAATCTATTTTAATGAAATAGTGTTTATATGACCAAAAGAATGCCGTAAACATGTGTCGCACTTAGGTGGTAGCTATTAGGATCATTGCGAAAATTAAATTTAATTTATTTATTAAATGAAATTTCAATTTTTTCATTAACAATGAATAAAGTCAAATCTATTTTAATATAACAGTGTTTATATGACCAAAAGAATGCCGTAAACATGTGTCGCTCTTAGGTGGTAGCTATTAGCATCATTGCGAAAATTACATTTAATTTATTTATTAAATGAAATTTCAATTTCTTCATTAACAATGCATAAAGTCAAATCTATTTTAATGAAATAGTGTTTATATGACCAAAAGAATGCCGCAAACATGTGTCGCTCTTAGGTGGTAGCTATTAGGATCATTGCGAAAATTAAATTTAATTTATTAATTAAATGAAATTTCAATTTTTCCATTAACAATGCTTAAAGTCAAACCTAGTTTAATAAAATATTGTTTATATGACCGAAAGCATGACGAAAACATGTGTCGCACTTAGGTGCTAGCTATCAGGATCATTGCGAAAATTAAATTTAATTAATTTATTAAATGAAATTTCAATTTTTTCATCAACAATGCATAAAGTCGAATTTATTTGAATAAAATCGTCTTTATACGACCATAAGCATTCCGAAAACATGTGTCGCACTTAGGTGCTGGCTATTAGGATCATTGCGAAAATTAAATTTAATTTATTAATTAAATGAAATTTAAATTTTTTCATTAACAATGAGTAAAGTCAAATCTATTTTAATGAAATAGTGTTTATATAACCAAAAGAATGCCGTAAACATGTGTCGCACTTAGGTGGTAGCTATTAGGATCATTGCGAAAATTAAATTTAATTTATTTCTTAAATGAAATTTCAATTTTTTCATTAGCAATGCTAAAGTCAAATCTATTTTAATGAAAAAGTGTTTATATGACCAAAATAATGCCGTAAACATGTGTCGCACTTAGGTGGTAGCTATTAGGATCATTGCGAAAATTAAATTAAATTTATTTATTAAATGAAATTTCAATTTTTTCATTAACAATGAGTAAAGTCAAATCTATTCTAATGAAACAGTGTTTAAATGACCAAAAGCATGCCGAAAACATATGTCGCACTTAGGTGCTAGCTATTAGGATCTTTGCGAAAATTAAATTTAATTTATTTATTAAATGAAATTTCAGTTTTTTCACTAACAATGCATAAAGTCAAATCTATTTTAATGAAATAGTGTTTATTTGACCAAAAGAATGCCGAAAACATGTGTCGCACCTAGGTGCTAGCTATTAGGATCATTGCGAAAATTAAATTTAATTTATTTCTTAAATAAAATTTCAATTTTTTCATTAGCAATGCTAAAGTCAAATCTATTTTAATGAAATAGTGTTTATATGACCAAAAGAATGCCGTAAACATGTGTCGCACTTAGGTGGTAGCTATTAGGATCATTGCGAAAATTAAATTTAATTTATTTATTAAATGAAATTTCAATTTTTTCATTAACAATGAGTAAAGTCAAATCTATTCTAATGAAATAGTGTTTATATGACCAAAAGAATGCCGTAAACACATGTCGCACTTAGGTGCTAGCTATTAGGATCTTTGCGAAAATTAAATTAAATTTATTTATTAAATGAAATTTCAGTTTTTTCATTAACAATGCATAAAGTCAAATCTATTTTAATGAAATAGTGTTTATTTGACCAAAAGAATGCCGAAAACATGTGTCGCACTTAGGTGGTAGCTATTAGGATCATTGCGAAAATTAAATTTAATTTATTTATTAAATGAAATTTCAATTTTTTCATTAACAATAAGTAAAGTCAAATCTATTTTAATGAAATAGTGTTTATATAACCAAAAGAATGCCGTAAACATGTGTCGCACTTAGGTGGTAGCTATTAGGATCATTGCGAAAATTAAATTTAATTTATTTATTAATTGAAATTTCAATTTTTTCATTAACAATGAATAAAGTCAAATCTATTTTAATGAAACAGTGTTTATATGACCAAAAGCAAGCCGAAAACATGTGTCGCACTAAGGTGCTAGCTGCTAGGATCATTGCGAAAATTAAATATAATTTATTTATTATATGAAATTTCAATTTTTATCATCAACAACACATAAAGTCCAGTTTATTTGATTAAAATCGTGTTTATACGACCAAAAGCATGCCGAAATCATGTGTCGCACTTAGGTGCTGGCTATTAGGATCTTTGCGAAAATTTAATTTAATTTATTCATTAAATGAAATTTCAATTTTTTCATTAACAATGCATAAAATTAAATCTATTTTAATGAAATAGTGTTTATATGACCAAAAGAATGCCGTAAACATGTGTCGCACTTAGGTGCTAGCTGTTAGGATCATTGCGAAAATTAAATGTAATTTATTTATTAAATGAAATATAATTTTTTTTATTAACAATGAATAAAGTCAAATCTATTTTAATAAAATCGTGTTTATATGACCAAAAGCAAGCCGAAATCATGTGTCGCACTTAGGTGGTAGCTATTAGGATATTTGCGAAAATTAAATTCCATTAAATAAAACAGTTTCTTTGTTAATATCACACTTTATTGTTTAGTGACTCGAGTTTCGATCATAAGCTGATCATTTTCAAACTTAAAGTAAATTAAATTACAATAAACACACGTATTTATGCGGAATGGAATAAGGAGGAGAATACTAGGTCGACCTGGTCGTTAATTATGGGGAAGTCCGGATTACGCTTCGCTTTGTGGATTTCTAGGGATTCGAGTAGGTCCATTTTCGGGCCTTTTTCTGCGAAGTGGATTATTTCAAGTACATCATCTTCAAAAGTATGTCGGTTCTCAATTAGGTGGTTCGCGAATGTTGAATTATTTTGGTGTAATCGGAAGGATCTTAAATGTTCTTTTAATCTGATTTTAAAGTTACGACCAGATTGCCCTATGTACACTCCTTTACAATCTTTGCATGTTAGTTTATAAATGCCTGATCTTTCTAATTTATCTATCGGAGTTTTGGAATTAAAAATAGAGTTACAAATTTGGTTCGTTGTTTTAAATGCTACATTGATATCATGTTTTTTTAGAATATTGCGTATTTTTTGGCTAACTTCACCAAAAAATGTTAATGACCTGTAAGTTTTATTATCTATTTTTGGCCCTGCGTATAAAGTTTTACTGAGGTTATTGTTACGTTGTCTTTTAATTAAGTTATCTATTGTTTTGTTTGTATAGCCATTATTATGTGCTAAGCTGTAAATCGTTTGTATTTCGTTCTTATAGCTGGTTGCTGATAAGGGTAACGTAAGTGCTCTATGGATCATTGAGTTAAATGCAGCTAGTTTGTGATTGAGGGGGTGTCTTGAGTTGGATGGTATTAGTGAGTCGGTGAAAGTTGGTTTTCTATATATTTCAAAATTAAATTGTTTGTCAATATTTGTAATTGAAAGGTCAAGAAATTTAATATTTTTGTTTTGTTCCGTTTCTACTGTGAATTTAATCTTTGGGTGTATTGTGTTTATGAAATTTAAGAAGTTATTTAATTGTCTGTCTGTTCCGGTGAAGCCGGCTAGAATGTCGTCTACGTATCTGTACCAGAACTGTATGTGTTTTTTTCCCATTTCGGAATTTAGAATGATGTTGGTTAAGTTTGCCATGAATATTTCTGCTAGCAATGGGCTTAAAGGTGAACCCATTGCCAGGCCTTCTTTTTGTTCGTAGTATTTATTATTGAATGTAAAATAATTGTGTTTTAAAACGACTTCTAATATATTTATAAATTCTGTTTGAACGATTGGGTTAACGTTATTTTTGTCAAATATATCTTTTATTAATTCAATACATTCATTTTTTGGGATTTTTGAGAACATACTCGACACGTCGAATGAAACCATTTTTATATTATTTTCTAGTTTGAATTGAGTTAATTTGTGTGTAAGGTCTAGGGAATTCTTTATTGAGTGGGGGTCGCAAAAGTTGTTTGTGATTTCTTTAAACAATGAATTTAGTTTGGCTGAAATTTTATGGGCAGGTGTGTTCGTGTAAGTGACGACGGGTCTAATGTTTTCGTCGGGTTTATGAATTTTAATGTATCCATACAGTCTAGGGGAAAATGGATTCATGGGTAATATGTTAAATTTTTCTTTTTTTGTAAGAATAGCGTGGGTATTGGAAATTTCAGTTTTTAACTCTTTCTGTAAGTGACTAGTTGGGTCTTTTTTTAGTTCCGTGATGTCTGATGAATTGATAAAATCTGTGACTTTGTGTATGTAGTCTTCGGTTTTTAATATGATTATTGAGTTACCTTTATCAGCTTTTGTTAATGTTAACCTAAAAGCTGAAGCGAAGTTCTGGTTCCGGCGCAGAGATATCCTGCTTACCTACATCAAAATCCTCCACACCGAGTTGGCGTTCCACCTACACCCAGTGGAATTCGACCTACTTGACGACTACGTGAGGAGCAGAGTCAGCCACACCATCCACAAGAAATCCCTGGTACAACAACAGAAACTGAAGAAACTAGTATCATCCAGAGAAGACAAAGTAAGATCCACCCAAACAACAAACGCTACAACCTTTTACCCACGAGTCATTAATAAATCAGATGTCCAATTTACCAACAAGGAACTAGCATTACTAGAATTAGGCCCAAAATTTTCACCACAGATAAATTGTCACAAATTTAAAGAAACCTTAATTGTAGAAACGGAGTTAGCACTAAAAAATGTCAATGACTGTGAGCTAAGTAAAAACAAAATAGGTAGAATTATAAAAAATGCAACAATTGAAAACACTTCAAACACCTCAACAATAAAAAACATAAAAAACAAAATTGATTCAAATAGGTTAACATTAACAAAAGCTGATAAAGGTAACTCAATAATCATATTAAAAACCGAAGACTACATACACAAAGTCACAGATTTTATCAATTCATCAGACATCACGGAACTAAAAAAAGACCCAACTAGTCACTTACAGAAAGAGTTAAAAACTGAAATTTCCAATACCCACGCTATTCTTACAAAAAAAGAAAAATTTAACATATTACCCATGAATCCATTTTCCCCTAGACTGTATGGATACATTAAAATTCATAAACCCGACGAAAACATTAGACCCGTCGTCACTTACACGAACACACCTGCCCATAAAATTTCAGCCAAACTAAATTCATTGTTTAAAGAAATCACAAACAACTTTTGCGACCCCCACTCAATAAAGAATTCCCTAGACCTTACACACAAATTAACTCAATTCAAACTAGAAAATAATATAAAAATGGTTTCATTCGACGTGTCGAGTATGTTCTCAAAAATCCCAAAAAATGAATGTATTGAATTAATAAAAGATATATTTGACAAAAATAACGTTAACCCAATCGTTCAAACAGAATTTATAAATATATTAGAAGTCGTTTTAAAACACAATTATTTTACATTCAATAATAAATACTACGAACAAAAAGAAGGCCTGGCAATGGGTTCACCTTTAAGCCCATTGCTAGCAGAAATATTCATGGCAAACTTAACCAACATCATTCTAAATTCCGAAATGGGAAAAAAACACATACAGTTCTGGTACAGATACGTAGACGACATTCTAGCCGGCTTCACCGGAACAGACAGACAATTAAATAACTTCTTAAATTTCATAAACACAATACACCCAAAGATTAAATTCACAGTAGAAACGGAACAAAACAAAAATATTAAATTTCTTGACCTTTCAATTACAAATATTGACAAACAATTTAATTTTGAAATATATAGAAAACCAACTTTCACCGACTCACTAATACCATCCAACTCAAGACACCCCCTCAATCACAAACTAGCTGCATTTAACTCAATGATCCATAGAGCACTTACGTTACCCTTATCAGCAACCAGCTATAAGAACGAAATACAAACGATTTACAGCTTAGCACATAATAATGGCTATACAAACAAAACAATAGATAACTTAATTAAAAGACAACGTAACAATAACCTCAGTAAAACTTTATACGCAGGGCCAAAAATAGATAATAAAACTTACAGGTCATTAACATTTTTTGGTGAAGTTAGCCAAAAAATACGCAATATTCTAAAAAAACATGATATCAATGTAGCATTTAAAACAACGAACCAAATTTGTAACTCTATTTTTAATTCCAAAACTCCGATAGATAAATTAGAAAGATCAGGCATTTATAAACTAACATGCAAAGATTGTAAAGGAGTGTACATAGGGCAATCTGGTCGTAACTTTAAAATCAGATTAAAAGAACATTTAAGATCCTTCCGATTACACCAAAATAATTCAACATTCGCGAACCACCTAATTGAGAACCGACATACTTTTGAAGATGATGTACTTGAAATAATCCACTTCGCAGAAAAAGGCCCGAAAATGGACCTACTCGAATCCCTAGAAATCCACAAAGCGAAGCGTAATCCGGACTTCCCCATAATTAACGACCAGGTCGACCTAGTATTCTCCTCCTTATTCCATTCCGCATAAATACGTGTGTTTATTGTAATTTAATTAACTTTAAGTTTGAAAATGATCAGCTTATGATCGAAACTCGAGTCACTAAACAATAAAGTGTGATATTAACAAAGAAACTGTTTTATTTAAAGTTCCAAAATGTATCACGAAGTTAACGCCTCAACCATCAATCAATTAAATTCCATTAATTTATTAAATGAAATTTCAATTTTTTCATTAACAATGCATAAAGTTAAATCTGTTTTAATTAAATAGTGTTTATGTGTCCAAAAGAATGCCGAAAACATGTGTCGCACTTAGGTGCTAGCCATTGGGATCATTGCGAAAATTAAATTAAATTTATTTATTAAATGAAATATCTATTTTTTCATTAACAATGCATAAAGTTAAATCTATTTTAATGAAATCGTGTTAATACGACCAATAGCATGCCGAAAACATATGTCGCACTTAGGTGCTGGCTTTTACGATCATTGCGAAAATTAAATTAAATTTATTTATTAAATGAAGTGTTAATTTTCTCATTAACAATGCATAAAGTCAAATCTATTTTAGTGAAATAGTGTTTAAATGACCAAAAGCATGCCGAAAACATGTGTCGCACTTAGGTGCTAGCCATTAGGATCATTGCAAAAATTAAATTTAATTTATTAATTAAATGAAATTTCAATTTTTTCATTAACAATGCATAAAGTTAAATCTGTTTTAATTAAATAGTGTTTATTTGTCCAAAAGAATGCCGAAAACATGTGTTGCACTTAGGTGCTAGCTATTAGGATCATTGCGAAAATTAAATTTAATTTATTTCTTAAATAAAATTTCAATTTTTTCATTAGCAATGCTAAAGTCAAATCTATTTTAATGAAATAGTGTTTATATGACCAAAAGAATGCCGTAAACATGTGTCGCACTTAGGTGGTAGCTATTAGGATCATTGCGAAAATTAAATTTAATTTATTTATTAAATGAAATTTCAATTTTTTCATTAACAATGAGTAAAGTCAAATCTATTCTAATGAAATAGTGTTTATATGACCAAAAGAATGCCGTAAACACATGTCGCACTTAGGTGCTAGCTATTAGGATCTTTGCGAAAATTAAATTTAATTTATTTATTAAATGAAATTTCAGTTTTTTCATTAACAATGCATAAAGTCAAATCTATTTTAATGAAATAGTGTTTATTTGACCAAAAGAATGCCGAAAACATGTGTCGCACTTAGGTGGTAGCTATTAGGATCATTGCGAAAATTAAATTTAATTTATTTATTAAATGAAATTTCAATTTTTCCATTAACAATGCTTAAAGTCAAACCTAGTTTAATAAAATATTGTTTATATGACCGAAAGCATGACGAAAACATGTGTCGCACTTAGGTGCTAGCTATCAGGATCATTGCGAAAATTAAATTTAATTTATTTATTAAATGAAATTTCAATTTTTTCATCAACAATGCATAAAGTCGAATTTATTTGAATAAAATCGTCTTTATACGACCATAAGCATTCCGAAAACATGTGTCGCACTTAGGTGCTGGCTATTAGGATCATTGCGAAAATTAAATTTAATTTATTAATTAAATGAAATTTAAATTTTTTCATTAACAATGAGTAAAGTCAAATCTATTTTAATGAAATAGTGTTTATATAACCAAAAGAATGCCGTAAACATGTGTCGCACTTAGGTGGTAGCTATTAGGATCATTGCGAAAATTAAATTTAATTTATTTCTTAAATGAAATTTCAATTTTTTCATTAGCAATGCTAAAGTCACATCTATTTTAATGAAAAAGTGTTTATATGACCAAAAGAATGCCGTAAACATGTGTCGCACTTAGGTGGTAGCTATTAGGATCATTGCGAAAATTAAATTAAATTTATTTATTAAATGAAATTTCAATTTTTTCATTAACAATGAGTAAAGTCAAATCTATTCTAATGAAACAGTGTTTAAATGACCAAAAGCATGCCGAAAACATATGTCGCACTTAGGTGCTAGCTATTAGGATCTTTGCGAAAATTAAATTTAATTTATTTATTAAATGAAATTTCAGTTTTTTCACTAACAATGCATAAAGTCAAATCTATTTTAATGAAATAGTGTTTATTTGACCAAAAGAATGCCGAAAACATGTGTCGCACCTAGGTGCTAGCTATTAGGATCATTGCGAAAATTAAATTTAATTTATTTCTTAAATAAAATTTCAATTTTTTCATTAGCAATGCTAAAGTCAAATCTATTTTAATGAAATAGTGTTTATATGACCAAAAGAATGCCGTAAACATGTGTCGCACTTAGGTGGTAGCTATTAGGATCATTGCGAAAATTAAATTTAATTTATTTATTAAATGAAATTTCAATTTTTTCATTAACAATGAGTAAAGTCAAATCTATTCTAATGAAATAGTGTTTATATGACCAAAAGAATGCCGTAAACACATGTCGCACTTAGGTGCTAGCTATTAGGATCTTTGCGAAAATTAAATTTAATTTATTTATTAAATGAAATTTCAGTTTTTTCATTAACAATGCATAAAGTCAAATCTATTTTAATGAAATAGTGTTTATTTGACCAAAAGAATGCCGAAAACATGTGTCGCACTTAGGTGGTAGCTATTAGGATCATTGCGAAAATTAAATTTAATTTATTAATTAAATGAAATTTAAATTTTTTCATTAGCAATGCTAAAGTTAAATCTATTTTAATGAAATAGTGTTTATATGACCAAAAGAATGCCGTAAACATGTGTCGCACTTAGGTGGTAGCTATTAGGATCATTGCGAAAATTAAATTTAATTTATTTATTAAATGAAATTTCAATTTTTTCATTAACAATGAATAAAGTCAAATCTATTTTAATGAAACAGTATTTATATGACCAAAAGAATGCCGTAAACATGTGTCGCACTTAGGTGGTAGCTATTAGGATCATTGCGAAAATTACATTTAATTTATTTATTAAATGAAATTTCAATTTTTTCATTAACAATGCATAAAGTCAAATCTATTTTAATGAAATAGTGTTTATTTGACCAAAAGCATTCCGAAAACATGTGTCGCACTTAGATGCAAGCTATTAGGATCTTTGCGAAAATTAAATTTAATTTATTTATTAAATGAAATTTCAATTTCTTCATTAACAATGCATAAAGTCAAATCTATTTTCATGAAATATTGTTTATATAACCAAAAGCATGCCGAAAACATGTGTCGCACTTAGGTGCTATCCATTAGGATCATTGCAAAAATTAAATTTAATTTATCAATTAAATGAATTTTTAATTTTTTCATTAACAATGCATAAAGTCAAATCTATTTTAATGAAATAGTGTTTATATGACCAAAAGAATCCCGAAAACATGTGTCGCACTTAGGTGCTAGCCATTAGGATCTTTGCGAAAATTAAATTTAATTTATTTATTAAATGAAATTTCAATTTCTTCATTAACAATGAATAAAGTCAAATCTATTTTAATAAAACAGTGTTTATATGACCAAAAGAATGCCGTAAACATGTGTCGCACTTAGGTGGTAGCTATTAGGATCATTGCGAAAATTAAATTTAATTTATTTATTAAATGAAATTTCAGTTTTTTCATTAACAATGCATAAAGTAAAATCTATTTTCATGAAATAGTGTTTATATGACCAAAAGCATGCCGAAAACATGTGTCGCACTTAGGTGCTATCCATTAGGATCATTGCAAAAATTAAATTTAATTTATCAATTAAATGAATTTTTAATTTTTTCATTACCAATGCATAAAGTCAAATCTATTTTAATGAAATAGTATTTATATGACCAAAAGAATCCCGAAAACATGTGTCGCACTTAGGTGCTAGCCATTAGGATCTTTGCGAAAATTAAATTTAATTTATTTATTAAATGAAATTTCAATTTCTTCATTAACAATGAATAAAGTCAAATCTATTTTAATAAAACAGTGTTTATATGACCAAAAGAATGCCGTAAACATGTGTCGCACTTAGGTGGTAGCTATTAGGATCATTGCGAAAATTAAATTTAATTTATTTATTAAATGAAATTTCAGTTTTTTCATTAACAATGCATAAAGTCAAATCTATTTTAATGAAATAGTGTTTATTTGACCAAAAGAATGCCGAAAACATGTGTCGCACTTTGGTGCTAGCTATTAGGATCATAGCGAAAATTAAATTTAATTTATTTCTTAAATGAAGATTCAATTTTTTCATTAGCAATGCTAAAGTCAAATCTATTTTAATGAAATAGTGTTTATATGACCAAAAGAATGCCGTAAACATGTGTCGCACTTAGGTGGTAGCTATTAGGATCATTGCGAAAATTAAATTTAATTTATTTATTAAATGAAATTTAAATTTTTTCATTACCAAGGAATAAAGTCAAATCTATTTTATTGAAACAGTGTTTATATGACCAAAAGAATGCCGTAAACATGTGTCGCACTTAGGTGGTAGCTATTAGGATCATTGCGAAAATTACATTTAATTTATTTATTAAATGAAATTTCAAATTTTTCATTAACAATGCATAAAGTCAAATCTATTTTAATGAAATAGTATTTATTTGACCAAAAGCATGCCGAAAACATGTGTCGCACTTAGATGCAAGCTATTAGGATCTTTGCGAAAATTAAATTTAATTTATTTATTAAATGAAATTTCAATTTCTTCATTAACAATGCATAAAGTCAAATCTATTTTAAAGAAATAGTGTTTATATGACCAAAAGAATACCGAAAACATGTGTGGCACTTAGGTGCTAGCCATTAGGATCTTTGCGAAAATTAAATTTAATTTATTTCTTAAATGAAGATTCAATTTTTTCATTAGCAATGCTAAAGTCAAATCTATTTTAATGAAATAGTGTTTATATGACCAAAAGAATGCCGTAAACATGTGTCGCACTTAGGTGGTAGCTATTAGGATCATTGCGAAAATTAAATTTAATTTATTTATTAAATGAAATTTAAATTTTTTCATTAACAATGAATAAAGTCAAATCTATTTTATTGAAAGAGTGTTTATATGACCAAAAGAATGCCGTAAACATGTGTCGCACTTAGGTGGTAGCTATTAGGATCATTGCGAAAATTAAATTTAATTTATTTATTAAATGAAATTTCAATTTCTTCATTAACAAGGCATAAAGTCAAATCTATTTTAATGAAATAGTGTTTATATGACCAAAAGAATACCGAAAACATGTGTGGCACTTAGGTGCTAGCCATTAGGATCTTTGCGAAAATTAAATTTAATTTATTTATTATATGAAATTTCAATTTTTTCATTAACAATGCATAAAGTCAAATCTATTTTAATAAAACAGTGTTTATATGACCAAAAGAATGCCGCAAACATGTGTCGCACTTAGGTGGTAGCTGTTAGGATCATTGCGAAAATTTAATTTAATTTATTTATTAAATGAAATTTCAATTTTTTCATTAACAATTCATAAAGTCAAATCTATTTCATTGAAATAGTGTTTATATGACCAAAATCATGCCGAAAACATGTGTCGCACTTAGGTGCTAGCTATTAGGATCATTGCGAAAATTAAATTTAATTTATTTATTAAATGAAATTTCAGTTCTTTCATTAACAATGCATAAAGTCAAAACTATTTTAATGAAATAGTGTTTATTTGACCAAAAGAATGCCGAAAACATGTGTCGCACTTAGGTGCTAGCTATTAGGATCATTGCGAAAATTAAATTTAATTTATTTCTTAAATGAAATTTCACTTTTTCATTAGCAATGCTAAAGTCAAATCTATTTTAATGAAATAGTGTTTATATGACCAAAAGAATGCCGTAAACATGTGTCGCACTTAGGTGGTAGCTATTAGGATCATTGCGAAAATTAAATTAAATTTATTTATTAAATGAAATTTTAATTTTTTCATTAACAATGAGTAAAGTCAAATCTATTTTAATGAAACAGTGTTTATATGACCAAAAGCATGCCGAAAAGATGTGTCGCACTTAGGTGCTAGCTATTAGGATCTTTGCGAAAATTAAATTTAATTTATTTATTAAATGAAATTTCAGTTTTTTCATTAACAATGCATAAAGTCAAATCTATTTTAATGAAATCGTGTTTATATGACCAAAAGCAAGCCGAAAACATGTGTCGCACTTAGGCGCTAGCTGTAAGGATCATTGCGAAAATGAAATATAATTTATTTATTATATGAAATTTCAATTTTTTCATCAACAACACATAAAGTCCAGTTTATTTGATTAAAATCGTGTTTATACGACCAAAAGTATGCCGAAATCATGTGTCGCACTTAGGTGCTGGCTATTAGGATCTTTGCGAAAATTTAATTTAATTTATTCATTAAATGAATTTTCAATTTTTTCATTAACAATGCATAAAGTTAAATCTATTTTAATGAAATAGTGTTTATATGACCAAAAGAATGCCGTAAACATGTGTCGCACTTAGGTGCTAGCTGTTAGGATCATTGCGAAAATTAAATGTAATTTATTTATTAAATGAAATTTAATTTTTTTCATTAACAATGAATAAAGTCAAATCTATTTAAATAAAGTCGTGTTTATATGACCAAAAGCAAGCCGAAATCATGTGTCGCACTTTGGTGCTAGCTATTAGGATAATTGCGAAAATTAAATTAAATTAATTTATTAAATGAAATTTCAATTTTTTCATCAACAACACATAAAGTCGAGTTTGTTTGATTAAAATCATGTTTATATAGCCAAAAGCATGCCGAAAACATGTGTCGCACTTGGGTGCCAGCCATTGGGATCATTGCGAAAATTAAATTTAATTTATTAATTAAATGAAATTTCAATTTTTTCATTAACAATGCATAAAGTTAAATCTGTTTTAATAAAATAGTGTTTATATGACCAAAAGAATGCCGAAAACATGTGTCGCACTTAGGTGCTAGCTATTAGGATCTTTGCGAAAATTAAATTTAATTTATTTATTAAATGAAATTTCAATTTTTTCATTAACAATGCATAAAGTTAAATCTGTTTTAATGAAATAGTGTTTATATGACCAAAAGAATGCCGAAAACATGTGTCGCACTTAGGTGCTAGCTATTAGGATCTTTGCGAAAATTAAATTTAATTTATTTACTAAAGGAAATTTAAATTTTTTCATTAACAATTCATAAAGTCAAATCTATTTTAATGAAATAGTGTTTAAATGACCAAAAGAATGCCGCAAACATGTGTCGCACTTAGGTGGTAGCTATTAGGATCATTGAGAAAATTTAATTTAATTTATTTATTAAATGAAATTTCAATTTTTTCATTAACAATTCATAAACTCAAATCTATTTTATTGAAATAGGATTTATATGACCAAAAGCATGCCGAAAACATGTGTCGCACTTAGGTGCTAGCTATTAGTATCTTTGCGAAAATTAAATTTAATTTATTTATTAAATGAAATTTCAATTTTTTCATTAACAATGCATAAAGTCAAATCTCTTTTAATGAAATAGTGTTTATTTGACCAAAAAAATGCCGAAAACATGTGTCGCACTTAGGTGGTAGCTATTAGGATCATTGCGAAAATTTAATTTAATTTATTTATTAAATGAAATTTCAATTTTTTCATTAACAATTCATAAAGTCAAATCTATTTTATTGAAATAGTATTTATATGACCAAAAGCATGCCGAAAACATGTGTCGCACTTAGGTGCTAGCTATTAGGAACATTGCGAAAATTAAATTTAAATTATTTATTAAATGAAATTTCAATTTTTTCATTAGCAATGCATAAAGTCAAATCTATTTTAATGAAATAGTGTGTATATGACCAAAAGAATGCCGTAAACATGTGTCGCACTTAGGTGGTAGCTATTAGGATCATTGCGAAAATTAAATTTAATTTATTTATTAAATGAAATTTCAATTTTTTCACTAACAATAAATAAAGTCAAATCTATTTTAATGAAACAGTGTTTATATGACCAAAAGAATGCCGTAAACATGTGTCGCACTTAGGTGGTAGCTATTAGGATCATTGCGAAAATTACATTTAATTTATTTATTAAATGAAATTTAAATTTTTTCATTAACAATGCATAAAGTCAAATCTATTTTAATGAAATAGTGTTTATTTGACCAAAAGCATGCCGAAAACATGTGTCGCACTTAGATGAAAGCTATTAGGATCTTTGCGAAAATTAAATTTAATTTATTTATTAAATGACATTTCTATTTCTTCATTAACAATGCATAAAGTCAAATCTATTTTAATGAAATAGTGTTTATATTAGGATCATTGCGAAAATTAAATTTTATTTATTTATTAAATGAAATTTCAATTTTTTCATTAACAATGAATAAAGTCAAATCTATTTTTATGAAATAGTGTTTATATAACCAAAAGAATGCCGAAAACATGTGTCGCACTTAGGTGCCAGACATTAGGATCTTTGCGAAAATTAAATTTAATTTATTTATTAAATGAAATTTCAATTTTTTCATTAACAATGCATAAAGTCAAATCTATTTTAATGAAACAGTGTTTATATGACCAAAAGAATGCCGCAAACATGTGTCGCACTTAGGTGGTAGCTGTTAGGATCATTGCGAAAATTTAATTTAATTTATTTATTAAATGAAATTTCAATTTTTTCATTAACAATTCATAAGGTCAAATCTATTTTATTGAAATAGTGTTTATATGACCAAAAGCATGCCGAAAACATGTGTCGCACTTAGGTGCTATCCATTAGGATCATTGCAAAAATTAAATTTAATTTATCAATTAAATGAATTTTTAATTTTTTCATTAACAATGCATAAAGTCAAATCTATTTTAATGAAATAGTTTTTATATGACCAAAAGAATGCCGAAAACATGTGTCGCACTTAGGTGCCAGACATTAGGATCTTTGCGAAAATTAAATTTAATTTATTTATTAAATGAAATTTCAATTTTTTCATGAACAATGCATAAAGTCAAATCTATTTTAATGAAATAGTGTTTATTTGACCAAAAGCATGCCGAAAACATGTGTCGCACTTAGATGAAAGCTATTAGGATCTTTGCGAAAATTAAATTTAATTTATTTATTAAATGAAATTTCAATTTTTTTATTAACAATGAATAAAGTCAAATCTATTTTAATGAAATAGTGTTTATATTAGGATCATTGCGAAAATTAAATTTTATTTATTTATTAAATGAAATTTCAATTTTTTCATTAACAATGAGTGAAGTCAAATCTATTTTAATGAAACAATGTTTATATGACCAAAAGAATGCCGTAAACATGTGTCGCACTTAGGTGGTAGCTATTAGGATCATTGCGAAAATTAAATTTAATTTATTTATTAATTGAAATTTCAATTTTTTCATTAACAATTCATAAAGTCAAATCTATTTTATTGAAATAGTATTTATATGACAAAAAGCATGCCGAAAACATGTGTCGCACTTAGGTGCTAGCTATTAGGATCTTTGCGAAAATTAAATTTAATTTATTTATTAAATGAAATTTCAATTTTTTCATTAACAATGCATAAAGTCAAATCTCTTTTAATGAAATAGTGTTTATTTGACCAAAAAAATGCCGAAAACATGTGTCGCACTTAGGTGGTAGCTATTAGGATCATTGCGAAAATTTAATTTAATTTATTTATTAAATGAAATTTCAATTTTTTCATTAACAATTCATAAAGTCAAATCTATTTTATTGAAATAGTATTTATATGACCAAAAGCATGCCGAAAACATGTGTCGCACTTAGGTGCTAGCTATTAGGATCTTTGCGAAAATTAAATTTAATTTATTTATTAAATGAAATTTCAATTTTTTCATTAGCAATTCATAAAGTCAAATCTATTTTAATAAAACAGTGTTTATATGACCAAAAGAATGCCGTAAACATGTGTCGCACTTAGGTGGAAGCTATTAGGATCATTGCGAAAATTAAATTTAATTTATTTATTAAATGAAATTTCAGTTTTTTCATTAACAATGCATAAAGTCAAATCTCTTTTAATGAAATAGTGTTTATTTGACCAAAAAAATGCCGAAAACATGTGTCGCACTTAGGTGCTAGCTATTAGGATCATTGCGAAAATTAAATTTAATTTATTTCTTAAATGAAATTTCAATTTTTTCATTAGCAATGCTAAAGTCAAATCTATTTTAATGAAATAGTGTTTATATGAACAAAAGAATGCCGTAAACATGTGTCGCACTTAGGTGGTAGCTATTAGGATCATTGCGAAAATTAAATTTAATTTATTTATTAAATGAAATTTCAATTTTTTCATTAACAATGAGTAAAGTCAAATCTATTTTAATGAAACAGTGGTTATATGACCAAAAGCATGCCGAATACATGTGTCGCACTTAGGTGCTAGCTATTAGGATCTTTGCGAAAATTAAATTTAATTTATTTATCAAATGAAATTTCAGTTTTTTCATTAACAATGCATAAAGTCAAATCTATTTTAATGAAATAGTGTTTATTTGACCAAAAGAATGCCGAAAACATATGTCGCACTTAGGTGGTAGCTATTAGGATCATTGCGAAAATTAAATTTAATTTATTTATTAAATGAAATTTCAATTTTTTCATTAACAATGAGTAAAGTCAAATCTATTTTAATGAAACAATGTTTATATGACCAAAAGAATGCCGTAAACATGTGTCGCACTTAGGTGGTAGCTATTAGGATCATTGCGAAAATTAAATTTAATTTATTTATTAATTGAAATTTCAATTTTTTCATTAACAATGAATAAAGTCAAATCTATTTTAATAAAACAGTGTTTATATGACCAAACGAATGCCGTAAACATGTGTCGCACTTAGGTGGTAGCTATTAGGATCATTGCGAAAATTAAATTTAATTTATTTATTAATTGAAATTTCAATTTTTTTATTAACAATGAATAAAGTCAAATCTATTTTAATAAAACAGTGTTTATATGACCAAAAGAATGCCGTAAACATGTGTCGCACTTAGGTGGTAGCTATTAGGATCATTGCGAAAATTAAATTTAATTTATTTATTAAATGAAATTTCAATTTTTTCATTAACAATGAGTAAAGTCAAATCTATTTTAATGAAACAGTGGTTATATGACCAAAAGCATGCCGAATACATGTGTCGCACTTAGGTGCTAGCTATTAGGATCTTTGCGAAAATTAAATTTAATTTATTTATCAAATGAAATTTCAGTTTTTTCATTAACAATGCATAAAGTCAAATCTATTTTAATGAAATAGTGTTTATTTGACCAAAAGAATGCCGAAAACATATGTCGCACTTAGGTGGTAGCTATTAGGATCATTGCGAAAATTAAATTTAATTTATTTATTAAATGGAATTTCAATTTTTTCATTAACAATAAATAAAGTCAAATCTATTTTAATGAAATAGTGTTTATTTGTCCAAAAAAATGCCGAAAACATGTGTCGCACTTAGGTGCTAGCTATTAGGAACATTGCGAAAATTAAATTTAAATTATTTATTAAATGAAATTTAAATTTTTTCATAAGCAATGCATAAAGTCAAATCTATTTTAATGAAATAGTGTGTATATGACCAAAAGAATGCCGTAAACATGTGTCGCACTTAGGTGGTAGCTATTAGGATCATTGCGAAAATTAAATTTAATTTATTTATTAAATGAAATTTCAATTTTTTCATTAACAATAAATAAAGTCAAATCTATTTTAATGAAACAGTGTTTATATGACCAAAAGAATGCCGTAAACATGTGTCGCACTTAGGTGGTAGCTATTAGGATCATTGCGAAAATTACATTTAATTTATTTATTAAATGAAATTTAAATTTTTTCATTAACAATGCATAAAGTCAAATCTATTTTAATGAAATAGTGTTTATTTGACCAAAAGCATGCCGAAAACATGTGTCGCACTTAGATGAAAGCTATTAGGATCTTTGCGAAAATTAAATTTAATTTATTTATTAAATGAAATTTCAATTTCTTCATTAACAATGCATAAAGTCAAATCTATTTTAATGAAATAGTGTTTATATTAGGATCATTGCGAAAATTAAATTTTATTTATTTATTAAATGAAATTTTAATTTTTTCATTAACAATGCATAAAGTCAAATCTATTTTTATGAAATAGTGTTTATATGACCAAAAGAATGCCGAAAACATGTGTCGCACTTAGGTGCCAGACATTAGGATCTTTGCGAAAATTAAATTTAATTTATTTATTAAATGAAATTTCAATTTTTTCATTAACAATGCATAAAGTCAAATCTATTTTAATGAAACAGTGTTTATATGACCAAAAGAATGCCGCAAACATGTGTCGCACTTAGGTGGTAGCTGTTAGGATCATTGCGAAAATTTAATTTAATTTATTTATTAAATGAAATTTCAATTTTTTCATTAACAATTCATAAGGTCAAATCTATT
Organism: Ocypus olens; assembly: GCA_910593695.2. Classification (NCBI taxonomy): domain Eukaryota; kingdom Metazoa; phylum Arthropoda; class Insecta; order Coleoptera; family Staphylinidae; genus Ocypus; species Ocypus olens. Next base: position 37,103,753 of record OU343060.1, read on the forward strand.
TTATTGAAATAGTGTTTATATAACCAAAAGCATGCCGAAAACATGTGTCGCACTTAGGTGCTATCCATTAGGATCATTGCAAAAATTAAATTTAATTTATCAATTAAATGAATTTTTAATTTTTTCATTAACAATGCATAAAGTCAAATCTATTTTAATGAAATAGTGTTTATATGACCAAAAGAATGCCGAAAACATGTGTCGCGCTTAGGTGCCAGACATTAGGATCTTTGCGAAAATTAAATTTAATTTATTTATTAAATGAAATTTCAATTTTTTTATTAACAATGAATAAAGTCAAATCTATTTTAATGAAATAGTGTTTATATTAGGATCATTGCGAAAATTAAATTTTATTTATTTATTAAATGAAATTTCAATTTTTTCATTAACAATGAGTAAAGTCAAATCTATTTTAATGAAACAGTGGTTATATGACCAAAAGCATGCCGAATACATGTGTCGCACTTAGGTGCTAGCTATTAGGATCTTTGCGAAAATTAAATTTAATTTATTTATCAAATGAAATTTCAGTTTTTTCATTAACAATGCATAAAGTCAAATCTATTTTAATGAAATAGTATTTATTTGACCAAAAGAATGCCGAAAACATATGTCGCACTTAGGTGGTAGCTATTAGGATCATTGCGAAAATTAAATTTAATTTATTTATTAAATGAAATTTCAATTTTTTCATTAACAATAAATAAAGTCAAATCTATTTTAATGAAATAGTGTTTATTTTTCCAAAAAAATGCCGAAAACATGTGTCGCACTTAGGTGCTAGCTATTAGGAACATTGCGAAAATTAAATTTAAATTATTTATTAAATGAAATTTAAATTTTTTTCATTAGCAATGCATAAAGTCAAATCTATTTTAATGAAATAGTGTGTATATGACCAAAAGAATACCGTAAACATGTGTCGCAGTTAGGTGGTAGCTATTAGGATCATTGCGAAAATTAAATTTAATTTATTTATTAAATGAAATTTCAATTTTTTCATTAACAATAAATAAAGTCAAATCTATTTTAATGAAACAGTGTTTATATGACCAAAAGAATGCCGTAAACATGTGTCGCACTTAGGTGGTAACTATTAGGGTCATTGCGAAAATTACATTTAATTTATTTATTAAATGAAATTTAAATTTTTTCATTAACAATGCATAAAGTCAAATCTATTTTAATGAAATAGTGTTTATTTGACCAAAAGCATGCCGAAAACATGTGTCGCACTTAGATGAAAGCTATTAGGATCTTCGCGAAAATTAAATTTAATTTATTTATTAAATGAAATTTCAATTTTTTCATTAACAATTCATAAGGTCAAATCTATTTTATTGAAATAGTGTTTATATGACCAAAAGCATGCCGAAAACATGTGTCGCACTTAGGTGCTATCCATTAGGATCATTGCAAAAATTAAATTTAATTTATCAATTAAATGAATTTTTAATTTTTTCATTAACAATGCATAAAGTCAAATCTATTTTAATGAAATAGTGTTTATATGACCAAAAGAATGCCGAAAACATGTGTCGCACTTAGGTGCCAGACATTAGGATCTTTGCGAAAATTAAATTTAATTTATTTATTAAATGAAATTTCAATTTTTTCATTAACAATGCATAAAGTCAAATCTATTTTAATGAAACAGTGTTTATATGACCAAAAGAATGCCGCAAACATGTGTCGCACTTAGGTGGCAGCTGTTAGGATCATTGTGAAAATTTAATTTAATTTATTTATTAAATGAAATTTCAATTTTTTCATTAACAATTCATAAGGTCAAATCTATTTTATTGAAATAGTGTTTATATGACCAAAAGCATGCCGAAAACATGTGTCGCACTTAGGTGCTAGCTATTAGGATCTTTGCGAAAATTAAATTTAATTTATTTATTAAATGAAATTTCAATTTTTTTATTAACAATGAATAAAGTCAAATCTATTTTAATGAAACAGTGTTTATATGACCAAAAGAATGCCGTAAACATGTGTCGCACTTAGGTGGTAGCCATTAGGATCATTGCGAAAATTAAATTTAATTTATTTATTAAATGAAATTTCAGTTTTTTCATTAACAATGCATAAAGTCAAATCTATTTTAAAGAAATAGTGTTTATTTGACCAAAAGAATGCCGAAAACATGTGTCGCACTTAGGTGCTAGGTATTAGGATCATTGCGAAAATTAAATTTAATTTATTTATTAAATGAAATTTCAATTTTTTCATTAGCAATGCTAAAGTCAAATCTATTTTAATGAAATAGTGTTTATATGACCAAAATAATGCCGTAAACATGTGTCGCACTTAGGTGGTAGCTATTAGGATCATTGCGAAAATTAAATTAAATTTATTTATTATATGAAATTTCAATTTTTTCATTAACAATGCATAAATTCAAATCTATTTTAATGAAATAGTGTTTGTATGACCAAAAGAATGCAGTAAACATGTGTCGCACTTAGGAGCTAGCTTTTAGGATCATTGCGAAAATTAAATTTAATTTATTTATTAAATGAAATTTAAATTTTTTCATCAACAACACATTAAGTCGAGTTTGTTTGATTAAAATCGTGTTTATACGACCAAAAGCATGCCGAAATCATGTGTCGCACTTAGGTGCTAGCTATTAGGATTATTGCAAAAATTAAATTAAATTTATTTATTAAAAGAAATTTCAATTTTTTCATTAACAATGAGTAAAGTCAAATCTATTTTAATGAAACAGTGTTTATATGACCAAAAGCATGCCGAAAACATGTGTCGCACTTAGGTGCTAGCTATTAGGATCTTTGCGAAAATTAAATTTAATTTATTTATTAAATGAAATTTCAGTTTTTTCATTAACAATGCATAAAGTCAAATCTATTTTAATGAAATAGTGTTTATTTGACCAAAAGAATGCCGAAAACATATGTCGCACTTAGGTGCTAGCTATTAGGATCATTGCGAAAATTAAATTTAATTTATTTAATAAATTAAATTTCAATTTTTTCATTAACAATGAGTAAAGTCAAATCTATTTTAATGAAACAGTGTTTAAATGACCAAAAGAATGCCGTAAACATGTGTCGCACTTAGGTGGTAGCCATTAGGATCATTGCGAAAATTAAATTTAATTTATGTATTAATTGAAATTTAAATTTTTTCATTAACAATGAATAAAGTCAAATCTATTTTAATGAAACAGTGTTTATATGACCAAAAGAATGCTGTAAACATGTGTCGCACTTAGGTGCCAGCTATTAGGATCTTTGCGAAAATTAGATTTTATTTATTAATTAAATGAAATTTCAATTTTTTCAATAACAATGCATAAAGTCAAATCTATTTTAATGAAATCGTGTTTATATGACCAAAAGCAAGCCGAAAACATGTGTCGCACTTAGGTGCTATCTGTTAGGATCATTGCGAAAATTAAATATAATTTTTTTATTATATGAAATTTCAATTTTTTCATCAACAACACATAAAGGCCAGTTTATTTGATTAAAATCGTGTTTATACGACCAAAAGCATGCCGAAATCATGTGTCGCACTTAGGTGCTGGCTTTTAGGATCATTGCGAAAATTAAATTAAATTTATTTATTAAATGAAGTGTTAATTTTTTCATTAACAATGCATAAAGTCAAATCTATTTTAGTAAAATAGTGTTGAAATGACCAAAAGTATGCCGAAAACATGTGTCGCACTTAGGTGCTAGCCATTAGGATCATTGCAAAAATTAAATTCAATTTATTAATTAAAAGAAATTTCAATTTTTTCATTAACAATGCATAAAGTCAAATCTATTATAATGAAATATTGTTTATATGACCAAAATCATGCCGAAAACATGTGTGGCACTTAGGTGCTAGCAATTAGGATCATTGCGAAAATTAAATTTAATTTATTTATTAAATGAAATTTCCATTTTTTCATTAACAATGCATAAAGTCAATTTTTTCTAATGAAATATAGTTTATATGACCAAAAGCATGCTGAAAACATGTGTGGCACTTAGGTGCTAGCTATTAGGATCATTGCGAAAATTAAATATAATTTATTTATTAAATGAAATTTTAATTTTTTCAGTAACAATGGATAAAGACAAATCCCTTTTAATGAAATATTGTTTATATGACCAAAAGCATGCCGAAAACATGAGTCGCACTTAGATGCTAGCCCTTAGGATCATTGGGAAAATTAAATTTAATTCATTTATTAAATGAAATTACAATTTTTTGATTAACAATGCTTAAAGTCTAACCTATTTTAATAAAATATTGTTTATATGACCGAAAGCATGACGAAAACATGTGTCGCACTTAGGTGCTAGTTATCAGGATCATTGCGAAAATTAAATTTAATTTATTTATTAAATGAAATTTCAATTTTTTCATCAACAATGCATAAAGTCGAATTTATTTGAATAAAATCGTCTTTATACCACCATAAGCATGCCGAAAACATGTGTCGCACTTAGGTGCTAGCTATTAGGATCATTGCGAAAATTAAATTTAATTTATTTATTAAATGAAATTTCAATTTTTTCATTAACAATGCATAAAGTCAAATCTATTTTAATAAAATAGTGTTTATATGATCAAAAGCATGCCGAAAACATGTGTCGCACTTAGGTGCTAGCTGTTAGGATCATTGCGAAAATTAAATTTAATTTATTTATTAAATGAAATTTCAATTTTTTCATTAACAATGCATAAAGTCAAATCTATTTTAATAAAATAGTGTTTATATGATCAAAAGCATGCCGAAAACATGTGTCGCACTTAGATGCTAGCTATTAGGATCATTGCGAAAATTAAATTTAATTTATTTATTATATGAAATTTCAATTTTTTCATTAACAATGCATAAATTCAAATCTATTTTAATGAAATAGTGTTTGTATGACCAAAAGAATTCTGTAAACATGTGTCGCACTTAGGAGCTAGCTTTTAGGATCATTGCGAAAATTAAATTTAATTTATTTATTAAATGAAATTTCAATTTTTTCATCAACAACACATTAAGTCGAGTTTGTTTGATTAAAATCGTGTTTATACGAACAAAAGCATGCCGAAATTATGTGTCGCACTTAGGTGCTAGCTATTAGGATTATTGCAAAAATTAAATTAAATTTATTTATTAAATGAAATTTCAATTTTTTCATCAAAAACACATAAAGTCGAATCCATCTTCATGAAATAGTGTTTATATGACCAAAAGAATGCCGTAAACATGTGTCGCACTTATGTGCTAGCTATTAGGATCATTGCGAAAATTTAATTTAAATTATTTATTAAATGAAATTTCAATTTTTTCATTAACAATGCATAAAGTTAAATCTATTTTAATGAAATAGTGTTTATTTGACCAAATGCATGCCGAAAACATGTGTCGCACTTAGGTGCAGGCTATTAGGATCTTTGCGAAAATTAAATTTAATTCATTTATTAAATGAAATTTCTATTTTTTCATTAACAATGCATAAAGTCGAATTTATTTGATCAAAATCGTAGTTATACGACCAAAAGCATGCCGAAAACATTTGTCGCACTTAGGTACTAGCCATAAGGATCATTGCGTAAATTAAATTAAATTTATTTATTAAATGAAATTTCTATTTTTTCATTAACGTTGCATATAGTCAAATCTATTTTAATAAAATAGTGTTTATATGACCAAAGGCATGCCGAAAACATGTGTCGCACTTAGGTGCTAGCTATTAGGATCTTTGCGAAAATTAAATTAAATTTATTTATTAAATGAAATTTCAATTTTTTCATTAGCAATGCTAAAGTTAAATCTATTTTAATGAAATAGTGTTTATATGACCAAAAGAATGCCGTAAACATGTGTCGCACTTAGGTGGTAGCTATTAGGATCATTGCGAAAATTAAATTTAATTTATTTATTAAATGAAATTTCAATTTTTTCATTAACAATGAGTAAAGTCAAATCTATTTTAATGAAACAGTGTTTATATGACCAAAAGAATGCCGTAAACATGTGTCGCACTTAAGTGGTAGCTATTAGGATCATTGCAAAAATTAAATTTAATTTATTTATTAAATGAAATTTCAATTTTTTTAATAACAATGCATAAAGTCAAATCTATTTTAGTGATTTAGTGTTTATATGACCAAAAGCATGCCGAAAACATGTGTCGCACTTAGATGCAAGCTATTAGGATCTTTGCGAAAACTAATTTAATTTATTTATTAAATGAAATTTCAATTTCTTCATTAACAATGCATAAAGTCAAATCTAATTTAATGAAATAGTGTTTATATAACCAAAAGAATGCCGCAAACATGTGTCGCTCTTAGGTGGTAGCTATTAGGATATTTGCGAAAATTCAATTTTATTTATTTATTAAATGAAATTTCAATTTTTTCATTAACAATGCATAGAGTCAAATCTATTTTTATGAAATAGTGTTTATATGACCAGAAGCATGCCGAAAACATGTGTCGCACTTAGGTGCTAGCCATTAGGATCATTGTGAAAATTAAATTTAATTTATTTATTAAATGAAATTTCAATTTTTTCATCAACAACACATAAAGTCGAATTTATTTGATTAAAATCGTGTTTATACGACCTAAGGCATGCCGAAATTATGTGTCGCACTTAAGTGTAAGCCATTAGAGTCATTGCGAAAATTAAATTAAATTTATTTATTATATGAAATTTCTAGTTTTTCATTAACAATGCATAAAGTTAAATCTATTTTAATAAAATAGTTTTTATATAACCAAAAGCATGCCGAACACATGTGTCGCACTTAGGTGCTGGCTATTAGGATCATTGCGAAAATTAAATTTAATTTATATATTAAATGAAATTTTAATTTTTTCATTAACAATGCATAAAGTCAAATCTATTTTAATGAAATAGTATTTATATGACCAAAAGCATGCCCAACACATGTGTCGCACTTAGGTGCTGGCTATTAGGATCATTGCGAAAATTAAATTTAATTTATATATTAAATGAAATTTTAATTTTTTCATTACCAATGCATAAAGTCAAATCTATTTTAATGAAATAGTATTTATATGACCAAAAGCATGCCCAACACATGTGTCGCACTTAGGTGCTGGCTATTAGGATCATTGCGAAAATTAAATTTAATGTATTTATTAAATGAAATTTCAATTTTTTCATTAACAATGCATAAAGTCAAATCAATTTTAATTAAATAGTGTTTATATGACCAAAAGCATACCAAAAACATGTGTCGCACTTAGGTGCTAGCTATTAGGATCTTTGCGAAAATTAAATTAAATTTATTTATTAAACGAAATTTCAATTTTTTCATTACCAATGAATAAAGTCAAATCTATTTTAATGAAACAGTGTTTATATGACCAAAAGAATGCCGTAAACATGTGTCGCACTTAGGTGGTAGCCATTAGGATCATTGCGAAAATTAAATTTAATTTATTTATTAAATGAAATTTCAGTTTTTTCATTAACAATGCATAAAGTCAAATCTATTTTAAAGAAAAAGTGTTTATTTGACCAAAAGAATGCCGAAAACATGTGGCGCACTTAGGTGCTAGCTATTAGGATCATTGCGAAAATTAAATTTAATTTATTTATTAAATGAAATTTCAATTTTTTCATTAGCAATGCTAAAGTCAAATCTATTTTAATGAAATAGTGTTTATATGACCAAAAGAATGCCGTAAACATGTGTCGCACTTAGGTGGTAGTTATTAGGATCATTGCGAAAATTAAATTTAATTTATTTATTAAATGAAATTTCAATTTTTTCATTAACAATGAATAAAGTCAAATCTATTTTAATGAAACAGTGTTTATATGACCAAAAGAATGCCGTAAACATGTGTCGCACTAAGGTGCCAGCTATTAGGATCTTTGCGAAAATTAGATTTTATTTATTAATTTCAATTTTTTCATCAACAACACATAAAGGCCAGTTTATTTGATTAAAATCGTGTTTATACGACCATAAGCATGCCGAAAACATGTGTCGCACTTAGGTGCTGGCTATTAGGATCATTGCGAAAATTAAATTTAATTTATTAATTAAATGAAATTTCAATTTTTTCATTAACAATGCTTAAAGTCAAACCTATTTTAATAAAATATTGTTTATATGACCGAAAGCATGACGAAAACATGTGTCGCACTTAGGTGCTAGCTATCAGGATCATTGCGAAAATTAAATTTAATTTATTTATTAAATGAAATTTCAATTTTTTCATCAACAATGCATAAAGTCGAATTTATTTGAATAAAATCGTCTTTATACAACCATAAGCATGCCGAAAACATGTGTCGTACTTAGGTGCTAGCTATTAGGATGATTGCGAAAATTAAATTTAATTTATTTATTAAATGAAATTTCAATTTTTTCATTAACAATGCATAAAGTCAAATCTATTTTAATAAAATAGTGTTGACATGATCAAAAGCATGCCGAAAACATGTGTCGCACTTAGGTGCTAGCTGTTAGGATCATTGCGAAAATTAAATTTAATTTATTTATTAAATGAAATTTCAATTTTTTCATTAACAATGCATAAAATCAAATCTATTTAAATGAAATAATGTTTATTTGATCAAAAGCATGCCGAAAACATGTGTCGCACTTAGGTGCTAGCTTTTAGGATCATTGGGAAAATTAAATTTAATTTATCTATTAAATGAAATTTCAATTTTTTCATTAACAATGCATAAAGTCAAATCTATTTTAATTAAATAGTGTTTATATGACCAAAAGCATGCTGAAAACATGTTTCGCACTTAGGTGCTGTCCATTAGGATCATTGCGAAAATTAAATTTAATTTATTTATTAAATTAAATTTCTATTATTTCATTAACAATGCATTAAGTCAAATCTATTTTAATAAAATAGTGTTTATATGACCAAAAGCATGCCGAAAACATGTGTCGCACTTAGGTGCTAGCCATTAGGATCATTGCGAAAATTAAATTAAATTTATTTATTATATGAAATATACATTTTTTAATTAACAATGCATTAAGTCAAATCTGTTTTAATGAAATCGTATTTATGCGACCAAAAGCATGCCGAAAACATGTGTCGCACTTAGGTGCTAGCCATTAGGATCATTGCGAAAAATAAATTTAATTAATTTATTAAATGAAATTTCATTTTTTTCATTAACAAAGCATAAAGTCAAATCTATTTTAATGAAATAGTGTTTATATGACCAAAAGCATGTCGAAAACATGTGTCGCACTTAGGTGCTGGCTGTTAGGATCATTGCGAAAATTAAATTTAATTAATTTATAAAATGTTTATATTAGTGTTTATATGACCAAAAGCATGCCGAAAACATGTGACGCACTTAGGTGCTAGCTATTAGGATTATTGCAAAAATTAAAATTAATTTATTTATTAAATGAAATTTCAATTTTTTCATTAACAATGAGTGAAGTCAAATCTATTTTAATGAAACAGTGTTTATATGACCAAAAGCATGCCGAAAACATGTGTCGCACTTAGGTGCTAGCTATTAGGATCTTTGCGAAAATTAAATTTAATTTATTTATTAAATGAAATTTCAGTTTTTTCATTAACAATGCATAAAGTCAAATCTATTTTAATGAAATAGTGTTTATTTGACCAAAAGAATGCCGAAAACATATGTCGCACTTAGGTGCTAGCTATTAGGATCATTGCGAAAATTAAATTTAATTTATTTAATAAATTAAATTTCAATTTTTTCATTAACAATGAGTAAAGTCAAATCTATTTTAATGAAACAGTGTTTATATGACCAAAAGCATGCCGAAAACATGTGTCGCACTTAGGTGCTAGCTATTAGGATCATTGCGAAAATTAAATTTAATTTATTTATTAAATGAAATTTCAATTTTTTCATTAACAATGCATAAAGTCAAATCTATTTTTATGAAATAGTGTTTACATTACAAAGAGCATGCCGAAAACATATGTCGCACCTAGGTGCTAGCCATTAGAATCATTGCGAAAATTAAATTTAATTTATTAATTGAACGAAATTTTAATTTTTTCATTAACAATTCATAAAGTCAAATCTATTTTAATGAAATAGTGTTTATATGACCAGAAGAAAGCCGTAATCATGAGTCGCACTTAGGTGCTAGCTATTAGGATCATTGCGAAAATTTAATTTAATTTATTAATTAAATGAGATTTTAATTTTTTCATTAACAATACATCAAGTCAAATCTATTTTAATGAAATAGTGTTTATAAGACCTAAAGCATGCCGAAAATATGTGTCGCACTCAGGTGCTAGCCATTAGGATCATTGCGAAAATTAAATTTAATTTATTATTTAAATGAAATTTTAATTTTTTCATAAACAATGCATAAAGTCTAATATATTTTAATGAAATAGTGTTTATATGACCAAAAGCATGCCGTAAACATGTGTCGCACTTAGGTGCTAGCCATTAGGATCTTTGCGAAAATTAAATTTAATTTATTTATTAAATGAAATTTCAGTTTTTTCATTAACAATGCATAAAGTCAAATCTATTTTAATGAAATAGTGTTTATTTGACCAAAAGAATGCCGAAAACATATGTCGCACTTAGGTGCTAGCTATTAGAATCATTGCGAAAATTAAATTTAATTTTTTTATTAAATGAAATTTCCATTTTTTCATTAAGAAAGCATAAAGTCAAATATATTTTAAAGAAATCGTGTTTATATGACCAAAAGTATGCCGAAAACATGTGTCGCACTTAGGTGCTAGCTATTAGGATCTTTGCGAAAATTAAATTTAATTTAGTTATTAAATGAAATTTCAATTTTTTCATTAACAATGCATTAAGTCAAATCTATTTTAATGAAATAGTGTTTATTTGACCAAAAGAATGCTGTAAACATGTGTCGCACTTAGGTGCTAGCTATTAGGATCATTGCGAAAATTAAATTAAATTTATTTATTAATTGAAATTTCAATTTTTTCATTAACAGTGCACAAAGTCAAATCTATTTTAATGAAATAGTGTTTATATGACCAAAAGCATGCCGAAAACATGTGTCGCACTTAGGTGCTAGCTATTAGGATCTTTGCGAAAATTAAATTAAATTTATTTATTAAATGAAATTTCAATTTTTTCATTAGCAATACTAAAGTTAAATCTATTTTAATGAAATAGTGTTTATATGACCAAAAGAATGCCGTAAACATGTGTCGCACTTAGGTGGTAGCTATTAGGATCATTGCGAAAATTAAATTTAATTTATTTATTAAATGAAATTTCAATTTTTTCATTAACAATGAGTAAAGTCAAATCTATTTTAATGAAACAGTGTTTATATGACCAAAAGAATGCCGTAAACATGTGTCGCACTTAGGTGGTAGCTATTAGGATCATTGCAAAAATTAAATTTAATTTATTTATTAAATGAAATTTCAATTTTTTTAATAACAATGCATAAAGTCAAATCTATTTTAGTGATTTAGTGTTTATATGACCAAAAGCATGCCGAAAACATGTGTCGCACTTAGATGCAAGCTATTAGGATCTTTGCGAAAACTAATTTAATTTATTTATTAAATGAAATTTCAATTTCTTCATTAACAATGCATAAAGTCAAATCTATTTTAATGAAATAGTGTTTATATAACCAAAAGAATGCCGCAACCATGTGTCGCTCTTAGGTGGTAGCTATTAGGATATTTGCGAAAATTCAATTTTATTTATTTATTAAATGAAATTTCAATTTTTTCATTAACAATGCATAGAGTCAAATCTATTTTTATGAAATAGTGTTTATATGACCAGAAGCATGCCGAAAACATGTGTCGCACTTAGGTGCTATCTATTAGGATCATTGCAAAAATTAAATTTAATTTATCAATTAAATGAATTTTTAATTTTTTCATTAACAATGCATAAAGTCAAATCTATTTTAATGAAATGGTGTTTATATGACCAAAAGAATGCCGCAAACATGTGTCGCACTTAAGTGCTAGCTATTAGGATCATTGCGAAAATTAAATTAAATTTATTTTTTAAATGAAATTTCAATTTTTTCAATAACAATGCATAAAGTCAAATCTATTTTATTGAAAAAGTATTTATATGACCAAAAGCATGCCGAATACATGTGTCGCACTTAGGTGGTGGCCATTAGGGTCATTGCGAAAATTAAATTTAATTTATTTATTATATGAAATTTCAATTTTTTCAATAACAATGCATAAAGTTAAATCTATTTTAATGAAATCGTGTTAATACGACCAAAAGCATGCTGAAAACATGTGTCGCACTTAGGTGCTAGCCATTAGGGTCATTGCGAAAATTAAATTAACTTTATTTATTAAATTAAATTTCTATTTTTTCATTAACAATGCATAAAGTCAAATCTATTTTAACGAAATCGTGTTAATACGACCAAAAGCATGCCGAAAACATGTGTCGCACTTAGGTGCTAGCCATTAGGATCATTGTGAAAATTAAATTTAATTTATTTATTAAATGAAATTTCAATTTTTTCATCAACAACACATAAAGTCGAATTTATTTGATTAAAATCGTGTTTATACGACCTAAGGCATGCCGAAATTATGTGTCGCACTTAAGTGTAAGCCATTAGGGTCATTGCGAAAATTAAATTAAATTTATTTATTATATGAAATTTCTAGTTTTTCATTAACAATGCATAAAGTTAAATCTATTTTAATAAAATAGTTTTTATATAACCAAAAGCATGCCGAACACATGTGTCGCACTTAGGTGCTGGCTATTAGGATCATTGCGAAAATTAAATTTAATTTATATATTAAATGAAATTTTAATTTTTTCATTAACAATGCATAAAGTCAAATCTATTTTAATGAAATAGTATTTATATGACCAAAAGCATGCCCAACACATGTGTCGCACTTAGGTGCTGGCTATTAGGATCATTGCGAAAATTAAATTTAATTTATATATTAAATGAAATTTTAATTTTTTCATTAACAATGCATAAAGTCAAATCTATTTTAATGAAATAGTATTTATATGACCAAAAGCATGCCCAACACATGTGTCGCACTTAGGTGCTGGCTATTAGGATCATTGCGAAAATTAAATTTAATGTATTTATTAAATGAAATTTCAATTTTTTCATTAACAATGCATAAAGTCAAATCAATTTTAATTAAATAGTGTTTATATGACCAAAAGCATACCAAAAACATGTGTCGCACTTAGGTGCTAGCTATTAGGATCTTTGCGAAAATTAAATTAAATTTATTTATTAAATGAAATTTCAATTTTTTCATTAACAATGAATAAAGTCAAATCTATTTTAATGAAACAGTGTTTATATGACCAAAAGAATGCCGTAAACATGTGTCGCACTTAGGTGGTAGCCATTAGGATCATTGCGAAAATTAAATTTAATTTATTTATTAAATGAAATTTCAGTTTTTTCATTAACAATGCATAAAGTCAAATCTATTTTAAAGAAAAAGTGTTTATTTGACCAAAAGAATGCCGAAAACATGTGTCGCACTTAGGTGGTAGCTATTAGGATCATTGCGAAAATTAAATTTAATTTATTTATTAAATGAAATTTCAATTTTTTCATTAACAATGAATAAAGTCAAATCTATTTTAATGAAACAGTGTTTATATGACCAAAAGAATGCCGTAAACATGTGTCGCACTAAGGTGCCAGCTATTAGGATCTTTGCGAAAATTAGATTTTATTTATTAATTTCAATTTTTTCATCAACAACACATAAAGGCCAGTTTATTTGATTAAAATCGTGTTTATACGACCATAAGCATGCCGAAAACATGTGTCGCACTTAGGTGCTGGCTATTAGGATCATTGCGAAAATTAAATTTAATTTATTAATTAAATGAAATTTCAATTTTTTCATTAACAATGCTTAAAGTTAAACCTATTTTAATAAAATATTGTTTATATGACCGAAAGCATGACGAAAACATGTGTCGCACTTAGGTGCTAGCTATCAGGATCATTGCGAAAATTAAATTTAATTTATTTATTAAATGAAATTTCAATTTTTTCATCAACAATGCATAAAGTCGAATTTATTTGAATAAAATCGTCTTTATACAACCATAAGCATGCCGAAAACATGTGTCGTACTTAGGTGCTAGCTATTAGGATCATTGCGAAAATTAAATTAAATTTATTTATTAAATGAAATTTCAATTTTTTCATTAACAATGCATAAAGTCAAATCTATTTTAATAAAATAGTGTTTACATGATCAAAAGCATGCCGAAAACATGTGTCGCACTTAGGTGCTAGCTGTTAGGATCATTGCGAAAATTAAATTTAATTTATTTATCAAATGAAATTTCAATTTTTTCATTAACAATGCATAAAATCAAATCTATTTTAATGAAATAATGTTTATTTGATCAAAAGCATGCCGAAAACATGTGTCGCACTTAGGTGCTAGCTTTTAGGATCATTGGGAAAATTAAATTTAATTTATCCATTAAATGAAATTTCAATTTTTTCATTAACAATGCATAAAGTCAAATCTATTTTAATTAAATAGTGTTTATATGACCAAAAGCATGCTGAAAACATGTTTCGCACTTAGGTGCTGTCCATTAGGATCATTGCGAAAATTAAATTTAATTTATTTATTAAATTAAATTTCTATTTTTTCATTAACAATGCATTAAGTCAAATCTATTTTAATAAAATAGTGTTTATATGACCAAAAGCATGCCGAAAACATGTGTCGCACTTAGGTGCTAGCCATTAGGATCATTGCGAAAATTAAATTATTTTTATTTATTATATGAAATATACATTTTTTAATTAACAATGCATTAAGTCAAATCTGTTTTAATGAAATCGTATTTATGCGACCAAAAGCATGCCGAAAACATGTGTCGCACTTAGGTGCTAGCCATTAGGATCATTGCGAAAAATAAATTTAATTAATTTATTAAATGAAATTTCATTTTTTTCATTAACAAAGCATAAAGTCAAATCTATTTTAATGAAATAGTGTTTATATGACCAAAAGCATGTCGAAAACATGTGTCGCACTTAGGTGCTGGCTGTTAGGATCATTGCGAAAATTAAATTTAATTAATTTATAAAATGTTTATATTAGTGTTTATATGACCAAAAGCATGCCGAAAACATGTGACGCACTTAGGTGCTAGCTATTAGGATTATTGCAAAAATTAAATTAAATTTATTTATTAAATGGAATTTCAATTTTTTCATTAACAATGAGTAAAGTCAAATCTATTTTAATGAAACAGTGTTTATATGACCAAAAGCATGCCGAAAACATGTGTCGCACTTAGGTGCTAGCTATTAGGATCTTTGCGAAAATTAAATTTAATTTATTTATTAAATGAAATTTCAGTTTTTTCATTAACAATGCATAAAGTCAAATCTATTTTAATGAAATAGTGTTTATTTGACCAAAAGAATGCCGAAAACATATGTCGCACTTAGGTGCTAGCTATTAGGATCATTGCGAAAATTAAATTTAATTTATTTAATAAATTAAATTTCAATTTTTTCATTAACAATGAGTAAAGTCAAATCTATTTTAATGAAACAGTGTTTATATGACCAAAAGCATGCCGAAAACATGTGTCGCACTTAGGTGCTAGCTATTAGGATCATTGCGAAAATTAAATTTAATTTATTTATTAAATGAAATTTCAATTTTTTCATTAACAATGCATAAAGTCAAATCTATTTTTATGAAATAGTGTTTACATTACAAAGAGCATGCCGAAAACATGTGTCGCACCTAGGTGCTAGCCATTAGAATCATTGCGAAAATTAAATTTAATTTATTAATTGAACGAAATTTTAATTTTTTCATTAACAATTCATAAAGTCAAATCTATTTTAATGAAATAGTGTTTATATGACCAGAAGAAAGCCGTAATCATGAGTCGCACTTAGGTGCTAGCTATTAGGATCATTGCGAAAATTTAATTTAATTTATTAATTAAATGAGATTTTAATTTTTTCATTAACAATGCATCAAGTCAAATCTATTTTAATGAAATAGTGTTTATAAGACCTAAAGCATGACGAAAATATGTGTCGCACTCAGGTGCTAGCCATTAGGATCATTGCGAAAATTAAATTTAATTTATTATTTAAATGAAATTTTAATTTTTTCATAAACAATGCATAAAGTCTAATATATTTTAATGAAATAGTGTTTATATGACCAAAAGCATGCCGTAAACATGTGTCGCACTTAGGTGCTAGCCATTAGGATCTTTGCGAAAATTAAATTTAATTTATTTATTAAATGAAATTTCAGTTTTTTCATTAACAATGCATAAAGTCAAATCTATTTTAATGAAAAAGTGTTTATTTGACCAAAAGAATGCCGAAAACATATGTCGCACTTAGGTGCTGGCTATTAGAATCATTGCGAAAATTAAATTTAATTTTTTTATTAAATGAAATTTCCATTTTTTCATTAAGAAAGCATAAAGTCAAATATATTTTAAAGAAATCGTGTTTATATGACCAAAAGTATGCCGAAAACATGTGTCGCACTTAGGTGCTAGCTATTAGGATCTTTGCGAGAATTAAATTTAATTTAGTTATTAAATGAAATTTCAATTTTTTCATTAACAATGCATTAAGTCAAATCTATTTTAATGAAATAGTGTTTATTTGACCAAAAGAATGCTGTAAACATGTGTCGCACTTAGGTGCTAGCTATTAGGATCATTGCGAAAATTAAATTAAATTTATTTATTAATTGAAATTTCAATTTTTTCATTAACAGTGCACAAAGTCAAATCTATTTTAATGAAATAGTGTTTATATGACCAAAAGCATGCCGAAAACATGTGTCGCACTTAGGTGTTAGCCATTAGGATCATTGCGAAAATTAAATTTAATTTATTTAATAAATGAAATTTCAATTTTTTCATTAACAATGCATAAAGTCGAATCTATTTTAATAAAATAGTGTTTATATGACCAAAAGCATGCCGAAAACATGTGTCGCACTCAGGTGCTGGCAATTGGGATCATTGCGAAAATTAAATTAAATTCATTTATTAAATTAAATTTCAATTTTTTAATTAACAATGAATGAAGTCAAATCCATTTTAATGTTATCGTGTTTATATGACCAAAAGCATGCCGAAAACATGTGTCGCACTCAGGTGCTAGCTATTAGGATCATTGCGAAAATTAAATTAAATTCATTTATTAAATGAAATTTAAATTTTTTCATCAACAATGGATAAAGTAGAATTTATTTGATTAAAATCGTGTTTATACGACCATAAGCAAGCCGAAAACATGTGTCGCACTCAGGTGCTAGCTATTAGGATCATTGCGAAAATAAAATTTATCTTATTTATTAAATGAAATTTCTATTTTTTAATTAACAATGCATAAAGTCAAATTGATTCCAATAAAATCGTGTTCATTTGACCAAAAGCATGCCGAAAACATGTGTCGCACTTGGGTGCTAGCTATTAGGATCTTTGCAAAAATTAAACTTTATCTATTTATTAAATGAAATTTCAATTTTTTCATTAACAATGCTTTAAGTCAAATCTATTTTAATGAAATAGTGTTTATTTGACCGAAAGAATGCCGTAAACATGTGTCGCACTTAGGTGCTAGCAATTAGGATCTTTGCGAAAATTAAATTTAATTTATTTATTAAATGAAATTTCAATTTTTTCATTAACAATGCATAAAGTCAAATCTATTTTAATGAAATAGTGTTTATATGACCAAAAGCATGCCGAAAACATGTGTCGCACTTAGCTGCTAGCTGTTAGGATCATTGAGAAAATTAAATTAAATTTATTTATTGAATGAAATTTCAATTTTTTTATTAACAATGCATAAAGTCAAATCTATTTTAATAAAATAGTGTTTATATGACCCAAAGCATGCCGAAAACATGTGTCGCACTTAGGTGCTAGCTATTAGGATCATTGCGAAAATTAAATTTAATTTATTTATTAAATGAAATTTCAATTTTTTCATTACCAATGCATAAAGTCAAATCTATTTTAATAAAATTGTGTTTATATGACCAAAAGCGTGCCGAAAACATGTCTCGCACGTAGCTGCTAGCGATTAAGATCATTGCGAAAATTAAATTAAATTTATTTATTAAATGAAATTTCTATTTTTTGATTAACAACGCATAAAGTTAAATCTATTTTAATAAAATAGTATTTATATGACCAAAAGCATGCCGAAAACATGTGTCGCACTCAGGTGCTAGCTATTAGGATCATTGCGAAAATTAAATTAAATTTATTTATAAAATGAAATTTCAATTTTTTCATTAACAATGCATAAAGTCAAATCCATTTTAATAAAAAAGTGTTTATATGACCAAAAGCATGCCGAAAACATGTGTCGCACTCAGGTGCTAGCTATAAGGATCTTTGCGAAAATTAAATTAAATTTATTTTTTAAATGAAATTTCAATTTTTTTCATTAACAATGGATAAAGTCAATTCTATTTTAATTAAATCGTGTTAATATAAGCAAATACATGCCGAAAACATGAGTCGCACTTATGTGCTAGCTATTAGGATCATTGCGAAAATTAATTTTAATTTTTTTTATTATATGAAATTTCTATTTTTTCATTAAAAATGCATAAAGTCAAATCCATTTTAATGAAATTGTGTGTGTGCAACCAAAATCATGCCGAAAACATGTGTCGCACTTAGGTACTAGCTATTAGGATCATTGCGAAAATTAAATTAAATTTATTTTTTAAATGAAATTTCAATTTTTTTCATTAACAATGGATAAAGTCAATTCTATTTTAATTAAATCGTGTTAATATAAGCAAATACATGCCGAAAACATGAGTCGCACTTATGTGCTAGCTATTAGGATCATTGCGAAAATTAATTTTAATTTATTTATTATATGAAATTTCTATTTTTTCATTAACAATGCATAAAGTCAAATCTATTTTAATGGAACATTGTTCATATAACCGAAAGCATGCCGAAAACGTGTGTGGCACTTAGGTGCCAGCCATAAGGATCTTTGCGAAAATTAAATTAAATTTATTTATTAAATGAAGTTTCAATTTTTTCATTAACAATGCATAAAGTCAAATCTATTTTAATGAAATCGTGTTTATATGACCAAAAGGCATACCGAAAACATGTGTCGCACTTAAGTGCTAGCTATTAGGATCATTGCGAAAATAAAATTTAATTTATTTATTAAATGAAATTTCAATTTTTTCATTAACAAAGGATAAAGTCATATCTATTTTAATAAAATAGTTTTTATATGACCAAAAGCAAGCCGAAAACATGTGTCGCACTTAGGTGCTAGCTATTAGGATCATTGCGAAAATAAAATTAATCTTATTTATTAAATGAAATTTCTATTTTTTTATTAACAATGCATACAGTCAAATTGATTTCAATAAAATCGTGTTCATTTGACCAAAAGCATGCCGAAAACATGTGTCGCACTTGGGTGCTAGCTATTAGGATCTTTGCGAAAATTAAATTTAATTTATTTATTAAATGAAATTTCAATTTTTTCATTAATAATGCATTAAGTCAAATCTATTTTAATGAAATAGTTTTTATTTGACCAAAAGAATGCCGTAAACATGTGTCGCACTTAGGTGCTAGCTATTAGGATCATTGCGAAAATTAAATTTAATTTATTTATTAAATGAAATTTCAATTTTTTCATTAACAATGCATAAAGTCAAATCTATTTTAATGAAATGGTGTTTATATGACCAGAAGAAAGCCGTAATCATGTGTCGCACTTAGGTGCTAGCTATTAGGATCTTTGCGAAAATTAAATTTAATTTATTTATTAAATGAAATTTCAATTTTTTCATTAACAATGCATAAAGTCAAATCTATTTTAATGAAATGGTGTTTATATGACCAGAAGAAAGCCGTAATCATGTGTCGCACTTAGGTGCTGGCTATTAGGATCTTTGCGAAAATTAAATTTAATTTATTTATTAAATGAAGTTTCAATTTTTTCATTAACAATGCATAAAGTCAAATCTATTTTAATGAAATCGTGTTTATATGACCAAAAGGCATACCGAAAACATGTGTCGCACTTAAGTGCTAGCTATTAGGATCATTGCGAAAATAAAATTTAATTTATTTATTAAATGAAATTTCAATTTTTTCATTAACAAAGGATAAAGTCATATCTATTTTAATAAAATAGTTTTTATATGACCAAAAGCAAGCCGAAAACATGTGTCGCACTTGGGTGCTAGCTATCAGGATCATTGCGAAAATTAAATTTAATTTATTTATTAAATGAAGTTTCAATTTTTTCATTAACAATGCATAAAGTCAAATCTATTTTAATGAAATCGTGTTTATATGACCAAAAGGCATGCCGAAAACATGTGTCGCACTTAAGTGCTAGCTATCAGGATCATTGCGAAAATTAAATTAAATTTATTTATTAAATGAAGTTTCAATTTTTCCATTAACAATGCATAAAGTCAAATCTATTTTAATGAAATCGTGTTTATATGACCAAAAGCATGCCGAAAACATGTGTCGCACTTAGGTGCTAGCAATCAGGATCATTGCGAAAATTAAATTTAATTTATTTATTAAATGAAGTTTCAATTTTTTCATTAACAATGCATAAAGTCAAATCTATTTTAATGAAATCGTATTTATATGACCAAAAGCATGCGGAAAACATATGTCGCACTCAGGTGCTGGCTATTAGGATCATTGCGAAAATTAAATTTAATTTATTTATTAAATAAAGTTTCAATTTTTTCATTAACAATGCATAAAGTCAAATCTATTTTAATGAAATCGTGTGTATATGACCAAAAGCATGCCGAAAACATGTGTCGCACTTAGGTGCTAGCTATCAGGATCATTGCGAACATCAAATTTAATTTATTTATTAAATGAAGTCTCAATTTTTTCATTAACAATGCATAAAGTCAAATCTATTTTAATAAAATCGTATTTATATGACCAAAAGCATGCCGAAAACATGTGGCGCACTTAGGTGCTAGTTATCAGGATCATTGCGAAAATTAAATTAAATTTATTTATTAAATGAAGTTTCAATTTTTTCATGAACAATGCATAAAGGCAAATCTATTTTAGTAAAATAGTGTTTATATGACCAAAATCATGCGGAAAACATGTGTCGCACTTAGGTGCTAGCCATTAGGATCATTGCGAAAATTAAATTCAATTTATTTACTAAATTAAATTTCTATTTTTGCATTAGCAATGCATAAAGTTAAATCTTTTCTGATTAAATCGTGTTTATATGACGAAAAGCATGCCGAAAACATGTGTCGCACTTAAGTGCCAGCTATTAGGATCATTGCGAAAATTAAATTAAATTTATTTAATACATGAAATTTCAATTTTTTTATTAACAATGTATAAAGTCAAATCTATTTTAATAAAATAGTGTTTATATGACCAAAAGCATGCCGAAAACATGTATCGCACTTAGGTGCTAGCTATTAGGATCGATGCGAAAAATAAATTAAATTTATTTATTAAATGAAATTTCTATTTTTTCAATAACAATGCATTAAATCAAATCCATTTTAATAAAATAGTGTTTATATGACCAAAAGCATGCCAAAAACATGTGTCGCACTTAGGTGCTACCTGTTAGGATCATTGCGAAAATTAAATTAAATTTATTTAATACATGAAATTTCAATTTTTTTATTAACAATGAATAAAGTCAAATCTATTTTAATAAAATAGTGTTTATATGACCAAAAGCTTGCCAAAAACATGTGTCGCACTTAGGTGCTAGCCATTAGGATCATTGCGAAAATTAAATTAAATTTATTTATTAAATGAAATTTCTATTTTTTCAATAACAATGCATTAAATCAAATCCATTTTAATAAAATAGTGTTTATATAACCAAAAGCATGGCGAAAACATATGTCGCACTTAGGTGCCGGCCACTAGAATCATGGCGAAAATTAAATTAAATTTATTTATTAAATGAAATTTCTGTTTTTTCATTAACAATGCATAAAGTCAAATCTATTTTAAAAAAATGGTGTTTATATGACCAAAGGCATGCCAAAAACATATGTCGCACTTAGGTGCTAGCTATCAGGATCATTGCGAAAATTAAATTAAATTTATTTATTAAATTAAATTTCTGTTTTTTCATTAACAATGCATAAAGTCAAATCTATTTTAATAAAATGGTGTTTATATGACCAAAAGCATGCCAAAAATATGTGTCGCACTTAGGTGTTAGCCATTAGGATCATTGCGAAAATTAAATTATATTTATTTATTATATGAAATTTCTATTTTTTCATTAACAATGCATAAAGTCAAATCTATTTTAATGAAATAGTGTTTATATGACCAAAAGCATGGCGTTAACATGTGTCGCACTTAGGTGCTAACCATCAGGATCATTGCGAAAATTAAATTTAATTTATTCATTATATGAAATTTCTATTTTTTTCATTAACAATGCATAAAGTAAATCTATTTTAATGAAATGGTGTTTATATGACCAAAAGCATGACAAAAGCATATGTCGCACTTAGGTGCTAGCCGTTAGGATCATTGCGAAAATTAAATTAAAATTATTTATTAAATGAAATTTTTATTTTTTCATTAACAATGCATGAAGTCAAATCTATATTAATAAAATAGTGTTAACATGACCAGAAGCATACCGAAAACATGTGTCGCACTTAGGTGCTAGCAATAAGGATCATTGCGAAAATTAAATTAAATTTATTTATTAAATGAAATTTCAATTTTTTCATTAACAATGCATAAAGTCAAATCTATTTTAATGAAATAGTGTTTATATGACCAAAAGCATGGCGAAAACATGTGTCGCACTTAGGTGCAAGCTATTAGGATCATCGCGATAATTAAATTAAATTTATTTATTAAATGAAATTTCAATTTTTTCATTAACAATGCATAAAGTCAAATCTATTTTATTGAAATAGTGTTTATATAAGCAAAAGCATGCCGAAAACATGTGCCACACTTAGGTGCTAGCCATTAGGATCATTGCGAAAATTAAATTAAATTTATTTATTAAATGAAATTTCAATTTTTTCATTAACAATGCATAAAGTCTAATCTATTTTAATAAAATAGTGTTTATATGACCAAAAGCATGCCGAACACAAGTGTCCGTCGAAGGTGCTGGCTATTAGGATTATTGCAAAAATTAAATTAAATTTATTTATTAAATGAAATTTCAATTTTTTCATTAACAATTCATAAAGTCAAATCTATTTTAACGAAATAGTGTTTATATGACCAAAAGCATGCCGAAAACATGTGTCGCACTTAGATGCTAGCTATTAGGATCATTGCGAAAATTAAATTTAATTTATTTATTAAATGAAATTTCAATTTTTTCATCAACAACACATTAAGTCGAGTTTGTTTGATTAAAATCGTGTTTATACGACCAAAAGCATGCCGAAATCATGTGTCGCACTTAGATGCTAGCTATTAGGATTATTGCAAAAATTAAATTAAATTTATTTATTAAATGAAATTTCAATTTTTTCATCAAAAACACATAAAGTCGAATCCATCTTCATGAAATAGGGTTTATATGACCAAAAGAATGCCGTAAACATGTGTCGCACTTAGGTGCTCGCAATTAGGATCATTGCGAAAATTAAATTTAATTTATTGATTAAATGAAATTTCAATTTTTTCATTAACAATTCATAAAGTCAAATCTATTTTAATGAAATAGTGTTTATATGACCAAAAGAATGCCGAAAACATTTGTCGCACTTAGGTGCTAGCTATTAGGATCTTTGCGAAAATTAAATTAAATTTATTTATTAATGGAAATTCCAATTTTTTCATTAACAATGCATAAAGTCAAATCTTTTAATGAAATAGTGTTTATATGACCAAAAGCATGCCGAAAACAAGTGTCGCAGTTAGGTGCTAGCCATTAGGATCTTTGCGAAA
The DNA here is from genome assembly GCA_910593695.2 of Ocypus olens. NCBI lineage: Eukaryota > Metazoa > Arthropoda > Insecta > Coleoptera > Staphylinidae > Ocypus > Ocypus olens. Next base: position 37,127,700 of record OU343060.1, read on the forward strand.
ATTAAATTTAATTTATTTATTAAATGAAATTTCAATTTTTTCATTAACAATGAATTAAGTCAAATCTATTTTAATGAAACAGTGTTTATATGACCAAAAGAATGCCGTAAACATGTGTCGCACTTATGTGCTAGCTATTATGATCATTGCGAAAATTTAATTTAAATTATTTATTAAATGAAATTTCAAGTTTTTCATTAACAATGCATAAAGTCAAATCTATTTTAATGAAATAGTGTTTATTTGACCAAATGCATGCCGAAAACATGTGTCGCACTTAGGTGCCAGCCATTAGGATTATTGCAAAAATTAAATTAAATTTATTTATTAAATGAAATTTCAATTATTTCATCAACAACACATAAAGTCGAAATTATTTGATTAAAATCGTGTTTATATGACCAAAAACATGCCGAAAACATGTGTCGCACTTAGGTGCTAGCTATTAGGGTCATTGCGAAAATTAAATTAAATTTATTTATTATATGAAATTTCTATTTTTTCATTAACAATGCATAAAGTCAAATCAATTTTAATGAAACAGTGTTTATTTAACCAGAAGCATGCCGAAAACATAGGTCGCACTCAGGTGCTAGCCATTGGGATCATTGTGAAAATTAAATTTAATTTATTTATATATATACAACATCTTTATTTACAGAAATAAAAAGTACAATACAGTATGTATGAGTAAATGAATGATAGACAGTATAACAATTTTTCCTGTTCATTGGCTATCGACCTGCGGTCTTTCAGCCTGGGTTTAACGGTCTCACAAACGTCATGATTGCTAATGTCGTAGTGATTTAACGGTCTACTGTTGTTCAAATGTCATGATCACTAATGTCAGCATGAAAAGATGCGATGAATTGATGAATGGTGATTTCGGGGTATTTAGGTTTGGGAATTATTAAGGGATTACGAGGGATACACATATGATTGAGGATGTCTAGGTTGTGTGGGTTGTTGGCGAATTTTCGGGAAAGGTATTTCAGACGTTCTTCGATGGGAGTTATTTGGGTTAATTGGTATAGGAGAGTATTAGATGGATTGTGGATGGGATTGAGAGGGTGCCTTATTTTTGTAAGCGTGCGAAGGGCTGATCGTTCAGATACCTGTATATTCTTCAAAACATGGGGACGAGGGTTATGGAATAGGATAGCGGCATAGTCAAGAAGAGGTCGGCAGATCATTTTATATATATGAGTTGCTGTTTTGGTCGATATGCCTTGATTTTTGTATGTGAGGCTTCTGAAGTGCCCAGCCCTCCTCTTGACCCCCGCTTTGAGGTTTTGGGTGTGGATTTTGAAATTTAGTTTTGGGTCGAATGTTATACCGAGGTATTTGCAAGAAGGAGATGGTGAGATTGTCTGATTATTGATAATTATTTGAAATGGTGAACTATGTGCGCGATGGAAAGGAATTAGGAGATGGGATTTATTGGGATTTATAGTTATTCTCCACTTCGCAAACCACGATTGAATAGTATCGATCAGCCCTTGCAGCGTAGTAAGTGCCTTATGTAGCGTGGGAGCATGCGCTACCAAAGCTGTATCGTCTGCATATAGGAGAGGATAGGCCGATGGATTGAGATACTGTGGGTTGGGGTTGTAGATGTCGTGAACATAGATATTGTACAGGATTGGTGATAGGGGGGAGCCTTGAGGGACGCCTTGTTGGGGAGCAAAAGCACGGGATAGAGTGTTTCGGATTTTAACTTGCAGGAGCCTATTCAATAAAAAGCTGTCAATTAAGTTAAGGAGATGAGGTGGGATATTTAAGGAATTGCATTTAAACAGTAAACCCCGATGCCATACCGAATCAAAGGCTTTTTGTATGTCTAGGAATACTATGGCGGATTTTTGGCGTTCGAGGTGAGCTGTTTGGCAATTTGAGGTAATAATTGAAAGTGGTAAGGAAGTGGAACGATGTTCTATGAAGCCAAATTGATAAGGAGGGATGTGTTGGGATATATGGAGCATTAGTTTGTTTTTTAAAATGGCTTCGAACAATTTACCTAAGACGGGAAGCAGGGTAATCGGACGATAGCTTGAGATGTCTAGTATGTCAAGACCTGATTTAGGTATACAAGTAATGATACCCTGCTTCCACTCCTCGGGTATGATCTGGGATCGGTAGATATGGTTGAATATTTTAAGGATGTGTTTGTGTATATTGTCAGGAAGGGATTTGAGGATGATCCTAGGAATGTTGTCATAACCGGGAGCAGTGTTTTTACCTTTATGTAAGCAGGCGAAATATTCTTCCTCTGTTATATCATCATCAGGAATATGAGGAGTGGGAATAGTCTTAAACGAGGTGTACCAGGAATTTACAGAATTGAAAAAGTCGTTGTCAAATGTGTTACTAACTGTCATGGTATAGTTACTGTCAAAATAGTCTGCAAAGGCATCCGCTATCGATTGATCGTCAGTAATTAATGTCTTTGTTAACGGGTCTTGTATTTTCTGTAAGAAGTCAGTTTTCCTATATTTTGTTAGTTTTTTAATTTCGTCCCAATATTGTTTGCCTTGTTTGTCATTAATGTCCTTGCATGCCGTAATCCATAGGTCTGTCTTGTATTCTTTGATCAGTCTTTGTATTGTTTTGCTTAGTGCATTAAATTTCTGTTTCAATTCAGTGTCGTCCGTCAAACGTAGGTCGCGGTATAGTTGTCGTTTATATTTAATTAGTCGAAGGATGAACTTTGGGAGAGGATATTTATACTGTTTTCTTGTATGTGTCGGTGTGTGTTTTTTTATTGCATCGGATAATTTATTGAAAAATAAGGGAATAGAGGTTGGGTTAACTTGTGGGAGGGAAGCAATGAAAACATTTATGTCTTTAGTCACCTTGTCAATGTCACAGTCTTTATGTTTGAATATAACTTGTGGAGGTGTAGGGATGGGAGGTTCTTGTAGGATTGAAAATTGAATGGATAAATGATCTGAACAGAGGTCAGGGATTAGGACAACATTATGAAGAAGGTGTAGGATATTACTTGTGCACAACAGGACGTCAGGGGTAGTGGATTGGTTTTGGGACATGATAAATGTAGGAGCAGTATTTATGCGTACAAAGTTTGAGTTCGATATAAAAGAGGAAATCTGATTCGCTTTTGTTTTATTGATGTTAAAATCTCCGATTATGACAACATGGTCATATAGGGAGGCTTTCGTGAGGATTGTATCTTCAATAGAAGATGAATGGTGGATGTAAACTACAAAAATATGGAGTGTGAAGGATGAAAGTTCAATAGTGCAGTGTAAACATTCATTCATAATATTGTTAATTTTAGGGGGGTTTGCTTTCCCTAATTTAATCTCTGGCTTTGCTGCCACTATTGAACCTCCGCGGATATTTTGGTTGGGAGCGGATGAAGGGATTTGGATTGAAGACCAGTTGTTAAAGGAAAAGGGTTTGGTAGTTTTGGTTTCTACCATCAAGTTCACATCAATTGGATTATTACAGAGGAAATGGGATAGGAGATGGGATTTTTTGGGTAATGAGTTAATGTTTGTATAAATTAGGTTTATGCTAGCCATTTGTTACCACCTCGGTGTAGCCTGTGTGAATGCCTGAAGTTGGTACAACCGGGGGGATAACATCCGGTTGGTCCAGATCGAACATAACAATAAACATTTTATTGCCGGAAAAGTTGATGCGAGTGTCGATGCGAAATATGTCGATGAAACGTGCTTTTAATTTGTTTAATAATGTCTGTCTGTCTAAATTAGAGGGTGAATTAATCTTAGTCGTGTACACGTCAATAATGTAGTCGTGAATGGTAATGAAAGAGTGAATTCTAGAGTCTTTTGTCAGTTTCTGGTCGATAGCCGCTGATTTTTTGTTGACGTTTTGGATCTTCACGTTAGGGATTCCTTGAATTGGCTGAAGGGGCCTGTTGGGGCATCGGGTGGACCAGGCTCCGTGTGTCGTTTCCCCGCATGACTTGCATTTAATTGGTAAAGTCGTATTGCAGGTTGCTGTTACGTGCGCGCCTGAGCACCTTGCGCATGATATGGCTTCTTTGCAATCGGCAGTTACGTGGTCGAATTTATTGCACTTATTGCAAGGGATGGGAATCGGTGTCGGTGGTCTGCTCTCGATGACTGGGTAACATTTACACATGTATTTGAACTGGTCGTGTAGTAACTTAGAGAAGGCTTCATGCGAGGGAGTTATGACGCGAATCATAAGCGTTCTGATATTATTTTGTTTAGCGATGATTCGGCGACAGTATCTGTGCGTTATACCGAGTTCGTTCAAACGCGTGCTAATATTTTCATCCGGGATTTCGGGCTCGACACTCTTAATAATTAGGCAGTACGACGGCGCTGGTGGTCCGCGTTTCGTTCCTGCGTCTGCGCCTGCTGCGGAAGCGTGTGTTGCTGATGGGGACCATTCGCGGAATAAATGCACCGTTTTCTCTGCCTGTAGTAATTTTAGGTTATGTTCTAGATTGTGTTTTTCCTCATTTGACTTTAAAATAAATCCATTTTTGGTTTTAATGATTAGCGTGTCCATGTGGAATTTGTGTTTGAACCATATATCCGCGAGCTGGATCCTCGATAATTCGGACGTGGTCGCTAACGTGAATGTGTGTTTGTATTCTTGTGTTTTGGATATTGTTACCGGTGATTTATGATGTGTTTGTGTAACGGCTACTCGAATTGGTTGCGTGTTTGGCGGTGGTTGTGTGGGTGGTGGGGGATGAGAGGTGGTTGCGTCGTCTGTGTGTTTTTGTATGTTTAGTAGAATTTGTTGAAGTGTTTTGTTTGTTGTTATTATTTTGGCCTTATCACCTACTTGTGTCGCTGCTTTTTTCACCTTGTTGCCGGTTTTACTGCCTTTTGGCCCCCCTCTCTTCCTGACCACCGTGGTGAATCCTGGTTGCGACCGTGATGTATTGGGTATGGGGTCAATATCCATGTCCGACGAGGATAAGTATTCCTCCTTACTCATTACGTATTGGATTTAAAATACGTGGGACAATAACACTAATAACTCGCTTTAGATCACTCTGAATATAAACACGTGTGTACGCTATGAGTTCTCGGACGCGTGTGTTTAATAAAACAGTGTTTATATGACCAAAAGAATGCCGCAAACATGTGTCGCACTTAGGTGGTAGCTATTAGGATCATTGCGAAAATTTAATTTAATTTATTTATTAAATGGAATTTCAATTTTTTCATCAACAACACATAAAGTCGAATTTATTTGATTAAAATCGTGTTTACACGACCTAAGGCATGCCGATAACATGTGTCGCACGTAAGTGTAAGCCATTAGGGTTATTGCGAAAATTAAATTAAATTTATTTATTATATGAAATTTCTATTTTTTCATTAACAGTGCATAAAGTCAAATCTATTTTAATGAAACCATGTGTTTAATGAAAACATGGGTCGCACTTAGGTGCTAGCCATTAGGGTCATTGCGAAAATTAAATTAAATTTAAATACAAGAAAACGAAATGTAGCCTGAATATATGAATATTCAACCTGTTCGTTACTCTGCAAGCAAAAAATCAAGTCTTACTAAGACTATAAACAAATAACTTATTGAAACAACTACTTCCCTGGCTAGTGCCACGCCGGATATTGAATGATACAAAAGAAATTTGCATGTTATTACTAGTACTACTAGATAATAACATTGGTTTTAAGATCGTTTATTTCTACATACAAGACTAACTTAGAAAATTATTCTGAAATGAAATGTGAAACTTTAAACTGTAAATGTTATTATATTATTTTTTGCTTGCAGAGTAACGAACAGGTTGAATATTCATATATTCAGGCTACATTTCATTTTCTTGTATTTATCTAATGCTTTCTGCAACAAGTAAAGTTGTTTCTAACTTGTAAATTAAATTTATTTATTAAATGAAATTTCTATTTTTTCATTAACAATGCAAAAAGTTAAATCTATTTTAATAAAATAGTTTTTATATGACCAAAAGCATGCCGAACACATATGTCGCACTTAGGTGCTGGCTATTAGGATCATTGCGAAAATTAAATTTAATTTATTTATTAAATGAAATTTCATTTTATTCATTAACAATGCATAAAGTCAAATCAATTTTAATTAAATAGTGTTTATATGACCAAAAGCATACCAAAAACATGTGTCGCACTTAGGTGCTAGCTATTAGGATCATTGCGAAGATTAAATTAAATTTATTTATTAAATGAAATTTCAATTTTTTCATTAACAATGCATAAAGTCAAAAATATTTTAATAAAATAGTGTTTATATGACCAAAAGCATGCCGAACAAATGTGTCGCACTTAGGTGCTGGCTATTAGGATCATTGCGAAATTTAAATTTAATTTATTTTTTAAATGAAATTTCAATTTTTTCATTAACAATGCATAAAGTCAAATCCATTTTAATTAAATAGTATTTATATGACCAAAAGCATACCAAAAACATGTGTCGCACTTAGGTGCTAGCTATTAGGATCATGGCGAAGATTAAATTAAATTTATTTATTAAATGAAATTTCAATTTTTTCATTAACAATGCATAAAGTCAAAAATATTTTAATAAAATAGTGTTTATATGACCAAAAGCATGCCGAACAAATGTGTCGCACGTAGGTGCTGGCCATCAGGATCATTGCGAAAATTAAATTTAATTTATTTTTTGAATGAAATTTCAATTTTTTCATTAACAATGCATAAAGTCAAATCTATTTTAATGAAATAGTGTTTATCTGACCAAAAGCATGCCAAAAACATGTGTCGCACTTAGGTGCTAGCTATTGGGTTCATTGCGAAAATTAAATTAAATGTATTTATTAAATGAAATTTCAATTTTTTCATTAACAATGCATAAAGTCAAAACTATTTTAATGAAACAGTAATTATTTAACCAAAAGCATGCCAAAAACATGTGTCGCACTTGGGTGCTAGCCATTAGGGTCATTGCGAAAATTAAATTAAATTTATTTATTATATGTAATTTCTTTCTTTTCATTAAGAATGCATAAAGTTAAATCTATTTTAAAGAAATCGTGTTAATACGACCAAAAGCATGCCGAAAACATGTGTCGCTCTTAGGTGCTAGCTTTTAGGATCACTGCGAAAATTATATTTAATTTATTTATTAAATGAAATTTCAATTTTTTCATTAACAATGCATAAAGTCAAATCTATTTTAATGAATTATTGTTTATATGACCAAAATCATGCCGAAAACATGTGTCGCACTTAGGTGCTAGCTATTAGGATCATTGCGAAAATTAAATTAAATTTATTAATTAAATGAAATTTAAATTATTTCATCAACAACACATAAAGTCAAATTTATTTGATTAAAATCGTGTTTATACGACCAAAAACACGCTGAAAACATGTGTCGCACTCAGGTGCTAGCTGTTAGGATGATTGCGAAAATTAAATTAAATTTATTTATTAAATGAAATTTCAATTTCTTTATTAACAATGCTTAAAGTCAAATCTATTTTAATGAAATGGTGTTTATATGACCAAAAGCATGCCGAAAACATGTGTCGCACTTAGGTGCTAGCCATTAGGTTCATTGCGAAAATTAAATTAAATTTATTTATTAAATGAAATTTCTTTTTTTTCATTAACAATGCATAAAGTCAAATCTATTTAAATGAATTATTGTTTAAATGACCAAAAGCATGCCGAAAACATGTGTCGCACTTAGGTACCAGCCATTAGGATCATTGCGAAAATTAAATTAAATTTATATATTAAATGAAAATTCTATTTTTTCATTAACAATGCATAAAGACAAATCTATTTAAATAAAATGGTGTTTATATAACCAAAAGCATGCCGAAAAGATGTGTCGCACTTAGGTGCTAGATATTAGGATCATTGCGAAAATTAAATTAAATTTATTTATTAAATAAAATTTCTATTTTTTCATTAACAATGCATAAAGTCAAATCTATTTTAATAAAATAGTGTTTATATGACCAAAAGCATGCCGAAAACATGTGTCGCATTTAAGTGCTAGCTTTTAGGATCATTGCGAAAATTAAATTTAATTAATTTATTAAATGAAATTTCAATTTTTTCATTAACTATGCATAAAGTCAAATCTATTTTAATAAAATAGTGTTCAAATGACCAAAATCATTCCGAAAACATGTGTCGCATTTAGGTGCTAGCTATTAGGATCGTTGCGAAAATTAAATTAAATTTATTTATTAAATGAAATTTCAAATTTTCATTGACAATGTATAAAGTCAAATCTATTTTAATAAAATAGTGTTTATATGACCAAAAGCTTGCCAAAAACATGTGTCGCACTTAGGTGCTAGCCATTAGGATCATTGCGAAAATTAAATTAAATTTATTTAATAAATGAAATTTCTGTTTTTTCATTAACAATGCATAAAGTCAAATCTATTTTAATAAAATGGTGTTAATTTGACCAAAAACTTGCCAAAAACATGTGTCGCACTTAGGTGCTAGCTATTAGGATCGATGCGAAAAATAAATTAAATTTATTTATTAAATGAAATTTCTATTTTTTCAATAACAATGCATTAAATCAAATCCATTTTAATAAAATAGTGTTTATATGACCAAAAGCATGGCGAAAACATGTGTCGCACTTAGGTGCCGGCCACTAGAATCATTGCGAAAATTAAATTAAATTTATTTATTAAATGAAATTTCTGTTTTTTCATTATCAATGCATAAAGTCAAATCTATTTTAATAAAATGGTGTTTATATGACCAAAGGCATGCCAAAAACATGTGTCGCACTTAGGTGCTAGCCATCAGGATCATTGCGAAAATTAAATTAAATTTATTTATTAAATTAAATTTCTGTTTTTTCATTAACAAAGCATAAAGTCAAATCTATTTTAATAAAATGGTGTTTATATGACCAAAAGCATGCCAAAAACATGTGTCGCATTTAGGTGCAAACTATTAGGATCATCGCGAAAATTAAATTAAATTTATTTATTAAATGAAATTTCAATTTTTTCATTAACAATGCATAAAGTCAAATCTATTTTATTGAAATAGTGTTTATATGAGCAAAAGCATGCCGAAAATTATTGCAAAAATTAAATTAAATTTATTTATTAAATGAAATTTCAATTTTTTCATCAAAAACACATAAAGTCGAATCCATCTTCATGAAATAGTGTTTATATGACCAAAAGAATGCCGTAAACATGTGTCGCACTTAGGTGCTCGCAATTAGGATCATTGCGAGAATTAAATTTAATTTATTGATTAAATGAAATTTCAATTTTTTCATAAACAATTCATAAAGTCAAATCTATTTTAATGAAATAGTGTTTATATGACCAAAAGAATGCCGAAAACATTTGTCGCACGTAGGTGCTAGCTATTAGGATCTTTGCGAAAATTAAATTAAATTTATTTATTAAATGAAATTCCAATTTTTTCATTAACCATGCATAAAGTCAAATCTTTTATTGAAATAGTGTTTATATGACCAAAAGCATGCCGAAAACATGTGTCGCACTTAGGTGCTAGCCATTAGGATTATTGCAAAAATTAAATTAAATTTATTTATTAAATGAAATTTCAATTATTTCATCAACAACACATAAAGTCGAAATTATTTGATTTAAATCGTGTTTATATGACCAAAAACATGCCGAAAACATGTGTCGCACTTAGGTGCTAGCTATTGGGTTCATTGCGAAAATTAAATTTAATTTACTTATTAAATGAAATTTCTATTTTTTCATTAACAATGCATAAAGTCAAATCAATTTTATTGAAACAGTGTTTATTTAACCAAAAGCATGCTGGAAACATGTGTCGCACTTAGGTGCTGGCCATTAGGATCATTGCGAAAATTAAATTTTATTTATTTATTATATGAAATTTCTATTTTTACAATAACAATGCATAAAGTTAAATCTATTTTAATAAAATCGTGTTAATACGACCAAAAGCATGCCGAAAACATGTGTCGCACTTAGGTGCTAGCTATTAGGGTCATTGCAAAAATTAAATTAAATTTATTTATTATATGAAATTTCTATTTTTTCATTAACAATGCATAAAGTCAAATCAATTTTAATGAAACAGTGTTTATTTAACCAGAAGCATGCCGAAAACATAGGTCGCACTCAGGTGCTAGCCATTATGGTCATTGCGAAAATAAACTTAAATTTATTTATTAAATGAAATTTCTATTTTTTCATTAACAATGCATAAAGTCAAATCTATTTTAACGAAATAGTGTTTATATGACCAAAAGAATGCCGTAAACATGTGTCGCACTTAGGTGGTAGCTATTAGGATCATTGCGAAAATTAAATTTAATTTATTTATTAAACGAAATTTCAATTTTTTCATTAACAAGGAGTAAAGTCAAATCTATTTTAATGAAACAGTGTTTATATGACCAAAAGCATGCCGAAAACATGTGTCGCACTTAGGTGGTAGCTATTGGGATCATTGCGAAAATTAAATTTAATTTATTTATTAATTGAAATTTAAATTTTTTCATTAACAATGAATAAAGTCAAATCTATTTTAATGAAACAGTGTTTATATGACCAAAAGAATGCCGTAAACATCTGTCGCACTTAGGTGCGATTTATTTATTAAATGAAATTTCAATTTTTTCAATAACAATTCATAAAGTCAAATCTATTTTCAATGAAATAGTGTTTATATGACCAAAAGCATGCCGAAAACATGTGTCGCACTTAGGTGCCAGCTATTAGGATCTTTGCGAAAATTAAATTAAATTTATTTAATAAATGAAATTTCAATTTTTTCATTAACAATGTATAAAGTCAAATCTATTTTAATAAAACAGTGTTTATATGACCAAAAGAATGCCGTAAACATGTGTCGCATTTAGGTGGTAGCTATTAGGATCTTTGCGAAAATTAAATTTAATTTATTTACTTAATGAAATTTCAATTTTTCATTAACAATTCATAAAGTCAAATCTATTTTAATGAAATAGTGTTTAAATGACCAAAAGAATGCCGCAAACATGTGTCGCACTTAGGTGGTAGCTATTAGGATCATTGCGAAAATTTAATTTAATTGATTTATTAAATGAAATTTCAATTTTTTTATTAACAATTCATAAAGTCAAATCTATTTTAATGAAATAGTGTTTATATGACCAAAAGCATGCCGAAAAAATGTGTCGCACTTAGATGCAAGCTATTAGGATCATTGCGAAAATTAAATTTAATTTATTTATTAAATGAAATTTCAATTGTTTAATTAACAATGTATTAAGTCAAATCTATTTTAATGAAATAGTGTTTATTTGACCAAAAGAATGCCGAAAACATGTGTCGCACTTAGGTGCTAGGTATTAGGAACATTGCGAAAATTAAATTTAAATTATTTATTAAATGAAATTTAATTTTTTTCATTAGCAATGCATAAAGTCAAATCTATTTTAATGAAATAGTGTTTATTTGACCAAAAGCATGCCGAAAAAATGTGTCGCACTTAGATGCAAGCTATTAGGATCATTGCGAAAATTAAATTTAATTTATTTATTAAATGAAATTTCAATTTTTTCATTAACAATGTATTAAGTCAAATCTATTTTAATGAAATAGTGTTTATTTGACCAAAAGAATGCCGAAAACCTATGTCGCACTTAGGTGCTAGCTATTAGGAACATTGCGAAAATTAAATTTAATTTATTTATTAAATGAAATTTCAGTTTTTTCATAAACAATGCATAAAGTAAAATCTATTTTAATGAAATAGTGTTTATTTGACCAAAAGAATGCCGAAAACATGTGTCGCACTTAGGTGCTAGCTATTAGGATCATTGCGAAAATTAAATTTAATTTATTTATTAAATGAAATTTCAATTTTTTCATTAGCAATGCTAAAGTCAAATCTATTTTAATGAAAAAAAAAAAAAAAAAAAAAAAAAAAAAAAAGACCTTTATTGGCATAAAAATAAAATACAAATTACATTAACTTCCTTTCCTTCTCCTCTCCTTTTCCCACCCCAACCTCGCCAGTGTCTTCACCCCGGTTCCGTCCTCTCTCATCCATTCGTTGACTCTTTTCCCCCCTCCCACCCATTCCTCACACACACCCTCGCACTCCTCTGCCAAGTGCCTCCAAGTATCCCTCCCCCATTCACACAATACACATCTCCCATACTCTGTACCCATCCATACTTTCCTCCCTCTCTCTCCTGATCCACACCTGGCTCTTGCCAGCGTCACCATTTCCTCCCTGCCCAGCCCCTTCTCACCCAGGTATCTCGGCAACCTCCCATGCACCTGCCACCTTTCATACATATCATTATACTCACTCTCCCTGATACATCCCTGCCTCTCCTGAATTTCCACTTCCTTCTCCTTCTCTTTCACCCACGCTGCCGCATTCCTTCCACTCTTTATCCAATCCTTCGCTTTGGCTTCCGACAACCCCACCCTCTCATACATTCTCTTTCGCTCCATTCTCCATTTGTACTCTCCTACACCCACACATGTTTCCCACACCTCTTTCACCAGTCTCTCCTCCTCTAATTCGCACAACCTCATCTCATATCTAACCACTCTCTCCATTGCCACACTCTGCATATTCCCTCTATTTGTTTCCTGAAGCAGTATGTACCCTGGCGTGGACTCTTCCACCCCCAACATACGCTTCAAGAACCACCGTTGCTCTCTCTCCACACATTCATACCCCTTCGTTCCCCATACTTCCACACCATACATTAAGATCGTTCTCACACATGCGTCCCACAATTTACATGCCATTCTAAAATTGTTTTCCATCCATTTTCCCCACTTCCCCCAAACCATACCCCACGCTTTCCTTGCCTTACCCTGCATCAATTTTAAGTGTTCCATGTACCCTCCTGTACCTTTAAAAACGAAACCCAGGTACTTGAACACCTTAACCCTCTCCACTCTCTCACCCTTCCACTCTATTTCTCTCACTCTTCCCTCCCTTCCTTTATTCCTAAATCTCATCCACTTCGTTTTCCCTACATTCACACACAGCCCTCTCTTATCCATATACCTCTCCGCTCTCTTCAACATATCCCTCATCCCTTCCCAGTCTCTCGCCATTAACACCATATCATCCGCATACGCCAACATCCATACCTTGCTTCTTCCAACCACCACCCCACCCGCTTGTCCTTTCCTCAACACTTCTTCAAACTCGCTTATATACAGGTTAAATAGCAAAGGACTCAGCGGGCAGCCCTGCCTCACCCCCATCCACGTTCTAAATTTCTCCGACACTTCCATTCCCACTTTCGCTACCGCCCACGTTTCTTCATACATTCCTCTTATCCACTCTACCATCCCGTCACTCACCCCTTTCCTTCTCAAACACTCTATCAGGCTCTCCCTCGGTATACTGTCATACGCTGCTTTTAGGTCCAGGAACACTGCATATACACTTCCTCTTTCTTCCATTACTCTTTCAACCAACCTTGCCAGGGTGAAGATCTGGTCTCTGGTGCCCCTCCCTTTTCTAAAACCCCCCTGCGTCTCCGGTAGCAGCCTCTTCTCTTCTACTTCTTTCTCCAACCTGTTCTTCACCACAATCATCCCAATCTTATAGCCACTGCCCATGACTGTTATGCCTCTATAATTGTCCACCTTATCGTGCTCTCCTCCTTTGTGAACTGGGCATACCACACCTACTCTCCATGATGCAGGTAAGTCTGCTTCCCCTCTCCACATTTGATTTAACAGCTCCCTGAACTTATCCTTTCCCTCTTTTCCTATCTCCTTCCACATCTCCGCCTTCAGTCCATCCATTCCTGCTGCTTTCCCTCGTTTCACTTCCTCAAACGCTTTCTCAACCTCCTCCTCTGAGAAATCCTCCATCACTCCCCTTAGTCCTCCGTCCCCTATACTCTCCGATCGTCCGCTACTTCCTTTGCACTTCTCTGACCACTCTTGTATTGATACCCCTATCTGCCTCTTCTTTTCACCTCTTTTCAGGATATTCCACATTTCTGCTTCACTCTTACACTTTCTCATTTCCTCACTTGTTCTCTCCAATGCCTGTATCTTCTTCCTTTCACATATACTATCATACTTTTTTCTAGCTGCCACCACCCGCCTCTCTTCCCCTCCGCTCCATAAGCATTCTCTCATTGCCTCCCTCACTTCCCTCTTTGCCAGCCGACATTCTTCATCAAACCACGTACTCTCATTCACCTTCTTTCCCTTCACTCTACTTCCGCATCCCAGTATGACCTCCTCCATTTCCTCCATTGATACAACTTCATTCCACTGCACCTTCTCCAACCTTTTCTTCATATGTATAATTGCACTTATCCCGCTCTCTATTCTCACAACTTCCTGTTCTTGTTCCACTCCTTCCACTCCTTCCCCCTTGTCCATCCGTATCTCCACTTTTATTGGCAAATGATCCGATCCCATGTTTTCCTCCACCTCCATTCTTCTCACTTCTTCTCTCGAGATACCTTTGATTGCTATATAGTCAATCACTGATGATCCCCTTGGTCCGATGTATGTCCTCTTCCCTTCCCAATCCCCTTCTGTGCATCCATTTAGTATTTCCCATCCCTCCTCCATCGCCCACTCCCTCATCCTTCTGCCATCTCCATTTATGTGCTTATCTTGCGAATTTCTTTTCTTCATCGCCCCGTCCTCCCCAATACCTCCACCCATCTCACCTATCCTTGCATTGAAGTCTCCCCCCACCATCCACCTTCCTCCTTCCCCAGCTCTCTTATCTATCTCCCTTTTAATCTCTCCCCAGTTTTTACTAACGTAAACCACTCCCACATCAATCTGGTATCTTCCCTGTTGCCATTTCAACCACATCAGCCCTTCGCCTCCCTCCATAATCTCCATCTTGCCACCTTTCCTGTCCTCTCTCCATCCAACTAACATACCCCCCTTCGCTCTCCCTTTCATCGCACATCTTGTTGCCTCCTTCACCTCCCATTTAAAACCTCCCGGCAACCATCTTTTCACTTCTCCCCATTCCTCCTTCACAATCCATGTCTCTACTATCCCCACTACGTCTTTCCCAGCCACCCAATCCTCAAAGTCCTTCTTCCACCTACCCTCCTTGCCCTTTGACTTTATTCCCGCTATGTTCCAAAACCCCATTGTTACCGACCCTTCTTTCCCCACTACCCCACTTGTATCTCCTCGCCACCTGCATTTCTCACTGGACTTCTGCCCCTGCCTTCCCTCTGCCCCTCTGACTCTTCCATCACAGCTCCCCTTAACCTTCCCCCTCACTTCCTCTCCTTCTTTTCGTTCCACCTCAGTTTTTTTTTCACTTTCTGCTTTCTCATCCTCTCTTCCCTCTCCTCTGCTCCTGCTTCCTCCTCCCTTCTCATTATTTTTGCTCCTCTTGCCCCCCCCTTGTCTCGTTGCTTGACGTTCCAAAACGACCCATTCCCTCCCCCTCGTATGTTATCTACTTTCCTTCCTCTTCCACTCCTCTCCCCTGGTCCTTGCGCACGTTTTTTGACCCCCATGTCCCCTTCTCCAAAGCCCCCATCTCCGTATTCCAAGTCCACCACTCATTCTCTACGCGTATTTTTTGATAGTATACTTGTACTTTCTTCCCTTTGTTTCTTTCTTCCCACGCTGTCCTTTTAATTTTAATCTGAATCTCTCTCTCGTTCTTCGTGAGGTCATCATCTATGTAAATAGTACTCTTTGCATCCCTTAAGCTACTCTTCTTTGCCATCATTCGCTGCTTATCCTCCATGTTCACACATTTAACTAGAATTGGCCGTTTCTTTCCCTCCTTCTTAACTCCTAGCCTCACTGCCTCTTCAAAGTGTATCGCGATTTTCATACTCTCTGCTAGCTTATTCACCACCTCTTCCACGTCTCCTTCCTCATTTATTCCATTTAAAATTATATTCTTCCTTCTTCTTCCCTTCTCTCTGATTTCCTCCATATTTTCCAGCTTCACAATCCTATCGGTTAATTTCTTCTTCTCCACCTCCCATGTTTGCTCTTTTTGTCTTATTTCCTCTATTTTAATGAAACAGTGTTTATATGACCAAAAGAATGCCGTAAACATGTGTCGCACTTAGGTGGTAGCTATTAGGATCATTGCGAAAATTAAATTTAATTTATTTATTAATTGAAATTTCAATTTTTTCATTAACAATGAATAAAGTTAAATCTATTTTAATGAAACAGTGTTTAAATGACCAAAAGAATGCCGTAAACATCTGTCGCACTTAGGTGCCAGCTATTAGGATCTTTGCGAAAATTAGATTTTATTTATTTATTAAATGAAATTTCAATTTTTTCATTAACAATGCATAAAGTCAAATCTATTTTAATGAAATCGTGTTTATATGACCAAAAGCAAGCCGAAAACATGTGTCGCACTTAGGTGCTAGCTGTTAGGATCATTGCGAAAATTAAATATAATTTATTTATTATATGAAATTTCAATTTTTTCATCAACAACACATAAAGTCAAATCTATTTTAATGAAATAGTGTTTATTTGACCAAAAGAATGCCGAAAACATGTGTCGCACTTAGGTGCTAGCTATTAGGATCATTGCGAAAATTAAATTTAATTTATTTCTTAAATGAAATTTCAATTTTTTCATTAGTAATGCTAAAGTCAAATCTATTTTAATGAAATAGTGTTTATATGACCAAAAGAATGCCGTAAACATGTGTCGCACTTAGGTGGTAGCTATTAGGATCATTGCGAAAATTAAATTTAATTTAATTATTAAATGAAATTTCAATTTTTTCATTAACAATGAGTAAAGTCAAATCTATTTTAATGAAACAGTGTTTATATGACCAAAAGCATGCCGAAAACATGTGTCGCACTTAGGTGCTAGCTATTAGGATCTTTGCGAAAATTAAATTTAATTTATTTATTAAATGAAATTTCAGTTTTTTCATTAATAATGCATAAAGTCAAATCTATTTTAATAAAATAGTGTTTATTTGACCAAAAGAATGCCGAAAACATGTGTCGCACTTAGGTGGTAGCTATTAGGATCATTGCGAAAATTAAATTTAATTTATTCATTAATTGAAATTTCAATTTTTTCATTAACAATGAATAAAGTCAAATCTATTTTAATGAAACAGTGTTTATATGACCATAGGATCATTGCGAAAATTAAATTTAATTTATTTCTTAAATGAAATTTCAATTTTTTCATTAGTAATGCTAAAGTCAAATCTATTTTAATGAAATAGTGTTTATATGACCAAAAGAATGCCGTAAACATGTGTCGCACTTAGGTGCTAGCTATTAGGATCATTGCGAAAATTAAATTTAATTTATTTATTAAATGAAATTTCAATTTTTTCATTAGCAATGCTAAAGTCAAATCTATTTTAATGAAATAGTGTTTATATGACCAAAAGAATGCTGTAAACATGTGTCGCACTTAGGTGGTAGCTTTAGGATCATTGCGAAAATTAAATTTAATTTATTTATTAAATGAAATTTCAATTTTTTCATTAACAATGAGTAAAGTCAAATCTATTTTAATGAAACAGTGTTTATATGACCAAAAGAATGCCGTAAACATGTGTCGCACTTAGGTGGTAGCTATTAGGATCATTGCGAAAATTAAATTTAATTTATTTATTAAATGAAGTGTTAATTTTTTCATTAACAATGCATAAAGTCAAATCTATTTTAGTGAAATAGTGTTTAAATGACCAAAAGCATGCCGAAAACATGTGTCGCACTTAGGTGCTAGCCATTAGGATCATTGCAAAAATTAAATTTAATTTATTAATTAAATGAAATTTCAATTTTTTCATTGACAATGCATAAAGTCAAATCTATTTTAATGAAATGTTGTTTATATGACCAAAAGCATGCCGAAAACATGTGTGGCACTTAGGTGCTAGCTATTAGGATCATTGCGAAAATTAAATTTAATTTATTTATTAAATGAAATTTCAATTTTTTCATTAACAATGAATAAAGTCAAATCTATTTTAATGAAACAGTGTTTATATGACCAAAAGAATGCCGTAAACATCTGTCGCACTTAGGTGCCAGCTATTAGGATCTTTGCGAAAATTAGATTTTATTTATTTATTAAATGAAATTTCAATATTTTCATTAACAATGCATAAAGTCAAATCTATTTTAATGAAATCGTGTTTATATGACCAAAAGCAAGCCGAAAACATGTGTCGCACTTAGGTTCTAGCTGTTAGGATCATTGCGAAAATTAAATATAATTTATTTATTATATGAAATTTCAATTTTTTCATCAACAACACATAAAGTCCAGTTTATTTGATTAAAATCGTGTTTATACGACCAAAAGCATGCCGAAATCATGTGTCGCACCTAGGTGCTGGCTATTTGGATCTTTGCGAAAATTTAATTTAATTTATTCATTAAATGAAATTTCAATTTTTTCATTAACAATGCATAAAGTTAAATCTATTTTAATGAAAAAGTGTTTATATAACCAAAAGAATGCCGTAAACATGTGTCGCACTTAGGTGCTAGCTGTTAGGATCATTGCGAAAATTAAATGTAATTTATTTATTAAATGAAATTTAATTTTTTTCATTAACAATGAATAAAGTCAAATCTATTTTAATAAAATCGTGTTTATATGACCAAAAGCAAGCCGGAATCATGTGTCGCACTTAGGTGCTAGCTATTAGGATAATTGCGAAAATAAAATTTAATTAATTTATTAAATGAAATTTCAATTTTTTCATCAACAACACATAAAGTCGAGTTTGTTTCATTAAAATCATGTTTATATAACCAAAAGCATGCCGAAAACATGTGTCGCACTTAGGTGCTAACCATTGGGATCATTGCGAAAATTAAATTAAATTTATTTATTAAATGAAGTGTTAATTTTTTCATTAACAATACATAAAGTCAAATCTATTTTAGTGAAATAGTGTTTAAATGACCAAAAGCATGTCGAAAACATGTGTCGCACTTAGGTGCTAGCCATTAGGATCATTGCAAAAATAAAATAAAATTTATTAATTAAATGAAATTTCAATTTGTTCATTAACAATGCATAAAGTTAAATCTGTTTTAATGAAATAGTGTTTATATGACCAAAAGAATGCCGCAAACATGTGTCGCACTTAGGTGGTAGCTATTAGGATCATAGCGAAAATTTAATTTAATTTATTTATTAAATGAAATTTCAATTTTTTCATTAACAATTCATAAAGTCAAATCTATTTTATTGAAATAGTGTTTATATGACCAAAAGCATGCCGAAAACATGTGTCGCACTTAGGTGCTAGCTGTTAGGATCTTTGCGAAAATTAAATTAAATTGATTTATTAAATAAAATTTCAATTTTTTCATTAACAATGAATAAAGTCAAATCTATTTTAATGAAACAGTGTTTATATGACCAAAAGAATGCCGTAAACATGTGTCGCACTTAGGTGGTAGCTATTAGGATCATTGCGAAAATTTAATTTAATTTATTTATTAAATGAAATTTCAGTTTTTTCATTAACAATGCATAAAGTCAAATCTATTTTAATGAAATAGTGTTTATTTGACCAAAAGAATGCCGAAAACATGTGTCGCACTTAGGTGCTAGCTATTAGGATCTTTGCGAAAATTAAATTTAATTTATTTACTAAATGAAATTTCAATTTTTTCATTAACAATTCATAAAGTCAAATCTATTTTAATGAAATAGTGTTTATATGACCAAAAGAATGCCGCAAACATGTTTCGCACTTAGGTGGTAGCTATTAGGATCATTGCGAAAATTAAATTTTATTTATTTATTAAATGAAATTTCAATTTTTTCATTAACAATGCATAAAGTCAAATCTATTTTCATGAAATAGTATATATATGATCAAAAGCATGCCGAAAACATGTGTCGCACTTAGGTGCTATCCATTAGGATCATTGCAAAAATTAAATTTAATTTATCAATTAAATGAATTTTTAATTTTTTCATTAACAATGCATAAAGTCAAATCTATTTTAATGAAATAGTGTTTATATGACCAAAAGAATGCCGAAAACATGTGTCGCACTTAGGTGCTAGCCATTAAGATCTTTGCGAAAATTAAATTTAATTTATTTATTAAATGAAATTTCAATTTTTTCATTAACAATGCATAAAGTCAAATCTATTTTAATGAAACAGTGTTTATATGACCAAAAGAATGCCGTAAACATGTGTCGCACTTAGGTGGTAGCTATTAGGATCATTGCGAAAATTTAATTTAATTTATTTATTAAATGAAATTTCAGTTTTTTCATTAACAATGCATAAAGTCAAATCAATTTTAATGAAATAGTGTTTATTTGACCAAAAGAATGCCGAAAACATGTGTCGCACTTAGGTGCTGGCTATTAGGATTATTGCGAAAATTAAATTTAATTTATTTATTAACCCTTTGACCTACAACCACGAGTACTCCTCGTGTTTAAATGTTCGGGCCAAACACAACGAACACGAGCATATCTCGTGGCGCGCTGCTTGGGCCAATCACATCGAGCACGAGCTCAACTCGTGGCGCAGCCTTGCGTTAGTAGTGCTGCACAATGAATGCATTTTCTTGCGAAACAGAATTTTTTGAAGTCAATATTTTACGTTTAAAGTTGTGCCATGAAAAAGCATGAATTTGTGCCCAAACAATTGGGCATGCCTCAGGGGCACTTGTTTCTGCTGATATTCCGTCGCGTCTGCATGGGTTGAATCGGTCCACGTACGTCGCAACTGGAGCGCTATTAAAAGTGCACGCATTCGGACGTAAGGAAAGTAGGCCAAAGGGTTAAATGAAATTTCAATTTTTTCATTAGCAATGCTAAAGTCAAATCTATTTTAATGAAATAGTGTTTATATGACCAAAAGAATGCCGTAAACATGTGTCGCACTTAGGTGGTGGCTATTAGGATCATTGCGAAAATTAAATTTAATATATTTATTAAATGAAATTTCAATTTTTTCATTAACAATGAGTAAACTGAAATCTATTTTAATGAAACAGTGTTTATATGACCAAAAGCATGCCGAAACCATGTGTCGCACTTAGGTGCTAGCTATTAGGATCTTTGCGAAAATTAAATTTAATTTATTTATTAAATGAAATTTCAGTTTTTTCATTAACAATGCATAAAGTCAAATCTATTTTAATAAAATAGTGTTTATTTGACCAAAAGAATGCCGAAAACATGTGTCGCACTTAGGTGCTAGCTATTAGGATTATTGCGAAAATTAAATTAAATTTATTTTTTAAATGAAATTTCAATTTTTTCATTAGCAATGCTAAAGTCAAATCTATTTTAATGAAATAGTGTTTATATGACCAAAAGAATGCTGTAAACATTTGTCGCACTTAGGTGGTAGCTATTAGGATCATTGCGAAAATTAAATTTAATTTATTTATTAAATGAAATTTCAATTTTTTCATTAACAATGAGTAAAGTCAAATCTATTTTAATGAAACAGTGTTTATATGACAAAAAGAATGCCGTAAACATGTGTCGCACTTAGGTGGTAGCTATTAGGATCATTGCGAAAATTAAATTTAATTTATTTATTAATTGAAATTTCAATTTTTTCATTAACAATGAATAAAGTCAAATCTATTTTAATGAAACAGTGTTTATATGACCAAAAGAATGCCGTAAACATGTGTCGCACTTAGGTGCCAGCTATTAGGATCTTTGCGAAAATTAGATTTTATTTATTAATTAAATGAAATTTCAAATTTTTCATTAACAATGCATAAAGTCAATTTTTTTAAATGAAATATTGTTTGTATGACCAAAAGCATGCCGAAAACATGTGTGGCACTTAGGTGCTAGCTATTAGGATCATTGCGAAAATTAAATTTAATTTATTTATTAAATGAAATTTCAATTTTTTCAGTAACAATGGACAAAGTCAAATCTCTTTTATTGTAATATTGTTTATATGACCAAAATCATGCCGAAAACATGAGTCGCACTTAGGTGCTAGCCATTAGGATCATTGCGAAAATTAAATTTAATTTATTTATTAAATGAAATTTCAATTTTTTCATTAACAATGCATAAAGTCAATTTTTTTTAATGAAATATTGTTTATTTGACCAAAAGCATGCCGAAAACATGTGTCGCACTTAGGTGCTAGCCATTAGGATCATTGCAAAAATTAAATTTAATTTATTAATTAAATGAAATTTCAATTTTTTCATTAACAATGCATAAAGTCAAATCTATTTTAATGAAATATTGTTTATATGACCAGAAGCATGCCGAAAACATGTGTGGCACTTAGGTGCTAGCTATTAGGATCATTGCGAAAATTAAATTTAATTTATTTATTAAATGAAATTTCCATTTTTTCATTAACAATGCATAAAGTCAATTTTTTGAAAGTCAAATCTATTTTAATGAAATCGTGTTGATATGACCAAAAGCAAGCCGAAAACATGTGTCGCACTTAGGTGCTAGCTGTTAGGATCATTGCGAAAATTAAATATAATTTACTTATTATATGAAATTTCAATTTTTTCATCAACAACACATAAAGTCCAGTTTATTTGATTAAAATCGTGTTTATACGACCAAAAGCATGCCGAAATCATGTGTCGCACTTAGGTGCTGGCTTTTAGGATCATTGCGAAAATTAAATTAAATTTATTTATTAAATGAAGTGTTAATTTTTTCATTAACAGTGAATAAAGTCAAATCTATTTTAGTGAAATAGTGTTTAAATGACCAAAAGCATGCCGAAAACATGTGTCGCACTTAGGTGCTAGCCATTAGGATCATTGCAAAAATTAAATTTAATTTATTAATTAAATGAAATTTCAATTTTTTCATTAACAATGCATAAAGTCAAATCTATTTTAATGAAATATTGTTTATATGACCAGAAGCATGCCGAAAACATGTGTGGCACTTAGGTGCTAGCTATTAGGATCATTGCGAAAATTAAATTTAATTTATTTATTAAATGAAATTTCCATTTTTTCATTAACAATGCATAAAGTCAATTTTTTTAAATGAAATATTGTTTTTATGACCAAAAGGATGCCGAAAACATGTGTGGCACTTAGGTGCTAGCTATTAGGATCATTGCGAAAATTAAATTTAATTTATTTATTAAATGAAATTTCAATTTTTTCAGTAACAATGGACAAAGTCAAATCTCTTTTATTGTAATATTGTTTATATGACCAAAATCATGCCGAAAACATGAGTCGCACTTAGGTGCTAGCCATTAGGATCATTGCGAAAATTAAATTTAATTTATTTATTAAATGAAATTTCAATTTTTTCATTAACAATGCATAAAGTCAATTTTTTTTAATGAAATATTGTTTATTTGACCAAAAGCATGCCGAAAACATGTATGGCACTTAGGTGCTAGCTATTAGGATCATTGCGAAAATTAAATTTAATTTATTTATTAAATGAAATTTCAATTTTTTCATCAACAATGCATAAAGTCGAATTTATTTGAATAAAATCATCTTTATACGACCATAAGCATGCCGAAAACATGTGTCGCACTTAGGTGCTGGCTATTAGGATCATTGCGAAAATTAAATTTAATTTATTAATTAAATGAAATTTCAATTTTTTCATTAACAATGCTTAAAGTCAGACCTAGTTTAATAAATTATTGTTTATGTGAACGCAAGCATGACGAAAACGTGTGTCTCACTTAGGTGCTAGCTATCAGGATCATTGCGAAAATTAAATTTAATTTATTCATTAAATGAAATTTCAATTTTTTCATCAACAATGCATAAAGTCGAATTTATTTGAATAAAATCGTCTTTATACGACGATAAGCATGCCGAAAACATGTGTCGCACTTAGGTGCTAGCTATTAGGATCATTGCGAAAATTAAATTTAATTTATTTATTAAATGAAATTTCAATTTTTCCATTAACAATGCATAAAGTCAAATCTGGTTTAATAAAATAGTGTTTATATGACCAAAAGCATGCCGAAAACATGTGTCGCACTTAGGTGCTAGCTGTTAGGATCATTGCGAAAATTAAATTTAATTTATTTATTAAATGAAATTTCAATTTTTTCATTAACAATGCATAAAGTCAAATCTATTTTAATGAAATAGTGCTTATTTGACCAAAAGAATGCCGAAAACATGTGTCGCACTTAGGTGCTAGCTATTAGGATCATTGCGAAAATTAAATTTAATTTATTTCTTAAATGAAATTTCAATTTTTTCATTAGCAATGCTAAAGTCAAATCTATTTTAATGAAATAGTGTTTATATGACCAAAAGAATGCCGTAAACATGTATCGCACGTAGGTGGTAGCTATTAGGATCATTGCGAAAATTAAATTTAATTTATTTATTAAATGAAATTTCAATTTTTTCATTAACAATGAGTAAAGTCAAATCTATTTTAATGAAACAGTGTTTATATGACCAAAAGCATGCCGAAAACATATGCCGCACTTAGGTGCTAGCTATTAGGATCTTTGCGAAAATTAAATTTAATTTATTTATTAATTGAAATTTCAATTTTTTCATTAAAAATGAATAAAGTCAAATCTATTTTAATGAAACAGTGTTTATATGACCAAAAGAATGCCGTAAACATCTGTCGCACTTAGGTGCCAGCTATTAGGATCTTTGCGAAAATTAGATTTTATTTATTTATTAAATGAAATTTCAATTTTTTCATTAACAATGCATAAAGTCAAATCTATTTTAATGAAATCGTGTTTATATGACCAAGAGCAAGCCGAAAACATGTGTCGCACTTAGGTGCTAGCTGTTAGGATCATTGCGAAAATTAAATATAATTTATTTATTATGTGAAATTTCAATTTTTTCATCAACAACACATAAAGTCCAGTTTATTTGATTAAAATCGTGTTTATACGACCAAAAGCATGCCGAAATCATGTGTCGCACCTAGGTGCTGGCTATTAGGATCTTTGCGAAAATTTAATTTAATTTATTCATTAAATGAAATTTCAATTTTTTCATTAACAATGCATAAAGTTAAATCTATTTTAATGAAATAGTGTTTATATGACCAAAAGAATGCCGTAAACATGTGTCGCACTTAGGTGCTAGCTGTTAGGATCATTGCGAAAATTAAATGTAATTTATTTATTAAATGAAATTTAATTTTTTTCATTAACAATGAATAAAGTCAAATCTATTTTAATAAAATCGTGTTTATATGACCAAAAACTAGCCGAAATCATGTGTCGCACTTAGGTGGTGGCTATTAGGATATTTGCGAAAATTAAATTCAATTAATTTATTAAATGAAATTTCAATTTTTTCATCAACAACACATAAAGTCGAGTTTGTTTGATTAAAATCATGTTTATATAACCAAAAGCATGCTGAAAACATGTGTCGCACTTAGGTGCTAGCCATTGGGATCATTGCGAAAATTAAATTTAATTTATTTATTAAATGAAATATCTATTTTTTCATTAACAATGCATAAAGTTAAATCTATTTTAATGAAATCGTGTTAATACGACCAAAAGCATGCCGAAAACATATGTCGCACTTAAGTGCTGGCTTTTACGATCATTGCGAAAATTAAATTAAATTTATTTATTAAATGAAGTGTTAATTTTTTCATTAACAATGCATAAAGTCAAATCTATTTTAGTGAAATAGTGTTTAAATGACCAAAAGCATGCCGAAAACATGTGTCGCACTTAGGTGCTAGCCATTAGGATCATTGCAAAAATTAAATTTAATTTATTAATTAAATAAAATTTCAATTTTTTTATTAACAATGCATAAAGTTAAATCTGTTTTAATGAAATAGTGTTTATATGACCAAAAGAATGCCGAAAACATGTGTCGCACTTAGGTGCTAGCTATTAGGATCTTTGCGAAAATTTAATTTTATTTATTTATTAAATGAAATTTCAATTTTTTCATTAACAATTCATAAAGTCAAATCTATTTTAATGAAATAGTGTTTATATGACCAAAAGCATGCCGAAAAAATGTGTCGCACTTAGATGCAAGCTATTAGGATCATTGCGAAAATTAAATTTAATTTATTTATTAAATGAAATTTCAATTTTTTCATTAACAATGTATTAAGTCAAATCTATTTTAATTAAATAGTGTTTATTTGCTCAAAAGAATGCCGAAAACATGTGTCGCACTTAGGTGCTAGCTATTAGGAACATTGCGAAAATTAAATTTAAATTATTTATTAAATGAAATTTAAATTTTTTCATTAGCAATGCATAAAGTCAAATCTATTTTAATGAAATAGTGTTTATATGACCAAAAGAATGCCGTAAACATGTGTCGCACTTAGGTGGTAGCTATTAGGATCATTGCGAAAATTAAATTTAATTTATTTATTAAATGAAATTTCAATTTTTTCATTAACAATGAATAAAGTAAAATCTATTTTAATATAACAGTGTTTATATGACCAAAAGAATGCCGTAAACATGTGTCGCACTTAGGTGGTAGCTATTAGGATCATTGCGAAAATTACATTTAATTTATTTATTAAATGAAATTTCAATTTTTTCATTAACAATGCATAAAGTCAAATCTATTTTAATGAAATAGTGCTTATTTGACCAAAAGAATGCCGAAAACATGTGTCGCACTTAGGTGCTAGCTATTAGGATCATTGCGAAAATTAAATTTAATTTATTTCTTAAATGAAATTTCAATTTTTTCTTTAGCAATGCTAAAGTCAAATCTATTTTAATGAAATAGTGTTTATATGACCAAAAGAATGCCGTAAACATGTATCGCACGTAGGTGGTAGCTATTAGGATCATTGCGAAAATTAAATTTAATTTATTTATTAAATGAAATTTCAATTTTTTCATTAACAATGAGTAAAGTCAAATCTATTTTAATGAAACAGTGTTTATATGACCAAAAGCATGCCGAAAACATATGCCGCACTTAGGTGCTAGCTATTAGGATCTTTGCGAAAATTAAATTTAATTTATTTATTAATTGAAATTTCAATTTTTTCATTAAAAATGAATAAAGTCAAATCTATTTTAATGAAACAGTGTTTATATGACCAAAAGAATGCCGTAAACATCTGTCGCACTTAGGTGCCAGCTATTAGGATCTTTGCGAAAATTAGATTTTATTTATTTATTAAATTAAATTTCAATTTTTTCATTAACAATGCATAAAGTCAAATCTATTTGAATGAAATCGTGTTTATATGACCAAAAGCAAGCCGAAAACATGTGTCGCACTTAGGTGCTAGCTGTTAGGATCATTGCGTAAATTAAATATAATTTATTTATTATATGAAATTTCAATTTTTTCATCAACAACACATAAAGTCCAGTTTATTTGATTAAAATCGTGTTTATACGACCAAAAGCATGCCGAAATCATGTGTCGCACTTAGGTGCTGGCTTTTACGATCATTGCGAAAATTAAATTAAATTTATTTATTAAATGAAGTGTTAATTTTTTCATTAACAATGCATAAAGTCAAATCTATTTTAGTGAAATAGTGTTTAAATGACCAAAAGCATGCCGAAAACATGTGTCGCACTTAGGTGCTAGCCATTAGGATCATTGCAAAAATTAAATTTAATTTATTAATTAAATGAAATTTCAATTTTTTTATTAACAATGCATAAAGTTAAATCTGTTCTAATGAAATAGTGTTTATATGACCAAAAGAATGCCGAAAACATGTGTCGCACTTAGGTGCTATCTATTAGGATCTTTGCGAAAATTTAATTTTATTTATTTATTAAATGAAATTTCAATTTTTTCATTAACAATTCATAAAGTCAAATCTATTTTAATGAAATAGTGTTTATATGACCAAAAGCATGCCGAAAAAATGTGTCGCACTTAGATGCAAGCTATTAGGATCATTGCGAAAATTAAATTTAATTTATTTATTAAATGAAATTTCAATTTTTTCATTAACAATGTATTAAGTCAAATCTATTTTAATTAAATGGTGTTTATTTGCTCAAAAGAATGCCGAAAACATGTGTCGCACTTAGGTGCTAGCTATTAGGAACATTGCGAAAATTAAATTTAAATTATTTATTAAATGAAATTTAAATTTTTTCATTAGCAATGCATAAAGTCAAATCTATTTTAATGAAATAGTGTTTATATGACCAAAAGAATGCCGTAAACATGTGTCGCACTTAGGTGGTAGCTATTAGGATCATTGCGAAAATTAAATTTAATTTATTTATTAAATGAAATTTCAATTTTTTCATTAACAATGAATAAAGTCAAATCTATTTTAATATAACAGTGTTTATATGACCAAAAGAATGCCGTAAACATGTGTCGCACTTAGGTGGTAGCTATTAGGATCATTGCGAAAATTACATTTAATTTATTTATTAAATGAAATTTCAATTTTTTCATTAACAATGCATAAAGTCAAATCTATTTTAATGAAATAGTGTTTATTTGACCAAAAGCATGCCGAAAACATGTGTCGCACTTAGATGCAAGCTATTGGGATCTTTGCGAAAATTAAATTTAATTTATTTATTAAATGAAATTTCAATTTCTTCATTAACAATGCATAAAGTCAAATCTATTTTAATGAAATAGTGTTTATATGACCAAAAGAATGCCGCAAACATGTGTCGCTCTTAGGTGGTAGCTATTAGGATCATTGCGATAATTAAATTTAATTTATTAATTAAATGAAATTTCAATTTTTTCATTAACAATGCTTAAAGTCAAACCTAGTTTAATAAATAATTGTTTATATGACCGAAAGCATGACGAAAACATGTGTCGCACTTAGGTGCTAGCTAATAGGATCATTGCGAAAATTAAATTTAATTTATTTATTAAATGAAATTTCAATTTTTTCATTAACAATGCATAAAGTCAAATCTATTTTAATAAAATAGTGTTTCTATGACCAAAAGCATGCCGAAAACATGTGACGCACTTAGGTGCTAGCTGTTAGGATCATTGCGAAAATTAAATTTAATTTATTTATTAAATGAAATTTCAATTTTTTCATTAACAATGCATAAAGTCAAATCTATTTTAATGAAATAGTGTTTATTTGACCAAAAGAATGCCGAAAACATGGGTCGCACTTAGGTGCTAGCTATTAGGATCATTGCGAAAATTAAATTTAATTTATTTCTTAAATGAAATTTCAATTTTTTCATTAGCAATGCTAAAGTCAAATCTATTTTAATGAAATAGTGTTTATTTGACCAAAAGAATGCCGAAAACATGTGTCGCACTTAGGTGCTAGCTATTAGGATCTTTGCGAAAATTAAATTTAATTTATTTACTAAATGAAATTTCAATTTTTTCATTAACAATTCATAAAGTCAAATCTATTTTAATGAAATAGTGTTTATATGACCAAAAGAATGCCGCAAACATGTTTCGCACTTAGGTGGTAGCTATTAGGATCATTGCGAAAATTAAATTTTATTTATTTATTAAATGAAATTTCAATTTTTTCATTAACAATGCATAAAGTCAAATCTATTTTCATGAAATAGTATATATATGATCAAAAGCATGCCGAAAACATGTGTCGCACTTAGGTGCTATCCATTAGGATCATTGCAAAAATTAAATTTAATTTATCAATTAAATGAATTTTTAATTTTTTCATTAACAATGCATAAAGTCAAATCTATTTTAATGAAATAGTGTTTATATGACCAAAAGAATGCCGAAAACATGTGTCGCACTTAGGTGCTAGCCATTAAGATCTTTGCGAAAATTAAATTTAATTTATTTATTAAATGAAATTTCAATTTTTTCATTAACAATGCATAAAGTCAAATCTATTTTAATGAAACAGTGTTTATATGACCAAAAGAATGCCGCAAACATATGTCGCACTTAGGTGGTAGCTATTAGGATCATAGCGAAAATTTAATTTAATTTATTTATTAAATGAAATTTCAATTTTTTCATTAACAATTCATAAAGTCAAATCTATTTTATTGAAATAGTGTTTATATGACCAAAAGCATGCCGAAAACATGTGTCGCACTTAGGTGCTAGCTGTTAGGATCTTTGCGAAAATTAAATTAAATTTATTTATTAAATAAAATTTCAATTTTTTCATTAACAATGAATAAAGTCAAATCTATTTTAATGAAACAGTGTTTATATGACCAAAAGAATGCCGTAAACATGTGTCGCACTTAGGTGGTAGCTATTAGGATCATTGCGAAAATTTAATTTAATTTATTTATTAAATGAAATTTCAGTTTTTTCATTAACAATGCATAAAGTCAAATCAATTTTAATGAAATAGTGTTTATTTGACCAAAAGAATGCCGAAAACATGTGTCGCACTTAGGTGCTGGCTATTAGGATTATTGCGAAAATTAAATTTAATTTATTTATTAACCCTTTGACCTACAACCACGAGTACTCCTCGTGTTTAAATGTTCGGGCCAAACACAACGAACACGAGCATATCTCGTGGCGCGCTGCTT
Organism: Ocypus olens; assembly: GCA_910593695.2. Lineage (NCBI taxonomy): Eukaryota > Metazoa > Arthropoda > Insecta > Coleoptera > Staphylinidae > Ocypus > Ocypus olens. Next base: position 37,158,086 of record OU343060.1, read on the forward strand.
GGGCCAATCACATCGAGCACGAGCTCAACTCGTGGCGCAGCCTTGCGTTAGTAGTGCTGCACAATGAATGCATTTTCTTGCGAAACAGAATTTTTTGAAGTCAATATTTTACGTTTAAAGTTGTGCCATGAAAAAGCATGAATTTGTGCCCAAACAATTGGGCATGCCTCAGGGGCACTTGTTTCTGCTGATATTCCGTCGCGTCTGCATGGGTTGAATCGGTCCACGTACGTCGCAACTGGAGCGCTATTAAAAGTGCACGCATTCGGACGTAAGGAAAGTAGGCCAAAGGGTTAAATGAAATTTCAATTTTTTCATTAGCAATGCTAAAGTCAAATCTATTTTAATGAAATAGTGTTTATATGACCAAAAGAATGCCGTAAACATGTGTCGCACTTAGGTGGTGGCTATTAGGATCATTGCGAAAATTAAATTTAATATATTTATTAAATGAAATTTCAATTTTTTCATTAACAATGAGTAAACTGAAATCTATTTTAATGAAACAGTGTTTATATGACCAAAAGCATGCCGAAACCATGTGTCGCACTTAGGTGCTAGCTATTAGGATCTTTGCGAAAATTAAATTTAATTTATTTATTAAATGAAATTTCAGTTTTTTCATTAACAATGCATAAAGTCAAATCTATTTTAATAAAATAGTGTTTATTTGACCAAAAGAATGCCGAAAACATGTGTCGCACTTAGGTGCTAGCTATTAGGATTATTGCGAAAATTAAATTAAATTTATTTTTTAAATGAAATTTCAATTTTTTCATTAGCAATGCTAAAGTCAAATCTATTTTAATGAAATAGTGTTTATATGACCAAAAGAATGCTGTAAACATTTGTCGCACTTAGGTGGTAGCTATTAGGATCATTGCGAAAATTAAATTTAATTTATTTATTAAATGAAATTTCAATTTTTTCATTAACAATGAGTAAAGTCAAATCTATTTTAATGAAACAGTGTTTATATGACAAAAAGAATGCCGTAAACATGTGTCGCACTTAGGTGGTAGCTATTAGGATCATTGCGAAAATTAAATTTAATTTATTTATTAATTGAAATTTCAATTTTTTCATTAACAATGAATAAAGTCAAATCTATTTTAATGAAACAGTGTTTATATGACCAAAAGAATGCCGTAAACATGTGTCGCACTTAGGTGCCAGCTATTAGGATCTTTGCGAAAATTAGATTTTATTTATTAATTAAATGAAATTTCAAATTTTTCATTAACAATGCATAAAGTCAAATCTATTTTAATGAAATCGTGTTGATATGACCAAAAGCAAGCCGAAAACATGTGTCGCACTTAGGTGCTAGCTGTTAGGATCATTGCGAAAATTAAATATAATTTACTTATTATATGAAATTTCAATTTTTTCATCAACAACACATAAAGTCCAGTTTATTTGATTAAAATCGTGTTTATACGACCAAAAGCATGCCGAAATCATGTGTCGCACTTAGGTGCTGGCTTTTAGGATCATTGCGAAAATTAAATTAAATTTATTTATTAAATGAAGTGTTAATTTTTTCATTAACAGTGAATAAAGTCAATTCTATTTTAGTGAAATAGTGTTTAAATGACCAAAAGCATGCCGAAAACATGTGTCGCACTTAGGTGCTAGCCATTAGGATCATTGCAAAAATTAAATTTAATTTATTAATTAAATGAAATTTCAATTTTTTCATTAACAATGCATAAAGTCAAATCTATTTTAATGAAATATTGTTTATATGACCAGAAGCATGCCGAAAACATGTGTGGCACTTAGGTGCTAGCTATTAGGATCATTGCGAAAATTAAATTTAATTTATTTATTAAATGAAATTTCCATTTTTTCATTAACAATGCATAAAGTCAATTTTTTTAAATGAAATATTGTTTGTATGACCAAAAGCATGCCGAAAACATGTGTGGCACTTAGGTGCTAGCTATTAGGATCATTGCGAAAATTAAATTTAATTTATTTATTAAATGAAATTTCAATTTTTTCAGTAACAATGGACAAAGTCAAATCTCTTTTATTGTAATATTGTTTATATGACCAAAATCATGCCGAAAACATGAGTCGCACTTAGGTGCTAGCCATTAGGATCATTGCGAAAATTAAATTTAATTTATTTATTAAATGAAATTTCAATTTTTTCATTAACAATGCATAAAGTCAATTTTTTTTAATGAAATATTGTTTATTTGACCAAAAGCATGCCGAAAACATGTATGGCACTTAGGTGCTAGCTATTAGGATCATTGCGAAAATTAAATTTAATTTATTTATTAAATGAAATTTCAATTTTTTCATTAACAATGCATAAAGTCAAATCTATTTTAATGAAATAGTGCTTATTTGACCAAAAGAATGCCGAAAACATGTGTCGCACTTAGGTGCTAGCTATTAGGATCATTGCGAAAATTAAATTTAATTTATTTCTTAAATGAAATTTCAATTTTTTCATTAGCAATGCTAAAGTCAAATCTATTTTAATGAAATAGTGTTTATATGACCAAAAGAATGCCGTAAACATGTATCGCACGTAGGTGGTAGCTATTAGGATCATTGCGAAAATTAAATTTAATTTATTTATTAAATGAAATTTCAATTTTTTCATTAACAATGAGTAAAGTCAAATCTATTTTAATGAAACAGTGTTTATATGACCAAAAGCATGCCGAAAACATATGCCGCACTTAGGTGCTAGCTATTAGGATCTTTGCGAAAATTAAATTTAATTTATTTATTAATTGAAATTTCAATTTTTTCATTAAAAATGAATAAAGTCAAATCTATTTTAATGAAACAGTGTTTATATGACCAAAAGAATGCCGTAAACATCTGTCGCACTTAGGTGCCAGCTATTAGGATCTTTGCGAAAATTAGATTTTATTTATTTATTAAATGAAATTTCAATTTTTTCATTAACAATGCATAAAGTCAAATCTATTTTAATGAAATCGTGTTTATATGACCAAGAGCAAGCCGAAAACATGTGTCGCACTTAGGTGCTAGCTGTTAGGATCATTGCGAAAATTAAATATAATTTATTTATTATGTGAAATTTCAATTTTTTCATCAACAACACATAAAGTCCAGTTTATTTGATTAAAATCGTGTTTATACGACCAAAAGCATGCCGAAATCATGTGTCGCACCTAGGTGCTGGCTATTAGGATCTTTGCGAAAATTTAATTTAATTTATTCATTAAATGAAATTTCAATTTTTTCATTAACAATGCATAAAGTTAAATCTATTTTAATGAAATAGTGTTTATATGACCAAAAGAATGCCGTAAACATGTGTCGCACTGAGGTGCTAGCTGTTAGGATCATTGCGAAAATTAAATGTAATTTATTTATTAAATGAAATTTAATTTTTTTCATTAACAATGAATAAAGTCAAATCTATTTTAATAAAATCGTGTTTATATGACCAAAAACTAGCCGAAATCATGTGTCGCACTTAGGTGGTAGCTATTAGGATATTTGCGAAAATTAAATTCAATTAATTTATTAAATGAAATTTCAATTTTTTCATCAACAACACATAAAGTCGAGTTTGTTTGATTAAAATCATGTTTATATAACCAAAAGCATGCTGAAAACATGTGTCGCACTTAGGTGCTAGCCATTGGGATCATTGCGAAAATTAAATTTAATTTATTTATTAAATGAAATATCTATTTTTTCATTAACAATGCATAAAGTTAAATCTATTTTAATGAAATCGTGTTAATACGACCAAAAGCATGCCGAAAACATATGTCGCACTTAAGTGCTGGCTTTTACGATCATTGCGAAAATTAAATTAAATTTATTTATTAAATGAAGTGTTAATTTTTTCATTAACAATGCATAAAGTCAAATCTATTTTAGTGAAATAGTGTTTAAATGACCAAAAGCATGCCGAAAACATGTGTCGCACTTAGGTGCTAGCCATTAGGATCATTGCAAAAATTAAATTTAATTTATTAATTAAATGAAATTTCAATTTTTTTATTAACAATGCATAAAGTTAAATCTGTTTTAATGAAATAGTGTTTATATGACCAAAAGAATGCCGAAAACATGTGTCGCACTTAGGTGCTAGCTATTAGGATCTTTGCGAAAATTTAATTTTATTTATTTATTAAATGAAATTTCAATTTTTTCATTAACAATTCATAAAGTCAAATCTATTTTAATGAAATAGTGTTTATATGACCAAAAGCATGCCGAAAAAATGTGTCGCACTTAGATGCAAGCTATTAGGATCATTGCGAAAATTAAATTTAATTTATTTATTAAATGAAATTTCAATTTTTTCATTAACAATGTATTAAGTCAAATCTATTTTAATTAAATAGTGTTTATTTGCTCAAAAGAATGCCGAAAACATGTGTCGCACTTAGGTGCTAGCTATTAGGAACATTGCGAAAATTAAATTTAAATTATTTATTAAATGAAATTTAAATTTTTTCATTAGCAATGCATAAAGTCAAATCTATTTTAATGAAATAGTGTTTATATGACCAAAAGAATGCCGTAAACATGTGTCGCACTTAGGTGGTAGCTATTAGGATCATTGCGAAAATTAAATTTAATTTATTTATTAAATGAAATTTCAATTTTTTCATTAACAATGAATAAAGTCAAATCTATTTTAATATAACAGTGTTTATATGACCAAAAGAATGCCGTAAACATGTGTCGCACTTAGGTGGTAGCTATTAGGATCATTGCGAAAATTACATTTAATTTATTTATTAAATGAAATTTCAATTTTTTCATTAACAATGCATAAAGTCAAATCTATTTTAATGAAATAGTGCTTATTTGACCAAAAGAATGCCGAAAACATGTGTCGCACTTAGGTGCTAGCTATTAGGATCATTGCGAAAATTAAATTTAATTTATTTCTTAAATGAAATTTCAATTTTTTCTTTAGCAATGCTAAAGTCAAATCTATTTTAATGAAATAGTGTTTATATGACCAAAAGAATGCCGTAAACATGTATCGCACGTAGGTGGTAGCTATTAGGATCATTGCGAAAATTAAATTTAATTTATTTATTAAATGAAATTTCAATTTTTTCATTAACAATGAGTAAAGTCAAATCTATTTTAATGAAACAGTGTTTATATGACCAAAAGCATGCCGAAAACATATGCCGCACTTAGGTGCTAGCTATTAGGATCTTTGCGAAAATTAAATTTAATTTATTTATTAATTGAAATTTCAATTTTTTCATTAAAAATGAATAAAGTCAAATCTATTTTAATGAAACAGTGTTTATATGACCAAAAGAATGCCGTAAACATCTGTCGCACTTAGGTGCCAGCTATTAGGATCTTTGCGAAAATTAGATTTTATTTATTTATTAAATTAAATTTCAATTTTTTCATTAACAATGCATAAAGTCAAATCTATTTTAATGAAATCGTGTTTATATGACCAAAAGCAAGCCGAAAACATGTGTCGCACTTAGGTGCTAGCTGTTAGGATCATTGCGTAAATTAAATATAATTTATTTATTATATGAAATTTCAATTTTTTCATCAACAACACATAAAGTCCAGTTTATTTGATTAAAATCGTGTTTATACGACCAAAAGCATGCCGAAATCATGTGTCGCACTTAGGTGCTGGCTTTTACGATCATTGCGAAAATTAAATTAAATTTATTTATTAAATGAAGTGTTAATTTTTTCATTAACAATGCATAAAGTCAAATCTATTTTAGTGAAATAGTGTTTAAATGACCAAAAGCATGCCGAAAACATGTGTCGCACTTAGGTGCTAGCCATTAGGATCATTGCAAAAATTAAATTTAATTTATTAATTAAATGAAATTTCAATTTTTTTATTAACAATGCATAAAGTTAAATCTGTTCTAATGAAATAGTGTTTATATGACCAAAAGAATGCCGAAAACATGTGTCGCACTTAGGTGCTATCTATTAGGATCTTTGCGAAAATTTAATTTTATTTATTTATTAAATGAAATTTCAATTTTTTCATTAACAATTCATAAAGTCAAATCTATTTTAATGAAATAGTGTTTATATGACCAAAAGCATGCCGAAAAAATGTGTCGCACTTAGATGCAAGCTATTAGGATCATTGCGAAAATTAAATTTAATTTATTTATTAAATGAAATTTCAATTTTTTCATTAACAATGTATTAAGTCAAATCTATTTTAATTAAATGGTGTTTATTTGCTCAAAAGAATGCCGAAAACATGTGTCGCACTTAGGTGCTAGCTATTAGGAACATTGCGAAAATTAAATTTAAATTATTTATTAAATGAAATTTAAATTTTTTCATTAGCAATGCATAAAGTCAAATCTATTTTAATGAAATAGTGTTTATATGACCAAAAGAATGCCGTAAACATGTGTCGCACTTAGGTGGTAGCTATTAGGATCATTGCGAAAATTAAATTTAATTTATTTATTAAATGAAATTTCAATTTTTTCATTAACAATGAATAAAGTCAAATCTATTTTAATATAACAGTGTTTATATGACCAAAAGAATGCCGTAAACATGTGTCGCACTTAGGTGGTAGCTATTAGGATCATTGCGAAAATTACATTTAATTTATTTATTAAATGAAATTTCAATTTTTTCATTAACAATGCATAAAGTCAAATCTATTTTAATGAAATAGTGTTTATTTGACCAAAAGCATGCCGAAAACATGTGTCGCACTTAGATGCAAGCTATTGGGATCTTTGCGAAAATTAAATTTAATTTATTTATTAAATGAAATTTCAATTTCTTCATTAACAATGCATAAAGTCAAATCTATTTTAATGAAATAGTGTTTATATGACCAAAAGAATGCCGCAAACATGTGTCGCTCTTAGGTGGTAGCTATTAGGATCATTGCGATAATTAAATTTAATGTATTAATTAAATGAAATTTCAATTTTTTCATTAACAATGCTTAAAGTCAAACCTAGTTTAATAAATAATTGTTTATATGACCGAAAGCATGACGAAAACATGTGTCGCACTTAGGTGCTAGCTAATAGGATCATTGCGAAAATTAAATTTAATTTATTTCTTAAATGAAATTTCAATTTTTTCATTAGCAATGCTAAAGTCAAATCTATTTTAATGAAATAGTGTTTATATGACCAAAAGAATGCCGTAAACATGTGTCGCACTTAGGTGGTAGCTATTAGGATCATTGCGAAAATTAAATTAAATTTATTTATTAAATGAAATTTCAATTTTTTCATTAACAATGAGTAAAGTCAAATCTATTTTAATAAAACAGTGTTTATATGACCAAAAGCATGCCGAAAACATATGTCGCACTTGGGTGCTAGCTATTAGGATCTTTGCGAAAATTAAATTTAATTTATTTATTAAATGAAATTTCAGTTTTTTCATTAACAATGCATAAAGTCAAATCTATTTTAATGAAATAGTGTTTATTTGACCAAAAGAATGCCGAAAACATGTGTCGCACTTAGGTGGTAGCTATTAGGATCATTGCGAAAATTAAATTAAATTTATTTATTAAATGAAATTTCAATTTTTTCATTAACAATGAGTAAAGTCAAATCTATTTTAATGAAACAGTGTTTATATGACCAAAAGCAAGCCGAAAACATGTGTCGCACTTAGGTGCTAGCTGCTAGGATCATTGCGAAAATTAAATATAATTTATTTATTATATGAAATTTCAATTTTTTCATCAACAACACATAAAGTCCAGTTTATTTGATTAAAATCGTGTTTATACGACCAAAAGCATGCCGAAATCATGTGTCGCACTTAGGTGCTGGCTATTAGGATCTTTGCGAAAATTTAATTTAATTTATTCATTAAATGAAATTTCAATTTTTTCATTAACAATGCATAAAGTTAAATCTATTTTAATGAAATAGTGTTTATATGACCAAAAGAATGCCGTAAACATGTGTCGCACTTAGGTGCTAGCTGTTAGGATCATTGCGAAAATTAAATGTAATTTATTTATTAAATGAAATTTAATTTTTTTCATTAACAATGAATAAAGTCAAATCTATTTTAATAAAATCGTGTTTATATGACCAAAAGCAAGCCGAAATCATGTGTCGCACTTAGGTGGTAGCTATTAGGATATTTGCGAAAATTAAATTCAATTAATTTATTAAATGAAATTTCAATTTTTTCATCAACAACACATAAAGTCGAGTTTGTTTGATTAAAATCATGTTTATATAACCAAAAGCATGACGAAAATATGTGTCGCACTTAGGTGCTGGCTTTTACGATCATTGCGAAAATTAAATTAAATTTATTTATTAAATGAAATTTCAATTTTTTCATTAACAATGCATAAAGTTAAATCTGTTTTAATGAAATAGTCTTTATATGACCAAAAGAATGCCGGAAACATATGTCGCACTTAGGTGCTAGCTATTAGGATCTTTGCGAAAATTTAATTTTATTTATTTATTAAATGAAATTTCAATTTTTTCATTAACAATTCATAAAGTCAAATCTATTTTAATGAAATAGTGTTTATATGACCAAAAGCATGCCGAAAAAATGTGTCGCACTTAGATGCAAGGTATTAGGATCATTGCGAAAATTAAATTTAATTTATTTATTAATTGAAATTTCAATTTTTTTATTAACAATGTATTAAGTCAAATCTATTTTAATTAAATAGTGTTTATTTGTCCAAAAGAATGCCGAAAACATGTGTCGCACTTAGGTGCTAGCTATTAGGAACATTGCGAAAATTAAATTTAAATTATTTATTAAATGAAATTTAAATTTTTTCATTAGCAATGCATAAAGTCAAATCTATTTTAATGAAATAGTGTTTATATGACCAAAAGAATGCCGTAAACATGTGTCGCACTTAGGTGGTAGCTATTAGGATCATTGCGAAAATTAAATTTAATTTATTTATTAAATGAAATTTCAATTTTTTCATTAACAATGAATAAAGTCAAATCTATTTTAATATAACAGTGTTTATATGACCAAAAGAATGCCGTAAACATGTGTCGCACTTAGGCGGTAGCTATTAGGATCATTGCGAAAATTGCATTTAATTTATTTATTAAATGAAATTTCAATTTCTTCATTAACAATGCATAAAGTCAAATCTATTTTAATGAAATAGTGTTTATATGACCAAAAGAATGCCGCAAACATGTGTCGCTCTTAGGTGGTAGCTATTAGGATCATTGCGAAAATTAAATTTAATTTATTAATTAAATGAAATTTCAATTTTTTCATTAACAATGCTTAAAGTCAAACCTAGTTTAATAAAATATTGTTTATATGACCGAAAGCATGCCGAAAACATGTGTCGCACTTAGGTGCTGGCTATTAGGATCATTGCGAAAATTAAATTTAATTTATTAATTAAATGAAATTTCAATTTTTTCATTAACAATGCTTAAAGTCAAACCTAGTTTAATAAAATATTATTTATATGACCGAAAGCATGACGAAAACATGTGTCGCACTTAGGTGCTAGCTGTTAGGATCATTGCGAAAATTAAATTTAATTTATTTATTAAATGAAATTTCAATTTTTTCATTAACAATGCATAAAGTCAAATCTATTTTAATGAAATAGTGTTTATTTGACCAAAACAATGCGGAAAACATGTGTCGCACTTAGGTGCTAGCTATTAGGATCATTGCGAAAATTAAATTTAATTTATTTCCTAAATAAAATTTCAATTTTTTCATTAGCAATGCTAAAGTCAAATCTATTTTAATGAAATAGTGTTTATATGACCAAAAGAATGCCGTAAACATGTGTCGCACTTAGGTGGTAGCTATTAGGATCATTGCGAAAATTAAATTAAATTTATTTATTAAATGAAATTTCAATTTTTTCATTAACAATGAGTAAAGTCAAATCTATTCTAATGAAACAGTGTTTATATGACCAAAAGCATGCCGAAAAAACATGTCGCACTTAGGTGCTAGCTATTAGGATCTTTGCGAAAATTAAATTTAATTTATTTCTTAAATGAAATTTCAATTTTTTCATTAGCAATGCTAAAGTCAAATCTATTTTATTGAAATAGTGTTTATATGACCAAAAGAATGCCGAAACATGTGTCGCACTTAGGTGGTAGCTATTAGGATCATTGCGAAAATTAAATTAAATTTATTTATTAAATGAAATTTCAATTTTTTCATTAACAATGAGTAAAGTCAAATCTATTCTAATGAAACAGTGTTTAAATGACCAAAAGCATGCCGAAAACATATGTCGCACTTAGGTGCTAGCTATTAGGATCTTTGCGAAAATTAAATTTAATTTATTTATTAAATGAAATTTCAGTTTTTTCACTAACAATGCATAAAGTCAAATCTATTTTAATGAAATAGTGTTTATTTGACCAAAAGAATGCCGAAAACATGTGTCGCACCTAGGTGCTAGCTATTAGGATCATTGCGAAAATTAAATTTAATTTATTTCCTAAATAAAATTTCAATTTTTTCATTAGCAATGCTAAAGTCAAATCTATTTTAATGAAATAGTGTTTATATGACCAAAAGAATGCCGTAAACATGTGTCGCACTTAGGTGGTAGCTATTAGGATCATTGCGAAAATTAAATTAAATTTATTTATTAAATGAAATTTCAATTTTTTCATTAACAATGAGTAAAGTCAAATCTATTCTAATGAAACAGTGTTTATATGACCAAAAGCATGCCGAAAAAACATGTCGCACTTAGGTGCTAGCTATTAGGATCTTTGCGAAAATTAAATTTAATTTATTTATTAAATGAAATTTCACTTTTTTCATTAACAATGCATAAAGTCAAATCTATTTTAATGAAATAGTGTTTATTTGACCAAAAGAATGCCGAAAACATGTGTCGCACTTAGGTGGTAGCTATTAGGATCAGTGCGAAAATTAAATTTAATTTATTTATTAATTGAAATTTAAATTTTTTCATTAACAATGAATAAAGTCAAATCTATTTTAATGAAACAGTGTTTATATGACCAATAGAATGCCGTAAACATGTGTCGCACTTAGGTGCCAGCTATTAGGATCTTTGCGAAAATTAGATTTTATTTATTTATTAAATGAAATTTCAATTGTTTCATTAACAATGCATAAAGGCAAATCAATTTTAATGAAATCGTGTTTATATGACCAAAAGCAAGCCGAAAACATGCGTCGCACTTAGGTGCTAGCTGTTAGGATCATTGCGAAAATTAAATATAATTTATTTATTATATGAAATTTCAATTTTTTCATCAACAACACATAAAGTCCAGTTTATTTGATTAAAATCGTGTTTATACGACCAAAAGCATGCCGAAATCATGTGTTGCACTTAGGTGCTGGCTATTAGGATCTTTGCGAAAATTTAATTTAATTTATTCATTAAATGAAATTTCAATTTTTTCATTAACAATGCATAAAGTTAAATCTATTTTAATGAAATAGTGTTTATATGACCAAAAGAATGCCGTAAACATGTGTCGCACTGAGGTGCTAGCTGTTAGGATCATTGCGAAAATTAAATGTAATTTATTTATTAAATGAAATTTTATTTTTTTCAATAACAATGAATAAAGTCAAATCTATTTTAATAAAATCGTGTTTATATGACCAAAAGCAAGCCGAAATCATGTGTCGCACTTAGGTGCTAGATATTAGGATAATTGCGAAAATTAAATTTAATTAATTTATTAAATGAAATTTCAATTTTTTCATCAACAACACATAAAGTCGAGTTTGTTTGATTAAAATCATGTTTATATAACCAAAAGCATGCCGAAAACATGTGTCGCACTTAGGTGCTTGCCATTGGGATCATTGCGAAAATTAAATTTAATTTATTTATTAAATGAAATATCAATTTTTTCATTAACAATGCATAAAGTTAAATCTATTTTAATGAAATCGTGTTAATACGACCAAAAGCATGCCGAAAACATATGTCGCACTTAGGTGCTGGCTTTTAGGATCATTGCGAAAATTAAATTAAATTTATTTATTAAATGACGTGTTAATTTTTTCATTAACAATGCATAAAGTCAAATCTATTTTAGTGAAATAGTGTTTAAATGACCAAAAGCATGCCGAAAACATGTGTCGCACTTAGGTGCTAGCTATTAGGATCATTGCAAAAATTAAATTTAATTTATTAATTAAATGAAATTTCAATTTTTTCATTAACAATGCATAAAGTTAAATCTGTTTTAATGAGATAGTGTTTATATGACCAAAAGAATGCCGAAAACATGTGTCGCACTTAGGTGCTAGCTATTAGGATCTTTGCGAAAATTAAATTTAATTATTTACTAAATGAAATTTCAATTTTTTCATTAACAATTCATAAAGTCAAATCTATTTTAATGAAATAGTGTTTATATGACCAAAAGAATGCCGAAAACATGTGTCGCACTTAGGTGCTAGCTATTAGGATCATTGCGAAAATTAAATTTAATTTATTTCTTAAATAAAATTTCAATTTTTTCATTAGCAATGCTAAAGTCAAATCTATTTTAATGAAATAGTGTTTATATGACCAAAAGAATGCCGTAAACATGTGTCGCACTTAGGTGGTAGCTATTAGGATCATTGCGAAAATTAATAAAATTTATTTATTAAATGAAATTTCAAATTTTTCATTAACAATGAGTAAAGTCAAATCTATTTTAATGAAACAGTGTTTATATGACCAAAAGCATGCCGAAAACATGTGTCGCTCTTAGGTGCTAGCTTTTAGGATCTTTGCGAAAATCAAATTTAATTTATTTATTAAATGAAATTTCAGTTTTTTCATTAACAATGCATAAAGTCAAATCTATTTTAATGAAATAGTGTTTATATGACCAAAAGAATGCCGTAAACATGTGTCGCACTTAGGTGGTAGCTGTTAGGATCATTGCGAAAATTAAATTTAATATATTTATTAAATGAAATTTCAATTTTTTCATTAACAATGAATAAAGTCAAATCTATTTTAATATAACAGTGTTTATATGACCAAAAGAATGCCGTAAACATGTGTCGCACTTAGGTGGTAGCTATTAGGATCATTGCGAAAATTACTTTTAATTCATTTATTAAATGAAATTTCAATTTTTTCATTAACAATGCATAAAGTCAAATCTATTTTAATGAAATAGTGTTTATTTGACCAAAAGCATGCCGAAAACATGTGTCGCACTTAGATGCAAGCTATTGGGATCTTTGCGAAAATTAAATTTAATTTATTTATTAAATGAAATTTCAATTTCTTCATTAACAATGCATAAAGTCAAGTCTATTTGAATGAAATAGTGTTTATATGACCAAAAGAATGCCGCAAACATGTGTCGCTCTTAGGTGGTAGCTATTAGGATCATTGCGAAAATTAAATGTAATTTATTTATTAAATGAAATTTAATTTTTTTCAATAACAATGAATAAAGTCTAATCTATTTTAATAAAATCGTGTTTATATGACCAAAAGCAAGCCGAAATCATGTGTCGCACTTAGGTGCTAGCTATTAGGATCATTGCAAAAATTAAATTTAATTTATTAATTATATGAAATTTCAATTTTTTCATTAACAATGCATAAAGTTAAATCTGTTTTAATGAGATAGTGTTTATATGACCAAAAGAATGCCGAAAACATGTGTCGCACTTAGGTGCTAGCTATTAGGATCTTTGCGAAAATTAAATTTAATTTATTTACTAAATGAAATTTCAATTTTTTCATTAAAAATTCATAAAGTCAAATCTATTTTAATGAAATAGTGTTTATATTACCAAAAGAATGCCGAAAACATGTGTCGCACTTAGGTGCTAGCTATTAGGATCATTGCGAAAATTAAATTTAATTTATTTCTTAAATAAAACTTCAATTTTTTCATTAGCAATGCTAAAGTCAAATCTATTTTAATGAAATAGTGTTTATATGACCAAAAGAATGCCGTAAACATGTGTCGCACTTAGGTGGTAGCTATTAGGATCATTGCGAAAATTAAATTAAATTTATTTATTAAATGAAATTTCAATTTTTTCATTAACAATGAATGAAGTCAAATCTATTTTAATATAACAGTGTTTATATGACCAAAAGAATGCCGTAATTATGTGTCGCACTTAGGTGGTAGCTATTAGGATCATTGCGAAAATTACTTTTCATTTATTTATTAAATGAAATTTCAATTTTTTCATTAACAATGCATAAAGTCAAATCTATTTTAATGAAATAGTGTTTATTTGACCAAAAGCATGCCGAAAACATGTGTCGCACTTAGATGCAAGCTATTGGGATCTTTGCGAAAATTAAATTTAATTTATTTATTAAATGAAATTTCAATTTCTTCATTAACAATGCATAAAGTCAAATCTATTTTAATGAAATAGTGTTTATATGACCAAAAGAATGCCGCAAACATGTGTCGCTCTTAGGTGGTAGCTATTAGGATCATTGCGAAAATTAAATTTTATTTATTTATTAAATGAAATTTCAATTTTTTCATTAACAATGCATAAAGTCAAATCTATTTTCATGAAATAGTGTTTATATGACCAAAAGCATGCCGAAAACATGTGTCGCACTTAGGTGCTATCCATTAGGATCATTGCAAAAATTAAATTTAATTTATCAATTAAATGAATTTTTAATTTTTTATTAACAATGCATAAAGTCAAATCTATTTTAATGAAATAGTGTTTATATGACCAAAAGAATGCCGAAAAATGTGTCGCACTTAGGTGCTAGCCATTAGGATCTTTGCGAAAATTAAATTTAATTTATTTATTAAATGAAATTTCAATTTTTTCATTAACAATGCATAAAGTCAAATCTATTTTAATGAAACAGTGTTTATATGACCAAAAAAATGCCGCAAACATGTGTCGCACTTAGGTGGTAGCTATTAGGATCATTGCGAAAATTTAATTTAATTTATTTATTAAATGAAATTTCAATTTTTTCATTAACAATTCATAAAGTCAAATCTATTTTAATGAAACAGTGTTTATATGACCAAAAGAATGCCGAAAACATGTGTCGCACTTAGGTGCTAGCCATTAGGATCTTTGCGAAAATTAAATTTAATTTATTTATTAAATGAAATTTCAATTTTTTCAATAACAATGAATAAAGTCAAATCTATTTTAATGAAACAGTGTTTATATGACCAAAAGAATGCCGTAAACATGTGTCGCACTTAGGTGGTAGCTATTAGGATCATTGCGAAAATTAAATTTAATTTATTTATTAAATGAAATTTCAGTTTTTTCATTAACAATGCATAAAGTCAAATCTATTTTAATGAAATAGTGTTTACTTGACCAAAAGAATGCCGAAAACATGTGTCGCACTTAGGTGGTAGCTATTAGGATCATTGCGAAAATTAAATTAAATTTATTTATTAAATGAAATTTCAATTTTTTCATTAACAATGAGTAAAGTCAAATCTATTTTAATGAAACAGTGTTTATATGACCAAAAGCATGCCGAAAACATGTGTCGCTCTTAGGTGCTAGCTTTTAGGATCTTTGCGAAAATTAAATTTAATTTATTTATTAAATGAAATTTCAGTTTTTTCATTAACAATGCATAAAGTCAAATCTATTTTAATGAAATAGTGTTTATTTGACTAAAAGAATGCCGAAAACATGTGTCGCACTTAGGTGGTAGCTATTAGGATCATTGCGAAAATTAAATTTAATTTATTTATTAAATGAAATTTCAATTTTTTCATTAACAATGAGTAAAGTCAAATCTATTTTAATGAAACAGTGTTTATATGACCAAAAGAATGCCGTAAACATGTGTCGCACTTAGGTGGTAGCTATTAGGATCATTGCGAAAATTAAATTTAATTTATTTATTAATTGAAATTTCAATTTTTTCATTAACAATGAATAAAGTCAAATCTATTTTAATGAAACAGTGTTTATATGACCAATAGAATGCCGTAAACATGTGTCGCACTTAGGTGCCAGCTATTAGGATCTTTGCGAAAATTAGATTTTATTTATTTATTAAATGAAATTTCAATTTTTTCATTAACAATGCATAAAGTCAAATCAATTTTAATGAAATCGTGTTTATATGACCAAAAGCAAGCCGAAAACATGCGTCGCACTTAGGTGCTAGCTGTTAGGATCATTGCGAAAATTAAATATAATTTATTTATTATATGAAATTTCAATTTTTTCATCAACAACACATAAAGTCCAGTTTATTTGATTAAAATCGTGTTTATACGACCAAAAGCATGCCGAAATCATGTGTTGCACTTAGGTGCTGGCTATTAGGATCTTTGCGAAAATTTAATTTAATTTATTCATTAAATGAAATTTCAATTTTTTCATTAACAATGCATAAAGTTAAATCTATTTTAATGAAATAGTGTTTATATGACCAAAAGAATGCCGTAAACATGTGTCGCACTTAGGTGCTAGCTGTTAGGATCATTGCGAAAATTAAATGTAATTTATTTATTAAATGAAATTTAATTTTTTTCATTAACAATGAATAAAGTCAAATCTATTTTAATAAAATCGTGTTTATATGACCAAAAGCAAGCCGAAATCATGTGTCGCACTTTGGTGCTAGATATTAGGATAATTGCGAAAATTAAATTTAATTAATTTATTAAATGAAATTTCAATTTTTTCATCAACAACACATAAAGTCGAGTTTGTTTGATTAAAATCATGTTTATATAACCAAAAGCATGCCGAAAACATGTGTCGCACTTAGGTGCTGGCTATTAGGATCTTTGCGAAAATTTAATTTAATTTATTCATTAAATGAAATTTCAATTTTTTCATTAACAATGCATAAAGTCAAATCTATTTTAATGAAATAGTGTTTATTTGACCAAAAGCATGCTGAAAACATGTGTCGCTCTTAGGTGGTAGCTATTAGGATCATTGCGAAAATTAAATTTAATTAATTTATTAAATGAAATTTCAATTTTTTCATTAACAATGAATAAAGTCAAATCTATTTTAATAAAATCGTGTTTATATGACCAAAAGCAAGCCGAAATCATGTGTCGCACTTAGGTGCTAGATATTAGGATAATTGCGAAAATTAAATTTAATTAATTTATTAAATGAAATTTCCATTTTTTCATCAACAACACATAAAGTCGAGTTTGTTTGATTAAAATCATGTTTATATAACCAAAAGCATGCCGAAATCATGTGTTGCACTTAGGTGCTGGCTATTAGGATCTTTGCGAAAATTTAATTTAATTTATTCATTAAATGAAATTTCAATTTTTTCATTAACAATGCATAAAGTCAAATCTATTTTAATGAAATAGTGTTTATTTGACCAAAAGCATGCCGAAAACATGTGTCGCTCTTAGGTGGTAGCTATTAGGATCATTGCGAAAATTAAATGTAATTTATTTATTAAATGAAATTTAATTTTTTTCATTAACAATGAATAAAGTCAAATCTATTTTAATAAAATCGTGTTTATATGACCAAAAGCAAGCCGAAATCATGTGTCGCACTTAGGTGCTAGATATTAGGATAATTGCGAAAATTAAATTTAATTAATTTATTAAATGAAATTTCAATTTTTTCATCAACAACACATAAAGTCGAGTTTGTTTGATTGAAATCATGTTTATATAACCAAAAGCATGCCGAAATCATGTGTTGCACTTAGGTGCTGGCTATTAGGATCTTTGCGAAAATTTAATTTAATTTATTCATTAAATGAAATTTCAATTTTTTCATTAACAATGCATAAAGTCAAATCTATTTTAATGAAATAGTGTTTATTTGACCAAAAGCATGCCGAAAACATGTGTCGCACTTAGATGCAAGCTATTGGGATCTTTGCGAAAATTAAATTTAATTTATTTATTAAATGAAATTTCAATTTCTTCATTAACAATGCATAAAGTCAAATCTATTTTAATAAAATAGTGTTTATATGACCAAAAGAATGCCGCAAACATGTGTCGCTCTTAGGTGGTAGCTATTAGGATCATTGCGAAAATTAAATTTTATTTATTTATTAAATAAAATTTCAATTTCTTCATTAACAATGCATAAAGTCAAATCTATTTTCATGAAATAGTGATTATATGACCAAAAGCATGCCGAAAACATGTGTCGCACTTAGGTGCTATCCATTAGGATCATTGCAAAAATTAAATTTAATTTATCAATTAAATGAATTTTTAATTTTTTCATTAACAATGCATAAAGTCAAATCTATTTTAATGAAATAGTGTTTATATGACCAAAAGAATCCCGAAAACATGTGTCGCACTTAGGTGCTAGCCATTAGGATCTTTGCGAAAATTAAATTTAATTTATTTATTAAATGAAATTTCAATTTCTTCATTAACAATGAATAAAGTCAAATCTATTTTAATAAAACAGTGTTTATATGACCAAAAGAATGCCGTAAACATGTGTCGCACTTAGGTGGTAGCTATTAGGATCATAGCGAAAATTAAATTTAATTAATTTATTAAATGAAGATTCAATTTTTTCATTAGCAATGCTAAAGTCAAATCTATTTTAATGAAATAGTGTTTATATGACCAAAAGAATGCCGTAAACATGTGTCGCACTTAGGTGGTAGCTATTAGGATCATTGCGAAAATTAAATTTAATTTATTTATTAAATGAAATTTAAATTTTTTTATTAACAATGAATAAAGTCAAATCTATTTTATTGAAACAGTGTTTATATGACCAAAAGAATGCCGTAAACATGTGTCGCACTTAGGTGGTAGCTATTAGGATCATTGCGAAAATTTAATTTAATTTATTTATTAAATGAAATTTCAATTTTTTCATTAACAATTCATAAAGTCAAATCTATTTTAATGAAACAGTGTTTATATGACCAAAAGAATGCCGAAAACATGTGTCGCACTTAGGTGCTAGCCATTAGGATCTTTGCGAAAATTAAATTTAATTTATTTATTAAATGAAATTTCAATTTTTTCAATAACAATGAATAAAGTCAAATCTATTTTAATGAAACAGTGTTTATATGACCAAAAGAATGCCGTAAACATGTGTCGCACTTAGGTGGTAGCTATTAGGATCATTGCGAAAATTAAATTTAATTTATTTATTAAATGAAATTTCAGTTTTTTCATTAACAATGCATAAAGTCAAATCTATTTTAATGAAATAGTGTTTATATGACCAAAAGAATGCCGTAAACATGTGTCGCACTTAGGTGGTAGCTATTAGGATCATTGCGAAAATTAAATTTAATTTATTTATTAAATGAAATTTAAATTTTTTCATTAACAATGAATAAAGTCAAACCTATTTTATTGAAACAGTGTTTATATGACCAAAAGAATGCCGTAAACATGTGTCGCACTTAGGTGGTAGCTATTAGGATCATTGCGAAAATTTAATTTAATTTATTTATTAAATGAAATTTCAATTTTTTCATTAACAATTCATAAAGTCAAATCTATTTTAATGAAACAGTGTTTATATGACCAAAAGAATGCCGAAAACATGTGTCGCACTTAGGTGCTAGCCATTAGGATCTTTGCGAAAATTAAATTTAATTTATTTATTAAATGAAATTTAAATTTTTTCAATAACAATGAATAAAGTCAAATCTATTTTAATGAAACAGTGTTTATATGACCAAAAGAATGCCGTAAACATGTGTCGCACTTAGGTGGTAGCTATTAGGATCATTGCGAAAATTAAATTTAATTTATTTATTAAATGAAATTTCAATTTTTTCATTAACAATGAGTAAAGTCAAATCTATTTTAATGAAACAGTGTTTATATGACCAAAAGAATGCCGTAAATATGTGTCGCACTTAGGTGGTAGCTATTAGGATCACTGCGAAAATTAAATTTAATTTATTTATTAATTGAAATTTCAATGTTTTCATTAATAATGAATAAAGTCAAATCTATTTCAATGAAACCGTGTTTATATGACCAAAAGAATGCCGTAAACATGTGTCGCACTTAGGTGCTAGCTGTTAGGATCATTGCGAAACTTAAATGTAATTTATTTATTAAATGAAATTTAATTTTTTTCATTAAAAATGAATAAAGTCAAATCCATGTTAATAAAATCGTGTTTATATGACCAAAAGCAAGCCGAAATCATGTGTCGCACTTAGGTGCTAGCTATTAGGATAATTGCGAAAATTAAATTTAATTAATTTATTAAATGAAATTTCAATTTTTTCATCAACAACACATAAAGTCGAGTTTGTTTGATTAAAATCATGTTTATATAACCAAAAGCATGCCGAAAACATGTGTCGCACTTAGGTGCTAGCCATTGGGATCATTGCGAAAATTAAATTTAATTTATTTATTAAATGAAATATCAATTTTTTCATTAACAATGCATAAAGTTAAATCTATTTTAATGAAATCGTGTTAATAGGACCAAAAGCATGCCGAAAACATATGTCGCACTTAGGTGCTGGCTTTTAGGATCATTGCGAAAATTAAATTAAATTTATTTATTAAATGAAGTGTTAATTTTTTCATTAACAATGTATAAAGTCAAATCTATTTTAGTGAAATAGTGTTTAAATGACCAAAAGCATGCCGAAAACATGTGTCGCACTTAGGTGCTAGCCATTAGGATCATTGCAAAAATTAAATTTAATTTATTAATTAAATGAAATTTCATTTTTTTCATTAACAATGCATAAAGTTAAATCTGTTTTAATGAAATAGCATTTATATGACCAAAAGAATGCCGAAAACATGTGTCGCACTTAGGTGCTAGCTATTAGGATCTTTGCGAAAATTAAATTTAATTTATTTACTAAATGAAATTTCAATTTTTTCATTAACAATTCATAAAGTCAAATCTATTTTAATGAAATAGTGTTTATATGACCAAAAGAATGCCGAAAACATGTGTCGCACTTAGGTGCTAGCTATTAGGATCTTTGCGAAAATTAAATTTAATTTATTTACTAAATGAAATTTCAATTTTTTCATTAACAATTCATAAAGTCAAATCTCTTTTATTGAAATAGTGTTTATTTGACCAAAAGAATGCCGAAAACATGTGTCGCACTTAGGTGGTAGCTATTAGGATCATTGCGAAAATTTAATTTTATTTATTTGTTAAATGAAATTTCAATTTTTTCATTAACAATTCATAAAGTCAAATCTATTTTAATGAAATAGTGTTTATATGACCAAAAGCTTGCCGAAAAAATGTGTCGCACTTTGATGCAAGCTATTAGGATCATTGCGAAAATTAAATTTAATTTATTTATTAAATGAAATTTCAATTTTTTCATTAACAATGTATTAAGTCAAATCTATTTTAATGAAATAGTGTTTATTTGTCCAAAAGAATGCCGAAAACATGTGTCGCACTTAGATGCAAGCTATTAGGATCTTTGCGAAAATTAAATTTAAATTATTTATTAAATGAAATTTAAATTTTTTCATTAGCAATGCATAAAGTCAAATCTATTTTAATGAAATAGTGTTTATATGACCAAAAGAATGCCGTAAACATGTGTCGCACTTAGGTGGTAGCTATTAGGATCATTGCGAAAATTAAATTTAATTTATTTATTAAATGAAATTTCAATTTTTTCATTAACAATGAATAAAGTCAAATCTATTTTAATGAAACAGTGTTTATATGACCAAAAGAATGCCGTAAACATGTGTCGCACTTAGGTGGTAGCTATTAGGGTCATTGCGAAAATTACATTTAATTTATTTATTAAATGAAATTTCAATTTTTTCATTAACAATGCATAAAGTCAAATCTATTTTAATGAAATAGTGTTTATTTGACCAAAAGCATTCCGAAAACATGTGTCGCACTTAGGTGCTATCCATTAGGATCATTGCAAAAATTAAATTAAATTTATCAATTAAATGAATTTTTAATTTTTTCATTAACAATGCATAAAGTCAAATCTATTTTAATGAAATAGTGTTTATATGACCAAAAGAATCCCGAAAACATGTGTCGCACTTAGGTGCTAGCCATTAGGATCTTTGCGAAAATTAAATTTAATTTATTTATTAAATGAAATTTCAATTTCTTCATTAACAATGAATAAAGTCAAATCTATTTTAATAAAACAGTGTTTATATGACCAAAAGAATGACGTAAACATGTGTCGCACTTAGGTGGTAGCTATTAGGATCATTGCGAAAATTAAATTTAATTTATTTATTAAATGAAATTTCAGTTTTTTCATTAACAATGCATAAAGTAAAATCTATTTTCATGAAATAGTGTATATATGACCAAAAGCATGCCGAAAACATGTGTCGCACTTAGGTGCTATCCATTAGGATCATTGCAAAAATTAAATTTAATTTATCAATTAAATGAATTTTTAATTTTTTCATTACCAATGCATAAAGTCAAATCTATTTTAATGAAATAGTGTTTATATGACCAAAAGAATCGAAAACATGTGTCGCACTTAGGTGCTAGCCATTAGGATCTTTGCGAAAATTAAATTTAATTTATTTATTAAATGAAATTTCAATTTCTTCATTAACAATGAATAAAGTCAAATCTATTTTAATAAAACAGTGTTTATATGACCAAAAGAATGCCGTAAACATGTGTCGCACTTAGGTGGTAGCTATTAGGATCATTGCGAAAATTAAATTTAATTTATTTATTAAATGAAATTTCAGTTTTTTCATTAACAATGCATAAAGTCAAATCTATTTTAATGAAATAGTGTTTATTTGACCAAAAGAATGCCGAAAACATGTGTCGCACTTTGGTGCTAGCTATTAGGATCATTGCGAAAATTAAATTTAATTTATTTCTTAAATGAAGATTCAATTTTTTCATTAGCAATGCTAAAGTCAAATCTATTTTAATGAAATAGTGTTTATATGACCAAAAGAATGCCGTAAACATGTGTCGCACTTAGGTGGTAGCTATTAGGATCAATGCGAAAATTAAATTTAATTTATTTATTAAATGAAATTTAAATTTTTTCATTAACAATGAATAAAGTCAAATCTATTTTATTGAAACAGTGTTTATATGACCAAAAGAATGCCGTAAACATGTGTCGCACTTAGGTGGTAGCTATTAGGATCATTGCGAAAATTACATTTAATTTATTTATTAAATGAAATTTCAATTTTTTCATTAACAATGCATAAAGTCAAATCTATTTTAATGAAATAGTGTTTATTTGACCAAAAGCATGCCGAAAACATGTGTCGCACTTAGATGCAAGCTATTAGGATCTTTGCGAAAATTAAATTTAATTTATTTATTAAATGAAATTTCAATTTCTTCATTAACAATGCATAAAGTCAAATCTATTTTAATGAAATAGTGTTTATATGACCAAAAGAATACCGAAAACATGTGTGGCACTTAGGTGCTAGCCATTAGGATCTTGCGAAAATTAAATTTAATTTATTTCTTAAATGAAGATTCAATTTTTTCATTAGCAATGCTAAAGTCAAATCTATTTTAATGAAATAGTGTTTATATGACCAAAAGAATGCCGTAAACATGTGTCGCACTTAGGTGGTAGCTATTAGGATCATTGCGAAAATTAAATTTAATTTATTTATTAAATGAAATTTAAATTTTTTCATTAACAATGAATAAAGTCAAATCTATTTTATTGAAAGAGTGTTTATATGACCAAAAGAAAGCCGTAAACATGTGTCGCACTTAGGTGGTAGCTATTAGGATCATTGCGAAAATTAAATTTAATTTATTTATTAAATGAAATTTAAATTTTTTCATTAACAATGAATAAAGTCAAATCTATTTTATTGAAACAGTGTTTATATGACCAAAAGAATGCCGTAAACATGTGTCGCACTTAGGTGGTAGCTATTAGGATCATTGCGAAAATTACATTTAATTTATTTATTAAATGAAATTTCAATTTTTTCATTAACAATGCATAAAGTCAAATCTATTTTAATGAAATAGTGTTTATTTGACCAAAAGCATTCCGAAAACATGTGTCGCACTTAGATGCAAGCTATTAGGATCTTTGCGAAAATTAAATTTAATTTATTTATTAAATGAAATTTCAATTTCTTCATTAACAATGCATAAAGTCAAATCTATTTTAATGAAATAGTGTTTATATGACCAAAAGAATACCGAAAACATGTGTGGCACTTAGGTGCTAGCCATTAGGATCTTTGCGAAAATTAAATTTAATTTATTTATTAAATGAAATTTCAATTTTTTCATTAACAATGCATAAAGTCAAATCTATTTTAATAAAACAGTGTTTATATGATCAAAAGAATGCCGCAAACACGTGTCGCACTTAGGTGGTAGCTATTAGGATCATTGCGAAAATTTAATTTAATTTATTTATTAAATGAAATTTCAATTTTTTCATTAACAATTCATAAAGTCAAATCTATTTTATTGAAATAGTGTTTATATGACCAAAAGCATGCCGAAAACATGTGTCGCACTTAGGTGCTAGCTATTAGGATCTTAGCGAAAATTAAATTTAATTTATTTATTAAATGAAATTTCAATTTTTTCATTAACAATGAATAAAGTCCAATCCATTTTAATGAAACAGTGTTTATATGACCAAAAGAATGCCGTAAACATGTGTCGCACTTAGGTGGTAGCTATTAGGATCATTGCGAAAATTAAATTTAATTTATTTATTAAATGAAATTTCAGTTTTTTCATTAACAATGCATAAAGTCAAAACTATTTTAATGAAATAGTGTTTATTTGACCAAAAGAATGCCGAAAACATGTGTCGCACTTAGGTGCTAGCTATTAGGATCATTGCGAAAATTAAATTTAATTTATTTCTTAAATGAAATTTCACTTTTTCATTAGCAGTGCTAAAGTCAAATCTATTTTAATGAAATAGTGTTTATATGACCAAAAGAATGCCGTAAACATGTGTCGCACTTAGGTAGTAGCTATTAGGATCATTGCGAAAATTAAATTTAATTTATTTATTAAATGAAATTTCAATTTTTTCATTAACAATGAGTAAAGTCAAATCTATTTTAATGAAACAGTGTTTACATGACCAAAAGCATGCCGAAAACATGTGTCGCTCTTAGGTGCTAGCTATTAGGATCTTTGCGAAAATTAAATTTAATTTATTTATTAAATGAAATTTCAGTTTTTTCATTAACACTGCATAAAGTCAAATCTATTTTAATGAAATCGTGTTTATATGACCAAAAGCAAGCCGAAAACATGTGTCGCACTTAGGTGCTAGCTGTAAGGATCATTGCGAAAATTAAATATAATTTATTTATTATATGAAATTTCAATTTTTTCATCAACAACACATAAAGTCCAGTTTATTTGATAAAATCGTGTTTATACGACCAAAAGCATGCCGAAATCATGTGTCGCACTTAGGTGCTGGCTATTAGGATCTTTGCGAAAATTTAATTTAATTTATTCATTAAATGAATTTTCAATTTTTTCATTAACAATGCATAAAGTTAAATCTATTTTAATGAAATAGTGTTTATATGACCAAAAGAATGCCGTAAACATGTGTCGCACTTAGGTGCTAGCTGTTAGGATCATTGCGAAAATTAAATGTAATTTATTTATTAAATGAAATTTAATTTTTTTCATTAACAATGAATAAAGTCAAATCTATTTAAATAAAATCGTGTTTATATGACCAAAAGCAAGCCGAAATCATGTGTCGCACTTAGGTGCTAGCTATTAGGATAATTGCGAAAATTAAATTTAATTAATTTATTAAATGAAATTTCAATTTTTTCATCAACAACACATAAAGTCGAGTTTGTTTGATTAAAATCATGTTTATATAACCAAAAGCATGCCGAAAACATGTGTCGCACTTGGGTGCTAGCCATTGGGATCATTGCGAAAATTAAATTTAATTTATTTATTAAATGAAATATCTATTTTTTCATTAACAATGCATAAAGTTAAATCTATTTTAATGAAATCGTGTTAATACGACCAAAAGCATGCCGAAAACATATGTCGCACTTAGGTGCTGGCTTTTAGGATCATTGCGAAAATTAAATTAAATTTATTTAATAAATGAAGTGTTAATTTTTTCATTAACAATGCATAAAGTCAAATCTATTTTAGTAAAATAGTGTTTAAATGACCAAAAGCATGCCGAAAACATGTGTCGCACTTAGGTGCTAGCCATTAGGATCATTGCAAAAATTAAATTTAATTTATTAATTAAATGAAATATCAATTTTTTCATTAACAATGCATAAAGTTAAATCTGTTTTAATGAAATAGTGTTTATATGACCAAAAGAATGCCGAAAACATGTGTCGCACTTAGGTGCTAGCTATTAGGATCTTTGCGAAAATTAAATTTAATTTATTTACTAAATGAAATTTTAATTTTTTCATTAACAATTCATAAAGTCAAATCTATTTTAATGAAATAGTGTTTATTTGACCAAAAAAATGCCGAAAACATGTGTCGCACTTAGGTGGTAGCTATTAGGATCATTGCGAAAATTTAATTTAATTTATTTATTAAATGAAATTTCAATTTTTTCATTAACAATTCATAAAGTCAAATCTATTTTATTGAAATAGTATTTATATGACCAAAAGCATGCCGAAAACATGTGTCGCACTTAGGTGCTGGCTATTAGGATCTTTGCGAAAATTAAATTTAATTTATTTATTAAATGAAATTTCAATTTTTTCATTAACAATTTATAAAGTCAAATCTATTTTAATAAAACAGTGTTTATATGACCAAAAGAATGCCGTAAACATGTGTCGCACTTAGGTGGAAGCTATTAGGATCATTGCGAAAATTAAATTTAATTTATTTATTAAATGAAATTTCAGTTTTTTCATTAACAATGCATAAAGTCAAATCTCTTTTAATGAAATAGTGTTTATTTGACCAAAAAAATGCCGAAAACATGTGTCGCACTTAGGTGCTAGCTATTAGGATCATTGCGAAAATTAAATTAAATTTATTTCTTAAATGAAATTTCAATTTTTTCATTAGCAATGCTAAAGTCAAATCTATTTTAATGAAATAGTGTTTATATGACCAAAAGAATGCCGTAAACATGTGTCGCACTTAGGTGGTAGCTATTAGGATCGTTGCGAAAATTAAATTTAATTTATTTATTAAATGAAATTTCAATTTTTTCATTAACAATGAGTAAAGTCAAATCTATTTTAATGAAACAGTGGTTATATGACCAAAAGCATGCCGAATACATGTGTCGCACTTAGGTGCTAGCTATTAGGATCTTTGCGAAAATTAAATTTAATTTATTTATCAAATGAAATTTCAGTTTTTTCATTAACAATGCATAAAGTCAAATCTATTTTAATGAAATAGTGTTTATTTGACCAAAAGAATGGCGAAAACATATGTCGCACTTAGGTGGTAGCTATTAGGATCATTGCGAAAATTAAATTTAATTTATTTATTAAATGAAATTTCAATTTTTTCATTAACAATAAGTAAAGTCAAATCTATTTTAATGAAACAGTGTTTATATGACCAAAAGAATGCCGTAAACATGTGTCGCACTTAGGTGGTAGCTATTAGGATCATTGCGAAAATTAAATTTAATTTATTTATTAATTGAAATTTCAATTTTTTCATTAACAATGAATAAAGTCAAATCTATTTTAATAAAACAGTGTTTATATGACCAAAAGAATGCCGTAAACATGTGTCGCACTTAGGTGGTAGCTATTAGGATCATTGCGAAAATTAAATTTAATTTATTTATTAATTGAAATTTCAATTTTTTCATTAACAATGAATAAAGTCAAATCTATTTTAATAAAACAGTGTTTATATGACCAAAAGAATGCCGTAAACAGGTGTCGCACTTAGGTGCCAGCTATTAGGATCTTTGCGAAAATTCGATTTTATTTATTTATTAAATGAAATTTCAATTTTTTCATTAACAATTCATAAAGTCAAATCTATTTTAATGAAATAGTGTTTATATGACCAAAAGAATGCCGCAAACATGTGTCGCACTTGGGTGGTAGCTATTAGGATCTTTGCGAAAATTAAATTTAATTTATTTATTAAATGAAATTTCAATTTTTTCATTAACAATAAATAAAGTCAAATCTATTTTAATGAAATAGTGTTTATTTGTCCAAAAGAATGCCGAAAACATGTGTCGCACTTAGGTGCTAGCTATTAGGAACATTGCGAAAATTAAATTTAAATTATTTATTAAATGAAGTGTTAATTTTTTCATTAACAATGCATAAAGTCAAATTTATTTTAGTAAAATAGTGTGTATATGACCAAAAGAATGCCGTAAACATGTGTCGCACTTAGGTGGTAGCTATTAGGATCATTGCGAAAATTAAATTTAATTTATTTATTAATTGAAATTTCAATTTTTTCATTAACAATAAATAAAGTCAAATCTATTTTAATGAAACAGTGTTTATATGACCAAAAGAATGCCGTAAACATGTGTCGCACTTAGGTGGTAGCTATTAGGATCATTGCGAAAATTACATTTAATTTATTTATTAAATGAAATTTAAATTTTTTCATTAACAATGCATAAAGTCAAATCTATTTTAATGAAATAGTGTTTATTTGACCAAAAGCATGCCGAAAACATGTGTCGCACTTAGATGAAAGCTATAAGGATCTTTGCGAAAATTAAATTTAATTTATTTATTAAATGAAATTTCAATTTCTTCATTAACAATGCATAAAGTCAAATCTATTTTAATGAAATAGTGTTTATATGACCAAAAGAATGCCGCAAACATGTGTCGCTCTTAGGTGGTAGCTATTAGGATCATTGCGAAATATAAATTTTATTTATTTATTAAATGAAATTTCAATTTTTTCATTAACAATGCATAAAGTCAAATCTATTTTTATGAAATAGTGTTTATATGACCAAAAGCATGCCGAAAACATGTGTCGCACTTAGGTGCTATCCATTAGGATCATTGCAAAAATTAAATTTAATTTATCAATTAAATGAATTTTTAATTTTTTCATTAACAATGCATAAAGTCAAATCTATTTTAATGAAATAGTGTTTATATGACCAAAAGAATGCCGAAAACATGTGTCGCACTTAGGTGCCAGCCATTAGGATCTTTGCGAAAATTAAATTTAATTTATTTATTAAATGAAATTTCAATTTTTTCATTAACAATGCATAAAGTCAAATCTATTTTAATGAAACAGTGTTTATATGACCAAAAGAATGCCGCAAACATGTGTCGCACTTAGGTGGTAGCTGTTAGGATCATTGCGAAAATTTAATTTAATTTATTCATTAAATGAAATTTCAAATTTTTCATTAACAATTCATAAGGTCAAATCTATTTTATTGAAATAGTATTTATATGACCAAAAGCATGCCGAAAACATGTGTCGCACTTAGGTGCTAGCCATTAGGATCATTGCAAAAATTAAATTTAATTTATTAATTAAATGAAATTTCAATTTTTTCATTAACAATGCATAAAGTTAAATCTGTTTTAATGAAATAGTGTTTATATGACCAAAAGAATGCCGAAAACATGTGTCGCACTTAGGTGCTAGCTATTAGGATCTTTGCGAAAATTAAATTTAATTTATTTACTAAATGAAATTTCAATTTTTTCATTAACAATTCATAAAGTCAAATCTATTTTAATGAAATAGTGTTTATATGACCAAAAGAATGCCGCAAACATGTGTCGCACTTGGGTGGTAGCTATTAGGATCTTTGCGAAAATTAAATTTAATTTATTTATTAAATGAAATTTCAATTTTTTCATTAACAATAAATAAAGTCAAATCTATTTTAATGAAATAGTGTTTATTTGTCCACAAGAATACCGAAAACATGTGTCGCACTTAGGTGCCAGCTATTAGGAACATTGCGAAAATGAAATTTAAATTATTTATTAAATGAAGTGTTAATTTTTTCATTAACAATGCATAAAGTCAAATTTATTTTAGTAAAATAGTGTGTATATGACCAAAAGAATGCCGTAAACATGTGTCGCACTTCGGTGGTAGCTATTAGGATCATTGCGAAAATTAAATTTAATTTATTTATTAAATGAAATTTCAATTTTTTCATTAACAATAAATAAAGTCAAATCTATTTTAATGAAACAGTGTTTATATGACCAAAAGAATGCCGTAAACATGTGTCGCACTTAGGTGGTAGCTATTAGGATCATTGCGAAAATTACATTTAATTTATTTATTAAATGAAATTTAAATTTTTTCATTAACAATGCATAAAGTCAAATCTATTTTCATGAAATAGTGTTTATTTGACCAAAAGCATGCCGAAAACATGTGTCGCACTTAGATGAACGCTATTAGGATCTTTGCGAAAATTAAATTTAATTTTTGTTGAATTTGGTTCTCGTTTATCACGTGGTGAAACATTCTGTCAAATAAAATAAAAAATTGTGTAACTGGGAACGAATTTAACATTATATGTACAAACTCCACCAATATCGGCAAACTTTTGATAAATAATAAACCAACCATAGAAAAATCCAAAAAATGCGGCATATACGAAATCGAATGTGGGGATTGTGATGCAACGTATATTGGCCAAACCGGAAGAACATTTAGTATAAGACTAAAAGAACATAGAAAAGCCATACTAGACAATAAAGGCACCACCGGTTTTACCAAACATTGCATCACAAATAACCACTTCTTCGAAGAAAATAATTTTAAAATATTACATACAGGTAATAAGGGCCGAAATTTAAATCTCCGAGAAGGATTAGAGATCAACAAAGCGCTAAAGCGGGGAAAACACGTCGTAAATGAAAATGATGACATCTGGAGTTCTCCAATAATGACCGCCCTAATTACCTGAATGGACAATTTTAATATATAAGCGAAACTATTTTTCCCCTATATTCATTCCTAGATAATGATGTAACAATCGAAACTAGTCGGAATAAAAAGTATAAAATTTGTGAAACCTACCAAGTGCCTAATTTCAACAACCAGTAAATTTAATTTATTTATTAAATGAAATTTCAATTTCTTCATTAACAATGCATAAAGTCAAATCTATTTTAATGAAATAGTGTTTATATGACCAAAAGAATGCCGCAAACATGTGTCGCTCTTAGGTGGTAGCTATTAGGATCATTGCGAAATATAAATTTTATTTATTTATTAAATGAAATTTCAATTTTTTCATTAACAATGCATAAAGTCAAATCTATTTTTATGAAATAGTGTTTATATGACCAAAAAAATGCCGAAAACATGTGTCGCACTTAGGTGCTATCCATTAGGATCATTGCAAAAATTAAATTGAATTTATCAATTAAATGAATTTTTAATTTTTTCATTAACAATGCATAAAGTCAAATCTATTTTAATGAAATAGTGTTTATATGACCAAAAGAATGCCGAAAACATGTGTCGCACTTAGGTGCCAGCCATTAGGATCTTTGCGAAAATTAAATTTAATTTATTTATTAAATGAAATTTCAATTTTTTCATTAACAATGCATAAAGTCAAATCTATTTTAATGAAACAGTGTTTATATGACCAAAAGAATGCCGCAAACATGTGTCGCACTTAGGTGGTAGCTGTTAGGATCATTGCGAAAATTTAATTTAATTTATTTATTAAATGAAATTTCAATTTTTTCATTAACAATTCATAAGGTCAAATCTATTTTATTGAAATAGTGTTTATATGACCAAAAGCATGCCGAAAACATGTGTCGCACTTAGGTGCTAGCCATTAGGATCATTGCAAAAATTAAATTTAATTTATTAATTAAATGAAATTTCAATTTTTTCATTAACAATGCATAAAGTTAAATCTGTTTTAATGAAATAGTGTTTATATGACCAAAAGAATGCCGAAAACATGTGACGCGCTTAGGTGCTAGCTATTAGGATCTTTGCGAAAATTAAATTTAATTTATTTACTAAATGAAATTTCAATTTTTTCATTAACAATTCATAAAGTCAAATCTATTTTAATGAAATAGTGTTTATATGACCAAAAGAATGCCGCAAACATGTGTCGCACTTGGGTGGTAGCTATTAGGATCTTTGCGAAAATTAAATTTAATTTATTTATTAAATGAAATTTCAATTTTTTCATTAACAATAAATAAAGTCAAATCTATTTTAATGCAATAGTGTTTATTTGTCCAAAAGAATGCCGAAAACATGTGTCGCACTTAGGTGCTAGCTATTAGGAACATTGCGAAAATTAAATTTAAATTATTTATTAAATGAAGTGTTAATTTTTTCATTAACAATGCATAAAGTCAAATTTATTTTAGTAAAATAGTGTGTATATGACCAAAAGAATGCCGTAAACATGTGTCGCACTTAGGTGGTAGCTATTAGGATCATTGCGAAAATTAAATTTAATTTATTTATTAAATGAAATTTCAATTTTTTCATTAACAATAAATAAGGTCAAATCTATTTTAATGAAACAGTGTTTATATGACCAAAAGAATGCCGTAAACATGTGTCGCACTTAGGTGGTAGCTATTAGGATCATTGCGAAAATTACATTTAATTTATTTATTAAATGAAATTTAAATTTTTTCATTAACAATGCATAAAGTCAAATCTATTTTAATGAAATAGTGTTTATTTGACCAAAAGCATGCCGAAAACATGTGTCGCACTTAGATGAAAGCTATTAGGATCTTTGCGAAAATTAAATTTAATTTATTTATTAAATGAAATTTCAGTTTTTTCATTAACAATGCATGAAGTCAAATCTATTTTAATGAAATAGTGTTTATTTGACCAAAAGAATGCCGAAAACATGTGTCGCACTTAGGTGCTAGCTATTAGGATCATTGCGAAAATTAAATTTAATTTATTTATTAAATGAAATTTCAATTTTTTCATTAACAATGCTAAAGTTAAATCTATTTTAATGAAATAGTGTTTATATGACCAAAAGAATGCCGTAAACATGTGTCGCACTTAGGTGGTAGCTATTAGGATCATTGCGAAAATTAAATTTAATTTATTTATTAAATGAAATTTCAATTTTTTCATTAACAATGAGTAAAGTCAAATCTATTTTAATGAAACAGTGTTTAAATGACCAAAAGAATGCCGTAAACATGTGTCGCACTTAGGTGGTAGCTATTAGGATCATTGCGAAAATTAAATTTAATTTATTTATTAATTGAAATTTCAATTTTTTCATTAACAATGAATAAAGTCAAATCTATTTTAATGAAACAGTGTTTATATGACCAAAAGAATGCCGTAAACATGTGTCGCACTAAGGTGCCAGCTATTAGGATCATTGCGAAAAATAAATTTAATTAATTTATTAAATGAAATTTCATTTTTTTCATTAACAAAGCATAAAGTCAAATCTATTTTAATGAAATAGTGTTTATATGACCAAAAGCATGTCGAAAACATGTGTCGCACTTAGGTGCTGGCTGTTAGGATCATTGCGAAAATTAAATTTATTTAATTTATAAAATGTTTATATTAGTGTTTATATGACCAAAAGCATGCCGAAAACATGTGACGCACTTAGATGCTAGCTATTAGAATCATTGCGAAAATTAAATTAAATTTATTTATTATATGAAATTTCAATTTTTTCATTAACAATGCATAAATTCAAATCTATTTTAATGAAATAGTGTTTGTATGACCAAAAGAATGCAGTAAACATGTGTCGCACTTAGGAGCTAGCTTTTAGGATCATTGCGAAAATTAAATTTAATTTATTTATTAAATGAAATTTCAATTTTTTCATCATCAACACATTAAGTCGAGTTTGTTTGATTAAAATCGTGTTTATACGACCAAAAGCATGCCGAAATCATGTGTCGCACTTAGGTGCTAGCTATTAGGATTATTGCAAAAATTAAATTAAATTTATTTATTAAATGAAATTTCAATTTTTTCATTAACAATGAGTAAAGTCAAATCTATTTTAATGAAACAGTGTTTATATGACCAAAAGCATGCCGAAAACATGTGTCGCACTTAGGTGCTAGCTATTAGGATCTTTGCGAAAATTAAATTTAATTTATTTATTAAATGAAATTTCAGTTTTTTCATTAACAATGCATAAAGTCAAATCTATTTTAATGAAATAGTGTATATTTGACCAAAAGAATGCCGAAAACATATGTCGCACTTAGGTGCTAGCTATTAGGATCATTGCGAAAATTAAATTTAATTTATTTAATAAATTAAATTTCAATTTTTTCATTAACAATGAGTAAAGTCAAATCTATTTTAATGAAACAGTGTTTAAATGACCAAAAGAATGCCGTAAACATGTGTCGCACTTAGGTGGTAGCCATTAGGATCATTGCGAAAATTAAATTTAATTTATATATTAATTGAAATTTCAATTTTTTCATTAACAATGAATAAAGTCAAATCTATTTTAATGAAACAGTGTTTATATGACCAAAAGAATGCTGTAAACATGTGTCGCACTTAGGTGCCAGCTATTAGGATCTTTGCGAAAATTAGATTTTATTTATTAATTAAATGAAATTTCAATTTTTTCATTAACAATGCATAAAGTCAAATCTCTTTTAATGAAATCGTGTTTATATGACCAAAAGCAAGCCGAAAACATGTGTCGCACTTAGGTGCTAGCTGTTAGGATCATTGCGAAAATTAAATATAATTTATTTATTATATGAAATTTCAATTTTTTCATCAACAACACATAAAGGCCAGTTTATTTGATTAATTAAAATCGTGTTTATACGACCAAAAGCATGCCGAAATCATGTGTCGCACTTAGGTGCTAGCTTTTAGGATCATTGCGAAAATTAAATTAAATTTATTTATTAAATGAAGTGTTAATTTTTTCATTAACAATGCATAAAGTCAAATCTATTTTAGTGAAATAGTGTTTAAATGACCAAAAGTATGCCGAAAACATGTGTCGCACTTAGGTGCTAGCCATTAGGATCATTGCAAAAATGAAATTCAATTTATTAATTAAAAGAAATTTCAATTTTTTCATTAACAATGCATAAAGTCAAATCTATTTTAATGAAATATTGTTTATATGACCAAAATCATGCCGAAAACATGTGTGGCACTTAGGTGCTAGCAATTAGGATCATTGCGAAAATTAAATTTAATTTATTTATTAAATGAAATTTCCATTTTTTCATTAACAATGCATAAAGTCAATTTTTTCTAATGAAATATTGTTTATATGACCAAAAGCATGCTGAAAACATGTGTGGCACTTAGGTGCTAGCTATTAGGATCATTGCGAAAATTAAATTTAATTTATTTATTAAATGAAATTTTAATTTTTTCAGTAACAATGGATAAAGTCAAATCCCTTTTAATGAAATATTGTTTATATGACCAAAAGCATGCCGAAAACATGTGTCGCACTTAGGTGCTAGCTATTAGGATCATTGCGAAAATTAAATTTAATTTATTTATTATATGAAATTTCAATTTTTTCATTAACAATGTATTAAGTCAAATCTATTTTAATGAAATAGTGTTTATTTGTCCAAAAGAATGCCGAAAACATGTGTCGCACTTAGGTGCTATCTATTAGGAACATTGCGAAAATTAAATTTAAATTATTTATTAAATGAAATTTAAATTTTTTCATTAGCAATGCATAAAGTCAAATCTATTTTAATAAAATAGTGTTTATATGACCAAAAGAATGCCGTAAACATGTGTCGCACTTAGGTGGTAGCTATTAGGATCATTGCGAAAATTAAATTTAATTTATTTATTAAATGAAATTTCAATTTTTTCATTAACAATGAATAAAGTCAAATCTATTTTAATGAAACAGTGTTTATATGACCAAAAGAATGCCGTAAACATGTGTCGCACTTAGGTGGTAGCTATTAGGATCATTGCGAAAATGACATTTAATTTATTTATTAAATGAAATTTCAATTTTTTCATTAACAATGAATAAAGTCAAATCTATTTTAATGAAATAGTGTTTATTTGACCAAAAGCATTCCGAAAACATGTGTCGCACTTAGATGCAAGCTATTAGGATCTTTGCGAAAATTAAATTTAAATTATTTATTAAATGAAATTTAAATTTTTTCATTAGCAATGCATAAAGTCAAATCTATTTTAATGAAATGGTGTTTATATGACCAAAAGAATGCCGTAAATATGTGTCGCACTTAGGTGGTAGCTATTAGGATCATTGCGAAAATTAAATTTAATTTATTTATTAAATGAAATTTCAATTTTTTCATTAACAATGAATAAAGTCAAATCTATTTTAATGAAACAGTGTTTATATGACCAAAAGAATGCCGTAAACATGTGTCGCACTTAGGTGGTAGCTATTAGGATCATTGCGAAAATTACATTTAATTTATTTATTAAATGAAATTTCAATTTTTTCATTAACAATGCATAAAGTCAAATCTATTTTAATGAAATAGTGTTTATTTGACCAAAAGCATTCCGAAAACATGTGTCGCACTTAGATGCAAGCTATTAGGATCTTTGCGAAAATTAAATTTAATTTATTTATTAAATGAAATTTCAATTTCTTCATTAACAATGCATAAAGTCAAATCTATTTTCATGAAATAGTGTTTATATGAACAAAAGCATGCCGAAAACATGTGTCGCACTTAGGTGCTATCCATTAGGATCATTGCAAAAATTAAATTTAATTTATCAATTAAATGAATTTTTAATTTTTTCATTAACAATGCATAAAGTCAAATCTATTTTAATGAAATAGTGTTTGTATGACCAAAAGAATCCCGAAAACATGTGTCGCACTTAGGTGCTAGCCATTAGGATCTTTGCGAAAATTAAATTTAATTTATTTATTCAATGAAATTTCAATTTCTTCATTAACAATGAATAAAGTCAAATCTATTTTAATAAAACAGTGTTTATATGACCAAAAGAATGCCGTAAACATGTGTCGCACTTGGGTGGTCGCTATTAGGATCATTGCGAAAATTAAATTTAATTTATTTATTAAATGAAATTTCAGTTTCTTCATTAACAATGCATAAAGTAAAATCTATTTTCATGAAATAGTGTTTATATGACCAAAAGCATGCCGAAAACATGTGTCGCACTTAGGTGCTATCCATTAGGATCATTGCAAAAATTAAATTTAATTTATCAATTAAATGAATTTTTAATTTTTTCATTACCAATGCATAAAGTCAAATCTATTTTAATGAAATAGTGTTTATTTGACCAAAAGAATGCCGAAAACATATGTCGCACTTAGGTGGTAGCTATTAGGATCATTGCGAAAATTAAATTTAATTTATTTATTAAATGAAATTTCAATTTTTTCATTAACAGTAAGTAAAGTCAAATCTATTTTAATGAAACAGTGTTTATATGACCAAAAGAATGCCGTAAACATGTGTCGCATTTAGGTGGTAGCTATTAGGATCATTGCGAAAATTAAATTTAATTTATTTATTAATTGAAATTTCAATTTTTTCATTAACAATGAATAAAGTCAAATCTATTTTAATAAAACAGTGTTTATATGACCAAAAGAATGCCGTAAACATGTGTCGCACTTAGGTGGTAGCTATTAGGATCATTGCGAAAATTAAATTTAATTTATTTATTAGGTGAAATTTCAATTTTTTCATTAACAATGAATAAAGTCAAATCTATTTTAATAAAACAGTGTTTATATGACCAAAAGAATGCCGTAAACATGTGTCGCACTTAGGTGCCAGCTATTAGGATCTTTGCGAAAATTCGATTTTATTTATTTATTAAATGAAATTTCAATTTTTTCATTAACAATGCATAAAGTCAAATCTATTTTAATGAAATCGTGTTTATATGACCAAAAGCAAGCCGAAAACATATATCGCACTTAGGTGCTGGCTTTTAGGATCATTGCGAAAATTAAATTAAATTTATTTAATAAATGAAGTGTTAATTTTTTCATTAACAATGCATAAAGTCAAATCTATTTTAGTAAAATAGTAATTAAATGACCAAAAGCATGACGAAAACATGTGTCGCACTTAGGTGCTAGCCATTAGGATCATTGCAAAAATTAAATTTAATTTATTAATTAAATGAAATTTCAATTTTTTCATTAACAATGCATAAAGTTAAATCTGTTTTAATGAAATAGTGTTTATATGACCAAAAGAATGCCGAAAACATGTGTCGCACTTAGGTGCTAGCGATTAGGATCTTTGCGAAAATTAAATTTAATTTATTTACTAAATGAAATTTCAATTTTTTCATTAACAATTCATAAAGTCAAATCTATTTTAATGAAATAGTGTTTATATGGCCAAAAGAATGCCGCAAACATGTGTCGCACTTGGGTGGTAGCTATTAGGATCTTTGCGAAAATTAAATTTAATTTATTTATTAAATGAAATTTCAATTTTTTCATTAACAATAAATAAAGTCAAATCTATTTTAATGAAATAGTGTTTATTTGTCCAAAAGAATGCCGAAAACATGTGTCGCACTTAGGTGCTAGCTATTAGGAACATTGCGAAAATTAAATTTAAATTATTTATTAAATGAAGTGTTAATTTTTTCATTAACAATGCATAAAGTCAAATTTATTTTAGTAAAATAGTGTGTATATGACCAAAAGAATGCCGTAAACATGTGTCGCACTTAGGTGGTAGCTATTAGGATCATTGCGAAAATTACATTTAATTTATTTATTAAATGAAATTTAAATTTTTTCATTAACAATGCATAAAGTCAAATCTATTTTAATGAAATAGTGTTTATTTGACCAAAAGCATGCCGAAAACATGTGTCGCACTTAGATGAAAGCTATTAGGATCTTTGCGAAAATTAAATTTAATTTATTTATTAAATGAAATTTCAATTTCTTCATTAACAATGCATAAAGTCAAATCTATTTTAATGAAATAGTGTTTATATGACCAAAAGAATGCCGCAAACATGTGTCGCTCTTAGGTGGTAGCTATTAGGATCATTGCGAAATATAAATTTTATTTATTTATTAAATGAAATTTCAATTTTTTCATTAACAATGCATAAAGTCAAATCTATTTTTATTAAATAGTGTTTATATGACCAAAAGCATGCCGAAAACATGTGTCGCACTTAGGTGCTATCCATTAGGATCATTGCAAAAATTAAATTTAATTTATCAATTAAATGAATTTTTAATTTTTTCATTAACAATGCATAAAGTCAAATCTATTTTAATGAAATAGTGTTTATATGACCAAAAGAATGCCGAAAACATGTGTCGCACTTAGGTGCCAGCCATTAGGATCTTTGCGAAAATTAAATTTAATTTATTTATTAAATGAAATTTCAATTTTTTCATTAACAATGCATAAAGTCAAATCTATTTTAATGAAACAGTGTTTATATGACCAAAAGAATGCCGCAAACATGTGTCGCACTTAGGTGGTAGCTGTTGGGATCATTGCGAAAATTTAATTTTATTTATTTATTAAATGAAATTTTAATTTTTTCATTAACAATTCATAAGGTCAAATCTATTTTATTGAAATAGTGTTTATATGACCAAAAGCATGCCGAAAACATGTGTCGCACTTAGGTGCTAGCCATTAGGATCATTGCAAAAATTAAATTTAATTTATTAATTAAATGAAATTTCAATTTTTTCATTAACAATGCATAAAGTTAAATCTGTTTTAATGAAATAGTGTTTATATGACCAAAAGAATGCCGAAAACATGTGTCGCACTTAGGTGCTAGCTATTAGGATCTTTGCGAAAATTAAATTTAATTTATTTACTAAATGAAATTTCAATTTTTTCATTAACAATTCATAAAGTCAAATCTATTTTAATGAAATAGTGTTTATATGACCAAAAGAATGCCGCAAACATGTGTCGCACTTGGGTGGTAGCTATTAGGATCTTTGCGAAAATTAAATTTAATTTATTTATTAAATGAAATTTCAATTTTTTCATTAACAATAAATAAAGTCAAATCTATTTTAATGAAATAGTGTTTATTTGTCCAAAAGAATGCCGAAAACATGTGTCGCACTTAGGTGCTAGCTATTAGGAACATTGCGAAAATTAAATTTAAATTATTTATTAAATGAAGTGTTAATTTTTTCATTAACAATGCATAAAGTCAAATTTATTTTAGTAAAATAGTGTGTATATGACCAAAAGAATGCCGTAAACATGTGTCGCACTTAGGTGGTAGCTATTAGGATCATTGCGAAAATTAAATTTAATTTATTTATTAAATGAAATTTCAATTTTTTCATTAACAATAAATAAAGTCAAATCTATTTTAATGAAACAGTGTTTATATGACCAAAAGAATGCCGTAAACATGTGTCGCACTTAGGTGGTAGCTATTAGGATCATTGCGAAAATTACATTTAATTTATTTATTAAATGAAATTTAAATTTTTTCATTAACAATGCATAAAGTCAAATCTATTTTAATGAAATAGTGTTTATTTGACCAAAAGCATGCCGAAAACATGTGTCGCACTTAGATGAAAGCTATTAGGATCTTTGCGAAAATTAAATTTAATTTATTTATTAAATGAAATTTCAATTTCTTCATTAACAATGCATAAAGTCAAATCTATTTTAATGAAATAGTGTTTATATGACCAAAAGAATGCCGCAAACATGTGTCGCTCTTAGGTGGTAGCTATTAGGATCATTGCGAAAATTAAATTTTATTTATTTATTAAATGAAATTTCAATTTTTTCATTAACAATGCATAAAGTCAAATCTATTTTTATGAAATAGTGTTTATATGACCAAAAGCATGCCGAAAACATGTGTCGCACTTAGGTGCTAGCTATTAGGATCTTTGCGAAAATTAAATTTAATTTATTTATTAAATGAAATTTCAATTTTTTCATTAACAATGAATAAAGTCAAATCTATTTTAATGAAACAGTGTTTAAATGACCAAAAGAATGCCGTAAACATGTGTCGCACTTAGGTGCTAGCTATTAGGATCATTGCGAAAATTAAATTTAATTTATTTATTAAATGAAATTTCAATTTTTTCATTAGCAATGCTAAAGTCAAATCTATTTTAATGAAATAGTGTTTATATGACCAAAAGAATGCCGTAAACATGTGTCGCACTTTGGTGGTAGCTATTAGGATCATTGCGAAAATTAAATTTAATTTATTTATTAATTGAAATTTCAATTTTTTCATTAACAATGAATAAAGTCAAATCTATTTTAATGAAACAGTGTTTAAATGACCAAAAGAATGCCGTAAACATGTGTCGCACTTAGGTGCTAGCTATTAGGATCATTGCGAAAATTAAATTTATTTTTATTTATTAAATGAAATTTAAATTTTTTCATCAACAAAGCATAAAGTCAAATTTACTTGATTGAAATCGTGTTTATTTGATCAAAATCATGCTGAAAACATGTGTCGCATTTAGGTGCTAGCTATTAGGATCATTGCAAAAATTAAATTTAATTTATTTAATAAATGAAATTTAATTTTTTTGATCAACAACGTATAAAGTCGAATGTATTTGATTGAAATCATGTTCATATGACCAAAAGCACGCTGAAAACATCTGTCGCATTCATGTGCAAGCTTTAAGGATCATTGCAAAAATTAAATTTAATTTATTTATTAAATGAAATTACATTTTTTTTATCAACAACGCATAAATACGAATTTATTTGATTGAAATTCTATTTATATGACCAAATGCATGCCGAAAACATGTGTCGCACTTAGGTGCTTGCTATTAGGATCATTGGGAAAATTAAATTTAATTTATTTATTAAATGAAATTTCTATTTTTCATTAACAACCCATTAAGTCGAATCTATTTGATTGAAATCGTGTTTATACGACCAAAAGCATGCCGAAAACATGTGTCGCACTTAGGTGCTTGCTATTAGGAACATTGCAAAAATTAAATGAAATGGATTTATTAAATGATATTTCAATTTTTTTATTAACAATGCATTAAGTCAAATCTATTTTAATGAAATCGCGTTTATATGACCAAAAGCATGCGGAAAACATGTGTCGCCCTTAGGTGCTGCCTATTAGGATCATTGCGAAAATTAAATTAAATTTATTTATTAAATGATATTTCTATTTTTTTTTAACAATGCATTAAGTCAAACCTATTTTAATGAAATCGTGTTTATATGACCAAAAGCATGCCGAAAATATGTGTCGCACTTAGGTGCTAGCCATTAGGATCATTGCGAAAATTAAATTTAATTTATTAATTACACGAAATTTTAATTTTTTTATTAACAATGCATAAAGTCAAATCTATTTTAATGAAATAGTGTTTATATGACCAAAATCATGCCGAACACATGTATCGCACTTAGGTACTGGCTATTAAGATCATTGCGAAAATTAAATTAAATTTATTTATTAAATGAAATTTCAATTTTTCCATTAACAATGCATAAAGTCAAATCTGTTTTAAAGTTATAGTATTTATATGACCAAAAGCATGCCGAACACATGCGTCGCACTTAGGTGCTGGCTATTAGGATCATTGCCTAAATTAAATTTATTTTATTCATTGAATGAAATTTCAATTTTTTCATTAACAATGCATAAAGTTAAATCCATTTTAATGAAATAGTGTTTATATGACCAAAAGCATACCGAACACATGTGTCGCACTTAGGTGCTGGCTATTAGGATCATTGCGAAAATTAAATTTAATTTATTTATTAAATGAAATTTCAATTTTTTCATTAACAATGCATAAAGTTAAATCTATTTTAATAAAATAGTTTAATATGACCAAAGGCATGCTGAAAATATGTGTCGCACTTAGGTGCTAGCCGTTAGGATCATTGCGAAAATTAAATTTAATTTATTTATTAAATGAAATTTCAATTTTTTCATTAACAATACATAAAGTCAAATATCTTTTAATAAAATAGTGTTTATATGACCAAAAGCATGCCGAAAACATGTGTCGCACTTAGGTGCTGGCTATTAGGATCATTGCGAAAATTAAATTTAATTTATTTATTAAATGAAGTTTAAATTTTTTCGTTAACAATGCATAAAGTCAAATCAATTTTAGTGAAATTGTGTTTATATGACCAAAAGCATGCCGAAAACATGTGTCGCACTTAGGTGCTAGCAATTAGGAACTTTGCGAAAATTAAATTTAATTTATTTATTAAATGAAATTTCAATTTTTTCATCAACAACACATAAAGCCGAATTTATTTGATTAAAATCGTGTTTATACGATCAAAAGCTTGACAAAAACATGAGTCGCACTTATGTGCCAGCTATTAGGATCATTGCGACAATTAAATTTAATTTATTTATTAAATGAAATTTCAATTTTTTCATTAACAATACATAAAGTCAAATATCTTTTAATAAAATACTGTTTATATGACCAATAGCATGCCGAAAACATGTGTCGCACTTAGGTGCTGGCTATTAGGATCATTGCGAAAATTA
The DNA here is from genome assembly GCA_910593695.2 of Ocypus olens. Classification (NCBI taxonomy): domain Eukaryota; kingdom Metazoa; phylum Arthropoda; class Insecta; order Coleoptera; family Staphylinidae; genus Ocypus; species Ocypus olens. The sequence goes on from OU343060.1 coordinate 37,201,427, forward strand.
AATTAAATTAATTTATTTAATGAAATTTCAATTTTTTCATTAACAATACATAAAGTCAAATCTCTTTTAATAAAATAGTTTTTATATGACCAGAAGCATGCCGAAAACATGTGTCGCACTTAGGTGTTAGCCATTAGGATCATTGCGAAAATTAAATTTAATTTATTTATTAAATGAAGTTTAAATTTTTTCGTTAACAATGCATAAAGTCAAATCAATTTTAGTGAAATTGTGTTTATATGACCAAAAGCATGCCGAAAACATGTGTCGCACTTAGGTGCTAGCAATTAGGAACATTGCGAAAATTAAATTTAGTTTATTTATTAAATGAAATTTCAATTTTTTCATCAACAACACATAAAGTCGAATTTATTTGATTAAAATCGTGTTTATACGACCAAAAGCTTGCCAAAAACATTTGTCGCACTTGGGTACAAGCTATTAGGATCTTTGCGAAAATTAAATTTAATTTATTTATTGAATGAAATTTCTATTTTTTTATTAACAATGCATAAAGTCAAATCTATTTTAATAAAATCGTGTTCATTTGACCAAAAGCATGCCGAAAACATGTGTCGCACTTGGGTACAAGCTATTAGGATCTTTGCGAAAATTAAATTTAATTTATTTATTAAATGAAATTTCAATTTTTTCATTAAAAATGCATAAAGTCAAATCTATTTTATTAAAATAGTGTTTATGTGACCAAAAAAATGCCGAAAACATTTGTCGCACTTAGGTGCTAGCTATTAGGATCTTAGCGAAAATTAAATTTAATTTATTTATTAAATGAAATTTCAATTTTTTCATTAACAATGCATAAAGTCAAATCTCTTTTCATGAAATAGTGTTTAAATGACCAAAAGTATGCCGTAAACATCTGTCGCACTTAGGTGCTAGCCATTAGGATCATTGCGAAAATTAAATTTAATTTATTTATTAAATGAAGTTTAAATTTTTTCGTTAACAATGCATAAAGTCAAATCAATTTTAGTGAAATTGTGTTTATATGACCAAAAGCATGCCGAAAACATGTGTCGCACTTAGGTGCTAGCAATTAGGAACATTGCGAAAATTAAATTTAGTTTATTTATTAAATGAAATTTCAATTTTTTCATCAACAACACATAAAGTCGAATTTATTTGATTAAAATCGTGTTTATACGACCAAAAGCTTGCCAAAAACATTTGTCGCACTTGGGTACAAGCTATTAGAATCATTGCGAAAATTAAACTTAGTTTATTTATTAAATGAAATTTCAATTTTTTCATTAACAATGCATAAAGTTAAATCTGTTTTAATGAAATAGTGTTTATATGACAAAAAGCATGCCGAAAACATGTGTCGCACTTAGATGCCAGCTATTAGGATCATTGCGAAAATTAAATTTAATTTATTTATTAAATGAAATTTCAATTTCTTCATTAACAATGCATAAAGTGAAATCTATTTTGATGAAATAGTGTTTATATTACCAAAACAATGCCGAAAACATGTGTCGCACTTAGGTGCTAGCTGTTAGGATCAGTGCGAAAATTAAATTAAATTCATTTATTAAATGAAATTTTAATTTTTTCATTAACAATGCATAAAGTCAAATCCAATTTAATGTAATCGTGTTTATATGACCAAAAGCATGCCGAAAACATGTGTCGCACTTAGGTGCTGGCTGTTAGGATCAGTGCGAAAATTAAATTAAATTCATTTATTAAACGAAATTTTAATTTTTTCATTAACAAAGCATAAAGTCAAATCTATTTTAATGAAATAGTGTTTATATGACCAAAAGCATGCCGAAAACATGTGTCGCACTTAGATGCTAGCTATTAGGATCATTGCGAAAATTAAATTTAATTTATTTATTACATGAAATTTCAATTTTTTCATTACCAATGCATAAAGTCTAATCTATTTTAATGAAATAGTGTTTATATTACCAAGAGCATGCCGAAAACATGTGTCGCACTTAGGTGCTAGCTATTAGGATCATTGCGAAAATTAAATTTAATTTATTAATTAATCGAAATTTTAATTTTTTCATTAACAATGCATAAAGTCAAATCTATTTTAATGAAATAGTGTTTATTTGACCAAAAACATGCCGAAAACATGTGTCGCACTTAGGTGCTAGCCATCAGGATCATTGCGAAAATTAAATTTAATTTATTTATGAAATGAAATTTCAATTTTTTCATTAACAATGCATAAAGTCAAATCTATTTTAATGAAATAGTGTTTATATGAAAAAAACATGCCGAAAACATGTGACGCACTTAGGTGCTAGCCATTAGGATCATTGCGAAAATTTAATTTAATTTATTTATTAAATGAAATTTCAATTTTTTCATTAACAATGCATAAAGTCAAATCTATTTTAATGAAATAGTGTTTATATGACCGAAAGCATGCCGAAAACATGTGTCGCACTTAGATGCTAGCTATTAGGATCATTGCGAAAATTAAATTAAATTTATTTATTAAATGAAATTTCAATTTTTTCATTACCAATGCATAAAGTCTAATCTATGTTAATGAAATAGTGTTTATATTACCAAGAGCATGCCGAAAACATGTGTCGCACTTAGGTGCTAGCCATTAGGATCATTGCGAAAATTAAATTTAATTTATTAATTAAGCGAAATTTTAATTTTTTCATTAACAATGCATAAAGTCAAATCTATTTTAATGAAATAGTGTTTATATGACCAAAAACATGCCGGAAACATGTGTCGCACTTAGGTGCTAGCCATTAGGATCATTGCGAAAATTAAATTTAATTTATTTATTAATTGAAATTTCATTTTTTTTCATTAACAATGCATAAAGTCAAATCTATTTTAATGAAATAGTGTTTATATGACCAAAAGCATGCCGAAAACATGTGTCGCACTTAGGTGCTAGCCATTAGGATCATTGCGAAAATTAAATTTAATTTATTTATTAAATGAAATTTCAATTTTTTTATTAACAATGCATAAAGTCAAATCTATTTTAATGAAATAGTGTTTATATCAAAAAAACATGCCGAAAACATGTGTCGCACTTTGGTGCTAGCCATTAGGATCATTGCGAAAATTAAATTTAATTTATTTATTAATTGAAATTTCATTTTTTTTCATTAACAATGCATAAAGTCAAATCCATTTTAATGAAATAGTGTTTATATGACCAAAAGCATGCCGAAAACGTGTGTCGCACTTAGGTGCTAGCCATTAGGATCATTGCGAAAATTAAATTTAATTTATTTATTAAATGAAATTTCAATTTTTTCATTAACAATGCATAAAGTCAAATCTATTTTAATGAAATAGTGTTTATATGAAAAAAACATGCGGAAAACATGTGTCGCACTTAGGTGCTGGCCATTGGGATCATTGCGAAAATTAAATTAAATTTATTTATTAAATAAAATTTCAATTTTTTCATTAACAATGCATAAAGTCAAATCTATTTTAATGAAATCATGTTTATATGACCAAAAGCATGCCGAAAACATGTGTCGTCTTAGGTGCTGGCTAATGGGTTCATTGCGCAAATTAAATTTAATTTATTTTTTAAATGAAATTTCAATTTTTTTATTAACAAATATTAAATTCAAATCTATTTTCATAAAATCGTGTTTATATGATCAAACACATGCCGAAAACATGTGTCGCATTTTGGTGCTAGCCATTAGGATCATTGCGAAAATTAAATTTAATTTATTTATTAAATGAAATTTCAATTTTTTCATTAACAATGCATAAAGTCAAATCTATTTTAATGAAATAGTGTTTATATGACCGAAAGCATGCTGAAAACATGTGTCGCACTTAGGTGCTAGCCATTAGGATCATTGCGAAAATTAAATTTAATTTATTTATTAAATAAAATTTCAATTTTTTCATTAACAATGCATAAAGTCAAATCTATTTTAATGAAATAGTGTTTATATGACCGAAAGTATGCCGAAAACATGTGTCGCACTTAGGTGCTAGCCATTAGGATCATTGCGAAAATTAAATTTAATTTATTTATTAAATAAAATTTCAATTTTTTCATTAACAATGCATAAAGTCAAATCTATTTTAATGAAATAGTGTTTATATGACCAAAAGCAAGCCGAAAACATGTGTCGCACTTAGGTGCTAGCCATTAGGATCATTGCGAAAATTAAATTTAATTTATTTATTAAATGAAATTTCAATTTTTTCATTAACAATGCATAAAGTCAAATCTATTTTAATGAAATAGTGTTTATATGACCGAAAGCATGCCGAAAACATGTGTCGCACTTAGGTGCTAGCCATTAGGATCATTGCGAAAATTAAATTTAATTTATTTATTAAATAAAATTTCAATTTTTTCATTAACAATGCATAAAGTCAAATCTATTTTAATGAAATAGTGTTTATATGACCGAAAGCATGCCGAAAACATGTGTCGCACTAAGGTGCTAGCCATTAGGATCATTGCGAAAATTAAATTTAATTTATTTATTAAATAAAATTTCAATTTTTTCATTAACAATGCATAAAGTCAAATCTATTTTATTGAAATAGTGTTTATATGACCAAAAGCATGCCGAAAACATGTGTCGCACTTAGGTGCTAGCCATTAGGATCATTGCGAAAATTAAATTTAATTTATTTATTAAATAAAATTTCAATTTTTTCATTAACAATGCATAAAGTCAAATCTATTTTAATGAAATAGTGTTTATATGACCGAAAGCATGCCAAAAACATATGTCGCACTTAGGTGCTAGCCATTAGGATCATTGCGAAAATTTAATTTAATTTATTTATTAAATAAAATTTCAATTTTTTCATTAACAATGCATAAAGTCAAATCTATTTTAATGAAATAGTGTTTATATGACCAAAAGCATGCCGAAAACATGTGTCGCACTTAGGGGCTAGCCATTAGGATCATAGCGAAAATTAAATTAAATTAATTTATCAAATGAAATTTCAATTTTTTCATGAGCAATACATAAAGTCAAATCTCTTTTAATAAAATAGTGTTTATATGACCAGAAGCATGCCGAAAACATGTGACGCACTTAGGTGTTAGCCATTAGGATCATTGCGAAAATTAAATTTAATTTATTTATTAAATGGAATTTCAATTTTTTCATCAACAACACATAAAGTCGAATTTATTTGATTAAAATCGTGTTTATACGACCAAAAGCTTGCCAAAAACATGTGTCGCACTTAGGTGCTAGCTAGTAGGATCATTGCGACAATTAAATTTAATTTATTTATTAAATGAAATTTCAATTTTTTCATTAACAATGCATAAAGTGAAATCTCTTTTAATAAAATAGTGTTTATATGACCAAAGTATGCCGAAAACATGTGTCGCACTTAGGTGCTGGCTATTAGGATCATAGCGAAAATTAAATTAAATTAATTTATTAAATGAAATTTTAATTTTTTCATTAACAATACATAAAGTCAAATCGATTTTCATCAAATAGTGTTTATATGACCAAATGCATGCCGAAAACATGTGTCGCACTTAGGTGCTAGCCATTAGGATCATTGCGAAAATTAAATTTAATATATTAATTAAATGAAATTTCAATTTTTTCATTAACAATGCATAAACTCAAATCTATTTTAATGAAATAGTGTTTATTTGACCAAAAGCATGCCGAAAACATATGTCGCACTTAGGTGCAAGCCATTAGGATCATTGCGAAAATTAAATTTAATTTATTTATTAAATGAAATTTCAATTTTTTCATTGACAATACATAAAGTCGAATCCATCTTAATAAAATAGTGTTTATATGACCAAAAGCATGCTGAGCACTTGTGTCGCACTTAGATGCAGGCTATTAGGATCATTGCGAAAATTATATTTAATTTATTTATTAAATGAAATTTCAATTTTTTCATTAACAAATATTAAAGTCAAATCTATTTTAATAAAATCGTGTTTATATGACCAAAAACATGCCGAAAACATGTGTCGCATTTTGGTGCCAGCCATTAGGATCATGGCGAAAATTAAATTTAATTGATTTATTAAATGAAATTTTAATTTTTTCATCAACAACGCATAAAGTCGAATTTATTTGATTAAAATCGTGTTTATATGACCAAAAGATGCCGAAAACATGTGTCGCACTTAGGTGCTGGCCATTGGGATCATTGCGAAAATTAAATTAAATTTATTAATTAAATGAAATTTCAATTTTTTCATTAACAATGCATAAAGTCAAATCTATTTTAATGAAATCGTGTTTATATGACCAAAAGCATGCCGAAAACATGTGTCGCTCTTAGGTGCTGGCTATTGGGATCATTGCGAAAATTAAATTTAATTTATTTATTAAATAAAATTTCAATTTTTTCATTAACAATGCATAAAGTCAATTCTGTTTTAATGAAATCGTGTTTATATGACCAAAAGCATGCCGAAAACATGTGCCGCACTTAGGTGCTAGCTATTGGGATCATTGCGAAAGTTTAATTTAATTTATTTATTTAATGAAATTTCAATTTTTTCAATAACAATGAATGAAGTTGAATCCATTTTAATGAAATCGTGTTTATATGACAAAAATCATGCTGAAAACATGTGTCGCACTTAGGTGCAAGCTGTTAGGATCATTGCGAAAATTAAATTTAGTTTATTTATTATATGAAATTTCAATTTTTTCATTAACAATGCATAAAGTCAAATTTATTTGATTAAAATCGTGTTTATATGACCAATAGCATGCCGAAAACATGTGTCGCACTTAAGTGCCAGCTATTAGGATCATTGCGAAAATTAAATTTAATTTATTTATTAAATGAAATTTTAATTTTTTCATCAACAACGCATAAAGTCGAATTTATTTGATTAAAATCGTGTTTATACGACCTAAAGCATGCCGAAAACATGTGTTGCACTTAGGTGCTGGCCATTGGGATCATTGCGAAAATTAAATTTAATTTATTTATTAAATGAAATTTTAATTTTTTCATCAACAACGCATAAAGTCGAATTTATTTGCTTAAAATCGTGTTTATATGACCAAAAGATGCCGAAAACATGTGTCGCACTTAGGTGCTGGCCATTGGGATCATTGCGAAAATTAAATTAAATTTATTTATTAAATTAAATTTCAATTTTTTCATTAACAATGCATAAAGTCAAATCTATTTTAATAAAATCATGTTTATATGACCAAAAGCATGCCGAAAACATGTGTCGTCTTAGGTCCTGGCTATTGGGATCATTGCGAAAATTAAATTTAATTTATTTATTAAATGAAATTTCATTTTTTTCATTAACAATTCATAAAGTCAAATCTGTTTTAATAAAATCGTGTTTATATGACCAAAAGCATGCCGAAAACATGTGTCGCACTTAGTTGCTGGCTATTGGGATCATTGCGAAAATTAAATTTAATTTATTTACTAAATTAAATTTCAATTTTTTCATTAACAATGCATAAAGTCAAATCTATTTTAATGAAATCGTATTTATATGACCAAAAGCATGCCAAAAACATGTGCCGCATTTTGGTGCTAGCTATTAAGATCATTGCGAAAATTACATTAAATTTATTTATGAAATGAAATTTTAATCTTTTCATCAACAACGCATAAAGTCGAATTTAATTGATAGAAATCGTGTTTATATGACCAAAAGCATGCCGAAAACATGTGTCGCACTTAGTTGCTGGCTATTGGGTTCATTGCGAGAATTAAATTTAATTTATTTTTTAAATGAAATTTCAATTTTTTTATTAACAAATATTAAAGTCAAATCTATTTTCATGAAATCGTGTTTATATGATCAAAAACATGCCGAAAACATGTGTCGCATTTTGGTGCTAGCTATCAGGATCATTGCGAAAATTAAATTTAATTTATTTATTAAATGAAATTTAAATTTTTTCATTAACAATGCATAAAGTCAAATCTGTTTTAATTAAATAGTGTTTAGATGACCAAAAACATGCCGAAAACATGTGTCGCACTTAGGTGCTAGCCATTAGGATCATTGCGAAAATTAAATTTAATTAATTTATTAATAGAAATTTCATTTTTTTTCATTAACAATGCATAAAGTCAAATCTATTTTATTGAAATAGTGTTTATATGACCAAAAGCATGCCGAAAACATGTGTCGCACTTAGGTGCTAGCTATTAGGATCATTGCGAAAATTTAATTTAATTTCTTCATTAACTGAAATTTCAATTTTTTCATTAACAATGCATAAAGACAAATCTATTTTAATAAAATAGGGTTTATATGACCAAAAACATGCCGAAAACATATGTCGCACTTAGGTGCTAGCCATTAGGATCATTGCGAAAATTAAATTTAATTTATTTATTAATTGAAATTTCATTTTTTTTTCATTAACAATGCATAAAGTCAAATCTATTTTAATGAAATAGTGTTTATATGACCGAAAGCATGCCGAAAACATGTGTCGCACGTAGATGCTAGCTATAAGGATCATTGCGAAAATTAAAATTAATTTATTTATTAAATGAAATTTCAATTTTTTCATTACCAATGCATAAAGTCTAATCTATTTTAATGAAATAGTGTTTATATTACCAAGAGCATGCCGAAAACATGTGTCGCACTTAGGTGCTAGCCATTAGGATCATTGCGAAAATTAAATTTAATTTATTAATTAAGCGAAAATTAAATTTAATTTATTAATTAACCGAAATTTTAATTTTTTCATTAACAATGCATAAAGTCAAATCTATTTTAATGAAATGGTGTTTATATGACCAAAAGCATGCCGAAAACATGTGTCGCACTTAGGTGCTAGCCATTAGGTACATTGCGAAAATTAAATTTAATTTATTTATTAATTGAAATTTTAATTTTTTCATTAACAATGTACAAAGTCAAATCTATTTTAATGAAATAGTGTTTATATGACCAAAAGCATGCCGAACACATGTGTCGCACTTAGGTGCTGGCTATTAGGATCATTGCGAAAATTAAATTAAATTTATTTATTAAATGAAATTTCAATTTTTCTATTAACAATGCATAAAGTCAAATCTATTTTAAAGTAATAGTATTTATATGACCAAAAGCATGCCGAACACATGCGTCGCACTTAGGTGCTGGCTATTAGGATCATTGCCTAAATTAAATTTATTTTATTCATTGAATGAAATTTCAATTTTTTCATTAACAATGCATAAAGTTAAATCCATTTTAATGAAATAGTGTTTATATGACCAAAAGCATACCGAACACATGTTTTGCACTTAGGTGCTGGCTATTAGGATCATTGCGAAAATTAAATTTACATTATTTATTAAATGAAATTTCAATTTTTTTCATTAACAATGCATAAGGTTAAATCTATTTTAATAAAATCGTATTTATATGACCAAAAGAATGCCGAAAACAAGTATCGCACTTAGGTGCTGGCTATTAGGATCATTGCGAAAATTAAATTAAATTAATTTATTAAATGAAATTTCATTTTTTCATTAACAATACATAAAGTCAAATATCTTTCAATGAAATAGTGTTTATATGACCAATAGCATGCCGAAAACAGGTGTCGCACTTAGGTGCTGGCTATTAGGATCATTGCGAAAATTAAATTTAATTTATTTATTAAATGAAATTTCAATTTTTTCATTAAGAATGCATAAAGTTAAATCTATTTTAATAAAATAGGGTTTATATGACCAAAAGCATGCCGAAAATATGTGTCGCACTTAGGTGCTAGCCGTTAGGATCATTGCGAAAATTAAATTTAATTTATTTATTAAATGAAATTTCAATTTTTTCATTAACAATGCATAAAGTCAAATCTATTTTCATGAAATAGTGTTTATATGACCAAAAGAATGCCGAAAACATGTGTCGCACTTAGGTGCGAGCTGTTAGGATCTTTGCGAAAATTAAATTTAATTTATTTATTAAATGAAATTTCAATATTTTCATTAACATTGCATAAAGTCAAATCTCTTTCAATAAAATAGTGTTTATATGACAAAAAGCATGCAGAAAACATGTGTCGCACTTAGGTGATAGCTGTTAGGATCATTGCGAAAATTAAATTAAATTAATTTATTAAATGAAATTTCAATTTTTTCATTAACAATGCATAAACTCAAATCCATTTTTATGACATAGTGTTTATTTGACCAAAAGCATGCGAAAAACATGTGTCGCATTTAGGTGCTGGCAATTAGGATCATTGCGAAAATTAAATTTAATTTATTTATTAAATGAAATTTCAATTTTTTTATTAACAATACATAAAGTCAAATATCTTTTAACAAAATAGTGTTTATATGACCAATAGCATGCTGAAAACATGTGTCGCACTTAGGTGCTGGCTATTAGGATCATTGCGAAAATTAAATTAAATTAATTTATTAAATGAAATTTCAATTTTTTCATTAACAATACATAAAGTCAAATCTCTTTTAATAAAATAGTTTTTATATGACCAGAAGCATGCCGAAAACATGTGTCGCACTTAGGTGTTAGCCATTAGGATCATTGGAAAATTAAATTTAATTTATTTATTAAATGAAGTTTAAATTTTTTCGTTACCAATGCATAAAGTCAAATCCATTTTAGTGAAATTGTGTTTATATGACCAAAAGCATGCCGAAAACATGTGTCGCACTTAGGTGCTAGCAATTAGGAACATTGCGAAAATTAAATTTAGTTTATTTATTAAATGAAATTTCAATTTTTTCATCAACAACACATAAAGTCGAAGTTATTTGATTAAAATCGTGTTTATACGACCGAAATCTTGCCAAAAACATTTGTCGCACTTGGGTACAAGCTATTAGGATCTTTGCGAAAATTAAATTTAGTTTATTTATTAAATGAAATTTCAATTGCCAATTTGCCAATGCCAATTTCAATTTTTTCATTAACAATGCATAAAGTGAAATCTCTTTTAATAAAATAGTGTTTATATGACCAAAAGTATGCCCGAAAACATGTGTCGCACTTAGGTGCTGGCTATTAGGATAATTGCAAAAATTAAATTAAATTAATTTATTAAATGAAATTTTAATTTTTTCCTTAACAATACATAAAGTCCAATCGATTTTCACTAAATAGTGTTTATATGACCAAATCCATGCCGAAAACGCGTGTCGCACTTAGGTGCTAGCCATTAGGATCATTGCGAAAATTAAATTTAATATATTTATTAAATGAAATTTCAATTTTTTCATTAACAATGCATAAACTCAAATCTATTTTAATGAAATAGTGTTTAGTAGACCAAAAGCATGCCGAAAACATGTGTCGCACTTGGGAGCTAGCTATTAGGATCATTGCGAAAATTTCATTTAATTTATTTATTGAATGAAATTTCTATTTTTTTATTAACAATGCATAAAGTCAAATCTATTTCAATAAAATCGTGTTCATTTGACCAAAAGCATGCCGAAAACATGTGTCGCACTTGGGTACAAGCCATTAGGATTTATGCGAAAATTAAATTAAATTTATTTATTAAATGAAATTTCAATTTTTTTATTAAAAATGCATAAAGTCAAATCTATTTTATTAAAATAGTGTTTATGTGACCAAAAAAATGCCAATTTCAATTTTTTCATTAACAATGCATAAAGTCAAATCTCTTTTCATGAAATAGTGTTTAAATGACCAAAAGTATGCCGTAAACATTTGTCGCACTTAGGTGCTAGCAATTAGAATCATTGCGAAAATTAAATTTAGTTTATTTATTAAATGAAATTTCAATTTTTTCATTAACAATGCATAAAGTTAAATCTGTTTTAATGAAATAGTGTTTATATGACAAAAAGCATGCCGAAAACATGTGTCGCACTTAGATGCCAGCTATTAGGATCATTGCGAAAATAAAATTAAATTCATTTATTAAATGAAATTTCAATTTCTTCATTAACAATGCATAAAGTGAAATCTATTTTGATGAAATAGTGTTTATATTACCAAAACAATGCCGAAAACATGTGTCGCACTTAGGTGCTAGCTATTAGGATCATTGCGAAAATTTAATTTAATTTATTTATTAAACGAAATTTTAATTTTTTCATTAACAATGCATAAAGTCAAATCTATTTTAATGAAATAGTGTTTATATGACCAGAAACATGCCGAAAACATGTGTCGCACTTAGGTGCTAGCCATTAGGATCATTGCGAAAATTAAATTTAATTTATTTATTAATTGAAATTTCATTTTTTTTTCATTAACAATGCATAAAGTCAAATTTATTTTATTGAAATAGTGTTTATCTGACCAAAAGCATGCCGAAAACATGTGTCGCACTTAGATGCTAGCTATTAGGATCATTGCGAAAATTAAATTAAATTTATTTATTAAATGAAATTTCAATTTTTTCCTTACCAATGCATAAAGTCTAATCTATTTTAATGAAATAGTGTTTATATGACCAAAAACATGCCGAAAACATGTGTCGCACTTAGGTGCTAGCCATTAGGATCATTGCGAAAATTAAATTTAATTTATTTATTAATTGAAATTTCATTTTTTTTTCATTAACAATGCATAAAGTCAAATCTATTTTATTGAAATAGTGTTTATATGACCAAAAGCATGCCGAAAACATGTGTCGCACTTAGGTGCTAGCCATTAGGATCATTGCGAAAATTAAATTTAATTCATTTATTAAATGAAATTTCAATTTTTTCATTAACAATGCATAAAGTCAAATCTATTTTAATGAAATAGTGTTTATATGACCAAAAACAGGCCGAAAACATGTGTCGCACTTAGGTGCTAGCCAGTAGGATCATTGCGAAAATTAAATTTAATTTATTTATTAATTGAAATTTCATTTTTTTTCATTAACAATGCAAAAAGTCAAATCTATTTTAATGAAATAGTGTTTATATGACCGAAAGCATGCCGAAAACATGTGTCGCATTCAGATGCTAGCTATTAGGATCATTGCGAAAATTAAATTTAATTTATTTATTAAATGAAATTTCAATTTTTTCATTACCAATGCATTAAGTCATATCTATTTTAATAAAATCGTGTTTATATGACCAAAAGCATGCCGAAAATATGTGTCGCACTTAGGTGCTAGCCATTAGGATCATTGCGAAAATTAAATTTAATTTATTAATTAAGCGAAATTTTAATTTTTTCATTAACAATGCATAAAGTCAAATCTATTTTAATGAAATAGTGTTTATATGACCAAAAGCATGCCGAAAACATGTGTCGCACTTAGGTGCTAGTCATTAGGATCATGGCGAAAATTAAATTAAATTTATTTATTAATTGAAATTTCAATTTTTTCATTAACAATGTACAAAGTCAAATCTATTTTAATAAAATAGTGTTTATATGACCAAAAGCATGCCGAACACATGTGTCGCACTTAGGTGCTGGCTATTAGGATCATTGCGAAAATTAAATTAAATTTATTTATTAAATGAAATTTCAATTTTATCATTAACAATGCATAAAGTCAAATCTATTTTAAAGAAATAGTATTTATATGACCAAAAGCATGCCCAACACATGCGTCGCACTTAGGTGCTGGCTATCAGGTGCATTGCCTAAATTAAATTTATTTTATTCATTGAATGAAATTTCAATTTTTTCATTAACAATGCATAATGTTAAATCCAGTTTAATGAAATAGTGTTTATATGACCAAAAGCATACCGAAAACATGTGTCGCACTTAGGTGCCAGCCATTAGGATCATTGCGAAAAATAATAATAATTTATTTATTATATGAAATTTCTATTTTTTCATTACCAATGCATAAAGTCAAATCTATTTTAATGAAATAGTGTTTATATGACCAAAAGCATGCCGAAAACATGTGTCGCACTTAGGTGCTCGCTTTTAGGAACATTGCGAAAATGAAATTTAATTTATTTATTAAAAGAAATTTCAATTTTTTCATTAACAATTCATAAAGTCGAATCTATTTTAATAAAATGGTGTTTATATGACCAAAACCATGCCGAACATATGTGTCGCACTTAGGTGCTGGCTATTAGGATCATTGCGAAAATTAAATTTAATTTATTTATTAAATGAAATTTCAATTTTTTTCATTAACAATGCATAAAGTTGAATCTATTTAAATGTAATCATGTTTATATGACCAAAAGCATGCCGAAAACATGTGTCGCACTTAGGTGCTCGCTTTTAGGAACATTGCGAAAATGAAATTTAATTTATTTATTAAAAGAAATTTCAATTTTTTCATTAACAATTCATAAAGTCGAATCTATTTTAATAAAATGGTGTTTATATGACCAAAACCATGCCGAACACATGTGTCGCACTTAGGTGCTGGCTATTAGGATCATTGCGAAAATTAAATTTAATTTATTTATTAAATGAAGTTTAAATTTTTTCGTTAACAATGCATAAAGTCAAATCAATTTTAGTGAAATTGTGTTTATATGACCAAAAGCATGCCGAAAACATGTGTCGCACTTAGGTGCTAGCTGTTAGGAACATTGCGAAAATTAAATTTAATTTATTTATTAAATGAAATTTCAATTTTTTCATCAACAACACATAAAGTCGAATTTATTTGATTAAAATCGTGCTTATACGACCAAAAGCTTGCCAAAAACATGTGTCGCACTTAGGTGCTAGCTAGTAGGATCATTGCGACAATTAAATTTAATTTATTTATTAAATGAAATTTCTATTTCTTCATTAACAATGCATAAAGTCAATTCTATTTTAATGAAATCGTGTTTATATGAGAAAAATCATGCCGAAAACATGTGTCGCACTCAGGTGCTAGCTATTAGGATCATTGCGAAAATTAAATTTAATTTATTTATTATATGAATTTTTTTTTTTTCATTAACAACGCATAAAGTCAAATCTATTTTAATGTAATCGTGTTAAAATAAGCAAAATCATGCCGAAAACATGTGTCGCACTCAGGTGATAGCTATTAGGATCATTGCGAAAATTAAATATAATTTGTTAATTAAATGAAATTTCTATTTCTTCTTTAACAATGCATAAAGTCAATTCTATTTTAATGAAATCGTGTTAATATGAGCAAAATCATGCCGAAAACATGTGTCGCACTTAGGTGCTAGCTGTTGGGATCATTGCGAAAATTAAATTTAATTTATTTATAAAATGAAATTTTAATTTTTTCATCAACAACACATATAGTCGAATTTATTTGATTAAAATCGTATTTATACGACCAAAAGCTTGCTGAAAACATGTGTAACACTTAGGTGCTAGCTATTAGGATCATTGCGAAAATTAAGTTTAATTCATTTATTAAATGAAATTTCAATTTTTTCATTAACAATGCATAAAGTCAAATCTATTTTATAAAATCGTGTCTATATGACCAAAAGCATGCCGAAAACATGTGTCGCACTTAGGAGCTAGCCATTAGGATCATTGCGAAAATTAAATTTAATTTATTCATTGAATGAAATTTCTATTTTTGCATTAACAATGCATAAAGTCAAATTTATTTTAATGAAATCTTGTTTATATGACCAAAAGCTTGCGGAAAACATGTGTCGCACTTAGGTGCCAGCTATTAGGATCATTGCGAAAATTAAATTTTATTTATTCATTGAATAAAATTTATATTTTTAATTAACAATGCATAAAGTCAAATCTATTTTTATAAAATCGTATTTTTATGACCAAAAGCATGCCGAAAACATGTTTCGCACTTAGGTGCTAGCTATTAGGATAATTGCGAAAATTAAATTAAATTTATTCATTTAATGAAATTTCTATTTTTGCATAAAGTCAAATCTATTTTAATGAAATCGTGTTTATATGGCCAGAAGCATGCCGAAAACATGTGTCGCACTTAGGTGCTGGCTATTGGGATCATTGCGCAAATTAAATTTAATTTATTTGTTAAATGAAATTTCAATTTTTTCATTAACAATGCATAAAGTCTAATTTATTTAATTTAAATCGTTTTTATACGACCAAAATCATGACGAAAACATGTGTCGCACTAAGATGCTAGCTATTAGGATCATTGCGAAAATAAAATTTAATTTATTTATTAAATGAAATTTTAATTTTTTCAATTACAACGCATAAAGTCGAGTTTATTTGATTGAAATCATGTTTATATGACCAAATGCATGCATTGCAAAAATTGAATTGAATTTATTTATTAAATGAAATTTCAATTTTTTTAATAGCAATGCATAAAGTCGAAACTATTTTATTAAAATCGTGTTTATATGACCAAAAGCATGCTTAAAACATGTGTCGCACTTAGGTTCTGGCTTTTAGGATCAAATTTAATTTAATTTATTTACTAAATGAAATTTCAATATTTTTAACAACAATGCATAAAGTCAAATCTGTTTTAATGAAATCGTGTTTATATGACCGAAAGTATACCAAAAACATGTGTCGCACTTAGGTGCTAGCCATTAGGATCATTGCGAAAAATAAATTTAATTTATTTATTAGATGAAATTTTGATTTTTTCATTAACAATGCATAAAGTCAAATCTATTTTAATGAAATAGTGTTTATATGACCAAAAGCATGCCGAAAACATGTGTGGCACTTAGGTGCTAGCTATTTGGATCATAGCAAAAATTGAATTTAATTTATTTATTAAATTTAATTTTAATATTTTCAATAACAATGCATAAAGTCAAATCTATTTTAATGAAATCATGTTAATATTACCAAAAGCAAGCCGAAAAGATGTGTCGCACTTAGGTGCTAGCTATTAGGATCATTGCAAAAATTGAATTTAATTTATTTATTAAATGAAATTTCAATTTTTTCATCAACAACACATATAGTCGAATTTATTTGATTAAAATCGTATTTATACGACCAAAAGCTTGCTGAAAACATGTGTAACACTTAGGTGCTAGCTATTAGGATCATTGCGAAAATTAAGTTTAATTCATTTATTAAATGAAATTTCAATTTTTTCATTAACAATGCATACACTCAAATCTATTTTATAAAATCGTGTCTATATGACCAAAAGCATGCCGAAAACATGTGTCGCACTTAGGAGCTAGTCATTAGGATCATTGCGAAAATTAAATTTAATTTATTCATTGAATGAAATTTCTATTTTAACATTAACAATGCATAAAGTCAAATTTATTTTAATGAAATCTTGTTTATATGACCAAAAGCTTGCGGAAAACATGTGTCGCACTTAGGTGCCAGCTATTAGGATCATTGCGAAAATTAAATTTTATTTATTCATTGAATGAAATTTATATTTTTAATTAACAATGCATAAAGTCAAATCTATTTTTATAAAATCGTGTTTATATGACCAAAAGCATGCCGAAAACATGTTTCGCACTTAGGTGCTAGCTATTAGGATAATTGCGAAAATTAAATTAAATTTATTCATTTAATGATATTTCTATTTTTGCATAAAGTCAAATCTATTTTAATGAAATCGTGTTTATATGACCAGAAGCATGCCGTAAACATGTGTCGCACTTAGGTGCCAGCTATTGGGATCATTGCGCAAATTAAATTTAATTTATTTGTTAAATGAAATTTCAATTTTTTCATTAACAATGCATAAAGTCTAATTTATTTAATTTAAATCGTTTTTATACGACCAAAATCATGACGAAAACATGTGTCGCACTAAGATGCTAGCTATTAGGATCATTGCGAAAATAAAATTTAATTTATTCATTAAATGAAATTTTAATTTTTTCAATTACAACGCATAAAGTCGAGTTTATTTGATTGAAATCATGTTTATATGACCAAATGCATGCATTGCAAAAATTGAATTGAATTTATTTATTAAATGAAATTTCAATTTTTTTAATAGCAATGCATAAAGTCGAAACTATTTTATTAAAATCGTGTTTATATGACCAAAAGCATGCTTAAAACATGTGTCGCACTTAGGTTCTGGCTTTTAGGATCATTGCAAAAATTTAATTTAATTTATTTACTAAATGAAATTTCAATATTTTTAACAACAATGCATAAAGTCAAATCTGTTTTAATGAAATCGTGTTTATATGACCAAAAGTATACCAAAAACATGTGTCGCACTTAGGTGCTAGCCATTAGGATCATTGCGAAAAATAAATTTAATTTATTTATTAGATGAAATTTGGATTTTTTCATTAACAATGCATAAAGTCAAATCTATTTTTATGAAATAGTGTTTATATGACCAAAAGCATGCCGAAAACATGTGTGGCACTTAGGTGCTAGCTATTAGGATCATAGCAAAAATTGAATTTAATTTATTTATTAAATTTAATTTTAATATTTTCAATAACAATGCATAAAGTCAAATCTATTTTAATGAAATCATGTTAATATTACCAAAAGCAAGCCGAAAAGATGTGTCGCACTTAGGTGCTAGCTATTAGGATCATTGCAAAAATTGAATTTAATTCATTTATTAAATTAAATTTTAATATTTTCAATACCAATGCATAAAGTCAAATCTATTTTAATGAAATCATGTTTATTTGACCAAAAGCATGCCGAAAAGATGTGTCGCACTTAGATCATCGCTATTAGGATCATTGCGAAATTTAAATTTAGTTTATTTATGAAATGAAATTTCAGTTTTTTCACTAACAATGCATAAAGTCAAATCTATTTTAATATACTTGTGTTTATATGACCAAAAGCAAGCCGAAAAGATGTATCGCACTTAGGTGCTAGCCATAAGGATCATTGCGAAAATTAAATTTAATTTATTTCTTAAAGGAAATTTAAATTTTTTGATTAACAATGATTAAAGTCAAATCTATTTTGATAAAATAGTGTTTATATGACCAAAAGCATGCTGAAAACATGTGTCGCACTTAGGTGTTAGCAATTAGGATTATTGCGAAAATTAAATTAAATTTATTTATTAAATAAAATTTCATTTTTTTTATTAACAATGCTAAAAGTCAAATCTATTTTAATAAAATAGTGTTTATTTGTCGAAAAGAATGCCGAAAACCTGTGTCACACTCAGGTGCTAGCTGTTAGGATCATTGGAAAAATTAAATTAAATTTATTTATTAAATGAAATTTCATTTTTTTTATTAACAATGCTAAAAGTCAAATCTATTTTAATAAAATAGTGTTTATTTGACGAAAAGAATGCCGAAAACCTGTGTCACACTCAGGTGCTAGCTGTTAGGATCATTGGAAAAATTAAATTAAATTTATTTATTAAATGAAATTTCCATTTTTTCATTAACAATGCATAAAGTCAAATCTATTTTAATGAAATAGTGTTTATATGACCAAAAGTATGCCAAAAACATATGTCGCACTTAGGTGCCAGCATTAGGATCATTGAAAAATTAAATTTAATTTATTTATTAAATGAAATTTCAATTTTTTCTTTAACAGTGCATAAAGTCAAATCTATTTTCATGAAATCGTGTTTATATGACTAAAAGCATGCCGAAAACATGTGTCGCATTTTGGGTCTAGCTATGAGGATCATTGCAAAAATTAAATTTATTTTTATTTATTAAATGAAATTTCAATTTTTTTATTAACAATGCATAAAAGCGAATATGACGCAACTTTTTTTTTAATGGAAACCATAGTTGGTTATGACCTCATAGTTACATAGTTATTTCCTAAAATATGTGATTTACAGTCATTCTCAAGTTTTATTATTGCACCACGTGCCGTTTGGGTTCGAATCCCAGCCCGGGCGAAATATTTTTCGGAGATCGAGAAGTATTTGCTCCGGTCCATTGTTGTTGTATACGTCTGACATTATTCATTTGCTCATTTATTCATCCAAAAATGGTACATAAATAGCAGCCGCCTTGAGCTGGCCACATGGGCTACGATCCCGAGGTCAAAAAAAAAGTTTTATTATAAATTAAAAAAACAGTTGGCTATGAAAAAGATTAAAGTAAAACAATTGCAGTTGTTTATAACCACAATAAAGTATTGTAGTTATTATTTTTATAGAGATAAACAAAGTTGACAAAAAAACTTCGTATAATAATTCTTTAATTATAAAAATAATAATAGGATCGTTTGATCAAAACTACAGTCACTAATGAATAAACAGAATGATATTAACTTGCGTTTTATTTAAATAATAATAGGAGACACATTTTAATATTACAAAAGATGCTCAAAAAATCCACCATTAATATTATGGCATAAATTACATCGTTTTTAAATTTAATTTGTCCCCTATTATTATTTAAATAAAACGCACTTTTACTTATTTAATATCACACTGTTTATTTATTAATGACTGCATTTTCGATCAAACGACCCTTTTATTATTTTAATAATTAAAGAATGATTATAATTTATAGTGTTTTTTGTCAACTTTGTTTATCTCTATAAAAATAATAAAAATAATATTTCATTGTTGTTATAAACAACTGCAATTGTTTTACTTTCATCTTTTTCAACGCTAACAATTTTTTTGATTCATAATAAATCTTAAAAATGACTGTAACTCACTTATTTTTAGAAATAACTATGTCATATTTGATATCGGATTACAGAGAAAAAAATAGTCTTTCGATTGAGGTCATAGCCAGCTATGGTTTCATTAAAAAAATGTAAGTTTGCGTCATTTCTCGGAAAATAATGGCGGTAAAATTTTTCTGAATTTATTTTACTAAGCTGCGTAAAATGATCTACAACTTTGTCCTGTACAGTGCTTTTCTATCTGTCATAATAACCGAGATATAATTATTTGAAAAAATTGACACTTTTTACATTATTCAAAATATCTACTTTTTTGAAAACCCTGTATTTAACGGGATTCACCCCGTACATTTAAGAGTTAATTAAAATATAAAATATAAAACAAAATACAAAATAAAATATTCATATGAAATATAAAAATACAAAAGTTAAAATTACAATTTAAAATTTCTATAACTTTGAGATGACAAAAAAAATAAGTAAAAACAACACAATGCAATACGCTAGACATAAATAATTAAAATAATGAAAACCCCCACAAGAAAGTTGCATTTATCTAAATTTGGCCAAAAACAAATATCGAGAGATCTATTCGTGATAAATTAGATTTAAAGTCAGAAATATTATTTGGAAATAGTTTAAAATTGGCGTTATTTATCAGGCCATTCGCTACTATTAAAGTCCGTGATAAGGATGCTTCGAAAACCAATCGTTTTAAGTTCAAAGGAGCAATCAATGTGACTATTGAAATTGAGTCAATTTTTGCGTGTTATGAATTTTTGAAAATAATATTTTAAGTTAAGTAATAAAATTTGTAAAATCCTACAAGTGTAACGAATTTTAAATTCATTTAAACTTTAAAATTTGTACTATATGATAAAAAAAAACAGAAAAAAATATATTGAATTGCAGAAAAATTTGTAAAATTCTACAAGTGTAACGAGTTTTAAATTCCAATCAAAATTAAATTTCTGCATTGGTTTAATCATTGAATTGATGAGCCGATTTTGCTTTAAAAGTTTAAGATCTATGAACAGGACAATACAATTCTGATTTTCCGTTAAATCAATTTTCAAATTATAGCTGAAAACAAATGACAACATTTTAAACAATGTCTGGGGAAACGAAATATGCATTCTGCGAATTTAAAAGTTGTAAAAATTTAATAAAAGTTCAACTTCTACGTAAAAAAAATAAACATTTTTGATTTTTTATCTTAGGTTAAAACAAAACAGCTATTTTCCAAACTGAAAATGGGAAAACAAAAATTGCTTAGAAGCATAGAAAAAAAAAATCAAAGGAGAAATTCGTATTAAGAGTTTAAAATTAATTGAAAAAAAATTATAGATTTCGGATTTCTAATAAAAATGAGTGCCAAATCCGAGATTGAAAAGAAACAGCAACATACCAAATTCGGAAATTATACGATTTAAAAAATTAATCATTGAATAAATATTTTTTTTAATTGGTTATTTAAGCTCCAGAAAATAAACCCATTTGATGGTGAGAAAGCTAACTGCAAGTAACTACAAGTGCTATTTGGTAAGAAGGTAAATGTAATTATAAGATTATGTACGATTTGTCAATGAGATATTGATCTGATGGTCTCTCTACTAATGCCGTATTTTTTGTATACTTTATTGTAGCATAGCATAAATGAACTATTATCCCTACTACACCGTTATTTATGTATTCAGATGTTATTAAATCACATTGAAAAATTCACAATATATTATTCATTCAATAAAGTTTAATTAATTTCATTTAATCGCTCACCAACAGCAAGAACTATCTTCATTACTGATAATCCATTTCGATTAATATAATTTTCAATATTCTGCACACACTAAAACACGCGAACACTCACTCACTCGGGGGAAGGTAAACTGTGGAATAGAACGGTTAACAATGACTAAAAATAGATTTAATCTGGAATGCGTTCATGCATCGTGGATACGGATTGATAACTGACAACGAAAGAACGTGTTTTTTGCAAACATCTACGCCGGATACTTATTGCCTCCGGGGCAAAGGTCAAAGGATTCGGCGGTTCGCACCTGGCAACATTTTCCAGTTCCACCGGTGAGTTTCTTCGATGTTTTCAATTTTAACAGCGCAACGGAGTGTTATTCTTGATTTTTTTTTAATTTTAATTTTTTTAACTGGAATTTGAAATACTTTCATTTGATCAGGTGGAGAAGTTGTGAAAATTGAAATATACGAAATATCAGAATAATCGTTTATTAATACACGCTCTGTAGCGTAAATGTGGTGTAAGCTTTGGAGTGTTACAACCCTCTATTAGAATCTTCCACACACATGCATATAAATCCAGTAAAATTTAATTCTAACTTAAATCTTCAATGAACAAACCTTAATAAAACTAAAAAGAAATTAAATTTAACATACCTGTGATGGCATTATCATTCAATTGTTTATTCAAATTAATATATTAGACATTTATACTTTTAATTAAAAACACAGTCGTGAGTAGGCATCCATAGTGTCCGCCTCGCGAGTGCTCTCCCAGAAAAGAGTCAGCTGACAGATAATCGAATTCGATTTAACCAATATAGTAACACCGTCGTATAGATTAAGTAATATTGTCCCATGTTTAATAGAAATATCACGAATTAGTAATTAAACAAATCGTATAGATTACTAGTTTTCTAACCTCGGGGGAATACGGGGAAGGAGGCCGGGCGGGCGACCGCTCGGTCGAGACCGAGATGGAATCGTTTGCGCCTGAGAGCGCAAAAAAACAAATGGATTTATCAATTAAATACAAAACAACGGATAAAGGCCCATTTATAATTTATGTTGAATGTACTTCCACTGAAATAATTAGATTGCATCCCATGCGGGTAGGTCATATTTTACATAGTATTCCACAAGTAAAATGTAAAATAGATAAAATTGTTTCAATAGGGAAAAATAGGATAAAGGTCACTCGAAAAGATTATCAAACTGCGAATTTATTAATTAATCATGACTCCTTCCAAACAAAACAAATGTTAGCTTATGTACCTAGACATTTAGTTGAGAAAAAAGGGGTAGTTAAGGGAATAGACACTTATTTCTCAGGTGAGGTTATATTCGATTGTATAGTTTCTGAGAGGACGGTAATAAATATTCGTAGATTACAAACGAAAAAGATAATGGAGGACGGATCAGTTAAATACATCCCAAGGGAAACGGCAGTTCTGACATTTTCTGGATCATCGTTACCTACATATATTTATATATTAAGCGTTAGGTTTGAGGTTGAGGCTTATATACCGCCTGTCTTGCAGTGTTATATCTGTTTTCTTTTTGGAAATATGAGCAAAAATTGTAAAGAACGGACGAAATGCAAAATTTGTTTAGAAACACACGAAGGGGAGTGTAATATCCCATCATCAAATAAAATCTGTATTCATTGCAAATCGACCGAACATAATTCATTGTACAGGGGATGTCCAGCTTTCCTGGAACAAAAAGCAATTAAAGAGCTCATGTCTCGTGAAAATTTATCATTTCCAGAAACAGTAAAACTCAGAAATAATCCATCTTATACGAATGTGGTTAGCAAAAATAAGTTCTCGATTTTAACCAACGCTCCCCAATTTTCCCCTCTACCCCCCATACAGCCACCTAAACTCAATACAATTAACACTACTCTACCCAGTCAACATACACACATTCATAAAAAATGGTGATGTGGCCATCATGTTACTTTCTCCGACTTGATGGTATCATTTATATTTATGCTTTCATGGTTTGTTTTCAATTTAAATCATATTTTAAATGTACATCGACCGTTGTGTAAACTCGGGTGAAACTGACGTTTTAAACGTCAAAATTATAAAAGATAGAAAAATTATACTTACAAATTCAAAAACTCAGTTTACTCAAAAACTAAAGGGATTTCGAAAAAAACTTATTCTTTATAAGTTGTTCACTTTAGCATTCTCTATAATTACTATTAATATAAATTTGCTGTAACTATTATGGTTTTATAATTATAAACCAAAAATGAAAAAAATAATAATAAATTTTTTTCTCGAATAAAAATGATTTTATAAAAAATGTTTTCAAGCAAAAGATGTTCATTTCTTTGTTGTCTTTAAAGTTTGTTTAAATGTTTTTGTGATATTTTTCATATCTAAGAAAATATTGGCAAAAAACAAAACACAGTTAAGGTAAACGCCCACTTCCGGTGTACGAAATTTTACCAAAAGCTTTTCGGTTCTTCGGATTATCAAACAAGACGTATGTTCAAAGTTACATATCAATTGCTCTATTAGTTTTTGAGATACAGCGCGCACAGACACACACACACACACACACAGACACACACACACACACCATGACACAAAAAAATTTTTTCCAGAAATTGTTGAAATGGCATCTAGGGACCCCAAAACGGATATTTCCGTAAAAAAAATTTTTGAAAAAAAAATCACGATCACAATACTTTCTCGTACTTCGTAACGGAGAAAGTAAAAACGTAAGCCATCATCTCCAATTACTTACCCTTCAACATCTGACCTTAAACAAAATTATACCAATTTAAAAATTTCTCCAGTTACTCCTAATCCATATCGGGAGGAATTTATGAAGTATAAAATCAATCTGGCAGATAAAATAGAAATAATTAATAATTAATTAATGGAATCATTAAAGAAAATAATACATTAGATGCAGAAGAAATAAAAAAAATAAATTTAAGAGACAATATTATTTCATATGCAAATGGAAAGGAAAACAGTGAAACGGTAAATCGCCCGAGCTTAGATGTGAATATCAATAACACCTCGTTAGACGATTTTTCGTTATAAAATTAAATAAAACATTAAAGATGCACATCTCAGGGATAATGATATTCATATATGCTTATTACAAGAAACATGGCTTAAGCCAACACAAAAAATTCATTTTAACAAGTATAACATCATCAGGAAAGACAGAGATAGTGGAAAAAGAGGAGTAGCGATATTAATTAAAAATAACATTAAATACAAAATCAAAGACGATTTTAGAAATATTAACAGCTTAATTGAAATATGTGCAATTGAAATTCGCTGCAAACAGTGTCCACTTACACTGATATCAGTTTATAAGCCTCCGAATGTTCGAGCTACATCAGATGACTGGGAAGAACTTCTAAGTCAGTTATCAGGTAATGTCCTTATAGGAGGTGATTTCAACGCGCATAATCCTCTATGGGGGTCCTTCATATTGAACACTGCTGTGAAAAATTTGCAGGAAGCTATTGATTCTAACAATTATATAATATTAAACGACTCCAGTCGAACTATAATAACATATTCACAAAATTCTCAATTAAGATCTGTAGTGGACTTAACGCTATGCAATGCACAGGTCTCCAGCTTTACCGAGTGGAAAGTACTAGATGATACATTGGGATCAGATCATTTTCCAATATTAATTACCCTCGAAAATAGCTTGGATAATAAAGTGTTAAACCCAAACACTAAATGGAATTTCAAGAAAGCCGATTGGAAGTTATATAATACACACATAGCATCTCAAATGGAAGACTGCCCTTCATTTAGCTGTAATCAGGATAGGTATACATTCCTATCAAATATGATGACAAATGCAGCCAACATCTCGATGCCCATTAAAAAACCGTATTCTTTGAATTCAAGAAAATCACCCATATGGTGGAATGAAGAATGCACCGAGGTAGTTAAGGAGCGTAAACGGGTACTGCGAAACTATAATGGACATCCAACGCATGATAACTACAAGAAGTTAGAAAGAAATCTGCAAAAGCAAAACGCTTATATAAAGTTAAGGCTAAGATCTCGTGGATCAAATTTACCGAAACTTTCAATAAATCGACCCCTATTAAAACTATATGGAACCAAGTAAAGTGTGTTAATAATAATAAACATAAAAGTCAGAGGATCCCTTTATGCGAAGAGCTGGTGGAAGAAATACTGAATCTAAATGCTCCTTCTACGGTTATCCCTCAACCTGTTAACCTTACAGACACACCCAAAACGAATCCCAAACCTAATAATCAATTAGCAAAACCATTTACAATGGAAGAACTAGAAATGGCCATAAAATTATCCCCCAATACTGCTCCTGGGACAGATTCTTTCTCCTATGTTATGATTAATCAGTTACCTATATCTGCCAAATCTATGCTACTTAAAATATTCAACGCTTGGTGGATCGATAGTGAATATGTAGATGAGTTTAGAGAAATAATGATATTTCCTATTGTTAAACCTACCAAAGACCCAGAATTAAGTGACTCATATAGGCCAATATCTTTGCTGTCGTGTGTGATGAAGACCTTCGAAAGGATGATAAAAAAACGCATAGTCTGGTTCCTGGAACATCACTCTCTGGTGCCGAGTCATATATACGGTTTTAGAGAGGGGATTGGCACATCAGACGCATCGTGTAGTCTGGTGTGTGAGATTCAAGATTGTTTTAGCAGGAATGAGTACTTACCCACTCTTTTTGTGGACATTAAGGGAGCATACGATCACGTCAGCCTTAACGTGTTGTATGATACATTTATTAAACTGGGTTTTCCATCAGTAGTAGCCAACAATATCATTCAATTATATAATGGTCGCGTCATTCACGTTAGAAATTTTCCAAATATGAAACGGAAAATATATGAAGGGATCCCCCAAGGATTGGTATTGAGTCCTATATTGTTCAACATTTATTGTTATGATATCAAAGAACAGTTTCAAGGTAACCATATTGTGCAATACGCTGATGATTTTTGTCTATTCTCTAGGGAAAAATCCTACGCAAAATCTATGGATACACTAGTGATATTGTCCAATAGCATTAATACATGGCTAAATAAGCATAACCTTCAACTATCTATTAGTAAGTCTTCCGCAGTAATCTACTCGAGACATAGAACCCCAAAAAATAATACGATTCTCTTTGATGAAGGTTCAATCCCTGTAAAATATAGCCATAAATACGTCGGTATGATCCTGGACAAAAACTTTAACC
This sequence comes from Ocypus olens, assembly GCA_910593695.2. Taxonomy (NCBI): domain Eukaryota; kingdom Metazoa; phylum Arthropoda; class Insecta; order Coleoptera; family Staphylinidae; genus Ocypus; species Ocypus olens. The sequence continues at coordinate 37,228,803 of OU343060.1, forward strand.
TAGAGAGAGTATATTAGGTATGTTTCAATGAAAGGGGAAAAGGGACTTAATATTCTAAAATCTTTAAATAAAGTATGGTGGGGTTCTGATCCAAAGGTTTCATTATTATTTTACACATCTTATATCAGGTCGGTGCTCGATTTTGGAAGTATTTTTTATGGTAGCGCAAGTAAGACCTCGCTCACAATAATTGACCGCGTTCAGTACAAGGCGATCAAAAGATCAAAATACCATTAGGCACAATGAAATCCTCACCAAACATACCCATCTTAGCAGAAGCTGAAGCAATCCCCATCCATATAAGACGCCAATACCTGGCAGAAAAATAATTTGTTAGTAAACTGAGAACGAAAGATAGGATTCCTCCAAAACTATACAGCTTAAGTATTGATAGCCTATGTAAACCATATTGGGATAAGAAGAATTGTCCACCCTTGGCAGAAGCTTTTAGATTCACATCATACTTTGCCTCCTATATTAAAAAAGGTAGGATTTATGAAAACCCTTATGAAGCTTACTTAAAAAAAATTTCGTGTTTGATACCTCCATATGGAGAGCTAATTTCAGAAAATTTAAGTATTTTTAAGCAAACTCAAGCCACATTCAGAAATGAAATCGCTGTGTACACCGATGGATAAAAAAATCCCACCCAAGCTAGTATCGCTTATTATATTCCAAACTTTAATATCTCCTATGCCGCAATAACCTGCGAATTTGCATCCATTTTTACTTTAGAGGCCACCGCAATTATTAAATCACTACAATGGTGTTTATTGAATCCGGATAAGCTAACCTCCATCAAAAACATAGTCATCTACTCAGATTCCCTTTCCGTGATAAATGCCTTAAAACAGTGTAATTTTAAGAGCCCAGTAATTGCAGATATTAATAAAATATGTAATGAGCTGTCAGAATACTCCTATAAGGTTACCTTTGTGTGGGTTAAAGCACACTCGGGAATTCTTGGCAATGAGATGGCGGACAAACTTGCAAGATCGGATAAAGAAAAAGAAGAATTAAAGATCCCATACACAGATTTAATATCCAACTATAAACGAAAGAAAATGATAGTGCAATGGAAAAGATATTATGAAGAATATTCGAAAGAATCACACACCCAGTATTGTACCATCCACCCTACTCTACCAAAGGGTATACCATCAAAGAACACTCATAGTAGATTCTTCACTTCGTCAATAACACGCCTTGAATTAGGACATGGATGTTACCGTGCACACCTTTTTAAAATTGGAGTGGTGGACAACACAGAGTGCGAGTGCGGAGCGGTAATTGAAGATCTAAACCACATCCTTTTCGCATGCGAAAAATATACAAACCAGAGGCTAAAACTGATGGATAACCTGGCAAAACTAAATATATTTCCGCCAATAAATATGACTCATTTACTAGCTACAAATAATATAACCATATATGACCATATAGTTAAATTTCTAATTGAAGTTAAATTAAAAGTATAATTAATGACCCAATAAGATAAGTTCCTTTCCTTTATTAAATAGCCTAGAGCTGGCCACATGGACATGCATCCCTGGCCAAAAAAAAAAATTAAAAACACACTACATTATTGCTTTTAAATTAATGTGAAATGTAATAATTATGGCAAAAATATTTGTTGTGTGCACCCTGTGATAATTGATTAAATTGAGTAATTTTCCGTGTGAGCATTTTTTATGTGCGCAATTATCACTGTGCGTTATTTTCTGTGTGCGGAGTTTTCCGTGTGAGCATTATTCCGTGTGAGGAGTTTTCGTGTGCGGAGTTTTCGCTGTGCGCAGTTTTCTGTGCGCAGTATTCGCGTGAGCAGTCTTCCTTTCCAGATATATCTCCGAACCGTTGCATTTAGGTGCTAGCTCTTGGGATCATTGCAAACATTAAATTTAATTTATTTATAAAATGAAATTTCAATTTTTTCAATAACAATACATAAAGTCAAAATTATTTGATTGAAAACGTGTTTATATGACCAAATGCATGCCGACAACATGTGTCGCATTTTGGGGCTAGCCAATGGGATCATTGCAAAAATTGAATTTAATTTATTTACAATGTAAAATTTAAATTTGTTCATTACCAATGCATAAAGTCAAATCTATTTTAATGGAATCGTGTTTATATGACCAAAAGCATGCCGAAAACATGTGTCGTCTTAGGTGCTGGCTATTGGGATCATTGCGAAAATTAAATTTATTTTATATGTTAAATGAAATTTCAATTTTTTCATTAACAATGCATAAAGTCAAATTTATTTGATTGAAATCGTGTTTATATGACCAAAAGCATGCCGAGAACATGTGTTGCACGTAGGTGCTAGGTATTAGGATCATTGCGAAAATAAAATTTAATTTATTTATTAAATTAATATTTAATTTTTTCATCAATATCGCATAAAGTCGAATATATTTGATTGAAATCGTGTTTATTTGAACGGAAGTATGCTGAAAACATGTGTCGCACTTAGGTGCTGGCTATTGGGATCATTGCGAAAATTAAATTTATTTTATATATTAAATGAAATTTCAATTTTTTCATTAACAATGCATAAAGTCAAATCTATTTTAATGAAATCATGTTTATATGACCAAAAGCATGCCGAAAACATGTGTCGTCTTAGGTGCTGGCTATTGGGATCATTGCGAAAATTAAATTTAATTTATTTATTAAATGAAATTTTAATTTTTTCATCAACAACGCATAAAGTCGAATTTATTTGATTAAAATCGTGTTTATACGACCTAAAGCATGCCGAAAACGTGTGTCGCACTTAGGTGTTGGTTATTGGGATCATTGCGAAAATTAATTTTAATTTATTTATTAAATGAAATTTTAATTTTTTCATCAACAATGCATAAAGTCGAATTTATTTGATTAAAATCGTGTTATACGACCAAAAGCATGCCGAAAATATGTGTCGCACTTAGGTGCTGGCTTTTGGGATCATTGCGAAAATTAAATTTAATTTATTTATGATATGAAATTTCTTTTTTTTTATTAACAACGCTTAAAGTCAAATCTATTTTAATAAAATCGTTTTTAAATGAACAAAATCATGCCGAAAACATGTGTCGCACTCATGTGCTAGCAATTAGGATCATTGCGAAAATTAAATATAATTTATTTATTAAATGAAATTTCTATTTCTTCATTAACAATGCATAAAGTCAATTCTATTTTAATGAAATCGTGTTTATATGAGAAAAATCATGCCGAAAACATGTGTCGCACTCAGGTGCTAGCTATTAGGATCATTGCGAAAATTAAATTTAATTTATTTATTATATGAATTTTTTTTTTTTCATCAACAACGCATAAAGTCAAATCTATTTTAATAAAATCGTGTTTAAATGAGCAAAATCATGCCGAAAACATGTGTCGCACTCAGGTGCCAGCTATTAGGATCATTGCGAAAATTAAATTTTATTTATTCATTGAATGAAATTAATATTTTTAATTAACAATGCATAAAGTCAAATCTATTTTTATAAAATCGTATTTATATGACCAAAAGCATGCCGAAAAAATGTTTCGCACTTAGGTGCTAGCTATTAGGATAATTGCGATAATTAAATTTAATCTATTCATTAAATGAAATTTCTATTTTTGCATAAAGTCAAATCTATTTTAATGAAATCATGTTTATATGACCAGAAGCATGCCGAAAACATGTGTCGCACTTAGGTGCTGGCTATTGGGATCATTGCGCAAATTAAATTTAATTTATTTATTAAATGAAATTTTAATTTTTTCATCAACAACGCATAAAGTCGAATTTATTTGATTGAAATTGTGTTTACACGACCAAGAGCATGCCGAAAACAGGTTTCGCAGTTAGGTGTTAGCAATTAGGATTATTGCGAAAATTAAATTAAATTTATTTATTAAATGAAATTTTAATTTTTTCATCAACAACGCATAAAGTCGAATTTATTTGATTGAAATTGTGTTTACACGACCAAGAGCATGCCGAAAACAGGTTTCGCAGTTAGGTGTTAGCAATTAGGATTATTGCGAAAATTAAATTTAATTTATTTATTAAATGAAATTTCATTTTTTTCATTAACAATGCTAAAAGTCAAATCTGTTTTATTGAAATAGTGTTTATTTGACCAAAAGCATGCCGAAAACCTGTGTCACACTCAGGTGCTAGCTGTTAGGATCATTGGAAAAATTAAATTAAATTTATTTATTAAATGAAATTTCCATTTTTTCATTAACAATGCATAAAGTCAAATCTATTTTAATGAAATAGTGTTTATATGACCAAAAGTATGCCGAAAACATGTGTCGCACTTAGGTGCTGGCTATTAGGATCATTGCGAAAATTAAATTTAATTGATTTATTAAATGAAATTTCAATTTTTTCAATTACAATGCATAAAGTCGAATTTATTTGATTGAAATCGTGTTTATATGACCAAATGCATGCCAAAAACATATGTCGCACTTAGGTGCCAGCATTAGGATCATTGCAAAAATTGAATTGAATTTATTTATTAAATGAAATTTCAATTTTTTTAATAGCAATGCATAAAGTCGAATCTATTTTATTAAAATCGTGTTTATATGACCAAAAGCATGCTAAAAACATGTGGTGCACTTAGGTGCTAGCCATTAGGATCATTGCGAAAATTAAATTTAATTTATTTATTAAATGAAATTTAATTTTTTTCAATTACAATGCATAAAGTCGAATTTATTTGATTGAAATCGTGTTTATATGACCAAATGCATGCCAAAAACATATGTCGCACTTAGGTGCCAGCATTAGGATCATTGCAAAAATTGAATTGAATTTATTTATTAAACGAAATTTCAATTTTTTTAATAGCAATGCATAAAGTCGAATCTATTTTATTAAAATCGTGTTTATATGACCAAAAGCATGCTTAAAACATGTGTCGCACTTAGGTGCTGGCTTTTAGGATCATTGCAAAAATTTAATTTAATTTATTTACTAAATGAAATTTCAATATTTTTAATAACAATGCATAAAGTCAAATCTGTTTTAATGAAATCGTCTTTATATGACCAAAAGCATGCCGAAAACATGTTTCGCACTTAGGTGCTAGCCATTAGGATCATTGCGAAAAATAAATTTAATTTATTTATTAAATGAAATTTCATATTTTTCATCAACAACGCATAAAGTCAAATTTATTTAATTGAAATCGTATTTATACGACTAGAAGCATGCCGAAAACATGTGTCGCACTTAGGTGCTAGCTATTAGGATCATTGCAAAAATTGAATTTAATTTATTTATTAAATTAAATTTCAATATTTTCAATAACAATGCATAAAGTCAAACCTCTTTTAATGAAATCGTGTTTATATGACCTAAAGCATGCCGAAAAAATGTGTTGCACTTAGGTGCTGGCTATTAGGATCATTGCAAAAATTGTATTTAATTTATTGATTAAATGAAATTTCAATTTTCTTATCAACAACAAATAAAGTCGAATTTATTTGATTGAAATCGTGTTTACACGACCTAAAGCATGCCGAAAACATATGTCGCACTTAGGTGCAGGCTATTAGGATCATTGCGAAAATTAAATTTAATTTATTTATTAAATGACATTTCACAATTTTCATCAACAACGGATAAAGTCAAGTTTATTTGATTGAAATCGTGTTTATACGACAAGAAGCATGCCGAAAACATGTGTCGCACTTAGGTGCTAGCTATTAGGATCATTGCAAAAATTTCATTTAATTTATTTATTAAATTAAATTTCAATTTTTTCAATAACAATTTATAAAGTCAATATTATTTGATTTAAATCATATTTATATGACCAAATGCATGCTGAAAAAATGTGTCGCATTTAGGTGCTAGCTATTAGGATCATTGCAAAAATTAAATTTAATTTATTTATTAAATGAAATTTCAACTGTTTCTGTAACAATGCATAAAGTCGAATTTATTTAATTGCAGTCGAGTTTACATGACCAAATGCATGCCGAAAACATGTGTCGCATTTTGGTGCTAGCTATTAGGATCATTGCAAAAATTAAATTTAATTTATTTATTAAATGAAATTTCAATTTTTTTATTAACAATGCATAAAATCGAATATGACGCAACTTTTTTTTTAATGGAAACATTAGTTGGCTATAACCTCATAGTTACATAGTTATTTCCTAAAATATGTGAGTTACAGTCATTCTCAAGTTTTATTATTGCACCACGTGCCGTTTGGGTTCGAATCCCAGCCCGGGCGAAATATTTTTCGGAGATCGAGAAGTATTTGCTCCGGTCCATTGTTGTTGTATACGTCTGACATTATTCATTTGCTCATTTATTCATCCAAAAATGGTACACAAATAGTAGCCGCCTTGAGCTGGCCACATGGGCTACGATCCCGAGGTCAAAAAAAAAGTTTTATTATAAATTAAAAAAACAGTTGGCTATGAAAAAGATTAAAGTAAAACAATTGCAGTTGTTTATAACCACAATAAAGTATTGTAGTTATTATTTTTATAGAGATAAACAAAGTTGACAAAAAAACTTCGTATAATAATTCTTTAATTATAAAAATAATAATAGGATCGTTTGATCAAAACTACAGTCACTAATGAGTAAACAGAATGATATTAACTAACGTTTTATTTAAATAATAATAGAAGACACATTTTAATATTACAAAAGATACTCAAAAATCCACCATTAATATTATGGCATAAATTACGTCGTTTTAAAATTTAATTTGTCCCCTATTATTATTTAAATAAAACGCACTTTTACTTATTTAATATCACACTGTTTATTTATTAATGACTGCATTTTCGATCAAACGACCCTTTTATTATTTTAATAATTAAAGAATGATTATAATTTATAGTGTTTTTTGTCAACTCTGTTTATCTCTATAAAAATAATAAAAATAATATTTCATTGTTGTTATAAACAACTGCAATTGTTTTACTTTCATCTTTTTCAACGCTAACAATTTTTTTGATTTATAATAAATATTAAAAATGACTGTAACTCACTTATTTTTAGAAATAACTATGTCATATTTGATATCGGATTACAGAGAAAAAAATAGTCTTTCGGTTAAGGTCATAGCCAGCTATGGTTTCATTAAAAAAATGTAAGTTTGCGTCATTTCTCGGAAAATAATGGCGGTAAAATTTTTCTGAATTTATTTTACTAAGCTGCGTAAAATGATCTACAACTTTGTCCTGTACAGTGCTTTTCTATCTGTCATAATAACCGAGATATAATTATTTGAAAAAATTGACACTTTTTACATTATTCAAAATATCTACTTTTTTGAAAACCCTGTATTTAACGGGATTCACCCCGTACATTTAAGAGTTAATTAAAATATAAAATATAAAACAAAATACAAAATAAAATATTCATATGAAATATAAAAATACAAAAGTTAAAATTACAATTTAAAATTTCGATAACTTTGAGATGACAAAAAAAAACAAGTAAAAACAACACAATGCAATACGCTAGACATAAATAATTAAAATAATGAAAACCCCCACAAGAAAGTTGCATTTATCTAAATTTGGCCAAAAACAAATATCGAGAGATCTATTCGTGATAAATTAGATTTAAAGTCAGAAATATTATTTGGAAACAGTTTAAAATTGGCGTTATTTATCAGGCCATTCGCTACTATTAAAGTCCGTGATAAGGATGCATCGAAAACCAATCGTTTTAAGTTCAAAGGAGCAATCAATGTGACTATTGAAATTGAGTCAATTTTTGCGTGTTATGAATTTTTGAAAATAATATTTTAAGTTAAGTAATAAAATTTGTAAAATCCTACAAGTGTAACGAATTTTAAATTCATTAAAACTTTAAAATTTGTACTAGATGATAAAAAAAAACAGAAAAAAATATATTGAATTGCAGAAAAATTTGTAAAATTCTACAAGTGTAACGAGTTTTAAATTCCAATCAAAATTAAATTTTTGCATTGGTTTAATCATTGAATTGATGAGCCGATTTTGCTTTAAAAGTTTAAGATCTATGAACAGGACAATACAATTCTGATTTTCCGTTAAATCAATTTTCAAATTATAGCTGAAAACAAATGACAACATTTTAAACAATGTCTGGGGAAACGAAATATGCATTCTACGAATTTAAAAGTTGTAAAAATTTAATAAAAGTTCAACTTCTACGTAAAAAAAATATACATTTTTGATTTTTTATCTTAGGTTAAAACAAAACAGCAATTTTCCAAACTGAAAATGGGAAAACAAAAATTGCTTAGAAGTATAGAAATAAAAATCAAAGGAGAAATTCGTTTTAAGAGTTTAAAATTAATTGAAAAAATTATAGATTTCGGATTTCGAATAAAAATGAGTGCCAAATCCGAGATTGAAAAGAAACAGCAACATACCAAATTCGGAAATTGTACGATTTAAAAAATTAATCATTGAATAAATATTTTTTTTAATTGGTTATTTAAGCTCCAGAAAATAAACCCATTTGATGGTGAGAAAGCTAACTGCAAGTAACTGCAAGTGCTATTTGGTAAGAAGGTAAATGTAATTATAAGATTATGTACGATTTGTCAATGAGATATTGATCTGATGGTCTCTCTACTAATGCCGTATTTTTTGTATACTTTATTGTAGCATAGCATAAATGAACTATTATCCCTACTACACCGTTATTTATGTATTCAGATGTTATTAAATCACATTGAAAAATTCACAATATATTATTCATTTAATAAAGTTTAATTAATTTCATTTAATCGCTCACCAACAGCAGGAACTATCTTCATTACTGATAATCCATTTCGATTAATATAATTTTCAATATTCTGCACACACTAAAACACGCGAACACTCACTCACTCGGGGGAAGGTAAACTGTGGAATAGAACAGTTAACAATGACTAAAAATAGATTTAATCTGGAATGCGTTCATGCATCGTTGATACGGATTGATAACTGACAACGAAAGAACGTGTTTTTTGCAAACATCTACGCCGGATACTTATTGCCTCCGGGGCAAAGGTCAAATGATTCGGCGGTTCGCACCTGGCAACATTTTCCAGTTCCACCGGTGAGTTTCTTCGATGTTTTAAATTTTAACAGCGCAACGGAGTGTTATTCTTGAATTTTTTTTAATTTTAATTTTTTTTTTCAGAGTTCACTGGAATTTGAAATACTTTTATTTGATCAGGCGGCGAAGTTGTGTAAATTTCTTCTAGGAAGTTCGACGGCTCGAAAAACATAGAAAAATAATAGCCATCGAGTTAAACTTTCTAGAATAACTAGAAATGCATTATAGATTATGATTTCGTGAAAATCCATTTACGCCCCTTCATTGGATTTTAAAATGTTTTCATTTGATCAGGTGGAGAAGTTGTGAAAATTGAAATATACGAAATATCAGAATAATCGTTTATTAATACACGCTCTGTAGCGTAAATGTGGTGTAAGCTTTGGAGTGTTACAACCCTCTATTAGAATCTTCCACACACATGCATATAAATCCAGTAAAATTTAATTCTAACTTAAATCTTCAATGAACAAACCTTAATAAAACTAAAAAGAAATTAAATTTAACATACCTGTGATGGCATTATCATTCAATTGTTTATTCAAATTAATATATTAGACATTTATACTTTTAATTAAAAACACAGTCGTGAGTAGGCATCCATAGTGTGCGCATCGCGAGTGCTCTCCCAGAAAAAAAAACAGTCAGCTGACAGATAATCGAATTCGATTTAACCAATATAGTAACACCGTCGTATAGATTAAGTAATATTGTCCCATATTTAATAGAAACATCACGAATTAGTAATTAAACAAATCGTATAGATTACTAGTTTTCTAACCTCGGGGGAATACGGTGAAGGAGGCCGGGCGGGCGACCGCTCGGTCGAGACCGAGATGGAATCGTTTGCGCCTGAGAGCGCAAAAAAACAAATGGATTTATCAATTAAATACAAAACAACGGATAAAGGCCCATTTATAATTTATGTTGAATGTACTTCCACTGAAATAATTAGATTGCATCCCATGCGGGTAGGTCATATTTTACATAGTATTCCACAAGTAAAATGTAAAATAGATAAAATTGTTTCAATAGGGAAAAATAGGATAAAGGTCACTCGAAAAGATTATCAAACTTCGAATTTATTAATTAATCATGACTCTTTCCAAACAAAACAAATGTTAGCTTATGTACCTAGACATTTAGTTGAGAAAAAAGGGTTAGTTAAGGGAATAGACACTTATTTCTCAGGTGAGGTTATATTCGATTGTATAGTTTCTGAGAAGACGGTAATAAATATTCGTAGATTACAAACGAAAAAGATAATGGAGGACGGATCAGTTAAATACATCCCAAGGGAAACGGCAGTTCTGACATTTTCTGGAACATCGTTACCTACATATATTTATATATTAAGCGTTAGGTTTGAGGTTGAGGCTTATATACCGCCTGTCTTGCAGTGTTATAACTGTTTTCTTTTTGGAAATATGAGCAAAAATTGTAAAGAACGGACGAAATGCAAAATTTGTTTAGAAACACACGAAGGGGAGTGTAATATCCCATCATCAAATAAAATCTGTATTCATTGCAAATCGACCGAACATAATTCATTGTACAGGGGATGTCCAGCTTTCCTGGAACAAAAAGCAATTAAAGAGCTCATGTCTCGTGAAAATGTATCATTTCCAGAAGCAGTAAAACTCAGAAATAATCCATCTTATACGAATGTGGTTAGCAAAAATAAGTTCTCGATTTTAACCAACGCTCCCCAATTTTCCCCTCTACCCCCCATACATCCACCTAAACTCAATACAATTAACACTACTCTACCCAGTCAACATACACACATTCATAAAAAACGTAAGCCATCATCTCCAATTACTTACCCTTCAACATCTGACCTTAAACAAAATTATACCAATTTAAAAATTTCTCCAGTTACTCCTAATCCACATCGGGAGGAATTTATGAAGTATAAAATCAATCTGGCAGATAAAATAGACTTATTAATTAATGGAATCATTAAAGAAAATAATACATTAGATGCAGAAGAAATAAAAAAATTAAATTTAAGAGACATTATTATTTCATATGCAAATGAAAAGGAAAACAGTGAAACGGTAAATCGCCCGAGCTTAGATGTGAATAGCAATAACACCTCGTTAGACGATTTTTCGTTATAAAATTAAATAAAACATTAAAGATGCACATCTCAGGGAAAATGATATTCATATATGTTTATTACAAGAAACATGGCTTAAGCCAACACAAAAAATTCATTTTAACAAGTATAACATCATCAGGAAAGACAGAGATAGTGGAAAAAGAGGAGTAGCGATATTAATTAAAAATAACATTAAATACAAAATCAAAGACGATTTTAGAAATATTAACAGCTTAATTGAAATATGTGCAATTGAAATTCGCTGCAAACAGTGTCCACTTACACTGATATCAGTTTATAAGCCTCCGAATGTTCGAGCTACATCAGATGACTGGGAAGAACTTCTAAGTCAGTTATCAGGTAATGTCCTTATAGGAGGTGATTTCAACGCGCATAATCCTCTATGGGGGTCCTTCATATTGAACACTGCTGTGAAAAATTTGCAGGAAGCTATTGATTCTAACAATTATATAATATTAAACGACTCCAGTCGAACTATAATAACATATTCACAAAATTCTCAATTAAGATCTGTAGTGGACTTAACGCTATGCAATGCACAGGTCTCCAGCTTTACCGAGTGGAAAGTACTAGATGATACATTGGGATCAGATCATTTTCCAATATTAATTACCCTCGAAAATAGCTTGGATAATAAAGTGTTAAACCCAAACACTAAATGGAATTTCAAGAAAGCCGATTGGAAGTTATATAATACACACATAGCATCTCAAATGGAAGACTGTCCTTCATTTAGCAGTAATCAGGATAGGTATACATTATTATCAAATATGATGACAAATGCAGCCAACGTCTCGATGCCCATTAAAAAACCGTATTCTTTGAATTCAAGAAAATCACCCATATGGTGGAATGAAGAATGCACCGAGGTAGTTAAGGAGCGTAAACGGGTACTGCGAAACTATAATGGACATCCAACGCATGATAACTACATAGAAGTTAGAAAGAAATCTGCAAAAGCAAAACGCTTATTTAAAGTTAAGGCTAAGAACTCGTGGATCAAATTTACCGAAACTTTCAATAAATCGACCCCTATTAAAACTATATGGAACCAAGTAAAGTGTGTTAATAATAATAAACATAAAAGTCAGAGGATCCCTTTAGACGAAGAGCTGGTGAAAGAAATACTGAATCTAAATGCTCCTTCTACGGTTATCCCTCAACCTGTTAACCTTACAGACACACCCAAAACGAATCCCAAACCTAATAATCAATTAGCAAAACCATTTACAATGGAAGAACTAGAAATGGCCATAAAATTATCCCCCAATACTGCTCCTGGGACAGATTCTTTCTCCTATGTTATGATTAATCAGTTACCTATATCTGCCAAATCTATGCTACTTAAAATATTCAACGCTTGGTGGATCGATAGTGAATATGTAGATGAGTTTAGAGAAATAATGATATTTCCTATTGTTAAACCTACCAAAGACCCAGAATTAAGTGACTCATATAGGCCAATATCTTTGCTGTCGTGTGTGATGAAGACCTTCGAAAGGATGATAAAAAAACGCATAGTCTGGTTCCTGGAACATCACTCTCTGGTGCCGAGTCATATATACGGTTTTAGAGAGGGGATTGGCACATCAGACGCATCGTGTAGTCTGGTGTGTGAGATTCAAGATTGTTTTAGCAGGAATGAGTACTTACCCACTCTTTTTGTGGACATTAAGGGAGCATACGATCACGTCAGCCTTAACGTGTTGTATGATACATTTATTAAACTGGGTTTTCCATCAGTAGTAGCCAACAATATCATTCAATTATATAATGGTCGCGTCATTTACGTTAGAAATTTTCCAAATATGAAACGGAAAATATATGAAGGGATCCCCCAAGGATTGGTATTGAGTCCTATATTGTTCAACATTAATTGTTATGATATCAAAGAACAGTTTCAAGGTTACCATATTGTGCAATACGCTGATGATTTTTGTCTATTCTCTAGGGAAAAATCCTACGCAAAATCTATGGATACACTAGTGATATTGTCCAATAGCATTAATACATGGCTAAATAAGCATAACCTTCAACTATCTATTAGTAAGTCTTCCGCAGTAATTTACTCGAGACATAGAACCCCAAAAAATAATACGATTCTCTTTGATGAAGGTTCGATCCCTGTAAAATATAGCCATAAATACGTCGGTATGATCCTGGACAAAAACTTTAACCTAGAGAGAGTATATTAGGTATGTTTCAATGAAAGGGGAAAAGGGACTTAATATTCTAAAATTTTTAAATAAAGTATGGTGGGGTTCTGATCCAAAGGTTTCATTATTATTTTACACATCTTATGTCAGGTCGGTGCTCGATTTTGGAAGTATTTTTTATGGTAGCGCAAGTAAGACCTCGCTCACAATAATTGACCGCGTTCAGTGCAAGGCGATCAAAAGATCAAAATACCATTAGGCATAATGAAATCCTCACCAAACATACCCATCTTAGCAGAAGCTGAAGCAATCCCCCTCCATATAAGACGCCAATACCTGGCAGAAAAATTTGTTAGTAAACTGAGAACGAAAGATAGGATTCCTCCAAAACTATACAGCTTAAGTATTGATAGCCTATGTAAACCATATTGGGATAAGAAGAATTGTCCACCCTTGGCAGAAGCTTTTAGATTCACATCATACTTTGCCTCCTATATTAAAAAAGGTAGGATTTATGAAAACCCTTATGAAGCTTACTTTAAAAAAAATCGTGTTTGATACCTCCATATGGAGAGCTAATTTCAGAAAATTTAAGTATTTTTAAGCAAACTCAAGCCACATTCAGAAATGAAATCGCTGAGTACACCGATGGATAAAAAAATCCCACCCAAGCTAGTATCGCTTATTATATTCCAAACTTTAATATCTCCTATGCCGCAATAACCTGCCAATTTGCATCCATTTTTACTTTAGAGGCCACCGCAATTATTAAATCACTACAATGGTGTTTATTGAATCCGGATAAGCTAACCTCCATCAAAAACATAGTCATCTACTCAGATTCCCTTTCCGTGATAAATGCCTTAAAACAGTGTAATTTTAAGAGCCCAGTAATTGCAGATATTAATAAAATATGTAATGAGCTGTCAGAATACTCCTATAAGGTTACCTTTGTGTGGGTTAAAGCACACTCGGGAATTCTTGGCAATGAGATGGCGGACAAACTTGCAAGATCGGATAAAGAAAAAGAAGAATTAAAGATCCCATACACAGATTTAATATCCAACTATAAACAGAAAATGATAGTGCAATGGAAAAGATATTATGAAGAATATTCGAAAGAATCACACACCCAGTATTGTACCATCCACCCTACTCTACCAAAGGGTATACCATCAAAGAACACTCATAGTAGATTCTTCACTTCGTCAATAACACGCCTTGAATTAGGACATGGATGTTACCGTGCACACCTTTTTAAAATTGGAGTGGTGGACAACACAGAGTGCGAGTGCGGAGCGGTAATTGAAGATCTAAACCACATCCTTTTCGCATGCGAAAAATATACAAACCAGAGGCTAAAACTGATGGATAACCTGGCAAAACTAAATATATTTCCGCCAATAAATATGACTCATTTACTAGCTACAAATAATATAACCATATATGACCATATAGTTAAATTTCTAATTGAAGTTAAATTAAAAGTATAATTAATGATCCAATAAGATAAGTTCCTTTCCTTTATTAAATAGCCTAGAGCTGGCCACATGGACATGCATCCCTGGCCAAAAAAAAAAAATTAAAAACACACTACATTATTGCTTTTAAATTAATGTGAAATGTAATAATTATGGCAAAAATATTTGTTGTGTGCACCCTGTGATAATTGATTAAAGTGAGTAATTTTCCGTGTGAGCATTTTTTGTGTGCGCAATTATCACTGTGCGTTATTTTCTGTGTGCGGAGTTTTCCGTGTGAGCATTATTCCGTGTGAGGAGTTTTCGTGTGCGGAGTTTTCGCTGTGCGCAGTTTTCTGTGCGCAGTATTCGCGTGAGCAGTCTTCCTTTGCAGATATATCTCCGAACCGTTGCATTTAGGTGCTAGCTCTTGGGATCATTGCAAACATTAAATTTTATTTATTTATAAAATGAAATTTCAATTTTTTCAATAACAATGCATAAAGTCGAAATTATTTGATTGAAATCGTGTTTATATGACCAAATGCATGGCGACAACATGTGTCGCATTTTGGTGCTAGAAAATAGGATCATTGCAAAAATTGAATTTAATTTATTTACAATGTAAAATTTAAATTTGTTCATTACCAATGCATAAAGTCAAATCTATTTTAATGGAATCGTGTTTATATGACCAAAAGCATGCCAAAAACATGTGTCGCATTTTGGTGTTAGCTGTCACGATCATTGCAAAAATTGAATTTAATTTATTTACAAAATGAAATTTCAATTTTTTTAATAACAATGCATAAAGTCGAATTGTATTGATTGAAATCGTGTTTATATGACCAAATGCATGCCGAAAACATGTGTCGCATTTTGGTGCTAGCTGTTAGGATCATTGCAAAAATTAAATTAAATTTATTTATGAAATGAAATTTCAATTTTTTCAATAACAATGCATAAAGTCGAATTTATTTGATTGAAATCGTGTTTATATGACCAAAATCATGCTGAAAACATGTGTCGCATTAAGGTGCTAGCTGTTAGGATCATTGCAAAAATTAAATTTATTCTATTTATTAAATGTAATTTCAATTTTTTTATCAACAACGCATAGAGTCAAATTTATTTGATTAAAATCGTATTTATTTGATCATAAGCTTGCTGAAAACATGGGTCGCATTTAGGTGCTAGCTATTAGGATCATTGCAAAAATTAAATTTAATTTATTTATTAAATGAAATTTCAATTTTTTCATCAACAAAGCATAAAGTTAAATTTAATTGATTAAAATCGTGTTTATTTGATCAAAAGATTGCTGAAAACATTTGTCGCATTAAGGTGCTAGCTATTAATATCATTGCAAAAATTAAATTTAATTTATTTATTAAATGAAATTTCAATATTTTCATCAACAACGTATAAATACGACTTTATTTGATTGAAATCCTATTTATATGACCAAAGGCATGCTGAAAACTTGTGTCGCATTTAGGTGCTAGCTATTAGGATCATTGCAAAAATTAAATTTAATTTAAATAAAATAGAAACAACCTTACTTATTGCAGAGAGTATTAATACTCTCTGCAATAAGTAAGGTTGTTTCTATTTTATTTATTATTTAAATCGAGTATTCGGTTTTCCAACTGAAAACAAGATCATTTATTTCTTCACATCTGTACTTTCACTAATCACCTAAATTCAGGTATAAAATCAGTCCAACCCTTCTATAATCTCCTCATTTGTTTACGACTCCTTCACGGTCACGGTCACCTTCACGTAAGTGTATTTTATTCTTTAACATTCAATTTAAATGCGAAGCTGCACTGATGAGAGATAAATCTCGAAACGCGTCTGCAGATGGCTATTTACTTAATTTTTACATAGTTTTGGGTTCAGTTTTATAATTTAAAGTTTTCAAATTCATTTTAGTTTCATTTTTCAAGTTAGTCCTGTGGGTAGAAATAAGGGATCTTAAACCAATGTTATTTCACTAGTAGTACTAGTAATAACATGCAAATTTCTTTTGTATCATTCAATATCCGGCGTGGCATCAGCCAGGGAAGTAGTTGTTTCAATAAGTTATTTGTTTATAGTCTTAGTAAGACTTAATTTTGCTTGCAGAGTTACGAACAGGTTGAATATTTATATATTCAGGCTATATTTCGTTTTTTGAATAAATTTAATTTATTTATTAAAACAAATTTCAATTTTTTCATCAACAAAGCATAAAGTCAAATTTCTTTGATTAAAATCGTGTTTATTTAATCAAAAGCATGCTGAAAACATGTGTCGCATTTAGGTACTAGCTATTAGGATCATTGCAAAAATTAAATTTATTTTTATTTATTACATGAAATTTAAATTTTTTCATCAACAAAGCATAAAGTCAAATTTACTTGATTGAAATCGTGTTTATTTGATCAAAAGCATGCTACAAACATGTGTCGCATTTAGGTGCTAACTATTAGGATCATTGCAAAAATTAAATTTAATTTATTTAATAAATGAAATTTAATTTTTTTGATCAATAAAGTATAAAGTCGAATGTATTTGATTGAAATCATGTTCATATGACCAAAAGCACGCTGAAAATATGTGTCGCACTCATGTGCTAGCTTTAAGGATCATTGCAAAAATTAAATTTAATTTATTTATTAAATGAAATTACAATTTTTTCATCAACAACGCATAAATACGAATTTATTTGATTGAAATCGTATTTATATGACCAAATGCATGCAGAAAACATGTGTCGCATTTAAGTGCTAGCTATTAGGATCATTGCAAAAATTAAATTTAATATATTTATTAAATGAAATTTCAATTTTTTCATCAACAAAGCATAAAGTCAAATTTATTTGATTGAAATCGTGTTTATTTATTCAAAAGCAAGCTGAAAACATGTGTTGCGTTTAGGTGCTAGCTGTTAAGATCGTTGCAAAAATTAAATTTAATTTATTTAATAAATGAAATTTCAATTTTTTCATCAACAACGCATAAATACGATATTATTTGATTAAAATCGTATTTATATGAACAAAAGCATGCTGAAAACATGTGTCGCATTTAGGTGCTAGCTATGAGGATCATTGCAAAAATTAAATTTAATTTATTTAATAAATGAAATTTAATTTTTTTGATCAACAACGTATAAAGTCGAATGTATTTGATTGAAATCATGTTCATATGACCAAAAGCACGCTGAAAATATGTGTCGCATTCATGTGCAAGCTTTAAGGATCATTGCAAAAATTAAATTTAATTTATTTATTAAATGAAATTAAATTTTTTTTATCAACAACGCATAAATACGAATCTATTTGATTGAAATCCTATTTATATGACTAAATGCATGCCGAAAACATGTGTCGCACTTAGGTGCTTGCTATTTGGATCATTGCGAAAATTAAATTTAATTTATTTATTAAATGAAATTTCTATTTTTCATTAACAACCCATTAAGTCGAATCTATTTGAATGAAATCGTGTTTATACGACCAAAAGCATATCGAAAACATGTGTCGCACTTAGGTGCTTGCTATTAGGAACATTGCAAAAATTAAATTAAATCTATTTGTTAAATCAAGTTCCAACTTTTTCATTAACAATGCATAAAGTCAAATCTATTTTAGTGAAATAGTGTTTATATGACCAAAAGCATGCCAAAAACATGTGTCGCACTTAGGTGCCAGCTATTAGGAACATTGCAAAAATTAAATTAAATTTATTTGTTAAATCAAGTTTCAACTTTTTCATTAACAATGTATAAAGTCAAATCTATTTTAGTGAAATAGTGTTTATATGACCAAAAGCATGCCAAAAACATGTGTCGCACTTAGGTGCCAGCTATTAGGAACATTGCAAAAATTAAATTTAATTTATTTATTAAATGAAATTTCAATTTTTCATCAACAACACATTAAGTCGAATCTATTTGATTAAAATCGTGTTTATACGACCAAAAGCATGCCGAAAACATGTGTCGCACTCAGGTGCTAGCTATTTGTATCATTGCAAAATTAAATTAAATTTATTTATTTAATGATATTTCAATTTTTTCGTTAAGAATCCATAAAGTCAAATCTATTTTAATGAAATAGTGTTTATATGATCAAAAGCATGCCGAAAACTTGTGTCGCACTTAGGTGCTAGCTATTAGGATCATTGCGAAAATTAAATTAAATTTATTTTTAAATGATATTTCAATTTTTCATCAACAACCCATTAAGTCGAATCTATTTGATTGAAATCGTGTTTATACGACCTAAAGCATGCCGAAAACATGTGTCGCACTTAGGTGCTGGCTATTAGGAACATTGCAAAAATTAAATTAAATTTATTTATTATATGAAATTTCAATTTTTTTATTAACAATGCATAAAGCCAAATCTATTTTATTGAAATAGTGTTTATATGACCAAAAAAATGCCGAAAACAAGTGTTGCACTAAGGTGCAAGCTGTTAGGATCATTGCGAAAATTAAATTTAATTTATTTATTAAATGAAATTTCAATTTTTCATTAACAATGCATAAAGTCAAATCTATTTTAACAAAATCGTGTTTACATGACCAAAAGTATGCCGAAAACATGTATCGCACTTAGGTGCTAGCTATTAGGTTCATTGCGAAAATTTAATTTAATTTATTTATTATATGAAATTTCAATTTTTTCATCAACAACACATAAAGTCGAATTTATTTGAATAAAATCGTGTTTGTACGAACAAAATCATGCCGAAAACATGTGTCGCACTGAGGTGCTAGCTATTAGGATCATTGCAAAATTAAATTAAATTTATTTAGTATATGAACTTTCTATTTTTTATTAACAATGCATAAAGTCAAATCTATTTTAATAAAATCGTGTTGATATGACCTAAAGCGTGCGGAAAACATGTGTCGCACTTAGGTGCTAGCTATTAGAATCATTGCGAAAATTAAATTAAATTTATTTGTTAAATGAAATTTCTATTTTTTTAAATTAAAACAAAATAAATCCACCTTCTCGAACCATTTGTTGGAAAATCGGCATAGTTTTGGCACAGATGTACTTCCAGTGATTCATTTAGCGGATAAAGGCCGAAAAATGGATCTGCTGGAAGCACTCGAAATACACAAAGCAAAAATTAATCCGGGAATTTCCGTGCTTAACGACCAGGTTGACATAATGTATTCGCCCCTGTTTGAAGCCCTGTAATATATAAGAAATGTAAAGCCGTAATTTAATTTACTTATGTTAGAAAATGACCAGTGAATGGTCGAAACTAGTCACATAAATAAAATATAGTGGTATAAAAAAGTTGAAGTGTTTTATTCCAATCTACAATCAAGATGTACCACGAAGTAAACGCCGCCAACATTAAACATTTAAATTCAATTTGTTTATTAAATGAAATTTCATTTTTTTCATTAACAATGCATAAAGTCAAATCAATTTTAAAGAAATAGTGTTTATATGACCAAAAGCATGCCGAAAACATGTGTCGCACTTAGGTGCTTGCCATTAGGATCATTGGGAAAATTAAATTAAATTTATTTATTGAATGAAATTTCAATTTTTTCGCTAACAATGCATAAAGTCAAATCTATTTTAAAGAAATAGTGTTTATTTGACGAAAAGCATGCCGAGAACATGTGTCGCACTTAGGTGCTAGCTATTAGGATCATTGGGAAAATTAAATTAAATTTATTTATTAAATGAAATTTCAATTTTTTCATTAACAATGCATAAAGTCATATCTATTTAATTAAAATCGTGTTTATTTGACCAAAATCATGCCGAAACAAGTGTCGCACTTAGGTGCTAGCCATTAGGATCATTGCAAAATTTAAATTTAATTTATTAATTAAATGAAATTTCCATTTTTTCATTAACAATGCAAAAAGTCAAATCAATTTTAATGAAATCGTGTTTATATGACCAAAAGCATGCCGAAAATGTATCGCACTTAGGTGCTAGCTATTAGGATCATTGCAAAAATTAAATTAAATTTATTTATCAAATGAAATTTCTATTTTTTTATTAACAATGCATAAAGTCAAATCTATTTTAAATAAATCGTGTCTAATATGACCAAAAGCATGCCGAGAACATGTGTCGCACTTAGGTGCTAGCTATTACGATCATTGAGAAAATTAAATTAAATTTATTTATTAATTGTAATTTCAATTTTTTCATTACCAATGCATAAAGTCAAATCTACTTTAATAAAATAGTGTTTATTTGACCAAAAGCATGCCGAAAACATGTGTCGCACTTGGGTGCTAGCTATTAGGATCATTGCGAAAATTAAATTAAATTTATTTATAATATGAAATTTCTATTTTTGATTAACAATGCATAAAGTCAAAACTATTATAATGAAATCGTAGGTATTAGGATCATTGGGTAAATTAAATTAAATTTATTTATTAAATGAAATTTCAATTTTTTTATTAACAATGCATAAAGTCAAATCAATTTTAATTAAATAGTGTTTATTTGACCAAAAGCATTCCGAAAACATGTGTAGCACTTAGGTGCTAGCCATTAGGATCATTGCGAAAATTAAATTTAATTTATTTATGAAATCGTGTTTATATGACCAAAAGTATGCCGAAAACTTGTGTCGCACTTAGGTGCTAGCTATTAGGATCATTGCGAAAATTTAATTTTATTTATTTATTATATGAAATTTCTATTTTTTCATTAACAATGCATAAAGTCAAATCTATTTTAATGAAATCGTGTTTATATGACCAAAAGAAAGCCGAAAACATGTTTCGCACTTAGGTGCAAGCTGTTAGGATCATTACGAAAATTAAATATTATTTATTTATTAAATGAAATTTTAATTTTTTCATCAACAACACATAAAGTCGAATTAATTTGATTAATATCGTGTTTATACGAACAAAAGCATGCCGAAAACATGTGTCGCACTCTGGTGCCAGCTATTAGGATCTTTGCAAAATTAAATTAATCTTATTTAGCACATGAAATTTCTATTTTTTTATTAACAATGCATAAAGTTAAATCTATTTTAATGAAATCGTGTTTATATGACCTAAAGCATGCGGAAAACATGTGTCGCACTTAGGTGCTAGCCATTAGGATCATTGCGAAATTTAAATTTAATTTATTAATTAAATGAAATTTCAATTTTTTCATTAACAATGCATAAAGTTAAATCAATTTAAATGATTCGTGTTTAAATGATCAAAAGTATGCCGAAAACATGTGTCGCACTTAGGTGCTAGCTATTGGGATCATTGCGAAAATTAAATTAAATTTATTTATTAAATGAAATTTCAATTTTTTCATTAACAATGCATAAAGTCAAATCTATTTTAATGAAATAGTGTTTATTTGACCAAAAGCATGCCAAAACATGTGTCGCACTATGGTGCTGGCTATTAGGATCATTGCGAAAATTAAATTTAATTTATTTATTATATGAAATTTCTATTTTTTCATTAACAATGCATAAAGTCAAATCTATTTTAATGAAATCGTGTTTATATGACCAAGAGAATGCTAAAAACATGTGTCGCACTTAGGTGCTAGCTATTAGGATCATTGCGAAAATTTAATTTAATTTATTTATTAAATGAAATTTCAATTTTTTCATTAACAATGCATAAAGTCAAATCTATTTTAATGAAATAGTTTTTATTTGACCAAAAGCATGCCGAAAACATGTGTCGCACTTAGGTGCTAGCCTTTAGGATCATTAGGAAAATTAAATTAAATTTATTGATCAAACTAAATTTCTATTTTTTTATTAACAATGCATAAAGTCAAATCTATTTTAATTAAACCGTGTTTATATGACCAAAAGCATGCCGAAAACATGTGTCGCACTCAGGTGCTAGCCATTAGGATCATTGCGAAAATTAAATTAAATTTATTTATCAAATAAAATTTCTATTTTTTTATTGACAATGCATAAAGTCAAATCTATTTTAATTAAATCGTGTTTATTTGACCAAAAGCATGCTGAAAACATGTGTCGCACTTAGGTGCTAGCCATTAGGATCATTGCGAAAATTAAATTAAATTTATTTATCAAATAAAATTTCTAATTTTTTATTAACAATGCATTAAGACAAATCTATTTTAATTAAATCGTGTTTATATGACCAAAAACATGCCGAAAACATGTGTCGCACTTAGGTGCTAGCTATTACGATCATTGAGAAAATTAAATTAAATTTATTTATTAATTGTAATTTCAATTTTTTCATTACTAATGCATAAAGTCAAATCTATTTTAATAAAATAGTGTTTATTTGACCAAAAGCATGCCGAAAACATGTGTCGCACTTGGGTGCTAGCTATTAGGATCATTGCGAAAATTAAATTAAATTTATTTATAATATGTTATTTCACTAGTAGTACTAGTAATAACATGCAAATTTCTTTTGTATCATTCAATATCCGGCGTGGCATCAGCCAGGGAAGTAGTTGTTTCAATAAGTTATTTGTTTATAGTCTTAGTAAGACTTAATTTTGCTTGCAGAGTTACGAACAGGTTGAATATTTATATATTCAGGCTATATTTCGTTTTTTGAATAAATTTAATTTATTTATTAAAACAAATTTCAATTTTTTCATCAACAAAGCATAAAGTCAAATTTCTTTGATTAAAATCGTGTTTATTTAATCAAAAGCATGCTGAAAACATGTGTCGCATTTAGGTACTAGCTATTAGGATCATTGCAAAAATTAAATTTATTTTTATTTATTACATGAAATTTAAATTTTTTCATCAACAAAGCATAAAGTCAAATTTACTTGATTGAAATCGTGTTTATTTGATCAAAAGCATGCTACAAACATGTGTCGCATTTAGGTGCTAACTATTAGGATCATTGCAAAAATTAAATTTAATTTATTTAATAAATGAAATTTAATTTTTTTGATCAATAAAGTATAAAGTCGAATGTATTTGATTGAAATCATGTTCATATGACCAAAAGCACGCTGAAAATATGTGTCGCACTCATGTGCTAGCTTTAAGGATCATTGCAAAAATTAAATTTAATTTATTTATTAAATGAAATTACAATTTTTTCATCAACAACGCATAAATACGAATTTATTTGATTGAAATCGTATTTATATGACCAAATGCATGCAGAAAACATGTGTCGCATTTAAGTGCTAGCTATTAGGATCATTGCAAAAATTAAATTTAATATATTTATTAAATGAAATTTCAATTTTTTCATCAACAAAGCATAAAGTCAAATTTATTTGATTGAAATCGTGTTTATTTATTCAAAAGCAAGCTGAAAACATGTGTTGCGTTTAGGTGCTAGCTGTTAAGATCGTTGCAAAAATTAAATTTAATTTATTTAATAAATGAAATTTCAATTTTTTCATCAACAACGCATAAATACGATATTATTTGATTAAAATCGTATTTATATGAACAAAAGCATGCTGAAAACATGTGTCGCATTTAGGTGCTAGCTATGAGGATCATTGCAAAAATTAAATTTAATTTATTTAATAAATGAAATTTAATTTTTTTGATCAACAACGTATAAAGTCGAATGTATTTGATTGAAATCATGTTCATATGACCAAAAGCACGCTGAAAATATGTGTCGCATTCATGTGCAAGCTTTAAGGATCATTGCAAAAATTAAATTTAATTTATTTATTAAATGAAATTAAATTTTTTTTATCAACAACGCATAAATACGAATCTATTTGATTGAAATCCTATTTATATGACTAAATGCATGCCGAAAACATGTGTCGCACTTAGGTGCTTGCTATTTGGATCATTGCGAAAATTAAATTTAATTTATTTATTAAATGAAATTTCTATTTTTCATTAACAACCCATTAAGTCGAATCTATTTGAATGAAATCGTGTTTATACGACCAAAAGCATATCGAAAACATGTGTCGCACTTAGGTGCTTGCTATTAGGAACATTGCAAAAATTAAATTAAATCTATTTGTTAAATCAAGTTCCAACTTTTTCATTAACAATGCATAAAGTCAAATCTATTTTAGTGAAATAGTGTTTATATGACCAAAAGCATGCCAAAAACATGTGTCGCACTTAGGTGCCAGCTATTAGGAACATTGCAAAAATTAAATTAAATTTATTTGTTAAATCAAGTTTCAACTTTTTCATTAACAATGTATAAAGTCAAATCTATTTTAGTGAAATAGTGTTTATATGACCAAAAGCATGCCAAAAACATGTGTCGCACTTAGGTGCCAGCTATTAGGAACATTGCAAAAATTAAATTTAATTTATTTATTAAATGAAATTTCAATTTTTCATCAACAACACATTAAGTCGAATCTATTTGATTAAAATCGTGTTTATACGACCAAAAGCATGCCGAAAACATGTGTCGCACTCAGGTGCTAGCTATTTGTATCATTGCAAAATTAAATTAAATTTATTTATTTAATGATATTTCAATTTTTTCGTTAAGAATCCATAAAGTCAAATCTATTTTAATGAAATAGTGTTTATATGATCAAAAGCATGCCGAAAACTTGTGTCGCACTTAGGTGCTAGCTATTAGGATCATTGCGAAAATTAAATTAAATTTATTTTTAAATGATATTTCAATTTTTCATCAACAACCCATTAAGTCGAATCTATTTGATTGAAATCGTGTTTATACGACCTAAAGCATGCCGAAAACATGTGTCGCACTTAGGTGCTGGCTATTAGGAACATTGCAAAAATTAAATTAAATTTATTTATTATATGAAATTTCAATTTTTTTATTAACAATGCATAAAGCCAAATCTATTTTATTGAAATAGTGTTTATATGACCAAAAAAATGCCGAAAACAAGTGTTGCACTAAGGTGCAAGCTGTTAGGATCATTGCGAAAATTAAATTTAATTTATTTATTAAATGAAATTTCAATTTTTCATTAACAATGCATAAAGTCAAATCTATTTTAACAAAATCGTGTTTACATGACCAAAAGTATGCCGAAAACATGTATCGCACTTAGGTGCTAGCTATTAGGTTCATTGCGAAAATTTAATTTAATTTATTTATTATATGAAATTTCAATTTTTTCATCAACAACACATAAAGTCGAATTTATTTGAATAAAATCGTGTTTGTACGAACAAAATCATGCCGAAAACATGTGTCGCACTGAGGTGCTAGCTATTAGGATCATTGCAAAATTAAATTAAATTTATTTAGTATATGAACTTTCTATTTTTTATTAACAATGCATAAAGTCAAATCTATTTTAATAAAATCGTGTTGATATGACCTAAAGCGTGCGGAAAACATGTGTCGCACTTAGGTGCTAGCTATTAGAATCATTGCGAAAATTAAATTAAATTTATTTGTTAAATGAAATTTCTATTTTTTTAAATTAAAACAAAATAAATCCACCTTCTCGAACCATTTGTTGGAAAATCGGCATAGTTTTGGCACAGATGTACTTCCAGTGATTCATTTAGCGGATAAAGGCCGAAAAATGGATCTGCTGGAAGCACTCGAAATACACAAAGCAAAAATTAATCCGGGAATTTCCGTGCTTAACGACCAGGTTGACATAATGTATTCGCCCCTGTTTGAAGCCCTGTAATATATAAGAAATGTAAAGCCGTAATTTAATTTACTTATGTTAGAAAATGACCAGTGAATGGTCGAAACTAGTCACATAAATAAAATATAGTGGTATAAAAAAGTTGAAGTGTTTTATTCCAATCTACAATCAAGATGTACCACGAAGTAAACGCCGCCAACATTAAACATTTAAATTCAATTTGTTTATTAAATGAAATTTCATTTTTTTCATTAACAATGCATAAAGTCAAATCAATTTTAAAGAAATAGTGTTTATATGACCAAAAGCATGCCGAAAACATGTGTCGCACTTAGGTGCTTGCCATTAGGATCATTGGGAAAATTAAATTAAATTTATTTATTGAATGAAATTTCAATTTTTTCGCTAACAATGCATAAAGTCAAATCTATTTTAAAGAAATAGTGTTTATTTGACGAAAAGCATGCCGAGAACATGTGTCGCACTTAGGTGCTAGCTATTAGGATCATTGGGAAAATTAAATTAAATTTATTTATTAAATGAAATTTCAATTTTTTCATTAACAATGCATAAAGTCATATCTATTTAATTAAAATCGTGTTTATTTGACCAAAATCATGCCGAAACAAGTGTCGCACTTAGGTGCTAGCCATTAGGATCATTGCAAAATTTAAATTTAATTTATTAATTAAATGAAATTTCCATTTTTTCATTAACAATGCAAAAAGTCAAATCAATTTTAATGAAATCGTGTTTATATGACCAAAAGCATGCCGAAAATGTATCGCACTTAGGTGCTAGCTATTAGGATCATTGCAAAAATTAAATTAAATTTATTTATCAAATGAAATTTCTATTTTTTTATTAACAATGCATAAAGTCAAATCTATTTTAAATAAATCGTGTCTAATATGACCAAAAGCATGCCGAGAACATGTGTCGCACTTAGGTGCTAGCTATTACGATCATTGAGAAAATTAAATTAAATTTATTTATTAATTGTAATTTCAATTTTTTCATTACCAATGCATAAAGTCAAATCTACTTTAATAAAATAGTGTTTATTTGACCAAAAGCATGCCGAAAACATGTGTCGCACTTGGGTGCTAGCTATTAGGATCATTGCGAAAATTAAATTAAATTTATTTATAATATGAAATTTCTATTTTTGATTAACAATGCATAAAGTCAAAACTATTATAATGAAATCGTAGGTATTAGGATCATTGGGTAAATTAAATTAAATTTATTTATTAAATGAAATTTCAATTTTTTTATTAACAATGCATAAAGTCAAATCAATTTTAATTAAATAGTGTTTATTTGACCAAAAGCATTCCGAAAACATGTGTAGCACTTAGGTGCTAGCCATTAGGATCATTGCGAAAATTAAATTTAATTTATTTATGAAATCGTGTTTATATGACCAAAAGTATGCCGAAAACTTGTGTCGCACTTAGGTGCTAGCTATTAGGATCATTGCGAAAATTTAATTTTATTTATTTATTATATGAAATTTCTATTTTTTCATTAACAATGCATAAAGTCAAATCTATTTTAATGAAATCGTGTTTATATGACCAAAAGAAAGCCGAAAACATGTTTCGCACTTAGGTGCAAGCTGTTAGGATCATTACGAAAATTAAATATTATTTATTTATTAAATGAAATTTTAATTTTTTCATCAACAACACATAAAGTCGAATTAATTTGATTAATATCGTGTTTATACGAACAAAAGCATGCCGAAAACATGTGTCGCACTCTGGTGCCAGCTATTAGGATCTTTGCAAAATTAAATTAATCTTATTTAGCACATGAAATTTCTATTTTTTTATTAACAATGCATAAAGTTAAATCTATTTTAATGAAATCGTGTTTATATGACCTAAAGCATGCGGAAAACATGTGTCGCACTTAGGTGCTAGCCATTAGGATCATTGCGAAATTTAAATTTAATTTATTAATTAAATGAAATTTCAATTTTTTCATTAACAATGCATAAAGTTAAATCAATTTAAATGATTCGTGTTTAAATGATCAAAAGTATGCCGAAAACATGTGTCGCACTTAGGTGCTAGCTATTGGGATCATTGCGAAAATTAAATTAAATTTATTTATTAAATGAAATTTCAATTTTTTCATTAACAATGCATAAAGTCAAATCTATTTTAATGAAATAGTGTTTATTTGACCAAAAGCATGCCAAAACATGTGTCGCACTATGGTGCTGGCTATTAGGATCATTGCGAAAATTAAATTTAATTTATTTATTATATGAAATTTCTATTTTTTCATTAACAATGCATAAAGTCAAATCTATTTTAATGAAATCGTGTTTATATGACCAAGAGAATGCTAAAAACATGTGTCGCACTTAGGTGCTAGCTATTAGGATCATTGCGAAAATTTAATTTAATTTATTTATTAAATGAAATTTCAATTTTTTCATTAACAATGCATAAAGTCAAATCTATTTTAATGAAATAGTTTTTATTTGACCAAAAGCATGCCGAAAACATGTGTCGCACTTAGGTGCTAGCCTTTAGGATCATTAGGAAAATTAAATTAAATTTATTGATCAAACTAAATTTCTATTTTTTTATTAACAATGCATAAAGTCAAATCTATTTTAATTAAACCGTGTTTATATGACCAAAAGCATGCCGAAAACATGTGTCGCACTCAGGTGCTAGCCATTAGGATCATTGCGAAAATTAAATTAAATTTATTTATCAAATAAAATTTCTATTTTTTTATTGACAATGCATAAAGTCAAATCTATTTTAATTAAATCGTGTTTATTTGACCAAAAGCATGCTGAAAACATGTGTCGCACTTAGGTGCTAGCCATTAGGATCATTGCGAAAATTAAATTAAATTTATTTATCAAATAAAATTTCTAATTTTTTATTAACAATGCATTAAGACAAATCTATTTTAATTAAATCGTGTTTATATGACCAAAAACATGCCGAAAACATGTGTCGCACTTAGGTGCTAGCTATTACGATCATTGAGAAAATTAAATTAAATTTATTTATTAATTGTAATTTCAATTTTTTCATTACTAATGCATAAAGTCAAATCTATTTTAATAAAATAGTGTTTATTTGACCAAAAGCATGCCGAAAACATGTGTCGCACTTGGGTGCTAGCTATTAGGATCATTGCGAAAATTAAATTAAATTTATTTATAATATGAAATTTCTATTTTTGATTAACAATGCATAAAGTCAAAACTATTATAATGAAATCGTGTTGATATGACCTAAACCATGCGGAAAACATGTGTCGCACTTAGGTACTAGCTATTAGGATCTTTGCGAAAATTAAATTTAATTTATTTATTAAATGAAATTTCTGTTTTTTTATTAACAATGCATAGAGTCAAATCTGTTTTAATTAAATCGTTTTTATATGACCAAAAGCATGCCGAAAACATGTGTGGCACTTAGGTGCTAGCCATTAGGATCATTGCGAAATTTAAATTTAATTTATTAATTAAATGAAATTTCAATTTTTTCATTAACAATGCATTTGATGAATAAATTTAATTTAATTTTCCCAATGATCCTAATGGCTAGCACCTAAGTGCGAAACATGTTTTCGGCATGCCTTTGTTCAAATAAACACCATTTCACCAAAATTGATTTGACTTTATGCATTGTTAACGAAAAAAAAGAAATTTCATTTAATAAATAAAATTAATTTAATTCTCCCAATGATCCTAATAGCTAGCACCTAAGTGCGACACATATTTTCGGCATGCTTTTGGTCATATAAACACTATTTCTTTAAAATAGATTTGACTTTATGCATTGTTAATGAAAAAAATGAAATTTCATTTAATAAATAAATTGAATTTAATTTTCGCAATGATCCTAATAGCTAGCACCTAAGTGCGACACATGTTTTCGGCATGCTTTTGGTCATATAAACACGATTTAATTAAAATAGATTTGACTTTATGCATTGTTAATGAAAAAATTGAAATTTCATTTAATAAATAAATTAAATTTAATTTTCGCAATGATCCCAACAGCTTGCACCTAAGTGCGACACATGTTTTCGGCATTCTTTTGGTCATATAAACACGATTTATTTGAAATATATTTGACTTTATGCTTTGTTATTAAAAAAATTGAAATTTCATTTAATAAATAAATTAAATATAATTTTCGCAATGATCCTAACAGCTTGCACCTAAGTGCGACACATGTTTTCGGCATGCTTTTGGTCATATAAACACGATTTAATTAAAATAGATTTGACTTTATGCATTGTTAATGAAAGAATTGAAATTTCATTTAATAAATAAATTAAATTTAATTTTCGCAATGATCCTAACAGCTTGCACCTAAGTGCGACACATGTTTTCGGCATTCTTTTGGTCATATAAACACGATTTAATTGAAATATATTTGACTTTATGCATTGTTATTAAAAAAACGGAAATTTCATTTGATAAATAAATTTAATTTAATTTTCGCAATGATCCTAATAGCTAGCACCTAAGTGCGACACATGTTTTCGGCATGCTTTTGGTCATATAAACACGATTTAATTAAAATAGATTTGACTTTATGCATTGTTAATGAAAAAATTGAAATTTCATTTAACAAATAAATTAAATTTAATTTTCGCAATGATCCTAATAGCTATCACCTAAGTGCGACACATGTTTTCCGCATGCTTTTGGTCATATAAACACGATTTCAATTAAATATATTTGACTTTATGCATTGGTAATGAAAAAATTGAAATTTCATTTAATAAATAAATTAAATTTAATTTTCGCACTGATCCTGATAGCTAGCACCTAAGTGAGACACATGTTTTCGGCATGCTTTTGGTCATATAAACACGATTTCATTCAAATAGATTTGACTTTATGCATTATTAATGAAAAAATTGAAATTTAATTTAATAAATAAATTAAGTTTAATTTTCGTAATGATCCTAATGGGTGGCACCTAAGTGCGACACATGTTTTTAGCATGCTTTTGGTCATATAAACACTATTTTATTAAAATAGATTTGACTTTATGCATTGTTAATGAAAAAATTGAAATTTCATTTAATAAATAAATGTAATTTAATTTTCGCAATGATCCCAATAGCTAGCACCTAAGTGCGACACATGTTTTCGGCATACTTTTGATCATTTAAACACGAATCATTAAAATAGATTTGACTTTATGCATTGTTAATGAAAAAATTGAAATTTCATTTAATTAATAAATTAAATTTAAATTTCGCAATGATCCTAATGGCTAGCACCTAAGTGCGACACATGTTTTCCGCATGCTTTAGGTCATATAAACACAATTTCATTAAAATAGATTTGACTTTAAACATTGTTAATAAAAAAATAGAAATTTCATGTGCTAAATAAGATTAATTTAATTTTGCAATGATCCTAATAGCCAGCACCAGAGTGCGACACATGTTTTCGGCATGCTTTTGTTCGTTTAAACACGATTTTAATCAAATTAATTCGAATTCATGTGTTGTTGATGAAAAATTTGAAATTTCATTTAATAAATAAATTAAATTTAATTTTCGCTATGATCCCAAAAGCTAGCACCTAAGTGCGACACATGTTTTCGGCATACTTTTGGTCATATAACTACGATTCATTAAAAGAGATTTGACTTTATGCATTGTTAATGAAAAAATTTAAATTTTATTTAATAAATAAATTAAATTAAATTTTCGCAATGATCCTAATGGTTAGCACCTAAGTGCAACACATGTTTTCGGCATCCTTTTGGTCATATAAAGACGATTTCATTAAAATAGATTTGACTTTATGCATTGTTAATCAAAAAAAAGAAATTTCATATAATAAATAAATTAAATTTAATTTTCGCAATGATCCTAATAGCTAGCACCTTAGTGCGACACATGTTTTCGGCATGCTTTTGGTCAAATAAACACTATTTCAATAAAATAGATTTGACTTTATGCATTGTTAATGAAAGAATTGAAATTTCATTTAATAAATAAATTTAATTTAATTTTCGCAATGATCCCAATAGCTAGCTCCTAAGTACGACACATGTTTTCGGCATACTTTTGGTCATATAAACACGATTCATTAAAATAGATTTGACTTTATGCATTGTTAATGAAAAAATTGAAATTTCATTTAATTAATAAATTAAATTTATATTTCGCAATGATCCTAATGGCTAGCACCTAAGTGCGACACATGTTTTCGGCATGCTTTTGGTCATATAAACACGATTTAATTAAAATAGATTTGACTCTATGCATCGTTAATAAAAAAATAGAAATTTCATTTAATAAATATATTAAATTTAATTTTCGCAATGATCCCAATCGCTGGCACCTAAGTGCGACACATGTTTTCGGCATACTTCAGGTCATATAAACACGATTTCCTTAAAATACATTTGACTTTATGCATTGTTAATGAAAAAATTGAAATTTCATATAATAAATAAATTTAATTTAATTTTCGCAATGATTCTAATAGCTAGCACCTTAGTGCG
Source organism: Ocypus olens (assembly GCA_910593695.2). Taxonomy (NCBI): domain Eukaryota; kingdom Metazoa; phylum Arthropoda; class Insecta; order Coleoptera; family Staphylinidae; genus Ocypus; species Ocypus olens. The sequence continues at coordinate 37,261,675 of OU343060.1, forward strand.
ACACATGTTTTCGGCATGCTTTTGGTCAAATAAACACTATTTTATTAAAATATATTTGACTTTATGCATTGTTAATGAAAAAATTGAAATTTCATTTATTAAATAAATTTAATTTAATTTTCGCAAAGATCCCAATAGCTAGTACCTAAGTGCGACACATGTTTTCGGCATACTTTTGGTAATATAAACACTATTTCATTAAAATAGATTCGACTTTATGCATTGTTAATGAAAAAATTGAAATTTAATTTATTAATTAAATGAAATTTCAATTTTTTCATTAACAATGCATAAAGTCGAATCTATTTTAATGAATCGTGTTTATATTACCAAAAGTATGCCGAAAACATGTGTCGCACTTAGGTACTAGCTATTGGGATCTTTGCGAAAATTAAATTAAATTTATTTAATAAATGAAATTTCAATTTTTTCATTAACAATGCATAAAGTCAAATATATTTTAATAAAATAGTGTTTATTTGACCAAAAGCATGCCGAAAACATGTGTCGCACTAAGGTGCTAGCTATTAGAATCATTGCGAAAATTAAATTAAATTTATTTATTATATGAAATTTCAATTTTTTCATTAACAATGCATAAAGTCAAATGTATTTTAAGGAAATCGTGTTTATATGACCTGAAGTATGCCGAAAACATGTGTCGCACTTAGGTGCCAGCGATTGGGATCATTGCGAAAATTAAATTTAATATATTTATTAAATGAAATTTCTATTTTTTTATTAACGATGCATAGAGACAAATCTATTTTAATTAAATCGTGTTTATATGACCAAAAGCATGCCGAAAACATGTGTCGCACTTAGGTGCTAGCCATTAGGATCATTGCGAAATATAAATTTAATTTATTAATTAAATGAAATTTCAATTTTTTCATTAACAATGCATAAAGTCAAATCTATTTTAATGAATCGTGTTTATATGACCAAAAGTATGCCGAAAACATGTGTCGTACTTAGGAGCTAGCTATTGGGATCATTGCGAAAATTAAATTAAATTTATTTATTAAATGAAATTTCAATTCTTTCATTAACAATGCATAAAGTCAAATCTATTTTATTGAAATAGTGTTTATTTGACCAAAAGCATGCCGAAAACATGTGTCGCACTAAGGTGCTAGCTATTAGGATCATTGCGAAAATTAAATTTAATTTATTTATTATATGAAATTTCTTTTTTTTGATTAACAATGCATAAAGTCAAATCTATTTTAATGAAATCGTCTTTATATGACCAAAAGGATGCCGAAAACATGTGTTGCACTTAGGTGCTAACCATTAGGATCATTGCGAAAATTTAATTTAATTTATTTATTAAATAAAATTTAAATTTTTTCATTAACAATGCATAAAGTCAAATCTCTTTTAATGAATCGTAGTTATATGACCAAAAGTATGCCGAAAACATGTGTCGCACTTAGGTGCTAGCTTTTGGGATCATAGCGAAAATTAAATTTAATTTATTTATTAAATGAAATTTCAAATTTTTCATCAACAACACATGAATTCGAATTAATTTGATTAAAATCGTGTTTAAACGAACAAAAGCATGCCGAAAACATGTGTCGCACTCTGGTGCTGGCTATTAGGATCATTGCAAAATTAAATTAATCTTATTTAGCACATGAAATTTCTATTTTTTTATTAACAATGTTTAAAGTCAAATCTATTTTAATGAAATTGTGTTTATATGACCTAAAGCATGCGGAAAACATGTGTCGCACTTAGGTGCTAGCCATTAGGATCATTGCGAAATTTAAATTTAATTTATTAATTAAATGAAATTTCAATTTTTTCATTAACAATGCATAAAGTCAAATCTATTTTAATGATTCGTGTTTAAATGATCAAAAGTATGCCGAAAACATGTGTCGCACTTAGGTGCTAGCTATTGGGATCATTGCGAAAATTAAATTACATTTATTTATTAAATGAAATTTCAATTTTTTCATTAACAATGCATAAAGTCAAATCTATTTTAATAAAATAGTGTTTATATGACCAAAAGCATGCTAAAAACATGTGTCGCACTTAGGTGCCACCCATTAGGATCATTACGAAAATTAAACTTAATTTATTTATTAAATTAAATTTCAATTTTTTCATTAATAATGCATAAAGTCAAATCTATTTGAATGAAATCGTGTTTATATGACCAAAAGCATGCCGAAAACATGTGTCTCACTTAGGTGCTAGCTATCAGGATCAGTGCGAAAATTAAATTTAATTTATTTATTAAATGAAATTTCAATTTTTTCATTACCAATGCATAAAGTCAAATATATTTAATTGAAATCGTGTTTATATGACCAAAAGCATGCGGAAAACATGTGTCGCACTTAGGTGATAGCTATTAGGATCATTGCGAAAATTAAATTTAATTTATTTGTTAAATGAAATTTCAATTTTTTCATTAACAATGCATAAAGTCAAATCTATTTTAATTAAATCGTGTTTATATGACCAAAAGCATGCCGAAAACATGTGTCGCACTTAGGTGCTAGCTATTAGGATCATTGCGAAAATTAAATTAAATTTATTTATCAAATGAAATTTCCGTTTTTTTAATAACAATGCATAAAGTCAAATATATTTCAATTAAATCGTGTTTATATGACCAAAAGAATGCCGAAAACATGTGTCGCACTTAGGTGCAAGCTGTTAGGATCATTGCGAAAATTAAATTTAATTTATTTATTAAATGAAATTTCAATTCTTTCATTAACAATGCATAAAGTCAAATCTATTTTAATTAAATCGTGTTTATATGACCAAAAGCATGCCGAAAACATGTGTCGCACTTAGGTGCAAGCTGTTAGGATCATTGCGAAAATTATATTTAATTTATTTATTAAATGAAATTTCAATTTTTTTAATAACAAAGCATAAAGTCAAATATATTTCAAATAAATCGTGTTTATATGACCAAAAGAATGCCGAAAACATGTGTCGCACTTAGGTGCAAGCTGTTGGGATCATTGCGAAAATTAAATTTAATTTATTTATTAAATGAAATTTCAATTTTTTCATTAACAATGCATAAAGTCAAATCTATTTTAATTAAATCGTGTTTATATGACCAAAAGCATGCCGAAAACATGTGTCGCACTTAGGTGCTAGCTATTAGGATCATTGCGAAAATTAAATTCAATTTATTTATTAAATGAAATTTCATTTTTTTCATTAACAATGCATAAAGTCAAATCTATTTTAAAGAAATAGTGTTTATATGACCAAAAGCATGCCGAAAATATGTGTCGCACTTAGGTGCTAGCTATTAGGATCATTGGGAGAATTAAATTAATTTTATTTATTAAATGAAATTTCTTTTTTTTCGTTAACAATGCATAAAGTCAAATCAATTTTGGTGAAATGGTGTTTATTTGAACAAAGGCATGCCGAAAACATGTTTCGCACTTAGGTGCTAGCCATTAGGATCATTGGGAAAATTAAATTAAATTTATTCATCAAATGAAATTTCTATTTTTTTATTAACAATGCATAAAGTCAAATCTATTTGATTAAAATCGTGTTTATACGACCAAAAGCATGCCTAAAACATGAGTCGCACTTAGGTGCCGGCCATCAGGATCATTGCGAATTTTAAATTTATTTTATTTATTAAATGAAATTTCAATTTTTACAATGACAATGCATAAAGTCAAATTTATTAGGTTAAAATCGTGTTTATATGACCAAATGCATGCCGAAAACATGTGTCGCACTTAGGTGCTAGCTATTGGGATCATTGCGAAAATTAAAATTAATTTATTTATTAAATGAAATTTCAATTTTTTCATTAACAATGCATAAAGTCAAATCTATTTAATTGAAATCGTGTTTATCGGACCAAAAGCATGCCGAAAACATGTGTCGCACTTAGGTGCTAGCTATTAGGATCATTGCGAAAATTAAATTCAATTTATTTATTAAATGAAATTTCATTTTTTTCATTAACAATGCAAAAAGTCAAATCTATTTCAATGAAATAGTGTTTATATGACCAAAAGCATGCCGAAAACATGTGTCGCACTTAGGTGCTAGCTATTAGGATCATTGGGAAAATTAAATTCAATTTATTTATCAAATGAAATTTCTATTTTTTTATTAACAATGCATAAAGTCAAATCTATTTGAAATAAATCGTGTTTATAAGACCAAAAGCATGCCGAAAAGATGAGTCGCACTTAGGTGCTAGGTATTGGGATCATTGCGAAAATTAAATTAAACTTATTTATTAAATGAAATTTCAATTTTTTCATTAACAAAGCATAAAGTCAAATTTATTTTAATAAAATAGTGTTTATTTGACAAAAAGCATGCCGAAAACATGTGTCGCACTTAGGTGCTAGCTATTAGGATCATTGGGAAAATTAAATTCAATTTATTTATCAAATGAAATTTCTATTTTTTTTTTAACAATGCATAAAGTCAAATCTATTTTAATTAAATCGTGTTTAAATGACCGAAAGTGTGCCGAAAACATGTGTCGCACTAAGGTGCTAGCTATTGGGATCATTGCGAAAATTAAATTAAATTCATTTATTAAATGAAATTTCAATTTTTTCATTAACAATGCATAAAGTCAAATCTATTTTAATGAAGTAGTGTTTATTTGATCAAAAGCATGCCGAAAACATGTGTCGCACTAAGGTGGTAGCTATTAGGATCATTGCGAAAATTAAATTTAATTTATTTATCAAATGAAATTTATATTTTTTTATTAACAATGCATAAAGTCAAATCTATTTTAATGAAATCGTGTTTATATGACCAAAAGTATGCTGAAAACATGTGTCGCACTTAGGTGGTGGCTATTAGGATCATTGCGAAAATTTAATTTAATTTATTTATTAAATGAAATTTCAATTTTTTCATTAACAATGCATAAAGTCAAATCTGTTTAATTTAAATCGTGTTTATATGACCATAAGCATACCGGAAACATGTGTCGCACTTAGGTGCTAGCCATTAGGATCATTGGGAAAATTAAAGTTAATTTATTTATTAAATGAAATTTCAATTTTTTCATTAACAATGCATAAAGTCAAATCTATTTTAATTAAATCGTGTTTATATGACCAAAAGCATGCCGAAAACATGTGTCGCACTTAGGTGCTAGCTATTAGGATCATTGCGAAAATTAAATTCAATTTATTTATTAAATGAAATTTCATTTTTTTAATTAACAATGCTAAAAGTCAAATCTATTTTAAAGAAATGGTGTTTATATGACCAAAAGCATGCCGAAAACATGTGTCGCACTTAGGTGCTAGCCATTAGGATCATTGCGAAAATTAAATTTAATTTATTTATTAAATGAAATTTCAATTTTTTCATTAACAACGCATAAAGTCAAATCTATTTTAATTGAATCGTGTTTATATGACCAGAAGCATGCCGAAAACATGTGTCGCACTTAAGTGCTAGCTATTAGGATCATTGCGAAAATTAAATTAAATTTATTTATTAAATTTAATTTAATATACAGTAACAATAAATTTGAAACGAAAACACTAAATAACGTATTTAACAGTAGCGTTGAGAAGCATATCGAATGCTGTGCTATAATGTTTATAGTAGATAATAAGAAGATTGGTTTGATTGCGATATATAGACCCCCTTCTGGTGATTTCACTATATTCGTAAATAGTTTTACGAGCATACTAGATTCAATTCATAACATTTGTGACAATATTACTGTGTGTGGAGACTTAAATGTGAACGCACTTAAAGAGTCGTCAAACAAAAAACTGTTATTTGACCTTTTCCGATCATACGAATTAAATTATATATGTGAAGATCCAACACGAATTTTTATAAATAAAAATAATTATACTACCATTTCTGCCATCGATTACATGATTTCGAATTTTCCTAGTGATTTAACAATATGTTATGTTACTGAACCACACATTTCTGACCATAAAGCTCAATGTTTAATATACAACATTACTGATAGATCTATCAATAAGACATTAGATAATACACCTATTAGACATAATATAACAAAACAGGGTATGATTGATATTAAAGAAAAATTGCAACATATCAATCGGAACATATTATATTCAGCGACAAATGTTCACGCAGCTTTCGAAATTTTTCAAGAAATTCTATTGAAAAATATTGAACCTCACTACGTAATTTCTAGGAATAAATATATAAACCAAAATCATCCACCATGGCTAACAAATGAAATCAGAATGGCGAGAAATGAATTAAATGATTTCTTTTGGTTAAAAGAACATTTCAAATGCGAATATTTTACGACATTATATAAAACCAGGAAACGAGACTACAAGACCCTTTTAGCAGCAACAGAGAATACGTATTATGAAAATATTATTCAGGAGTCTTCGAACAAACCAGCAAAAATTTGGGAATTAGTTAACACCAAACTTGGTAGGAAAAAGGTAAATAAAATTGATAAAATAATAGACAATGGGAATGTTCTTACTGAACCAGTAGACATATCGAATGCAATGGCCGAATATTTTTCAAATGTAGTGTACGAAAGTTTAGTACAACATTTTGGAACAAATATTTCAACAAATTGTACAGGATGCATGGAATTTCCAAATACTTTTGTATTTCTTCCTGTAGATGCAAATGAAGTTCAGTCAGCAATATTTAGATTAAAAAATAAAAAGAGCACAGGTCACGATGGACTTACAACGTCTCTGATAAAGTCGGTATCAAACGAAGTAGTGGAACCATTAACATACCTAATAAATAAATCAATTGAAGAAGGAATATTTCCAGCATGTTTAAAAGTAGCAGTCGTCATACCAATTTTCAAGAAAGAAGATAGAACTTTAAAGAAGAATTATAGACCTGTTTCCTTGTTAAGTGTTGTGTCTAAAATAATTGAAAGTGTCACAAGTGAGCGTCTGTGGTGTTACCTAAACAAGTTCAAATTGTTATCAACAGCACAACATAGCTTTAGGCAGTCCCTATCAACGGAAACAGCATCATATCAACTGGTAGAACATGTCAGTACAGAATTGAATGCGAAACATTGTGTAGCAGTGCTATTATTTGATCTAACTCGTGCATTTGACACGGTTAACATCGAATTTGTTAGATATAAATTAGAAAAGCTAGGTATACGTGAGAATTTTTTGAACTTTATAGTGTCTTTTTTGAGCGACAGAAAATTTGATGTAAAATGCAACAGCTCTGATTCAAATGTACATAATATACACACAGGTGTGGCGCAAGGGTCGATTTTAGGCCCTTTGATATTCTTGCTTTATATAAATGATATAATCAATCATATTAGCTGCGGTAAATTAATTAACTTCGCTGACGATACGTCAGTAATTGTGTCGTCCACTGACCCAAACGCACTAAAACATAAAATTCAAATAATATTGTATGAAGTGAAAGTTTGGTGTGATAAGAACAGTCTTATTTTAAACCAAAATAAGACTGAATGTATATATTTTTACAATTCTAAGATACCGGAATATGTAAAAGACGGTGACATTTCTAAGGACATAAAATTTTTAGGTATACATCTTGACTCCCAACTTTCATGGAGTACTCATATAGATTTTGTTTGTAGCAAACTTAATAAAGCCTACTATGCAATTTTAAAATTAAAACATACCCTAGGTATTAATAATTTATTTGAAATTTATTATGCGCTTGCGTATTCATACATGTCATACAATATAATTGTTTGGGGAAAATCTGCCATAACGAGTAGGACTTTTATTCTTCAAAAAAGAATATTACGTTTAATAGATGGTACTTCATCCAGAGACTCATGTAAGCCAATATTTTCCAAATACAATGTACTTACATTTCCATGTATATACATATTTAGAATTTGTTTGTTTGTGAAAAAACACATGCATTTCTTTGAAACAAACGCAAATTTTCATAACTACGGTACCCGACATCGAAATAGTCTTACTGTTGTAGGGCATGACACCGCCCTGTATGAAAGAGGGCCGAAATATAATTGTATAACAATGTATAAGAAATTACCAAGTTATCTTAAAGATATTGAAGTTTATAGTGAATTTAAAAAACAATTAAAAATATATTTATTACACAATGTATTCTATAGAATAGATGAATTTCTTTTGTAATGTTTTTGTAAGGACAAAATGTTACACTGACTTGTCCAATATCGTTTGACTTATGTGGATTAATAAAGCATTATTATTATTATTATTATTATTATTATTATTATTATTATAAATGAAATTTCAATTTTTTCATTAACAAAGCACAAAGTCAAATTTATTTTAATAAAATAGTGTTTATTTGACCAAAAGCATGCCGAAAACATGTGTCACACTAAGGTGGTAGCCATTAGGATCATTGAGAAAATTAAATTCAATTTATTTAACAAATGAAATTTCTATTTTTTTATTAACAATGCATAAAGTTAAATCTGTTTTAATTAAATCGTGTTTAAATGACCAAAAGTGTGCCGAAAACATGTGTCGCACTTAGGTGCTAGCTATTGGGATCATTGCGAAAATTAAATTAAATTCATTTATTAAATGATATTTCAATTTTTTCATTAACAATGCATAAAGTCAAATCCATTTTAATGAAGTAGTGTTTATTTGACCTAAAGCATGCCGAAAACATGTGTCGCACTTAGGTGTTAGCTATTAGGATCATTGCGAAAATTAAATTTAATTTATTTATCAAATAAAATTTCTATTTTTTATTAACAATGCATAAAGTCAAATTTATTTTAATTAAATCGTGTTTATATGACCAAAAGCATGCCGAAAACATGTGTCGCACTTAGGTGCCAGCTGTTGGGATCATTGCGAAAATTAAATTAAATTTATTTATATATATATAAATCATCTTTATTAAAGAATTCATAAATTTAGTATATGATATAAACAAATCTTGCTTAACTATAATAATTAAATGTGTAAAGATTCTTTATTGGCTATCGACCCGGGGTCTTTCAGCCTAAATTTATTTATTAAATGAAATTTCAAGTTTTTCATCAACAACGCATAAAGTCGAATCTATTTGATTAAAATCGTGTTTATACGACCAAAAGCATGCCTAAAACATGAGTCGCACTTAGGTGCCGGCTATCAGGATCATTGCGAATTTTAAATTTATTTTATTTATTAAATGAAATTTCAATTTTTACAATGACAATGCATAAAGTCAAATTTATTTGGTTAAAATCGTGTTCATATGACCAAATGCATGCCGAAAACATGTGTCGCACTTAGGTGCTTGCTATTAGGATCATTGCGAAAATTAAAATTAGTTTATTTATTAAATGAAATTTCAATTTTTTCATTAACAATGCATAAAGTCAAATCTATTTTAATTAAATCGTGTTTATATGACCAGAAGCATGCCGAAAACATGTTTCGCACTTGGGTGCTAGCCAATGGGATCATTGCGAAAATTAAATTTAATTTATTTATTAAATGAAATTCCAATTTTTTCATTAACAATGTATTAAGTTAAATCTATTTTAATTAAATCATGTTTATATGACCAAAAGTATGCCGAAAACATGTGTCGCACTTAGGTGCTTGCTATTAGGATCATTGCGAAAATTAAATTCAATTTATTTATTAAATGAAATTTCATTTTTTTCATTAACAATGCATAAAGTCAAATCTATTTCAAAGAAAAAGTGTTTATATGACCAAAAGCATGCCGAAAACATGTGTCGCACTTAGGTGCTAGCAATTAGGATCATTGGGAAAATTAAATTCAATTTATTTATCAAATGAAATTTCTATTTTTTTATTAACAATGCATAAAGTCAAATCTATTTGAAATTAATCGTGTTTATATGACCAAAAGCATGCCGAAAACATATGTCGCACTTAGGTGCCAGGTATTGGGATCATTGCGAAAATTAAATTAAATTTATTTATTAAATGAAATTTCAATTTTTTCATTAACAAAGCATAAAGTCAAATTTATTTTAATAAAATAATGTTTATTTGACAAAAAGCATGCCAAAAACATTTGTCGCACTTAGGTGCTTGCCATTAGGATCATTGGGAAAATTAAATTCAATTTATTTATCAAATGAAATTTCTATTTTTTTTTTAACAACGCATTAAGTCAAATCCATTTTAATGAAGTAGTGTTTATTTGACCAAAAGCATGCCGAAAACATGTGTCGCACTAAGGTGGTAGCTATTAGGATCATTGCGAAAATGAAATTTAATTTATTTGTCAAATGAAATTTTTTTTTTAACATTGCATAAAGTCAAATCCATTTTAATGAAATCGTGTTTATATGACCAAAAGTATGCTGAAAACATGTGTCGCACTTAGGTGCTAGCTATTGGGATCATTGCGAAAATTAAATTAAATTCATTTATTAAATGAAATTTCAATTTTTTCATTAACAATGCATAAATTCAAATCTATTTAATTGAAATCGTGTTTATATGACCAAAAGCATGCCGGAAACATATGTCGCACTTAGGTGCTAGCCATTAGGATCATTGCGAAAATTAAATTTAATTTATTTATTAAATGAAATTTCAATTTTTTCATTAACAATATGACCAAAAGCATGCCGAAAACATGTGTCGCACCTAGGTGCTAGCTATTAGGATCATTGCGAAAATTAAATTAAATTTATTTATTAAATGAAATTTCAATTTTTTCATTAACAATGCATAAAGTCAAATCTATTTTAATAAAATAGTGTTTATTTGACCAAAAGCATGCCAAAAACATGTGTCGCACTAAGGTGCTGGCTATTAGGATCATTGCGAGAATTAAATTTAATTTATTTATTATATGAAATTTCTATTTTTTCATTAACAATGCATAAAGTCAAATCTATTTTAATGAAATCGTGTTTATATGACCAAAACCATGCTAAAAACATGTGTCGCACTTAGGTGCTAGCTATAAGGATCATTGCGAAAATTTAATTTAATTTATTTATTAAATGAAATTTCAATTTTTTCATTAACAATGCATAAAGTCATATCTATTTTAATTAAATAGTTTTTATTTGACCAAAAGCATGCCGCAAACATGTGTCGCACTTAGGTGCTAGCTATTAGGATCATTGCGAAAATTAAATTAAATTTATTTATCAAATGAAAATTCTATTTTTTTATTAACAATGCATAAAGTCAAATCTATTTAATTAAAATCGTGTTTATATGACCAAAAGCTTGCCAAAAACATGTGTCGCACTTGGGTGAAAGCTATGAGGATCATTGCGAAAATTTAATTTAATTTATTTATTATATGAAATTTCTATTTTTTCATTAACAAAGCACAAAGCATAAAAGAATGCCAAAAACATGTTTCGCACTTGGGTGCAAGCTGTTAGGATCATTACGAAAATTAAATTTAATTTGTTTATTAAATGAAATTTCAACTTTTTCATTAACAATGCAGAAAACCAAATATATTTTATTGAAATAGTGTTTATATGACCAAAAACATGCCGAAAACATGTGTCGCACTTAGGTGCAAGCTGTTAGGATCATTGCGAAAATTAAATTTAATTTATTTATTAAATGAAATTTCTATTTTTTCATTAACAATGCATAAAGTCTAATCTATTTTGATGAAATAGTGTTTATATGACCAGAAGCATGTCAAAAACATGTGTCGCACTAAGGTGCCAGCTATTAGGATCATTGCGAAAATTAAATTTAATTTATTTATTAAATGAAATTTTATTTTTTTCATTAACAATGCATAAAGTCAAATCTAGTTTAATAAAATCGTGTTTATATGACCAAAAGCATGCCAAAAACATGTGTCGCACTTAGTTGCTAGCTATCAGGATCATTGCGAAAATTAAATTTAATTTATTTAATAAATGAAATTTCAATTTTTTCAATAACAATGCATAAAGTCAAATCTATTTAATTGAAATCGTATTTATATGACCAAAAGCATGCTGAAAACATGTGTCGCACTTAGGTGATAGCTATTAGGATCATTGCGAAAATTAAATTAAATTTATTTATTAAATGAAATTTCAATTTTTTCATTAACAATGCATAAAGTCAAATCTATTTAATTAAAATCGTGTTTATATTACCAAAAGCTTGCCAAAAACATGTGTCGCACTTGGGTGAAAGCTATTAGGATCATTGCGAAAATTAAATTAAATTTATTTATTAAATGAAATTTCAATTTTTTCATTAACAATGCATAAAGTTAAATCTATTTTAATTAAATCGTATTTCTATGACGAAAAGCATGCCAAAAACATGTGTCGCACTCAGGTGCTAGCTATTAGGATCATTGCGAAAATTAAATTCAATTTATTTATTAAATGAAATTTCATTTTTTTCATTAACAATGCATAAAGTCAAATCTATTTTAAAGAAACAGTGTTTATTTGACCAAAAGCATGCCGAAAACAAGTGTCGCACTTAGGTGCTAGCAATTAGGATCGTTGGGAAAATTAAATTAAATTTTTTTATTAAATGAAATTTCAATTTATTCGCTAACAATGCATAAAGTCAAATCTATTTTAATGAAAAATTGTTTATTTAACCAGAAGCATGCCGAAAGCATGTGTCGCACTTAGGTGCTAGCTGTTAGGATCATTGCGAAAATTAAATTGAATTTATTTATCAAATGAAATTTCTATTTTTTTATTAACAATGCATAAAGTCAAATCTATTTTAATTAAAACGTGTTTATATGACCAAAAGCATGCCGAAAACATGTGTCGCACTTAGTTGCTAGCTATCAGGATCATTGCGAAAATTAAATTTAATTTATTTATTAAATGAAATTTCAATTTTTTCAATAACAATGCATAAAGTCAAATCTATTTAATTGAAATCGTATTTATATGACCAAAAGCATGCTGAAAACATGTGTCGCACTTAGGTGATAGCTATTAGGATCATTGCGAAAATTGAATTAAATTTATTTATTAAATGAAATTTCAATTTTTTCATTAACAATGCATAAAGTCTAATCTATTTTGATGAAATAGTGTTTATATGACCAGAAGCATGTCAAAAACATGTATCGCACTAAGGTGCCAGCTATTAGGATCATTGCGAAAAATAAATTTAATTTATTTATTAAATGAAATTTTATTTTTTTCATTACAATGCATAAAGTCAAATCTATTTTAATAAAATCGTGTTTATATGACCAAAAGCATGCCAAAAACATGTGTCGCACTTAGTTGCTAGCTATCAGGATCATTGCGAAAATTAAATTTAATTTATTTATTAAATGAAATTTCAATTTTTTCAATAACAATGCATAAAGTCAAATCTATTTAATTGAAATCGTATTTATATGACCAAAAGCATGCTGAAAACATGTGTCGCACTTAGGTGATAGCTATTAGGATCATTGCGAAAATTAAATTTAATTTATTTATTAAATGAAATTTCAATTTTTTCAATAACAATGCATAAAGTCAAATCTATTTAATTGAAATCGTATTTATATGACCAAAAGCATGCTGAAAACATGTGTCGCACTTAGGTGCTAGCTAATAGGATCATTGCGAAAATTAAATTCAATTTATTTATTAAATGAAATTTCATTTTTTTCAATAACAATGCATAAAGTCAAATCTATTTTAAAGAAATATTGTTTATTTGACCAAAAACATGCCGAAAACATGTGTCGCACTTAGGTGCTAGCCATTAGGATCATTGGGAAAATTAAATTAAATTTATTTATTAAATGAAATTTCAATTTTTTCGCTAACAATGCATAAAGTCAAATCTATTTTAATCAAATAGTTTTTATTTGTCCAAAAGCATGCCGAAAACATGTGTCGCACTTAGGTGCTAGCCATTAGGATTATTAGGAAAATTAAATTTAATTTATTTATCAAATTAAATTTCTATTTTTTTATTAACAATGCATAAAGTCAAATCTATTTTAATTAAATCGTGTTTATATGACCAAAAGCATGCCGAAAACATGTATCGCACTTGGGTGCTAGCTATTAGGATCATTGCGAAAATTAAAATTAATTTATTTCTTAAATTAAATTGCAATTTTTTCATTAACAATGCATAAAGTCAAATCTATTTTAAAGAAATACTGTTTATATGACCAAAAGCATGCGGAAAACAAGTATCGCACTTAGGTGCTAGCCATCAGGATCATTGCGAAAATTAAATTTAAATTATTAATTAAATGAAATTTTAATTTTTTTATTAACAATCCATAAAATCAAATCTATTTTAATGAAATCGTGTTTATATGCCCGAAAGTATGCCGAAAACATGTGTCGCATTTAGGTGCTAGCTATTAGGAACATTGCAAAAATTAAATTAAATTTATTTTTTAAATGAAATTTCAATTTTTTCATCAACAACGCATTAAGTCGAATCTATTTGATTGAAATCGTGTTTATTCGACCAAAAGCATGCCAAAAACATGAGTCGCACTTAGGTGCTAGGTATTAGGATCATTGCGAATATTAAATTTATTTTATTTATTAAATGAAATTTCAATTTTTACAATAACAATGCATAAAGTCAAATTTATTTGATTTAAAACGTGTTTATATGACCAAATGCATGCGAAAAACATGTGTCGCACTTAGGTGCTAGCTATTAGGATCATTGCGAAAATTAATTTTAATTTATGAAATTTCTATTTTTTTATTAACAATGCATAAAGTCAAATCTATTTTATTAAATCATGTTTATATGACCAAAAGCATGCCGAAAACATGTGTCGCACTTAGGAGCTAGCCATTAGGATCATTGCGAAATTTAAATTTAATTTATTAATTAAATTAAATTTAAATTTTTTCATTAACAACGCTAAAAGTCAAATCTGTTTTAATGAAATCGTGTTTATATGACCAAAAGTATGCCGAAAACAAGTGTCGCACTTACGTGCTAGCTGTTGGGATCATTACGAAAATTAAATTAAATTTATTTATTAAATGAAATTTAAATTTTTTCATTAACAACGCTAAAAGTCAAATCTGTTTGAATGAAATCGTGTTTATTTGATCAAAAGCATGCCAAAAACATGTGTCGCACTGAGATGCTTGCTATTAGGAACATAGCGAAAATTAAATTTAATTTATTTATTATATGAAATTTCTATTTTTTGATTAACAATGCATAAAGTAAAATCTATTTTAATGAAATCGTGTTGATATGACCTAAAGCATGCGGAAAACATGTGTCGCACTTAGGTGCTAGCTATTAGCATCATTGCGAAAATTAAATTAAATTTATTTAATAAATGAAATTTCTGTTTTTTTATTAACAATGCATAGAGTCAAATCTATTTTAATTAAATCGTGTTTATATAACCAAAAGCATGCCGAAACCATGTGTCGCACATAGGTGCTGGCTATTGGTATCATTGCGAAAATTAAATTAAATTTATTTATTAAAAGAAATTTCAATTTTTTCATTAACAATGCATAAAGTCAAATGTATTTTAATGAAATAGTGTTTATTTGACCAAATGCATGCCGAAAGCATGTGTCGCACTTAGGTGCTAGCTTTTGGGATCATTGGAAAATTTAATTTAATTTATTTATTAAATGAAATTTCTATTTTTTCATTAACAATGCATAAAGTGTAATCTATTTTAATGAATCGTTTCTATGTGACCAAAAGAATGCCGAAAACATGTGTCGCACTTAGGTGCCAGCTATTGGGATCATTGCAAAAATTAAAATGAATTTATTTATTAAATGAAATTTAAATTTTTTCATTAACAATGCATAAAAACAAATCTCTTTTAATGAATCGTGTTTATATGACCAAAAGTATGCCGAAAACATGTATCGCACTTAGGTGCTAGCTATTGGGATCATTGCGAAAATTAAATTAAATTTATTTATTAAATGAAATTTCAATCTTTTCATCAACAACACATAAAGTCGAATTTATTAGATTAAAATCGTGTTTAAACGAACAAAAGCATGCCGAAAACATGTGTCGCACTTAGGTTCCAGCTATTAGGATCATTGCGAAAATTTAATTTAATTTATATATTAAATGAAATTTCAATTTTTTCATTAACAATGCATAAAGCCAAATCTATTTGATTAAAATAGTGTTTACATGACCAAAAACATGCCGAAAACATGTGTCGCACTTAGGTGCAAGCTGTTAGGGTCATTGCGAAAATTAAATTTAATTTGTTTATTAAATGAAATTTTAATTTTTTCATTACCAATGCATAAAGTCAAATCTATTTTAATAAAATAGTGTTTATATGACCAAAAGCATGCCAAAAACACGTGTCGCACTTAAGTGCCATCTATTAGGATTATTGCGAAAATTAAATTTAATGTATTTAATAAATGAAATTTCAATTTTTATATTAACAATGCATAAAGTCAAATCTATTTTAATAAAATCGTGTTTATATGACCAAAAGCATGCCGAAAACATGTGTCGCACTTAGGTGCTGGCTATCAGGATCAGTGCGAAAATTAAATTTAATTTATTTATTAAATGAAATTTCAATTTTTTCATGAACAATGCATAAAGTCATATCTATTTAATTAAAATCGTGTTTAATTGACCAAAAGCATGCCAAAACATGTGTCGCACTTAGGTGATAGCTATTATGATCATTGCGAAAATTAAATTTAATTTATTTATTAAATGAAATTTCAATTTTTTCATTAACAATGCATAAAGTCAAATGTATTTTAATTAAATCGTGTTTATATGACCAAAAGCATGCCGAAAACTTGTGTCGCACTTAGGTGCTAGCTATTAGGATCATTGCAAAAATTAAATTAAATTTATTTATTAAATGAAATTTCAATTTTTTCATTAACAATGCATAAAGTCATATCTATTTAATTAAAATCGTGTTTAGTTGACCAAAAGCATGCCAAAACATGTGTCGCACTTAGGTGATAGCTATTAGGATCATTGCGAAAATTAAATTCAATTTATTTATTAAATGAAATTTCATTTTTTTCATTACCAATGCATAAAGTCAAATCTATTTTAAAGAAATTGTGTTTATATGACCAAAAGCATGCCGAAAACATGTGTCGCACTTAGGTGCTGGCTATTAGGATCATTGGGAAAATTAAATTAAATTTATTTATTAAATGAAATTTTAATTTTTTCATTAACAATGCAAAAAGTCAAATCAATTTTACTGAAATACTGTTTATTTGACCAAAAGCATGCCGAAAACGTGTGTCGCACTTAGGTGCTAGCCTTCAGGATCATTGCGAAAATTAAATTTAATTTATTTCTTGAATGAAATTTCAATTTTTTCATTAACAATGCATATGGTCAAATCTATTTTAATGAAATCGTATTTATATGACCAAAAGCATGCCGAAAACATGTGTCGCACTTAGGTGCTAGCATTCAGGATCATTGCGAAAATTAAATTTAATTTATTTATTAAATGAAATTTCAATTTTTTCATTAACAATGCATAAAGTCGAATCTATTTTAATTAAATCGTGTTTATTTGACCAGAAGCATGCCGAAAACATGTGTCGCACTTAGGTGCTAGCTATTAGGATCATTGGGAAAATTAAATTTAATTTATTTATTAAATGAAATTTCAATTTTTTCATTAACAATGCATAAAGTCAAATCTATTTTAAAGAAATAGTGTTTAAATGACCAAAAGCATGCCGAAAATATGTGTCGCACTTAGGTGCTAGCTATTAGGATCATTGCGAAAATTAAATTTAATTTATTTATCAAATGAAATTTCTATTTTTTTTAATAACAATGCATAAAGTCAAATCTATTTTAATTAAATCGGGTTTATATGACCAAAAGCATGCCGAAAACATGTGTCGCACTTAGGTGCTAGCCATCAGGATCATTGCGAAAATTAAATTAAATTTATTTATCAAATGAAATTTCTATTTTTTTATTAACAATGCATAAAGTCTAATCTATTTTAAATAAATCGTGTTTATATGACCAAAAGCATGCCGAAAACATGTGTCGCACTTAGGTGCTAGCTATTAGGATAATTGGGAAAATTAAATTAAATTTATTTATTAAATGAAATTTCAATTTTTTCATTAACAATGCATAAAGTCAAATCAATTTTAATGAAATAGTGTTTATTTGACCTAAAGCATGCCGAAAACATGTGTCGCTCTTAGGTGCTAGCCATTAGGATCATTGCGAAAATTAAATTAAATTTATTTGTCAAATGAAATTTCTATTTTTTTATTAACAATGCATAAAGTCAAATCTATTTTAATTAAATCGTGTTTATATGACCAAAAGCATGCCGAAAACATGTGTCGCACTTAGGTGCTAGCTATTAGGATAATTGGGAAAATTAAATTAAAATTATTTATTAAATGAAATTTCAATTTTTTCATTAACAATGCATAAAGTCAAATCTATTTTAAAGAAATCGTGTTTATTTGACCCAAAGCATGCCGAAAACGTGTGTCGCACTTAGGTGCTAGCCTTCAGGATCATTGCGAAAATTAAATTAAATTTATTTCTTGAACGAAATTTCAATTTTTTCATTAACAATGCATATGGTCAAATCTATTTTAATGAAATCGTGTTAATATGACCAAAAGCATGCCGAAAACATGTGTCGCACTTAGGTGCTAGCCTTCAGGATCATTGCGAAAATTAAATTTAATTTATTTATTAAATGAAATTTCAATTTTTTCATTAACAATGCATATAGTCGAATCTATTTTAATTAAATCGTGTTTATTTGACCAGAAGCATGCCGAAAACATGTGTCGCACTTAGGTGCTAGCTGTTGGGATCATTGGGAAAATTAAATTAAATTTATTTATTAAATGAAATTTCAATTTTTTCATTAACAATGCATAAAGTCAAATCTATTTTAAAGAAATAGTGTTTATATGACCAAAAGCATGCCGAAAACATGTGTCGCACTTAGGTACTAGCTATTAGGATCATTGCGAAAATTAAATTTAATTTATTCATCAAATGAAATTTCTATTTTTTTTAATAACAATGCTTAAAGTCAAATCTATTTTAATTAAATCATGTTTATTTGACCAGAAGCATGCCGAAAACATTTGTCGCACTTAGGTGCTAGCTATTAGGATCATTGGGAAAATTAAATTTAATTTATTTATTAAATGAAATTTCAATTTTTTCATTAACAATGCATAAAGTCGAATCTATTTTAATTAAATCGTGTTTATTTGACCAGAAGCATGCAGATAACATGTGTCGCACTTAGGTGCTAGCTATTAGGATCATTGCGAAAATTAAATTTAATTTATTTATTAAATGAAATTTCATTTTTTTCATTAACAATGCATAAAGTCAAATCTATTTTAAAGAAATAGTGTTTATATGACCAAAAGCATGCCGAAAACATGTGTCGCACTTAGGTGCTAGCAATTAGGATCATTGCGAAAATTAAATTTAATTTATTTATCAAATGAAATTTCTGTTTTTTTTAATAACAATGCATAAAGTCAAATCTATTTTAATTAAATCGTGTTTATATGACCAAAAGCATGCCGAAAACATGTGTCGCACTTAGGTGCTAGCCATCAGGATCATTGCGAAAATTAAATTAAATTTATTTATCAAATGAAATTTCTTTTTTTTTGTTAACAATGCATAAAGTCAAATCTATTTTAAATAAATCGTGTTTATATGACCAAAAGCATGCCGAGAACATGTGTCGCACTTAGGTGCTAAGTATTAGGATCATTGGGTAAATTAAATTAAATTTATTTATTAAATGAAATTTCAATTTTTTCATTAACAATGCATAAAGTCAAATCAATTTTAATGAAATAGTGTTTATTTGACCTAAAGCATGCCGAAAACATGTGTCGCACTTAGGTGCTAGCCATTAGGATCATTGCGAAAATTAAATTAAATATATTTATCAAATGAAATTTCTATTTTTTTATTAACAATGCATAAAGTCAAATCTATTTTAATTAAATCGTGTTTATATGACCAAAAGCTTGCCGAAAACATGTGTCGCACCTAGGTGCTAGCTATTAGGATAATTGGGAAAATTAAATTAAATTTATTTATTAAATGAAATTTCAATTTTTTCATTAACAATGCATAAACTCATATCTATTTTAAAGAAATCGTGTTTATTTGACCAAAAGCATGCCGAAAACATGTGTCGCACTTAGGTGCTAGCCTTCAGGATCATAACGAAAATTAAATTTAATTTATTTCTTGTATGAAATTTCATTTTTTTCATTAACAATGCATATGGTCAAATCTATTTTAATGAAATCGTGTTTATATGACCACAAGCATGCCGAAAACATGTGTCGCACTTAGGTGCTAGCCTTCAGGATCATTGCGAAAATTAAATTTAATTTATTTCTTGAATGAAATTTCAATTTTTTCATTAACAATGCATATGGTCAAATCTATTTTAATGAAATCATCTTTATATGACCAAAAGTATGCTAAAAACATGTGTCGCACTTAGGTGCTAGCAATTAGGATCATTGCGAAAATTTAATTTAATTTATTTATTAAATGAAATTTCAATTTTTTCATTAACAATGCATAAAGTCAAATCTTTTTTAATGAATCGTGTTTATATGACCAAAAGCATGCCGAGAACATGTGTCGCACTTAGGTGCTAAGTATTAGGATAATTGGGAAAATTAAATTAAATTTATTTATTAAATGAAATTTCAATTTTTTCATTAACAATGCATAAAGTCAAATCAATTTTAATGAAATAGTGTTTATTTGACCTAAAGCATGCCGAAAACATGTGTCGCACTTAGGTGCTAGCCATTAGGATCATTGCGAAAATTAAATTTAATTTATTTATTAAATGAAATTTCAATTTTTTCATTAACAATGCATAAAGTCAAATCTATGTTAATGAAATCGTGTTTATATGACTAAAAGCATGCCGAAAACATGTGTCGCACTTATCATTCACTATTCATCATTGCGAAAATTAAATTTAATTTATTTATTAAATGAAATTTCAATTTTTTCATTAACAATGCACAAAGTCAAATCTATTTTAAAGAAATAGTGTTAATATGACCAAAAGCGTGCGGAAAACATGTGTCGCACTTAGGTGCTAGCTATTAGAATCATTGCGAAATTAAATTTAATTTATTTATTAAATGAAATTTATATTATTTTATTAACAATGCATAGAGTGAAATCTATTTTAATGAAATCGTGTTTATATGACTGAAAGTATGCCGACAACATGTGTCGCATTTAGGTGCTAGCCATTAGGATCATTGCGAAATTTAAATTTAATTTATTAATTTAATGAAATTTCAATTTTTTTATTAAGAATGCATAGAGTCAAATCTATTTTAATGAATCGTGTTTATATGACCAAAAGTATGCCGAAAACATGTGTCGCACTTAGGTGCTAGCTATTGGGATCATTGCGAAAAATTAAATTAAATTTATTAATTAAATGAAAATTCAATGTTTTCATTAACAATGAATAAAGTCAAATCTATTTTAATTTAATCGGGTTTATATGACCAAAAGCATGCCGAAAACATGTGTCGCACTTAGGTGCCAGCTATTAGGATCATTGCGAAAATTTAATTTAATTTATTTATTAAATGAAATTTCAATTTTTTCATTAACAATGCATAAAGCCAAATCTATTTTCTTAAAATAGTGTTTACATGACCAAAAGCATGCCAAAAACAAGTGTCGCACTTAGGTGCAAGCTATTAGGATTATTGCGAAAATTAAATTTAATGTATTTAATAAATGAAATTTCAATTTTTACATTAACAATGCATAAAGTCAAACCTATTTTAATAAAATCGTGTTTATATGACCAAAAGCATGCCGAAAACATGTGTCGCACTTAGGTGCTGGCTATCAGGATCAGTGCGAAAATTAAATTTAATTTATTTATTAAATGAAATTTCAATTTTTTCATTAACAATGCATAAAGTCATATCTATTTAATTAAAATCGTGTTTATTTGACCAGAAGCATGCCAAAAACATGTGTCGCACTTAGGTGCTAGCTATTAGGATCATTGAGAAAATTAAATTAAATTTATTTATTAAATGAAATTTCAATTTTTTCATTAACAATGCATAAAGTCAAATCTATTTTAAAGAAATAGTGTTTATATGACCAAAAGCATGCCGAAAATATGTGTCGCACTTAGGTGCTAGCCATTGGGATCATTGCGAAAATTAAATTTAATTTATTTATCAAATGAAATTTCTATTTTTTTTAATAACAATGCATAAAGTCAAATCTATTTTAATTAAATCGTGTTTATATGACCAAAAGCATGCCGAAAACATCTGTCGCACTTAGGTGCTAGCTATTAGGATCATGCGAAAATTAAATTAAATTTATTTATTAAATGAAATTTCATTTTTTTCATTAACAATGCATAAAGTCAAATCTATTTAAAAAAAATAGTGTTTATATGACCAAAAGCATGCCGAAAATATGTGTCGCACTTAGGTGCTAGCTATTAGGATCATTGCGAAAATTAAATTTAATTTATTTATTAAATGAAATTTCATTTTTTTCATTAACAATGCATAAAGTCAAATCTATTTTAAAGAAATAGTGTTTATATGACCAAAAGCATGCCGAAAATATGTGTCGCACTTAGGTGCTAGCTATTAGGATCATTGCGAAAATTAAATTTAATTTATTTATCAAAAGAAATTTCTATTTTTTTTAATAACAATGCATAAAGTCAAATCAATTTTAATAAAATAGTGTTTGTTTGACCTAAAGCATGCCGAAAACATGTGTCGCACTTAGGTGCTAGCCATTAGGATCATTGCGAAAATTAAATTAAATTTATTTGTCAAATGAAATTTCTATTTTTTTATTACCAATGCATAAAGTCAAATCTATTTTAATTAAATCGTGTTTATTTGACCAAAAGCATGCCAAAAACATGTGTCGCACTTAGGTGCTAGCCTTCAGGATCATAACGAAAATTAAATTTAATTCATTTCTTGTATGAAATTTCAATTTTTTCATTAACAATGCATATGGTCAAATCTATTTTAATGAAATCATGTTTATATGACCAATAGCATGCCGAAAACATGTGTCGCACTTAGGTGCTAGCAATTAGGATCATTGCGAAAATTTAATTTAATTTATTTATTAAATGAAATTTTAATTTTTTCATTAACAATGCATAAAGTCAAATCTTTTTTAATGAATCGTGTTTATATGACCAAAAGAATGCCGAAAACAAGTGTCGCACTTAGGTGCCAGCTATTGCGATTATTGCGAAAATTAAATTTAATTTATTTATTAAATGAAATTTGAATTTTTTCATCAACAACCCATAATGTCAAATCTATTTTAATGAAATCATGTTTATATGACCAATAGCATGCCGAAAACATGTGTCGCACTTAGGTGCTAGCAATTAGGATCATTGCGAAAATTAAATTTAATTTATTTATTATATGAAATTTCCATTTTTTCATTAACAATGCATAAAGTCAAATCTATTTTAATGAAATCGTATTTATATGACCAAAAGTATGCCGAAAACATGTTTCGCACTTAGGTGCTAGCTATTAGGATTATTGCGAAAATTTAATTTAATTTATTTATTATATGAAATTTCTATTTTTGTATTAACAATGCATAAAGTCAAATCTATTTTAATGAAATCGTATTTATATGACCAAAAGAATGCCGAAAACATGTTTCGCACTTAGGTGCTAGCTGTTAGGTTCATAACGAAAATTAAATTAAATTTATTTATTAAATGAAATTTCAATTTTTTCATTAACAATGCATAAAGCCAAATCTATTTTATTGAAATAGTCTTTATTTGACCAAAAACATGCCGAAAACATGTGTCGCACTTAGGTGCAAGCTGTTAGGATCATTGCGAAAAAAATGTAATTTATTTATTAAATGAAATTTCAATTTTTTTATTAACAATGCATAAAGTCAAATCTATTTGAATGAATCGTGTTTATATGACCAAAAGCAGCATGCCGAAAATATGTGTCGCACTTAGGTGCTAGCTATTAGGATCATTGCGAAAATTAAATTCAATTTATTTATTAAATGAAATTTCATTTTTTTCATTAACAATGCATAAAGTCAATTCTATTTTAATAAATTCGTATTTATATGACCAAAAGAATGCCGAAAACATGTTTCGCACGTAGGTGCAAGCTGTTAGGATCATTGCGAAAATTTAATTTAATTTATTTATTAAATGAAATTTCAATTTTTTCATTAACAATGCATAAAGTCAAATCTATTTTAATGAATCGTGTTTATATGACCAATAGCATGCCGAAAACATGTGTCGCACTTAGGTGCTCGCTATTAGGATCATTGCGAAAATTAAATTTAATTTATTTATTAAATAAAATTTAAATTTTTTCATTAACAATGCATAAAGTCAAATCTATTTTAATGAAATAGTGTTTATATGACCAAAAGCATGCCAAAAACATGTGTTGCACTTAGGTGCAAGCTGTTAGGATCATTGCGAAAAAAAATTTAATTTATTTATTAAATGAAATTTCAATTTTTTTATTAACAATGCATAAAGTCAAATCTATTTTAATGAAATCGTATTTATATGACCAAAAGAATGCCGAAAACATGTTTCGCACTTAGGTGCTTGCCATTAGGATCATTGGGAAAATTAAATTAAATTTATTTATCAAATGAAATTTCTATTTTTTTATTAACAATGCATAAAGTCAAATCTATTTAATTGAAATGGTGTTTATATGATCAAAAGCATGCCGAAAACATGTGTCGCACTTAGGTGCTAGCCATCAGGATCATTGCGAAAATTAAATTAAATTTATTTCCTAACTGAAATTTCTATTTTTTATTACCAATGCATATGGTCAAATCCATTTTAATTAAATCGTGTTTATATGACAAAAAGCATACCGAAAACATGTGTCGCACTTAGGTGCCGGCTATTAGGATCATTGCGAAAATTTAATTTAATTTATTTATCAAATGAAATTTCTATTTTTTTATTAACAATGCATAAAGTCAAATCTATTTTAATTAAATCGTGTTTATATTACCAAAAGCATGCCGAAAACATGTGTCTCACTTAGGTGCCGGCTATTAGGATCATTGCGAAAATTTAATTTAATTTATTTATTAAATGAAATTTAAATTTTTTCATTAACAATGCATAAAGTCAAATCTGTTTTAATGAATCGTGTTTATATAACCAAAAGTATGCCGAAAACATGTATCGCACTTAGGTGCTAGCTATTGGGATCATTGCGAAAATTAAATTAAATTTATTTATCAAATGAAATTTCTATTTTTTTAATAACAATGCATAAAGTCAAATCTATTTTAATTAAATCGTGTTTATATGACCAAAAGTATGCCGAAAACATGTATCGCACTTAGGTGCTAGCTATTGGGATCATTGCTAAAATTAAATTAAATTTATTTATCAAATGAAATTTCTATTTTTTCATCAACAACACATAAAGTCGAATTTATTTGATTAAAATCGTGTTTATACGAACAAAAGCATACCGAAAACATGTGTCGCACTTAGGTGCTTGCTATTAGGATCATTGAAAAATTAAATTAAATTTATTTAGTATATGAACTTTATATTTTTTATTAACAATGCATAAAGTCAAATATATTTTAATAAAATCGTGTTTATATGACCAAAAGCATGCCGAAAACATGTGTCGCACTTAGGTGCTGGCTATCAGGATCAGTGCGAAAATTAAATTTAATTTATTTATTAAATGAAATTTCAATTTTTTCATTAACAATGCATAAAGTCATATCTATTTAATTAAAATCGTGTTTAGTTGACCAAAAGCATGCCAAAACATGTGTCGCACTTAGGTGATAGCTATTATGATCATTGCGAAAATTAAATTTAATTTATTTATTAAATGAAATTTCAATTTTTTCATTAACAATGCATAAAGTCAAATCTATTTTAATTAAATCGTGTTTATATGACCAAAAGCATGCCGAAAATATGTGTCGCACTTAGGTGCTAGCTATTAGGATCATTGCAAAAATTAAATTTAATTTATTTATTAAATGAAATTTCAATTTTTTTTAATAACAATGCATAAAGTCAAATATATTTTAATTAAATCATGTTTATTTGACCAGAAGCATGCCGAAAACATTTGTCGCACGTAGGTGCTAGCTATTAGGATCATTGGGAAAATTAAATTTAATTTATTTATTAAATGAAATTTCAATTTTTTCATTAACAATGCATAAAGTCGAATCTATTTTAAAGAAATAGTGTTTATATGACCAAAAGCATGCCGAAAATATGTGTCGCACTTAGGTGCTACCTGTTAGGATCATTGTGAAAATTAAATTAAATTAATTTATTAAATGAAATTTCAATTTTTTCATTAACAATGCTTAAAGTCAAATCTATTTTATTGAAATAGTGTTTATCTGACCAAAAGCATGCCGAAAACACGTGTCGCACTTAGGTGCTATCTTTCAGCATCATCGCGAAAATTAAATTAAATTTATTTATTAAATGAAATTTCAATTTTTTCATTAACAATGCATAAAGTCAAATCGATTTTTATAAAATAGTGTTTATATGACCCGAAGCATGCCGAAAACATGTGTCGCACTTAGGTGCTAGCTGTTAGGATCATTACGAAAATTAAATTAAATTTATTAATTAAATGAAATTTGATTTTTTCATTACCAATCCATAAATTCTAATCTTTTTTAATGAAATAGTGTTTATATGACCAAAAAAAAGCCGTAAACATGTGTCGCACTTAGGTGCTGGCTATTAGGATCATTGCGAAAATCAAATTTAATTTATTTATTAAATGAAATTTCAATTTTTTCTTTAACAATGCTTAAAGTCAAATCTATTTTAATGAAATGGTGTTTATATTTCCAAAAGAATGCCGAAAACATTTGTCGCACTCAGATGCTAGCTATCAGGATCTTTGCGAAAATTTAATTTAATTTATTTATTAAATGAAATTTCAATTTTTTCATAACCAATGCATAAAGCCAAATCTATTTTGATGAAATAGTGTTTATATGACCAAAAGCATGACATAAACATGTGTCGCACTTAGGTGCTAGCTGTTAGGATCATTGCGAAAATTAAATTTAATTTATTTATTAAATGAAATTTCAATTTTTTCATTAACAATACATAAAGTTAAATCTATTTTAATGAAATATTGTTTATATGACCAAAAGCATGCCGAAAACATGTGTCTCACTTAGGTGCTAGCCATTAGGATCATTGCGAAAATTAAATATAATTTTTTAATTAAATGAAATTTCAATTTTTTCATTAACAATGCATAAAGCCAAATCTATTTTATTAAAATAGTGTTTACATGACCAAAAACATGCCGAAAACATGTGTCGCACTTAGGTGCAAGCTGTTAGGGTCATTGCGAAAATTAAATTTAATTTATTTATTAAATGAAATTTTAATTTTTTCATTACCAATGCATAAAGTCAAATCTATTTTAATGAAATAGTGTTTATATGACCAAAAGCATACCAAAAACACGTGTTGCACTTAGGTGCCAGCTATTAGGATTATTGCGAAAATTAAATTTAATGTATTTAATAAATGAAATTTCAATTTTTACATTAACAATGCTAAAGTCAAATCTATTTTAATAAAATCGTGTTTATATGACCAAAAGCATGCCGAAAACATGTGTCGCACTTAGGTGCTAGCTATTAGGATCATTGCAAAATTAAATTAAATTTATTTAGTATATGAAATTTCTATTTTTTTATTAACAATGCATAAAGTCAAATCTATTTTAATTAAATCGTGTTGATGTGACCTAAAGTGTGCGGAAAACATGTGTCGCACTTAGGTGCTAGCTATTAGAATCATTGCAAAAATTAAATTTAATTTATTTATTAAATGAAATTTTAATTTTTTCATTAAAAATGCATAGAGTCAAATCAATTCTAATTAAATCGTGTTTATATGACCAAAAGCATGCCAAAAACATGTGTCGCACTTAGGTGCTAGCAATTAGGATCATTGCGAAATTTAAATTTAATTTATTAATTAAATGAAATTTCAATTTTTTCATTAACAATGCATAAAGTCAAATCTTTTTTAATAAATCGTATTTATATAACCAAAAGTGTGCTGAAAACATGTTTCGCACTTGGGTGCTAGGTATTGGGATCATTGCGAAAATTAAATTAAATTTATTTATTAACTGAAATTTCAATGTTTTCATTAAAAATGCATAAAGTCAAATCTATTTTGAATGAAATAGTGTTTATTTAACCAAAAGCATGCCGAAAACATGTGTCGCACTGAGGTGCTAGCAATTAGGATCATTGCGAAAATTAAATTAAATTTATTTATTAAATGAAATTTCTATTTTTTGATTAACAATGCATAAAATTAAATCTATTTTAATGAAATCATGTTTATATGACCAAAAGTATGCCGAAAACATGTGTCGCACTTAGGTGCCAGCTATTAGGATCATTGCGAAAATTTAATTTAATTTATTTATTGAATGAAATTTAAATTTTTTCATTAACAATGCATAAAGTCAAATCTCTTTTAATGAATCGTGTTTATATGACCAAAAGTATGCCGAAAAAATGTATCGCACTTAGGTGCTAGCTATTGGGATCATTGCGAAAATTAAATTAAATTTATTAATTAAATGAAAATTCAATGTTTTCATTAACAATGCATAAAGTCAAATCTATTTTAATTAAATCGTGTTTATATGACCAAAAGCATGCCGAAAACTTGTGTCGCACTTAGGTGCTAGCTATTAGGATCATTGCAAAAATTAAATTAAATTTATTTATCAAATGAAATTTCTATTTTTTTTATAACAGTGCATAAAGTCAAATCTATTTTAATTAAATCGTGTTTATATGACCAAAAGCATGCCGAAAGCATGTGTTGCATTTAGGAGCTAGCTATTAGGATCATTGCGAAAATTAAATTCAATTTATTTATTAAATGAAATTTCATTTTTTTCATTAACAATGCATAAAGTCAAATCTATTTTAAAGAAATTGTGTTTATATGACCAAAAGCATGCCGAAAGCATGTGGCGCACTTAGGTGCTAGCTATTAGGATCATTGGGAAAATTAAATTAAATTTATTTATTAAATGAAATTTTAATTTTTTCATTAACAATACAAAAAGTCAAATCAATTTTAATGAAATAGTGTTTATTTGACCAAAAGCATGCCGAAAACGTGTGTCGCACTTAGGTGCTAGCCTTCAGGATCATTGCGAAAATTAAATTTAATTTATTTATTAAATGAAATTTCTATTTTTTCATTAACAATGCATAAAGTCAAATCTATTTTAAAGAAATAGTGTTTACATGACCAAAAGCATGCCGAAAATATGTGTCGCACTTAGGTGCTAGCTATTAGGATCATTGCGAAAATTAAATTAAATTTATTTATCAAATGAAATTTCTATTTTTTTTAATAACAATGCATAAAGTCAAATCTATTTTAATTAAATCATGTTTATATGACCAAAAGCATGCCGAAAACATTTGTCGCACTTAGGTGCTAGCTATTAGGATCATTGGGAAAATTAAATTAAATTTATTTATTAAATGAAATTTTAATTTTTTCATTAACAATGCAAAAAGTCAAATCAATTTTAATGAAATAGTGTTTATTTGACCAAAAGCATGCCGAAAACATGTGTTGCACTTAGGTGCTAGCCTTTAGGATCATTGGGAAAATTAAATTAAATTTATTTATCAAATCAAATTTCTATTTTTTTATTAACAATGCATAAAGTCTAATCTATTTTAAATAAATCGTGTTTATATGACCAAAAGCATGCCGAAAACATGTGTCGCACTTAGGTGCGAGCTATTAGGATCATTGCGAAAATTAAATTTAATTTATTTATCAAATGAAATTTCTATTTTTTTAATAACAATGCATAAAGTCAAATCTATTTTAATTAAATCGTGTTTATATGACCAAAAGCATGCCGAAAACATTTGTCGCACTTAGGTGCTAGCTATTAGGATCATTGGGAAAATTAAATTAAATTTATTTATTAAATGAAATTTCAATTTTTTCATTAACAATGCATAAAGTCTAATCTATTTTAAATAAATCGTGTTTATATGACCAAAAGCATGCCGAGAACATGTGTCGCACTTAGGTGCTAAGTATTAGGATCATTGGGTAAATTAAATTAAATTTATTTATTAAATGA
Organism: Ocypus olens; assembly: GCA_910593695.2. Lineage (NCBI taxonomy): Eukaryota > Metazoa > Arthropoda > Insecta > Coleoptera > Staphylinidae > Ocypus > Ocypus olens. The sequence continues at coordinate 37,291,814 of OU343060.1, forward strand.
AATTTCAATTTTTTCATTAACAATGCATAAAGTCAAATCAATTTTAATGAAATAGTGTTTATTAGACCTAAAGCATGCCGAAAACATGTGTCGCACTTAGGTGCTAGCCATTAGGATCATTGCGAAAATTAAATTTAATTTATTTATCAAATGAAATTTCTATTTTTTTTAATAACAATGCATAAAGTCAAATCTATTTTAATTAAATCGTGTTTATATGACCAAAAGCATGCCAAAAACATGTGTCGCACTTAGGTTCTAGCCATCAGGATCATTGCGAAAATTAAATTAAATTTATTTATCAAATGAAATTTCTATTTTTTTATTAACAATGCATAAAGTCTAATCTATTTTAAATAAATCGTGTTTATATGACCAAAAGCATGCCGAGAACATGTGTCGCACTTAGGTGCTAAGTATTAGGATCATTGGGTAAATTAAATTAAATTTATTTATTAAATGAAATTTCAATTTTTTCATTAACAATGCATAAAATCAAATCAATTTTAATGAAATAGTGTTTATTAGACCTAAAGCATGCCGAAAACATGTGTCGCACTTAGGTGCTAGCCATTAGGATCATTGCGAAAATTAAATTAAATTTATTTATCAAATGAAATTTCTATTTTTTTATTAACAATGCATAAAGTCAAATCTATTTTAATTAAATCGTGTTTATATGACCAAAAGCATGCCGAAAACATGTGCCGCACTTAGGTGCTAGCTATTAGGATAATTGGGAAAATTAAATTAAATTTATTTATTAAATGAAATTTCAATTTTTTCATTAACAATGCATAAAGTCAAATCTATTTTAAAGAAATCGTGTTTATTTGACCCAAAGCATGCCGAAAACGTGTGTCGCACTTAGGTGCTAGCCTTCAGGATCATTGGGAAAATTAAATTTAATTTATTTCTTGAATGAAATTTCAATTTTTTCATTAACAATGCATAAAGTCAAATCTATTTTAAAGAAATCGTGTTTATTTGACCCAAAGCATGCCGAAAACGTGTGTCGCACTTAGGTGCTAGCCTTCAGGATCATTGGGAAAATTAAATTTAATTTATTTCTTGAATGAAATTTCAATTTTTTCATTAACAATGCATAAAGTCGAATCTATTTTAATTAAATCGTGTTTATTTGACCAGAAGCATGCCGAAAACATGTGTCGCACTTAGGTGCTAGCTATTAGGATCATTGGGAAAATTAAATTTAATTTATTTATTAAATGAAATTTCAATTTTTTCATTAACAATGCATAAAGTCAAATCTATTTTAAAGAAATAGTGTTTATATGACCAAAAGCATGCCGAAAATATGTGTCGCACTTAGGTGCTAGCCATTAGGATCATTGCGAAAATTAAATTTAATTTATTCATCAAATGAAATTTCTATTTTTTTTAATAACAATGCTTAAAGTCAAATCTATTTTAATTAAATCATGTTTATTTGACCAGAAGCATGCCGAAAACATTTGTCGCACTTAGGTGCTAGCTATTAGGATCATTGGGAAAATTAAATTAAATTTATTTATTAAATGAAATTTCAATTTTTTCATTAACAATGCATAAAGTCGAATCTATTTTAATTAAATCGTGTTTATTTGACCAGAAGCATGCCGATAACATGTGTCGCACTTAGGTGCTAGCCATCAGGATCATTGCGAAAATTAAATTAAATTTATTTATCAAATGAAATTTCTATTTTTTTGTTAACAATGCATAAAGTCAAATCTATTTTAAATAAATCGTGTTTATATGACCAAAAGCATGCCGAGAACATGTGTCGCACTTAGGTGCTAAGTATTAGGATCATTGGGTAAATTAAATTAAATTTATTTATTAAATGAAATTTCAATTTTTTCATTAACAATGCATAAAGTCAAATGAATTTTAATGAAATAGTGTTTATTTGACCTAAAGCATGCCGAAAACATGTGTCGCACTTAGGTGCTAGCCATTAGGATCATTGCGAAAATTAAATTAAATTTATTTATCAAATGAAATTTCTATTTTTTTATTAACAATGCATAAAGTCAAATCTATTTTAATTAAATCGTGTTTATATGACCAAAAGCATGCCGAAAACATTTGTCGCACTTAGGTGCTAGCTATTAGGATCATTGGGAAAATTAAATTAAATTTATTTATTAAATGAAATTTCAATTTTTTCATTAACAATGCATAAAGTCGAATCTATTTTAATTAAATCGTCTTTATTTGACCAGAAGCATGCCGAAAACATGTGTTGCACTTAGGTGCTAGCTATTAGGATCATTGCGAAAATTAAATTTAATTTATTTATCAAATGAAATTTCTATTTTTTTTAATAACAATGCATAAAGTCAAATCTATTTTAATTAAATCGTGTTTATATGACCAAAAGCATGCCAAAAACATGTGTCGCACTTAGGTTCTAGCCATCAGGATCATTGCGAAAATTAAATTAAATTTATTTATCAAATGAAATTTCTATTTTTTTATTAACAATGCATAAAGTCTAATCTATTTTAAATAAATCGTGTTTATATGACCAAAAGCATGCCGAGAACATGTGTCGCACTTAGGTGCTAAGTATTAGGATCATTGGGTAAATTAAATTAAATTTATTTATTAAATGAAATTTCAATTTTTTCATTAACAATGCATAAAGTCAAATCAATTTTAATGAAATAGTGTTTATTAGACCTAAAGCATGCCGAAAACATGTGTCGCACTTAGGTGCTAGCCATTAGGATCATTGCGAAAATTAAATTAAATTTATTTATCAAATGAAATTTCTATTTTTTTATTAACAATGCATAAAGTCAAATCTATTTTAATTAAATCGTGTTTATATGACCAAAAGCATGCCGAAAACATGTGCCGCACTTAGGTGCTAGCTATTAGGATAATTGGGAAAATTAAATTAAATTTATTTATTAAATGAAATTTCAATTTTTTCATTAACAATGCATAAAGTCAAATCTATTTTAAAGAAATCGTGTTTATTTGACCCAAAGCATGCCGAAAACGTGTGTCGCACTTAGGTGCTAGCCTTCAGGATCATTGGGAAAATTAAATTTAATTTATTTCTTGAATGAAATTTCAATTTTTTCATTAACAATGCATAAAGTCGAATCTATTTTAATTAAATCGTGTTTATTTGACCAGAAGCATGCCGAAAACATGTGTCGCACTTAGGTGCTAGCTATTAGGATCATTGGGAAAATTAAATTTAATTTATTTATTAAATGAAATTTCAATTTTTTCTTTAACAATGCATAAAGTCAAATCTATTTTAAAGAAATAGTGTTTATATGACCAAAAGCATGCCGAAAATATGTGTCGCACTTAGGTGCTAGCTATTAGGATCATTGCGAAAATTAAATTTAATTTATTCATCAAATGAAATTTCTATTTTTTTTAATAACAATGCTTAAAGTCAAATCTATTTTAATTAAATCATGTTTATTTGACCAGAATCATGCCAAAAACATTTGTCGCACTTAGGTGCTAGCTATTAGGATCATTGGGAAAATTAAATTAAATTTATTTATTAAATGAAATTTCAATTTTTTCATTAACAATGCATAAAGTCGAATCTATTTTAATTAAATCGTGTTTATTTGACCAGAAGCATGCCGATAACATGTGTCGCACTTAGGTGCTAGCCATCAGGATCATTGCGAAAATTAAATTAAATTTATTTATCAAATGAAATTTCTATTTTTTTGTTAACAATGCATAAAGTCAAATCTATTTTAAATAAATCGTGTTTATATGACCAAAAGCATGCCGAGAACATGTGTCGCACTTAGGTGCTAAGTATTAGGATCATTGGGTAAATTAAATTAAATTTATTTATTAAATGAAATTTCAATTTTTTCATTAACAATGCATAAAGTCAAATCAATTTTAATGAAATAGTGTTTATTTGACCTAAAGCATGCCGAAAACATGTGTCGCACTTAGGTGCTAGCCATTAGGATCATTGCGAAAATTAAATTAAATTTATTTATCAAATGAAATTTCTATTTTTTTATTAACAATGCATAAAGTCAAATCTATTTTAATTAAATCGTGTTTATATGACCAAAAGCTTGCCGAAAACATGTGTCGCACCTAGGTGCTAGCTATTAGGATAATTGGGAAAATTAAATTAAATTTATTTATTAAATGAAATTTCAATTTTTTCATTAACAATGCATAAACTCAAATCTATTTTAAAGAAATCGTGTTTATTTGACCAAAAGCATGCCGAAAACATGTGTCGCACTTAGGTGCTAGCCTTCAGGATCTTAACGAAAATTAAATTTAATTTATTTCTTGTATGAAATTTCATTTTTTTCATTAACAATGCATATGGTCAAATCTATTTTAATGAAATCGTGTTTATATGACCACAAGCATGCCGAAAACATGTGTCGCACTTAGGTGCTAGCCTTCAGGATCATTGCGAAAATTAAATTTAATTTATTTCTTGAATGAAATTTCAATTTTTTCATTAACAATGCATATGGTCAAATCTATTTTAATGAAATCATCTTTATATGACCAAAAGTATGCTAAAAACATGTGTCGCACTTAGGTGCTAGCAATTAGGATCATTGCGAAAATTTAATTTAATTTATTTATTAAATGAAATTTCAATTTTTTCATTAACAATGCATAAAGTCAAATCTTTTTTAATGAATCGTGTTTATATGACCAAAAGAATGCCGAAAACAAGTGTCGCACTTAGGTGCCAGCTAATGCGATTATTGCGAAAATTAAATTAAATTTATTTATTAAATGAAATTTGAATTGTTTCATCAACAACACATAATGTCGAATTTATTTGATTAAAATCGTGTTTATACGACCGAAAGCATGCCGAAAACATGTGTCGCACAAAGGTGCTAGCCATTAGGATCATTGCGAAAATTAAATTTAATTTATTTATTAAATGAAATTTCAATTTTTTCATTAACAATGCATAAAGTCAAATCTATGTTAATGAAATTGTGTTTATATGACTAAAAGCATGCCGAAAACATGTGTCGCACTTAGGTGCTAGCTATCAGGATCATTGCGAAAATTAAATTTAATTTATTTATTAAATGAAATTTCAATTTTTTCATTAACAATGCACAAAGTCAAATCTATTTTAAAGAAATTGTGTTTATATGACCAAAAGCGTGCGGAAAACATGTGTCGCACTTAGGTGCTAGCTATTAGAATCATTGCGAAATTAAATTTAATTTATTTATTAAATGAAATTTCTATTATTTTATTAACAATGCATAGAGTGAAATCTATTTTAATGAAATCGTGTTTATATGACTGAAAGTATGCCGACAACATGTGTCGCATTTAGGTGCTAGCCATTAGGATCATTGCGAAATTTAAATTTAATTTATTAATTTAATGAAATTTCAATTTTTTTATTAACAATGCATAGAGTCAAATCTATTTTAATGTATCGTGTGTATATGACCAAAAGTATGCCGAAAACATGTGTCGCACTTAGGTGCTAGCTATTGGGATCATTGCGAAAAATTAAATTAAATTTATTAATTAAATGAAAATTCAATGTTTTCATTAACAATGCATAAAGTCAAATCTATTTTAATTTAATCGTGTTTATCTGACCAAAAGCATGCCGAAAACATGTGTCGCACTTAGGTGCCAGCTATTAGGATCATTGCGAAAATTTAATTTAATTTATTTATTAAATGAAATTTCAATTTTTTCATTAACAATGCATAAAGCCAAATCTATTTTATTAAAATAGTGTTTACATGACCAAAAACATGCCGAAAACATGTGTTGCACTTAGGTGCAAGCTGTTAGGGTCATTGCGAAAATTAAATTTAATTTATTTATTAAATGAAATTTAAATTTTTTCATTACCAATGCATAAAGTCAAATCTATTTTAATGAAATAGTGTTTATATGACCAAAAGCATGCCAAAAACACGTGTCGCACTTAGGTGCAAGCTATTAGGATTATTGCGAAAATTAAATTTAATGTATTTAATAAATGAAATTTCAATTTTTACATTAACAATTCATAAAGTCAAATCTATTTTAATAAAATCGTGTTTATATGACCAAAAGCATGCCGAAAACATGTGTCGCACTTAGGTGCTGGCTATCAGGATCAGTGCGAAAATTAAATTTAATTTATTTATTAAATGAAATTTCAATTTTTTCATTAACAATGCACAAAGTCATATCTATTTAATTAAAATCGTGTTTAGTTGACCAAAAGCATGCCAAAACATGTATCGCACTTAGGTGATAGCTATTAGGATCATTGCGAAAATTAAATTTAATTTATTTATTAAATGAAATTTCAATTTTTTCATTAACAATGCATAAAGTCAAATCTATTTTAATTAAATCGTGTTTATATGACCAAAAGCATGCCGAAAACTTGTGTCGCACTTAGGTGCTAGCAATTAGGATCATTGCAAAAATTAAATTAAATTTATTTATCAAATGAAATTTCTATTTTTTTTATAACAATGCATAAAGTCAAATCTATTTTAATTAAATCGTGTTTATATAACCAAAAGCATGCCGAAAACATATGTTGCACTTAGGAGCTAGCTATTAGGATCATTGCGAAAATTAAATTCAATTTATTTATTAAATGAAATTTCATTTTTTTCATTAACAATGCATAAAGTCAAATCTATTTTAAACAAATTGTGTTTATATGACCAAAAGCATGCCGAAAACATGTGTCGCACTTAGGTGCTAGCTATTAGGATCATTGGGAAAATTAAATTAAATTTATTTATTAAATGAAATTTTAATTTTTTCATTAACAATGCAAAAAGTCAAATCAATTTTAATGAAATAGTCTTTATTTGACCAAAAGCATGCCGAAAACGTGTGTCGCACTTAGGTGCTAACCTTCAGGATCATTGCGAAAATTAAATTTAATTTATTTCTTGAATGAAATTTCAATTTTTTCATTAACAATGCATATGGTCAAATCTATTTTAATGAAATCGTGTTTATATGACCAAAAGCATGCCGCAAACATGTGTCGCACTTAGGTGCTAGCCTTCAGGATCATTGCGAAAATTAAATTTAATTTATTTATTAAATGAAATTTCAATTTTTTCATTAACAATGCATAAAGTCGCATCTATTTTAATTAAATCGTGTTTATTTGACCAGAAGCATGCCAAAAACATGGGTCGCACTTAGGTGCTAGCTATTAGGATCATTGAGAAAATTAAATTTAATTTATTTATTAAATGAAATTTCAATTTTTTCATTAACAATGCATAAAGTCAAATCTATTTTAAAGAAATAGTGTTTATATGACCAAAAGCATGCCGAAATTATGTGTCGCACTTAGGTGCTAGCCATTAGGATCATTGCGAAAATTAAATTTAATTTATTTATCAAATGAAATTTCTATTTTTTTTAATAACAATGCATAAAGTCAAATCTATTTTAATTAAATCGTGTTTATATGACCAAAAGCATGCCGAAAACATTTGTCGCACTTAGGTGCTAGCTATTAGGATCATTGGGAAAATTAAATTAAATTTATTTATTAAATGAAATTTTAATTTTTTCATTAACAATGCAAAAAGTCAAATCAATTTTAATGAAATAGTGTTTATTTGACCAAAAGCATGCCGAAAACATGTGTTGCACTTAGGTGCTAGCCTTTAGGATCATTGGGAAAATTAAATTAAATTTATTTATCAAATGAAATTTCTATTTTTTTATTAACAATGCTTAAGTCAAATCTATTTTAAATAAATCGTGTTTATATGACCAAAAGCATGCCGAAAACATGTGTCGCACTTAGGTGCGAGCTATTAGGATCATTGCGAAAATTAAATTTAATTTATTTATCAAATGAAATTTCTATTTTTTTAATAACAATGCATAAAGTCAAATCTATTTTAATTAAATCGTGTTTATATGACCAAAAGCATGCCGAAAACATCTGTCGCACTTAGGTGCTAGCTATTAGGATCATTGGGAAAATTAAATTAAATTTATTTATTAAATGAAATTTCAATTTTTTCATTAACAATGCATAAAGTCGAATCTATTTTAATTGAATCGTCTTTATTTGGCCAGAAGCATGCCGAAAACATGTGTTGCACTTAGGTGCTAGCTATTAGGATCATGCGAAAATTAAATTAAATTTATTTATTAAATGAAATTTCATTTTTTTCATTAACAATGCATAAAGTCAAATCTATTTAAAAAAAATAGTGTTTATATGACCAAAAGCATGCCGAAAATATGTGTCGCACTTAGGTGCTAGCTATTAGGATCATTGCGAAAATTAAATTAATTTATTTATCAAATGAAATTTCAATTTTTTCATTAACAATGCATAAAGTCAAATCAATTTTAATGAAATAGTGTTTATTTGACCTAAAGCATGCCGAAAACATGTGTCGCACAGGTGCTAGCCATTAGGATCATTGCGAAAATTAAATTAAATTTATTTATCAAATGAAATTTCTATTTTTTTATTAACAATGCATAAAGTCAAATCTATTTTAATTAAATCGTGTTTCTATGACCAAAAGCATGCCGAAAACATATGTCGCACTTAGGTGCTAGCTATTAGGATAATTGGGAAAATTAAATTAAATTTATTTATTAAATGAAATCTCAATTTTTTCATTAACAATGCATAAAGTCAAATCTATTTTAAAGAAATCGTGTTTATTTGACCCAAAGCATGCCTGAAACGTGTGTCGCACTTGGGTGCTAGCCTTCAGGATCATTGCGAAAATTAAATTTAATTTATTTATTAAATGAAATTTAAATTTTTTCATTAACAATGCATAAAGTCGAATCTATTTTAATTAAATCGTGTTTATTTGACCAGAAGCATGCCGAAAACATGTGTCGCACTTAGGTGCTAGCTATTAGGATCATTGGGAAAATTAATCTTAATTTATTTATTAAATGAAATTTCAATTTTTTCATTAACAATGCATAAAGTCAAATCTATTTTAAAGAAATAGTGTTTATATGACCAAAAGCATACCGAAAATATGTGTCGCACTGAGGTGCTAGCTATTAGGATCATTGCGAAAATTAAATTTAATTTATTTATCAAAAGAAATTTCTATTTTTTTTAATAACAATGCATAAAGTCAAATCAATTTTAATGAAATAGTGTTTGTTTGACCTAAAGCATGCCGAAAACATGTGTCGCACAGGTGCTAGCCATTAGGATCATTGCGAAAATTAAATTAAATTTATTTATCAAATGAAATTTCTATCTTTTTATTAACAATGCATAAAGTCAAATCTATTTTAATTAAATCGTGTTAATATGACCAAAAGCCGGCCGAAAACATGTGTCGCACCTAGGTGCTAGCTATTAGGATAATTGGGAAAATTAAATTAAATTTATTTATTAAATGAAATTTCAATTTTTTCATTAACAATGCATAAACTCAAATCTATTTTAAAGAAATCGTGTTTATTTGACCAAAAGCATGCCAAAAACATGTGTCGCACTTAGGTGCTAGCCTTCAGGATCATTGCGAAAATTAAATTTAATTTATTTCTTGAATGAAATTTCAATATTTTCATTAACAATGCATATGGTCAAATCTATTTTAATGAAATCGTCTTTATATGACCAAAAGTATGCTGAAAACATGTGTCGCACTTAGGTGCTAGCAATTAGGATCATTGCGAAAATTTAATTTAATTTATTTATTAAATCAAATTTTAATTTTTTCATTAACAATGCATAAAGTCAAATCTTTTTTAATGAATCGTGTTTATATGACCAAAAGAATGCCGAAAACAAGTGTCGCACTTAGGTGCCAGCTATTGCGATTATTGCGAAAATTAAATTTAATTTATTTATTAAATGAAATTTGAATTTTTTCATCAACAACACATAATGTCGAATTTATTTGATTAAAATCGTGTTCATACGACCGAAAGCATGCCGAAAACATGTGTCGCACAAAGGTGCTAGCCATTAGGATCATTGCGAAAATTAAATTTAATTTATTTATTATATGAAATTTCTATTTTTTCATTAACAATGCATAAAGTCAAATCTATTTTAATGAAATCGTATTTATATGACCAAAAGAATGCCGAAAACATGTTTCGCACTTAGGTGCCAGCTATTAGGATTATTGCGAAAATTTAATTTAATTTATTTATTATATGAGATTTCTATTTTTTTATTAACAATGCATAAAGTCAAATCTATTTTAATGAAATCGTATTTATATGACCAAAAGAATGCCGAAAACATGTTTCGCACTTAGGTGCAAGCTGTTAGGATCATTACGAAAATTAAATTTAATTTATTTAATAAATGAAATTTCAATTTTTTCATTAACAATGCATAAAGCCAAATCTATTTTATTGAAATAGTCTTTATTTGACCAAAAACATGCCGAAAACATGTGTCGCACTTAGGTGCAAGCTGTTAGGATCATTGCGAAAAAAAATGTAATTTATTTATTAAATGAAATTTCAATTTTTTTATTAACAATGCATAAAGTCAAATCTATTTTAATGAATCGTGTTTATATGACCAAAAGCAGCATGCCGAAAATATGTGTCGCACTTAGGTGCTAGCTATTAGGATCATTGCGAAAATTAAATTCAATTTATTTATTAAATGAAATTTCATTTTTTTCATTAACAATGCATAAAGTCAAATCTATTTTAATGAATTCGTATTTATATGACCAACAGAATGCCGAAAACATGTTTCGCACGTAGGTGCAAGCTGTTAGGATCATTGCGAAAATTTAATTTAATTTATTTATTAAATGAAATTTCAATTTTTTCATTAATAATGCATAAAGTCAAATCTATTTTAATGAATCGTGTTTATATGACCAATAGCATGCCGAAAACATGTGTCGCACTTAGGTGCTAGCTATTAGGATCATTGCGAAAATTAAATTTAATTTATTTATTAAATAAAATTTCAATTTTTTCATTAACAATGCATAAAGTCAAATCTATTTTAATGAAATAGTGTTTATATGACCAAAAGCATGCCAAAAACATGTGTTGCACTTAGGTGCAAGCTGTTAGGATCATTGCGAAAAAAAATGTAATTTATTTATTAAATGAAATTTCAATTTTCTTATTAACAATGCATAAAGTCAAATCTATTTTAATGAAATCGTATTTATATGTTCAAAAGAATGCCGAAAACATGTTTCGCACTTAGGTGCTAGCCATTAGGATCATTGGGAAAATTAAATTAAATTTATTTATCAAATGAAATTTCTATTTTTTTATTAACAATGCATAAAGTCAAATCTATTTAATTGAAATGGTGTTTATATGATCAAAAGCATGCCGAAAACATGTGTCGCACTTAGGTGATAGCTATTAGGATCATTGCGAAAATTAAATTAAATTAATTTATTAAATGAAATTTCAATTTTTTCATTAACAATGCATAAAGTCAAACCTATTTTAAATAAATAGTGTTAATTTGACCAAAAGCATGCCGAAAACATGTGTCGCACTTAGGTGCTAGCCATCAGGATCATTGCGAAAATTAAATTAAATTTATTTATCAAATGAAATTTCTATTTTTTTAATAACAATGCATAAAGTCAAATCTATTTTAATTAAATCGTGTTAATTTGACCAAAAGCATGCCGAAAACATGTGTCGCACTTAGGTGCTAGCCATTAGGATCATTGCTAAAATTAAATTAAATTTATTTATCAAATGAAATTTCTATTTTTTCATCAACAACACATAAAGTCGAATTTATTTGATTAAAATCGTGTTTATACGAACACAAGCATACCGAAAACATGTGTCGCACTTAGGTGCTTGCTATTAGGATCATTGAAAAATTAAATTAAATTTATTTAGTACATGAACTTTCTATTTTTTATTAACAATGCATAAAGTCAAATATATTTTAATAAAATCGTGTTGATATGACCTAAAGCGTGCGGAAAACATGTGTCGCACTTAGGTGCTAGCCATTAGAATCATTGCGAAAATTATATTTAATTTATTTATTAAATGAAATTTCAATTTTAAATTAACAATGCATAGAGTCAAATCTATTTTAATTAAATCGTGTGTATATTACCAAAAGCATGCCGATAACATGTGTCGCACTTAGGTGCTAGCCATTAGGATCATTGCAAAATTTAAATTTAATTTATTAATTAAATGAAATTTCAATTTTTTCATTAACAATGCATAAAGTCAAATCTATTTTAATGAATCGTGTTTATATGACCAAAAGTATGCCAAAAACATTTGTCGCACTTAGGTGCTAGCTATTGGGATCATTGCGAAAATTAAACTAAATTTATTAATTAAATGAAAATTCAATTTTTTCATTAACAATGCATAAAGTCAAATCTATTTTAATTAGTCGTGTTTATATGACCAAAAGCATGCCGAAAACATGTGTCGCACTTAGGTGCTAGCTATTAGGATCATTGCGAAAATTAATTTAATTTATTTATCAAATGAAATTTCTATTTTTTTAATAACAATGCATAAAGTCAAATCTATTTTAATTAAATCGTGTTTATATGACCAAAAGCATGCCGAAAACGTGTCGCACTTAGGTGCTAGCCATTAGGATCATTACTAAAATTAAATTAAATTTATTTATCAAATGATATTTCTATTTTTTTATTAACAATGCATAAAGTCAAATCTATTTTAATTAAATCGTGTTTATATGACCAAAAGCATGCCGAAAAGATGTGTCGCACTTAGGTGCCAGCTATTAGGATCATTGCGAAAATTTAATTTAATTTATTTATTAAATGAAATTTCAATTTTTTCATTAACAATGCATAAAGCCAAATCTATTTTATAGAAATAGTGTTTATATGACCAAAATCATGCCGAAAACATGTGTCGCACTTAGGTGCAAGCTGTTAGGGTCATTGCGAAAATTAAATTTAATTTATTTATTAAATGAAATTTCATTTTTTTCATTACCAATGCATAAAGTCAAATCTATTTTAATTAAATCGTGTTCATATGACCAAAAGCATGCCAAAAACTTGTGTCGCACTTGGGTGCTGGCTATCAGGATCAGTGCGAAAATTAAATTTAATTTATTTAATAAATGAAATTTCAATTTTTTCATTAACAATGCATAAAGTCAAATCTATTTTAATAAAATCGTGTTTAAATAAACAAAAGCATGCCGGAAACATGTGTCGCACTTAGGTGCTGGCTATCAGGATCAGTGCGAAAATTAAATTTAATTTATTTATTAAATGAAATTTCAATTTTTTCATTAACAATGCATAAAGTCATATCTATTTAATTAAAATCGTGTTTATTTGACCAAAAGCATGCCGAAACATGTGTCGCACTTAGGTGATAGCTCTTAGGATCATTGCGAAAATTAAATTTAATTTATTTATTAAATGAAATTTCAATTTTTTCATTAACAATGCATAAAGTCAAATCTATTTTAATGAATCGTGTTTATATGACCAAAAGTATGCCAAAAACATTTGTCGCACTTAGGTGCTAGCTATTGGGATCATTGCGAAAATTAAACTAAATTTATTAATTAAATGAAAATTCAATTTTTTCATTAACAATGCATAAAGTCAAATCTATTTTAATTAGTCGTGTTTATATGACCAAAAGCATGCCGAAAACATGTGTCGCACTTAGGTGCTAGCTATTAGGATCATTGCGAAAATTAATTTAATTTATTTATCAAATGAAATTTCTATTTTTTTAATAACAATGCATAAAGTCAAATCTATTTTAATTAAATCGTGTTTATATGACCAAAAGCATGCCGAAAACGTGTCGCACTTAGGTGCTAGCCATTAGGATCATTACTAAAATTAAATTAAATTTATTTATCAAATGAAATTTCTATTTTTTTATTAACAATGCATAAAGTCAAATCTATTTTAATTAAATCGTGTTTATATGACCAAAAGCATGCCGAAAAGATGTGTCGCACTTAGGTGCCAGCTATTAGGATCATTGCGAAAATTTAATTTAATTTATTTATTAAATGAAATTTCAATTTTTTCATTAACAATGCATAAAGCCAAATCTATTTTATAGAAATAGTGTTTATATGACCAAAATCATGCCGAAAACATGTGTCGCACTTAGGTGCAAGCTGTTAGGGTCATTGCGAAAATTAAATTTAATTTATTTATTAAATGAAATTTCATTTTTTTCATTACCAATGCATAAAGTCAAATCTATTTTAATTAAATCGTGTTTATATGACCAAAAGCATGCCAAAAACTTGTGTCGCACTTGGGTACTGGCTATCAGGATCAGTGCGAAAATTAAATTTAATTTATTTAATAAATGAAATTTCAATTTTTTCATTAACAATGCATAAAGTCAAATCTATTTTAATAAAATCGTGTTTAAATAAACAAAAGCATGCCGGAAACATGTGTCGCACTTAGGTGCTGGCTATCAGGATCAGTGCGAAAATTAAATTTAATTTATTTATTAAATGAAATTTCAATTTTTTCATTAACAATGCATAAAGTCATATCTATTTAATTAAAATCGTGTTTATTTGACCAAAAGCATGCCGAAACATGTGTCGCACTTAGGTGATAGCTCTTAGGATCATTGCGAAAATTAAATTTAATTTATTTATTAAATGAAATTTCAATTTTTTCATTAACAATGCATAAAGTCAAATCTATTTTAATTAAATCGTGTTTATATGACCAAAAGCATGCCGAAAACATGTGTTGCACTTAGGTGCTAGCAATTAGGATCATTGCGAAAATTAAATTCAATTTATTTCTTAAATGAAATTTCATTTTTTTCATTAACAATGCATAAAGTCAAATCTATTTTAAAGAAATAGTGTTTATATGACCAAAAACATGCCGAAAACATGTGTCGCACTTAGGTGCTAGCTATTAGGATCATTGGGAAAATTAAATTAAATTTATTTATTTAATGAAATTTTAATTTTTTCATTAACAATGCATAAAGTCAAATTAATTTTAATGAAATAGTGTTTATTTGAGCAAAAGCATGCCGAAAACATGTGTTGCACTTAGGTGCTAGCCATTAGGATCATTGGGAAAATGAAATTAAATTTATTAATCAAATGAAATTTCTATTTTTTTGTTAACAATGCATAAAGTCAAATCTATTTTAAATAAATCGTGTTTATATGACCAAAAGCATGCCGAAAACATGTGTCGCACTTAGGTGCTAGCTATTAGGATCATTGCGAAAATTAAATTAAATTTATTTTTTAAATGAAATTTCTATTTTTTAATAACAATGCATAAAGTCAAATCTATTTTAATTAAATCGTGTTTATATGACCAAAAGCATGCCGAAAACGTGTCGCACTTAGGTGCTAGCTATTAGGATCATTGCTAAAATTAAATTAAATTTATTTATCAAATGAAATTTCTATTTTTTTATTAACAATGCATAAAGTCAAATCTATTTTAATTAAATCGTGTTTATATGACCAAAATCATGCCGAAAACAAATGTCGCACTTAGGTGCTAGCTATTAGGATCATTGGGAAAATTAAATTAAATTTATTTATTAAATGAAATTTCAATTTTTTCATTAACAATGCATAAAGTCGAATCTATTTTAATTAAATCGTGTTTATTTGACCAGAAGCATGCCGAAAACATGTGTCGCACTTAGGTGCTAGCTATTAGGATCATTGCGAAAATTAAATTTAATTTATTTATTAAATGAAATTTCATTTTTTTCATTAACAATGCATAAAGTCAAATCTATTTTAAAGAAAAAGTGTTTATATGACCAAAAGCATGCCGAAAATATGTGTCGCACTTAGGTGCTAGCTATTAGGATCATTGCGAAAATTTAATTTAATTTATTTATCTAATGAAATTTCTATTTTTTTTTAATAACAATGCATAAAGTCAAATCTATTTTAATTAAATCGTGTTTATACGACCAAAAGCATGCCGAAAACATGTGTCGCACTTGGGTGCTAGCCTTCAGGATCATTGCGAAAATTAAATTTAATTTATTTATTAAATGAAATTTCAATTTTTTCATCAACAACACATAATGTCGAATTTATTTGATTAAAATCGTGTTTATACGACCGAAAGCATGCCGAAAACATGTGTCGCACAAAGGTGCTAGCCATTAGGATCATTGCGAAAATTAAATATAATTTATTTATTATATGAAATTTCTATTTTTTCATTAACAATGCATAAAGTCAAATCTATTTTAATGAAATCGTGTTTATATGACCAAAAGTATGCCGAAAACATGTGTCGCACTTAGGTGCTAGCTATTAGGATCTTTGCGAAAATTTAATTTAATTTATTTATTATATGAAATTTCTATTTTTTTATTAACAATGCATTAAGTCAAACCTATTTTAATGAAATCGTATTTATATGACCAAAAGAATGCCGAAAACATGTTTCGCTCTTAGGTGCAAGCTGTTAGGATCATTACGAAAATTAAATTTAATTTATTTATTAAATAAAATTTCAATTTTTTCATTAACAATGCATAAAGCCAAATATATTTTATTGAAATAGTCTTTATTTGACCAAAAACATGCCGAAAACATGTGTCGCACTTTGGTGCAAGCTGTTAGGATCATTGCGAAAATTAAATTAAATTTATTTATTAAATGAAATTTCAATTTTTTCATTAACAATGCATAAAGTCAAATCTATTTTAATGAAATAGTGTTTATATGACCAAAACCATGCCAAAAACATGTGTCGCACTTAGGTGCAAGCTATTAGGATCATTGCGAAAATTAAATTCAATTTATTTATTAAATAAAATTTCATTTTTTTCATTAACAATGCATAAAGTCAATTCTATTTTAAATAAATGGTGTTTATATGACCAAAAGCATGCCGAAAACATGTGTCGCACTTAGGTGCTTGCCATTAGGATCATTGGGAAAATTAAATTAAATTTATTTATTGAATGAAATTTCAATTTTTTAGCTGACAATGCATAAAGTCAAATCTATTTTAATGAAATAGTGTTTATAAGACGAAAAGCATGCCGAAAACATGTGTCGCACTTAGGTGCTAGCCATTAGAATCATTGTGAAAATTAAATTAAATTTATTTATCAAATGAAATTTCAATTTTTTTATTAACAATGCATAAAGTCAAATCTATTTTGAATAAATCGTGTTTATTCAACCAAAAGCATGCCGAAAACATGTGTCGCACTTAGGTGCTAGCTATTAGGATCATTGGGAAAATTAAATTAAATTTATTCATTAAATGAAATTTCAATTTTTTCATTAACAATGCATAAAGGTTAATCTATTTTAAAGAAATAGTGTTAATTTGACCAAAAGCATGCCGAAAACATGTGTCGCACTTAGGTGCTAGCTATTAGGATCATTGCGAAAATTAAATTTAATTTATTTATCAAATGAAATTTCTATTTTTTTATTAACAATGCATAAAGTCAAATCTATTTTAATTAAATCGTGTTTATATAACCAAAAGCATGCCGAAAACATGTGTCGCACTTAGGTGCTAGCTGTTGGGATCATTGCGAAAATTAAATTAAATTTATTTAATAATAATAATAATAATGTTTATTAAACGGTTTAACCATTTTAACATAAATGTACATTGATTAAAATTATTACAAGTATAAATTTAGAACTACACATAACTAATAACTGACCTAACCTAAAATAAACTAATGTGAACAATATCCTGTAAATTTAATTGAGCGCATAAACTCCCGGTGAGAACAAGAGAAAATGTTAAAATTAGGATTAAGCGAAAGTGAATTCGAGGTACGCATAAAGCGTGTGATTGGGTTATTTAAACCATAGTTTGTACTATGGAATGCTACACGAAATAGTGGGGGGTGCCGAATTGCGCGATTGTTATATTTTACGTAAAAATCCACTAGAGAGAGAAGTTCAGAACATTTAATATCTCCGCTAATAATTTTAAAAAAAGTCGACATATCTGCAAAAAATCTTCTGCAGCAAAGATGATCAATATGTAGACTGGATCTTATTACTTCAAGGTCGATATTTGTGCTATAACCTAGTTTGTATGAAATTGATTTTAAGAATCTATTTTGTATATGTTCAATTTGATTTTTATAAATAATCTGATGTGGAGACCATATACAAGAGGCATACTCTAGATGTGATCGAACAAATGCCATGTAAACTATTTTGTAAGAAGAGTGTGACAAATCCTTAGACATTCTCTTTATATAGCCCAACATTCTCGAAGCACGATTACAAATATAGTTGATGTGATCTTCAAATGACACTTTGGAGTTGAACAATATACCTAAGTCTTTAATTTCATACACCTTTGCAAGTATATTGTTGTTAATTTCATAATTAAAACTGTACGGAGACTTCTTGCGGGAAAAAGTACTAGATTTACATTTATTAGTGTTGAAAAATAAATAATTCTGACAACACCAGTTGTGGATAGAAGTGATATCTACTTGAAGTAATAAACAATCGTTGAGTGATTTAATTTCCTTATACAATTTCAAGTCATCGGCAAACAACAGAAAATTCGAGTTACAAATTGCTTGCGAAATATCATTGATAAATAGAAGAAATAGTAAGGGCCCACAATGCGATCCCTGTGGCACACCCGATGGAACAAGAATAACATCAGAGATATGATTTTTAATTTTGACACATTGACTGCGATCATTCAAAAAACTTTTAATCCATTTAACAACGGATTCATGGAATCCCAGAGAATACAATTTAGAAATTAACACAGCATGATTAACTTTATCAAATGCCTTGGAAAAATCTGTATAGATGGCGTCGACAGAATTCTTATTTTCCAAGGCATTAATGATAAATGATTCATAAACCAATAAGTTCGTAGTAGTAGATCGACCGGTACGAAAGCCATGTTGTTCATCAATTAAGATATTTTTGCACATCCAATGTAATTTGACGGATATCAGTCCATCGAATAGTTTGGGTATTGCTGATTGAATAGAAATACCCCGATAATCAGAGATGTTATTCCTACTTCCAGATTTGAAAATAGGAGTAATGTAACTCCTTTTCCAAAGATATGGAAACGAACTTGTACCGAGGGAGTGATTAAAAATAATAAATAAAGGTAAAGTTAAAGAATAAACACAGTTTTTAAGAAAGTTATTAGGTACACCATCTGGACCTGAACTGTTACTTGATTTTAAAGAGTTAATGGCATTAAATATTTCCACTTGAGAAATAGTAATTGGTGAATGTATTACTTCATGCTCATAGCAAAATGTCGGTACTTGTAAGGGTGTGTCATAATTATAAACTGTTGAGAAAAAATTTGCAAAAAGATTTACACATTGTGAACCCTCGTAACTGGATAGATCATTATAATGCATGACACTGGGAAAATCAAAATCGCCGTTAGTGGTTTTTACAAAATTCCAAAACTTCTTAGGATTCTGATGAATGCTGCTATTAACGGACTCAATATATTTATTATATAAGTACTCTCTTAAATGATTACAACGGGATCGCAGCAATTTGAACTTCTGGTAATTAACCGAGGTTTGACTCTGCTTATATTTTTTATGTGCACTTTTTTTATCATTGATTAATTTGATCAAATCTTTGTTAAACCAGGGTGGGAATGTAGAAAGTCTAACACATTTAGTAGGAGAAAACATTTCAATGGCATCATACAATATCTTGTAAAGAATATCGACCATAGTATCCACATCGTTTACATTTAAAATAAACCGCCAGTCGATAAATGACAGGTATTGATTAACAGCACTATAATTTGTTTTCGTAAAATCATAGATGTATTCCTCGTACTTAAACGGCTTAGGAGGTTCATTAAATTGTAAAGTAATAAGATACGGAATATGGTGATGGGCAATATTGAATAATAAATCGGGCGCGTTAGATACTAAAAATCCCTCATGCGCAAATATTAAATCTAACAATACATTATTTTCATTGGGATTTGACATATTTGAGAAAGATTCTGAAAACTAAAGCGGCTTATTAAGAGCTTGGCTGAAACTGAAGCCTGATTATTGGTGATAAGCTCTAAATCATCATTTGGCCATGTTGCCGAAGGTAAATTATAATCCCCACATATAAGTAGTTTAGAATTAGGGAATTGATCTGAAATAATATCAACTGTATCGCAGTGAACTTCAAATTTCTCCAAAGATGTATTGGGTGGAAAATAAACAGCTCCCACACATATTTTTGTAGTACCGATAGAAATCTGTACAAAAAGATGTCCAATAGTATTATTAATAGTATTAATGGCATTACATACAAGATTTTTATGGGCTGCAATTAGAACTCCACCGCCACGAGTTTTACAACTTGTATTGAGGGTACGATCCGCTCGAAAAATATTATAGTTAGGAAGTTTCAATTCGTGACTTTGAATATCACTGTCTAACCACGTTTCTACAATAATAATAATATCATAAAAACTACAATTGGCGCTTAACGTTAAATTTTGGAGTTTCGTGCGGATGCCGCCAGCGTTGTGGAAGAAGATATTTAGTTTTTTGGTAGACTTCTAGCTTCTGTAATTGGTTTAGATGGCGACTTGACGATTTTTGGAACGCCCGAGAAGAATTTGATGATCAAGTTTTCTTCACCATTATTCTTTCTTCGAAGTAATTATTTTTTAATCGAATTAAATTCATCCCTTTGAATTTTGGTTCTATCAAAGCCAAATTTGATACCATTGTCCTTTAGATTGATTGTTTTGGTTATTACATTTCTCACGCAATCATTATTCTGAAGAATTGCTTTTAATGGTCTAGCTCGAGAGTTTTTTGAACCAACGCGAAACAATTTAATAGGGTTAATATCAATGGCAATAGGTGTTAAAACAGTTTTAATTGTAGATAAATCATATTCCTGTCTGGCTTGTGGTGTAGATGCCTGGGATTCGGGAACATTATAAATCATTAAATTGTTGCAACGTTTCCGACGCTCATCAACTTCATTGACGATCTCGAAGTCAAAATTACCAGTATTTCCAGATGTGCATTTAGATTCCAATTGGACAATTCTTTCTTTAAGTAATGCACTCTCTTCCTCAATCGCATTAAATTTTAAATTCATATCATGTTTCAATTCACGAACTGCATTTTGAATTGCACTCTGAATCTCTAACTTCAAAAGAGGAACAAATTCATTTTTAAAAATAGCACGGATAGAATCAATTAATGAAGTTTCAGATGAATAAGGTAGGTCGTCGATTATTCCCATAGATGGACGTTTCGCAGAAGGTTGTGTTGAATTTGATGAATTAGATAAAGCGCACTTTTGACAAAACCATTTTTCACCATTGTTGTCTTCCGACTCTTTGAAATATGCAACTTCTTTTAGGGATAATCCTTCCAAATAATCGACATGAAAGCGACGATTACAACCCGCACACTTTAAACCCTTTGAGCGAGGCCCAATGTAATAGTTGCAACCGCCACAAGAACGAGACATTTTATGCTTAATAGAGAGTTAGCGATAACTGATAATGATTCAATCGGTCAGTAGAACGGACTAACACATCAGTGGGAAGATAGCAAGGATACAAATTATTTACACTGACCCCGCCCTTGGTAGTGACTAACAAAAAATTAACAAACAGACTAGGCGACGGAAAGGAGTACATAAGAAAACAAAGGTGTTGATTTGGAATTTAATAAATGGATATCGCTTCTGATAAGCACATAAATTTTTGCGGCCGCGGTCACGGACAATGAACTCGGCCGGATTTCGGATAAAAACGAGAGCATAAATATGGAATAAATGGAGAAGTAAGTGAGGTTATTTTAAAACCATACAAATATCTTCTATCCAAATAGAAATTTCATTGCTAACCTGTACCCATAATAAGGACGTCCTACAGGGCTATCGAAGTACGTTTGCACTGTTAATTAAAACTATGTAATTACGAAGAATTTGCAATTTTTCACAAGCACCGATATACACGTGATACGTGAACACAAATTTATTCATAAATTGAATGAAATTTCAATTTTTTCATCAACAACGCATAAAGTCGAATCTATTTGATTGAAATCGTGTTTATACGACCAAAAGCATGCCAGAAACATGAGTCGCACTTAGGTGCCAGCTATTAGGATCATTGCGAATATTAAATTTATTTTATTTATTAAATGAAATTTTAATTTTTTCAATAACAATGCATAAAGTCAAATTAATTTGATTTAAAACGTGTTTATATGACCAAATTCATGCGAAAAACATGTGTCGCACTTAGGTGCTAGCTATTAGGATCATTGCACAATTAAATTAAATTTTAAATAAAATAGAAACTACCTTACTTATTGCAGAGAGTATTAAATAAATTCAAAAAACGAAATATAGCCTGAATATATAAATATTCAACCTGTTCGTAACTCTGCAAGCAAAATTAAGTCTTACTAAGACTATAAACAAATAACTTATTGAAACAACTACTTCCCTGGCTGATGCCACGCCGGATATTGAATGATACAAAAGAAATTTGCATGTTATTACTAGTACTACTAGTGAAATAACATTGGTTTAAGATCCCTTATTTCTACCCACAGGACTAACTTGAAAAATGAAACTAAATTGAATTTGAAAACTTTAAATTATAAAACTGAACCCAAAAGTATGTAAAAATTAAGTAAATAGCCATCTGCAGACGCGTTTCGAGATTTATCTCTCATCAGTGCAGCTTCGCATCAGCCAGGGAAGTAGTTGTTTCAATAAGTTATTTGTTTATAGTCTTAGTAAGACTTAATTTTGCTTGCAGAGTTACGAACAGGTTGAATATTTATATATTCAGGCTATATTTCGTTTTTTGAATTTAAATTAAATTTATTTATTAAATGAAATTTCAATTTTTTCATTAACAATGCATAAAGTCAAATCTATTTTAATTAAATCGTGTTTATATGACCAAAAGCATGCCAAAAACATGTGTCGCACTTAGGTGCTAGCTATTAGGATCATTGGGAAAATTAAATTAAATTTATTTATTAAATGAAATTTCAATTTTTTCATTAACAATGCATAAAGTCTAATCTATTTTAAAGAAATAGTGGTAATTTGACCAAAAGCATGCCGAAAACATGTGTCGCACTTAGGTGCTAGCCATCAGGATCATTGCGAAAATTAAATTTAATTTATTTCTTAACTGAAATTTCAATTTTTTATTAACAATGCATATGGTCAAATCCATTTTAATTAAATTGTGTTTATATAACAAAAAGCATGCCGAAACCATGTGTCGCACTTAGGTGCTAGCTATTAGGATCATTGCGAAAATTAAATTAAATTTATTTATCAAATGAAATTTCTATTTTTTTATTAACAATGCATAAAGTCAAATCTATTTTAATTAAATCGTGTTTATATAACCAAAAGCATGCCGAAAACATGTGTCGCACTTAGGTGCTAGCTATTAGGATCATTGGGAAAATTAAATTAAATTTATTTATTAAATGAAATTTCAATTTTTTCATTAACAATGCATAAAGTCAAATCTATTTTAATGAATCGTGTTTATATGACCAAAAGCATGCCGAAAACATGTGTCGCACTTAGGTGCTAGCCATTAGGATCATTGGGAAAATTAAATTAAATTTATTTATCAAATGAAATTTCTATTTTTTTATTAACAATGCATAAAGTCAAATCTATTTTGAATAAATCGTGTTTATATAACCAAAAGCATGCCGAAAACATGTGTCGCACTTGGGTGCTAGCTATTAGGATCATTGGGAAAATTAAATTAAATTTATTTTTAAATGAAATTTCAATTTTTTCATTAACAATGCATAAAGTCTAATCTATTTTAAAGAAATAGTGTTAATTTGACCAAAAGCATGCCGAAAACATGTATCGCACTTAGCTGCTAGCCATCAGGATCATTGCGAAAATTACATTTAATTTATTTCTTAACTGAAATTTCAATTTTTTATTAACAATGCATATGGTCAAATCCATTTTAATTAAATCGTGTTTATATGACAAAAAGCATGCCGAAACCATGTGTCGCACTTAGGTGCTAGCTATTAGGATCATTGCGAAAATTAAATTTAATTTATTTATCAAATGAAATTTCTATTTTTTTATTAACAATGCATAAAGTCAAATCTATTTTAAAAAAATAGTGGTAATTTGACCAAAAGCATGCCGAAAACATATGTCGCACTTAGGTGCTAGCCATCAGGATCATTGCGAAAATTAAATTTAATTTATTTCTTAACTGAAATTTCAATTTTTTATTAACAATGCATATGGTCAAATCCATTTTAATTAAATTGTGTTTATATAACAAAAAGCATGCCGAAACCATGTGTCGCACTTAGGTGCTAGCTATTAGGATCATTGCGAAAATTAAATTTAATTTATTTATCAAATGAAATTTCTATTTTTTTATTAACAATGCATAAAGTCAAATCTATTTTAATTAAATCGTGTTTATATAACCAAAAGCATGCCGAAAACATGTGTCGCACTTAGGTGCCAGCTATTAGGATCATTGGGAAAATTAAATTAAATTTATTTATTAAATGAAATTTCAATTTTTTCATTAACAATGCATAAAGTCAAATCTATTTTAATGAATCGTGTTTATATGACCAAAAGCATGCCGAAAACATGTGTCGCACTTGGGTGCTAGCTATTAGGATCATTGGGAAAATTAAATTAAATTTATTTATCTAATGAAATTTCTATTTTTTTATTAACAATGCATAAAGTCAAATCTATTTTGAATAAATCGTGTTTATATAACCAAAAGCATGCCGAAAACATGTGTCGCACTTGGGTGCTAGCTATTAGGATCATTGGGAAAATTAAATTAAATTTATTTATTAAATGAAATTTCAATTTTTTCATTAACAATGCATAAAGTCAAATCTATTTTAATGAATCGTGTTTATATGACCAAAAGCATGCCGAAAACATGTGTCGCACTTAGGTGCTAGCTATTAGGATCATTGGGAAAATTGAATTAAATTTATTTATTAAATGAAATTTCAATTTTTTCATTAACAATGCATAAAGTCAAATCTATTTTTATGAATCGTGTTTATATGACCAAAAGCATGCCGAAAACATGTGTCGCACTTAGGTGCTAGCCATTAGGATCATTGGGAAAATTAAATTAAATTTATTTATCTAATGAAATTTCTATTTTTTTATTAACAATGCATAAAGTCAAATCTATTTTGAATAAATCGTGTTTATATAACCAAAAGCATGCCGAAAACATGTGTCGCACTTGGGTGCTAGCTATTAGGATCATTGGGAAAATTAAATTAAATTTATTTATTAAATGAAATTTCAATTTTTTCATTAACAATGCATAAAGTCTAATCAATTTTAAAGAAATAGTGTTAATTTGACCAAAAGCATGCCGAAAACATGTATCGCACTTAGCTGCTAGCCATCAGGATCATTGCGAAAATTACATTTAATTTATTTCTTAACTGAAATTTCAATTTTTTATTAACAATGCATATGGTCAAATCCATTTTAATTAAATCGTGTTTATATGACAAAAAGCATGCCGAAACCATGTGTCGCACTTAGGTGCTAGCTATTAGGATCATTGCGAAAATTAAATTTAATTTATTTATCAAATGAAATTTCTATTTTTTTATTAACAATGCATAAAGTCAAATCTATTTTAATTAAATCGTGTGTATATAACCAAAAGCATGCCGAAAACATGTGTCGCACTTAGGTGCTAGCTATTAGGATCATTGGGAAAATTAAATTAAATTCATTTATTAAATGAAATTTTAATTTTTTCATTAACAATGCATAAAGTCTAATCTATTTTAAAGAAATAGTGTTAATTTGACCAAAAGCATGCCGAAAACATGTGTCGCACTTAGCTGCTAGCCATCAGGATCATTGCGAAAATTAAATTTAATTTATTTCTTAACTGAAATTTCAATTTTTTATTAACAATGCATATAGTCAAATCCATTTTAATTAAAACGTGTTTATATGACAAAAAGCATGCCGAAAACAGGTGTCGCACTTAGGTGCTAGCTGTTGTGATCATTGAGAAAATTAAATTAAATTTATTTATTGAATGAAATTTCAATTTTTTCATCAACAACGCATAAAGTCGAATCTATTTAATTGAAATCGTGTTTATGCGACCAAAAGCATGCCAGAAACATGAGTCGCACTTAGGTGCCAGCTATTAGGATCATTGCGAATATTAAATTTATTTTATTTATTAAATGAAATTTCATTTTTTTCTATAACAATGCATAAAGTCAAATTCATTTGATTTAAAACGTGTTTATATGACCAAATGCATGCGAAAAACATGTGTCGCACTTAGGTGCTAGCTATTAGGATCATTGCAAAATTAAAATAATTTTATTTAGCATATGAAATTTCTATTTTTTTTTTAACAATGCATAAAGTCAAATCTATTTTAATGAAATCATGTTTATATGACCAAAAGTATGCCAAAAACATGTGTCGCACTTAGGTGCCAGCTATTAGGATCATTGCGAAAATTTAATTTAATTTATTTATTAAATGAAATTTAAATTTTTTCATTAACAATGCATAAAGTTAAATCTATTTTAATGAATTGTGTTTATATAACCAAAAGTATGCCGAAAACATGTATCGCACTTAGGTGCTAGCTATTGGGATCATTGCGAAAATTTAATTTAATTTATTTATTAAATGAAATTTCAATTTTTTCATCAACAACACATAAAGTCAAATCTATTTGATTAAAATCGTGTCTATACGAACAAAAGCATACCGAAAACATGTGTCGCACTTAGGTGCTAGCTATTAGGATCATTGCGAAAATTAAATTAAATTTATTTATTAAATAAAATTTCAATTTTTTCATTAACAATGCATAAAGTCAAATCTATTTAATTGAAATGGTGTTTATATGATCAAAAGCGTGCCGAAAACATGTGTCGCACTTAGGTGATAGCTATTAGGATCATTGCGAAAATTAAATTAAATTTATTTATTAAATGAAATTTCAATTTTTTCATTTACAATGCATAAAGTCAAATCTATTTTAATTAAATCGTGTTTATATGACCAAAAGCATGCCAAAAAAGTGTCGCACTTAGGTGCTAGCTATTAGGATCATTGCGAAAATTAAATTAAATTTATTTATTAAATAAAATTTCATTTTTTTCATTAACAATGCATAAAGTCAAATCTATTTTAAAGAAATGGTGTTTATATGACCAAAAGCATGCCGAAAACATGTGTCCCACTTAGGTGCTTGCCATTAGGATCATTGGGAAAATTAAATTAAATTTATTTATTGAATGAAATTTCAATTTTTTGGCTGACAATGCATAAAGTCAAATCTATTTTAATGAAATAGTGTTTATTTGACGAAAAGCATGCCGAAAACGTGTGTCGCACTTAGGTGCTAGCCATTAGAATCATTGGGAAAATTAAATTAAATTTATTTATCAAATGAAATTTCAATTTTTTTATTAACAATGCATAAAGTCAAATCTATTTTGAATTAATCGTGTTTATATAACCAGAAGCATGCCGAAAACATGTGTCGCACTTAGGTGCTAGCTATTAGGATCATTGGGGAAATTAAATTAAATTTATTTATTAAATGAAATTTCAATTTTTTCATTAACAATGCATAAAGGTTACTCTATTTTAAAGAAATAGTGTTAATTTGACCAAAAGCATACCGAAAACATGTGTCGCACTTAGGTGCAAGCCATCAGGATCATTGCGAAAATTAAATTTAATTTATTTCTTAACTGAAATTTCAATTTTTTATTAACAATGCATATAGTCAAATCCATTCTAATTAAATCGTGTTTAAATGGCAAAAAGCATGCCGAAAACATGTGTCGCACTTAGGTGCTAGCTATTAGGATCATTGCGAAAATTAAATTTAATTTATTTATCAAATTAAATTTCTATTTTTTTATTAACAATGCATAAAGTCAAATCTATTTTAATTAAATCGTGTTTATATAACCAAAAGCATGCCGAAAACATGTGTCGCACTTAGGTGCTAGCTGTTGGGATCATTGCGAAAATTAAATTAAATTTACTTATTGAATGAAATTTCAATTTTTTCATCAACAACGCATAAAGTCGAATCTATTTGATTGAAATCGTGTTTATACGACCAAAAGCATGCCAGAAACATGAGTCGCACTTAGGTGCCAGCTATTAGGATCATTGCGAATATTAAATTTATTTTATTTATTAAATGAAATTTTAATTTTTTCAATAACAATGCATAAAGTCAAATTAATTTGATTTAAAACGTGTTTATATGACCAAATGCATGCGAAAAACATGTGTCGCACTTAGGTGCTAGCTATTAGGATCATTGCACAATTAAATTAAATTTATTTATTAAATGAAATTTCAATTTTTTCATTAACAATGCATAAAGTCAAATCGATTTGAATTAAATCGTGTTTATATGACCAAAAGCATGCCAAAAACATGTGTCGCACTTAGGTGCTAGCTATTAGGATCATTGCACAATTAAATTAAATTTATTTATTAAATGAAATTTCAATTTTTTCATTAACAATGCATAAAGTCAAATCGATTTTAATTAAATCGTGTTTATATGACCAAAAGCATGCCAAAAACATGTGTCGCACTTAGGTGCTAGCTATTAGGATCATTGGGAAAATTAAATTAAATTTATTTATTAAATGAAATTTCAATTTTTTCATTAACAATGCATAAAGTCTAATCTATTTTAAAGAAATAGTGGTAATTTGACCAAAAGCATGCCGAAAACATGTGTCGCACTTAGGTGCTAGCTATTAGGATCATTGCGAAAATTAAATTTAATTTATTTCTTAACTGAAATTTCAATTTTTTATTAACAATGCATAAAGTCAAATCGATTTTAATTAAATCGTGTTTATATGACCAAAAGCATGCCAAAAACATGTGTCGCACTTAGGTGCTAGCTATTAGGATCATTGGGAAAATTAAATTAAATTTATTTATTAAATGAAATTTCAATTTTTTCATTAACAATGCATAAAGTCTAATCTATTTTAAAGAAATAGTGTTTATTTGACCAAAAGCTTGCCGAAAACATGTGTCGCACTTAGGTGCTAGCCATTAGGATCATTGGGAAATTTAAATTAAATTTATTTATCAAATGAAATTTCTATTTTTTTATTAACAATGCATAAAGTCAAATCTATTTTAAATAAATCGTGTTTATATGACCTAAAGCTTGCCGAAAACATGTGTCGCACTTAGGTGCTAGCTATTAGGATCATTGCGAAAAATAAATTTAATTTATTTATCAAATGAAATTACTATTTTTTTAATAACAAGGCATAAAGTTAAATCTATTTTAATTAAATCGTGTTTATATGACAAAAAGCATGCCGAAAACATGTGTCGCACTTAGGTGCTAGCTATTAGGATCATTGGGAAAATTAAATTAAATTTATTTATCAAATGAAATTTCTATTTTTTTAATAACAATGCATAAAGTCAAATCTATTTTAATTAAATCGTGTTTATATGACAAAAAGCATGCTGAAAACATTTGTCGCACTTAGGTGCTTGCTATTAGGATCATTGCGAAAATTAAATTAAATTTATTTATCAAATGAAATTTTTTTTTTTTAATTACTATGCATAAAGTCAAATCTATTTTAAATAAATCGTGTTTATATGACAAAAAGCATGCTGAAAACATTTGTCGCACTTAGATGCTAGCTATTAGGATCATTGCGAAAATTAAATTAAATTTATTTATTAAATGAAATTTCAATTTTTTTATTAACAATGCATATAGTCAAATCTAATTTAATTAAATGGTGTTTATATGACCAAAAGTATGCCGGAAACATGTGTCGCACTTAGGTGATAGCTATTAGGATCATTGCGAAAATTAAATTAAATTTATTTATTAAATGAAATTTCAATTTTTTCATTTACAATGCATAAAGTCAAATCTATTTTAATTAAATCGTGTTTATATGACCAAAAGCATGCCAAAAACATGTGTCGCACTTAGGTGCTAGCTATTAGGATCATTGCGAAAATTAAATTTAATTTATTTATCAAATGAAATTACTATTTTTTTAATAACAAGGCATAAAGTTAAATCTATTTTAATTAAATCGTGTTTATATGACAAAAAGCATGCCGAAAACATGTGTCGCACTTAGGTGCTAGCTATTAGGATCATTGGGAAAATTAAATTAAATTTATTTATCAAATGAAATTTCTATTTTTTTAATAACAATGCATAAAGTCAAATCTATTTTAATTAAATCGTGTTTATATGACAAAAAGCATGCTGAAAACATTTGTCGCACTTAGGTGCTTGCTATTAGGATCATTGCGAAAATTAAATTAAATTTATTTATCAAATGAATTTTTTTTTTTTTAATTACTATGCGTAAAGTCAAATCTATTTTAAATAAATCGTGTTTATATGACAAAAAGCATGCTGAAAACATTTGTTGCACTTAGATGCTAGCTATTAGGATCATTGCGAAAATTAAATTAAATTTATTTATTAAATGAAATTTCAATTTTTTTATTAACAATGCATATAGTCAAATCTAATTTAATTAAATGGTGTTTATATGACCAAAAGTATGCCGGAAACATGTGTCGCACTTAGGTGATAGCTATTAGGATCATTGCGAAAATTAAATTAAATTTATTTATTAAATGAAATTTCAATTTTTTCATTTACAATGCATAAAGTCAAATCTATTTTAATTAAATCGTGTTTATATGACCAAAAGCATGCCAAAAACATGTGTCGCACTTAGGTGCTAGCTATTAGGATCATTGCGAAAATTAAATTTAATTTATTTATTAAATGAAATTTAAATTTTTTCATTAACAATGCATAAAGTCAAATCTATTTAATTGAAATGGTGTTTATATGATCAAAAGCGTGCCGAAAACATGTGTCGCACTTAGGTGATAGCTATTAGGATCATTGCGAAAATTAAATTAAATTTATTTATTAAATGAAATTTCAATTTTTTCATTTACAATGCATAAAGTCAAATCTATTTTAATTAAATCGTGTTTATATGACCAAAAGCATGCCAAAAAAGTGTCGCACTTAGGTGCTAGCTATTAGGATCATTGCGAAAATTAAATTAAATTTATTTATTAAATAAAATTTCATTTTTTTCATTAACAATGCATAAAGTCAAATCTATTTTAAAGAAAGTGTGTTTATATGACCAAAAGCATGCCGAAAACATGTGTCGCACTTAGGTGCAAGCCATCAGGATCATTGCGAAAATTAAATTTAATTTATTTCTTAACTGAAATTTCAATTTTTTATTAACAATGCATATAGTCAAATCCATTTTAATTAAATCGTGTTTATATGACAAAAAAAATGCCGAAAACATGTGTCGCACTTAGGTGCTAGCTATTAGGATCATTGCGAAAATTAAATTTAATTTATTTATCAAATGAAATTTCTATTTTTTTATTAACAATGAATAAAGTCAAATCTATTTTAATTAAATCGTGTTTATATAACCAAAAGCATGCCGAAAACATGTGTCGCACTTAGGTGCTAGCTGTTGGGATCATTGCGAAAATTAAATTAAATTTACTTATTGAATGAAATTTCAATTTTTTCATCAACAACGCATAAAGTCGAATCTATTTGATTGAAATCGTGTTTATACGACCAAAAGCATGCCAGAAACATGAGTCGCACTTTGGTGCCAGCTATTAGGATCATTGCGAATATTAAATTTATTTTATTTATTAAATGAAATTTTAATTTTTTCAATAACAATGCATAAAGTCAAATTAATTTGATTTAAAACGTGTTTATATGACCAAATGCATGCGAAAAACATGTGTCGCACTTAGGTGCTAGCTATTAGGATCATTGCACAATTAAATTAAATTTATTTATTAAATGAAATTTCAATTTTTTCATTAACAATGCATAAAGTCAAATCGATTTTAATTAAATCGTGTTTATATGACCAAAAGCATGCCAAAAACATGTGTCGCACTTAGGTGCTAGCTATTAGGATCATTGGGAAAATTAAATTAAATTTATTTATTAAATGAAATTTCAATTTTTTCATTAACAATGCATAAAGTCTAATCTATTTTTAAAAAATAGTGGTAATTTGACCAAAAGCATGCCGAAAACATGTGTCGCACTTAGGTGCTAGCCATCAGGATCATTGCGAAAATTAAATTTAATTTATTTCTTAACTGAAATTTCAATTTTTTATTAACAATGCATATGGTCAAATCCATTTTAATTAAATCGTGTTTATATGACAAAAAGCATGCCGAAACCATGTGTCGCACTTAGGTGCTAGCTATTAGGATCATTGCGAAAATTAAATTTAATTTATTTATCAAATGAAATGTCTATTTTTTTATTAACAATGCATAAAGTCAAATCTATTTTAATTAAATCGTGTTTATATAACCAAAAGCATGCCGAAAACATGTGTCGCACTTAGGTGCTAGCTATTAGGATCATTGGGAAAATTAAATTAAATTTATTTATTAAATGAAATTTCAATTTTTTCATTAACAATGCATAAAGTCAAATCTATTTTAATGAATCGTGTTTATATGACCAAAAGCATGCCGAAAACATGTGTCGCACTTAGGTGCTAGCCATTAGGATCATTGGGAAAATTAATTAAATTCATTTATTAAATGAAATTTCAATTTTTTCATTAACAATGCATAAAGTCTAATCTATTTTAAAGAAATAGTGTTAATTTGACCAAAAGCATGCCGAAAACATGTGTCGCACTTAGGTGCTAGCCATCAGGATCATTGCGAAAATTAAATTTAATTTATTTCTTAACTGAAATTTCAATTTTTTATTAACAATGCATGTAGTCAAATCCATTTTAATTAAAACGTGTTTATATGACAAAAAGCATGCCGAAAACATGTGTCGCACTAAGGTGCTAGCTGTTGTGATTATTGCGAAAAATAAATTAAATTTATTTATTGAATGAAATTTCAATTTTTTCATCAACAACGCATAATGTTGAATCTATTAGATTGAAATCGTGTTTATGCGACCAAAAGCATGCCAGAAACATGAGTCGCACTTAGGTGCCAGCTATTAGGATCATTGCGAATATTAAATTTATTTTATTTATTAAATGAAATTTCAATTTTTTCAATAACAATGCATAAAGTCAAATTCATTTGATTTAAAACGTGTTTATATGACCAAATGCATGCGAAAAACATGTGTCGCACTTAGGTGCTAGCTATTAGGATCATTGCAAAATTAAAATAATTTTATTTAGCATATGAAATTTCTATTTTTTTTTTAACAATGCATAAAGTCAAATCTATTTTAATGAAATCATGTTTATATGACCAAAAGTATGCCAAAAACATGTGTCGCACTTAGGTGCCAGCTATTAGGATCATTGCGAAAATTTAATTTAATTTATTTATTAAATGAAATTTAAATTTTTTCATTAACAATGCATAAAGTCAAATCTATTTTAATAATTCGTGTTTATATAACCAAAAGTATGCCGAAAACATGTATCGCACTTAGGTGCTAGCTATTGGGATCATTGCGAAAATTTAATTTAATTTATTTATTAAATGAAATTTCTATTTTTTTATTAACAATGCATAGAGTGTAATCTATTTTAATTAAATCGTGTTTATATGACCAAAAGCATGCCGAAAACATGTGTCGCACTTAGGTGCTAGCTATTAGGATCATTGCAAAAATTTAATTTAATTTATTTATTAAATGAAATTTCAATTTGTTCATTAACAATGCATAAAGCCAAATCTATTTTATTGAAATAGTGTTTATATGACCAAAAGCATGCCAAAAACATATGTCGCACTTAGGTGCCAGCTATTAGGATCATTGCGAAAATTAAATTTAATTTATTTATTAAATGAAATTTCAATTTTTTCATCAACAACACATAAAGTCAAATTTATTTGATTAAAATCGTGTCTATACGAACAAAAGCATGTCGAAAACATGTGTCGCACTTAGGTGCTAGCTATTAGGATCATTGCAAAATTAAATTAAATTTATTTAGTATATGAACTTTCTATTTTTTATTAACAATGCATAAAGTCAAATCTATTTTAATAAAATCGTGTTGATATGACCTAAACCGTGCGGAAAACATGTGTCGCACTTAGGTGCTAGCTATTAGAATCATTGCGAAAATTAAATCTAATTTATCTATTAAATGAAATTTCTATTTTTTTATTAACAATGCATAGAGTCTAATCTATTTTAATTAAATCGTGTTTATATGACCAAAAGCATGCCGAGAACATGTGTCGCACTTAGGTGCTAGCTATTAGGATCATTGCAAAAATTTAATTTAATTTATTTATTAAATGAAATTTCAATTTGTTCATTAACAATGCATAAAGCCAAATCTATTTTATTGAAATAGTGTTTATATGACCAAAAGCATGCCAAAAACATATGTCGCACTTAGGTGCCAGCTATTAGGATCATTGCGAAAATTAAATTTAATTTATTTATTAAATGAAATTTCAATTTTTTCATCAACAACACATAAAGTCAAATTTATTTGATTAAAATCGTGTCTATACGAACAAAAGCATGTCGAAAACATGTGTCGCACTTAGGTGCTAGCTATTAGGATCATTGCAAAATTAAATTAAATTTATTTAGTATATGAACTTTCTATTTTTTATTAACAATGCATAAAGTCAAATCTATTTTAATAAAATCGTGTTGATATGACCTAAACCGTGCAGAAAATATGTGTCGCACTTAGGTGCTAGCTATTAGAATCATTGCGAAAATTAAATTTAATTTATCTATTAAATGAAATTTCTATTTTTTTATTAACAATGCATAGAGTCTAATCTATTTTAATTAAATCGTGTTTATATGACCAAAAGCATGCCGAAAACATGTGTCGCACTTAGGTGCTTGCTATTAGGATCATTGCAAAAATTTAATTTAATTTATTTATTAAATGAAATTTCAATTTGTTCATTAACAATGCATAAAGCCAAATCTATTTTATTGAAATAGTGTTTATATGACCAAAAGCATGCCAAAAACATATGTCGCACTTAGGTGCCAGCTATTAAGATCATTGCGAAAATTTAATTTAATTTATTTATTAAATGAAATTTCAGTTTTTTCATCAACAACACATAAAGTCAAATTTATTTGATTAAAATCGTGTCTATACGAACAAAAGCATGTCGAAAACATGTGTCGCACTTAGGTGCTAGCTATTAGGATCATTGCAAAATTAAATTAAATTTATTTAGTATATGAACTTTCTATTTTTTATTAACAATGCATAAAGTCAAATCTGTTTTAATAAAATCGTGTTGATATGACCTAAACCGTGCGGAAAACATGTGTCGCACTTAGGTGCTAGCTATTAGAATCATTGCGAAAATTAAATTTAATTTATCTATTAAATGAAATTTCTATTTTTTTTTTAACAATGCATAAAGTCAAATCTATTTTAATGAAATCATGTTTATATGACCAAAAGTATGCCAAAAACATGTGTCGCACTTAGGTGCCAGCTATTAGGATCATTGCGAAAATTTAATTTAATTATTTATTAAATGAAATTTAAATTTTTTCATTAACAATGCATAAAGTCAAATCTATTTTAATGAATCGTGTTTATATAACCAAAAGTATGCCGAAAACATGTATCGCACTTAGGTGCTAGCTATTGGGATCATTGCGAAAATTTAATTTAATTTATTTATTAAATGAAATTTCAATTTTTTCATCAACAACACATAAAGTCAAATTTATTTGATTAAAATCGTGTCTATACGAACAAAAGCATGTCGAAAACATGTGTCGCACTTAGGTGCTAGCTATTAGGATCATTGCAAAATTAAATTAAATTTATTTAGTATATGAACTTTCTATTTTTTATTAACAATGCATAAAGTCAAATCTATTTTAATAAAATCGTGTTGATATGACCTAAACCGTGCGGAAAACATGTGTCGCACTTAGGTGCTAGCTATTAGAATCATTGCGAAAATTAAATTTAATTTATCTATTAAATGAAATTTCTATTGTTTTATTAACAATGCATAGAGTCTAATCTATTTTAATTAAATCGTGTTTATATGACCAAAAGCATGCCGAAAACATGTGTCGCACTTAGGTGCTAGCTATTAGGATCATTGCAAAAATTTAATTTAATTTATTTATTAAATGAAATTTCAATTAGTTCATTAACAATGCATAAAGCCAAATCTATTTTATTGAAATAGTGTTTATATGACCAAAAGCATGCCAAAAACATATGTCGCACTTAGGTGCCAGCTATTAAGATCATTGCGAAAATTTAATTTAATTTATTTATTAAATGAAATTTCAATTTTTTCATCAACAACACATAAAGTCAAATTTATTTGATTAAAATCGTGTCTATACGAACAAAAGCATGTCGAAAACATGTGTCGCACTTAGGTGCTAGCTATTAGGATCATTGCAAAATTAAATTAAATTTATTTAGTATATGAACTTTCTATTTTTTATTAACAATGCATAAAGTCAAATCTATTTTAATAAAATCGTGTTGATATGACCTAAACCGTGCGGAAAACATATGTCGCACTTAGGTGCTAGCTATTAGGATCATTGCGAAAATTAAATTTAATTTATTTATCAAATGAAATTACTATTTTTTTAATAACAAGGCATAAAGTCAAATCTATTTTAATTAAATCGTGTTTATATGACAAAAAGCATGCCGAAAACATGTGTCGCACTTAGGTGCTAGCTATTAGGATCATTGCGAAAATTAAATTAAATTTATTTATCAAATGAAATTTTTATTTTTTTATTAACAATGCTTAAAGTCAAATCTATTTTAAATAAATCGTGTTTATATGACCTAAAGCATGCCGAAAACATGTGTCGCACTTAGGTGCTAGCTATTAGGATCATTGCGAAAATTAAATTTAATTTATTTATCAAATGAAATTACTATTTTTTTAATAACAAGGCATAAAGTCAAATCTATTTTAAATAAATCGTGTTTATATGACAAAAAGCATGCCGAAAACATGTGTCGCACTTAGGTGCTAGCTATTAGGATCATTGCGAAAATTAAATTTAATTTATTTATCAAATGAAATTACTATTTTTTTAATAACAAGGCATAAAGTCAAATCTATTTTAATTAAATCGTGTTTATATGACAAAAAGCATGCCGAAAACATGTGTCGCACTTAGGTGCTAGCTATTAGGATCATTGCGAAAATTAAATTAAATTTATTTATCAAATGAAATTTTTATTTTTTTATTAACAATGCTTAAAGTCAAATCTATTTTAATTAAATCGTGTTTATATGATATAAAGCATGCTGAAAACATTTGTCGCACTTAGGTGCTAGCTATTAGGATCATTGGGAAATTTAAATTAAATTTATTTATCAAATGAAATTTCAATTTTTTTAATAACAATGCATAAAGTCAAATCTATTTTAATTAAATCGTGTTTATATGACAAAAAGCATGCTGAAAACATTTGTCGCACTTAGGTGCTAGCTATTAGGATCATTGCGAAAATTAAATTTAATTTATTTATCAAATGAAATTTTTTTTTTTAATAACAATGCATAAAGTCAAATCTATTTTAAATAAATCGTGTTTATATGACAAAAAGCATGCTGAAAACATTTGTCGCACTTAGATGCTAGCTATTAGGATCATTGGGAAAATTAAATTAAATTTATTTATTAAATGAAATTTCAATTTTAATTAACAATGCATAAAATCAAATCTATTTTAAAGAAATAATGTTTATTTGACCAAAAGCCTGCTGAAAACATGTGTTGCACTTAGGTGCTGGCCATCAGGATCATTGCGAAAATTAAATTTAATTTATTTCTTAAATGAAATTTCAGTTTTTTCATTAATAATGCATATAGTCAAATCTATTTTAATGAAATCGTGTTTATATGACCAAAAGCATGCCAAAAACATGTGTCGCACTTAGGTGGTAGCTATTAGGATCATTGCGAAAATTAAATTAAATTTATTTATCAAATGAAATTTCCATTTTTTTATTAACAATGCATAAAGTCAAATCTATTTTAATAAAATGGTGATTATATGACCAAAAGTATGCCGGAAACATGTGTCGCACTTAGGTGCTAGCCTTTAGGATCATTGCGAAAATTAAATTTAATTTATTTATTAAATAAAATTTCAATTTTTTCATTAACAATGCATAAAGTAAAATCTATTTAATTGAAATCGTGTTTATATGACCAAAAGCACCAGAAACATGTGTCGCACTTAGGTGCTAGCTATTAGGATCATTGCGAAAATTAAATTTAATTTATTTATTAAATGAAATTTCAATTTTTTCATTAACAATGCATTAAGTCAAATCTATTTTAATAAAATAGTGTTTATTTGACCAAAAGCATGCCGAAAACATGTGTCGCACTAAGGTGCTAGCTATTAGGATCATTGCGAAAACTAAATTTAATTTATTTATTATATGAAATTTGTATTTTTTCATTAACAATGCATAAAGTCAGATCTATTATAATAAAATCATGTTTAAATGACCAAAAGTATGCCGAAAACATGTGTCGCACTAAGGTGCTAGCTATTAGGATCATTGCGAAAATTAAATTAAATTTATTTATTAAATGAAATTTGTATTTTTTCATTAACAATGCATAAAGTCAAATCTATTATAATAAAATCGTGTTTATATGACCATAAGTATGCCGGAAAAATGTGTCGCACTTAGGTGCTAGCCTTTAGGATCATTGCGAAAATTAAATTGGGTGCTAGCTATTAGGATCATTGCGAAAATTAAATTTAATTTATTTATTAAATGAAATTTCAATGTTTTCATTAACAATGCATCAAGTCAAATATATTTTAATTAAATCGTGTTTATATGACCAAAAGCATGCCGAAAACATGTGTCGCACTTAGGTGCCAGTTATTAGGATCATTGCGAATATTAAATTTAATTTGTTTATTAAATGAATTTTCAATTTTTTCAATTACAATGCTTAAAGTCAAAATTATTTGGTTAACATCGTGTTTATATGACCAAATACATGCCGAAAACATGTGTCGCACTTAGGGGCCAGCTATTAGGATCATTGCGAAAATTAAATTTAATTTATTTAAGAAATGAAATTTCAATTTTTTCATTAACAATACATAAAGTCAAATTTTTTTAAATAAAATAGTGTTTATATGACTTAAAGCATGCCGAAAACATGAGTCGCACTTAGGTGTAAGCTGTTAGGATCATTGCGAAAATTAAATTTAATATATTTATTATATGAAATTTCTATTTTTTCATTAACAATGCATAAAGTCAAATCTATTTTAATGAAATCGTATTTATATGACCAAAAGAATGCCGAAAACATGTTTCGCACTTGGGTGCAAGCTGTTAGGATCATTGCGAAAATTAAATTTAATTTATTTATTAAATGAAATTTTAATTTTTTCATTAAAAATGCATAAAGCCTAATCTATTTTATTAAAATAGTGTTAATATGACCAAGAACATGCCGAAAACATGTATCGCACTTAGGTGCCAGCTATTAGGATCATTGCGAAAATTAAATTAAATTTATTTATTAAATGAAATTTCAATTTTTTCATTAACAATGCATAAAGCCAAATCTATTTTAAATAAATCGTGTTTATATGACCAAAAGCATGCCGAAAACATCTGTCGCACTTAGGTGCTAGCTATTAGGATCATTGCGAAAATTAAATTTAATTTATTTATTAAATGAAATTTCAATTTTTTTATTAACAATGCATAAAGCCAAATCTATTTTATTAAAATAGTGTTTATATGACCAAAAACAAGCCGAAACCATGTGTCGCACTTAGGTCCTAGCTATTAGGATCTTTGGGAAAATTAAATTTAATTTATTTATTAAATGAAATTTAAAGTTTTTTATTAACAATGCATAAAGTCAAATCTATTTTAAATAAATCGTGTTTAAATGACCAAAAGCATGCCGAAAACATGTGTCGCACTTAGGTGCTAGCTATTAGGATCATTGCGAAAATTAAATTTAATTTATTTATCAAATGAAATTTCTATTTTTTTAATAACAATGCATAAAGTCAAATCCATTTTAATTAAATCGTGTTTATATGACCAAAAGCATGCCGAAAACATGTGTCGCACTTAGGTGCTAGCCATCAGGATCATTGCGAAAATTAAATTTAATTTATTTATTAAATGAAATTTCAATTTTTTTATTCACAATGCATAAGGTCAAATCTATTTTAAATAAATCGTGTTTATATGACCAAAAGCATGCCAAAAACATAAGTCGCAGATAGGTGCCAGCTATTAGGATCATTGCGAATTTTAAATTTATTTTATTTATTAAATGAAATTTCAATTTTTACAATGACAATGCATAAAGTCAAATTTATTTGCTTAAAATCGTATTCAAATGACCTAATGCATGCCGAAAACATGTATCGCACTTAGGTGCTAGCCATTAGTATCATTACGAAAATTA
Organism: Ocypus olens; assembly: GCA_910593695.2. NCBI lineage: Eukaryota > Metazoa > Arthropoda > Insecta > Coleoptera > Staphylinidae > Ocypus > Ocypus olens. Next base: position 37,332,309 of record OU343060.1, read on the forward strand.
AAATTAATTTATTTATTAAATGAAATTTCAATTTTTTCATTAACAATGCATAAAGTCAAATCTATTTAATTGAAATCGTGTTTATATAACCAAAAGCATGCCGAAAACATGTGTCGCACTTAGGTGCTAGCCATTTGGATCATTGCGAAAATTTAATTTAATTTATTTATTAAATGAAATTTCAATTTTTTCATTAACAATGCATAAAGTCAAATCTATTTTAATTAAATCGTGTTTATATGACCAAAAGCATGCCGAAAACATGTGTCGCACTTAGGTGCTAGCCATTAGGATCATTGCGAAATTTATATTTAATTTATTAATTAAATGAAATTTCAATTTTTTCGTTAACAAAGCATAAAGTCAAATCTATTATTATGAATCGTGTTTATATGACCAAAAGTATGCCGAAAATATGTGTCGCACTTAGGTGCTAGCGATTGGGATCATTGCGAAAATTAAATGAAATTTATTTATTAAATGAAATTTCATTTTTTTCATTAACAATGCATAAAGTCAAATCTATTTTAAAGAAATAGTGTTTATATGACCAAAAGCATGCCAAAAACATGTGTCGCACTTAGGTGCTAGCTATTAGGATCATTGGGAAAATTAAATTAAATTTATTTATCAAATGAAATTTCAATTTTTTCATTAACAATGCATAAAGTCAAATTTATTTTAATGAAATAGGTTTTATTTGACCAAAAGCATGCCGAAAACATGTGTCGCACTTAGGTGCCAGCCATTGGGATCATTGGGAAAATTAAATTCAATTTATTTATCAAATGAAATTTCTATTTTTTTATTAACAATGCATAAAGTCAAATCTATTTTAAATTAATCGTGTTTATATGACCGAAAGCATGCCGAAAACATGTGTCGCACTTAGGTGCTAGCTATTAGGATCATTGCGAAAATTAAATTTAATTTATTTATCAAATGAAATTCCTTTTTTTTATTAACAATGCATAAAGTCAAATCTGTTTTAATGAAATCGTGTTTAAATGACCAAAAGTATGCCGAAAACATGTGTCGCACTTAGGTGCTAGCTATTGGGATCATTGCGAAAATTAAATTAAATTTATTTATTAAATGAAATTTCAATTTTTTCATTAACAAAGCATAAAGTCAAATCTATTTTAATAAAATAGTGTTTATTTGACCAAAAGCATGCCGAAAACATGTGTCGCACTTAGGTGATAGCTATTAGGATCATTGCGAAAATTTAATTTAATTTATTTATTGAATGAAATTTCAATTTTTTCATTAACAATGCATAAAGTCAAATCTATGTTAATGAAATCGTGTTTATATGACTAAAAGCATGCCGAAAACATGTGTCGCACTTAGGTGCTAGCTATCAGGATCATTGCGAAAATTAAATTTAATTTATTTATTAATTGAAATTTCAATTTTTTCATTAACAATGCACAAAGTCAAATCTAGTTAATAGAAATCGTGTTTATATGACAAAAAGCATGCCGAAAACATGTGTCGCACTTAGGTGCTAGCTATTAGGATCATTGCGAAAATTAAATTAAATTTATTTATCAAATGAAATTTTTATTTTTTTATTAACAATGCTTAAAGTCAAATCTATTTTAAATAAATCGTGTTTATATGACCTAAAGCATGCCGAAAACATGTGTCGCACTTAGGTGCTAGCTATTAGGATCATTGCGAAAATTAAATTTAATTTATTTATCAAATGAAATTACTATTTTTTTAATAACAAGGCATAAAGTCAAATCTATTTTAAATAAATCGTGTTTATATGACAAAAAGCATGCCGAAAACATGTGTCGCACTTAGGTGCTAGCTATTAGGATCATTGCGAAAATTAAATTTAATTTATTTATCAAATGAAATTACTATTTTTTTAATAACAAGGCATAAAGTCAAATCTATTTTAATTAAATCGTGTTTATATGACAAAAAGCATGCCGAAAACATGTGTCGCACTTAGGTGCTAGCTATTAGGATCATTGCGAAAATTAAATTAAATTTATTTATCAAATGAAATTTTTATTTTTTTATTAACAATGCTTAAAGTCAAATCTATTTTAATTAAATCGTGTTTATATGATATAAAGCATGCTGAAAACATTTGTCGCACTTAGGTGCTAGCTATTAGGATCATTGGGAAATTTAAATTAAATTTATTTATCAAATGAAATTTCAATTTTTTTAATAACAATGCATAAAGTCAAATCTATTTTAATTAAATCGTGTTTATATGACAAAAAGCATGCTGAAAACATTTGTCGCACTTAGGTGCTAGCTATTAGGATCATTGCGAAAATTAAATTTAATTTATTTATCAAATGAAATTTTTTTTTTTAATAACAATGCATAAAGTCAAATCTATTTTAAATAAATCGTGTTTATATGACAAAAAGCATGCTGAAAACATTTGTCGCACTTAGATGCTAGCTATTAGGATCATTGGGAAAATTAAATTAAATTTATTTATTAAATGAAATTTCAATTTTAATTAACAATGCATAAAATCAAATCTATTTTAAAGAAATAATGTTTATTTGACCAAAAGCCTGCTGAAAACATGTGTTGCACTTAGGTGCTGGCCATCAGGATCATTGCGAAAATTAAATTTAATTTATTTCTTAAATGAAATTTCAGTTTTTTCATTAATAATGCATATAGTCAAATCTATTTTAATGAAATCGTGTTTATATGACCAAAAGCATGCCAAAAACATGTGTCGCACTTAGGTGCTAGCTATTAGGATCATTGCGAAAATTAAATTAAATTTATTTATCAAATGAAATTTCCATTTTTTTATTAACAATGCATAAAGTCAAATCTATTTTAATAAAATGGTGATTATATGACCAAAAGTATGCCGGAAACATGTGTCGCACTTAGGTGCTAGCCTTTAGGATCATTGCGAAAATTAAATTTAATTTATTTATTAAATAAAATTTCAATTTTTTCATTAACAATGCATAAAGTAAAATCTATTTAATTGAAATCGTGTTTATATGACCAAAAGCACCAGAAACATGTGTCGCACTTAGGTGCTAGCTATTAGGATCATTGCGAAAATTAAATTTAATTTATTTATTAAATGAAATTTCAATTTTTTCATTAACAATGCATTAAGTCAAATCTATTTTAATAAAATAGTGTTTATTTGACCAAAAGCATGCCGAAAACATGTGTCGCACTAAGGTGCTAGCTATTAGGATCATTGCGAAAACTAAATTTAATTTATTTATTATATGAAATTTGTATTTTTTCATTAACAATGCATAAAGTCAGATCTATTATAATAAAATCATGTTTAAATGACCAAAAGTATGCCGAAAACATGTGTCGCACTAAGGTGCTAGCTATTAGGATCATTGCGAAAATTAAATTAAATTTATTTATTAAATGAAATTTGTATTTTTTCATTAACAATGCATAAAGTCAAATCTATTATAATAAAATCGTGTTTATATGACCATAAGTATGCCGGAAAAATGTGTCGCACTTAGGTGCTAGCCTTTAGGATCATTGCGAAAATTAAATTGGGTGCTAGCTATTAGGATCATTGCGAAAATTAAATTTAATTTATTTATTAAATGAAATTTCAATGTTTTCATTAACAATGCATCAAGTCAAATCCATTTTAATTAAATCGTGTTTATATGACCAAAAGCATGCCGAAAACATGTGTCGCACTTAGGTGCTAGCCATCAGGATCATTGCGAAAATTAAATTTAATTTATTTATTAAATGAAATTTCAATTTTTTTATTCACAATGCATAAGGTCAAATCTATTTTAAATAAATCGTGTTTATATGACCAAAAGCATGCCAAAAACATAAGTCGCAGATAGGTGCCAGCTATTAGGATCATTGCGAATTTTAAATTTATTTTATTTATTAAATGAAATTTCAATTTTTACAATGACAATGCATAAAGTCAAATTTATTTGCTTAAAATCGTATTCAAATGACCTAATGCATGCCGAAAACATGTATCGCACTTAGGTGCTAGCTATTAGTATCATTACGAAAATTAAAATTAATTTATTTATTAAATGAAATTTCAATTTTTTCATTAACAATGCATAAAGTCAAATCTATTTAATTGAAATCGTGTTTATATAACCAAAAGCATGCCGAAAACATGTGTCGCACTTAGGTGCTAGCCATTTGGATCATTGCGAAAATTTAATTTAATTTATTTATTAAATGAAATTTCAATTTTTTCATTAACAATGCATAAAGTCAAATCTATTTTAATTAAATCGTGTTTATATGACCAAAAGCATGCCGAAAACATGTGTCGCACTTAGGTGCTAGCCATTAGGATCATTGCGAAATTTATATTTAATTTATTAATTAAATGAAATTTCAATTTTTTCGTTAACAAAGCATAAAGTCAAATCTATTATTATGAATCGTGTTTATATGACCAAAAGTATGCCGAAAATATGTGTCGCACTTAGGTGCTAGCGATTGGGATCATTGCGAAAATTAAATGAAATTTATTTATTAAATGAAATTTCATTTTTTTCATTAACAATGCATAAAGTCAAATCTATTTTAAAGAAATAGTGTTTATATGACCAAAAGCATGCCAAAAACATGTGTCGCACTTAGGTGCTAGCTATTAGGATCATTGGGAAAATTAAATTAAATTTATTTATCAAATGAAATTTCAATTTTTTCATTAACAATGCATAAAGTCAAATTTATTTTAATGAAATAGGTTTTATTTGACCAAAAGCATGCCGAAAACATGTGTCGCACTTAGGTGCCAGCCATTGGGATCATTGGGAAAATTAAATTCAATTTATTTATCAAATGAAATTTCTATTTTTTTATTAACAATGCATAAAGTCAAATCTATTTTAAATTAATCGTGTTTATATGACCGAAAGCATGCCGAAAACATGTGTCGCACTTAGGTGCTAGCTATTAGGATCATTGCGAAAATTAAATTTAATTTATTTATCAAATGAAATTCCTTTTTTTTATTAACAATGCATAAAGTCAAATCTGTTTTAATGAAATCGTGTTTAAATGACCAAAAGTATGCCGAAAACATGTGTCGCACTTAGGTGCTAGCTATTGGGATCATTGCGAAAATTAAATTAAATTTATTTATTAAATGAAATTTCAATTTTTTCATTAACAAAGCATAAAGTCAAATCTATTTTAATAAAATAGTGTTTATTTGACCAAAAGCATGCCGAAAACATGTGTCGCACTTAGGTGATAGCTATTAGGATCATTGCGAAAATTTAATTTAATTTATTTATTGAATGAAATTTCAATTTTTTCATTAACAATGCATAAAGTCAAATCTATGTTAATGAAATCGTGTTTATATGACTAAAAGCATGCCGAAAACATGTGTCGCACTTAGGTGCTAGCTATCAGGATCATTGCGAAAATTAAATTTAATTTATTTATTAATTGAAATTTCAATTTTTTCATTAACAATGCACAAAGTCAAATCTAGTTAATAGAAATCGTGTTTATATGACCAAAAGCATGCCGAAAACATGTGTCGCACTTAGGTGATAGCTATTAGGATCATTGCGAAAATTAAATTTAATTTATTTATTAAATGAAATTTCAATTTTTTCATTAACAATGCATAAAGTCAAATCTATTTTAAAGAAATGGTGCTTATATGACCAAAAGCATGCCGAAAATATATGTCGCACTTAGGTGCTAGCTCTTAGGATCATTGGGAAAATTAAATTAAATTTATTTATTAAATGAAATTTCATTTTTTTCATTAACAATGCACAAAGTTAAATCAATTTTAATGAAATGGTGTTTATTTGAACAAAAGCATGCCGAAAACATGTTTCGCACTTAGGTGCTAGCCATGGGGATCATTGGGAAAATTAATTAAATTTATTTATCAAATGAAATTTCTATTTTTTTATAAACAATGCATAAAGTCAAATCTATTTTAAATAAATCGTGTTTATATGACCAAAAGCATGCCGAAAACATGTGTCGCACTTAGGTGCTAGCCATTAGGATCATTGCGAAAATTAAATTTAATTTATTTATCAAATGAAATTTCTATTTTTTTATTAACATTGCATAAAGTCATATCTATTTTAATTAAATCGTGTTTATATGACCAAAAGCATGACAAAAACATGTGTCGCACTTAGGTGCTAGCAATTAGGATCATTGCGAAAATTAAATTTAATTTATTTATTAAATGAAATTTCTATTTTTTTATTAACAATGCATAAAGTCAAATGTATTTTAATTAAATCGTGTTTATATGTCCAAAAGCATGCCAAAAACATGTGTCGCACTTAGGTGCTAGCTATTAGGATCATTGCGAAAATTAAATTCAATTTATTTATTAAATAAAATTTCATTTTTTTCATTAACAATGCATAAAGTCAAATCTATTTTAAAGAAATAGTGTTTATATGACCAAAAGCATGCCGAAAATATGTGTCGCACTTAGGAGCTTGCCATTAGGATCATTGGGAAAATTAAATTAAATTTATTTATAGAATGAAATTTCAATTTTTTCGCTAACAATGCATAAAGTCAAATCTATTTTAATGAAATAGTGTTATTTTGACGAAAAGCATGCCGAAAACATGTGTCGCACTAAGGTGCTAGCTATTAGGATCATTGCGAAAATTAAATTAAATTTATTTATTATATGAAATTTCTATTTTTGATTAATAATGCATAAAGTCAAATCTATTTTAATGAAATCGTGTTGATATGACCTAAAGCATGCGGAAAACATGTGTCGTACTAAGGTGCTTGCTAATAGGATCATTGCGAAAATTAAATTTAATTTATTTATTAAATGAAATTTCCATTTTTTTATTAACAATGCATAGAGTCAAATCTATTTTAATTAAGTCGTTTTTATATGACCAAAAGCATGCCGAAAACATGTGTTGCACTTAGGTGCTAGCCATTAGGATCATTGCGAAATTTATATTTAATTTATTAATTAAATGAAATTTCAATTTTTTCGTTAACAAAGCATAAAGTCAAATCTATTATAATGAATCGTGTTTATATGACCAAAAGTATGCCGAAAACATGTGTCGCACTTAGGTGCTAGCGATTGGGATCATTGCGAAAATTAAATTAAATTTATTTAATAAATGAAATTTCAATTTTTTCATTAACAATGCATAAAGTAACATCTATTTTAATGAAATAGTGTTTATTTGAGCAAAAGCAAGCCGAAAACATGTGTCGCACTAAGGTGCTAGCTATTAGGATCATTGCGAAAATTTGATTGAATTTATTTATTAAATGAAATTTCAAATTTTTTCATCAACAATTCATAAAGTCAAATCTATTTTTATTAATCATGTTTATATGACCAAAAGTATGCCGAAAACATGTGTCGCACTTAGGTGCCAGCTATTGGGATCATTGCGAAAATTAAATTTAATTTATTTATTAAATGAAATTTCTATTTTTTTATTAACAATGCATAGAGTCAAATCTATTTTAATTAAATCGTGTTTATTTGACCAAAAGCATGCCGAAAATATGAGTCGCACTTAGGTGCTGGCTATTAGGATCATTGCAAAAATGAAATTTAATTTATTAATTAAATGAAATTTTAATTTTTTCAATAACAATGCATAAAGTTAAATCAATTTTAATTAAATAGTGTTTATATGACCAAAAGCATGCCGCAAACATGTGTCGCACTTAGGTGCTAGCCTTTAGGATCATTGCAAAAATTAAATTTAATTTATTAATAAAATGAAATTTTAATTTTTTCAATAACAATGCATAAAGTCTAATCAATTTTAATGAAATAGTGTTTATATGACCAAAAGCATGCTGAAAACATGAGTCGTACTTAGGTGCTAGCTATAAGGATCATTGCGAAAATTAAATTCAATTTATTAATTAAATTAAATTTTTATTTTTTCATCAACAATGCATAAAGTCGAATTTATTTGATTAAAATAGTATTTATACGACCATAAGCATGCCGAAAACATGTATCGTACTTAGGTGCTAGCCATTAGGATCATTGCGAAAATTAAATTAAATTAATTAATTAAATGAAATTTTAATTTTTTCAATAACTATGCATAAAGTCAAATCAATTTTAATGAAATAGTGTTTATATGACCAAAAGCATGCTGAAAACATGAGTCGTACTTAGGTGCTAGCTATTAGGATCTTTGCGAAAATTAGATTTTATTTATTTATTAAATGAAATTTAAATTTTTTCATTAACAATGCATAAAGTCAAATCTATTTTAATGAAATCGTGTTTATATGACCAAAAGCAAGCCGAAAACATGTGTCGTACTTAGGTGCTAGCTGTTAGGATCATTGCGAAAATTAAATTTAATTTATTTATTAAATGAAATTTCAATTTTTTCATTAACAATGCATAAAGTCAAATCTATTTTAATGAAATCGTGTTTATATGACCAAAAGCAAGCCGAAAACATGTGTCGCACTTAGGTGCTAGCTATTAGGATCATTGCGAGAATTAAATTTAATTTATTAACTAAATGGAATTTCAATTTTTTCAATAACAATGCATAAGTCAAATCTATTTTAATGAAATAGTGTTTATATGACCAAAAGCATGCTGAGAACATGTGTCGCACTAAGGTGCTAGCTATTAGGATCTTTGCGAAAATTAGATTTTATTTATTTATTAAATGATTTTTCAATTTTTTCATTAACATTGCATAAAGTCAAATCTATTTTCATGAAATAAAGTTTATATGACCGAAAGCATGCCGAAAACATGTGTCGCACTTAGGTGCCAGCCATTAGGATCATTGCAAAAAATAAATTTAATTTATTTAATAAATGAATATTCATTTTTTTCATTAACAACGCATAAAGTCAAATCAATTTTAATAAAATAGTGTTTATATATCCAAAAGCATGCCGAAAACATGTGTCGAACTTAGGTGCTAGCTGTTAGGATCATTGCGAAAATTAAATTAAATTAATTTATTAAATGAAATTTCAATTTTTTCATTAACAATGCTTAAAGTCAAATCTATTTTAATGAAATAGTGTTTATATGACCACAAGCATGGCGAAAACATGTGTCGCACTTAGGTGCTATCTTTCGGCATCATTGCGAAAATTAAATTAAATTTATTTATTAAATGAAATTTCAATTTTTTCATTAATAATGCATAAAGTCAAATCGATTTTTATAAAATAGTGTTTATATGACCAGAAGCATGCCGAAAACATGTGTCGCACTTAGGTGCTAGCTGTTAGGATCATTATGAAAATTAAATTTAATTTATTAATTAAATGAAATTTGAATTTTTTCATTACCAATCCATAAATTCTAATCTTTTTTAATGAAATATTGCTTATATGACCAAAAAAAAGCCGTAAACATGTGTCGCACTCAGATGCTAGCTATTAGGATCATTGCGAAAATTAAATTAAATTTATTGATTAAATGAAATTTCAATTTTTTCATTAACATTGCATAAAGTCAAATCTGTTTTCATGAAATAGTGTTTATATGACCAGAAGCATGCCGAAGACATGTGTCGCACTTAGGTGCTTGCCATTAGGATCATTGCGAAAAATAAATTTAATATATTTATTAAATGAAATTTAATTTTTTTCATTAACAATGCATAAAGTCAAATCTATTTTAATGAAATAGTGTTTATATGACCAAAAAAAGCCGTTAACATGTGTCGCACTTAGATGCTAGCTATTAGGATCATTGCGAAAATTAAATTTAATTTATTTATTAAATGAAATTTCTATTTTTTAATTAACAATGCATTAAGTCAAATCGATTTTAATGAAATCGTGTTTATATGACCAAAAGCATACCAAAAACAAGTGTCGCACTTACGTGCTTTATGAAAAAAATGAAATTTTATTTAATAAATAAATTAAACTTATTTTTTGCAATGATCCTAATGGCTAGCACTTAGGTGCTAGCTGTTAGGATCATTGCGAAAGCTAAATTTAATTTATTAATTAAATGAAATTTTAATTTTTTCATTACCAATGCATAAAGTCTAATCTTTTTTAATGAAATAGTGTTTATATAACCATAAAGAAGCCGTAAACATGTGTCGCACTTAGGTGCTGGCTATTAGCATCATTGCGAAAATTAAATTTAATTTATTTATTAAATGAAATTTCAATATTTTTATTAACAATGCATAAAGTCAAATCTATTTTGATGAAAACATGTGTCGCAATTAGGTGCTAGCTATCAGGATCTTTGCGAAAATTTAATTTAATTTATTTATTAAATGAAGTTTCAATTTTTTCATTAACAATGCATAAAGTCAAATCTATTATAATAAAATAGTGTTTATATGACCAAAAGCATGACATAAACATGTGTCGCACTTAGGTGCTAGCTGTTAGGATCATTGCGAAAATTAAATTTAATTTATTTATTAAATGAAATTTCAATTTTTTCATTAACAATGCATAAAGTTAAATCTATTTTGATGAAATATTGTTTATATGACCAAAAGCATGCCGAAAACATGTGTCGCACTTAGGTGCTAGCCATTAGGATCATTGAGAAAATTAAATTTAATTTTTTAATTAAATGAAATTTCAATTTTTTCATTAACAATGCTTAAAGTCAAATCTATTTTAATAAATAAAATAGTGTTTGTATGACCAAGAGCATGACAAAAACATGTGTCGCACTTAGGTGCTCGCTGTTAGGATCATTGCGAAAATTAAATTTAATTTATTTATTAAATGAAATTTAAATTTTTTCATTAACAATGCTTAAAGTCAAATCTATTTTAATAAAATAGTGTTTGTATGACTAAAAGCATGACATAAACATGTGTCGCACTTAGGTGCAATCTTTTAGCATCATTGCGAAAATTAAATTAAAAAAATTTATTAAATGAAATTTCAATTTTTTCATTAACAATGCATAAAGTCAAATCGATTTTCATGAAATAGTGTTTATATGACCAAAAGCATGCCGAAAACATGTGTCGCACTTAGGTGCTAGCTGTTAGGATCATTGCGAAAATTAAATTTAATTTATTAATTAAATGAAATTTGAATTTTTTAATTACCAATGCATAAATTCTAATCTTTTTTAATAAAATAGTATTTATATGACCAAAAAAAAGCCGTAATTATGTGTCGCACTTAGGTGCTGGCTATTAGGATCATTGCGAAAATCAAATTTAATTTATTTATTTAATGAAATTTCAATTTTTTCATTAACAATGCATAAAGTCAAATCTATTTTAATGAAATAGTGTTTATATTTCCAAAAGCATGCCGAAAACATGTGTCGCACTCAGATGCTAGCTATGAGGATCATTGCGAAAATTAAATTTAATTCATTGATTAAATGAAATTTCAATTTTTTCATTAACATTGCATAAAGTCAAATCTATTTTCATAAAATAGTGTTTATATAACCAAAAGCATACCGAAAACATGTGTCGCGCTTAGGTGCCTGCTATTAGGATCATTGCGAAAATTAAATTTAATTTATTTATTAAATAAAATTTCTATTTTTTCATTAACAATGCATAAAGTCAAATCTATTTTAATAAAATAGTGTTTATATGACCAAACGCATGCCGAAAACTCGTGTCGCACTTAGGTGCTAGCCATTAGGATCATTGCGAAAATTAAATTAAATTTATTTATTATATGAAATTTCTGTTTTTTCGGTAACAATGCTTAAAGTTAAATCTATTTTAATGAAATCGTGTTATTACGACCAAAAGCATGCCGAAAACATGTGTCGCACTTATTTGCTAGCCATTAGGATCATTGCGAAAATTAAATAACATTTATTTATTATATGAAATTTCTGTTTTTTCGGTAACAATGCATAAAGTTAAATCTATTTTAATGAAATCGTGTTATTACGACCAAAAGCATGCCGAAAACATGTGTCGCACTTATTTGCTAGCCATTAGGATCATTGCGAAAATTAAATTAAATTTATTTATTATATGAAATTTCTATTTTTTCAGTAACAATGCATAAAGTTAAATATATTTTAATGAAATCGTGTTAATACGACCAATTGCATGCCGAAAACATTTCTCGCACTTAGGTACTAGCTTTAAGGATCATTGCGAAGATTAAATTTAATTTATTTATTAAATGAAATTTCAATTTTTTCATTAACAATGCATAAAGTTAAATCTATTTTAATGAAATATTGTTTATATGACCAAAAGCATGCTGAAAACATGTGTCGCATTTAGGTGCTAGCTTTTAGGATCATTGCGAAAATTAAATTTAATTTTTTAATTAAATGAAATTTCAATTTTTTCATTAACAATGCTTAAAGTCAAATCTATTTTATTAAAATAGTGTTTGTATGACCAGAAGCATGACAAAAACATGTGTCGCACCTAGGTGCTAGCTGTTAGGATCATTGCGAAAATTAAATTAAATTTATTTATTAAATGAAATTTCAATTTTTTCATTAACAATGCTTAAAGTCAAATCTATTTTAATGAAATACTGTTTATATGACCAAAAGCATGCCGAAAACATGTGTCGCACTTAGGTGCTAGCCATTAGGATCATTGCGAAAATTAAATTTAAATTATTAATTTAACGAAATTTTAATGTTTTCATTAACAATGCGTAAAGTCAATTCAATTTTAATGAAATAGTGGTAATATGACCAAAAGCATGCCGTAAACATATGTCGCACTTAGGTGCTAGCTATTGGAATCATTGCGAAAATTAAATTTAATTTATTTATTAAATGAAATTTCAATTTTTGCATTAACAATGCATAAAGTCAAATCCTTTTTAATAAAATAGTGTTTATATAACCAAAAGCATACCGAAAACATGTGTCGCGCTTAGGTGCTGGCTATTAGGATCATTGCGAAAATTAAATTTAATTTATTTATTAAATAAAATTTCTATTTTTTCATTAACAATGCATAAAGTAAAATCTATTTTAATAAAATAGTGTTTATATGACCAAACGCAGGCCGAAAACTCATGTCGCACTTAGGTGCTAGCCATTAGGATCATTGCGAAAATTAAATTAAATTTATTTATTATATGAAATTTCTGTTTTTTCGGTAACAATGCTTAAAGTTAAATCTATTTTAATGAAATCGTGTTATTACGACCAAAAGCATGCCGAAAACATGTGTCGAACTTATTTGCTAGCCATTAGGATCATTGCGAAAATTAAATTAAATTTATTTATTACATGAAATTTCTATTTTTTCAGTAACAATGCAAAAAGTTAAATATATTTTAATGAAATCGTGTTAATACGACCAATAGCATGCCGAAAACATGTCTCACACTTAGGTGCTAGCTTTTAGGATCATTGCGAAGATTAAATTTTATTTATTTATTAAATGAAATTTCAATTTTTTCATTAACAATGCATAAAGTCAAATCTATTTTAATAAAATAGTGTTTATATGACCAAAAGCATGCCAAAAACATGTGTCCCATTTAGGTGCTAGCTATTAGGATCATTGCGAAAATTAAATTAAATTTATTTATTAAATGAAGTTTAAATTTTCTCTTTAACAATGCATAAAGTCAAATCTATTTTAGTCAAATAGTGTTTATATGACCAAAAGCCTGCCGAAAACATGTGTCGCACTTAGGTGCTAGCCATTAGGATTATAGCGAAAATTTAATTTAATTTATTTATTAAATGAAATTTCAATTTTTTCATCAACAATGCATAAAGTTGAATTTCTTTAATTAAAATCGTGTTTATACGACCATAAGCATGCCGAAAACATGTGTCACACTTAGGTGCTAGCTATTAGGATCATTGCGAAAATTAAATTGAATTTATTTATTAAATGAAATTTCTATTTTTTCATTAACAATTCATAAAGTTAAATCTATTTTAATGAAATCGTGTTAATACGACCGAAAGCATGCCGAAAACATGTGTCGCACTTAGGTGCGGTCTATTAGGATCATTGAGAAAATTAAATTTAATTTATTTATTAATTGAAATTTCTATTTTTTCATTAACAATGCTTAAAGTCAAATCTATTTTAATAAAATAGTGTTTATATGACCAAAAGCATGCCGAAAACATGTGTCGCACTTAGGTGCTAGCCATTAGGATCATTTCGAAAATTAAATTAAATTTATTTATTATATGAAATTTCTATTTTTTCATTAACAATGCATAAAGTCAAATCTATTTTATTGAAATCGTGTTTATACGACCAAGAGCATGCCGAAAACATATGTCGCACTTAGGTGCTAGCTATTAGGATCATTGCGAAAATTAAATTTAATTAATTTATTTAATGGACTTTAAACAGATCTCATCCTTAAAGCTCCTATATTATGCCTATGTCTACAGCGTTTTAAATTATTGTGGTGTTATCTGGAACCCTGAACACGTACTATATATAAATAGATTAGAATCTGTACAGAGACGGTTTCTAAGATTTCTAAATAGAAAATTCAATTTGGAAGCTGAGAACTATTTAGAGTTGTGCGAAAAACCGGAATTCCTCATTTAGTGCATCGTCGTCAAATAGCTGATGTTATTTTTCTTCATAAGATTATCAATTCTTACACCGAAACACCTTCTCTTTTGTCACAACTCATCCTTAAAGTTCCTGCTCATAATACTCGACTTATTACTCGACTTATTACTTAGTTTAGCGAACAGAGATTTAACACGAGCTCTATGAAAAATGCACCTATACCTCGCATGATAAACACTTATAATTTACTATTCAGTAACCATGAAATTTTTGTTTTCAACAAAAACCCGTTCAAACGAAAAATTAAACGAAACATTACTGTGCATTGATCGGCTTGTTTTTATTTTATTTGATTTTATATTTTTGTGTTTACTTTTTATTTCTATTATATATATTTTGTTTGTATATGTGTGTGTTTGTGTCTCATTGAATGGGTCTGTGTGCGACTGCCTGTGTGTATGTGTGCCCGTGTGAGCGCGCGCGTGTATGTATGTACGTATGTACATATATTTGTGTGAAGGTAAAAATCTATGTGAGTGAGCATGTATGTATGTATATATGTATATATTTAGTAAGTTTGCCAATATATTATTATTATTATCTTTGATTTTTTACTGTAGATACTATATTTGGGACTTGTCCTGTCTGTATCTCTTCTTTTGTGAATAAATAAATAAAAAAATTAATAAAATTTCTATTTTTTCATTAACAATGCATAAAGTCAAATCTGTTTTAATAAAATAGTTTTTATATTAACAAAAGCATGCGGAAAACATGTGTCGCACTTAGGTGCTAGCTGTTAGGATCATTGCGAAAATTAAATTTAATTTATTTATTAAATGAAATTTCAATTTTTTAATTAACAATGCATTAAGTCAAATCTCTTTTAATGAAATCGTGTTTATGTGACCAAAAGCATGCCGAAAACATGTGTCGCACTTAGATGCTAGCTATTAGGATCATTGCGAAAATTAAATTTTATTTATTTATTAAATGAAATTTCTATTTTTTAATTAACAATGCATTAAGTCAAATCTATTTTAATGAAATCGTGTTTATATGACCTAAAGCCTGCCTAAAACATGTGTCGCACTTAGGTGCTGGCCATTAGGATCATTGCGAAAAATAAATTTAATTTATTTATTAAATGAAATTTCATTTTTTTCATTAACAATGCATAAAGTAAAATTAATTTTAATGAAATAGTGTTTATATGACCAAAAGCATGCTGAAAACATGTGTCGCACTTAGAAGCTCTCTGTTAGGATCATTGCGAAAATTAAATTTAATTTATTTATTAAATTAAATTTAATTTTTTTCATTAACAATGCTTAAAGTCAAACCTATTTTAATAAAATAGTATTTATTTGTCCGAAAGCATGCCGAAAACATGTGTCGCACTTAGGTGCTAGCTTTTAGGATCATTGCGAAAATTAAATTTAATTTATTTATTAAATGAGATTTGAATTTTTTCATTAACAATGCATAAAGTCAAATCTATTTTAATGAAATATTGTTTATTTGACCAAAAGCATGCCGAAAACATGTGTCGCACATAGGTGCTGGCCATTAGGATCATTGCGAAAATTAAATTTAATTAATTAATTAAATGAAATTTTAGTTTTTTCTTTAACAATGCATAAAGTCAAATCTATTTTAATGAGATAATGTTTATATGACCAAAAGCATGCCAATAACATGTGTCGCACTAAGGTGCTTGCTATCAGGATCATTGCGAAAATTAAATTTAACTTATTAACTAAATGAAATTTCAATTTTTTCAATGAAATAGTGTTTGTGTGACCAAAAGCATGCCGAAAACATGTGTCTCACTTAGATGCTAGCTATTAGGATCATTGCGAAAATTAAATTTAATTTATTTATTAAATGGAATTACAATTTTTTCAATAACAATGCATAAAGTCAAATCTATTTTAATGAAATAGTGTTTATATAACCAAAAGCATGCTGAAAACATGTGTCGCACTTAGGTGCTAGCTATTTGGATCTTTATTAGATTTTATTTATTTATTAAATGAAATTTCAATTTTTTCATTAACAATGCATAAAGTTAAATCTATTTTAATGAAATCGTGTTTATATGACCAAAAGCAAGCCGAAAACATGTGTCGCACTTAGGTGCCAGCTGTTAGGATCATTGCGAAAATTAAATTTAATTTATTTATTAAATGGAATTACAATTTTTTCAATAACAATGCATAAAGTCAAATCTATTTTAATGAAATAGTGTTTATATAACCAAAAGCATGCTGAAAACATGTGTCGCACTTAGGTGCTGGCTATTAGGATCATTGCGAAAATTAAATTAAATTAATTTATTAAATTAAATTTAAATTTTTTCATTAACAATGCATACAGTCAAATCCATTTTAATGAAATAGTGTTTATATGACCAAAAGCATACCGAAAACATGTGTCGCACTTAGGTGCTAGCTATAAGGATCATTGCGAAAATTAAATTAAATTAATTTATTAAATGAAATTTCAATTTTTTCATTAACAATGCATAAAGTCAAAAATATTTTAATAAAATAGTGTTTATATGACCAAAAGCATGCCGAACACATGTGTCGCACTTAGGTGCTGGCTATTAGGATCATTGCGAAAATTAAATTTAATTTTTTGATTAAATGAAATTTCAATTTTTTCATTAACAATGCTTAAAGTCAAATCTATTTTAATAAATAAAATAGTATTTGTATGACCAAAAGCATGACAAAAACATGTGTCGCACTTAGGTGCTAGCTGTTAGGATCATTGCGAAAATTAAATTTAATTTATTTATTAAATGAAATTTCAATTTTTTCATTAACAATGCATAAAGTCAAATCTAATTTAAAGAAATATTGTTTATATGACCAGAAGCATGCCGAAAACAAGTGACGCACTTGGGTGCTAGCCATAAGGATCATTGCGAAAATTAAATTAAATTTATTAATTAAATGAAATTTTAATTTTTTCATTAACAATGCATAAAGTCAAATCTATTTTAATGAAATAGTGTTTATATGACCAAAAGCATGCCGTAAACTTGTGGCGCACTTAGGTGCTAGCTATTGGGTTCATTGCGAAAATTTAATTTAATTTATTTATTAAATGAAATTTGAATTTTTTCATTAACAATGCATAAAGTCAAATTTATTTTAAAAAATAGGGTTTATATGACCAAAAGCATGCCGAAATCATGTGTCGCACTGAGGTGCTAGCTATTAGGATCATTGCGAAAATAACATTTAATTTATTTATTAAATCAAATTTCAATTTTTTCATTAACAATGCATAAAATCATATCTATTTTAATAAAATAGTGTTTATGTGACCAAAAGCATGCCGAAAACATGTGTCGCATTTAGATGCTAGCTATTAGGATCATTGCGAAAATTAAATTTAATTTAATGATTAAATGAAATTTTAATTTTTTAATTAACAATGCATAAGTCAAATCTATTTTAATGAAAAAGTGTTTATATGACCAAAAGAATGCCGTAAACATCTGTCGCACTTAGGTGCTAGCCATTAGGATCATTGCGAAAATTAAATTTAATTTAATAATTAAATGAAATTTTAATTTTTTCATTAACAATGCTTAAGTCAAATCTATTTTTATGAAATAGTGTTTATATGACCAAAAGAATGCCGAAAACATGTGTCGCACTTAGATGCTAGCTATTAGGATCATTGGGAAAATTAAATTTAATTTAATAATTAAATGAAATTTTAATTTTTCCATTAAGAATGCATAAGTCAAATCTATTTTCTTGAAATAGTTTTTATATCACCAAAAGAATGCCGAAAACATATCTCGCACTTAGGTGCTAGCTATTAGGATCTTTGCGAAAATTAAATTTAATTTATTTATTAAATGAAATTTCAATTTTTTCATTAACAATGCATAAAGTTATAATGAATCAAGGACCCCCCATAATATTTTTTTTTTGTATTAATAACGGAAATTTTACGCGAAATGGAACAAATCTCACGTCGCACTTTTCGGAATAATTAAGGGTCCATCTGGTGTCTAGACGAGATAAGGGCACGTGCCACTCGAAGAAGGAATGTGGAGAGCCCCCGCGGACGCACACACAGATCCGTGCGAGGTCAAATTAGGTTTTTGTTTAGTCTACAGTTGGATAATGAGTAATCAAAAATTGAGACAGCTGGCGCGCGAGATCGGAAGAAATTATAATGCTGACGATTGCATCAATTCAAATCAACCAAAGAAATATTGAATCACGCCGAGAAGAAAAATGCAATACAATAATTAGATGCTTCTCTATATCAAATCCTTATAAAAGGGCTCGGATGACAGCAAACGTGGTCAGATGACCGCCACTAGTCTTTCCTGATTACTGGTACTGACCATTACCATTGACACCGTATGGTGTTCAACAAATTACCACAAATAAAAGCAGCAACAACAAATACATCCTGGGGGGGATCCTGTAACCCCTACCAGGCGCGTCTCCCAGGTGGCGGATGGGGAACGCCGTCCGGAGAACGTCGGCCTTGCACCACAGCCGACCCGGACGGTAGGAGTTTACTCCCGTGGACCAACAGGCCTCCCACTGCCCATAACCCTTCCCTCTCCTATCCCTCCCATTCAGAAGAGAAAAAATCTCCGGTGTGTTTGCCGTGCACTGCGACCCGTGCGGGGGGGAACGGAGATCCTGGTGGTTGAGGGATGGTAATCCTGCGAATACGTCTACCAACAGACCACTTTGGCTCCTCACTCCTCTTAGACGGGTGGTCCTGCCTAACCCAGCGTGGATCAACCGGCTTGACATGCATACTCGTGATGAATGTTATGGGGTGAGCCGTTTCGGACCGGAAGGCACTCTTAATCTGGGTGTCGGTCTGGTTCGGGCGACTATATTCTTCCAGTATCTCCTGGCGTTGCGGCAGTTTGTGCGTGCGCGTCCCATCTGAGGCTCCGAGGAGGGTGGGGGACGGAAGAATGAACATTTTAAATTCTTATGGATACCCCAACTAAAACCAAGGAGGCGTCTACCTCTCAAAAATGGGCAACTGGTCAAATGATCAGAAGACGGCGGTGAGAACACCCCGGTTTTTAGTCATTAAAAAAATGGATGGTGAAAACTTTGACAAAACAAGTCCATTCGTCCTCCATAAAATTTTGTATGGGTTAATTAGAGATACATGTTCTGTGAGAAAAATTAAGGATGGGCTACTAGTAGAAACAAGTACGGACAAACAAGCAGAAAGATTAATCAAAGTCCAGCGATTTGGTGAAGATGCAGTTGAGGTTATAGCGCACAGTACCCTAAATTTCAGTAAAGGCGTAATATATCATCGGGACCTACTTAACTGTAGTGAGCAGGAGATTCTCGATGGACTTAGCAATGCTGGAGTGACAGAAGTACGTCGGATTAACAGAAATATTAATGGAATGTTAGTTCCTACATCAGCGCTAATTGTGACATTTAACTCCCCTAGGGTGCCGAAGAACATAAAAGCCGCTTTTTACAACATCGAGGTGAGAGAATTCATTCCCAGCCCAATAAGATGTTTCAGGTGTCAAAGATTTGGGCACACGAGCCAAAGATGTACGCAGGAAGCAAAGTGTCCATGCGGAGAGCCGACTCATGAAGGCACTCCTTGTAAAAATCCCCCGACCTGTGTGAATTGTTCAGGAGCTCACTCCAGTAGATTTAGGGATTGTCCTGAATATAAACTAGAGTCAGCAATCCAAGAACTAAAAACAAAAGAAAAAACAACATATAGAGAAGCTAAAAATCGTCTAACCATCCCCAAGTCTCCTATTCAGGGTCGATCGTTTGCCAACTCAGCTGCAAAGCCCAGCTATCAGACTAACGAGCTAGTTGCTGCGTTGATTCCTGTTATGCAGAAAATGATAACAGAATCATTGGCTGCGGTAATGAAAGGCAGCATTCAGCCAACAAAGCAGACCGCAAGTTCTGCAACGTCCATGCCACCGCCAAGCACAACACCTAAACCCATTTCCAAGGTTATTAGTACCCCCCCCCCCTTCCGCCCACAAGAGCGGCGAAGCTAGTAAAATCGAAGAGGCCATTTTGGCATTCACGGAAATAGAAAAAAGGAAAAGAGAAGAAGGGTCCCAGTCTACAACTGAGGAAGAGGGTAGTATATCCGAAACTACCCAAGGCAGCTTATTTGAAACAGGACGGGGCCAGCAGGCAAAGTACCAAAGGGTCAAGAAGAGGGGCCCAGGTTGGCAAAAAGGTAGGCCCAGAAATGTGCAGCCTCAAAATATGGATGTTGTGGTAGTGGATAAAGACCAACAAAAAAAGCAAATAAAAAAAAATATCTGAACGCTTTCTATTTGTATATTTTATATTCTATCCGTTACGTTTATTTCTTATCGGTTTATATCCATCGTCCATTAACTCAATCTTTAAATTCGATTCATCAATAATTCAATGGAACTGCAACGGTTGCAGAAGTCACTATTGTGAGCTAAAAATGCTACTGGTGGACCTTAAACCGTTTTGTGTTTGTCTCCAAGAGACGCATTTTAAGCCCGAAGAAAATTTTAATCTCCGGGGTTATATCTCAATGCGTCATGACGTACCACCACGTCAAAGGGCTAGAGGTGGAGTGGCTATATTTCTCCGGGAAAATATTCCCTTTAGAGAGATACCACTTAGAACCCGACTACAGGCCGTAGCCTGTCAGATTGAAACGCCCTTTAAAGCCACAGTATGCAACCTTTATCTCCCAGATTCAGTCTGGGAGATAAATGACATAATTTATT
Organism: Ocypus olens; assembly: GCA_910593695.2. NCBI lineage: Eukaryota > Metazoa > Arthropoda > Insecta > Coleoptera > Staphylinidae > Ocypus > Ocypus olens. The sequence goes on from OU343060.1 coordinate 37,353,534, forward strand.
TACTTATTTATATACGGATGGCCATTAAATACAAACTTACAATAGATACAATCACAACATAATAAAATAAATGGTAATAAAATAAAATTATACGAAAAAAATACAATTTATTTAAAATAAATCAGAACTAGTTACAAATTAAAAACTCACAGAGATTAAAGCAGGCTATCCTAATGGTTATTTAAAAATAAATGTAAGTCGCGAAGACTAATGTTAAGTAGATCCACATCTAGCTGATTACAATTTCGAACTAGACGTGAAACACCGTAATTTTTACCATAATCAGTTTTATGGATTGGGCTATGAAACATAATGCTTGATCTAAGTGTCCTACAAGGTACATGAAAGTTTATGTTTTTTAATAATTCCATAGAATTAATGGCTCCTCCGAGCAATTTGTGCACAAATATCACGTCCCCGTGAATTCGCCTATGCTCAAGAGTGCGGAGATTAAATTTCGCAAGCATTGCAAGATAATTATCATCGAGTGCAAACTTAAAACCTATGAACTTGATGAATTTTCTCTGCACACGTTCGATTACATCAACACCCATTGAAGTGTATGGGCACCAAACAACAGAGCAGTATTCAAGATTGGGCCTGACTAATGAGACAAAGAGTCTAATCAATGTGTGAACATTATGAAATTCTTGAGAATTTCGTTTCAAAAATCCAAGCATTTGGAAGGCTTTAGATGTTATTTTACCGATATGTTCAGTAAAACTCCAATCGCTTCTCAGTGTCACACCAAGGTCTTTAATCGTACTCACCCGAGTAAGATTTATATTATTAATTGAGTAGTTGTTATTGATTGGGTGTTTCATTTTAAAGAAAGAAATAATGTTGCATTTTTCAATATTTAGGTGAATGTTATTTAATATGCACCAATCATTAAGCCTGTTTAGGTCTTGTTGGAGAAGCTGGGGAGTATTTGTGTCAGATAGTTCAGTGAATATTTTAATGTCATCCGCGAACAGAAGGCAGTTAGTATTCACAAAGCAAGTAGTAACATCGTTTATAAAAATATTGAAAAGCACAGGACCAAGGTGTGAACCCTGTGGAACCCCAGAAGTTACAGGAATAGCACGAGAATAATGGTTTCCTATCCGTACTCTTTGAGTTCGTTCAGACAAGTAAGAACAGATCCAATCGAAGATTGAGCCATGAATGCCAAGCTTGTGCAATTTAGATAATAACACCCCTTGGTCAACGGTGTCAAAGGCCTTGGCGAAGTCGGTGTATACAGAATCAACCTGCAGACCTTTTTCAGAGCATTTGTGATATAATCCGAGTAGATTAAGAGATTTGTGGCTGTTGAGCGGCCGCGTCTAAAACCATGTTGTTGCTCAGATAGTAGTATATCGACCTTCCCGCAAATGTGTGAGGTTATTAACTTCTCAAATATTTTGGGGATATGAGATAAGATCGAAATAGGGCGATAGTTTGTAATGACATTCTTTGCCCCGTTTTTATGGATAGGCGTAATAAGAGCATCTTTCCAGTATGTAGGAAATTCACCACACCGCAACGAATTATTGAAGATAATCCATATAGCGCGGCAAAGAGAGAATGCCCATTCTCTTAGGAGTAAACCAGGTAAACCATCAGAGCCCATTGAGTTGTTGGGTTTAATGTGTGAAAGTTCGTCAAGTACGGAGGTTATATCAATCGCAGGTAAGGTGTGTAAGTTTATATGAGAGTTGCTCATCTCAAATTTCGGTGTGTGAGCTGAGTTCCTATACACCGACCCAAAAAAAGTTGCAAATGAATTCACGACTTCTTCCTCAGAATCTATTACATTGCCGTTAAATTCAAAAGAATTTGGAAATTCAGAGTTCCTACGCTTGGAGTTGACATGATTCCAGAATAATCTAGTGTCATTATTAATAGAATCTTCGAGTGATTGCAAGTATTCTTGGTGACATGTTTTTGCCATGTTTTTACAGGCAGATCGAGCTTTTTTGAATTCTTCGTAATGAGAATCCAGATTAGACTTTTTAAACTTTGCATGCATTTTTTTTTGTGAAGTACTAGCTTTTTCAGTTCGCTGTTAAACCATTTAGGGTAGCGATACTTAGATGGAGAATTCGCCTTAACCAGAGGAACGTATCTGTTAATGGCTTCATACAAGATACTACAGAAAATATCGACTTGATCATTCAGTGATTTGTTAAGAAATAACGTATCCCAATTTGTGTTGATAAAAACATTGTTCAAACTCAAAAAGTCGGCTTTTGAAAACTGATATTTTACGTTAGAGTTCCAGATACACTCCTCTTCAGTTCCGGATGTAAGATTAATATTTAAATCTAATGCAGGGTGATGTAAATCGCATTGCACAAGTGGGCAGTCGGCTAAAGCGATGTCGAACTTTTCAATAGAAGCAGTCTGTAAAAAAATAAGGTCTAGTAGAACAGAGTTTGCGTTTGTAATAGAATTCACTTGAAAAGTGTTGATGAAACCGAACGTGTCCGAGACTGCGATAGCCGCAGGCGTAGTAGAGTCGGTGTAAACACCGTATTCACCCGATAACCAGTTTATGTTGGGAAGATTATAATCACCCAGCATACAGACTTGGTGATCAGGTAAGGTATCAATAAAGTTCTCGACAGATATGCAGTGTTGCTGATACGTAGTTGGATGTGAATTGGGTGGGATATAAACAGCTCCTAACAGGAACTTTTGTTGGTTAACGCTAAGAGATACAAAGAGTTCTTCACGAAAATTTGAAATACTACTAAGCATATGCGACTTTAGGTAACGAGCAACCGCTATGAGAGTACCGCCTCCTCAATTTTTCCCGGAGATAGAGGGATCATGATCGCAGCGGTATACATTATAATTAAGTAAACCAATTTCAGAATTAAAAATATTGTCGCAAAGCCAAGTCTCGGTAAGGACAATTACATCATAATCTAGCATAGAAATAGTTTCCCCAACAGTGGATAACTTTGTACGTAACCCACGAATAATTGATCTATACATGCAGTTGCCATCTCCAGTTTTATTGCTGGGCGATTTCAATGCACACAACACACTGTGGGGTTCACGAACAACAAACTCGACAGGAAGATTGGTCGAGAACTTTCTTGACCAATCAAGTCTCGCTCTCCTGAACACGGGTCTCTCGGCGCATTTACATGTCGCATCTGGAACATTCTCAGCAATAGATCTGACTATGTCGTCCCCCTCGCTTGCGTCCAGGCTGGGTTGGAGGGTCCTTGAGGACCTGTCTGGTAGCGATCATTATCCGATCGTGATAACCAGCTCGGGTTTGGAGGGTTGCCAGAGGGTCCCTGTTCGATGGCGTCTGGGGCAGGCTGACTGGGACACGTTCCGTCTGAACGTATCACTGCCAGCAGCTAGTGATGACATAGAATCAGTCGTCAGAGACTGTACACTCAGCATTTCTCAGGCAGCAGAAATCAGTATACCAAAGACGAGTGGCAACCTTTCTGGTCCTCTTGTTCCTTGGTGGAATTCTGAGGTGAAAAGGGTTGTCTCCGAGAAAAAGCATGCATTCAACCGTTTTAAAAGATATCCTACCCAAGAAAATCTTATTGCGTTCAAAAGAGCTCGTGCTGCCGCGCTTGAACAGCAAAAAGGCGTCATGGGAGAGCTATGTTTCGTCTATAGATGGCGACATATCCATCTCTGAGGTGTGGAGACGCGTGAAAGTCATATCTGGAAGACGATCGCCATTCTCGTCGCCCGTTCTTCGTGCAGGTGGCGACGTTATCGTGAGTCCAGCCGATGTAGCTGAAACTCTCGCTCACCAGTTCGCCTCAGCCAGTAGTTCAACAAACTATGATGCTGATTTTCTGCGTAGGAGGGGTGAGCTAGAAACTCCTCTATCATTTAATGCTAATTCAGATCTCGATTACAACATGTACTTTTCCCTTGATGAGCTAGAAGCGGCACTTCGCACCGCTTGTAGCTCATCTCCAGGGCCGGACAATATCCCATACAAAATGCTCCAGCAGCTGCCTTTATCTGAGAAGGCAAGGCTGCTGGACATTTTCAATCTTGTGTGGAGTCGAGGAAAATATCCCTCGTCGTGGAGAGAAGCAACCGTCGTGCCTCTCCTAAACCCGGTAAAGATCCGAATCTTGCATCTAGCTATCGTCCAATATCACTAACGTGCTGCCTGAGTAAAATTCTCGAGAAAATGGTCAATAATCGCCTGGTATATATACTCGAGTCGAGAGGACTTTTCGTTAACTACCAGGCCGGATTCCCGAAACGTCACTCCACAATTGACCATTTAGTCCGTTTGGAGAACGCCGTGCAGGACGCCTTTCTGGATCGTAAGCACCTCGTTGCGGTGTTCTTCGATTTGGAAAAGGCCTTTGATATGATGTGGCGATACGGCATTCTCCAGAAGCTGCATAATTGGGGCCTAAGGGGACGTCTTCCCCTTTTTATTCAATCCTTCCTGGCCCTTAGCTTTTTCCGCGTGCGAGTAGGTGACGCTTATTCCAGCCGTTATCTTTTGGAGAACGGGATCCCGCAGGGTTCCACAATAAGCGTCACATTGTTTGCAATCGCCGTGAATGATATAGCAGCGTCAGTAAAACCCCCTATAGAATCATGCCTCTATGTAGATGATTTAGCCATTTACATGGCTGGCGACACAATTCCTGCAATCACTAACAGACTGCAGGAAGGAATAAATTCTATTGCCAGAGACGCAGAGGCTCGAGGTTTCCGATTCTCGCCTGCGAAATCATCCTGCATGCACTTCTGCAGGTTAAGAAAACCTCATAGGGAGCCTCGCCTATACCTTCGCGACACAGAAATTCAATGCGTCAAGACTCAACGCTTTCTAGGACTAGTTTTTGATAGCAAGCTATCATTTAGACCCCATATTGACCAGTTATCCACTAACTGTAAGAAGGCACTTAATTTAATTAAGTGTATCGCCAACATCAACTGGGGTGCGAGCAGAGAAGTATTGCTGCGGCTGTATAGAGCACTGATTCTGTCTAGGCTCGACTACGGGTGCGCAGTTTACGCTTCTGCTCGCAAGTCGTACCTAAAAGTCCTAGACAATATTCATTGTACAGGCATAAGATACGCCATAGGAGCCTTTAGAACCTCACCGCTCAATAGTCTTTGCTGTGACGCCGGGCTGCCGCCGCTAAAATACAGACAGTCTTCAATTCGCACTGCGATACGAAACGTCGGTACGGAGCAACCCGGTACATGTAAATTATCCAGCTTTCATTCGCTCCTCACAGCACCGTAGGTACTCTTTAAGACCTACGATAACGAGACCGGTGTGCGTCAGAGCGCGCGAGTACAGAAAGAGTATTGACATCAGTTTGCCAGTAGTTTTTCCAGTCGCAAAATTGGAAGTCCCGCATTGCGTGATGCGGCCTCCTCGTATCATGTATGACCTCGTGTTATACAGTAAACGAGAGACTTCTTCACTGCAAAATTTGCTGATGTCATCAACAGGTTTCCAACCTCTTGTGCAGTGTATACGGATGTATCTAAGACAGAGCGGGGTGTTGGAGCCGCCTTTGTAATTGGATCCGCGTCTCACTCGTGGTCACTACACCCATCCACCAGTGTATATACTGCGGAACTGTACTCAATATATCAAGCGCTTCTGTACTGTGGTCATTCCAGTATAGATACATTCCTCGTATGTTCGGATTCTTTATCCTTCCTCCAGAGTCTGTCTGATACACTGGCCGATGATCCGCTAGTGCATATAATTATCTGCGCCCTACACCATCTTAGGTCATTTCGGAAGTCGGTTTCTTTTATCTGGATACCGTCCCACGTGGGCATAGCTGGAAACGAGATGGCCGATAGAGCTGCCCGTCAGGCGGCTCTGATGGATCACCATGACCTCGTACCGTGCAGGCCGGCAGACGTTAAAAACGTCGTCTCGATCGGGCTTGCATTGGCATGGCAACGAGAATGGGAGAGCCTCGAAAGTAAGCTAAAAGCTGTAAAACTCTCTGTGACTGCATGGAGGGCACCAGTTGCGATGCACAGGAGAGAAGAGGTGGCTCTTGCCCGCCTCAGGTTATGTCATTCACACCTGACCCAGTCCTACCTACTCACCGGTGACCCTGGACCCATGTGTGATGTGTGTCACAGCCCTCTAACGGTGAGGCATATACTAGAGGAATGTACAGCCTACACGGATATACGTGTCAGGCTCGGGCTCCAAGGTAATATGGCGTATGATTTATCAGAGTCCAGAAGTTGTATTAAAGCCGTCCTAAGATTCCTCAGGGAAACGTCACTTCTGCATAGACTCTAGACACCTAACAACGCTTTTATCTTTGTTGTATAGTATTTATTAATTAATCTGTACTATACCTAGGTTTCTGATGACTCAGATTTTAATACGGCTAATGACCATAGCAGTCGATGCCGTTATTAAAAAAAAAAAAAAAAACAAATACATCTGAATAGAATGTCTACATTTGTAACACCCCGGCTCCTCGTGTGTACGGCACGTTACAAATGGCACATTAATAGCAACAATGACACCGTATGGTGTTCAACAAATTACCACAAATAGAAGCAGCAACTAGAAAAACATCTGAATAGAATGCCAACATTTATAACACCCCGGCTCCTCGTGTGTACGGCACGTTACAAATGGCACATTAATAGCAACAATCACACCTTATGGTGTTCAACAAATTACCACAAATAAAAGCAGCAACAACAAATACATCTGAATAGAATGTTTACATTTGTAACACCCCGGCTCCTCGTGTGTACGGCACGTTACAAATGGCACATTAATAGCAACAATCACACCGTATAGTGTTCAACAAATTACCACAAATAAAAGCAGCAACAACAAATACATCTGAATAGAATGTCTACATTTGTAACACCCCGGCTCCTCGTGTGTACGGCACGTTACAAATGGCACATTAATAGCAACAATCAACAAATTACCACAAATAAAGTAACGACAATAAATACATCTGAGTAGAATAGACACATTTGTAACACCCCGGCACCTTGCGTGTACGGCACGTTACAAATGGCAATATAGAATAAACAAAAGAGACAACAATGTCCACCACCTAATGGCAACGAACATTTAAAACACCCCGGCTCCTTGCGTGTACGGCCCGTTTCAAATGATACTATAAAGTAAGCAAAAGAGACAACAATGTCCACCACTTAATAGCAACGAACATTTGTAACACCCCGGCTCCTTGTGTGTACGGCCCGTTATAAATGGAATAATAGTAACAAACATTTGTAACACCCCGGCTCCTTGTGTGTACGGCCCGTTACAAATGGAATAATAGCAACGAACTTTTGTAACACCCCGGCTCTTTGTGTGTACGGCCCGTTACAAATGGAATAATAGTAACAAACATTTGTAACACCCCGGCTCCTTGTGTGTACAGCCCGTTACAAATGGAATAATAGTAACAAACATTTGTAACACCCCGGTTCCTTGTGTGTACGGCCCGTTACAAATGGAATAATAGTAACAAACATTTGTAACACCCCGGCTCCTTGGGTGTACGGCCCGTTACAAATGAAATAATAGAACATAGAAACCAACTACTTTATAGCAACAAAAACGATCAAATGCACCCCGGCTCTTTACCGAGTACGGCCCGCAATATACCCGTCGTAACAATGTTTTATTATTTAAATGTATTCATAACCAATTAATCTGCGTACGCAAAAGGGGGGAAAGGGAGTAGGAGGGAGAGGGAGGGGGGGAGTAGTTACCTATTAATCTGGAAATAGAACATTGTTACTGGGCGATCAAAAATAATGTTTTTTTTTTGAGTTATAACAAATGCAGTAAAAATAAACAAACATGCGTTTTATGGTCACAGCATTAAAATATGTAAATGGTAAATAATCGTTTATGTTAATGATTGTCAAATAAATAATAAACAATTTCGTTGCACATTTCAAAATCAACCAAAAGATAATAAACTGATCATTCGTTAAACTTAACCCTCTTGTTTTATTTGTTGTTAATATTTATTCCTGTTTGTCCTTAAGCAATCCTAAAATTAATTGATCGAGTCCGGCACGAGAAGCAAGACCGTTATAAGTAAGTGAATCACCAAGTCAATAAAAACCAGAGAGAAAGCATAGTAAAGATGATACATATTAATATCCGTAACGAACTTGTTAAATAATTAAGGGTTACACACAACACAACACAACGTAAAAATAATACAAATTGCAAATTTGTATAACACCGGGGTTCGGATCATTACAAAGTCAAATCTATTTTAATGAAATAGTGTTTATATGACCAAAAGAATGCCGAAAACATGTGTCGCACTTAGGTGCTAGCTATTAGGATCTTTGCGAAAATTTAATTTAATTTATTTACTTAATGAAATTTCAATTTTTTCATTAACAATGCATAAAGTCAAATCTGTTTTCATGAAATAGTGTTTATATGACCAAAAGAATGCCGAAAACATGTGTCGCACTTAGGTGCTGGCTATTAGGATCTTTGCGAAAATTAAATTTAATTTATTTATTAAATGAAATTTCAATTTTTTCATTAACAATGCATAAAGTCAAATCTATTTTATTGAAAATGTGTTTATATGACCAAAAGAATGCTGAAAACATGTGTCGCACTTAGGTGCTAGCTATTAGGATCTTTGCGAAAATAAAATTTAATTTATTTATTAAATGAAATTTCAATTTTTTCAATTACAACGCATAAAGTCAAATCTATTTTAATAAAATAGTGTTTATATGACCAATATAATGCCGTAAACATGTCTCGCACTTAGGTGCTAGCAATTAGAATCATTGCGAAAATTAAATTTAATTTATTTATTAAATGAAATTTCAATTTTGTCATTAACAATGCATAAAGCTAAATCTATTTTAATGAAATAGTGTTTATATGACCAAAAGAATGCTGAAAACATGTGTCGCACTTAGGTGCTGGCTATTAGGATCTTTGCGAAAATTAAATTTAATTTATTTATTAAATGAAATTTCAATTTTTTCATTAACAATGCTTAAAGTCAAATCTATTTTAATGAAATAGTATTTATATTACCAAAAGAATGCCGAAAACATGTGTCGCACTTAGGTGCTAGCTATTAGAATCTTGGCGAAAATTAAATTTAATTTATTTATTAAATGAAATTTCAATTTTTTCATTACCAATTCATAAAATTCATAAAGTCTAATCTATTTTCATGAAATAGTGTTTATATGACCATAAGAATGCCGTAAACATGTGTCGCACTTAGGTGCTAGCTATTAGGATCATTGAGAAAATTAAATTTAGTTTATTTATTTAATCTAATTTCAATTTTTTAATAACAACGCATAAAGTCAAATTTATTTAATTGAAATCGTGTTTATTTGACCAAAAGCATGCCAAAAACGTGTGTCGCACTTAGGTGCCAGCTATTAGGATCATTGCGAAAATTAAATTAAATTTATTTATTAAATGAAATTTCAATTTTTTCATTAACAATGCATAAAGTCAAATCTAATTTAATGAAATATTGTTTATATGACCAAAAACATGCCGAAAACAAGTGTCGCACTTGGGTGCTAGCCATTAGGATCATTGCGAAAATTAAATTTAATTTATTAATTAAATGAAATTTTAATTTTTTCATTAACAATGCATAAAGTTAAATCTATTTTAATGAAATAATGTTTATTTGACCAAGAGCATGCTAAAACCATGTGTCGCACTTAGGTGCCAGCCATTAGGATCATTGCGAAAATTAAATTAAATTTATTTATTACATGAATTTTTTTTTTCATTAACAACGCATAAAGTTGAATCTATTTCAATGAAATCATGTTAAAACGACCAAAAGCATGCCGAAAACATGTATCGCACTCAGGTGCTGGCTATTAGGATCATTGCGAAAATTAAATTTAATTTATTTATTAAATGAAATTTATATTTTTTCATTAACAATGCATAAAGTCAAATCTATTTTAATGAAATGGTGTTTATATTACCAAAAGAATGCCGAAAACATGTGTCGCACTTAGGTGCTAGCCATTAGGATCATTGCGAAAATTTAATTTAATTTACTAATTAAACGAAATTTTAATTTTTTCATTAACAATGCATAAAGTCAAATCTATTTTAATGAAATAGTGTTTATATAACCAAAAGAATGCCGTAAACATGTGTCGCACTTGGGTGCTAGCCATTAGGATCATTGCGAAAATTAAATTTAATTTATTAATAAAATGAAATTTCAATTTTTTCATCAACAATGCATAAAGCCAAATCTATTTTATTAAAATAGTGTTTATATGACCAAAAAGATGCCGAAAACATGTGTCGCACTTAGGTGCAAGCTGTAAGGATCATTGCGAAAATTTAATTTAATTTATTAATTAAATGAAATTTTATTTTTTTCATTAACAATGCATAAAGTCAAATCTGTTTAATGAAATAGTGTTTATATAACCAAAACCATACCGAAAACATGTGTCGCACTTAGGTGCTAGCTATTAGGATCATTGCGAAAATTAAATTTAATTTATTTATTAAATGAAATTTCTATTTTTTCATTAACAATGCATAAAGTCAAATCTATTTTAATGAAATAGTGTTTATATGACCAAAAGAATGCCGAAAACATATGTCGCACTTAGGTGCTAGCTATTAGGATCATTGCGAAAATTAAATTAAATTTATTTATTAAAGGAAATTTCAATTTTTTCATTAACAATGCATAAAGTCAAATCTATTTTATTAAAATTGTGTTTAAATAACCAAAAGCTTGCCGAAAACATGTGTCGCACTTAGATGCTGGCTATTAGGATCATTGCGAAAATTAAATTAAATTTATTTATTAAATGAAATTTCAATTTTTTTATTAACAATGCATAAAGTCAATTCAATTTTAATGAAATAATGTTTAAATAACCAAAATCATGCCGAAAACATGTGTCGCACTTAGGTGCTAGCTGTTAGGATCTTTGCGAAAATTAAATTAAATTTATTTATTAAATGAAATTTCAATTTTTTCAATAACAATTCATAAAGTCAAATCTATTTTAATGAAATAGTGTTTATATGACCAAAAGAATGCCGAAAACATGTGTCGCACTTAGGTGCTAGCCATTAGGATCATTGCGAAAATTAAATTAAATTTATTTATTAAAGGAAATTTCAATTTTTTCATTAACAATGCATAAAGTCAAATCTATTTTATTAAAATTGTGTTTAAATAACCAAAAGCTTGCCGAAAACATGTGTCGCACTTAGATGCTAGCTATTAGGATCATTGCGAAAATTAAATTAAATTTATTTATTAAATGAAATTTCAATTTTTTTATTAACAATGCATAAAGTCAATTCAATTTTAATGAAATAATGTTTAAATAACCAAAAGCATGCCGAAAACATGTGTCGCACTTAGGTGCTAGCTATTAGGATCATTGCGAAAATTAAATTTAATTTATTTATTAAATGAAATTTCTATTTTTTCATTAACAATGCATAAAGTCAAATCTATTTTAATAAAATAGTGTTTATATGACCAAAAGAATGCCGAAAACATATGTCGCACTTAGGTGCTAGCTATTAGGATCATTGCGAAAATTAAATTAAATTTATTTATTAAAGGAAATTTCAATTTTTTCATTAACAATGCATAAAGTCAAATCTATTTTATTAAAATTGTGTTTAAATAACCAAAAGCTTGCCGAAAACATGTGTCGCACTTAGATGCTAGCTATTAGGATCATTGCGAAAATTAAATTAAATTTATTTTTTAAATGAAATTTCAATTTTTTTATTAACAATGCATAAAGTCAATTCAATTTTAATGAAATAATGTTTAAATAACCAAAATCATGCCGAAAACATGTGTCGCACTTAGGTGCTAGCTGTTAGGATCTTTGCGAAAATTAAATTAAATTTATTTATTAAATGAAATTTCAATTTTTTCAATAACAATTCATAAAATCAAATCTATTTTAATAAAATAGTGTTTATATGACCAAAAGAATGCCGAAAACATGTGTCGCACTTAGGTGCTAGCCATTAGGATCATTGCGAAAATTAAATTAAATTTATTTATTAAAGGAAATTTCAATTTTTTCATTAACAATGCATAAAGTCAAATCTATTTTATTAAAATAGTGTTTAAATAACCAAAAGCTTGCCGAAAACATGTGTCGCACTTAGATGCTAGCTATTAGGATCATTGCGAAAATTAAATTAAATTTATTTATTAAATGAAATTTCAATTTTTTTATTAACAATGCATAAAGTCAATTCAATTTTAATGAAATAATGTTTAAATAACCAAAAGCATGCCGAAAACATGTGTCGCACTTAGGTGCTAGCTATTAGGATCATTGCGAAAATTAAATTTAATTTATTTATTAAATGAAATTTCTATTTTTTCATTAACAATGCATAAAGTCAAATCTATTTTAATGAAATAGTGTTTATATGACCAAAAGAATGCCGAAAACATGTATCGCACTTAGGTGCTAGCTATTAGGATCATTGCGAAAATTAAATTAAATTTATTTATTAAAGGAAATTTCAATTTTTTCATTAACAATGCATAAAGTCAAATCTATTTTATTAAAATAGTGTTTAAATAACCAAAAGCTTGCCGAAAACATGTGTCGCACTTAGATGCTAGCTATTAGGATCATTGCGAAAATTAAATTAAATTTATTTATTAAATGAAATTTCAATTTTTTTATTAACAATGCATAAAGTCAATTCAATTTTAATGAAATAATGTTTAAATAACCAAAATCATGCCGAAAACATGTGTCGCACTTAGGTGCTAGCTATTAGGATCTTTGCGAAAATTATATTTAATTTATTTATTCAATGAAATTTCAATATTTTCATTAACAATGCATAAAGTCAAATCTATTTTAATGAAATAGTGTTTATATGACCATAAGAATGCCGTAAACATGTGTCGCACTTAGGTGCTAGCTATTAGGATCATTGCGAAAATTAAATTAAATTTATTTATTAAATGAAATTTCAATTTTTTCATTAACAATGCATAAAGTCAAATCTATTTTATTGAAATAGTGTTTATATGACCAAAAAGATGCCGAAAACATGTGTCGCACTTAGGTGCAAGCTGTAAGGATCATTGCGAAAATTTAATTTAATTTATTAATTAAATTAAATTTTATTTTTTTCATTAACAATGCATAAAGTCAAATCTATTTAATGAAATAGTGTTTATATAACCAAAATCACACCGAAAACATGTGTCGCACTTAGGTGCTAGCTATTAGGATCTTTGCGAAAATTAAATTTAATTTATTTATTAAATGAAAATTCATTTTTTTCATTAACACTGCAAAAAGTCAAATATATTTTAATGAAATTGTGTTTATATGACCAAAGGCATGCCGAAAACGTCAATCGCACTTAGGTGCTAGCTATTAGGGTCATTGCGAAAATTAAATTTAATTTATTTATTAAATAAAATTTCTATTTTTTCATTAACAATGCATAAAGTCAAATCTATTTTTATGAAATAGTGTTTATATGACTAAAAGAATGCCGAAAACATGTGTCGCACTTTAGTGCTGGCTATTAGGATCTTTGCGAAAATTAAATTTAATTTATTTATTAAATGAAACTTCAATTTTTTCATTAACAATGCATAAAGTCAAATCTATTTTCATAAAATAGTGTTTAAATAACCAAAAGCTTGCCGAAAACATGTGTCGCACTTAGGTGCTAGCTGTTAGGATCTTTGCGAAAATTAAATTAAATTTATTTATTAAATGAAATTTCAATTTTTTCAATAACAATGCATAAAGTCAAATCTATTTTTATGAAATAGTGTTTATATGACCAAAAGAATGCCGAAAACATGTGTCGCACTTAAGTGCTGGCTATTAGGATCTTTGCGAAAATTAAATTTTATTCATTTATTAAATGAAATTTCATTTTTTTCATTAACAATGCATAAAGTCAAATCTATTTTAATAAAATAGTGTTTAAATAACCAAAAGCTTGCCGAAAACATGTATCGCACTTAGGTGCCAGCTGTTAGGATCATTGCGAAAATTAAATTAAATTTATTTATTAAATGAAATTTCAATTTTTTCATTAACAATGCATAAAGTCAAATCTAATTTAATAAAATATTGTTTATATGACCAAAAGCATGCCGAAAACAAGTGTCGCACTTGGGTGCTAGCCATTAGGATCTTTGCGAAAATTAAATTTAATTTATGAATTAAATGAAATTTTAATTTTTTCATTAACAATGCATAAAGTTAAATCTATTTTAATGAAATAATGTTTATTTGACCAAGAGCATGCTAAAACCATTTGTCGCACTTAGGTGCCAGCCATTAGGATCATTGCGAAAATTAAATTAAATTTATTTATTACATGAATTTTTTTTTTCATTAACAATGCATAAAGTTGAATCTATTTCAAAGAAATCATGTTAAAATGACCAAAAGCATGCCGAAAACATGTATCGCACTTAGGTGCTAGCTATCAGGATCATTGCGAAAATTAAATTTAATTTATTAATTAAATGAAATTTTAATTTTTTCATTAACAGTGCATAAAGTTAAATCTATTTTAATGAAATAATGTTTATTTGACCAAGAGCATGCTAAAACCATGTGTCGCACTTAGGTGCTAGCTATTAGGGTCATTGCGAAAATTAAATTTAATTTATTTATTAAATGAAACTTCAATTTTTTCATTAACAATGCATAAAGTCAAATCTATTTTAATAAAATAGTGTTTAAATAACCAAAAGCTTGCCGAAAACATGTATCGCACTCAGGTGCTGGCTATTAAGATCATTGCGAAAATTAAATTTAATTTATTTATTAAATGAAACTTCAATTTTTTCATTAACAATGCATAAAGTCAAATCTATTTTAATAAAATAGTGTTTAAATAACCAAAAGCTTGCCGAAAACATGTGTCGCACTTAGGTGCCAGCTGTTAGGATCATTGCGAAAATTAAATTAAATTTATTTATTAAATGAAAATTCAATTTCTTCATTAACAATGCATAAAGTCAAATCTAATTTAATGAAATATTGTTTATATGACCAAAAGCATGCCGAAAACAAGTGTCGCACTTGGGTGCTAGCCATTAGGATCATTGCGAAAATTAAATTTAATTTATTAATTAAATGAAATTTTAATTTTTTCATTAACAATGCATAAAGTTGAATCTATTTCAATGAAATCATGTTAAAATGACCAAAAGCATGCCGAAAACATGTATCGCACTCAGGTGCTAGCCATTAGGATCATTGCGAAAATTTAATTTAATTTATTAATTAAATGAAATTTTATTTTTTTCATTAACAATGCATAAAGTCAAATCTGTTTAATGAAATAGTGTTTATATAACCAAAATCATACCGAAAACATGTGTCGCACTTAGGTGCTAGCTATTAGGATCTTTGCGAAAATTAAATTTAATTTTTTAATTAAATGAAATTTCAATTTTTTCATTAACAATGCTTAAAGTCAAATCTATTTTAATAAATAAAATAGTGTTTGTATGACCAAGAGCATGACAAAAACATGTGTCGCACTTAGGTGCTCGCTGTTAGGATCATTGCGAAAATTAAATTTAATTTATTTATTAAATGAAATTTAAATTTTTTCATTAACAATGCATAAAGTCAAATCTATTTTTATGAAATAGTGTTTATATGACCAAAAGAATGCCGAAAACGTGTGTCGCACTTATGTGCTGGCTATTAGAATCTTTGCGAAAATTAAATTAAATTTATTTATTAAAGGAAATTTCAATTTTTTCATTAACAATGCATAAAGTCAAATCATTTTTTTTAAATAGTGTTTAAATTACCAAAGGCTTGCCGAAAACATGTGTCGCACTTAGATGCTAGCTATTAGGATCATTGCGAAAATTAAATTAAATTAGCACTTAGGTGCTAGCTGTTAGGATCATTGCGAAAATTAAATTTAATTTATTTATTAAATGAAATTTAAATTTTTTCATTAACAATGCATAAAGTCAAATCTATTTTTATGAAATAGTGTTTATATGACCAAAAGAATGCCGAAAACGTGTGTCGCACTTATGTGCTGGCTATTAGAATCTTTGCGAAAATTAAATTAAATTTATTTATTAAAGGAAATTTCAATTTTTTCATTAACAATGCATTAAGTCAAATCATTTTTTTTTAAATAGTGTTTAAATTACCAAAGGCTTGCCGAAAACATGTGTCGCACTTAGATGCTAGCTATTAGGATCATTGCGAAAATTAAGTTAAATTTATTTATTAAATGAAATTTCAATTTTTTTATTAACAATGCATAAAGTCAATTCAATTTTAATAAAATAATGTTTAAATAACCAAAATCATGCCGAAAACATGTGTCGCACTTAGGTGCTAGCTGTTAGGATCTTTGCGAAAATTAAATTAAAATTATTTATTAAATGAAATTTCAATTTTTTCAATAACAATTCATAAAGTCAAATCTATTTTAATGAAATAGTGTTTATATGACCAAAAGCATGCCGAAAACATGTGTCGCACTTAGGTGCTAGCCATTAGGATCATTGCGAAAATTAAATTAAATTTATTTATTAAAGGAAATTTCAATTTTTTCATTAACAATGCATAAAGTCAAATCTATTTTATTAAAATAGTGTTTAAATAACCAAAAGCTTGCCGAAAACATGTGTCGCACTTAGATGCTAGCTATTAGGATCATTGCGAAAATTAAATTAAATTTATTTATTAAATGAAATTTCAATTTTTTTATTAACAATGCATAAAGTCAATTCAATTTTAATGAAATAATGTTTAAATAACCAAAAGCATGCCGAAAACATGTGTCGCACTTAGGTGCTAGCTATTAGGATCATTGCGAAAATTAAATTTAATTTATTTATTAAATGAAATTTCTATTTTTTCATTAACAATGCATAAAGTCAAATCTATTTTAATGAAATAGTGTTTATATGACCAAAAGAATGCCGAAAACATGTATCGCACTTAGGTGCTAGCTATTAGGATCATTGCGAAAATTAAATTAAATTTATTTATTAAAGGAAATTTCAATTTTTTCATTAACAATGCATAAAGTCAAATCTATTTTATTAAAATAGTGTTTAAATAACCAAAAGCTTGCCGAAAACATGTGTCGCACTTAGATGCTAGCTATTAGGATCATTGCGAAAATTAAATTAAATTTATTTATTAAATGAAATTTCAATTTTTTTATTAACAATGCATAAAGTCAATTCAATTTTAATGAAATAATGTTTAAATAACCAAAATCATGCCGAAAACATGTGTCGCACTTAGGTGCTAGCTATTAGGATCTTTGCGAAAATTATATTTAATTTATTTATTCAATGAAATTTCAATATTTTCATTAACAATGCATAAAGTCAAATCTATTTTAATGAAATAGTGTTTATATGACCATAAGAATGCCGTAAACATGTGTCGCACTTAGGTGCTAGCTATTAGGATCATTGCGAAAATTAAATTAAATTTATTTATTAAATAAAATTTCAATTTTTTCATTAACAATGCATAAAGTCAAATCTATTTTATTGAAATAGTGTTTATATGACCAAAAAGATGCCGAAAACATGTGTCGCACTTAGGTGCAAGCTGTAAGGATCATTGCGAAAATTTAATTTAATTTATTAATTAAATTAAATTTTATTTTTTTCATTAACAATGCATAAAGTCAAATCTATTTAATGAAATAGTGTTTATATAACCAAAATCACACCGAAAACATGTGTCGCACTTAGGTGCTAGCTATTAGGATCTTTGCGAAAATTAAATTTAATTTATTTATTAAATGAAAATTCATTTTTTTCATTAACACTGCAAAAAGTCAAATATATTTTAATGAAATTGTGTTTATATGACCAAAGGCATGCCGAAAACGTCAATCGCACTTAGGTGCTAGCTATTAGGGTCATTGCGAAAATTAAATTTAATTTATTTATTAAATAAAATTTCTATTTTTTCATTAACAATGCATAAAGTCAAATCTATTTTTATGAAATAGTGTTTATATGACTAAAAGAATGCCGAAAACATGTGTCGCACTTTAGTGCTGGCTATTAGGATCTTTGCGAAAATTAAATTTAATTTATTTATTAAATGAAACTTCAATTTTTTCATTAACAATGCATAAAGTCAAATCTATTTTCATAAAATAGTGTTTAAATAACCAAAAGCTTGCCGAAAACATGTGTCGCACTTAGGTGCTAGCTGTTAGGATCTTTGCGAAAATTAAATTAAATTTATTTATTAAATGAAATTTCAATTTTTTCAATAACAATGCATAAAGTCAAATCTATTTTTATGAAATAGTGTTTATATGACCAAAAGAATGCCGAAAACATGTGTCGCACTTAAGTGCTGGCTATTAGGATCTTTGCGAAAATTAAATTTTATTCATTTATTAAATGAAATTTCATTTTTTTCATTAACAATGCATAAAGTCAAATCTATTTTAATAAAATAGTGTTTAAATAACCAAAAGCTTGCCGAAAACATGTATCGCACTTAGGTGCCAGCTGTTAGGATCATTGCGAAAATTAAATTAAATTTATTTATTAAATGAAATTTCAATTTTTTCATTAACAATGCATAAAGTCAAATCTAATTTAATAAAATATTGTTTATATGACCAAAAGCATGCCGAAAACAAGTGTCGCACTTGGGTGCTAGCCATTAGGATCTTTGCGAAAATTAAATTTAATTTATGAATTAAATGAAATTTTAATTTTTTCATTAACAATGCATAAAGTTAAATCTATTTTAATGAAATAATGTTTATTTGACCAAGAGCATGCTAAAACCATTTGTCGCACTTAGGTGCCAGCCATTAGGATCATTGCGAAAATTAAATTAAATTTATTTATTACATGAATTTTTTTTTTCATTAACAATGCATAAAGTTGAATCTATTTCAAAGAAATCATGTTAAAATGACCAAAAGCATGCCGAAAACATGTATCGCACTTAGGTGCTAGCTATCAGGATCATTGCGAAAATTAAATTTAATTTATTAATTAAATGAAATTTTAATTTTTTCATTAACAGTGCATAAAGTTAAATCTATTTTAATGAAATAATGTTTATTTGACCAAGAGCATGCTAAAACCATGTGTCGCACTTAGGTGCTAGCTATTAGGGTCATTGCGAAAATTAAATTTAATTTATTTATTAAATGAAACTTCAATTTTTTCATTAACAATGCATAAAGTCAAATCTATTTTAATAAAATAGTGTTTAAATAACCAAAAGCTTGCCGAAAACATGTATCGCACTCAGGTGCTGGCTATTAAGATCATTGCGAAAATTAAATTTAATTTATTTATTAAATGAAACTTCAATTTTTTCATTAACAATGCATAAAGTCAAATCTATTTTAATAAAATAGTGTTTAAATAACCAAAAGCTTGCCGAAAACATGTGTCGCACTTAGGTGCCAGCTGTTAGGATCATTGCGAAAATTAAATTAAATTTATTTATTAAATGAAATTTCAATTTCTTCATTAACAATGCATAAAGTCAAATCTAATTTAATGAAATATTGTTTATATGACCAAAAGCATGCCGAAAACAAGTGTCGCACTTGGGTGCTAGCCATTAGGATCATTGCGAAAATTAAATTTAATTTATTAATTAAATGAAATTTTAATTTTTTCATTAACAATGCATAAAGTTGAATCTATTTCAATGAAATCATGTTAAAATGACCAAAAGCATGCCGAAAACATGTATCGCACTCAGGTGCTAGGCATTAGGATCATTGCGAAAATTTAATTTAATTTATTAATTAAATGAAATTTTATTTTTTTCATTAACAATGCATAAAGTCAAATCTGTTTAATGAAATAGTGTTTATATAACCAAAATCATACCGAAAACATGTGTCGCACTTAGGTGCTAGCTATTAGGATCTTTGCGAAAATTAAATTTAATTTTTTAATTAAATGAAATTTCAATTTTTTCATTAACAATGCTTAAAGTCAAATCTATTTTAATAAATAAAATAGTGTTTGTATGACCAAGAGCATGACAAAAACATGTGTCGCACTTAGGTGCTCGCTGTTAGGATCATTGCGAAAATTAAATTTAATTTATTTATTAAATGAAATTTAAATTTTTTCATTAACAATGCATAAAGTCAAATCTATTTTTATGAAATAGTGTTTATATGACCAAAAGAATGCCGAAAACGTGTGTCGCACTTATGTGCTGGCTATTAGAATCTTTGCGAAAATTAAATTAAATTTATTTATTAAAGGAAATTTCAATTTATTCATTAACAATGCATAAAGTCAAATCATTTTTTTTAAATAGTGTTTAAATTACCAAAGGCTTGCCGAAAACATGTGTCGCACTTAGATGCTAGCTATTAGGATCATTGCGAAAATTAAATTAAATTTATTTATTAAATGAAATTTCAATTTTTTTATTAACAATGCATAAAGTCAATTCAATTTTAATGAAATAATGTTTAAATAACCAAAATCATGCCGAAAACATGTGTCGCACTTAGGTGCTAGCTATTAGGATCTTTGCGAAAATTATATTTAATTTATTTATTCAATGAAATTTCAATATTTTCATTAACAATGCATAAAGTCAAATCTATTTTAATGAAATAGTGTTTATATGACCATAAGAATGCCGTAAACATGTGTCGCACTTAGGTGCTAGCTATTAGGATCATTGCGAAAATTAAATTAAATTTATTTATTAAATAAAATTTCAATTTTTTCATTAACAATGCATAAAGTCAAATCTATTTTATTGAAATAGTGTTTATATGACCAAAAAGATGCCGAAAACATGTGTCGCACTTAGGTGCAAGCTGTAAGGATCATTGCGAAAATTTAATTTAATTTATTAATTAAATTAAATTTTATTTTTTTCATTAACAATGCATAAAGTCAAATCTATTTAATGAAATAGTGTTTATATAACCAAAATCACACCGAAAACATGTGTCGCACTTAGGTGCTAGCTATTTGGATCTTTGCGAAAATTAAATTTAATTTATTTATTAAATGAAAATTCATTTTTTTCATTAACACTGCAAAAAGTCAAATATATTTTAATGAAATTGTGTTTATATGACCAAAGGCATGCCGAAAACGTCAATCGCACTTAGGTGCTAGCTATTAGGGTCATTGCGAAAATTAAATTTAATTTATTTATTAAATAAAATTTCTATTTTTTCATTAACAATGCATAAAGTCAAATCTATTTTTATGAAATAGTGTTTATATGACTAAAAGAATGCCGAAAACATGTGTCGCACTTTAGTGCTGGCTATTAGGATCTTTGCGAAAATTAAATTTAATTTATTTATTAAATGAAACTTCAATTTTTTCATTAACAATGCATAAAGTCAAATCTAATTTAATAAAATATTGTTTATATGACCAAAAGTATGCCGAAAACAAGTGTCGCACTTGGGTGCTAGCCATTAGGATCTTTGCGAAAATTAAATTTAATTTATGAATTAAATGAAATTTTAATTTTTTCATTAACAATGCATAAAGTTAAATCTATTTTAATGAAATAATGTTTATTTGACCAAGAGCATGCTAAAACCATTTGTCGCACTTAGGTGCCAGCCATTAGGATCATTGCGAAAATTAAATTAAATTTATTTATTACATGAATTTTTTTTTATTAACAATGCATAAAGTTGAATCTATTTCAAAGAAATCATGTTAAAATGACCAAAAGCATGCCGAAAACATGTATCGCACTTAGGTGCTAGCTATCAGGATCATTGCGAAAATTAAATTTAATTTATTAATTAAATGAAATTTTAATTTTTTCATTAACAGTGCATAAAGTTAAATCTATTTTAATGAAATAATGTTTATTTGACCAAGAGCATGCTAAAACCATGTGTCGCACTTAGGTGCTAGCTATTAGGGTCATTGCGAAAATTAAATTTAATTTATTTATTAAATGAAACTTCAATTTTTTCATTAACAATGCATAAAGTCAAATCTATTTTAATAAAATAGTGTTTAAATAACCAAAAGCTTGCCGAAAACATGTATCGCACTCAGGTGCTGGCTATTAAGATCATTGCGAAAATTAAATTTAATTTATTTATTAAATGAAACTTCAATTTTTTCATTAACAATGCATAAAGTCAAATCTATTTTAATAAAATAGTGTTTAAATAACCAAAAGCTTGCCGAAAACATGTGTCGCACTTAGGTGCCAGCTGTTAGGATCATTGCGAAAATTAAATTAAATTTATTTATTAAATGAAATTTCAATTTCTTCATTAACAATGCATAAAGTCAAATCTAATTTAATGAAATATTGTTTATATGACCAAAAGCATGCCGAAAACAAGTGTCGCACTTGGGTGCTAGCCATTAGGATCATTGCGAAAATTAAATTTAATTTATTAATTAAATGAAATTTTAATTTTTTCATTAACAATGCATAAAGTTGAATCTATTTCAATGAAATCATGTTAAAATGACCAAAAGCATGCCGAAAACATGTATCGCACTCAGGTGCTAGCCATTAGGATCATTGCGAAAATTTAATTTAATTTATTAATTAAATGAAATTTTATTTTTTTCATTAACAATGCATTAAGTCAAATCTGTTTAATGAAATAGTGTTTATATAACCAAAATCATACCGAAAACATGTGTCGCACTTAGGTGCTAGCTATTAGGATCTTTGCGAAAATTAAATTTAATTTTTTAATTAAATGAAATTTCAATTTTTTCATTAACAATGCTTAAAGTCAAATCTATTTTAATAAATAAAATAGTGTTTGTATGACCAAGAGCATGACAAAAACATGTGTCGCACTTAGGTGCTCGCTGTTAGGATCATTGCGAAAATTAAATTTAATTTATTTATTAAATGAAATTTAAATTTTTTCATTAACAATGCATAAAGTCAAATCTATTTTTATGAAATAGTGTTTATATGACCAAAAGAATGCCGAAAACGTGTGTCGCACTTATGTGCTGGCTATTAGAATCTTTGCGAAAATTAAATTAAATTTATTTATTAAAGGAAATTTCAATTTTTTCATTAACAATGCATAAAGTCAAATCATTTTTTTTAAATAGTGTTTAAATTACCAAAGGCTTGCCGAAAACATGTGTCGCACTTAGATGCTAGCTATTAGGATCATTGCGAAAATTAAATTAAATTAGCACTTAGGTGCTAGCTGTTAGGATCATTGCGAAAATTAAATTTAATTTATTTATTAAATGAAATTTAAATTTTTTCATTAACAATGCATAAAGTCAAATCTATTTTTATGAAATAGTGTTTATATGACCAAAAGAATGCCGAAAACGTGTGTCGCACTTATGTGCTGGCTATTAGAATCTTTGCGAAAATTAAATTAAATTTATTTATTAAAGGAAATTTCAATTTTTTCATTAACAATGCATTAAGTCAAATCATTTTTTTTTAAATAGTGTTTAAATTACCAAAGGCTTGCCGAAAACATGTGTCGCACTTAGATGCTAGCTATTAGGATCATTGCGAAAATTAAGTTAAATTTATTTATTAAATGAAATTTCAATTTTTTTATTAACAATGCATAAAGTCAATTCAATTTTAATAAAATAATGTTTAAATAACCAAAATCATGCCGAAAACATGTGTCGCACTTAGGTGCTAGCTGTTAGGATCTTTGCGAAAATTAAATTAAATTTATTTATTAAATGAAATTTCAATTTTTTCAATAACAATTCATAAAGTCAAATCTATTTTAATAAAATAGTGTTTATATGACCAAAAGCATGCCGAAAACATGTGTCGCACTTAGGTGCTGGCTATTAGGATCTTTGCGAAAATTAAATTTAATTTATTTATTCAATGAAATTTCAATTTTTTCATTAACAATGCATAAAGTCAAATATATTTTAATAAAATCGTGTTTATATGACCAAAGGCATGACAAAAAAATGTGTCGCACTTAGGTGCTAGCTATTAGGGTCATTGCGAAAATTAAATTTAATTTATTTATTAAATAAAATTTCAATTTTTTCATTAACAATGCATAAAGTCAAATCTATTTTAATGAAATAGTGTTTATATGACCATAAGAATGCCGTAAACATGTGTCGCACTTAGGTGCTAGCTATTAGGATCATTGCGAAAATTAAATTTAATTTATTTATTAAATGAAATTTCAATTTTTTCATTAACAATGCATAAAGTCAAATCAATTTTAGTAAAATAGTGTTTATCTGACCAAAAGCATGCCGAAAACATGAGTAGCACTTAGGTGCTGGCTATAAGGATCTTTGCGAGAATTAAATTTAATTTATTTATTAAATGAAATTTCATTTTTTTCATTGACAATGCATAAAGTCAAATTAATTTTAATGAAATAGTGTTTAAATGACCAGAAGCATGCCAAAAACATGTGTCGCACTTAGGTGATAGCTATTAGGATCATTGCGAAAATTAAATTTAATTTATTTATTAAATGAAATTTCAATTTTTTCATTAACAATGCATAAAGTCAAATCAATTTTAGTGAAATAGTGTTTATATGACCAAAAGCATGCCGAAAACATGTGTCGCACTTAGTTGCTAGCTTACAGGATCATTGCGAAAATTAAATTAAATTTATTAATTAAACGAAATTTTAATTTTTTTATTAAAAATATATAAAGTCAAATCTATTTTAAAGAAATAGTGTTTATATGACCAAAAGAATGCCGTAAACATGAGTCGCACTTAGGTGCTGGCTATAAGGATCTTTGCGAGAATTAAATTTAATTTATTTATTAAATGAAATTTCATTTTTTTCATTGACAATGCATAAAGTCAAATCAATTTTAATGAAATAGTGTTTAAATGACCATAAGCATGCCAAAAACATGTGTCGCACTTAGGTGATAGCTATTAGGTTCATTGCGAAAATTAAATTTAATTTATTTATTAAATGAAATTGCAATTTTTTCATTAACAATTCATAAAGTCAAATCTATTTTCTTGAAATAGTGTTTATATGACCAAAAGCATGCCGAAAACATGTGTCGCACTTTGATGCTAGCTATAAGGATCATTGCGAAAATTAAATTTAATTTATTTATTAAATGAAATTTCAAATTTTTGATTAACAATGCATAAAGTCAATTCTATTTTTACGAAATAGTGTTTAAATGACCAAAAGAATGCCGTAAACCTGTGTCGCACTTAGGTGCTAGCTATTAGGATCATTGCGAAAATTAAATTTAATTTATTTATTAAATGAAATTTCAATTTTTTCATGAACAAATCATAAAGTCAAATCTATTTGTACGAAATAGTGTTTAAATGACCAAAAAAATTTAGAACACATGTGTCGCACTTAGGTGATGGCTATTAGGATCATTGCGAAAATTAAATTTTAATTAATTTATTAAATGAAATTTCCAATTTTTCATTAACAATGCATAAAGCTAAATCTATTTTTACGAAATAGTGTTTATATGACTAAAAGAATGCCGTAAACATGTGTCGCACTTAGGTGCTAGCTATTAGGATCATTGCGAAAAATAACTTTAATTTATTTATCAAATGATTTTTCAATTTTTTCTTTTACAATGCATAAAGTCAAATCCATTTTCATTAAATAGTGTTTATATGACCAAAAGCATGCCAAAAACAAGTGTCGCACTTAGGTGCTAGCTATTATGAACATTGCGAAAATTAAATTTAATTTAATTATTAAATGAAATTTTAATTTTTTCATATACAATTCATAAAGTCAAATCTATTTTAATGAAATAGTGTTTATATGACCAAAAGCATGCCGAAAAAATGTGTCGCCCTTAGGTGCTGGCCATTAGGATCATTGCGAAAATAAAATTTAATTTATTTATTAAATGAAATTTCAATTTTTTTATTAACAATGCATAAAGTCCTATCTATTTTAATAAAATAGTGTTAATAAGACCAAAAGCATGCCGAAAACATGTGTCGCACTTAGGTGCTAGCCATTAGGATCATAGCGAAAATAAAATTTAATTTATTTATTAAATGAAATTTCAATTTTTTTATTAACAATGCATAAAGTCAAATTTATTAAAAAAAAAGGGTTTATATGACCAAAAGGATGCCGAAAACATGTGTCGCACTTAGGTGCTAGCTACTAGGATCATTGCGAAAATTAAATTTAATTTATTTATTCAATGAAATTTCAATTTTTTCATTACCAATGCTTAAAGTCAAATCTATTTTAATGAAATAGTGTTTATATGACCAAAAGCATGCCGAACACATGTGTCGCACTTAGGTGCTGGCTGTTAGGATCATTGCGAAAATTAAATTTAATTTATTTATTAAATGAATTTTCAATTTTTTCATTAACAATGCATAAAGTCAAATCTAATTTAAAGAAATAGTATTTAAATGACCAAAAGCATGCCGAACACATGCGTCGCACTTAGGTGCTGGCTTTTAGGATCATTGCGAAAATTAAATTTATTTTATTTATTGAATGAAATTTCAATTTTTTTATTAACATTGCATAGAGTCAAATTTATTTTATTGAAATAGTGTTTATATAACCAAAAGAATGCCGTAAACATGTGTCGCAATTAGGTGCTAGCTATTAGGATCATTGCGAAAATTAAATTAAATTTATTAATTAAATGAAATTTTAATTTTTTCATTAACAATGCATAAAGTCAAATCTATTTTAATAAAATTGTGTTTATATGACCAAAAGCATGCCGAAAACATGTGTCGCACTTAGATGCTAGCCATGAGGATCATTGCGAAAATTAAATTTAATTTATTAATTAAATTAAATATTAATTTTTTCATTAACAATGCATAAAGTCAAATCTATTTTAATGAAATGGTGTTTATATGACCAAAAGAATGCCGTAAACATGTGCCGCACTTAGGTGCTGGCCACTAGGATCATTGCGAAACTTAAATTTAATTTATTTATTAAAAGTAATTTCAATTTTTTCATTAACAATTCATAAAGTCAAATCCATTTTAATAAAATTGTGTTTATATGACCAAAAGCATGCCGAAAACATGTGTCGCACTTGGATGCAGGCTATAAGGATCTTTGCGAAAATTAAATTTAATTTATTAATTAAATTAAATTTTAATTTTTTCATTAACAATGCATAAAGTCAAATCTATTTTATTGAAATGGTGTTTATATGACCAAAAGAATGCCGTAAACATGTGCCGCACTTAGGTGCTGGCCACTAGGATCATTGCGAAACTTCAATTTAATTTATTTATTAAAAGTAATTTCAATTTTTTCATTAACAATTCATAAAGTCAAATCCATTTTAATAAAATTGTGTTTATATGACCAAAGGCATGCCGAAAACATGTGTCGCACTTAGATGCAGGCTATAAGGATCTTTGCGAAAATTAAATTTAATTTATTTATTAAATGAAATTTCAATTTTTTCATTAACATTGCATAAAGTCAAAACTATTTTCATGAAATAGTGTTTATATGACCAAAAGAATGCCGTAAACATGTGTCGCACTTGAGTGCTAGCTTTTAGGATCATTGCGAAAATAAAATTTAATTTATTTATTAAATGAAATTGCAATTTTTTCATTAACAATTCATAAAGTCAAATCTATTTTCTTGAAATAGTGTTTATATGACCAAAAGCATGCCGAAAACATGTGTCGCACTTTGATGCTAGCTATAAGGATCATTGCGAAAATTAAATTTAATTTATTTATTAAATGAAATTTCAAATTTTTGATTAACAATGCATAAAGTCAATTCTATTTTTACGAAATAGTGTTTAAATGACCAAAAGAATGCCGTAAACCTGTGTCGCACTTAGGTGCTAGCTATTAGGATCATTGCGAAAATTAAATTTAATTTATTTATTAAATGAAATTTCAATTTTTTCATGAACAAATCATAAAGTCAAATCTATTTGTACGAAATAGTGTTTAAATGACCAAAAAAATTTAGAACACATGTGTCGCACTTAGGTGATGGCTATTAGGATCATTGCGAAAATTAAATTTTAATTAATTTATTAAATTAAATTTCCAATTTTTCATTAACAATGCATAAAGCTAAATCTATTTTTACGAAATAGTGTTTATATGACTAAAAGAATGCCGTAAACATGTGTCGCACTTAGGTGCTAGCTATTAGGATCATTGCGAAAAATAACTTTAATTTATTTATCAAATGATTTTTCAATTTTTTCTTTTACAATGCATAAAGTCAAATCCATTTTCATTAAATAGTGTTTATATGACCAAAAGCATGCCAAAAACATGTGTCGCACTTAGGTGCTAGCTATTATGAACATTGCGAAAATTAAATTTAATTTAATTATTAAATGAAATTTTAATTTTTTCATATACAATTCATAAAGTCAAATCTATTTTAATGAAATAGTGTTTATATGACCAAAAGCATGCCGAAAACATGTGTCGCCCTTAGGTGCTGGCCATTAGGATCATTGCGAAAATAAAATTTAATTTATTTATTAAATGAAATTTCAATTTTTTTATTAACAATGCATAAAGTCCTATCTATTTTAATAAAATAGTGTTAATAAGACCAAAAGCATGCCGAAAACATGTGTCGCACTTAGGTGCTAGCCATTAGGATCATAGCGAAAATAAAATTTAATTTATTTATTAAATGAAATTTCAATTTTTTTATTAACAATGCATAAAGTCAAATTTATAAAAAAAAAGGGTTTATATGACCAAAAGGATGCCGAAAACATGTGTCGCACTTAGGTGCTAGCTACTAGGATCATTGCGAAAATTAAATTTAATTTATTTATTCAATGAAATTTCAATTTTTTCATTACCAATGCTTAAAGTCAAATCTATTTTAATGAAATAGTGTTTATATGACCAAAAGCATGCCGAACACATGTGTCGCACTTAGGTGCTGGCTGTTAGGATCATTGCGAAAATTAAATTTAATTTATTTATTAAATGAATTTTCAATTTTTTCATTAACAATGCATAAAGTCAAATCTAATTTAAAGAAATAGTATTTAAATGACCAAAAGCATGCCGAACACATGCGTCGCACTTAGGTGCTGGCTTTTAGGATCATTGCGAAAATTAAATTTATTTTATTTATTGAATGAAATTTCAATTTTTTTATTAACATTGCATAGAGTCAAATTTATTTTATTGAAATAGTGTTTATATAACCAAAAGAATGCCGTAAACATGTGTCGCAATTAGGTGCTAGCTATTAGGATCATTGCGAAAATTAAATTAAATTTATTAATTAAATGAAATTTTAATTTTTTCATTAACAATGCATAAAGTCAAATCTATTTTAATAAAATTGTGTTTATATGACCAAAAGCATGCCGAAAACATGTGTCGCACTTAGATGCTAGCCATGAGGATCATTGCGAAAATTAAATTTAATTTATTAATTAAATTAAATATTAATTTTTTCATTAACAATGCATAAAGTCAAATCTATTTTAATGAAATGGTGTTTATATGACCAAAAGAATGCCGTAAACATGTGCCGCACTTAGGTGCTGGCCACTAGGATCATTGCGAAACTTAAATTTAATTTATTTATTAAAAGTAATTTCAATTTTTTCATTAACAATTCATAAAGTCAAATCCATTTTAATAAAATTGTGTTTATATGACCAAAAGCATGCCGAAAACATGTGTCGCACTTGGATGCAGGCTATAAGGATCTTTGCGAAAATTAAATTTAATTTATTAATTAAATTAAATTTTAATTTTTTCATTAACAATGCATAAAGTCAAATCTATTTTATTGAAATGGGGTTTATATGACCAAAAGAATGCCGTAAACATGTGCCGCACTTAGCTGCTGGCCACTAGGATCATTGCGAAACTTAAATTTAATTTATTTATTAAAAGTAATTTCAATTTTTTCATTAACAATTCATAAAGTCAAATCCATTTTAATAAAATTGTGTTTATATGACCAAAGGCATGCCGAAAACATGTGTCGCACTTAGATGCAGGCTATAAGGATCTTTGCGAAAATTAAATTTAATTTATTTATTAAATGAAATTTCAATTTTTTCATTAACATTGCATAAAGTCAAAACTATTTTCATGAAATAAAGTTTATATGACCAAAAGAATGCCGTAAACATGTGTCGCACTTGAGTGCTAGCTTTTAGGATCATTGCGAAAATAAAATTTAATTTATTTATTAAATGAAATTTCAATTTTTTCATTAACAATTCATAAAGTCAAATCTATTTTAATGAAATAGTGTTTTTATGACCAAAAGCATGCCGATAGCATGTTTCGCACTTAGATGCTAGCCACGAGGATCATTGCGAAAATTAAATTAAATTTATTTATTAAATGAAATTTCAATTTTTTTATTAACAATTCATAAAGTCAAATCTATTTTAATGAAATAGTATTTATATGACCAAAAGATTGCCGTAAACATGTGTCGCACTTAGGTGCTAGCCATTAGGATCATTGCGAAAATTAAATTAAATTTATTTATTAAATGAAATTTCAATTTTTTCATTAACAATGCATAAAGTCAAATCAATTTTAGTAAAATAGTGTTTATCTGACCAAAAGCATGCCGAAAACATGAGTAGCACTTAGGTGCTGGCTATAAGGATCTTTGCGAGAATTAAATTTAATTTATTTATTAAATGAAATTTCATTTTTTTCATTGACAATGCATAAAGTCAAATCAATTTTAATGAAATAGTGTTTAAATGACCAGAAGCATGCCAAAAACATGTGTCGCACTTAGGTGATAGCTATTAGGATCATTGCGAAAATTAAATTTAATTTATTTATTAAATGAAATTTCAATTTTTTCATTAACAATGCATAAAGTCAAATCAATTTTAGTGAAATAGTGTTTATATGACCAAAAGCATGCCGAAAACATGTGTCGCACTTAGTTGCTAGCTTACAGGATCATTGCGAAAATTAAAATAAATTTATTAATTAAACGAAATTTTAATTTTTTTATTAAAAATATATAAAGTCAAATCTATTTTAAAGAAATAGTGTTTATATGACCAAAAGAATGCCGTAAACATGAGTCGCACTTAGGTGCTGGCTATAAGGATCTTTGCGAGAATTAAATTTAATTTATTTATTAAATGAAATTTCATTTTTTTCATTGACAATGCATAAAGTCAAATCAATTTTAATGAAATAGTGTTTAAATGACCATAAGCATGCCAAAAACATGTGTCGCACTTAGGTGATAGCTATTAGGTTCATTGCGAAAATTAAATTTAATTTATTTATTAAATGAAATTGCAATTTTTTCATTAACAATTCATAAAGTCAAATCTATTTTCTTGAAATAGTGTTTATATGACCAAAAGCATGCCGAAAACATGTGTCGCACTTTGATGCTAGCTATAAGGATCATTGCGAAAATTAAATTTAATTTATTTATTAAATGAAATTTCAAATTTTTGATTAACAATGCATAAAGTCAATTCTATTTTTACGAAATAGTGTTTAAATGACCAAAAGAATGCCGTAAACCTGTGTCGCACTTAGGTGCTAGCTATTAGGATCATTGCGAAAATTAAATTTAATTTATTTATTAAATGAAATTTCAATTTTTTCATGAACAAATCATAAAGTCAAATCTATTTGTACGAAATAGTGTTTAAATGACCAAAAAAAATTAGAACACATGTGTCGCACTTAGGTGATGGCTATTAGGATCATTGCGAAAATTAAATTTTAATTAATTTATTAAATGAAATTTCCAATTTTTCATTAACAATGCATAAAGCTAAATCTATTTTTACGAAATAGTGTTTATATGACTAAAAGAATGCCGTAAACATGTGTCGCACTTAGGTGCTAGCTATTAGGATCATTGCGAAAAATAACTTTAATTTATTTATCAAATGATTTTTCAATTTTTTCTTTTACAATGCATAAAGTCAAATCCATTTTCATTAAATAGTGTTTATATGACCAAAAGCATGCCAAAAACAAGTGTCGCACTTAGGTGCTAGCTATTATGAACATTGCGAAAATTAAATTTAATTTAATTATTAAATGAAATTTTAATTTTTTCATATACAATTCATAAAGTCAAATCTATTTTAATGAAATAGTGTTTATATGACCAAAAGCATGCCGAAAACATGTGTCGCCCTTAGGTGCTGGCCATTAGGATCATTGCGAAAATAAAATTTAATTTATTTATTAAATGAAATTTCAATTTTTTTATTAACAATGCATAAAGTCCTATCTATTTTAATAAAATAGTGTTAATAAGACCAAAAGCATGCCGAAAACATGTGTCGCACTTAGGTGCTAGCCATTAGGATCATAGCGAAAATAAAATTTAATTTATTTATTAAATGAAATTTCAATTTTTTTATTAACAATGCATAAAGTCAAATTTATTAAAAAAAAGGGTTTATATGACCAAAAGGATGCCGAAAACATGTGTCGCACTTAGGTGCTAGCTACTAGGATCATTGCGAAAATTAAATTTAATTTATTTATTCAATGAAATTTCAATTTTTTCATTACCAATGCTTAAAGTCAAATCTATTTTAATGAAATAGTGTTTATATGACCAAAAGCATGCCGAACACATGTGTCGCACTTAGGTGCTGGCTGTTAGGATCATTGCGAAAATTAAATTTAATTTATTTATTAAATGAATTTTCAATTTTTTCATTAACAATGCATAAAGTCAAATCTAATTTAAAGAAATAGTATTTAAATGACCAAAAGCATGCCGAACACATGCGTCGCACTTAGGTGCTGGCTTTTAGGATCATTGCGAAAATTAAATTTATTTTATTTATTGAATGAAATTTCAATTTTTTTATTAACATTGCATAGAGTCAAATTTATTTTATTGAAATAGTGTTTATATAACCAAAAGAATGCCGTAAACATGTGTCGCAATTAGGTGCTAGCTATTAGGATCATTGCGAAAATTAAATTAAATTTATTAATTAAATGAAATTTTAATTTTTTCATTAACAATGCATAAAGTCAAATCTATTTTAATAAAATTGTGTTTATATGACCAAAAGCATGCCGAAAACATGTGTCGCACTTAGATGCTAGCCATGAGGATCATTGCGAAAATTAAATTTAATTTATTAATTAAATTAAATATTAATTTTTTCATTAACAATGCATAAAGTCAAATCTATTTTAATGAAATGGTGTTTATATGACCAAAAGAATGCCGTAAACATGTGCCGCACTTAGGTGCTGGCCACTAGGATCATTGCGAAACTTAAATTTAATTTATTTATTAAAAGTAATTTCAATTTTTTCATTAACAATTCATAAAGTCAAATCCATTTTAATAAAATTGTGTTTATATGACCAAAAGCATGCCGAAAACATGTGTCGCACTTGGATGCAGGCTATAAGGATCTTTGCGAAAATTAAATTTAATTTATTAATTAAATTAAATTTTAATTTTTTCATTAACAATGCATAAAGTCAAATCTATTTTATTGAAATGGTGTTTATATGACCAAAAGAATGCCGTAAACATGTGCCGCACTTAGGTGCTGGCCACTAGGATCATTGCGAAACTTAAATTTAATTTATTTATTAAAAGTAATTTCAATTTTTTCATTAACAATTCATAAAGTCAAATCCATTTTAATAAAATTGTGTTTATATGACCAAAGGCATGCCGAAAACATGTGTCGCACTTAGATGCAGGCTATAAGGATCTTTGCGAAAATTAAATTTAATTTATTTATTAAATGAAATTTCAATTTTTTCATTAACATTGCATAAAGTCAAAACTATTTTCATGAAATAGTGTTTATATGACCAAAAGAATGCCGTAAACATGTGTCGCACTTGAGTGCTAGCTTTTAGGATCATTGCGAAAATAAAATTTAATTTATTTATTAAATGAAATTGCAATTTTTTCATTAACAATTCATAAAGTCAAATCTATTTTCTTGAAATAGTGTTTATATGACCAAAAGCATGCCGAAAACATGTGTCGCACTTTGATGCTAGCTATAAGGATCATTGCGAAAATTAAATTTAATTTATTTATTAAATGAAATTTCAAATTTTTGATTAACAATGCATAAAGTCAATTCTATTTTTACGAAATAGTGTTTAAATGACCAAAAGAATGCCGTAAACCTGTGTCGCACTTAGGTGCTAGCTATTAGGATCATTGCGAAAATTAAATTTAATTTATTTATTAAATGAAATTTCAATTTTTTCATGAACAAATCATAAAGTCAAATCTATTTGTACGAAATAGTGTTTAAATGACCAAAAAAATTTAGAACACATGTGTCGCACTTAGGTGATGGCTATTAGGATCATTGCGAAAATTAAATTTTAATTAATTTATTAAATGAAATTTCCAATTTTTCATTAACAATGCATAAAGCTAAATCTATTTTTACGAAATAGTGTTTATATGACTAAAAGAATGCCGTAAACATGAGTCGCACTTAGGTGCTAGCTATTAGGATCATTGCGAAAAATAACTTTAATTTATTTATCAAATGATTTTTCAATTTTTTCTTTTACAATGCATAAAGTCAAATCCATTTTCATTAAATAGTGTTTATATGACCAAAAGCATGCCAAAAACATGTGTCGCACTTAGGTGCTAGCTATTATGAACATTGCGAAAATTAAATTTAATTTAATTATTAAATGAAATTTTAATTTTTTCATATACAATTCATAAAGTCAAATCTATTTTAATGAAATAGTGTTTATATGACCAAAAGCATGCCGAAAACATGTGTCGCCCTTAGGTGCTGGCAATTAGGATCATTGCGAAAATAAAATTTAATTTATTTATTAAATGAAATTTCAATTTTTTTATTAACAATGCATAAAGTCCTATCTATTTTAATAAAATAGTGTTAATAAGACCAAAAGCATGCCGAAAACATGTGTCGCACTTAGGTGCTAGCCATTAGGATCATAGCGAAAATAAAATTTAATTTATTTATTAAATGAAATTTCAATTTTTTTATTAACAATGCATAAAGTCAAATTTATAAAAAAAAAGGGTTTATATGACCAAAAGGATGCCGAAAACATGTGTCGCACTTAGGTGCTAGCTACTAGGATCATTGCGAAAATTAAATTTATTTTATTTATTCAATGAAATTTCAATTTTTTCATTACCAATGCTTAAAGTCAAATCTATTTTAATGAAATAGTGTTTATATGACCAAAAGCATGCCGAACACATGTGTCGCACTTAGGTGCTGGCTGTTAGGATCATTGCGAAAATTAAATTTAATTTATTTATTAAATGAATTTTCAATTTTTTCATTAACAATGCATAAAGTCAAATCTAATTTAAAGAAATAGTATTTAAATGACCAAAAGCATGCCGAACACATGCGTCGCACTTAGGTGCTGGCTTTTAGGATCATTGCGAAAATTAAATTTATTTTATTTATTGAATGAAATTTCAATTTTTTTATTAACATTGCATAGAGTCAAATTTATTTTATTGAAATAGTGTTTATATAACCAAAAGAATGCCGTAAACATGTGTCGCAATTAGGTGCTAGCTATTAGGATCATTGCGAAAATTAAATTAAATTTATTAATTAAATGAAATTTTAATTTTTTCATTAACAATGCATAAAGTCAAATCTATTTTAATAAAATTGTGTTTATATGACCAAAAGCATGCCGAAAACATGTGTCGCACTTAGATGCTAGCCATGAGGATCATTGCGAAAATTAAATTTAATTTATTAATTAAATTAAATATTAATTTTTTCATTAACAATGCATAAAGTCAAATCTATTTTATTGAAATGGGGTTTATATGACCAAAAGAATGCCGTAAACATGTGCCGCACTTAGGTGCTGGCCACTAGGATCATTGCGAAACTTAAATTTAATTTATTTATTAAAAGTAATTTCAATTTTTTCATTAACAATTCATAAAGTCAAATCCATTTTAATAAAATTGTGTTTATATGACCAAAGGCATGCCGAAAACATGTGTCGCACTTAGATGCAGGCTATAAGGATCTTTGCGAAAATTAAATTTAATTTATTTATTAAATGAAATTTCAATTTTTTCATTAACATTGCATAAAGTCAAAACTATTTTCATGAAATAGTGTTTATATGACCAAAAGAATGCCGTAAACATGTGTCGCACTTGAGTGCTAGCTTTTAGGATCATTGCGAAAATAAAATTTAATTTATTTATTAAATGAAATTGCAATTTTTTCATTAACAATTCATAAAGTCAAATCTATTTTCTTGAAATAGTGTTTATATGACCAAAAGCATGCCGAAAACATGTGTCGCACTTTGATGCTAGCTATAAGGATCATTGCGAAAATTAAATTTAATTTATTTATTAAATGAAATTTCAAATTTTTGATTAACAATGCATAAAGTCAATTCTATTTTTACGAAATAGTGTTTAAATGACCAAAAGAATGCCGTAAACCTGTGTCGCACTTAGGTGCTAGCTATTAGGATCATTGCGAAAATTAAATTTAATTTATTTATTAAATGAAATTTCAATTTTTTCATGAACAAATCATAAAGTCAAATCTATTTGTACGAAATAGTGTTTAAATGACCAAAAAAAATTAGAACACATGTGTCGCACTTAGGTGATGGCTATTAGGATCATTGCGAAAATTAAATTTTAATTAATTTATTAAATGAAATTTCCAATTTTTCATTAACAATGCATAAAGCTAAATCTATTTTTACGAAATAGTGTTTATATGACTAAAAGAATGCCGTAAACATGTGTCGCACTTAGGTGCTAGCTATTAGGATCATTGCGAAAAATAACTTTAATTTATTTATCAAATGATTTTTCAATTTTTTCTTTTACAATGCATAAAGTCAAATCCATTTTCATTAAATAGTGTTTATATGACCAAAAGCATGCCAAAAACATGTGTCGCACTTAGGTGCTAGCTATTATGAACATTACGAAAATTAAATTTAATTTAATTATTAAATGAAATTTTAATTTTTTCATATACAATTCATAAAGTCAAATCTATTTTAATGAAATAGTGTTTATATGACCAAACGCATGCCGAAAACATGTGTCGCCCTTAGGTGCTGGCCATTAGGATCATTGCGAAAATAAAATTTAATTTATTTATTAAATGAAATTTCAATTTTTTTATTAACAATGCATAAAGTCCTATCTATTTTAATAAAATAGTGTTAATAAGACCAAAAGCATGCCGAAAACATGTGTCGCACTTAGGTGCTAGCCATTAGGATCATAGCGAAAATAAAGCTTAATTTATTTATTAAATGAAATTTCAATTTTTTTATTAACAATGCATAAAGTCAAATTTATTTAAAAAAAGGGTTTATATGACCAAAAGGATGCCGAAAACATGTGTCGCACTTAGGTGCTAGCTACTAGGATCATTGCGAAAATTAAATTTAATTTATTTATTCAATGAAATTTCAATTTTTTCATTACCAATGCTTAAAGTCAAATCTATTTTAATGAAATAGTGTTTATATGACCAAAAGCATGCCGAACACATGTGTCGCACTTAGGTGCTGGCTGTTAGGATCATTGCGAAAATTAAATTTAATTTATTTATTAAATGAATTTTCAATTTTTTCATTACCAATGCATAAAGTCAAATCTAATTTAAAGAAATAGTATTTAAATGACCAAAAGCATGGCGAACACATGCGTCGCACTTAGGTGCTGGCTTTTAGGATCATTGCGAAAATTAAATTTATTTTATTTATTGAATGAAATTTCAATTTTTTTATTAACATTGCATAGAGTCAAATTTATTTTGTTGAAATAGTGTTTATATAACCAAAAGAATGCCGTAAACATGTGTCGCAATTAGGTGCTAGCTATTAGGATCATTGCGAAAATTAAATTAAATTTATTAATTAAATGAAATTTTAATTTTTTCATTAACAATGCATAAAGTCAAATCTATTTTAATAAAATTGTGTTTATATGACCAAAAGCATGCCGAAAACATGTGTCGCACTTAGATGCTAGCCATGAGGATCATTGCGAAAATTAAATTTAATTTATTAATTAAATTAAATATTAATTTTTTCATTAACAATGCATAAAGTCAAATCTATTTTAATGAAATGGTGTTTATATGACCAAAAGAATGCCGTAAACATGTGCCGCACTTAGGTGCTGGCCACTAGGATCATTGCGAAACTTAAATTTAATTTATTTATTAAAAGTAATTTCAATTTTTTCATTAACAATTCATAAAGTCAAATCCATTTTAATAAAATTGTGTTTATATGACCAAAAGCATGCCGAAAACATGTGTCGCACTTGGATGCAGGCTATAAGGATCTTTGCGAAAATTAAATTTAATTTATTAATTAAATTAAATTTTAATTTTTTCATTAACAATGCATAAAGTCAAATCTATTTTATTGAAATGGTGTTTATATGACCAAAAGAATGCCGTAAACATGTGCCGCACTTAGGTGCTGGCCACTA
Organism: Ocypus olens; assembly: GCA_910593695.2. Classification (NCBI taxonomy): domain Eukaryota; kingdom Metazoa; phylum Arthropoda; class Insecta; order Coleoptera; family Staphylinidae; genus Ocypus; species Ocypus olens. The sequence continues at coordinate 37,391,968 of OU343060.1, forward strand.
GGATCATTGCGAAACTTAAATTTAATTTATTTATTAAAAGTAATTTCAATTTTTTCATTAACAATTCATAAAGTCAAATCCATTTTAATAAAATTGTGTTTATATGACCAAAGGCATGCCGAAAACATGTGTCGCACTTAGATGCAGGCTATAAGGATCTTTGCGAAAATTAAATTTAATTTATTTATTAAATGAAATTTCAATTTTTTCATTAACATTGCATAAAGTCAAAACTATTTTCATGAAATAGTGTTTATATGACCAAAAGAATGCCGTAAACATGTGTCGCACTTGAGTGCTAGCTTTTAGGATCATTGCGAAAATAAAATTTAATTTATTTATTAAATGAAATTTCAATTTTTTCATTAACAATTCATAAAGTCAAATCTATTTTAATGAAATAGTGTTTTTATGACCAAAAGCATGCCGATAGCATGTTTCGCACTTAGATGCTAGCCATGAGGATCATTGCGAAAATTAAATTAAATTTATTTATTAAATGAAATTTCAATTTTTTTATTAACAATTCATAAAGTCAAATCTATTTTCATGAAATAGTATTTATATGACCAAAAGATTGCCGTAAACATGTGTCGCACTTAGGTGCTGGCTATTAGGATCATTGCGAAAATTAAATTTAATTTATTTATTAAATGAAATTTAAATTTTTTCATTAACAATGCATAAAGTCAAATCTATTTTCATGAAATAGTGTTTATATGACCAAAAGAATGCCGTAAACATGTGTCGCACTTAGGTGCTAGCTATAAGGATCATTGCGAAAATTAAGTTTAATTTATTTATTAAATGAAATTTAAATTTTTTCATTAACAATTCATAAAGCCAAATCTATTTTAATGAAATAGTGTTTATTTGACCAAAAGCATGCCGAACACATGTGTCGTACTTGGGTGCTAGCTATTAGGATCATTGCGAAAATTAAATTTAATTTATTTATTAAATGAAATTTCAATTTTTTCATTAACAATGCATAAAGCTAAATGTATTTTAATGAAATCGTGTTTATTTGACCAAAAGCAAGCCGAAAATATGTGTCGCACTAAGGTGCTAGCTATTAGGATCATTGCGAAAATTAAATTAAATTTATTTATTCAATAAAATTTCAATTTTTTCATTAACAACACATAAAGTCGAGTTTATTTGATTAAAATCGTGTTTATACGACAAAAAGCACGCCGAAAACATGTGTCGCACTTAGGTGCAGGCTATTAGGATCATTGCGAAAATAAAATTTAATTTATTTATTGAATGAAATTTAAATTTTTTCATTAACAATGCATGAAGTCAAATCTATTTTAATGAAATAGTGTTTATATGACTAAAAGAATGCCGTAAGCATGTGTCGCACTTAGGTGCTAGCTATTAGGATCATTGCGAAAATTAAATTAAATTTATTAATTAAATTAAATTTTAATTTTTTCATTAACAATGCATAAAGTCAAATCTATTTTAATGAAATAGTTTTTATAAGACCAAAAGCGTGCCGAAAACATGTGTCGCACTAAGATGCTAGCTATTAGGATCATTGCGAAAATTAAATTAAATTTATTAATTAAATTAAATTTTAATTTTTTCATTAACAATGCATGAAGTCAAATCTATTTTAATGAAATAGTGTTTATATGACTAAAAGAATGCCGTAAAGATGTGTCGCACTTAGGTGCTAGCTATTAGGTTCATTGCGAAAATTAAATTTAATTTATTAATTAAATGAAATTTTAATTTTTTCATTAACAATGCATAAAGTCAAATCTATTTTAATGAAATAGTATTTATATGACCAAAAGCATGCCGAAAACATGTGTCGCACTTAGATGCTAGCTATTAGGATCATTGCGAAAATTAAATTTAATTTATTATACAAATGAAATTTTAATTCTTTCATTAACAATGCATTAAGTCAAATCTACTTTAATGAAATAGTGTTCATATGACCAAAAGAATGCCGTAAACATGTGTCGCACTTAGGTGCTAGCAATTAGGATCATTGCGAAAATTAAATTTAATTTTTTTATTAAATGAAATTTTAATTTTTTCATTAACAATGCATTAAGTCAAATCTATTTTAATGAAATAGTGTTTAGATGATTAAAAGCATGCCGTAAATGTGTGTCGCACTTAGGTGCTAGCTATTAGGATCTTTGCGAAAATTAAATTAAATTTATTTATTACATGAAATTTCAATTTTTTCATTAACAATGTATAAAGTCAAATGTTTTTTAATAAAATAGTGTTTATATGACCAAAAGAATACCGTAAACAAGTGTCGTACTTAGGTGCTAGTCATTAGGATCATTGCGAAAATTAAATTAAATTTATTTATTTAATGAAGTTTCAATTTTTTCATTAACAATGCATAAAGTCAAATCTATTTTAATGAAATAGTGTTTATATGACCAAAAGAATGCCGACAACTTGTGTCGCACTTAGGTGCTAGCTATTGGGATTTTTGCGACAATTAAATTTAATTTATTTATTAAATGAAATTTCAATTTTTTCATTAACAATGCATAAAGTCAAATCTGTTTTAATGAAATAGTGTTTATATGACCAAAATAATGCCGTAAACATGTGTGGCACTTAGGTGCTAGCTATTAGGATCATTGCGAAAATTAAATTTAATTTATTTATTAAATTAAATTTCAATTTTTTCATTAACAATTCATAGAGTCAAATCTATTTTAATGAAATAGTGTTAATATGACCAAAAGCATGCCGAAAACATGTGTCGCACTTGGGTGCTAGCTATTAGGATCTTTGCGAAAATTAATTTAAATTTATTTATTTAATGAAATTTCAATTTTTTTCATTTACAATGCATAAAGTCAAATCTATTTTAATGAAATAGTGTTTATATGACCAAAAGAATGCCGACAACTTGTGTCGCACTTAGGTGCTAGCTATTGGGATTTTTGCGACAATTAAATTTAATTTATTTATTAAATGAAATTTCAATTTTTTCATTAACAATGCATAAAGTCAAATCTGTTTTAATGAAATAGTGTTTATATGACCAAAATAATGCCGTAAACATGTGTGGCACTTAGGTGCTAGCTATTAGGATCATTGCGAAAATTAAATTTAATTTATTTATTAAATTAAATTTCAATTTTTTCATTAACAATTCATAGAGTCAAATCTATTTTAATGAAATAGTGTTAATATGACCAAAAGCATGCCGAAAACATGTGTCGCACTTAGGTGCTAGCTATGAGGATCATTGCGAAATTTAAATTTAATTTATTTATTAAATGAAATTTCAATTTTTTCATCAACAACACATGAAGTCGAGTTTATTTGATCAATATCGTGTTTATACGACCAAAAGCATGCCGAAAACATGTGTCGCACTTAGGTGCTAGCTATTAGGATCATAACGAAAATAAAATTTAATTTATTTATTAAATGAAATTTCAATTTTTTCATTAACAATTCATAAAGTCAAATCTATTTTAATGAAATAGTGTTTTTATGACCAAAAGCATGCCGATAGCATGTTTCGCACTTAGATGCTAGCCATGAGGATCATTGCGAAAATTAAATTAATTTTATTTATTAAATGAAATTTCAATTTTTTTATTAACAATTCATAAAGTCAAATCTATTTTTATGAAATAGTATTTATTTGACCAAAAGATTGCCGTAACCATGTATCGCACTTGGGTGCTAGCTGTTAGGATCATTGCGAAAATTAAATTAAATTTATTTATTAAATGAAATTTCAATTTTTTCATTAACAATGCATAAAGTCAAATCTCTTTTAATAAAATAGTGTTTATATGACCAAAAGCATGCCGAAAACATGTGTCGCACTTAGGTGCTAGCCATTAGGATCATTGCGAAAATTAAATTAAATTAATTTATTAAATGAAATTTTAATTTTTTTATTAACAATGCATAAAGTCAAATCTATTTTAATGAAATCGTTTTTATATGACCAAAAGCATGCCGAAAACATGTGTCGCACTTAGGTGCTTGCTATTAGGATCATTGCGAAAATTAAATTTAATTTAATTATTAAATGAAATTTCAATTTTTTCATTAACAATGCATAAAGTCAAATCTATTTTCATGAAATATTGTTTAAATGATCAAAAGCATGCCGAAAACATGTGTCGCACTTAGGTGCTAGCCATTAGGATCATTGCGAAAATTAAATTTAATATATTTATTAAATGAAATTTCAACTTTTTCATTAACAATGCATAAAGTCAAATCTATTTTAATGAAATAGTGTTTATATGACCAAAAGCATGCCGAAAACATGTGTCGCACTTAGGTGCTAGCCATTAGGATCATTGCGAAACTTAAATTTAATTTATTAATTAAATGAAATTTCCATTTTTTCATTAACAATGCATAAAGTCAAATCTATTTTCATGAAATAGTGTTTATATGACCAAAAGAATGCCGTGAACATGTGTCGCACTTAGGTGCAAGCTATTAGGATCATTGCGAAAATTAAATTTAATTTATTTATTAAATGAAATTTCAATTTTTTCATTAACAATTCATAACGTCAAATCTATTTTATTAAAATGGTGTTTATATGACCAAAAGCATACCAAAAACATGTGTCGCACTTAGGTGCTAGCAATGAGGATCATTGCGAAATTTAAATTTAATTTATTTATTAAATGAAATTTCTATTTTTTCATCAATGACTCATGAAGTCGAGTTTATTTGATCAAAATCGTGTTTATACGACCAAAATCATGCCGAAAACATGTGTCGCACTTAGGTGCTAGCTATTAGGATCAAAGCGAAAATAAAATTTAATTTATTTATTAAATGAAATTTCAATTTTTTCATTAACAATGCATAAAGTCCTATCTATTTTAGAAAAATAGTGTTTATAAGACCAAAAGCATGCCGAAAACATGTGTCGCACTTAGGTGCTAGCTATTAGGATCATTGCGAAATTTAAATTTAATTTATTTATTAAATGAAATTTCAGTTTTTTCATTAACAATGCATAAAGTCAAATCTATTTTAATGAAATAGGGTTTATATGACCAAAAGAATGCCGAAAACATGTGTCGCACTTAGGTGCTAGCAATTAGGATCTTTGCGAAAATTAACTTTATTTTATTTATTGAATGAAATTTCAATTTTTTCATTAAAAATGCATAAAGCCAAATATATTTTAATGAAATAGTGTTTATATGACCAAAAGCATACCGAACACATGCGTCGCACTTAGGTGCTGGCTATAAGGATCATTGCGAATATTAAATTTATTTTATTTATCTGATGAAATTTCAATTTTTTCATTAACAATGCATAAAGTCAAATCCATTTTAATGAAATGGTTTTTATATGACCAAAAGCATACCGAATACATGTGTCGCACTTAAGTGCGAAAATTAAATTTAATTTATTTATTAAATGAAATTTCAATTTTTTCATTAACAATGCATAAAGTCAAATCTATTTTAATGAAATAGTGTTTATATGACCTAAAGCATGCCGAACACATGTGTCGCACTTAGTTGCTGGTTATAGGGATCATTGCGAAAATTAAATTTATTTTATTTATTGAATGAAATTTCAATTTTTCTTTAACAATGCGTAAAGTCAAATCCATTTTAATGAAATAGTGTTTATATGACCAAAAGCATACCGAAAACATATGTCGCACTTAGGTGCCAGCCATTAGGATCATTGCGAAAAATAAATTTTATTTGTTTATTATATGAAATTTCAATTTTTTCATTACCAATGCATAAAGTCAAATCTATTTTAATGAAATAGTGTTTATTTAACCAAAAGCATGCCGAACACATGTGTCGCACTCAGGTGCTGGCTATTAGGATCATTGCGAAAATTAAATTAAATTTATTAATTAAATGAAATTTAAATTTTTTCAATAACAATTTATGAAGTCAAATCTATTTTAATAAAATAGTGTTTATATGACCAAAAGCATGCCGTAAACGTGTGTCGCACTTAGGTGCTAGCTATTAGGATCATTGCGAAAATTAAATTAAATTTATTTATTAAATGAAAATTCAATTTTTTCATTAACAATTTATAAAGTCAAATCTATTATATTGAAATAGTGTTTATATGACCAAAAGCATGCCGAAAACATGTGTCGCACTGAGATGCTAGCTATTAGGATCATTGCGAAAATTAAATTTAATTTATTTATTAAATGAAATTTCAATTTTCTCATTAACAATGCATAAAATCAGATCTATTTTCATGAAATAGTGTTCTTATGACCAAAAGAATGCCGTAAACATGTGTCGCACTTAGGTGCTAGCTATTAGGATAATTGCGAAATTTAAATTTAACTTATTTATTAAATGAAATTTCAATTTTTTCATTAACAATTCATAAAGTCAAATCTATTTTAAAGAAATAGGGTTTATATGACCAAATGCATGCCGTAAACATGTGTCGCACTTAGGTGCTAGCTATTAGGATCATTCCGAAATTTAAATTTAATTTATTTATTAAATGAAATTTCAATTTTTTCAATAACAATTCATAAAATCAAATCTATTTTAATGAAATAGTGTTTATTTGACCAAAACATGCCGAAAACAGGTGTCGCACTCAGGTGCTGGCTATTAGGATCATTGCGAAAATTAAATTAAATTTATTTATTAAAAGAAATTTCAATTTTTTCATTAACAATGCATAAGGTCAAATCTATTTTAATGTAATAGTGTTTATATGACCAAAGGAATGCCGAAAACATGTGTCGCACTTAGGTGCTAGCAATTAGGATCTTTGCGAAAATTAAATTAAATTTATTTATTAAATAAAATTTCAATTTTTTCATTAACAATGCATAAAGTCAAATCCATTTTAATGAAATGGTGTTCATATGACCAAAAGCATACCGAATACATGTGTCGCACTTAAGTGCGAAAATTAAATTTAATTTATTTATTAAATGAAATTTCAATTTTTTCATTAACAACGCATAAAGTCAAATCTATTTTAATGAAATAATGTTTATATGACCAAAAGCATGCCGAACACATGTGTCGCACTTAGGTGCTGGTTATTGGGATCATTGCAAAAATTAAATTTATTTTATTTATTGAATGAAATTTCAATTTTTCCATTAACAATGCATAAAGTCAAATCCATTTTAATGAAATAGTGTTTATATGACCAAAAGCATACCGAAAACATATGTCGCACTTAGGTGCCAGCCATTAGGATCATTGCGAAAAATAAATTTAATTTGTTTATTATATGAAATTTCAATTTTTTCATTACCAATGCATAAAGTCAAATCTATTTTAATGAAATAGTGTTTATTTGACCAAAAGCATGCCGAACACATGTGTCGCACTCAGGTGCTGGCTATTAGGATCATTGCGAAAATTAAATTAAATTTATTTATTAAATGAAATTTCAATTTTTTCATTAACAATGCATAAAGTCAAATCTCTTTTAATAAAATAGTGTTTATATGACCAAAAGCATGACAAAAACATGTGTCGCACTTAGGTGCTAGCCGTTAGGATCATTGCGAAAATTAAATTAAATTAATTTATTAAATGAAATTTCAATTTTTTCATTAACATTGCATAAAGTCAAATCTATTTTCATGAAATATTGTTTAAATGACCAAAAGCATGCCGAAAACATGTGTCGCACTTAGGTGCCAGCTATTAGGATCATTGCGAAAATTAAATTTATTATATTTATTAAATGAAATTTCAATTTTTTCATTAACAATGCATAAAGTCAAATCTATTTTAATGAAATAGTGTTTATATGACCAAAAGCATGCCGAAAACATGTGTCGCACTTAGGTGCTTGCTATTAGGATCATTGCGAAAATTAATTTAAATTTATTTATTAAATGAAATTTCAATTTTTTCATTAACATTGCATAAAGTCAAATCTATTTTCATGAAATATTGTTTAAATGACCAAAAGCATGCCGAAAACATGTGTCGCACTTAGGTGCCAGCTATTAGGATCATTGCGAAAATTAAATTTATTATATTTATTAAATGAAATTTCAATTTTTTCATTAACAATGCATAAAGTCAAATCTATTTTAATGAAATAGTGTTTATATGACCAAAAGCATGCCGAAAACATGTGTCGCACTTAGGTGCTAGACATTAGGATCATTGCGAAAATTAAATTTAATTTATTTATTAAATGAAATTTTAATTTTTTCATTAACAATGCATAAAGTCGAATCTATTTTAATAAAATAGTGTTTATATGACCAAAAGCATGCCGAAAACATGTGTCGCACTTAGGTGCTGGTTATTAGGATCATTGCGAAAATTAAATTTAATTTATTTATTAAATGAAATTTCAATTTTTTCATCAACAATGCGTAAAGTCGAATTTATTTGATTTAAATCGTGTTTATACGACCATAAGTTTGCCAAAAACATGTGTCGCACTTAGGTGCTAGCTGTTGGGATCATTGCGAAAATTTAATTTAATTTATTTATTAAATGAAATTTCTATTTTTTTTATTAACAATGCATAAAGTCAAATCTATTTCAATAAAATCGTGTTCATTTGACGAAAAGCATGCCGAAAACATGTGTCGCTCTTGGGTGCTAGCCATTAGGATCTTTGCGAAAATTAAATTTGATTTTACAGTCGTGAGTAGGCATCCATAGTGTGCGCATCGCGAGTGCTCTCTCAGGAAGAAAACAAGTCAGCTGACAGATAATCGAATTCGATTTAACCAACATAGTAACACCGTCGTATAGATTAAGTAATATTGTCCCATATTTAATAGAAATATCACGAATTAGTAATTAAACAAATCGTATAGATTACTAGTTTTCTAACCTCCACGGCCTGCCGTAGGGTTGTACGGAGAAGGAGGCCGGGCGGGCGACCGCTCGGTCGAGACCGTGATGGAATCGTCTGCGCCTGAGAGCGCAAAAAAAACAAATGGATTTATCAACTAAATACAAAACAACGGATAAAGGCCCATTTATAATTTATGTTGAATGTACTTCCATTGAAATAATTAGATTGCATCCCATGAGGGTAGGTCATATTTTACATAGTATTCCACAAGTAAAATGTAAAATAGATAAAATTGTTTCAATAGGGAAAAATAGGATAAAGGTCACTCTAAAAGATTATCAAACTGCGAATTTATTAATTAATCATGACTCTTTCCAAACAAAACAAATGTTAGCTTATGTACCAAGACATTAAGTTGAGAAAAAAGGGGTAGTTAAGGGAATAGACACTTATTTCTCAGATGAGGTTATATTGGATTGTATAGTTTCCGAGAGGACGGTAATAAATATTCGTAGATTACAAAGGAAAAAGATAATGGTGGACGGATCAGTTAAATACATCCCAAGGGAAACGGCAGTTCTGACATTTTCTGGATCATCGTTACCTACATATGTTTATATATTAAGCGTTAGGTTTGAGGTTGAGGCTTATATACCGCCTGTCTTGCAGTGTTATAACTGTTTTCTTTTTGGACATATGAGCAAAAATTGTAGACGGACGAAATGCAAAATTTGTTTGGAAACACACGAAGGGGAGTGTAATATCCCATCATCAAATAAAATCTGTATTCATTGCAAATCGACCGAACATAATTCATTGTACAGGGGATGTCCAGTTTTCCTGGAACAAAAATCAATTAAAGAGCTCATGTCTCGTGAAAATTTATCATTTCCGGAAGCAGTAAAACTCAGAAATAATCCATCTTATACGAATGTGGTTAGCAAAAATAAGTTCTCGATCTTAACCAACGCTCCCCAATTTCCCCCTCTACCCCCCATACAGCCACCCAAACTCAATACAATTAACACTACTCTACCCAGTCAACATACACACATTCATAAAAAACGTTAGCCATCATCTCCAATTACTTACCCTTCAACATCTGACCTTAAACAAAATTATACCAATTTAAAAATTTCTCCAGTTACTCCTAATCCATATCGGGAGGAATTTATGAAGTATAAAATCAATCTGGCAGATAAAATAGACTTATTAATTAATGGAATCATTAAAGAAAATAATACATTAGATGCAGAAGAACTTAAAAAATTAAATTTAAGAGACACTATTATTTCATATGCAAATGAAAAAGAAAACAGTGAAACGGTAAATCGCCTGAGCTTAGATGTGAATAGCATCTATAACACCTCGTTAGATGATTTTTCGTTATAAAATTCAATAAAATATTAAAGATAGTACAGTGGAATGCTCGCTCTATTAACTCAAATAAACAAAGTCTAGATGCACATCTCAGGGATAATGATATTCATATATGCTTATTACAAGAAACATGGCTTAAGCCAACACAAAAAATTCATTTCAACAAGTATAACATCATCAGGAAAGACAGAGATAGTGGAAAAGGAGGAGTAGCGATATTAATTAAAAATAACATTAAATACAAAATCAAAGACGATTTTAGAAATATTAACAGCTTAATTGAAATATGTGCAATTGAAATTCGCTGCAAACAGTGTCCACTTACACTGATATCAGTTTATAAGCCTCCGAATGTTCGAGCTACATCAGATGACTGGGAAGAACTTCTAAGTCACTTATCAGGTAATGTCCTTATAGGAGGTGATTTCAACGCGCATAATCCTGTATGATGGTCCTCCATATTGAACACTGCTGGGAAAAATTTGCAGGAAGCTATTGATTCTAACAATTATATAATATTAAACGACTCCAGTCGAACTAGAGTGCCATATTCACAAAATTCTCAATTAAGATCTGTAGTGGACTTAACGCTATGCAATGCATAGGTCTCCAGCTTTACCGAGTGGAAAGTACTAGATGATACATTGGGATCAGATCATTTTCCAATAATAATTACCCTCGAAAATAGCTTGGATAATAAAGTGTTAAACCCAAACACTAAATGGAATTTCAAGAAAGCCGATTGGAAGTTATATAATACACACATAGCATCTCAAATGGAAGACTGTCCTTTATTTAGCTGTAATCAGGATAGGTATACATTCCTATCAAATATGATGACAAATGCAGCCCACGTCTCGATGCCCATTAAAAAACCGTATTCTTTGAATTCAAGAAAATCACCCATATGGTGGGATGAAGAATGCACCGAGGTAGTTAAGGAGCGTAAACGGGTACTGCAAAACTATAATGAAAATCCAACGCATGATAACTACATAGAAGTTAGAAAGAAATCTGCAAAAGCAAAACCCTTATTTAAAGTTAAGGCTAAGAACTCGTGGATCAAATTTACCGAAACTTTCAATAAATCGACCCCTATTAAAACTATATGGAACCAAGTAAAGTGTGTTAATAATAATAAACATAAAAGTCAGAGGATCCCTTTAGACGAAGAGCTGGTGGAAGAAATGCTAAATCTAAATGCTCCTTCTACGGTTATCCCTCAACCTGTTAACCTTACAGACACACACAAAACGTATCCCAAACCTAATAATCAATTAACAAAACCATTTACAATGGAAGAACTAGAAATGGCCATAAAATTATCCCCCAATACTGCTCCTGGGACAGATTCTTTCTCCTATGCTATGATTAATCAGTTACCTATATCTGCCAAATCTATGCTACTTAAAATATTCAACGCTTGGTGGATCGATAGTGAATATGTAGATGAGTTTAGAGAAATAATGATATTGCCTATTGTTAAACCTACCAAAGACCCAGAATTAAGTGACTCATATAGGCCAATATCCTTGCTGTCGTGTGTGATGAAGACCTTCGAAAGAATGATAAAAAAACGTATAGTCTGGTTCCTGGAACATCACTCTCTGGTGCCGAGTCATATATACGGTTTTAGAGAGGGGATAGGCACATCAGACGCATTGTGTAGTCTGGTGTGTGAGATTCAAGATTGTTTTAGCAGGAATGAGTACTTACCCACTCTTTTTGTGGACATTATGGGAGCATACGATCACGTCAGCCTTAACATGTTGTATGATACATTTATTAAACTGGGTTTTCCATCAGTGGTAGCCAACAATATCATTCAATTATATAATGGTCGCGTCATTCACGTTAGAAATTTTCCAAATATGAAACGGAAAATATATGAAGGGATCCCCCAAGGATCGGTATTGAGTCCTATATTGTTCAACATTGATTGTTATGATATCAAAGAACAGTTTCAAGGTTACCATATTGTGCAATACGCTGATGATTTTTGTCTATTCTCTAGCGAAAAATCCTACGCAAAGTCTATGGATACACTGGTGATATTGTCCAATAGCATTAATACATGGCTAAATAAGCATAACCTCCAACTATCTATCAGTAAGTCTTCCGCAGTAATTTACTCGAGACATAGAACCCCAAAAAATAATACGATTCTCTTTGATGAAGGTTCAATCCCTGTAAAATATAGCTATAAATACCTCGGTATGATCCTGGACAAAACTTTAACCTGGAGAGAGCATATTGGGTATGTTTCTATGAAAGGGGAAAAGGGACTTAATATTCTAAAATCTTTAAATAAAGTATGGTGGGGTTCTGATCCAAAGGTTTCATTATTATTTTACACATCTTATATCAGGTTGGTGCTAGATTTTGGAAGTATTTTTTATGGTAGCGCAAGTAAGACCTCGCTCACAATAATTGACCGCGTTCAGTACAAGGCGATCAAAATATCATTAGACGCAATGAAATCCTCACCAAACATACCCAAAAAATCCCACCCAAGCTAGTATCGCTTATTATATTCCAAACTTTAATATCTCCTATGCCGCAATAACCTGCCAATTTGCATCAATTTTTACTTTAGAGGCCACCGCAATTATTAAATCACTACAATGGTGTTTATTGAATCCGGATAAGCTAACCTCCATCAAAAACATAGTCATCTACTCAGATTCCCTTTCCGTGATAAATGCCTTAAAACAGTGTAATTTTAAGAGCCCAGTAATTGCAGATATTAATAAAATATGTAATGAGCTGTCAGAATACTCCTATAAGGTTACCTTTGTGTGGGTTATAGCACACTCGGGAATTCTTGGCAATGAGATGGCGGACAAACTTGCAAGATCGGCTAAAGAAAAAGAAGAGTTAAAGATTCCATACACAGATTTAATATCCAACTATAAACAGAAAATGATAGTGCAATGGAAAAGATATTATGAAGAATATTCGAAAGAATCACACACCCAGTATTGTACCATCCACCCTACTCTACCAAAGGGTATATCATCAAAGAACACTCATAGTAGATTCTTCACTTCGTCAATAACATGCCTTAAATTAGGACATGGATGTTACCGTGCACACCTTTTTAAAATTGGAGTGGTGGACAACACAGAGTGCGAGTGCGGAGCATTAATTGAAGATCTAAACCACATCCTTTTCGCATGCAAAAAATATACAAACCAGAGGCTAAAACTGATGGATAACCTGGCAAAACTAAATATATTTCCGCCAATAAATATGACTCATTTACTAGCTACAAATAATATAACCATATATGACCATATAGTTAAATTTCTAATTGAAGCTAAATTAAAAATATAATTAATGACCCAATAAAATAGGTTCCTTTCCTTTATTTATTAGCCTAGAGCTGGCCACATGGACATGCATCCCAGGCAAAAAAAAAAAAATTTAATTTGAACATTAAATATTGTTCCCCCATCAGAACACCTACAGACCGGTTTCGACCTTTCAGGTCTCATCAGTGTGGTTAGTTGCTGATGGGGAAACGGAGATTACTATTGGAATATAAATATTCCAAACACCGTTAAAGGTAGAAACGCCAAAGTGGCGGAATCTATTGCCTGAATGCTGTACTTAAACCAAATCCGCTGGCAATGTCCATATGTTGTCGGTGTTAAAGCCACCCGGATTTAGTTCAAGTATAGCATTCAGGCAATAGATTCCGCCACTTTGGCGTTTCTACCTTTAAATTTAATTTTTTTATTAAATGAAATTTCAATTTTTTCATTAACAATTCATAAAGTCAAATCTATTTTAATGAAATAGTGTTAATATGACCAAAAGCATGCCGAAAACATGTGTCGCACTTAGGTGCTAGTTATTTGGATCATTGCGAAAATTAAATTTAATTTATTTATTAAAAGAAATTTCAATTTTTTCATTAACAATTCATAAAGTCAAATCTATTTTAATGAAATAGTGTTTATATGACCAAAAGCATGCCGAAAACATGTGTCGCACTTAGGTGCTAGTTATTTGGATCATTGCGAAAATTAAATTAAATTTATTTATTAAAAGAAATTTCAATTTTTTCATTAACAATGCATAAAGTCAAATCTATTTTAATGAAATAGTGTTTATATGACGAAAAGAATGCCGAAAACATGTGTCACACTTAGGTGCTAGCAATTAGGATCTTTGCGAAAATTAAATTTAATTTATTTATTAAAAGAAATTTCAATTTTTTCATTAACAAGTCATGAAGTCAAATCTATTTTAATGAAATAGTGTTTATATGACCGAAAGCATGCCGAAAACATGTGTCGCACTTAGATGCCAGCTATTAGGATCATTGCGAAAATTAAATTTAATTTTTTTATTAAATGAAATTTCAATTTTTTCATTAACAATTCATAAAGTCAAATCTATTTTAATGAAATAGTGTTTATATGACCAAAAGCATGCCGAAAACATGTGTCGCACTTAGGTGCTAGCAATTAGGATCTTTGCGAAAATTAAATTTAATTTATTTATTTAAAGAAATTTCAATTTTTTCATTAACAAGTCATAAAGTCAAATCTATTTTAATGAAATAGTGTTTATATGACCGAAAGCTTGCCGAAAACATGTGTCGCACTTAGATGCCAGCTATTAGGATCATTGCGAAAATTAAATTTAATTTATTTATTAAATGAAATTTCAATTTTTTCATCAACAACACATAAAGTCGAACTTATTTGATTAAAATCGTGTTTATACGACCAAAGGCATGCCGAAAACATGTGTCGCACTTAGGTCCTAGCTATTAGGATCATTGCGAAAATTAAATTTAATTTATTTATTAAATGAAATTTCATGTTTTTCATTAACAATGCCTAACGTCAAATCTATTTTCATGAAATAGTGTTTATATGACGAAAAGAATGCCGAAAACATGTGTCGCACTTAGGTGCTAGCAATTAGGATCTTTGCGAAAATTAAATTTAATTTATTTATTAAAAGAAATTTCAATTTTTTCATAAACAATGCATAAAGTCAAATCTATTTTAATTTATTTGTGTTTATATGACCAAAATAATGCCGAAAACATGTGTCGCACTTAGGTGCTAGCTATTTGGATCTTTGCGAAAATTAAATTTAATTTATTTATTAAATGAAATTTCAATTTTTTCATCAACAACACATAAAGTCGAACTTATTTGATTAAAATCGTGTTTATACGACCAAAGGCATGCCGAAAACATGTGTCGCACTTAGGTCCTAGCTATTAGGATCATTGCGAAAATTAAATTTAATTTATTTATTAAATGAAATTTCAATTTTTTCATTAACAATGCATCAAGTTAAATATATTTTAATTAAATAGTGTTTACATGACAAAAGCATGCTAAAAACATGTGTCGCACTTAGGTGCTGGCTATAAGGTTCATTGCGAAAATTAAATTTATTTTATTTATTGAATGAAATTCAAATTTTTTCATTAACAATGCATAAAGTCAAATCCATTTTAATGAAATGGTGTTTATATGACCAAAAGCATACCGAATACATGTGTTGCACTTAGGTGCGAAAATTAAATTCTATTTATTTATTAAATGAAATTTCAATTTTTTTATTAACAATGCATAAAGTCAAATCTATTTTAATGAAATGGTGTTTATATGACCAACAGCATGCCGAACACATGCGTCGCACTTAGGTGCTGGCTATTAGGGTCATTGCGAAAATTAAATTTAATTTATTTATTAAATGAAATTTCAATTTTTTCATTAACAATGCATAAGGTCAAATTTATTTTGATGAAATAGTGTTTATATGACCAAAAGAATTCCGTAAACATGTGTCGCACTTAGGTGCTAGCTATTAGGATCATTGCGAAAATTAAATTAAATTAATTTATTAAATGAAATTTTAATTTTTTCATTAACAATGCATAAAGTCAAATCAATTTTAATAAAATAGTGTTTATATGACCAAAAGCATGCCGTAAACATGTGTCGCACTTAGGTGCTAGATATTAGGATCATTGCGAAAAATAAATTTAATTTATTTATTAAATGAAATTTCCATTTTTTCATTAACAATTTGATAAAGTCAAATCTATTTTAAAGAAATAGTGTTTATATGACCAAAAGAATTCCGTAAACATGTGTCGCACTTAGGTGCTAGCCATTAGGATCATTGCGAAAATTAAAGTTAATTTATTATGTAAATGAAATTTTAGTTTTTTCAATAACAATGCATAAAGTCAAATCAATTTTAATGAAATAGTGTTTATATGACCAAAAGCATGCCGTAAACATGTGTCGCACTTAGGTGCTAGCTATTAGGATCATTGCGAAAAATAAATTTAATTTATTTGTTAAATGATATTTCAATTTTTTCTTTAACAATGCATAAAGTCAAATCCATTTTCATGAAATAGTGTTTATATGACCAAAAGCATGACGAAAACATGTGTCGCACTTAGGTGCTAGCTTTTAGGATCATTTCGAAAATTAAATTTAATTTATTCATTAAATAAAATTTTTATTTTTCATTAACAATGCATAAAGTCGGATATATTTTCATAAAATAGTGTTTATATGACCAAAAGCATGCCGAAAACATGTGTCGCACTTAGGTGCTGGCTGTTAGGATCATTGCGAAAATTAAATTGAATTTATTTATAATGTGAAATTTCTATTTTTTCATTAACAATGCATAAAGTGAAATCTATTTTCATGAAATAGTGTTTATATGACCAAAAGCAAGCCGAAAACATGTGTCGCACTTAGGTGCTAGCTGTTAGGATCATTGCGAAAATTAAATTTAATTTATTAATTAAATGAAATTTCTATTTTTTAATTAACAATGCATTAAGTCAAATCTATTTTAATGAAATAGTGTTTATATGCCCAGAAGCATGCCGAAAACATGTGTCGCACTTAGGTGCTAGCTTTTAGGATCTTTGCGAAAATAAATTTAATTTATTAATTAAATGAAATTTCTATTTTTTAATTAACAATGCATATAGTCATATATATTTTAATGAAATAGTGTTTATGTGACCAGAAGCATGCCGAAAAGATGTGTCGCACTTAGGTGGTAGCTTTTAGGATCTTTGCGAAAATTAAATTTAATTTATTTATTAAATGAAATTTAAATTTTTTCTTTAACAATGCATAAAGTTAAATCTATTTTAATAAAAAATTGTGTATTTGACCAAAAGCATGCCGAAAATATGTGTCGCACTTAGGTGCTAGCCATTAGGATCATTGCGAAAATTAAATTTAATTTATTAATTAAATGAAATTTTAATTTTTTCATTAACAATGCATAAAGTCAAATCTATTTTAATAAAATAGTGTTTATATGACCAAAAGAATTCCGTAAACATGTGTCGCACTTAGGTGCCAGCTATTAGGATCATTGAGAAAATTAAATTAAATTAATTTATTAAATGAAATTTCAATTTTTTCATTAACAATGCATAAAGTCAAATCTATTTTAATAAAAAAGTGTTTATATAACCAAAGGAATGCCGTAAACATGTGTCGCACTTAGGTGCTAG
Organism: Ocypus olens; assembly: GCA_910593695.2. Classification (NCBI taxonomy): domain Eukaryota; kingdom Metazoa; phylum Arthropoda; class Insecta; order Coleoptera; family Staphylinidae; genus Ocypus; species Ocypus olens. The sequence continues at coordinate 37,409,657 of OU343060.1, forward strand.
CTTTTAGGATCATTGCGAAAATTAAATTAAATTTATTTATTAAATGAAATTTCAATTTTTTCATTAACAATGCATCAAGTCAAATCTATTTTAATGAAATAGTGTTTATATTACCAGAAGAACGCCGAAAACATGTGGCGCACTTAGGTGCTAGCTATTAGGATCTTTGCGAAAATTAAATTTAATTTATTTATTAAATGAAATTTCTATTTTTTCTTTAACAATGCATAAAGTCAAATCTATTTTCATAAAATAGTGTTTATATGACCAAAAGCATGCCAAAAACATGTGTCGCACTTAGATGCTAGCTGTTAGGATCATTGCGAAAATTAAATTGAATTTACTATAATGTGAAATTTCTATTTTTTCATTAACAATGCATAAAGTCAAATCTATTTTATTGAAATCGTGTTTATACGACCAAAAGCATGCCGAAAACATGTGTCGCACTTAGGTGCTAGCTGTTAGGATCATTGCGAAAATTAAATTTAATTTATTAATTAGATGAAATTTCTATTTTTTAATTATCAATGCATTAAGTCAAATCTATTTTAATGAAATAGTGTTTATATGACCATAAGCATGCCGAAAACATGTGTCGCACTTAGGTGCTAGCTTTTAGGATTTTTGCGAAAATTAAATTTAATTTATTAATTAAATGAAATTTCTATTTTTTAATTAACAATGCATAAAGTCAAATATATTTTAATGAAATTGTGTTTATATGACCAGAAGCATGCCGAAAAGATGTGTCGCACTTAGGTGCTTGCTGTTGGGATCATTGCGAAAATTAAATTTAATTTATTTATTAAATGAAATTTTAATTTTTTCATTAACAATGCTTAAAGTCAAATCTATTTTAATGAAATAGTGTTTATATGACCAAAAGCTTGCCGAAAACATGTGTCGCACTTAGGTGGTATCTTTTAGGATCTTTGCGAAAATTAAATTTAATTTATTTATTAAATGAAATTTAAATTTTTTCATTAACAATGCATAAAGTCAAATCTATTTTAATGAAAAATTGTGTATTAGACCAAAAGCATGCCGAAAATATGTGTCGCACTTAGGTGCTAGCCATTAGGATCATTGCGAAAATTAAATTAAATTAATTTATTAAATGAGATTTCAATTTTTTCATTAACAATGCATAAAGTGAAATCTATTTTAATGAAAAAGTGTTTATATAACTAAAAGAATGCGGTAAACATGTGTCGCACTTAGGTGCTAGCTATTAGGATCATTGTAATAGTTACTGGTCCTGGTACTACGGGGTGTAGTCGGTAGGTGAACGGAGGGTCGTGGATCAAGACGATACTTAATGTTTCAGGGTAGTCTTCTTCTAATCTTTACTGATCTCATGTCTTATAATACAATGATACAGTGGTTTAAGTTGTACGATGATTATATCTATATGTTTCCTTAAGATTAATTACAATAGCTTATATATTAATCGAACGTTTAATAATTATGTGTTGTTTATAATAACACAGGTGTCCGCTGTTTACAATACATATGATAATGCATAAACAATTCGTGCCAGTAGTGCGCCTTTATTTATGTTATTGAAATATGCTGAGGACGCACGTGTGGAATTTACTATAATGTCATTGAAATTGTTTTTGCTTACCATGGACATCTCGGTGCACTGAACTCCCTGCACACCACCGCTCTCTAAGAATGCCCTTATCTCTATTTGAAGAATCGAGATAAGGCATTAAAAGAAGGAAAAATGAACTTATTATATAATGATACTTAAAATTATTAGTTTACAGTGTTAAATTAATTATAATATTTGCTTAGCCTATTTTTATGTACATTTAATACTTTACCCTTATTATCTACAAGCTTACAATTAGATTCGCCTAACTCTATGACCCTAAATGGTCCCTTATACAAACTATCTAGTTTCAATCTAGCTTCATTACTTACTATGACTAAATCCCCTATTTCTATGCTTATCGGTCTTGCCGTCAGGTCATATTTCTCTTTTCTTTTGTTTTTACTGTCCTGCAAAAATTTATTAGCCCTACTCAGTGCTAGCTGAAGTCGATATTTAACCTCCTTCGCGTATGATTCAACATTGTATATCGGATCTGTTTTATTCCGCGTGAAATCTATTGGTAGGGTTGGTTGTTTAGAGAATATTAACTCGAAGGGGCAGTAATTATGAACCGTAGAAGGGGTTGTGTTATAGCAATATGTATAATAACGGATCCACTGATCCCAATCGCTTCTACAGTCGTTAATATACATTCTTAAATACTCGTTTAAGACCCTATGATTCCGTTCAACTGCACCTACTGTTTGCGGTCGGTAAGGTGTTGAAGTTAAGTGTTGAATATTCATTAATTTTGTTAATTCCGCGATTGTTTCGTTTACATATTCAGTTCCCATATCCGTACGTATAACTTTCATTGGTCCGTATGTGAGTATAAAATTTTCGAATATCGCGCGAGCTACTGTTTTGGCTTCTTTATTAGGAATCGCGACAGTTATTAGATACTTGGTTAATTCACATTCCATTGTGATCGCGTACACATTATCGTTTATTGTTTTTTCAAATGGTCCAATGGTGTCGATGATCACTATATCAAACGCCTTCATTGGAGACTGCGTAATGCACAAGGGTTGAATGTTTTTTATCTTCGCTTTATTTATCTGACAATCATGACAATTTTTTAAAAATCTGGATACATCTTTGTGCATGTTTTTCCAATAATAATATGACTTGAGTTTTGCTAAAAGTCTTTTCCTTCCAGCGTGACCCCCTAGGATTGGGTCCCTGTGGAATGTAGTAATCAACTCCTGCCTTTCGTCAGTATCTATTATATGTTTAATTTCTTTGGTCAACAGAATCTTCATTGTTTTGAGCGTCTTGTTAGCAATATCCTTAAATTGTGACGTGGGTACATATTTAAATAATTCATCATTTAGCTCGAGCTGTACTTCATCTAACCCATACTCACCCGCTGTTTTCTCAAGCGTAGACATAACTCGCGCTAGAGCAAATTTGTCTTTAGTGAAATCGTCAATATATATAATAATCGGTGCGCACCTTTTATTGTATTTCCTTAATTCCATTCTAGGACTATCTTTATTTGATTTAAATGCCAACTTTGGCAACTTGTTTGCTTCGACGTTCTCAATTACTTCATATACCTTCATGTTGCCGTAAGATTTGTCATGTGTCATAATATCTGGATTTATTTCTTCTGTTTTGGTCATTGATCGTGTCCGTATTGCTGCTATCTGTATTTGAGATATTCGTATTTCTATTAGTTCGTCTATATTGATTCTTGACAGAGCGTCGGCACAGACATTATCGGGCCCCTTAATGTATTCAACGTGGAAATCGTATTCCTCTAAATCTAATCTCATTCGGGTTAGCTTGGATGACGGATTTTTCATTGAAAATAAATAGACTAGTGGTCGGTGATCTGATTTCACGAGAAATTTTTGTCCGTATACGTAAGGACGAAAGTGTAATATTGCCCAATGTATGGCTGCTAATTCTTTTTCTATTGTGGATTTATTGATTTCCCCTTTTGTAAACGATCGAGAAGCGTATGCTATTGGCAAATCTCCCCCGTTCCCTTCTTGACTTAAAATCGCGCCGCATGCAAATTTTGATGCGTCAGTCGTTATTATGAAAGGTTTGTCAAACTGTGGGTATTGCAGTATTGGTGGTTCTGTTAGCATGTTTTTTAGTTTTTGGAAAGAATTTTCGCATTCCTCTGTCCACGTGAATGTTGTGTTTTTTCGCGTTAATTTATTGAGACACCCAGTAAGAGTTGCAAAATTTTTAATGAATCTACGGTAATAGTTGCAAAATGCTACAAATCTTTTTACTGCGTCAGCATCTTTTGGTTTTGGGTAATGTTTAATTGTTTCGAATTTAGATATGTCTGGAAGAATTCCATGATCAGTGATCTGATGGCCTAAAAACGTTACTTCCTTTCGAAAGAATTTACATTTTTCTGGATTTAGTTTAAGGGAATATTTCCGACATGTTTCAAAGACTGTTTTTAAATTTTTTAAATGGTGTTGTTCTGAACAACCTGTTACTACTAAATCGTCCATATACATGAATGCTTTTTCAGGCGTCAGAGCTGCGAATGCAATGCTCATCATGCGCTGAAAGCTATTTGGACTTACCGATAGTCCGAAAGGTAGTCTTTTAAATCTGAAAGTTCCCGAATCTGTGCTGAAACTGGTAATATCACGTGACTTTTCTGCTAACGGAATTTGGTGAAACCCTGACATCAAGTCTAAAACTGAGAACCATTTTGCTCTACCTAATTGATCTAAAACGTCGTCTATTCTTGGTAATGGAAATCTGTCAGCAATTAGCTTTTTGTTTACTTGTCTGAAATCTATCACTAATCGCCATTTTTTGTCACTTGTCGTAGATTTTTTAGGTACGAGAAGAATAGGAGAGTTATATGAACTAATCGATGGTTCGATGATATCATTTTCATACATGTTCGCTACTTGACTATTTATTTCTTGCTTTTGTGCGTGTGGTATTCTATAATTTTTTATGTATACTGGATTGTCGTCTACTAACCTTAATGATTGCTCGTAAAAATTATTTGTCGCTAGTTTGTCATTTTCCAAGGAAAATATATCTGAGAATTCCGTGCATAGCTCGGTTAATTTGGTTTTGATGTTTGGCGGAAAATTTGTATCTAGTTGAGATAATAGTTTAGCTTTTCTATCGCCATTCTCACACTGAGAGTAAATGTGATAATCGTTTAGATTTTCGTTGACTAGTTTTAAATTATTTACGGTTACGTTATGCGAGTTTGTGTTTAAGAATGAAATCAATGCTCGATTTCCTTGCGTTATTGTTCGTTGCGCAAAGACTCCTGGTGCGATTTCCTGGCTGTTTATTAGTGACTCGTCATATGGGTGTAAAAGGTTGACTTCACGTATAACTTCTGACCAAGCGGGGAAAACGAGGGATCCGTCTTCCGGTCCGCTTGCAATATCGACGAATGTGTGTTCCGAAATCGATTTTACATTTAAAGTCCATGTCTCGTAATCTATAGTACATTTATATTCGCTCAAAAAATCTCTTCCCAGGATTCCATCTACTGGAATAGGCAAATCGGAATTTACAATTTGGAAAGTCTGTACTAAAAATTGTCTATTATTCAGGAGAATTTTACTAGTGACGGCCTGTGATGTTTGAATTATTGAACTCGTCACGCCGTGGATTGTGCAATTTCTTTCGTAAACTGGACAGTTGTTAAAAAGTACGTTATTTTTTATAAGAGAGATATCTGCGCCCGTATCAACTAAAAATTTGCTTAGTTTGCTTGTTATATCCGTTCTGAGTGTAACGAAATTTGACAGTGAAAGAGAAAGGTTAATTAGGTTTAATCCGTTTGTTCGCGGTTTTGCGAATTCGTTTGACCCCCCACTCGATGAGGGGCGTCGGGGTTTTCCGACTCGTAAGTTCTAACATTTGCCGAAAAATTACGATTAGATTGATTGTACTGATTACTATGATTACCTCTTCCGCGGGTCATGCCGTTGAACCTGTTATTATTGTTAAATCGGTTGTTATAATTCCCACGATTGTTCCGTGTATTATTGTAATTATTGTTATTATTTTGATAGCGTGTAAAATTTTGATTATTGAATCTATTATTACCTCTATTGTTGTAATTATTATTATTGTAATTATTTGGATTCTGTGATCCCCTTGCCGACGAGTTCGCAAAAATTACGTTTTGATCGCTATTCCGTGCGTCCATCGTAATGAATTTTGTTATTGCATTTTGCATTGTCTCGAAGCTACCTGCTTCCATTATGAGACGCGTTTTCTCCGACCGGGCATTTGTTATGAGAGCCTGGACAACTCTATTTTTCGCAAAAGTTTCCGCTGTATCCGCTCGTATACCTTCCGAAATATAAGCCGATAGTAGTTTTGACCCAAGTTCGTCAATTTGTGTGGTGAAAGTTGCGGCGTCCTGCGAATTTTGTTTTGCGTTTAGCAGTTTCGCTTCAATAACGTGTGATTTTTCCCCTTTGCATTTGTCTTTCAATATTCTGATTACGTCGTCTAGATCGCGTATATCTTCCGGAATCGATAATCTAGCCTTTCCGGTTAATCGAGTTTTTATAAATACGAGAGCATTATCCTCGTGTCCCGTGCAATTTTGCTTTAACAATGCCAATGCGTCAACAAATGAAAGAAGTGCGGTCGGGTTACCGTCGAATGCCTTGGGGAGCAGTTTGTCCCCGAGATTAAAAAATTCGATTAACGTTAATGGCATCGTGATTTGAAAATTTGATTCACTTATTACGATATCTAAGGTATGTGTAGGATCTTGGGGTACTGAATATTCGAAATCAAGCCTGTCGAACGCAATTATCAATTTATCGCGAATATAGTCGAAATTAATTTTAACCCAATTTTTATTATCAGCACTTAGCTTTTCCCAATAAATTTTTACCAAATCAGTATATTTATTAAAATAAATGACCAAGTTTTTTATAATATCGTTCCTAACTGATTTCTGTTTTGGAATATTTTGTTTAATAGCCCGCTTTGCTTGTTGGACGAATTTGTCCTTAACATTTAAGAATTTCCGTTCTAATTCTGCCCAATTTGGCATTAGCGTAATATTTTTCTAGGCCCTTTAAGTATAAATATACATTTCTAATTTAATTTTAATTTTACTAACCTAATGATCCAATAATTCCGCACTTAATGAATACCTTTATTGTTTACTCGCGTGTCGACGTCCTTGCCTCGTCAGCTTGCGTTATGGAATTTTTATTTCCGCTCGTGCTGCTTTTTCCCGTCTGTCTCGTGTGGATGTGTCAGTTTACAAATTGTTCGTACTTTGGTACCTCCTTTTCAGTGACTTCTGGTGCATCTTGTAAATGGTGTACAGTATGTCGATGACCCTCAATGCGACTAATACATACAGCAATGTTGTCACCTCCTTATTTTGGAATTCCGCGGCTCCAACTATTATTGTATTGATGACTTCTCCCGTGCTGTCCACTTGCTTGGATTCGGATGCGCCCATAGTTATTAAAGTTAAGAATTTGTACTCATCTGGTCTGTTTCCGGCTGGTTTCTGCCTTCGTCACCTTTGCATCCGTTATGCATGATCCTTTGTCACGGTCGCCATGTAATAGTTACTGGTCCTGGTACTACGGGGTGTAGTCGGTAGGTGAACGGAGGGTCGTGGATCAAGACGATACTTAATGTTTCAGGGTAGTCTTCTTCTAATCTTTACTGATCTCATGTCTTATAATACAATGATACAGTGGTTTAAGTTGTACGATGATTATATCTATATGTTTCCTTAAGATTAATTACATTAGCTTATATATTAATCGAACGTTTAATAATTATGTGTTGTTTATAATAACACAGGTGTCCGCTGTTTACAATACATATGATAATGCATAAACAATTCGTGCCAGTAGTGCGCCTTTATTTATGTTATTGAAATATGCTGAGGACGCACGTGTGGAATTTACTATAATGTCATTGAAATTGTTTTTGCTTACCATGGACATCTCGGTGCACTGAACTCCCTGCACATCATTGCGAAAATTAAATTAAATTTATTTATTAAATGAAATTTCAATCTTTTCATTAACAATGCATAAAGTCAAATCTATTTTAATGAAATGGTGTTTATATGACCAAAAGAATTCCGTAAACATGGGTCGCACTTAGGTGCTAGCTATTAGGATCATTGCGAAAATTAAATTTAATTTATTTATTAAATGAAATTTCAATTTTTTCATTAACAATGCATAAAGTCAAATCTATTTTAATGAAATAGTGTTTATATGACCAAAAGAATTCCGTAAACATGTGTCGCACTTGGGTGCTAGCTATTAGGATCATTGCGAAAATTAAATTAAATTAATTTATTAAATGAAATTTAAATTTTTTCATTAACAATGCATAAAGTCAAATCTTTTTTAATGAAAAAATGTTTATATAACCAAGAGAATGCCGTAAACATGTGTCGCACTTAGGTGCTAGCTATTAGGATCATTGCGAAAATTAAATTTAATTTATTTATTAAATTAAATTTCAATTTTTTCATTAACAATGCATAAAGTCAAATCTATTTTAATGAAATAGTGTTTATATGACCAAAATAATGCCGTAAACATGAGTCGCACTTAGGTGCTAGCTATTAGGATCGTTGCGAAAATTAAATTTAATTTATTTATTAAATGAAATTTCAATTTTTTCATTACCAATGCATAAAGTCCTATCTATTTTAATAAAATAGTGTTTATATGACCAAAAGCCTGCCAGAAACATGTGTTGCACTTAGGTGCTAGCTATTAGGATCATGGCGAAAATTAAATTTAATTTATTAATTAAATGAAATTTCAATTTTTTCATTAACAATGCTTAAAGTCAAATCTATTTAAAAAAATAGGGTTTATATGACCTAAAGGATGCCGAAAACATGTGTCGCACTTAGGTGCTAGTCATTAGGATCATTGCGAAAATTAAATTTAATTTATTTATTAAAAGAAATTTCATTTTTTTCATTAACAATTCATAAAGTCAAATCTATTTTAATAAAATAGTGTTTAAATGACCAAAAGCATGCCGAAAACATGTGTCACACTTAGGTGCTAGCTATTAGGATCTTTGCGAAAATTAAATTAAATTTATTTAATGAATGAAATTTAAGTTTTTTCATTAAGCATAAGGTCAAATCTATTTTAACGGAATAGTGTTTATATGACCAAAAGAATGCCGAAAACATGTGTCGCTCTTAGGTGCTAGCTATTAGGATCTTTGCGAAAATTAAATTTAATTTATTTATTAAATGAAATTTAAATTTTTTCATTAACAATGCACAAAGTCAAATTTATTTTAATAAAATAGTGTTTATATGACCAAAAGAATGCCGAAAACATGTGTCGCACTTAGATGCTAGCTATTAGGATCTTTGCGAAAATTAAATTTAATTTATTTATTAAATGAAATTTCAATTTTGTCATTAACAATGCATAAAGTCAAATCTATTTTCATAAAGTAGTGTTTATATGACCAAAAGAATGCCGTAAACATGTGTCGCACTCAGGTGCTAGCTATTAGGATCTTTGCGAAAATTTAATTTAATTTATTTATTAAATGAAATTTTAATTTTTTCATTAACAATGCATAAAGTCAAATCTATTTTAATGAAATCGTGTTTATATAACCAAAAGCATGCCGAAAATATGTGTCGCACTTAGGTGCTAGCTTTTAGGATCATTGCGAAAATTAAATTTAATTAATTTATTCAATGAAATTTCAATTTTTTCATTAACAATGCATAAAGTCAAATCTATTTTAATAAAATCGTGTTTATATAACCGAAAGCATGCGGAAAACATGTGTCGCACTTGGGTGCTAGCTATCAGGATAATTGCGAAAATTAAATTAAATTTATTTATCAAAAGAAATTTCTATTTTTGCATTAACAATGCATAAAGTCAAATCTATTTAAATGAAATCGTATTTATATGACCAAAAGCATGCGGAAAACATGTGTCGCACTTAGTTGCTAGCCATTAGGATCATTGCGAAAATTAAATTAAATTTATTTATTAAATGAAGTTTCAATTTTTTCATTAACAATGCATAAAGTCGTATCTATTTTAGTGAAATAGTGTTTAAATGACCAAAAGCATGCGGAAAACATGTGTCACACTTAGGTGCTAGCCATTAGGATCATTGCGAAAATTAAATTTAATTTATTTATTTAATGAAATTTCAATTTTTGCATTAACAATGCATAAAGTCAAATCTTTTTTAATGAAATATTGTTTATATGACCAAAAGCATGCCGAAAACATGTGTAGCACTTAGGTGCTAGCTATTAGGTTCATTGCGAAAATTAAATTAAATTTATTTATTAAATGAAATTTCAATTTTTTCATAACCAATGCATAAAGTCAAATCTATTTTAATAAAATCGTGTTTATATAACCGAAAGCATGCCGAAAACATGTGTCGCACTTAGTTGCTAGCCATTAGGATCATTGCGAAAATTAAATTAAATTTATTTATTAAATGAAGTTTCAATTTTTTCATTAACAATGCATAAAGTCGTATCTATTTTAGTGAAATAGTGTTTAAATGACCAAAAGCATGCGGAAAACATGTGTCGCACTTAGTTGCTAGCCATTAGGATCATTGCGAAAATTAAATTTAATTTATTTATTAAATGAAGTTTCAATTTTTTCATTAACAATGCATAAAGTCGTATCTATTTTAGTGAAATAGTGTTTAAATGACCAAAAGCATGCGGAAAACATGTGTCACACTTAGGTGCTGGCCATTAGGATCATTGCGAAAATTAAATTTAATTTATTTATTAAATGAAATTTCAATTTTTGCATTAACAATGCATAAAGTCAAATCTTTTTTAATGAAATATTGTTTATATGACCAAAAGCATGCTGAAAACATGTGTCGCACTTAGGTGCTAGCTATTAGGATCATTGCGAAAATTAAATTAAATTTATTTATTAAATGAAATTTCAATTTTTTCATAACCAATGCATAAAGTCAAATCTATTTTAATGAAATCGTGTTTATATAACAAAAAGCATGCGGAAAACATGTGTCGCACTTAGTTCCTAGCCATTAGGATCATTGCGAAAATTAAATTTAATTTATTTATTAAATGAAGTTTCAATTTTTTCATTAACAATGCATAAAGTCGTATCTATTTTAGTGAAATAGTGTTTAAATGACCAATAGCATGCGGAAAACATGTGTCACACTTAGGTGCTGGCCATTAGGATCATTGCGAAAATTAAATTTAATTTATTTATTAAATGAAATTTCAATTTTTGCATTAACAATGCATAAAGTCAAATCTTTTTTAATGAAATATTGTTTATATGGCCTAAAGCACGCCGAAAACATATGTCGCACTTAGGTGCTAGCCATTAGGATCATTGCGAAAATTAAATTTATTTTATTTATTAAATGGAATTTCAAATTTTTCATTGACAATGCATAAAGTCGAATCTATCTTAATAAAATAGTGTTTATATGACCAAAAGCATGCCGAACACATGCGTCGCACTTAGGTGCTGGCTATTAGGATCATTGCGAAAATTAAATTTAATTTATTTATTGAATGAAATTTAATTTTTTTCATCAACAACACATAAAGTCGAGTTTATTTGATTAAAATCGTGTTTATACGACCAAAAGCATGCCGAAAACATGTGTCGCACTGAGGTGCTAGCTATTAGGATCATTGCGAAAATAAAATTTAATTTATTTATTAAATGAAATTTCAATTTTTTCATTAACAATGCATAAAGTCATATCTATTTATAAAAATAGTGTTTATATGACCAAAAGCATGCCGAAAACATGTATAGCACTTAGGTGCTAGCTATTAGGATCATAGCGAAAATTAAATTAAATTTATTAATTAAATGAAATTTCAATTTTTTCATTAACAATGCATAAAGTCAAATCTATTTTAGTGAAATAGTGTTTATATGACCAAAAGCATGCCGAAAACATATGTCGCACTTAGGTGCTAGCTATTAGGATCATTGCGAAAATTAAATTTAATTTATTTATTAAATGAAGTTTCAATTTTTTCATTAACAATGCATAAAGTTAAATCTATTTTAATGAAATCGTGTTTATATGACCAAAAGCATGCCGATAACATGTGTAGCACTTAGGTGCTGGCCATTATAGATCTTTGCGAAAATGAAATTTAATTTATTAATTAAATGAAATTTTAATTTTTTCATTAACAATGCATAAAGTCAAAAATGTTTAAATAAAATAGTGTTTATATAACCAAAAGAATGCCGAAAACATGTGTCCCACTTAGGTGCTGCCTATTAGGATCATTGCGAAAAATAAATTAAATTTATTTATTTAATTAAATTTCTATTTTTTTATTAACAATGCTTTAAGTCAAATCTATTTTAATGAAATCGCGATTATATGACCAAAAGCATGCCAAAAATGTGTGTCGCACTTAGGTGCTAGCCATTAGGATCATTGCGAAAATTAAATTTAATTTATTAATGAAATGAAATTTTAATTTTTTTCATTAAAATGCATAAAGTCAAATATATTTTAATGAAATAGTGTTTATATGACCGAAAGCATGCCGAAAATATGTGTCGCACTTAGGTGCTAGCCTTTAGGATCATTGCGAAAATTAAATTTAATTTATCAATTAAATGAAATTTTAATTTTTTCATTAACAATGCTTAAAGTCAAATATATTTTAATGAAATAGTGTTTATATAACCGAAAGCGTGCCAAAAATATGTGTCGCACTTAGGTGCTAGCCTTTAGGATCATTGCGAAAATTAAATTTAATTTATCAATTAAATAAATTTTTAATTTTTTCATTAACAATGCATGAAGTCAAATCTATTTTAATGAAATAGTGTTTATATGAACAAAAGCATGCCGAAAACATGTGGCGCACTTAGGTGCTAGCCATTAGGATCATTGCAAAAATTAAATTTAATTTATTTATTAATTGAAATTTCAATTTTTTCATTAACAATGTACAAAGTCAAATCTATTTTAATTAAATAGTGTTTATATGACCAAAAGTATGCCGAACACATGTATCGCACTTAGGTGCTGGCTATTAGGATCATTGCGAAAATTAAATTAAATTTATTTATTAAATGAAATTTCAATTTTTTCATTAACAATGCATAAAGTCAAATCCTTTTTAAAATAATAGTATTTATATGACCTAAAGCATGCCGAACACATGCGTCGCACTTAGGTGCTGGCTATTAGGATCATTGCGAAAATTAAATTAAATTTATTTATTAAATGAAATTTCAATTTTTTTCATTAACAATGCATAAAGTTTAATCTATTTTAATAAAATACTGTTTATATGACCAAAAGCATGCCGAAAATATGTGTCGCACTTAGGTGCTAGCCATTAGGATCATTGCGAAAATTAAATTAAATTTATTTATTAAATGAAATTTCAATTTTTTCATTAACAATGCATAAAGTCAAATCTATTTTCATGAAAAAGTGTTTATATGACCAAAAGAATGACGAAAACATGTGTCGCACTTAGGTGCGAGGTTTTAGGATCTTTGCGAAAATTAAATTTAATTTATTTATTAAATGAAATTCCAATATTTTCATTAACATTGCATAAAGTCAAATCTCTTTTAATAAAATAGTGTTTATATGACAAAAAGCATGCTGAAAACATGTGTCGCACTTAGGTGATAGCTGTTAGGATCATTGCGAAAATTAAATTAAATTAATTTATTAAATGAAATTTCAATCTTTTCATTAACAATGCATAAACTCAAATCTATTTTTATGAAATAGTGTTTATTTTACCAAAGGCATGCCAAAAACATGTGTCGCATTTAGGTGCTAGCTATTAGGATCATTGCGCAAATTAAATTTATATTAGTTATTAAATGAAATTTCAATTTTTTCATTAACAATACATAAAGTCAAATCTATTTTCATAATATACTGTTTATATGACCAAAAGCATGCCGAAAACATGTGTCGCACTTAGGTGCTAGCCATTAGGATCATTGCGAAAATTAAATTAAATTTATTTATTAAATGAAATTTCAATTTTTTTCATTAACAATGCATAAAGTTTAATCTATTTTAATAAAATACTGTTTATATGACCAAAAGCATGCCGAAAATATGTGTCGCACTTAGGTGCTAGCCATTAGGATCATTGCGAAAATTAAATTAAATTTATTTATTAAATGAAATTTCAATTTTTTTCATTAACAATGCATAAAGTTTAATCTATTTTAATAAAATACTGTTTATATGACCAAAAGCATGCCGAAAATATGTGTCGCACTTAGGTGCTAGCCATTAGGATCATTGCGAAAATTAAATTTAATTTATTTATTAAATGAAATTTCAATTTTTTCATTAACAATACATAAAGTCAAATATCTTTTAATAAAATAGTGTTTATATGACCAATAGCATGCCGAAAATATCTGTCGCACTTAGGTGCTGGCTATTAGGATCATTGCGAAAATTAAATTAAATTAATTTATTAAATGAAATTTCAATTTTTTCATTAACAATACATAAAGTCAAATCTCTTTTAATAAAATAGTGTTTATATGACCAAAAGCATGCCGAAAACATGTGTCGCACTTAGGTGTTAGCCATTAGGATCATTGCGAAAATTAAATTTAATTCATTTATTAAATGAAGTTTAAATTTTTTCGTTAACAATGCATAAAGTCAAATCAATTTTAGTGAAATTGTGTTTATATGACCAAAAGCATGCCGAAAACATGTGTCGCACTTAGGTGCTAGCAATTAGGAACATTGCGAAAATTAAATTTAATTTATTTATTAAATGAAATTTCAATTTTTTCATCAACAACACATAAAGTCGAATTTATTTGATTAAAATCGTGTTTATACGACCAAAAGCTTGCCAAAAACATGTGTCGCACTTATGTGCCAGCTATTAGGATCATTGCGACAATTAAATTTAATTTATTTATTAAATGAAATTTCATTTTTTCATTACCAATGCATAAAGTCAAATCTATTTTGATAAAATCGTGTTTATATGACCCAAAGCATGCCGAAAACATGTGTCGCACTTAGGTGCTAGCTATTAGGATCATTGCGCAAATTAAATTTATATTAGTTATTAAATGAAATTTCAATTTTTTCATTAACAATACATAAAGTCAAATCTATTTTCATAACATACTGTTTATATGACCAAAAGCATGCCGAAAACATGTGTCGCACTTAGGTGCTAGCCATTAGGATCATTGCGAAAATTAAATTTAATATATTTATTAAATGAAATTTCAATTTTTTCATTAACAATGCATAAAGTCAAATCTATTTTAATGAAATAGTGTTTATTTTACCAAAAGCATGCCGAAAACATGTGTCGCACTTAGGTGCTAGCCTTTAGGATCATTGCGAAAATTAAATTTAATTCATTTATTAAATGAAATTTCAATTTTTTCATTAACAATGCATAAAGTTGAATATATCCTAATGAATAAGTGTTTATATGACCAAAAGCATGCCGAACACATGTGTCGCACTTAGATGCTGGCTATTAAGATCATTGCGAAAATTAAATTTAATTTATTTATAAAATGTAATTTCAATTTTTTCATCAACAATGCATAAAGTCAAATTAATTTGATTCAAATCGTCTTTACACGACCATCAGCATGCGAAAACATGTGTCGCACTTGGGTGCTAGCCATTAGGATCATTGCGAAAATTTTATTTAATTTATTTATTAAATGAAATTTCTATGTTTTTATTAACAATGCATGAAGCCAAATCTATTTCAATAGAATCGTGTTCATTTGACCAAAAGCATGCCGAAAACATGTGTCGCACTTGGGTGCTAGCTATTAGGATCTTTGCGAAAATTAAATTTAATTTATTTATTCAATGAAATTTCAATTTTTTCTTTAACAATGCATTAAGTTAAATCTATTTTTATGAAATAGTGTTTATATGACCAAGAGCATGCCGAAAACATGTGTCGCACTTAGGTGCTAGCCATAAGGATCATTGCGAAAATTAAATTTAATTTATTAATTAAACGAAATTTTATTTTTTTCATTAACAATGCATAAAGTAAAATCTGTTTTAATGAAATAGTGTTTATATGACCAAAAGAATGCCGAAAACATGTGTCGCACTTAGGTGCTAGCTATTAGGATCTTTGCGAAAATTAAATTTAATTTATTTATTAAATGAAATTTCAATTTTTCCATTAACAATGCATAAAGTCAAATCTATTTTAATGAAACAGTGTTTATATGACCAAAAGAATGCCGAAAACATGTGTCGCACTTAGGTGCTAGCCATTGGGATCATTGCGAAAATTAAATTAAATTAATTTATTAAATGAAATTTCAATTTTTTCATTAACAATGCATAAAGTCAAATCTATTTTAATAAAATAGTGTTTATATGACCAAAAGAATGCCAAAAACATGTGTCGCACTTAGGTGCTAGCCATTAGGATCATTGCGAAAATTAAATTTAATATATTTATTAAATGAAATTTCAATTTTTTTATTAACAATTCAAAAAGTCAAATCTATTTTAATGAAATAGTGTTTATATGACCAAAAGCATGCCGAAAACATGTGTCGCACATAGGTGCTTGCTGTTAGGATCATTGCGAAAATTAAATTTAATTTATTTATTAAATTAAATTTCAATTTTTTCATTAACAATACATAAAGTCAAATCTATTTTAATAAAATAGTGTTTATATGACCAAAGCATGCCGAAAACATGTGTCGCACTTAGGTGCCAGCCATTAGGATCATTGCGAAAATTAAATTAAATTAATTTAATAAATGAAATTTCAATTTTTTCATTAACAATACATAAAGTCAAATCTATTTTTACGAAATAGTGTTTATATGACCAAAAGCATGCCGTAAACATGTGTCGCACTTAGGTGCTTGCTATTAGGATCATTGCGAAAATTAAATTTAATATATTTATTAAATGAGATTTCATTTTTTTCATTAACAATGCATAAAGTCAAATCTCTTTTCATGAAATATCGTTTATATGACCAAAAGCATGCCGAAAACATGTGTCGCACTTAGGTGCTAGCTATTAGGATCATTGCGCAAATTAAATTTATTTTAATTATTAAATGAAATTTAAATTTTTTCATTGACAATACTTAAAGTCAAATCTGTTTTGATGAAATCGTGTTTATATGACCAAAAGCATGCCGAAAACATGTGTCGCACGTAGGTGCTAGCCATTAGGATCATTGCGAAAATTAAATTTAATATATCTATTAAATGAAATTTCAATTTTTTCATTAACAATGCATAAAGTCAAATCTCTTTTCATGAAACAGTGTTTATATGACCCAAGGCATGCCGAAAACATGTGTCGCACTTAGGTGCTAGCTATTAGGATCATTGCGCTAATTAAATTTATTTTAGTTATTAAATGAAATTTCAATTTTTTCATTAACAATACATAAAGTCAAATCTCTTTTCATGAAATATCGTTTATATGACCAAAAGCATGCCGAAAACATGTGTCGCACTTAGGTGCTAGCTATTAGGATCATTGCGCAAATTAAATTTATTTTAATTATTAAATGAAATTTAAATTTTTTCATTGACAATACTTAAAGTCAAATCTGTTTTGATGAAATCGTGTTTATATGACCAAAAGCATGCCAAAAACATGTGTCGCACTTAGGTGCTAGCCATTAGGATCATTGCGAAAATTAAATTTAATATATTTATTAAATGAAATTTCAATTTTTTCATTAACAATACATAAAGTCAAATCTATTTTCACGAAATAGTGTTTATATGACCAAAAGCATGCCGAAAACATGTGTCGCACTTAGGTGCTTGCTATTAGGATCATTGCGAAAATTAAATTAAATTTATTTATTAAATGAAATTTCAATTTTTTCATAACCAATGCATAAAGTCAAATCTATTTTAATGAAATCGTGTTTATATAACAAAAAGCTTGCTGAAAACATGAGTCGCACTTAGGTGCCAGCTATTAGGATCATTGCGAAAATTAAATTTAATTTAATTATTTAATGAAATTTCAAATTTTTCATTAACAATGCATAAAGTCAAATCTTTTTTAATGAAATATTGTTTATATGGCCTAAAGCACGCCGAAAACATATGTCGCACTTAGGTGCTAGCCATTAGGATCATTGCGAAAATTAAATTTATTTTATTTATTAAATGAAATTTCAATTTTTTCATTGACAATGCATAAAGTCGAATCTATCTTAATAAAATAGTGTTTATATGACCAAAAGCATGCCGAACACATGCGTCGCACTTAGGTGCTGGCTATTAGGATCATTGCGAAAATTAAATTTAATTTATTTATTAAATGAAATTTCAATTTTTTCATCAACAATGCATAAAGTCGAATTTATTTGATTAAAATCGTGTTTATACGACCAAAACATGCCGAAAACATGTGTCGCACTTGGGTGCTAGCTATTAGGATCTTTGCGAAAATTAAATTTAATTTATTTATTAAATGAAATTTTAATTTTTCATTAACAACGCATAAAGTCAAATCTATTTCAATAAAATCGTGTTTATATGACCAAAAGCATGCCGAAAACATGTGTCGCACTTAGGTGCTAGCTATTAGGATCATTGCGAAAATTAAATTTAATTTATTTATTGAATGAAATTTAATTTCTTTCATCAACAACACATAAAGTCGAGTTTATTTGATTAAAATCGTGTTTATATGACCAAAAGCATTCCGAAAACATGTGTAGCACTTAGGTGCTAGCTATTACGATCATTGCGAAAATTAAATTAAATTTATTAATTAAATGAAATTTAAATTTTTTCATTAACAATGCATAAAGTCAAATCTATTTTAGTGAAATAGTGTTTATATGACCAAAAGCATGCCGAAAACATGTGTCGCACTTAGGTGCTAGCTATTAGGATCATTGCGAAAATTAAATTTAATTTATTTATTAAATGAAGTTTCAATTTTTTCATTAACAATGCATAAAGTTAAATCTATTTTAATAAAATCCTGTTTATATGACCAAAAGCATGCCGAAAACATGTGTCGCACTTAGGTGCTGGCCATTATAGATCTTTGCGAAAATTAAATTTAATTTATTAATTAAATGAAATTTTAATTTTTATATTAACAATGCATAAAGTCAAAAATGTTTAAATAAAATAGTGTTTATATGACCAAAAGCATGCCGACAACATGTGTCGCACTTAGGTGCTGCCTATTAGGATCATTGCGAAAAATAAATTAAATTTATTTATTAAATGAAATTTCTATTTTTTTATTAACAATGCATTAAGTCAAATCTATTTTAATGAAATCGTGATTATATGACCAAAAGCATGCCGAAAATGTGTGTCGCACTTAGGTGCTAGCCATTAGGATCATTGCGAAAATTAAATTTAATTTATTAATGAAATGAAATTTTAATTTTTTCCATTACAATGCATAAAGTCAAATATATTTTAATGAAATAGTGTTTATATGACCGAAAGCGTGCCAAAAATATGTGTCGCACTTAGGTGCTAGCATTTAGGATCATTGCGAAAATTAAATTTAATTTATCAATTAAATGAAATTTTAATTTTTTCATTAACAATGCATGAAGTCAAATCTATTTTAATGAAATCGTGTTTATATGACCAAAAGCATGCGGAAAACATGTGTCGCACTTAGGTGCTGCCTATTAGGATCATTGCGAAAATTAAATTATATTTATTTATTAAATGAAATTTCTATTTTTTTAATGCATTAAGTCAAATCTATTTTAATGAAATCGTGTTTATATGACCAAAAGCATGCCGAAAATATGTGTCGCACTTAAAAGCATGCCGAAAATATGTGTCGCACTTAGGTGCTAGCCATTAGGATCATTGCGAAAATTATATTTAATTTATTAATTAAACGAAATTTTAATTTTTTCATTAACAATGCATAAAGTCAAATCTATTTTAATGAAATTGTGTTTATATGACCAAAAGCATGCCGAAAACTTGTGTCGCACTTAGGTGCTAGCCTTTAGGATCATTGCGAAAATTAAATTTAATTTATTTATTAAATGAAATTTCAATTTTTTCATTAACAATGCATAAAGTCAAATCTATTTTAATGAAATAGTGTTTATATGACAAAAGGATGCCGAAAACATGTGTCGCACTTAGGTGCTAGCCATTAGGATCAAATTTCAATTTTTTCATCAACAATGCATAAAGTCGAATTTATTTGATTAAATTCGTGTTTATACGACCAAAAGCATGCCGAAAACATGTGTCGCACTTGGGTGCTAGCTATTAGGATCTTTGCGAAAATTAAATTTAATTTATTTATTAAATGAAATTTTAATTTTTCATTAACAATGCATAAAGTCAAATCTATTTTAATAAAATCGTGTTTATATGACCAAAAGCATGCCGAAAACATGTGTCGCACTTAGGTGCTAGCCATTAGGATCATTGCGAAAATTAAATTTAATTTATTTATTAAATGAAATTTCAATTTTTTTCATTAACAATGCATAAAGTTCAATCTATTTTAATAAAATACTGTTTATATGACCAAAAGCATGCCGAAAATATGTATCGCACTTAGGTGCTAGCCATTAGGATCATTGCGAAAATTAAATTTAATTTATTTATTAAATGAAATTTCAATTTTTTCATTAACAATGCATAAAGTCAAATTTATTTTAATGAAATAGTGTTTATATGACAAAAGGATGCCGAAAACATGTGTCGCACTTAGGTGCTAGCCATTAGGATCAAATTTCAATTTTTTCATCAACAATGCATAAAGTCGAATTTATTTGATTAAATTCGTGTTTATACGACCAAAAGCATGCCGAAAACATGTGTCGCACTTGGGTGCTAGCTATTAGGATCATTGCGAAAATTAAATTAAATTTATTTATTATTATTATTATATATATTATTATATATTATAAATGAAATTTCAATTTTTTTCATTAACAATGCATAAAGTTTAATCTATTTTAATAAAATACTGTTTATATGACCAAAAGCATGCCGAAAATATGTGTCGCACTTAGGTGCTAGCCATTAGGATCATTGCGAAAATTAAATTTAATTTATTTATTAAATGAAATTTCAATTTTTTCATTGACAATACATAAAGTCAAATATCTTTTAATAAAATAGTGTTTATATGACCAATAGCATGCCGAAAATATCTGTCGCACTTAGGTGCTGGCTATTAGGATCATTGCGAAAATTAAATTAAATTAATTTATTAAATGAAATTTCAATTTTTTCATTAACAATACATAAAGTCAAATCTCTTTTAATAAAATAGTGTTTATATGACCAAAAGCATGCCGAAAACATGTGTCGCACTTAGGTGTTAGCCATTAGGATCATTGCGAAAATTAAATTTAATTCATTTATTAAATGAAGTTTAAATTTTTTCGTTAACAATGCATAAAGTCAAATCAATTTTAGTGAAATTGTGTTTATATGACCAAAAGCATGCCGAAAACATGTGTCGCACTTAGGTGCTAGCAATTAGGAACATTGCGAAAATTAAATTTAATTTATTTATTAAATGAAATTTCAATTTTTTCATCAACAACACATAAAGTCGAATTTATTTGATTAAAATCGTGTTTATACGACCAAAAGCTTGCCAAAAACATGTGTCGCACTTATGTGCCAGCTATTAGGATCATTGCGACAATTAAATTTAATTTATTTATTAAATGAAATTTCATTTTTTCATTACCAATGCATAAAGTCAAATCTATTTTGATAAAATCGTGTTTATATGACCCAAAGCATGCCGAAAACATGTGTCGCACTTAGGTGCTAGCTATTAGGATCATTGCGCAAATTAAATTTATATTAGTTATTAAATGAAATTTCAATTTTTTCATTAACAATACATAAAGTCAAATCTATTTTCATAATATACTGTTTATATGACCAAAAGCATGCCGAAAACATGTGTCGCACTTAGGTGCTAGCCATTAGGATCATTGCGAAAATTAAATTTAATATATTTATTAAATGAAATTTCAATTTTTTCATTAACAATGCATAAAGTCAAATCTATTTTAATGAAATAGTGTTTATTTTACCAAAAGCATGCCGAAAACATGTGTCGCACTTAGGTGCTAGCCTTTAGGATCATTGCGAAAATTAAATTTAATTCATTTATTAAATGAAATTTCAATTTTTTCATTGACAATGCATAAAGTTGAATATATCCTAATGAATAAGTGTTTATATGACCAAAAGCATGCCGAACACATGTGTCGCACTTAGATGCTGGCTATTAAGATCATTGCGAAAATTAAATTTAATTTATTTATAAAATGTAATTTCAATTTTTTCATCAACAATGCATAAAGTCAAATTCATTTGATTCAAATCGTCTTTATACGACCATCAGCATGCGAAAACATGTGTCGCACTTGGGTGCTAGCCATTAGGATCATTGCGAAAATTTTATTTAATTTATTTATTAAATGAAATTTCTATTTTTTTATTAACAATGCATGAAGCCAAATCTATTTCAATAAAATCGTGTTCATTTGACCAAAAGCATGCCGAAAACATGTGTCGCACTTGGGTGCTAGCTATTAGGATCTTTGCGAAAATTAAATTTAATTTATTTATTCAATGAAATTTCAATTTTTTCTTTAACAATGCATTAAGTTAAATCTATTTTTATGAAATAGTGTTTATATGACCAAGAGCATGCCGAAAACATGTGTCGCACTTAGGTGCTAGCCATAAGGATCATTGCGAAAATTAAATTTAATTTATTAATTAAACGAAATTTTATTTTTTTCATTAACAATGCATAAAGTAAAATCTGTTTTAATGAAATAGTGTTTATATGACCAAAAGAATGCCGAAAACATGTGTCGCACTTAGGTGCTAGCTATTAGGATCTTTGCGAAAATTAAATTTAATTTATTTATTAAATGAAATTTCAATTTTTCCATTAACAATGCATAAAGTCAAATCTATTTTAATGAAACAGTGTTTATATGACCAAAAGAATGCCGAAAACATGTGTCGCACTTAGGTGCTAGCCATTGGGATCATTGCGAAAATTAAATTAAATTAATTTATTAAATGAAATTTCAATTTTTTCATTAACAATGCATAAAGTCAAATCTATTTTAATAAAATAGTGTTTATATGACCAAAAGAATGCCGAAAACATGTGTCGCACTTAGGTGCTAGCTATTAGGATCTTTGCGAAAATTAAATTTAATTTATTTATTAAATGAAATTTCAATTTTTCCATTAACAATGCATAAAGTCAAATCTATTTTAATAAATCAGTGTTTATATGACCAAAAGAATGCCGAAAACATGTGTCGCACTTAGGTGCTAGCCATTGGGATCATTGCGAAAATTAAATTAAATTAATTTATTAAATGAAATTTCAATTTTTTCATTAACAATGCATAAAGTCAAATCTATTTTAATAAAATAGTGTTTATATGACCAAAAGAATGCCAAAAACATGTGTCGCACTTAGGTGCTAGCCATTAGGATCATTGCGAAAATTAAATTTAATATATTTATTAAATTAAATTTCAATTTTTTTATTAACAATTCAAAAAGTCAAATCTATTTTAATGAAATAGTGTTTATATGACCAAAAGCATGCCGAAAACATGTGTCGCACATAGGTGCTTGCTGTTAGGATCATTGCGAAAATTAAATTTAATTTATTTATTAAATTAAATTTCAATTTTTTCATTAACAATACATAAAGTCAAATCCATTTTAATAAAATAGTGTTTATATGACCAAAAGCATGCCGAAAACATGTATCGCACTTAGGTGCAAGCCATTAGGATCATTGCGAAAATTAAATTTAATATATTTATTAAATGAAATTTCAATTTTTTCATTAACAATGCATAAAGTCAAATCTATTTTAATAAAATAGTGTTTATATGACCAAAGCATGCCGAAAACATGTGTCGCACTTAGGTGCCAGCCATTAGGATCATTGCGAAAATTAAATTAAATTAATTTATTAAATGAAATTTCAATTTTTTCATTAACAATACATAAAGTCAAATCTATTTTCACGAAATAGTGTTTATATGACCAAAAGCATGCCGTAAACATGTGTCGCACTTAGGTGCTTGCTATTAGGATCATTGCGAAAATTAAATTTAATATATTTATTAAATGAGATTTCATTTTTTTCATTAACAATGCATAAAGTCAAATCTCTTTTCATGAAATATCGTTTATATGACCAAAAGCATGCCGAAAACATGTGTCGCACTTAGGTGCTAGCCATTAGGATCATTGCGAAAATTAAATTAAATTAATTTATTAAATGAAATTTCAATTTTTTCATTAACAATACATAAAGTCAAATCTATTTTCACGAAATAGTGTTTATATGACCAAAAGCATGCCGTAAACATGTGTCGCACTTAGGTGCTTGCTATTAGGATCATTGCGAAAATTAAATTTAATATATTTATTAAATGAGATTTCATTTTTTTCATTAACAATGCATAAAGTCAAATCTATTTTCACGAAATAGTGTTTATATGACCAAAAGCATGCCGTAAACATGTGTCGCACTTAGGTGCTTGCTATTAGGATCATTGCGAAAATTAAATTTAATATATTTATTAAATGAAATTTCAATTTGTTCATTAACAATGCATAAAGTCAAATCTATTTTAATAAAATAGTGTTTATATGACCAAAAGCATGCCGAAAACATGTGTCGCACTTAGGTGCTAGCTATTAGGATCATTGCGCAAATTAAATTTATTTTAATTATTAAATGAAATTTAAATTTTTTCATTGACAATACTTAAAGTCAAATCTGTTTTGATGAAATCGTGTTTATATGACCAAAAGCATGCCGAAAACATGTCTCGCACGTAGGTGCTAGCCATTAGGATCATTGCGAAAATTAAATTTAATATATCTATTAAATGAAATTTCAATTTTTTCATTAACAATGCATAAAGTCAAATCTCTTTTCATGAAACAGTGTTTATATGACCCAAGGCATGCCGAAAACATGTGTCGCACTTAGGTGCTAGCTATTAGGATCATTGCGAAAATTAAATTTAATTTATTTATTGAATGAAATTTAATTTCTTTCATCAACAACACATAAAGTCGAGTTTATTTGATTAAAATCGTGTTTATATGACCAAAAGCATTCCGAAAACATGTGTAGCACTTAGGTGCTAGCTATTACGATCATTGCGAAAATTAAATTAAATTTATTAATTAAATGAAATTTAAATTTTTTCATTAACAATGCATAAAGTCAAATCTATTTTAGTGAAATAGTGTTTATATGACCAAAAGCATGCCGAAAACATGTGTCGCACTTAGGTGCTAGCTATTAGGATCATTGCGAAAATTAAATTTAATTTATTTATTAAATGAAGTTTCAATTTTTTCATTAACAATGCATAAAGTTAAATCTATTTTAATGAAATCCTGTTTATATGACCAAAAGCATGCCGAAAACATGTGTCGCACTTAGGTGCTGGTTATTATAGATCTTTGCGAAAATTAAATTTAATTTATTAATTAAATGAAATTTTAATTTTTATATTAACAATGCATAAAGTCAAAAATGTTTAAATAAAATAGTGTTTATATGACCAAAAGCATGCCGACAACATGTGTCGCACTTAGGTGCTGCCTATTAGGATCATTGCGAAAAATAAATTAAATTTATTTATTAAATGAAATTTCTATTTTTTTATTAACAATGCATTAAGTCAAATCTATTTTAATGAAATCGTGATTATATGACCAAAAGCATGCCGAAAATGTGTGTCGCACTTAGGTGCTAGCCATTAGGATCATTGCGAAAATTAAATTTAATTTATTAATGAAATGAAATTTTAATTTTTTCCATTACAATGCATAAAGTCAAATATATTTTAATGAAATAGTGTTTATATGACCGAAAGCGTGCCAAAAATATGTGTCGCACTTAGGTGCTAGCATTTAGGATCATTGCGAAAATTAAATTTAATTTATCAATTAAATGAAATTTTAATTTTTTCATTAACAATGCATGAAGTCAAATCTATTTTAATGAAATCGTGTTTATATGACCAAAAGCATGCGGAAAACATGTGTCGCACTTAGGTGCTGCCTATTAGGATCATTGCGAAAATTAAATTATATTTATTTATTAAATGAAATTTCTATTTTTTTAATGCATTAAGTCAAATCTATTTTAATGAAATCGTGTTTATATGACCAAAAGCATGCCGAAAATATGTGTCGCACTTAAAAGCATGCCGAAAATATGTGTCGCACTTAGGTGCTAGCCATTAGGATCATTGCGAAAATTATATTTAATTTATTAATTAAACGAAATTTTAATTTTTTCATTAACAATGCATAAAGTCAAATCTATTTTAATGAAATTGTGTTTATATGACCAAAAGCATGCCGAAAATTTGTGTCGCACTTAGGTGCTAGCCTTTAGGATCATTGCGAAAATTAAATTTAATTTATTTATTAAATGAAATTTCAATTTTTTCATTAACAATGCATAAAGTCAAATCTATTTTAATGAAATAGTGTTTATATGACAAAAGGATGCCGAAAACATGTGTCGCACTTAGGTGCTAGCCATTAGGATCAAATTTCAATTTTTTCATCAACAATGCATAAAGTCGAATTTATTTGATTAAATTCGTGTTTATACGACCAAAAGCATGCCGAAAACATGTGTCGCACTTGGATGCTAGCTATTAGGATCTTTGCGAAAATTAAATTTAATTTATTTATTAAATGAAATTTTAATTTTTCATTAACAATGCATAAAGTCAAATCTATTTTAATAAAATCGTGTTTATATGACCAAAAGCATGCCGAAAACATGTGTCGCACTTAGGTGCTAGCCATTAGGATCATTGCGAAAATTAAATTTAATTTATTTATTAAATGAAATTTCAATTTTTTTCATTAACAATGCATAAAGTTCAATCTATTTTAATAAAATACTGTTTATATGACCAAAAGCATGCCGAAAATATGTATCGCACTTAGGTGCTAGCCATTAGGATCATTGCGAAAATTAAATTTAATTTATTTATTAAATGAAATTTCAATTTTTTCATTAACAATGCATAAAGCCAAATCTATTTTCATGAAATAGTGTTTATATGACCAAAAGAATGACGAAAACATGTGTCGCAATTAGGTGCGAGCTATTAGGATCTTTGCGAAAATTAAATTTAATTTATTTATTAAATGAAATTCCAATATTTTCATTAACATTGCATAAAGTCAAATCTCTTTTAATAAAATAGTGTTTATATGACAAAAAGCATGCAGAAAACATGTGTCGCACTTAGGTGATAGCTGTTAGGCTAATTGCAAAAATTAAATTAATTTAATTTATTAAATGAAATTTCAATCTTTTCATTAACAATGCATCAACTCAAATCTATTTTTATGAAATAGTGTTTATTTGACCAAAGGCATGCCAAAAACATGTGTCGCATTTGGGTGCTGGCAATTAGGATCATTGCGAAAAATAAATTTAATTTATTTATTAAATGAAATTTCAAATTTTTCATTAACAATACATAAAGACAAATATCTTTTAATAAAATAGTGTTTATATGACCAATAGCATGCCGAAAATATGTGTCGCACTTAGGTGCTGGCTATTAGGATCATTGCGAAAATTAAATTAAATTCATTTATTAAATGAAATTTCAATTTTTTCATTAACAATACATAAAGTCAAATCTCTTTTAATAAAATAGTGTTTATATGACCAGAAGCATGCCGAAAACATGTGTCGCAGTTAGGTGTTAGCATTAGGATCATTGCGAAAATTAAATTTAATTCATTTATTAAATGAAGTTTAAATTTTTTCGTTAACAATGCATAAAGTCAAATCAATTTTAGTGAAATTGTGTTTATATTACCAAAAGCATGCCGAAAACATGTGTCGCACTTAGGTGCTAGCCTTTAGGATCATTGCGAAAATTAAATTTAATTTATTTATTAAATGAAATTTCAATTTTTTCATCAATAACACATAAAGTCGAATTTATTTGATTAAAATCGTGTTTATACGACCAGAAGCTTGCCAAAAACATGTGTCGCACTTAGGTGCCAGCTATTAGGATCATTGCGACAATTAAATTTAATTTATTTATTAAATGAAATTTCAAATTTTTCATTAACAATGCATAAAGTCAAATCTTTTTTAATGAAATATTGTTTATATGGCCTAAAGCACGCCGAAAACATATGTCGCACTTAGGTGCTAGCCATTAGGATCATTGCGAAAATTAAATTTAATATATTCATTAAATGAAATTTCAATTTTTTCATTAACAATGCATAAAGTCAAATCTATTTTAATGAAATAGTGTTTATTTTACCAAAAGCATGCCGAAAACATGTGTCGCACTTAGGTGCTAGCCATTAGGATCATTGCGAAAATTTTATTTAATTTATTTATTAAATGAAATTTCTATTTTTTTATTAACAATGCATGAAGTCAAATCCATTTCAATAAAATCGTGTTCATTTGACCAAAAGCATGCCGAAAACATGTGTCGAACTTGGGTGCTAGCTATTAGGATCTTTGCGAAAATTAAATTTAATTTATTTATTCAATGAAATTTCAATTTTTTCTTTAACAATGCATTAAGTTAAATCTATTTTTATGAAATAGTGTTTATATGACCAAGAGCATGCCGAATACATGTGTCGCACTTAGGTGCTAGCCATAAGGATCATTGCGAAAATTAAATTTAATTTATTAATTAAACGAAATTTTATTTTTTTCATTAACAATGCATAAAGTAAAATCTCTTTTAATGAAATAGTGTTTATATGACCAAAAGAATGTGGAAAACATGTGTCGCACCTAGGTGCTAGCTATTAGGATCTTTGCGAAACTTAAATTTAATTTATTTATTAAATGAAATTTCAATTTTTCCATTAACAATGCATAAAGTCAAATCTATTTTAATGAAATAGTGTTTATATGACCAAAAGAATGTTGAAAACATGTGTCGCACTTAGGTGCTAGCCGTTAGGATCTTTGCGAAAATTAAATTTAATTTATTTATTAAATGAAATTTCAATTTTTTCATTAACAATGCATAAAGTCAAATCTATCCTAATAAAATCGTGTTTATATGACCAAAAGAATGCCAAAAGCATGTGTCGCACTTAGGTGCTAGCTATTAGGATCTTTGCGAAAATTTAATTTAATTTATTTATTAAATGAAATTTCAATTTTTTCATTAACAATGCATAAAGTCAAATCTCTTTTCATGAAATAGTGTTTAAATGAAGTTTCAATTTTTTCATTAACAATGCATAAAATCAAATCTATTTTAGTGATATAGTGTTTATATGACTAAAAGCATGCCGAAAACATGTGTCGCACTTAGGTGCTAGCTATTAGGATCATTGCGAAAATTAAATTAAATTTATTAATTAAATGGAATTTCAAATGTTTCATTAACAATGCATAAAGTCTAATCTATTTTATTGAGAGCGTATTTATATGACCAAAAGCATGCGGAAAACATGTGTCGCACTTAGGTGCTTGCTATTAGGATCATTGCGAAAATTAAATTTAATTTATTTCTTAAATGAAGTTTCATTTTTTTCATTAACAATGCATAATGTCAAATCTATTTTAATGAAATCGTGTTTATATGACCAAAAGCATGCCGAAAATATGTGTCGCACTTAGGTGCTAGCTTTTAGGATCATTGCGAAAATTAAATTTAATTAATTTATTCTATGAAATTTCAATTTTTTCATTAACAATGCATAAAGTCAAATCTATTTTAATAAAATCGTGTTTATATGACCGAAAGCATGCGGAAAACATGTGTCGCACTTGGGTGCTAGCTATCAGGATCATTGCGAAAATTAATATTAATATATTTATTAAAAGAAATTTCTATTTTTGCATTAACAATGCATAAAGTCAAATCTATTTTAATGAAATCGTGTTTATATGACCAAAAGCATGCCGAAAACATGTGTCGCACTTAGGTGCTTGCCATTAGGATCATTGCGAAAATTAAATTTAATTTATTTATTAAATGAAGTTTCAATTTTTTCATTAACAATGCATAAAATCGTATCTATTTTAGTAAAATAGTGTTTATATGACCAAAAGCATGCGGAAAACATGTGTCACACTTAGGTGCTGGCCATTAGGATCATTGCGAAAATTAAATTTAATTTATTTATTAAATGAAATTTCAATTTTTGCATTAACAATGCATAAAGTCAAATCTTTTCTGAAGAAAAATCGTGTTTATATGACCAAAAGCATTTGGAAAACATGTGTCGCACTTAGGTGCTAGCTATTAGGATCATTACGCTAATTAAATTTATTTTAGTTATTAAATGAAATTTCAATTTTTTCATTAACAATACTTAAAGTCAAATCTGTTTTGATGAAATCGTGTTTAAATGACCAAAAGCATGCCGAAAACATGTGTCGCACTTAGGTGCTAGCTATCAGGATCATTGCGAAAAATAAATTTAATTTATTTATTAAATGAAATTCCAATTTTTTCATTAACAATGCATAAAGTCAAATCTATTTTAATGAAATAGTGTTTATATGACAAAAGGATGCCGAAAACATGTGTCGCACTTAGGTGCTAGCCATTAGGATCATTGCGAAAATTAAATTTAATTTATTTATTAATTTGAAATTTCATTTTTTTCATTAACAATGCATAAAGTCAAATCTATTTTAATGAAATAGTGTTTATATGACCAAAAGCATGCCGAAAACATGTGTCGCACTTAGGTGCTTGCCATTAGGATCATTGCGAAAATTAAATTAAATTTATTTATTAATTGAAATTTCATTTTTTTCATTAACAATGCATAAAGTCAAATCCATTTTAAAGTAATTGTATTTGTATGACCAAAAGCATGCCGAACACATGCGTCGCACTTAGGTGCTGGCTATTAGGATCATTACCTAAATTAAATTTATTTTATTCATTGAATGAAATTTCAATTTTTTCATTAACAATCCATAAAGTTAAATCCATTTTAATGAAATAGTGTTTATATGACCAAAAGCATACCGAACACATGTGTCGCACTTAGGTGCTGGCTATTAGGATCATTACCTAAATTAAATTTATTTTAATCATTGAATGAAATTTCAATTTTTTCATTAACAATGCATAAAGTCAAATCCATTTTAAAGTAATAGTATTTATATGACCCAAAGCATGCCGAACACATGCGTCGCACTTAGGTGCTGGCTATTAGGATCATTACCTAAATTAAATTTATTTTATTCATTGAATGAAATTTCAATTTTTTCATTAACAATGCATAAAGTCAAATCCATTTTAAAGTAATAGTATTTATATGACCAAAAGCATGCCGAACACATGCATCGCACTTAGGTGCTGGCTATTAGGATCATTACCTAAATTAAATTTATTTTATTCATTGAATGAAATTTCAATTTTTTCATTAACAATGCATAAAGTCAAATCCATTTTAAAGTAATAGTATTTATATGACCAAAAGCATGCCGAACACATGCATCGCACTTAGGTGCTGGCTATTAGGATCATTACCTAAATTAAATTTATTTTATTCATTGAATGAAATTTCATTTTTTTCATTAACAATGCATAAAGTCGAACTTATTTGATTAAAATCGTGTTTATACGACCAAAAGCTTGCCAGAAACATGTGTCGCACTTAGGTGCTGGCTATTAGGATCATTGCGAAAATTAAATTTAATTTATTTATTAAATGAAATTTCATTTTTTTTCATTAACAATGCATAAGGTTAAATCTATTTTAATAAAATAGTGTTTATATGACCAATAGCATGCCGAAAATATGTGTCGCACTTAGGTGCTGGCTATTAGGATCATTGCGAAAATTAAATTAAATTAATTTATTAAATGAAATTTCAATTTTTTCATTAACAATACATAAAGTCAAATCTCTTTTAATAAAATAGTGTTTATATGACCAGAAGCATGCCGAAAACAAGTGTCGCACTTAGGTAATAGCCATTAGGATCATTGCGAAAATTAAATTAAATTTATTTATTAAATGAAGTTTAAATTTTTTCGTTAACAATGCATAAAGTCAAATCAATTTTAAAGAAATTGTGTTTATATGACCAAAAGCTTGCCGAAAACATGTGTCGCACTTAGGTGCTAGCAATTAGGAACATTGCGAAAATTAAATTTAATTTATTTATTAAATGTAATTTCAATTTTTTCATCAACAACACATAAAGTCGAACTTATTTGATTAAAATCGTGTTTATACGACCAAAAGCTTGCCAGAAACATGTGTCGCACTTAGGTGCCAGCTATTAGGATCATTGCGACAATTAAATTTAATTTATTTATTAAATGAAATTTCAATTTTTTCATTACCAATGCATAAAGTCAAATCTATTTTGATGAAATCGTGTTTATATGACCAAAAGCATGCCGAAAACATGTGTCGCACTTAGGTGCTAGCTATTAGGATCATTGCGCAAATTAAATTTATTTTAGTTATTAAATAAAATTTCAATTTTCTCATTAACAATACATTAAGTCAAATCTATTTTCATGAAATAGTGTTTATATGTCCAAAAGCATGCCGAAAACATGTGTCGCACTTAGGTGCTAGCCATTAGGATCATTGCGAAAATTAAATTTAAAATATTTATTAAATGAAATTTCAATTTTTTCATTAACAATGCATAAAGTCAAAATCTATTTTAATGAAATAGTGTTTATTTTACCAGAAGCATGCCGAAAACATGTGTCGCACTTAGGTGCTAGCCTTTAGGATCATTGCGAAAATTAAATTTAATTTATTCATTAAATGAAATTTCAATTTTTTCATTGACAATGCATAAAGTCGAATATATCTTAATGAAATAGTGTTTATATGACCAAAAGCATGCCGAACACATGTGTCGCACTTAGATGCTAGCCACTAGGATCATTGCGAAAATTAAAGTTAATATATTTATTGAATGAAATTTCAATTTTTTCATTACCAATGCATAAAGTCTAATATATTTTAATGAAATCATGTTTAAATGACAAAAAGCATGCCGAAAACATGTGTCGCACTCAGGTGCTTGCTATTAGGATCATTGCGAAAATTAAATTTAATTTATTCATTAAATGAAATTTCAATTTTTTCATTAACAAAACATAAAGTCAAATCTATTTTCATGAAATAGTGTTTATATGACCAAAAGCATGCCGAAAACATGTGTCGCACTTAGGTGCTAGCCACTAGGATCATTGCGAAAATTAAATTTAATTTATTTATTAAATGAAATTTCAATTTTTTTATTAACAATGCTTAAAGTCAAATCTATTTTAATGAAATAGTGTTTATTTAACCAAAAGCATGCCGAAAACATGTGTCGCACTTGGGTGCTAGCCATTAGGATCATTGCGAAAATTTTATTTAATTTATTTATTAAATGAAATTTCAATTTTTTTATTAACAATGCATGAAGTGAAATCTATTTCAATAAAATCGTGTCTATTTGACCAAAAGCATGCCGAAAACATGTGTCGCACTTGGGTGCTAGCTATTAGGATCTTTGCGAAAATTAAATTTAATTTATTTATTCAATGAAATTTCAATTTTTTCTTTAACAATGCATTAAGTTAAAACTATTTTTATGAAATAGTGTTTATATGACCAAGAGCATGCCGAAAACATGTGTCGCACTTAGGTGCTAGCCATAAAGATCATTGCGAAAATTAAAATTAATTTATTAGTTAAACGAAATTTTATTTTTTTCATTAACAATGCACAAAGTAAAATCTGTTTTAATGAAATAGTGTTTATATGACCAAAAGAATGCCGAAAACATGTGTCGCACTTAGGTGCCAGCTATTAGGATCTTTGCGAAAATTAAATTTAATTTATTTATTAAATGAAATTTCAATTTTTCCATTAACAATGCATAAAGCCAAATCTATTTTAATGAAATAGTGTTTATATGACCAAAAGAATGCCGAAAACATGTGTCGCACTTAGGTGCTAGCCTTTAGGATCTTTGCGAAAATTAAATTTAATTTATTTATTAAATGAAATTTCAATTTTTTCATTAACAATGCATAAAGTCAAATCTCTTTTCATGAAATAGTGTTTAAATGACCAAAAGAATGCCGTAATAAAATGTCGCACTTAGGTGCTAGCCCTTAGGATCATTGCGAAAATTAAATTTAATATATTTATTAAATGAAATTTCAATTTTTTTATTAACAATTCAAAAAGTCAATTCTATTTTAATGAAATAGTGTTTATATGACCAAAAGCATGCCGAAAACATGTATCGCACTCAGGTGCTAGCTATTCGGATCATTGCGAAAATTAAATTAAATTAATTTATTAAATGAATTTTCAATTTTTTCCTAACCAATGCATAAAGTCAAATCTATTTTGATGAAATCGTGTTTATATAACAAAAAGCATGCCGAAAACATGTGTCGCACATAGGTGCTTGCTATTAGGATCATTGCGAAAATTAAATTAAATTTATTTATTAAATGAAATTTCAATTTTTTCATTAACAATACATAAAGTCAAATCCATTTTAATGAAACAGTGTTTATATGACCAAAAGCATGCCGAAAACATGTGTCGCACTTAGGTGCTGGCCATTAGAATCATTGCGAAAATTAAATTTAATATATTTATTAAATGAAATTTCAATTTTTTCATTAACAATGCATAAAGTCTAATCTATTTTATTGAAAGCGTATTTATACGACAAAAATCATGCGGAAAACATGTGTCGCACTTAGGTGCTTGCTATTAGGATCATTGCGAAAATTAAATTTAATTAATTTATTCAATGAAATTTCAATTTCTTCATTAACAATGCATAAAGTCAAATCTATTTTAATAAAATCGTGTTTATATGACCGAAAGCATGCGGAAAACATGTGTTGCACTTGGGTGCTAGCTATCAGGATCATTGCGAAAAATAAATTTAATTTATTTATTAAATGAAATTCCAATTTTTTCATTAACAATGCATAAAGTCAAATCTATTTTAATGAAATAGTGTTTATATGACCAAAAGCATGCCGAAAACATGTGTCGCACTTAGGTGCTAGCCATTAGGATCATTGCGAAAATTAAATTTAATTTATTTATTAATTGAAATTTCATTTTTTTCATTAACAATGCATAAAGTCAAATCTATTTTAATGAAATAGTGTTTATATGACCAAAAGCATACCGAACACATGTGTCGCACTTAGGTGCTGGCTATTAGGATCATTGCGAAAAATAAATTTAATTTATTTATTAAATGAAATATCAATTTTTTTCATTAACAATGCATAAGGTTAAATCTATTTTAATAAAATCGTGTTTATATGACAAAAAGCATGCCGAAAACAAGTATCGCACTTAGGTGCTAGCTATTAGGATCATTGCGAAAATTAAATTAAATTAATTTATTAAATGAAATTTCAATTTTTTTATTAACAATACATAAAGTCAAATATCTTTTAATGAACTTGTGTTTATATGACCAATAGCATGCCGAAAACATGTGTCGCACTTAGGTGCTAGCCATTAGGATCATTGCGAAAATTAAATTTAATTTATTTATTAAATGAAATTTCATTTTTTTCATTAACAATGCATAAAGTCAAATTTATTTTAATAAAATAGTGTTAAAATAACTAAAAGCTTGCCGAAAACATGTATCGCACTTAGGTGCCAGCTGTTAGGATCATTGCGAAAATTAAATTAAATTTATTTATTAAATGAAATTTCAATTTTTTCATTAACAATGCATAAAGTCAAATCTAATTTAATGAAATATTGTTTATATGACCAAAAGCATGCCGAAAACAAGTGTCGCACTTGGGTGCTAGCCATTAGGATCATTGCGAAAATTAAATTTAATTTATTAATTAAATGAAATTTTAATTTTTTCATTAACAATGCATAAAGTTGAATCTATTTCAATGAAATCATGTTAAAATGACCAAAAGCATGCCGAAAACATGTATCGCACTCAGGTGCTAGCCATTAGGATCATTGCGAAAATTTAATTTAATTTATTAATTAAATGAAATTTTATTTTTTTCATTAACAATGCATAAAGTCAAATCTGTTTAATGAAATAGTGTTTATATAACCAAAATCATACCGAAAACATGTGTCGCACTTAGGTGCTAGCTATTAGGCTGTTTGCGAAAATTAAATTTAATTTATTTATTAAATAAAATTTCAATTTTTTCATTAACAATGCATAAAATCAAATCTATTTTTATGAAATAGTGTTTATATGACCAAAAGAATGCCGAAAACGTGTGTCGCACTTAAGTGCTGGCTATTAGAATCTTTGCGAAAATTAAATTAAATTTATTTATTAAAGGAAATTTCAATTTTTTCATTAACAATGCATAAAGTCAAATCAATTTTTTTTAAATAGTGTTTAAATTACCAAAGGCTTGCCGAAAACATGTGTCGCACTTAGATGCTAGTTATTAGGATCATTGCGAAAATTAAATTAAATTTATTTATTAAATGAAATTTCAATTTTTTTATTAACAATTCATAAAGTCAAATCTATTTTAATGAAATAGTGTTTATATGACCAAAAGCATGCCGAAAACATGTGTCGCACTTAGGTGCTGGCTATTAGGATCTTTGCAAAAATTAAATTTAATTTATTTATTCAATGAAATTTCAATTTTTTCATTAACAATGCATAAAGTCAAATATATTTTAATAAAATCGTGTTTATATGACCAAAGGCATGACAAAAAAATGTGTCGCACTTAGGTGCTAGCTATTAGGGTCATTGCGAAAATTAAATTTAATTTATTTATTAAATAAAATTTCAATTTTTTCATTAACAATGCATAAAGTCAAATCTATTTTAATGAAATAGTGTTTATGTGACCATAAGAATGCCGTAAACATGTGTCGCACTTAGGTGCTAGCTATTAGGATCATTGCGAAAATTAAATTTAATTTATTTATTAAATGAAATTTCAATTTTTTCATTAACAATGCATAAAGTCAAATCTATTTTATTGAAATAGTGTTTATATGACCAAAAAGATGCCGAAAACATGTGTCGCACTTAGGTGCAAGCTGTTAGGATCATTGCGAAAATTTAATTTAATTTATTAATTAAATTAAATTTTATTTTTTTCATTAACAATGTATAAAGTCAAATATATTTTAATGAAATCGTGTTTATATGACCAAAGGCATGACTAAAAAATGTGTCGCACTTAGGTGCTAGCTATTAGGGTCATTGCGAAAATTAAATTTAATTTATTTATTAAATAAAATTTCAATTTTTTCATTAACAATGCATAAAGTCAAATCTATTTTAATGAAATAGTGTTTATATGACCATAAGAATGCCGTAAACATGTGTCGCACTTAGGTGCTAGCTATTAGGATCATTGCGAAAATTAAATTCAATTTATTTATTAAATGAAATTTCAATTTTTTCAATAACAATTCATAAGATTAAATCTAATTTAATGAAATAGTGTTTATATGATCAAAAGCATGCCGAAAACATGTGTCGCACTTAGGTGCTAGCTTTTAGGATCATTGCGAAAATTAAATTAAATTTATTTACTAAATTAAATTTCATTTTTTTCATTAACAATGCATAAAGTCGAATCTATTTAAATGAAATAGTTATTTTTATGACCAAAAGAATGCCGAAAACACATGTCGCACTTAGGTGATAGCTATTAGGATCATTGCGAAAATTAAATTTAATTTATTTATTAAATGAAATTTCAATTTTTTCATTAACAATGCATAAAGTCAAATAAATTTTAGTGAAATAGTGTTTATATGACCAAAAGCATGCCGAAAACATGTGTCGCACTTAGTTGCCAGCTATTAGGATCATTGCGAAAATTAAATTAAATTTATTAATTAAACGAAATTTTAATTTTTTTATTAAAAATATATAAAGTCAAATCTATTTTAAAGAAATAGTGTTTATATGACCAAAAGAATGCCGTAAACATGAGTCGCACTTAGGTGCTGGCTATAAGGATCTTTGCGAGAATTAAATTTAATTTATTTATTAAATGAAATTTCATTTTTTTCATTGACAATGCATAAAGTCAAATCAATTTTAATGAAATAGTGTTTAAATGACCAGAAGCATGCCAAAAACATGTGTCGCACTTAGGTGATAGCTATTAGGTTCATTGCGAAAATTAAATTAAATTTATTTATTAAATGAAATTGCAATTTCTTCATTAACAATTCATAAAGTCAAATCTATTTTCTTGAAATAGTGTTTATATGACCAAAAGCATGCCGAAAACATGTGTCGCACTTTGATGCTAGCTATAAGGATCATTGCGAAAATTAAATTTAATTTATTTATTAAATGAAATTTCAAATTTTTGATTAACAATGCATAAAGTCAATTCTATTTTTACGAAATAGTGTTTAAATGACCAAAAGAATGCCGTAAACCTGTGTCGCACTTAGGTGCTAGCTATTAGGATCATTGCGAAAATTAAATTTAATTTATTTATTAAATGAAATTTCAATTTTTTCATGAACAAATCATAAAGTCAAATCTATTTGTACGAAATAGTGTTTAAATGACCAAAAAAATTTAGAACACATGTGTCGCACTTAGGTGATGGCTATTAGGATCATTGCGAAAATTAAATTTTAATTAATTTATTAAATGAAATTTCCAATTTTTCATTAACAATGCATAAAGCTAAATCTATTTTTACGAAATAGTGTTTATATGACTAAAAGAATGCCGTAAACATGTGTCGCACTTAGGTGCTAGCTATTAGGATCATTGCGAAAAATAAATTTAATTTATTTATCAAATGATTTTTCAATTTTTTCTTTTACAATGCATAAAGTCAAATCTATTTTCATTAAATAGTGTTTATATGACCAAAAGCATGCCGAAAACATGTGTCGCACTTAGGTGCTCGCTTTTAGGATCATTGCGAAAATTAAATTTAATTTATTTATTAAATTAAATTACAATTTTTTCATTACCAATGCATAAAGTCAAATCTATTTTAATGATATAGTGTTTATAAGACCAAAAGCATGCCGAAAACATGTGTCGCACTCAGGTGCTAGCTATTATGACCATTGCGAAAATTAAATTTAATTTAATTATTAAATGAAATTTTAATTTTTTCATATACAATTCATAAAGTCAAATCTATTTTAATGAAATAGTGTTTATATGACCAAAAGCATGCCGAAAACATGTGTCGCCCTTAGGTGCTGGCCATTAGGATCATTGCGAAAATAAAATTTAATTTATTTATTAAATGAAATTTCAATTTTTTTATTAACAATGCATAAAGTCCTATCTATTTTAATAAAATAGTGTTAATAAGACCAAAAGCATGCCGAAAACATGTGTCGCACTTAGGTGCTAGCCATTAGGATCATAGCGAAAATAAAATTTAATTTATTTATTAAATGAAATTTCAATTTTTTTATTAACAATGCATAAAGTCAAATTTATTTAAAAAAAAGGGTTTATATGACCAAAAGGATGCCGAAAACATGTGTCGCACTTAGGTGCTAGCTACTAGGATCATTGCGAAAATTAAATTTATTTTATTTATTCAATGAAATTTCAATTTTTTCATTACCAATGCATAAAGTCAAATCTATTTTAATGAAATAGTGTTTATATGACCAAAAGCATGCCGAACACATGTGTCACACTTAGGTGCTGGCTGTTAGGATCATTGCGAAAATTAAATTTAATTTATTTATTAAATGAAATTTCAATTTTTTCATTAACAATGCATAAAGTCAAATCTAATTTAAAGAAATAGTATCTAAATGACCAAAAGCATGCCGAACACATGCGTCGCACTTAGGTGCTGGCTTTTAGGATCATTGCGAAAATTAAATTTATTTTATTTATTGAATGAAATTTCAATTTTTTTATTAACATTGCATAGAGTCAAATTTATTTGATTGAAATAGTGTTTATATAACCAAAAGAATGCCGTAAACATGTGTCGCAATTAGGTGCTAGCTATTAGGATCATTGCGAAAATTAAATTAAATTTATTAATTAAATGAAATTTTAATTTTTTCATTAACAATGCATAAAGTCAAATCTATTTTAATAAAATTGTGTTTATATGACGAAAAGCATGCCGAAAACATGTGTCGCACTTAGATGCTAGCCATGAGGATCATTGCGAAAATTAAATTTAATTTATTAATTAAATTAAATATTAATTTTTTCATTAACAATGCATAAAGTCAAATCTATTTTAATGAAATAGTGTTTATATGACCAAAAGAATGCCGTGAACATGTGCCGCACTTAGGTGCTGGCCACTAGGATCATTGCGAAACTTAAATTTAATTTATTTATTAAAAGTAATTTCAATTTTTTCATTAACAATTCATAAAGTCAAATCCATTTTAATAAAATTGTGTTTATATGACCAAAAGCATGCCGAAAACATGTGTCGCACTTAGATGCAGGCTATAAGGATCTTTGCGAAAATTAAATTTAATTTATTAATTAAATTAAATATTAATTTTTTCATTAACAATGCATAAAGTCAAATCTATTTTAATGAAATGGTGTTTATTTGACCAAAAGAATGCCGTAAACATGTGCCGCACTTAGGTGCTGGCCACTAGGATCATTGCGAAACTTAAATTTAATTTATTTATTAAAAGTAATTTCAATTTTTTCATTAACAATTCATAAAGTCAAATCCATTTTAATAAAATTGTGTTTATATGACCAAAGGCATGCCGAAAACATGTGTCGCACTTAGATGCAGGCTATAAGGATCTTTGCGAAAATTAAATTTAATTTATTAATTAAATTAAATATTAATTTTTTCATTAACAATGCATAAAGTCAAATCTATTTTAATGAAATAGTGTTTATATGACCAAAAGAATGCCGTGAACATGTGCCGCACTTAGGTGCTGGCCACTAGGATCATTGCGAAACTTAAATTTAATTTATTTATTAAAAGTAATTTCAATTTTTTCATTAACAATTCATAAAGTCAAATCCATTTTAATAAAATTGTGTTTATATGACCAAAAGCATGCCGAAAACATGTGTCGCACTTAGATGCAGGCTATAAGGATCTTTGCGAAAATTAAATTTAATTTATTAATTAAATTAAATATTAATTTTTTCATTAACAATGCATAAAGTCAAATCTATTTTAATGAAATGGTGTTTATTTGACCAAAAGAATGCCGTAAACATGTGCCGCACTTAGGTGCTGGCCACTAGGATCATTGCGAAACTTAAATTTAATTTATTTATTAAAAGTAATTTCAATTTTTTCATTAACAATTCATAAAGTCAAATCCATTTTAATAAAATTGTGTTTATATGACCAAAGGCATGCCGAAAACATGTGTCGCACTTAGATGCAGGCTATAAGGATCTTTGCGAAAATTAAATTTAATTTATTTATTAAATGAAATTTCAATTTTTTCATTAACATTGCATA
Source organism: Ocypus olens (assembly GCA_910593695.2). Taxonomy (NCBI): domain Eukaryota; kingdom Metazoa; phylum Arthropoda; class Insecta; order Coleoptera; family Staphylinidae; genus Ocypus; species Ocypus olens. Next base: position 37,450,747 of record OU343060.1, read on the forward strand.
AAGTCAAAACTATTTTCATGAAATAGGGTTTATATGACCAAAAGAATGCCGTAAACATGTGTCGCACTTGAGTGCTAGCTTTTAGGATCATTGCGAAAATTAAATTTAATTTATTTATTAAATGAAATTTCAATTTTTTCGATAACAATTCATAAAGTCAAATCTATTTTAATGAAATAGTGTTTGTATGACCAAAAGCATGCCGAAAAAATGTTTCGCACTTAGATGCTTGCTGTTAGGATCATTGCGAAAATTAAATTTAATTTTTTAATTAAATGAAATTTTAATTTTTTTATTAACAATGCATAAAGTCAAATCTATTTTAATGAAATAGTGTTTATATGACCAAAAGAATGCCGTAAACATGTGTCGCACTTAGGTGCTAGCCATTAGGATCATTGCGAAAATTAAATTTAATTTATTTATTAAATGTAATTTCAATTTTTTCATTAACAATTCATAAAGTCACATCTATTTTAATGAAATTGTGTTTATATGACCAAAAGCATGCCAAAAACATGAGTCGCACTTAGGTGCTGGCTATTAGGATCATTGCGAAAATTAAATTTAATTTATTTATTAAATGAAATTTCAATTTTTTCATTAATAATGCATAAAGTCAAATCAATTTTAATGTAATAGTGTTTAAATGACCAAAAAAACTTAGAACACATGTGTCGCACTTAGGTGATGGCTATTAGGATCATTGCGAAAATTAAATTTAATTTAGTTATGAAATGAAATTTCAATTTTTTCATTAACAATGCATAAAGTCAAATCAATTTTAGTAAAATAGTGTTTATCTGACCAAAAGCATGCCGAAAACATGAGTAGCACTTAGGTGCTGGCTATAAGGATCTTTGCGAGAATTAAATTTAATTTATTTATTAAATGAAATTTCATTTTTTTCATTGACAATGCATAAAGTCAAATCAATTTTAATGAAATAGTGTTTAAATGACCAGAAGCATGCCAAAAACATGTGTCGCACTTAGGTGATAGCTATTAGGTTCATTGCGAAAATTAAATTTAATTTATTTATTAAATGAAATTGCAATTTTTTCATTAACAATGCATAAAGTCAAATCATTTTTAGTGAAATAGTGTTTATATGACCAAAAGCATGCCGAAAGCATGTGTCGCACTTAGTTGCTAGCTTACAGGATCATTGCGAAAATTAAATTAAATTTATTAATTAAACGAAATTTTAATTTTTTTATTAAAAATATATAAAGTCAAATCTATTTTAAAGAAATAGTGTTTATATGACCAAAAGAATGCCGTAAACATGAGTCGCACTTAGGTGCTGGCTATAAGGATCTTTGCGAGAATTAAATTTAATTTTTTTATTAAATGAAATTTCATTTTTTTCATTGACAATGCATAAAGTCAAATCAATTTTAATGAAATAGTGTTTAAATGACCAGAAACATGCCAAAAACATGTGTCGCACTTAGGTGATAGCTATTAGGTTCATTGCGAAAATTAAATTTAATTTATTTATTAAATGAAATTGCAATTTTTTCATTAACAATTCATAAAGTCAAATCTATTTTCTTGAAATAGTGTTTATATGACCAAAAGCATGCCGAAAACATGTGTCGCACTTTGATGCTAGCTATAAGGATCATTGCGAAAATTAAATTTAATTTATTTATTAAATGAAATTTCAAATTTTTGATTAACAATGCATAAAGTCAATTCTATTTTTACGAAATAGTGTTTAAATGACCAAAAGAATGCCGTAAACCTGTGTCGCACTTAGGTGCTAGCTATTAGGATCATTGCGAAAATTAAATTTAATTTATTTATTAAATGAAATTCCAATTTTTTCATGAACAAATCATAAAGTCAAATCTATTTGTACGAAATAGTGTTTAAATAACCAAAAAAAATTAGAACACATGTGTCGCACTTAGGTGATGGCTATTAGGATCATTGCGAAAATTAAATTTTAATTAATTTATTAAATGAAATTTCCAATTTTTCATTAACAATGCATAAAGCTAAATCTATTTTTACGAAATAGTGTTTATATGACTAAAAGAATGCCGTAAACATGTGTCGCACTTAGGTGCTAGCTATAAGGATCATTGCGAAAATAAAATTAAATTTATTAATTTAATTAAATTTTAATTTTTTCATTAACAATGCATAAAGTCAAATCTATTTTAATGAAATGGTGTTTATATGACCAAAAGAATGCCGTAAACGTGTGTTGCACTTAGGTGCAAGCTATTGGGATCCTTGCGAAAATTAAATTTAATTTATTCATTAAATGAAAATTCAATTTTTTCATTAACAATTCATAAAGTCAAATCTATTTTAATTCAATAGTGTTTATATGACCAAAAGCATGCCGAAAACATGTGTCGCACTTAGATGCTAGCTGTTAGGATCATTGCGAAAATTAAATTTAATTTATAATTTAAATGAAATTTTAATTTTTTCTTTAACAATGCATAAAGTCAAATCTATTTTAATGAAATAGTGTTTATTTGACCAAAAGAATGCCGTAAACATGTGTCGCACTTAGGTGCTAGCAATTAGGATCATTGCGAAAATTAAATTAAATTTATTTATTAAATGAAATTTCAATTTTTTCATTAGCAATTCATAAAGTCAAATCTATTTAAACTAAATAGTGTTTATATGACCAAAAGCATGCCGAAAACCAGTGTCGCACTTAGGTGCTAGCTATTAGGATCATTGCGAAAATTAAATTTAATTTATTAATTAAATGAAATTTTAATTTTTTCATTAACAATGCATAAAGTCAAATCTATTTTAATGAAATAGTATTTATATGACCAAAAGCATGCCGAAAACATGTGTCGCACTTAGATGCTAGCTATTAGGATCATTGCGAAAATTAAATTTAATTTATTATACAAATAAAATTTTAATTCTTTCATTAACAATGCATTAAGTCAAATCTACTTTAATGAAATAGTGTTCATATGACCAAAAGAATGCCGTAAACATGTGTCGCACTTAGGTGCTAGCAATTAGGATCATTGCGAAAATTAAATTTAATTTATTTATTAAATGAAATTTTAATTTTCTCATTAACAATGCATTAAGTCAAATCTATTTTAATGAAATAGTGTTTATATGATTAAAAGCATGCCGTAAATGTGTGTCGCACTTAGGTGCTAGCTATTGGGATCTTTGCGAAAATTAAATTTAATTTATTTATTAAATGAAATTTCAATTTTTTCATTAACAATGCATAAGGTCAAATCTGTTTTAATAAAATAGTGTTTATATGACCAAAATAATGCCGTAAACATGTGTCGCACTTAGGTGCTAGCTATTAGGATCATTGCGAAAATTAAATTTAATTTATTTATTAAATGAAATTTCAATTTTTTCATTAACAATTCATAGAGTCAAATCTATTTTAATGAAATAGTGTTAATATGACCAAAAGCATGCCGAAAACATGTGTCGCACTTAGGTGCTAGCCATGAGGATCATTGCGAAATTTAAATTTAATTTATTTATTAAATGAAATTTCAATTTTTTCATCAACAACACATGAAGTCGAGTTTATTTGGTCAAAATCGTGTTTATACGACCAAAAGCATGCCGAAAACATGTGTCGCACTTAGGTGCTAGCTATTAGGATCATTGCGAAAATAAAATTTAATTTATTTATTAAATGAAATTTCAATTTTTTCATTAACAATTCATAAAGTCAAATCTATTTTAATGAAATAGTGTTTTTATGACCAAAAGCTTGCCGATAGCATGTTTCGCACTTAGATGCTAGCCATGAGGATCATTGCGAAAATTAAATTAAATTTATTTATTAAATGAAATTTCAATTTTTTTATTAACAGTTCATAAAGTCAAATCTATTTTCATGAAATAGTATTTATATGACCAAAAGATTGCCGTAAACATGTGTCGCACTTAGGTGCTAGCCATTAGGATCATTGCGAAAATTAAATTTTCTTTATTTATTAAATGTAATTTCATTTTTTTCATTAACAATTCATAAAGTCACATCTATTTTAATGAAATTGTGTTTATATGACCAAAAGCATGCCAAAAACATGAGTCGCACTTAGGTGCTGGCTATTAGGATCATTGCGAAAATTAAATTTAATTTATTTATCAAATGAAATTTCAATTTTTTCATTAACAATGCATAAAGTCAAATCTATTTTCATGAAATAGTGTTTATATGACCAAAAGAATGCCGTAAACATGTGTCGCACTTAGGTGCTAGCTATAAGGATCATTGCGAAAATTAAGTTTAATTTATTTATTAAATGAAATTTAAATTTTTTCATTAACAATTCATAAAGCCAAATCTATTTTAATGAAATAGTGTTTATTTGACCAAAAGCATGCCGAACACATGTGTCGTACTTGGGTGCTAGCTATTAGGATCATTGCGAAAATTAAATTTAATTTATTTATTAAATGAAATTTCAATTTTTTCATTAACAATGCATAAAGCTAAATGTATTTTAATGAAATCGTGTTTATTTGACCAAAAGCAAGCCGAAAATATGTGTCGCACTAAGGTGCTAGCTATTAGGATCATTGCGAAAATTAAATTAAATTTATTTATTCAATAAAATTTCAATTTTTTCATTAACAACACATAAAGTCGAGTTTATTTGTTTAAAATCGTGTTTATACGACAAAAAGCACGCCGAAAACATGTGTCGCACTTAGGTGCAGGCTATTAGGATCATTGCGAAAATAAAATTTAATTTATTTATTGAATGAAATTTAAATTTTTTCATTAACAATGCATGAAGTCAAATCTATTTTAATGAAATAGTGTTTATATGACTAAAAGAATGCCGTAAACATGTGTCGCACTTAGGTGCTAGCTATGAGGATCATTGCGAAAATTAAATTAAATTTATTAATTAAATTAAATTTTAATTTTTTCATTAACAATGCATAAAGTCAAATCTATTTTAATGAAATAGTTTTTAAAGGACCAAAAGCGTGCCGAAAACCTGTGTCGCACTAAGATGCTAGCTATTAGGATCATTGCGAAAATTAAATTAAATTTATTAATTAAATTAAATTTCAATTTTTTCATTAACAATGCATGAAGTCAAATCTATTTTAATGAAATAGTGTTTATATGACTAAAAGAATGCCGTAAAGATGTGTCGCACTTAGGTGCTAGCTATTAGGATCATTGCGAAAATTAAATTAAATTTATTAATTAAATTAAATTTTAATTTTTTCATTAACAATGCATAAAGTCAAATCTATTTTAATGAAATAGTTTTTATAAGACCAAAAGCGTGCCGAAAACATGTGTCGCACTAAGATGCTAGCTATTAGGATCATTGCGAAAATTAAATTTAATTTATTTATTAAATGAAATTTCAATTTTTTCATTAACAATGCATAAAGCTAAATGTATTTTAATGAAATCGTGTTTATTTGACCAAAAGCAAGCCGAAAATATGTGTCCCACTAAGGTGCTAGCTATTAGGATCATTGCGAAAATAAAATTAAATTTATTAATTTAATTAAATTTCAATTTTTTCATTAACAATGCATAAAGCTAAATGTATTTTAATGAAATCGTGTTTATTTGACCAAAAGCAAGCCGAAAATATGTGTCCCACTAAGATGCTAGCTATTAGGATCATTGCGAAAATTAAATTTAATTTATTTATTAAATGAAATTTCAATTTTTTCATTAACAATGCATAAAGCTAAATGTATTTTAATGAAATCGTGTTTATTTGACCAAAAGCAAGCCGAAAATATGTGTCCCACTAAGGTGCTAGCTATTAGGATCATTGCGAAAATAAAATTAAATTTATTAATTTAATTAAATTTTAATTTTTTCATTAACAATGCATAAAGTCAAATCTATTTTAATGAAATGGTGTTTATATGACCAAAAGGATGCCGTAAACGTGTGTTGCACTTAGGTGCTAGCTATTAGGATCCTTGCGAAAATTAAATTTAATTTATTTATTAAATGAAAATTCAATTTTTTCATTAACAATTCATAAAGTCAAATCTATTTTAATTCAATAGTGTTTATATGACCAAAAGCATGCCGAAAACATGTGTCGCACTTAGATGCTAGCTATTAGGATCATTGCGAAAATTAAATTTAATTTATAATTTAAATGAAATTTTAATTTTTTCATTAACAATGCATAAAGTCAAATCTATTTTAATGAAATAGTGTTCATTTGACCAAAAGAATGCCGTAAACATGTGTCGCACTTAGGTGCTAGCAATTAGGATCATTGCGAAAATTAAATTAAATTTATTTATTAAATGAAATTTCAATTTTTTCATTAGCAATTCATAAAGTCAAATCTATTTAAATGAAATAGTGTCTATATGACCAAAAGCATGCCGAAAACAAGTGTCGCACTTAGGTGCTAGCTATTAGGTTCATTGCGAAAATTTAATTTAATTTATTAATTAAATGAAATTTTAATTTTTTCATTAACAATGCATAAAGTCAAATCTATTTTAATGAAATAGTATTTATATAACCAAAAGCATGCCGAAAACATGTGTCGCACTTAGATGCTAGCTATTAGGATCATTGCGAAAATTAAATTTAATTTATTATACAAATGAAATTTTAATTCTTTCATTAACAATGCATTAAGTCAAATCTACTTTAATGAAATAGTGTTCATATGACCAAAAGAATGCCGTAAACATGTGTCGCACTTAGGTGCTAGCAATTAGGATCATTGCGAAAATTAAATTTAATTTTTTTATTAAATGAAATTTTAATTTTTTCATTAACAATGCATTAAGTCAAATCTATTTTAATGAAATAGTGTTTAGATGATTAAAAGCATGCCGTAAATGTGTGTCGCACTTAGGTGCTAGCTATTAGGATCTTTGCGAAAATTAAATTAAATTTATTTATTACATGAAATTTCAATTTTTTCATTAACAATGTATAAAGTCAAATGTTTTTTAATAAAATAGTGTTTATATGACCAAAAGAATGCCGTAAACATGTGTCGTACTTAGGTGCTAGTCATTAGGATCATTGCGAAAATTAAATTAAATTTATTTATTTAATGAAGTTTCAATTTTTTCATTAACAATGCATAAAGTCAATTCTATTTTAATGAAATAGTGTTTATATAACCAAAAGCATGCCGAAAACATGTGTCGCACTTGGGTGCTAGCTATTAGGATCTTTGCGAAAATTAATTTAAATTTATTTATTTAATGAAATTTCAATTTTTTTCATTTACAATGCATAAAGTCAAATCTATTTTAATGAAATAGTGTTTATATGACCAAAAGAATGCCGACAACTTGTGTCGCACTTAGGTGATAGCTATTGGGATCTTTGCGAAAATTAAATTTAATTTATTTATTAAATGAAATTTCAATTTTTTCATTAACAATGCATAAAGTTAAATCTGTTTTAATGAAATAGTGTTTATATGACCAAAATAATGCCGTAAACATGTGTGGCACTTAGGTGCTAGCTATTAGGATCATTGCGAAAATTAAATTTAATTTATTTATTAAATTAAATTTCAATTTTTTCATTAACAATTCATAGAGTCAAATCTATTTTAATGAAATAGTGTTAATATGACCAAAAGCATGCCGAAAACATGTGTCGCACTTAGGTGCTAGCTATGAGGATCATTGCGAAATTTAAATTTAATTTATTTATTAAATGAAATTTCAATTTTTTCATCAACAACACATGAAGTCGAGTTTATTTGATCAATATCGTGTTTATACGACCAAAAGCATGCCGAAAACATGTGTCGCACTTAGGTGCTAGCTATGAGGATCATTGCGAAAATTAAATTAATTTTATTTATTAAATGAAATTTCAATTTTTTTATTAACAATTCATAAAGTCAAATCTATTTTTATGAAATAGTATTTATATGACCAAAAGATTGCCGTAACCATGTATCGCACTTGGGTGCTAGCTGTTAGGATCATTGCGAAAATTAAATTAAATTTATTTATTAAATGAAATTTCAATTTTTTCATTAACAATGCATAAAGTCAAATCTCTTTTAATAAAATAGTGTTTATATGACCAAAAGCATGCCGAAAACATGTGTCGCACTTAGGTGCTAGCCATTAGGATCATTGCGAAAATTAAATTAAATTAATTTATTAAATGAAATTTTAATTTTTTTATTAACAATGCATAAAGTCAAATCTATTTTAATGAAATCGTTTTTATATGACCAAAAGCATGCCGAAAACATGTGTCGCACTTAGGTGCTTGCTATTAGGATCATTGCGAAAATTAAATTTAATTTATTTATTAAATGAAATTTCAATTTTTTCATTAACAATGCATAAAGTCAAATCTATTTTCATGAAATATTGTTTAAATGATCAAAAGCATGCCGAAAACATGTGTCGCACTTAGGTGCTAGCCATTAGGATCATTGCGAAAATTAAATTTAATATATTTATTAAATGAAATTTCAACTTTTTCATTAACAATGCATAAAGTCAAATCTATTTTAATGAAATAGTGTTTATATGACCAAAAGCATGCCGAAAACATGTGTCGCACTTAGGTGCTAGCCATTAGGATCATTGCGAAACTTAAATTTAATTTATTAATTAAATGAAATTTCAATTTTTTCATTAACAATGCATAAAGTCAAATCTATTTTAATGAAATAGTGTTTATATGACCAAAAGAATGCCGTGAACATGTGTCGCACTTAGGTGCAAGCTATTAGGATCATTGCGAAAATTAAATTTAATTTATTTATTAAATGAAATTTCAATTTTTTCATCAATGACTCATGAAGTCGAGTTTATTTGATCAAAATCGTGTTTATACGACCAAAATCATGCCGAAAACATGTGTCGCACTTAGGTGCTAGCTATTAGGATCAAAGCGAAAATAAAATTTAATTTATTTATTAAATGAAATTTCAATTTTTTCATTAACAATGCATAAAGTCCTATCTATTTTAGAAAAATAGTGTTTATATGACCAAAAGCATGCCGAAAACATGTGTCGCACTTAGGTGCTAGCTATTAGGATCATTGCGAAATTTAAATTTAATTTATTTATTAAATGAAATTTCAATTTTTTCATTAACAATGCATAAAGTCAAATCTATTTTAATGAAATAGGGTTTATATGACCAAAAGAATGCCGAAAACATGTGTCGCACTTAGGTGCTAGCAATTAGGATCTTTGCGAAAATTAACTTTATTTTATTTATTGAATGAAATTTCAATTTTTTCATTAAAAATGCATAAAGCCAAATATATTTTAATGAAATAGTGTTTATATGACCAAAAGCATACCGAACACATGCGTCGCACTTAGGTGCTGGCTATAAGGATCATTGCGAAAATTAAATTTATTTTATTTATCTGATGAAATTTCAATTTTTTCATTAACAATGCATAAAGTCAAATCCATTTTAATGAAATCGTTTTTATATGACCAAAAGCATACCGAATACATGTGTCGCACTTAAGTGCGAAAATTAAATTTAATTTATTTATTAAATGAAATTTCAATTTTTTCATTAACAATGCATAAAGTCAAATCTATTTTATAGAAATAGTGTTTATATGACCTAAAGCATGCCGAACACATGTGTCGCACTTAGGTGCTGGTTATAGGGATTTTTGCGAAAATTAAATTTATTTTATTTATTGAATGAAATTTCAATTTTTCATTAACAATGCGTCAAGTCAAATCCATTTTAATGAAATAGTGTTTATATGACCAAAAGCATACCGAAAACATATGTCGCACTTAGGTGCCAGCCATTAGGATCATTGCGAAAAATAAATTTTATTTGTTTATTATATGAAATTTCAATTTTTTCATTACCAATGCATAAAGTCAAATCTATTTTAATGAAATAGTGTTTATTTAACCAAAAGCATGCCGAACACATGTGTCGCACTCAGGTGCTGGCTATTAGGATCATTGCGAAAATTAAATTTAATTTATTAATTAAATGAAATTTTAATTTTTTCAATAACAATTTATGAAGTCAAATCTATTTTAATAAAATAGTGTTTATATGACCAAAAGCATGCCGTAAATGAGTGTCGCACTTAGGTGCTAGCTATTAGGATCATTGCGAAAAGTAAATTAAATTTATTTATTAAATGAAAATTCAATTTTTTCATTAACAATTTATAAAGTCAAATCTATTTTATTGAAATAGTGTTTATATGACCAAAAGCATGCCGAAAACATGTGTCGCACTGAGATGCTAGCTATTAGGATCATTGCGAAAATTAAATTTAATTTATTTATTAAATGAAATTTCAATTTTCTCATTAACAATGCATAAAATCAGATCTATTTTCATGAAATAGTGTTCTTATGACCAAAAGAATGCCGTAAACATGTGTCGCACTTAGGTGCTAGCTATTAGGATAATTGCGAAATTTAAATTTAACTTATTTATTAAATGAAATTTTAATTTTTTCATTAACAATTCATAAAGTCAAATCTATTTTAAAGAAATAGGGTTTATATGACCAAATGCATGCCGTAAACATGTGTCGCACTTAGGTGCTAGCTATTAGGATCATTGTGAAATTTAAATTTAATTTATTTATTAAATGAAATTTCAATTTTTTCAATAACAATTCATAAAATCAAATCTATTTTAATGAAATAGTGTTTATTTGACCAAAACATGCCGAAAACAGGTGTCGCACTCAGGTGCTGGCTATTAGGATCATTGCGAAAATTAAATTAAATTTATTTATTAAAAGAAATTTCAATTTTTTCATTAACAATGCATAAGGTCAAATCTATTTTAATGAAATAGTGTTTATATGACCAAAGGAATGCCGAAAACATGTGTCGCACTTAGGTGCTAGCAATTAGGATCTCTGCGAAAATTAAATTAAATTTATTTATTAAATAAAATTTCAATTTTTTCATTAACAATGCATAAAGTCAAATCCATTTTAATGAAATAGTGTTCATATGACCAAAAGCATACCGAATACATGTGTCGCACTTAAGTGCGAAAATTAAATTTAATATATTTATTAAATGAAATTTCAATTTTTTCATTAACAATGCATAAAGTCAAATCTATTTTAATGAAATAGTGTTTATATGACCAAAAGCATGCCGAACACATGTGTCGCACTTAGGTGCTGGTTATTGGGATCATTGCAAAAATTAAATTTATTTTATTTATTGAATGAAATTTCAATTTTTCCATTAACAATGCATAAAGTCAAATCCATTTTAATGAAATAGTGTTTATATGACCAAAAGCATACCGAAAACATATGTCGCACTTAGGTGCCAGCCATTAGGATCATTGCGAAAAATAAATTTAATTTGTTTATTATATGAAATTTCAATTTTTTCATTACCAATGCATAAAGTCAAATCTATTTTAATGAAATAGTGTTTATTTGACCAAAAGCATGCCGAACACATGTGTCGCACTCAGGTGCTGGCTATTAGGATCATTGCGAAAATTAAATTAAATTTATTTATTAAATGAAATTTCAATTTTTTCATTAACATTGCATAAAGTCAAATCTATTTTCATGAAATATTGTTTAAATGACCAAAAGCATGCCGAAAACATGTGTCGCACTTAGGTGCCAGCTATTAGGATCATTGCGAAAATTAAATTTATTATATTTATTAAATGAAATTTCAATTTTTTCATTAACAATGCATAAAGTCAAATCTATTTTCATGAAATATTGTTTAAATGACCAAAAGCATGCCGAAAACATGTGTCGCACTTAGGTGCCAGCTATTAGGATCATTGCGAAAATTAAATTAAATTAATTTATTAAATGAAATTTTAATTTTTTCATTAACAATGCATAAAGTCAAATCTATTTGAATGAAATCGTTTTTATATGACCAAAAGCATGCCGAAAACATGTGTCGCACTTAGGTGCTTGCTATTAGGATCATTGCGAAAATTAATTTAAATTTATTTATTAAATGAAATTTCAATTTTTTCATTAACATTGCATAAAGTCAAATCTATTTTCATGAAATATTGTTTAAATGACCAAAAGCATGCCGAAAACATGTGTCGCACTTAGGTGCCAGCTATTAGGATCATTGCGAAAATTAAATTTATTATATTTATTAAATGAAATTTCAATTTTTTCATTAACAATGCATAAAGTCAAATCTATTTTAATGAAATAGTGTTTATATGACCAAAAGCATGCCAAAACCATGTGTCGCACTTAGGTGCTAGACATTAGGATCATTGCGAAAATTAAATTTAATTTATTTATTAAATGAAATTTTAATTTTTTCATTAACAATGCATAAAGTCGAATCTATTTTAATAAAATAGTGTTTATATGATCAAAAGCATGCCGAAAACATGTGTCGCACTTAGGTGCTGACTATTAGGATCATTGCGAAAATTAAATTTAATTTATTTATTAAATGAAATTTCAATTTTTTCATCAACAATGCGTAAAGTCAAATTTATTTGATTTAAATCGTGTTTATACGACCATATGTTTGCCAAAAACATGTGTCGCACTTAGGTGCTAGCTGTTAGGATCATTGCGAAAATTTAATTTAATTTATTTATTAAATGAAATTTCTATTTTTTTTATTAACAATGCATAAAGTCAAATCTATTTCAATAAAATCGTGTTCATTTAACGAAAAGCATGCCGAAAACATGTGTCGCTCTTGGGTGCTAGCCATTAGGATCTTTGCGAAAATTAAATTTGATTTTACAGTCGTGAGTAGGCATCCATAGTGTGCGCATCGCGAGTGCTCTCTCAGGAAGAAAACAAGTCAGCTGACAGATAATCGAATTCGATTTAACCAACATAGTAACACCGTCGTATAGATTAAGTAATATTGTCCCATATTTAATAGAAATATCACGAATTAGTAATTAAACAAATCGTATAGATTACTAGTTTTCTAACCTCCACGGCCTGCCGTAGGGTTGTACGGCGAAGGAGCCCGGGCGGGCGACCGCTCGGTCGAGACCGTGATGGAATCGTCTGCGCCTGAGAGCGCAAAAAAAACAAATGGATTTATCAACTAAATACAAAACAACGGATAAAGGCCCATTTATAATTTATGTTGAATGTACTTCCATTGAAATAATTAGATTGCATCCCATGAGGGTAGGTCATATTTTACATAGTATTCCACAAGTAAAATGTAAAATAGATAAAATTGTTTCAGTAGGGAAAAATAGGATAAAGGTCACTCTAAAAGATTATCAAACTGCGAATTTATTAATTAATCATGACTCTTTCCAAACAAAACAAATGTTAGCTTATGTACCTAGACATTAAGTTGAGAAAAAAGGGGTAGTTAAGGGAATAGACACTTATTTCTCAGATGAGGTTATATTGGATTGTATAGTTTCCGAGAGGACGGTAATAAATATTCGTAGATTACAAAGGAAAAAGATAATGGTGGACGGATCAGTTAAATACATCCCAAGGGAAACGGCAGTTCTGACATTTTCTGGATCATCGTTACCTACATATGTTTATATATTAAGCGTTAGGTTTGAGGTTGAGGCTTATATACCGCCTGTCTTGCAGTGTTATAACTGTTTTCTTTTTGGACATATGAGCAAAAATTGTAGACGGACGAAATGCAAAATTTGTTTGGAAACACACGAAGGGGAGTGTAATATCCCATCATCAAATAAAATCTGTATTCATTGCAAATCGACCGAACATAATTCATTGTACAGGGGATGTCCAGCTTTCCTGGAACAAAAATCAATTAAAGAGCTCATGTCTCGTGAAAATTTATCATTTCCAGAAGCAGTAAAACTCAGAAATAATCCATCTTATACGAATGTGGTTAGAAAAAATAAGTTCTCGATCTTAACCAACGCTCCCCAATTTCCCCCTCTACCCCCCATACAGCCACCCAAACTCAATACAATTAACACTACTCTACCCAGTCAACATACACACATTCATAAAAAACGTTAGCCATCATCTCCAATTACTTACCCTTCAACATCTGACCTTAAACAAAATTATACCAATTTAAAAATTTCTCCAGTTACTCCTAATCCATGTCGGGAGGAATTTATGAAGTATAAAATCAATCTGGCAGATAAAATAGACTTATTAATTAATGGAATCATTAAAGAAAATAATACATTAGATGCAGAAGAACTTAAAAAATTAAATTTAAGAGACGCTATTATTTCATATGCAAATGAAAAAGAAACCAGTGAAACGGTAAATCGCCCGAGCTTAGATGTGAATAGCATCTATAACACCTCGTTAGATGATTTTTCGTTATAAAATTCAATAAAATATTAAAGATAGTACAGTGGAATGCTCGCTCTATTAACTCAAATAAACAAAGTCTAGATGCACATCTCAGGGATAATGATATTCATATATGCTTATTACAAGAAACATGGCTTAAGCCAACACAAAAAATTCATTTCAACAAGTATAACATCATCAGGAAAGACAGAGATAGTGGAAAAGGAGGAGTAGCGATATTAATTAAAAATAACATTAAATACAAAATCAAAGACGATTTTAGAAATATTAACAGCTTAATTGAAATATGTGCAATTGAAATTCGCTGCAAACAGTGTCCACTTACACTGATATCAGTTTATAAGCCTCCGAATGTTCGAGCCACATCAGATGACTGGGAAGAACTTCTAAGTCACTTATCAGGTAATGTCCTTATGGGAGGTGATTTCAACGCGCATAATCCTGTATGATGGTCCTCCATATTGAACACTGCTGGGAAAAATTTGCAGGAAGCTATTGATTCTAACAATTATATAATATTAAACGACTCCAGTCGAACTAGAGTGCCATATTCACAAAATTCTCAATTAAGATCTGTAGTGGACTTAACGCTATGCAATGCATAGGTCTCCAGCTTTACCGAGTGGAAAGTACTAGATGATACATTGGGATCAGATCATTTTCCAATATTAATTACCCTCGAAAATAGCTTGGATAATAAAGTGTTAAACCCAAACACTAAATGGAATTTCAAGAAAGCCGATTGGAAGTTATATAATACACACATAGCATCTCAAATGGAAGACTGTCCTTTATTTAGCTGTAATCAGGATAGGTATACATTCCTATCAAATATGATGACAAATGCAGCCCACGTCTCGATGCCCATTAAAAAACCGTATTCTTTGAATTCAAGAAAATCACCCATATGGTGGGATGAAGAATGCACCGAGGTAGTTAAGGAGCGTAAACGGGTACTGCAAAACTATAATGAAAATCCAATGCATGATAACTACATAGAAGTTAGAAAGAAATCTGCAAAAGCAAAACCCTTATTTAAAGTTAAGGCTAAGAACTCGTGGATCAAATTTACCGAAACTTTCAATAAATCGACCCCTATTAAAACTATATGGAACCAAGTAAAGTGTGTTAATAATAATAAACATAAAAGTCAGAGGATCCCTTTAGACGAAGAGCTGGTGGAAGAAATGCTGAATCTAAATGCTCCTTCTACGGTTATCCCTCAACCTGTTAACCTTACAGACACACACAAAACGTATCCCAAACCTAATAATCAATTAACAAAACCATTTACAATGGAAGAACTAGAAATGGCCATAAAATTATCCCCCAATACTGCTCCTGGGACAGATTCTTTCTCCTATGCTATGATTAATCAGTTACCTATATCTGCCAAATCTATGCTACTTAAAATATTCAACGCTTGGTGGATCGATAGTGAATATGTAGATGAGTTTAGAGAAATAATGATATTGCCTATTGTTAAACCTACCAAAGACCCAGAATTAAGTGACTCATATAGGCCAATATCCTTGCTGTCGTGTGTGATGAAGACCTTCGAAAGAATGATAAAAAAACGTATAGTCTGGTTCCTGGAACATCACTCTCTGGTGCCGAGTCATATATACGGTTTTAGAGAGGGGATAGGCACATCAGACGCATTGTGTAGTCTGGTGTGTGAGATTCAAGATTGTTTTAGCAGGAATGAGTACTTACCCACTCTTTTTGTGGACATTATGGGAGCATACGATCACGTCAGCCTTAACATGTTGTATGATACATTTATTAAACTGGGTTTTCCATCAGTAGTAGCCAACAATATCATTCAATTATATAATGGTCGCGTCATTCACGTTAGAAATTTTCCAAATATGAAACGGAAAATATATGAAGGGATCCCCCAAGGATCGGTATTGAGTCCTATATTGTTCAACATTTATTGTTATGATATCAAAGAACAGTTTCAAGGTTACCATATTGTGCAATACGCTGATGATTTTTGTCTATTCTCTAGCGAAAAATCCTACGCAAAGTCTATGGATACACTGGTGATATTGTCCAATAGCATTAATACATGGCTAAATAAGCATAACCTCCAACTATCTATCAGTAAGTCTTCCGCAGTAATTTACTCGAGACATAGAACCCCAAAAAATAATACGATTCTCTTTGATGAAGGTTCAATCCCTGTAAAATATAGCTATAAATACCTCGGTATGATCCTGGACAAAACTTTAACCTGGAGAGAGCATATTAGGTATGTTTCTATGAAAGGGGAAAAGGGACTTAATATTCTAAAATCTTTAAATAAAGTATGGTGGGGTTCTGATCCAAAGGTTTCATTATTATTTTACACATCTTATATCAGGTCGGTGCTAGATTTTGGAAGTATTTTTTATGGTAGCGCAAGTAAGACCTCGCTCACAATAATTGACCGCGTTCAGTACAAGGCGATCAAAATATCATTAGACGCAATGAAATCCTCACCAAACATACCCAAAAAATCCCACCCAAGCTAGTATCGCTTATTATATTCCAAACTTTAATATCTCCTATGCCGCAATAACCTGCCAATTTGCATCAATTTTTACTTTAGAGGCCACCGCAATTATTAAATCACTACAATGGTGTTTATTGAATCCGGATAAGCTAACCTCCATCAAAAACATAGTCATCTACTCAGATTCCCTTTCCGTGATAAATGCCTTAAAACAGTGTAATTTTAAGAGCCCAGTAATTGCAGATATTAATAAAATATGTAATGAGCTGTCAGAATACTCCTATAAGGTTACCTTTGTGTGGGTTAAAGCACACTCGGGAATTCTTGGCAATGAGATGGCGGACAAACTTGCAAGATCGGCTAAAGAAAAAGAAGAGTTAAAGATTCCATACACAGATTTAATATCCAACTATAAACAGAAAATGATAGTGCAATGGAAAAGATATTATGAAGAATATTCGAAAGAATCACACACCCAGTATTGTACCATCCACCCTACTCTACCAAAGGGTATATCATCAAAGAACACTCATAGTAGATTCTTCACTTCGTCAATAACATGCCTTAAATTAGGACATGGATGTTACCGTGCACACCTTTTTAAAATTGGAGTGGTGGACAACACAGAGTGCGAGTGCGGAGCATTAATTGAAGATCTAAACCACATCCTTTTCGCATGCAAAAAATATACAAACCAGAGGCTAAAACTGATGGATAACCTGGCAAAACTAAATATATTTCCGCCAATAAATATGACTCATTTACTAGCTACAAATAATATAACCATATATGACCATATAGTTAAATTTCTAATTGAAGCTAAATTAAAAATATAATTAATGACCCAATAAAATAGGTTCCTTTCCTTTATTAAATAGCCTAGAGCTGGCCACATGGACATGCATCCCAGGCAAAAAAAATAAAAAATTTAATTTGAACATTAAATATTGTTCCCCCATCAGAACACCTACAGACCGGTTTCGACCTTTCAGGTCTCATCAGTGTGGTTAGTTGCTGATGGGGAAACGGAGATTACTATTGGAATATAAATATTCCAAACACCGTTAAAGGTAGAAACGCCAAAGTGGCGGAATCTATTGCCTGAATGCTGTACTTGAACCAAATCCGCTGGCAATGTCCATATCTTGTCGGTGTTAAAGCCACCCGGATTTAGTTCAAGTTTAGCATTCAGGCAATAGATTCCGCCACTTTGGCGTTTCTACCTTTAAATTTAATTTTTTTATTAAATGAAATTTCAATTTTTTCATTAACAATTCATAAAATCAAATCTATTTTAATGAAATAGTGTTTATATGACCAAAAGCATGCCGAAAACATGTGTCGCACTTAGGTGCTAGTTATTTGGATCATTGCGAAAATTAAATTAAATTTATTTATTAAAAGAAATTTCAATTTTTTCATTAACAATGCATAAAGTCAAATCTATTTTAATGAAATAGTGTTTATATGACGAAAAGAATGCCGAAAACATGTGTCGCACTTAGGTGCTAGCAATTAGGATCTTTGCGAAAATTAAATTTAATTTATTTATTAAAAGAAATTTCAATTTTTTCATTAACAAGTCATAAAGTCAAATCTATTTTAATGAAATAGTGTTTATATGACCGAAAGCATGCCGAAAACATGTGTCGCACTTAGATGCCAGCTATTAGGATCATTGCGAAAATTAAATTTAATTTATTTATTAAATGAAATTTCAATTTTTTCATTAACAATGCATCAAGTTAAATATATTTTAATTGAATAGTGTTTACATGACAAAAGCATGCTAAAAACATGTGTCGCACTTAGGTGCTGGCTATAAGGTTCATTGCGAAAATTAAATTTATTTTATTTATTGAATGAAATTCAAATTTTTTCATTAACAATGCATAAAGTCAAATCCATTTTAATGAAATGGTGTTTATATGACCAAAAGCATACCGAATACATGTGTTGCACTTAGGTGCGAAAATTAAATTTTATTTATTTATTAAATGAAATTTCAATTTTTTTATTAACAATGCATAAAGTCAAATCCATTTTAATGAAATGGTGTTTATATGACCAAAAGCATGCCGAACACATGCGTCGCACTTAGGTGCTGGCTATTAGGGTCATTGCGAAAATTAAATTTAATTTATTTATTAAATGAAATTTCAATTTTTTCATTAACAATGCATAAGGTCAAATTTATTTTGATGAAATAGTGTTTATATGACCAAAAGAATTCCGTAAACATGTGTCGCACTTAGGTGCTAGCTATTAGGATCATTGCGAAAATTAAATTAAATTAATTTATTAAATGAAATTTTAATTTTTTCATTAACAATGCATAAAGTCAAATCAATTTTAATGAAATAGTGTTTATATGACCAAAAGCATGCCGTAAACATGTGTCGCACTTAGGTGCTAGATATTAGGATCATTGCGAAAAATAAATTTAATTTATTTATTAAATGAAATTTCCATTTTTTCATTAACTATTTGATAAAGTCAAATCTATTTTAAAGAAATAGTGTTTATATGACCAAAAGCATGCCGAAAAAATGTGTCGCACTTAGGTGCTAGCCATTAGGATCATTGCGAAAATTAAAGTTAATTTATTAAGTAAATGAAATTTTAATTTTTTCAATAACAATGCATAAAGTCAAATCAATTTTAATGAAATAGTGTTTATATGACCAAAAGCATGCCGTAAACATGTGTCGCACTTAGGTGCTAGCTATTAGGATCATTGCGAAAAATAAATTTAATTTATTTGTTAAATGATATTTCAATTTTTTCTTTAACAATGCATAAAGTCAAATCCATTTTCATGAAATAGTGTTTATATGACCAAAAGCATGACGAAAACATGTGTCGCACTTAGGTGCTAGCTTTTAGGATCATTTCGAAAATTAAATTTAATTTATTTATTAAATAAAATTTCTATTTTTCATTAACAATGCATAAAGTCGGATATATTTTCATAAAATAGTGTTTATATGACCAAAAGCATGCCGAAAACATGTTTCGCACTTAGGTGCTGGCTGTTAGGATCATTGCGAAAATTAAATTGAATTTATTTATAATGTGAAATTTCTATTTTTTCATTAACAATGCATAAAGTGAAATCTATTTTCATGAAATAGTGTTTATATGACCAAAAGCAAGCCGAAAACATGTGTCGCACTTAGGTGCTAGCTGTTAGGATCATTGCGAAAATTAAATTTAATTTATTAATTAAATGAAATTTCTATTTTTTAATTAACAATGCATTAAGTCAAATCTATTTTAATGAAATAGTGTTTATATGCCCAGAAGCATGCCGAAAACATGTGTCGCACTTAGGTGCTAGCTTTTAGGATCTTTGCGAAAATAAATTTAATTTATTAATTAAATGAAATTTCTATTTTTTAATTAACAATGCATATAGTCATATATATTTTAATGAAAGAGTGTTTATGTGACCAGAAGCATGCCGAAAAGATGTGTCGCACTTAGGTGGTAGCTTTTAGGATCTTTGCGAAAATTAAATTTAATTTATTTATTAAATGAAATTTAAATTTTTTCATTAACAATGCATAAAGTTAAATCTATTTTAATAAAAAAATTGTGTATTTGACCAAAAGCATGCCGAAAATATGTGTCGCACTTAGGTGCTAGCCATTAGGATCATTGCGAAAATTAAATTTAATTTATTAATTAAATGAAATTTTAATTTTTTCATTAACAATGCATAAAGTCAAATCTATTTTAATAAAATAGTGTTTATATGACCAAAAGAATTCCGTAAACATGTGTCGCACTTAGGTGCCAGCTATTAGGATCATTGAGAAAATTAAATTAAATTAATTTATTAAATGAAATTTCAATTTTTTCATTAACAATGCATAAAGTCAAATCTATTTTAATAAAAAAGTGTTTATATAACCAAAGGAATGCGGTAAACATGTGTCGCACTTAGGTGCTAGCTTTTAGGATCATTGCGAAAATTAAATTATATTTATTTATTAAATGAAATTTCAATTTTTTCATTAACAATGCATCAAGTCAAATCTATTTTAATGAAATAGTGTTTATATGACCAAAAGAATTCCGTAAACATGTGTCCCACTTAGGTGCTAGCTATTAGGATCATTGCGCAAATTAAATTTAATTTATTTATTAAATGAAATTTCAATTTCTTCATTAACAATGCATAAAGTCAAATCTATTTTAATGAAATAGTGTTTATATTACCAGAAGAACGCCGAAAACATGTGTCGCACTTAGGTGCTAGCTATTAGGATCATTTCGAAAATTAAATTTAATTTATTTATTAAATAAAATTTCTATTTTTCATTAACAATGCATAAAGTCGGATATATTTTCATAAAATAGTGTTTATATGACCAAAAGCATGCCGAAAACATGTTTCGCACTTAGGTGCTGGCTGTTAGGATCATTGCGAAAATTAAATTGAATTTATTTATAATGTGAAATTTCTATTTTTTCATTAACAATGCATAAAGTGAAATCTATTTTCATGAAATAGTGTTTATATGACCAAAAGCAAGCCGAAAACATGTGTCGCACTTAGGTGCTAGCTGTTAGGATCATTGCGAAAATTAAATTTAATTTATTAATTAAATGAAATTTCTATTTTTTAATTAACAATGCATTAAGTCAAATCTATTTTAATGAAATAGTGTTTATATGCCCAGAAGCATGCCGAAAACATGTGTCGCACTTAGGTGCTAGCTTTTAGGATCTTTGCGAAAATAAATTTAATTTATTAATTAAATGAAATTTCTATTTTTTAATTAACAATGCATATAGTCTTATATATTTTAATGAAAGAGTGTTTATGTGACCAGAAGCATGCCGAAAAGATGTGTCGCACTTAGGTGGTAGCTTTTAGGATCTTTGCGAAAATTAAATTTAATTTATTTATTAAATGAAATTTAAATTTTTTCATTAACAATGCATAAAGTTAAATCTATTTTAATAAAAAAATTGTGTATTTGACCAAAAGCATGCCGAAAATATGTGTCGCACTTAGGTGCTAGCCATTAGGATCATTGCGAAAATTAAATTTAATTTATTAATTAAATGAAATTTTAATTTTTTCATTAACAATGCATAAAGTCAAATCTATTTTAATAAAATAGTGTTTATATGACCAAAAGAATTCCGTAAACATGTGTCGCACTTAGGTGCCAGCTATTAGGATCATTGAGAAAATTAAATTAAATTAATTTATTAAATGAAATTTCAATTTTTTCATTAACAATGCATAAAGTCAAATCTATTTTAATAAAAAAGTGTTTATATAACCAAAGGAATGCGGTAAACTTGTGTCGCACTTAGGTGCTAGCTTTTAGGATCATTGCGAAAATTAAATTATATTTATTTATTAAATGAAATTTCAATTTTTTCATTAACAATGCATCAAGTCAAATCTATTTTAATGAAATAGTGTTTATATGACCAAAAGAATTCCGTAAACATGTGTCCCACTTAGGTGCTAGCTATTAGGATCATTGCGCAAATTAAATTTAATTTATTTATTAAATGAAATTTCAATTTCTTCATTAACAATGCATAAAGTCAAATCTATTTTAATGAAATAGTGTTTATATTACCAGAAGAACGCCGAAAACATGTGTCGCACTTAGGTGCTAGCTATTAGGATCTTTGCGAAAATTAAATTTAATTTATTTATTAAATGAAATTTCTATTTTTTCTTTAACAATGCATAAAGTCAAATCTATTTTCATAAAATAGTGTTTATATGACCAAAAGCATGCCAAAAACATGTGTCGCACTTAGATGCTAGCTGTTAGGATCATTGCGAAAATTAAATTGAATTTACTATAATGTGAAATTTCTATTTTTTCATTAACAATGCATAAAGTCAAATCTATTGTATTGAAATCGTGTTTATACGACCAAAAGCATGCCGAAAACATGTGTCGCACTTAGGTGCTAGCTGTTAGGATCATTGCGAAAATTAAATTTAATTTATTAATTAGATGAAATTTCTATTTTTTAATTATCAATGCATTAAGTCAAATCTATTTTAATGAAATAGTGTTTATATGACCATAAGCATGCCGAAAACATGTGTCGCACTTAGGTGCTAGCTTTTAGGATTTTTGCGAAAATTAAATTTAATTTATTAATTAAATGAAATTTATATTTTTTAATTAACAATGCATAAAGTCAAATATATTTTAATGAAATTGTGTTTATATGACCAGAAGCATGCCGAAAAGATGTGTCGCACTTAGGTGCTTGCTGTTGGGATCATTGCGAAAATTAAATTTAATTTATTTATTAAATGAAATTTTAATTTTTTCATTAACAATGCTTAAAGTCAAATCTATTTTAATGAAATAGTGTTTATATGACCAAAAGCTTGCCGAAAACATGTGTCGCACTTAGGTGGTATCTTTTAGGATCTTTGCGAAAATTAAATTTAATTTATTTATTAAATGAAATTTAAATTTTTTCATTAACAATGCATAAAGTCAAATCTATTTTAATGAAAAATTGTGTATTTGACCAAAAGCATGCCGAAAATATGTGTCGCACTTAGGTGCTAGCCATTAGGATCATTGCGAAAATTAAATTTAATTTATTAATTAAATGAAATTTTAATTTTTTCATTAACAATGCATAAAGTCAAATCTATTTTAATGAAATAGTGTTTATATGACCAAAAGAATTCCGTAAACATGTGTCGCACTTAGGTGCTAGCCATTAGGATCATTGCGAAAATTAAATTAAATTAATTTATTAAATGAGATTTCAATTTTTTCATTAACAATGCATAAAGTGAAATCTATTTTAATGAAAAAGTGTTTATATAACCAAAAGAATGCGGTAAACATGTGTCGCACTTAGGTGCCAGCTATTAGGATCATTGCGAAAATTAAATTAAATTTATTTATTAAATGAAATTTCAATCTTTTCATTAACAATGCATAAAGTCAAATCAATTTTAATGAAATGGTGTTTATATGACCAAAAGAATTCCGTAAACATGGGTCGCACTTAGGTGCTAGCTATTAGGATCATTGCGAAAATTAAATTTAATTTATTTATTAAATGAAATTTCAATTTTTTCATTAACAATGCATAAAGTCAAATCTATTTTAATGAAATAGTGTTTATAAGACCAAAAGAATTCCGTAAACATGTGTCGCACTTGGGTGCTAGCTATTAGGATCATTGCGAAAATTAAATTAAATTAATTTATTAAATGAAATTTAAATTTTTTCATTAACAATGCATAAAGTCAAATCTTTTTTAATGAAAAAATGTTTATATAACCAAGAGAATGCCGTAAACATGTGTCGCACTTAGGTGCTAGCTATTAGGATCATTGCGAAAATTAAATTTAATTTATTTATTAAATGAAATTTCAATTTTTTCATTAACAATGCATAAAGTCAAATCTATTTTAATGAAATAGTGTTTATATGACCAAAATAATGCTGTAAACATGAGTCGCACTTAGGTGCTAGCTATTAGGATCGTTGCGAAAATTAAATTTAATTTATTTATTAAATGAAATTTCAATTTTTTCATTACCAATGCATAAAGTCCTATCTATTTTAATAAAATAGTGTTTATATGACCAAAAGCCTGCCAGAAACATGTGTTGCACTTAGGTGCTACCTATTAGGATCATGGCGAAAATTAAATTTAATTTATTAATTAAATGAAATTTCAATTTTTTCATTAACAATGCTTAAAGTCAAATCTATTTTTAAAAAATAGGGTTTATATGACCTAAAGGATGCCGAAAACATGTGTCGCACTTAGGTGCTAGTCATTAGGATCATTGCGAAAATTAAATTTAATTTATTTATTAAATGAAATTTCATTTTTTTCATTAACAATTCATAAAGTCAAATCTATTTTAATAAAATAGTGTTTAAATGACCAAAAGCATGCCGAAAACATGTGTCACACTTTGGTGCTAGCTATTAGGATCTTTGCGAAAATTAAATTTAATTTATTTATTAAATGAAATTTCAATTTTTTCATTAACAATGCACAAAGTCAAATCTATTTTAATAAAATAGTGTTTATATGACCAAAAGAATGCCGAAAACATGTGTCGCACTTAGATGCTAGCTATTAGGATCTTTGCGAAAATTAAATTTAATTTATTTATTAAATGAAATTTCAATTTTGTCATTAACAATGCATAAAGTCAAATCTATTTTCATAAAGTAGTGTTTATATGACCAAAAGAATGCCGTAAACATGTGTCGCACTCAGGTGCTAGCTATTAGGATCTTTGCGAAAATTAAATTTAATTTATTTATTAAATGAAATTTCAATTTTTTCATTAACAATACATAAAGTCAAATCCATTTTCATGAAATAGTGTTTATATGACTAAAAGCATGCCGAAAACATGTGTCGCACTTAGGTGCTAGCCATTAGGATCACTGCGAAAATTAAATTTAATATATTTATTAAATGAAATTTCAATTTTTTTATTAACAATGCATAAAGTCAAATCTATTTTAATGAAAAAGTGTTTATATGACCAAAGCATGCCGAGAACATGTGTCGCACTTAGGTGCTAGCTGTTAGGATCATTGCGCTAATTAAATTTATTTTAGTTATTAAATGAAATTTCAATTTTTTCATTAACAATACATAAAGTCAAATCTATTTTCATAAAATAGTGTTTATATGACCAAAAGCATGCCGAAAACATGTGTCGCACTTAGGTGCTAGCCATTAGGATCATTGCGAAAATTAAATTTAATATATTTATTAAATGAAATTTCAATTTTTTCATTAACAATGCATAAAGTTAAATATATTTAAATAAAATAGTGTTTATATGACCAAAAGCATGCCGAAAACATGTGTCGCACTTAGGTGCCAGCCATAAGGATCATTGCGAAAATTAAATTTATTTTATTTATTAAATGAAGTTTCAATTTTTTCATTAACAATGCATAAAGTTAAATCTATTTTCATGAAATCGTGTTTATATGACCAAAAGCATGCCGTAAACATGGGTCGCACTTAGGTGCTGGCCATTATAGATCTTTGCGAAAATAAAATTTAATTTATGAATTAAATGAAATTTTAATTTTTTCATTAACAATGCATAAAGTCAAATCTTTTTTAATGAAATATTGTTTATATGACCAAAAGCATGCTGAAAACATGTGTCGCACTTAGGTGCTAGCTATTAGGATCATTGCGAAAATTAAATTTAATTTATTTATTAAAAGAAATTTCTATTTTTGCATTAACAATGCATAAAGTCAAATCTATTTAAATGAAATCGTATTTATATGACCAAAAGCATGCGGAAAACATGTGTCGCACTTAGTTGCTAGCCATTAGGATCATTGCGAAAATTAAATTTAATTTATTTATTAAATGAAGTTTCAATTTTTTCATTAACAATGCATAAAGTCGTATCTATTTTAGTGAAATAGTGTTTAAATGACCAAAAGCATGCGGAAAACATGTGTCACACTTAGGTGCTGGCCATTAGGATCATTGCGAAAATTAAATTAAATTTATTTATTAAATGAAATTTCAATTTTTTCATAACCAATGCATAAAGTCAAATCTATTTTAATGAAATCGTGTTTATATAACAAAAAGCATGCGGAAAACATGTGTCGCACTTAGTTGCTAGCCATTAGGATCATTGCGAAAATTAAATTTAATTTATTTATTAAATGAAGTTTCAATTTTTTCATTAACAATGCATAAAGTCGTATCTATTTTAGTGAAATAGTGTTTAAATGACCAAAAGCATGCGGAAAACATGTGTCACACTTAGGTGCTGGCCATTAGGATCATTGCGAAAATTAAATTTAATTTATTTATTAAATGAAATTTCAATTTTTGCATTAACAATGCATAAAGTCAAATCTTTTTTAATGAAATATTGTTTATATGACCAAAAGCATGCTGAAAACATGTGTCGCACTTAGGTGCTAGCTATTAGGATCATTGCGAAAATTAAATTAAATTTATTTATTAAATGAAATTTCAATTTTTTCATAACCAATGCATAAAGTCAAATCTATTTTAATGAAATCGTGTTTATATAACAAAAAGCATGCGGAAAACATGTGTCGCACTTAGTTGCTAGCCATTAGGATCATTGCGAAAATTAAATTTAATTTATTTATTAAATGAAGTTTCAATTTTTTCATTAACAATGCATAAAGTCGTATCTATTTTAGTGAAATAGTGTTTAAATGACCAATAGCATGCGGAAAACATGTGTCACACTTAGGTGCTGGCCATTAGGATCATTGCGAAAATTAAATTTAATTTATTTATTAAATGAAATTTCAATTTTTGCATTAACAATGCATAAAGTCAAATCTTTTTTAATGAAATATTGTTTATATGACCAAAAGCATGCTGAAAACATGTGTCGCACATAGGTGCGAGCTATTAGGATCATTGCGAAAATTAAATTTACTTTATTTATTTAATGAAATTTCAAATTTTTCATTAACAATGCATAAAGTCAAATCTTTTTTAATGAAATATTGTTTATATGGCCTAAAGCACGCCGAAAACATATGTCGCACTTAGGTGCTAGCCATTAGGATCATTGCGAAAATTAAATTTATTTTATTTATTAAATGAAATTTCAAATTTTTCATTGACAATGCATAAAGTCGAATCTATCTTAATAAAATAGTGTTTATATGACCAAAAGCATGCCGAACACATGCGTCGCACTTAGGTGCTGGCTATTAGGATCATTGCGAAAATTAAATTTAATCTATTTATTAAATGAAATTTCAATTTTTTCATCAACAATGCATAAAGTCGAATTTATTTGATTAAAATCGTGTTTATACGACCAAAAGCATGCCGAAAACATGTGTCGCACTTGGGTGCTAGCTATTAGGATCATTGCGAAAATTAAATTTAATTTATTTATTGAATGAAATTTAATTTTTTTCATCAACAACACATAAAGTCGAGTTTATTTGATTAAAATCGTGTTTATACGACCAAAAGCATGCCGAAAACATGTGTCGCACTGAGGTGCTAGCTATTAGGATCATTGCGAAAATAAAATTTAATTTATTTATTAAATGAAATTTCAATTTTTTCATTAACAATGCATAAAGTCAAATCTATTTATAAAAATAGTGTTTATATGACCAAAAGCATGCCGAAAACATGTGTAGCACTTAGGTGCTAGCTATTAGGATCATTGCGAAAATTAAATTAAATTTATTAATTAAATGAAATTTTAATTTTTTCATTAACAATGCATAAAGTCAAATCTATTTTAGTGAAATAGTGTTTATATGACCAAAAGCATGCCGAAAACATATGTCGCACTTAGGTGCTAGCTATTAGGATCATTGCGAAAATTAAATTTAATTTATTTATTAAATGAAGTTTCAATTTTTTCATTAACAATGCATAAAGTTAAATCTATTTTAATGAAATCGTGTTTATATGACCAAAAGCATGCCGATAACATGTGTAGCACTTAGGTGCTGGCCATTATAGATCTTTGCGAAAATTAAATTTAATTTATTAATTAAATGAAATTTTAATTTTTTCATTAACAATGCATAAAGTCAAAAATGTTTAAATAAAATAGTGTTTATATAACCAAAAGAATGCCGAAAACATGTGTCCCACTTAGGTGCTGCCTATTAGGATCATTTAGAAAAATAAATTAAATTTATTTATTAAATGAAATTTCTATTTTTTTATTAACAATGCATTAAGTCAAATCTATTTTAATGAAATCGCGATTATATGACCAAAAGCATGCCAAAAATGTGTGTCGCACTTAGGTGCTAGCCATTAGGATCATTGCGAAAATTAAATTTAATTTATTAATGAAATGAAATTTTAATTTTTTTCATTAAAATGCATAAAGTCAAATATATTTTAATGAAATAGTGTTTATATGACCGAAAGCATGCCGAAAATATGTGTCGCACTTAGGTGCTAGCCTTTAGGATCATTGCGAAAATTAAATTTAATTTATCAATTAAATGAAATTTTAATTTTTTCATTAACAATGCTTAAAGTCAAATATATTTTAATGAAATAGTGTTTAAATGACCGAAAGCGTGCCAAAAATATGTGTCGCACTTAGGTGCTAGCCTTTAGGATCATTGCGAAAATTAAATTTAATTTATCAATTAAATGAAATTTTAATTTTTTCATTAACAATACATGAAGTCAAATCTATTTTAATGAAATAGTGTTTATATGACCAAAAGCATGCCGAAAACATGTGGCGCACTTAGGTGCTAGCCATTAGGATCATTGCAAAAATTAAATTTAATTTATTTATTAATTGAAATTTCAATTTTTTCATTAACAATGTACAAAGTCAAATCTATTTTAATGAAATAGTGTTTATATGACCAAAAGTATGCCGAACACATGTATCGCACTTAGGTGCTGGCTATTAGGATCATTGCGAAAATTAAATTAAATTTATTTATTAAATGAAATTTCAATTTTTTCATTAACAATGCATAAAGTCAAATCCTTTTTAAAGTAATAGTATTTATATGACCTAAAGCATGCCGAACACATGCGTCGCACTTAGGTGCCAGCTATTAGGATCATTGAGAAAATTAAATTAAATTAATTTATTAAATGAAATTTCAATTTTTTCATTAACAATGCATAAAGTCAAATCTATTTTAATAAAAAAGTGTTTATATAACCAAAGGAATGCGGTAAACTTGTGTCGCACTTAGGTGCCAGCTTTTAGGATCATTGCGAAAATTAAATTAAATTTATTTATTAAATGAAATTTCAATTTTTTCATTAACAATGCATCAAGTCAAATCCATTTTAATAAAATAGTGTTTATATGACCAAAAGAATTCCGTAAACATGTGTCCCACTTAGGTGCTAGCTATTAGGATCATTGCGCAAATTAAATTTAATTTATTTATTAAATGAAATTTCAATTTCTTCATTAACAATGCATAAAGTCAAATCTATTTTAATGAAATAGTGTTTATATTACCAGAAGAACGCCGAAAACATGTGTCGCACTTAGGTGCTAGCTATTAGGATCTTTGCGAAAATTAAATTTAATTTATTTATTAAATGAAATTGCTATTTTTCTTTAACAATGCATAAAGTCAAATCTATTTTCATAAAATAGTGTTTATATGACCAAAAGCATGCCAAAAACATGTGTCGCACTTAGATGCTAGCTGTTAGGATCATTGCGAAAATTAAATTGAATTTACTATAATGTGAAATTTCTATTTTTTCATTAACAATGCATAAAGTCAAATCTATTTTATTGAAATCGTGTTTATACGATCAAAAGCATGCCGAAAACATGTGTCGCACTTAGGTGCCAGCTGTTAGGATCATTGCGAAAATTAAATTTAATTTATTAATTAGATGAAATTTCTATTTTTTAATTATCAATGCATTAAGTCAAATCTATTTTAATGAAATAGTGTTTATATGACCATAAGCATGCCGAAAACATGTGTCGCACTTAGGTGCTAGCTTTTAGGATTTTTGCGAAAATTAAATTTAATTTATTAATTAAATGAAATTTCTATTTTTTAATTAACAATGCATAAAGTCAAATATATTTTAATGAAATTGTGTTTATATGACCAGAAGCATGCCGAAAAGATGTGTCGCACTTAGGTGCTTGCTGTTGGGATCATTGCGAAAATTAAATTCAATTTATTTATTAAATGAAATTTTAATTTTTTCATTAACAATGCTTAAAGTCAAATCTATTTTAATGAAATAGTGTTTATATGACCAAAAGCTTGCCGAAAACATGTGTCGCACTTAGGTGGTATCTTTTAGGATCTTTGCGAAAATTAAATTTAATTTATTTATTAAATGAAATTTAAATTTTTTCATTAACAATGCATAAAGTCAAATCTATTTTAATGAAAAATTGTGTATTTGACCAAAAGCATGCCGAAAATATGTGTCGCACTTAGGTGCTAGCCATTAGGATCATTGCGAAAATTAAATTTAATTTATTAATTAAATGAAATTTTAATTTTTTCATTAACAATGCATAAAGTCAAATCTATTTTAATGAAATAGTGTTTATATGACCAAAAGAATTCCGTAAACATGTGTCGCACTTAGGTGCTAGCCATTAGGATCATTGCGAAAATTAAATTATATTAATTTATTAAATGAGATTTCAATTTTTTCATTAACAATGCATAAAGTGAAATCTATTTTAATGAAAAAGTGTTTATATAACCAAAAGAATGCGGTAAACATGTGTCGCACTTAGGTGCTAGCTATTAGGATCATTGCGAAAATTAAATTAAATTTATTTATTAAATGAAATTTCAATCTTTTCATTAACAATGCATAAAGTCAAATCTATTTTAATGAAATGGTGTTTATATGACCAAAAGAATTCCGTAAACATGGGTCGCACTTAGGTGCTAGCTATTAGGATCATTGCGAAAATTAAATTTAATTTATTTATTAAATGAAATTTCAATTTTTTCATTAACAATGCATAAAGTCAAATCTATTTTAATGAAATAGTGTTTATATGACCAAAAGAATTCCGTAAACATGGGTCGCACTTAGGTGCTAGCTATTAGGATCGTTGCGAAAATTAAATTTAATTTATTTATTAAATGAAATTTCAATTTTTTCATTACCAATGCATAAAGTCCTATCTATTTTAATAAAATAGTGTTTATATGACCAAAAGCCTGCCAGAAACATGTGTTGCACTTAGGTGCTAGCTATTAGGATCATGGCGAAAATTAAATTTAATTTATTAATTAAATGAAATTTCAATTTTTTCATTAACAATGCTTAAAGTCAAATCTATTTTTAAAAAATAGGGTTTATATGACCTAAAGGATGCCGAAAACATGTGTCGCACTTAGGTGCTAGTCATTAGGATCATTGCGAAAATTAAATTTAATTTATTTATTAAATGAAATTTCATTTTTTTCATTAACAATTCATAAAGTCAAATCTATTTTAATAAAATAGTGTTTAAATGACCAAAAGCATGCCGAAAACATGTGTCACACTTAGGTGCTAGCTATTAGGATCTTTGCGAAAATTAAATTAAATTTATTTAATGAATGAAATTTAAGTTTTTTCATTAACAAAGCATAAGGTCAAATCTATTTTAACGGAATAGTGTTTATATGACCAAAAGAATGCCGAAAACATGTGTCGCTCTTAGGTGCTAGCTATTAGGATCTTTGCGAAAATTAAATTTAATTTATTTATTAAATGAAATTTCAATTTTTTCATTAACAATGCACAAAGTCAAATCTATTTTAATAAAATAGTGTTTATATGACCAAAAGAATGCCGAAAACATGTGTCGCACTTAGATGCTAGCTATTAGGATCTTTGCGAAAATTAAATTTAATTTATTTATTAAATGAAATTTCAATTTTGTCATTAACAATGCATAAAGTCAAATCTATTTTCATAAAGTAGTGTTTATATGACCAAAAGAATGCCGTAAACATGTGTCGCACTCAGGTGCTAGCTATTAGGATCTTTGCGAAAATTAAATTTAATTTATTTATTAAATGAAATTTCAATTTTTTCATTAACAATACATAAAGTCAAATCCATTTTCATGAAATAGTGTTTATATGACTAAAAGCATGCCGAGAACATGTGTCGCACTTAGGTGCTAGCCATTAGGATCATTGCGAAAATTAAATTTAATATATTTATTAAATGAAATTTCAATTTTTTTATTAACAATGCATAAAGTCAAATCTATTTTAATGAAATAGTGTTTATATGACCAAAGCATGCCGATAACATGTGTCGCACTTAGGTGCTAGCTATTAGGATCATTGCGCTAATTAAATTTATTTTAGTTATTAAATGAAATTTCAATTTTTTCATTAACAATACATAAAGTCAAATCTATTTTCATAAAATAGTGTTTATATGACCAAAAGCATGCCGAAAACATGTGTCGCACTTAGGTGCTAGCCATTAGGATCATTGCGAAAATTAAATTTAATATATTTATTAAATGAAATTTCAATTTTTTCATTAACAATGCATAAAGTCAAATCTATTTTAATAAAATAGTGTTTATATGACCAAAAGAATGCCGAAAACATGTGTCGCACTTAGATGCTAGCTATTAGGATCTTTGCGAAAATTAAATTTAATATATTTATTAAATGAAATTTCAATTTTGTCATTAACAATGCATAAAGTCAAATCTATTTTCATAAAGTAGTGTTTATATGACCAAAAGAATGCCGAAAACATGTGTCGCACTTAGATGCTAGCTATTAGGATCTTTGCGAAAATTAAATTTAATTTATTTATTAAATGAAATTTCAATTTTGTCATTAACAATGCATAAAGTCAAATCTATTTTCATAAAGTAGTGTTTATATGACCAAAAGAATGCCGAAAACATGTGTCGCACTTAGATGCTAGCTATTAGGATCTTTGCGAAAATTAAATTTAATTTATTTATTAAATGAAATTTCAATTTTGTCATTAACAATGCATAAAGTCAAATCTATTTTCATAAAGTAGTGTTTATATGACCAAAAGAATGCCGAAAACATGTGTCGCACTTAGATGCTAGCTATTAGGATCTTTGCGAAAATTAAATTTAATATATTTATTAAATGAAATTTCAATTTTTTCATTAACAATGCATAAAGTCAAATCTATTTTAATAAAATAGTGTTTATATGACCAAAAGCATGCCGAAAACATGTGTCGCACTTAGATGCTAGCTATTAGGATCTTTGCGAAAATTAAATTTAATATATTTATTAAATGAAATTTCAATTTTGTCATTAACAATGCATAAAGTCAAATCTATTTTCATAAAGTAGTGTTTATATGACCAAAAGAATGCCGAAAACATGTGTCGCACTTAGATGCTAGCTATTAGGATCTTTGCGAAAATTAAATTTAATTTATTTATTAAATGAAATTTCAATTTTGTCATTAACAATGCATAAAGTCAAATCTATTTTCATAAAGTAGTGTTTATATGACCAAAAGAATGCCGTAAACATGTGTCGCACTCAGGTGCTAGCTATTAGGATCTTTGCGAAAATTAAATTTAATTTATTTATTAAATGAAATTTCAATTTTTTCATTAACAATGCACAAAGTCAAATCTATTTTAATAAAATAGTGTTTATATGACCAAAAGAATGCCGAAAACATGTGTCGCACTTAGATGCTAGCTATTAGGATCTTTGCGAAAATTAAATTTAATATATTTATTAAATGAAATTTCAATTTTGTCATTAACAATGCATAAAGTCAAATCTATTTTCATAAAGTAGTGTTTATATGACCAAAAGAATGCCGTAAACATGTGTCGCACTCAGGTGCTAGCTATTAGGATCTTTGCGAAAATTAAATTTAATTTATTTATTAAATGAAATTTCAATTTTTTCATTAACAATGCACAAAGTCAAATCTATTTTAATAAAATAGTGTTTATATGACCAAAAGAATGCCGAAAACATGTGTCGCACTTAGATGCTAGCTATTAGGATCTTTGCGAAAATTAAATTTAATTTATTTATTGAATGAAATTTCAATTTTGTCATTAACAATGCATAAAGTCAAATCTATTTTCATAAAGTAGTGTTTATATGACCAAAAGAATGCCGTAAACATGTGTCGCACTCAGGTGCTAGCTATTAGGATCTTTGCGAAAATTAAATTGAATTTATTTATTAAATGAAATTTCAATTTTTTCATTAACAATGCACAAAGTCAAATCTATTTTAATAAAATAGTGTTTATATGACCAAAAGATTGCCGTAAACATGTGTCGCACTCAGGTGCTAGCTATTAGGATCTTTGCGAAAATTAAATTTAATTTATTTATTAAATGAAATTTCAATTTTTTCATTAACAATGCACAAAGTCAAATCTATTTTAATAAAATAGTGTTTATATGACCAAAAGAATGCCGAAAACATGTGTCGCACTTAGATGCTAGCTATTAGGATCTTTGCGAAAATTAAATTTAATATATTTATTAAATGAAATTTCAATTTTGTTATTAACAATGCATAAAGTCAAATCTATTTTCATAAAGTAGTGTTTATATGACCAAAAGAATGCCGTAAACATGTGTCGCACTCAGGTGCTAGCTATTAGGATCTTTGCGAAAATTAAATTTAATTTATTTATTAAATGAAATTTCAATTTTTTCATTAACAATACATAAAGTCAAATCCATTTTCATGAAATAGTGTTTATATGACTAAAAGCATGCCGAAAACATGTGTCGCACTTAGGTGCTAGCCAATAGGATCATTGCGAAAATTAAATTTAATATATTTATTAAATGAAATTTCAATTTTTTTATTAACAATGCATAAAGTCAAATCTATTTTAATGAAATAGTGTTTATATGACCAAAGCATGCCGAGAACATGTGTCGCACTTAGGTGCTAGCTATTAGGATCATTGCGCTAATTAAATTTATTTTAGTTATTAAATGAAATTTCAATTTTTTCATTAACAATACATAAAGTCAAATCTATTTTCATAAAATAGTGTTTATATGACCAAAAGCATGCCGAAAACATGTGTCGCACTTAGGTGCCAGCCATAAGGATCATTGCGAAAATTAAATTTATTTTATTTATTAAATGAAGTTTCAATTTTTTCATTAACAATGCATAAAGTTAAATCTATTTTCATGAAATCGTGTTTATATGACCAAAAGCATGCCGTAAACATGGGTCGCACTTAGGTGCTGGCCATTATAGATCTTTGCGAAAATAAAATTTAATTTATGAATTAAATGAAATTTTAATTTTTTCATTAACAATGCATAAAGTCAAATATATTTAAATAAAATAGTGTTTATATGACCAAAAGCATGCCGAAAACATGTGTCGCACTTAGGTGCTAGCTATTAGGATCATTGCGAAAATTAAATTAAATTTATTAATTAAATGGAATTTCAAATTTTTCATTAACAATGCATAAAGTCTAATCTATTTTATTGAAAGCGTATTTATACGACCAAAAGCATGCGGAAAACATGTGTCGCACTTAGTTGTTAGCCATTAGGATCATTGCGAAAATTAAATTTAATTTATTTATTAAATGAAGTTTCAATTTTTTCATTAACAATGCATAAAGTCGTATCTATTTTAGTGAAATAGTGTTTAAATGACCAATAGCATGCGGAAAACATGTGTCACACTTAGGTGCTGGCCATTAGGATCATTGCGAAAATTAAATTTAATTTATTTATTAAATGAAATTTCAATTTTTGCATTAACAATGCATAAAGTCAAATCTTTTTTAATGAAATATTGTTTATATGACCAAAAGCATGCTGAAAACATGTGTCGCACTTAGGTGCGAGCTATTAGGATCATTGCGAAAATTAAATTTACTTTATTTATTTAATGAAATTTCAAATTTTTCATTAACAATGCATAAAGTCAAATCTTTTTTAATGAAATATTGTTTATATGGCCTAAAGCACGCCGAAAATATATGTCGCACTTAGGTCCTAGCCATTAGGATCATTGCGAAAATTAAATTTATTTTATTTATTAAATGAAATTTCAAATTTTTCATTGACAATGCATAAAGTCGAATCTATCTTAATAAAATAGTGTTTATATGACCAAAAGCATGCCGAACACATGCGTCGCACTTAGGTGCTGGCTATTAGGATCATTGCGAAAATTAAATTTAATCTATTTATTAAATGAAATTTCAAATTTTTCATTGACAATGCATAAAGTCGAATCTATCTTAATAAAATAGTGTTTATATGACCAAAAGCATGCCGAACACATGCGTCGCACTTAGGTGCTGGCTATTAGGATCATTGCGAAAATTAAATTTAATCTATTTATTAAATGAAATTTCAATTTTTTCATCAACAATGCATAAAGTCGAATTTATTTGAATTAAATCGTGTTTATACGACCAAAAGCATGCCGAAAACATATGTCGCACTTAGGTGCTAGCTATTAGGATCATTGCGAAAATTAAATTTAATTTATTTATTAAATGAAGTTTCAATTTTTTCATTAACAATGCATAAAGTTAAATCTATTTTAATGAAATCGTGTTTATATGACCAAAAGCATGCCGATAACATGTGTAGCACTTAGGTGCTGGCCATTATAGATCTTTGCGAAAATTAAATTTAATTTATTGATTAAATGAAATTTTAATTTTTTCATTAACAATGCATAAAGTCAAAAATGTTTAAATGAAATAGTGTTTATATAACCAAAAGAATGCCGAAAACATGTGTCCCACTTAGGTGCTGCCTATTAGGATCATTGCGAAAAATAAATTAAATTTATTTATTAAATGAAATTTCTATTTTTTTATTAACAATGCATTAACTCAAATCTATTTTAATGAAATCGCGATTATATGACCAAAAGCATGCCAAAAATGTGTGTCGCACTTAGGTGCTAGCCATTAGGATCATTGCGAAAATTAAATTTAATTTATTAATGAAATGAAATTTTAATTTTTTTCATTAAAATGCATAAAGTCAAATATATTTTACTGAAATAGTGTTTATATGACCGAAAGCATGCCGAAAATA
The DNA here is from genome assembly GCA_910593695.2 of Ocypus olens. Lineage (NCBI taxonomy): Eukaryota > Metazoa > Arthropoda > Insecta > Coleoptera > Staphylinidae > Ocypus > Ocypus olens. Next base: position 37,488,057 of record OU343060.1, read on the forward strand.
TGTGTCGCACTTAGGTGCTAGCCTTTAGGATCATTGCGAAAATTAAATTTAATTTATCAATTAAATGAAATTTTAATTTTTTCATTAACAATGCTTAAAGTCAAATATATTTTAATGAAATAGTGTTTATATGACCGTAAGCGTGCCAAAAATATGTGTCGCACTTAGGTGCTAGCCTTTAGGATCATTGCGAAAATTAAATTTAATTTATCAATTAAATGAAATTTTAATTTTTTCATTAACAATGCATGAAGTCAAATCTATTTTAATGAAATAGTGTTTATATGACCAAAAGCATGCCGAAAACATGTGGCGCACTTAGGTGCTAGCCATTAGGATCATTGCAAAAATTAAATTTAATTTATTTATTAATTGAAATTTCAATTTTTTCATTAACAATGTACAAAGTCAAATCTATTTTAATGAAATAGTGTTTATATGACCAAAAGTATGCCGAACACATGTATCGCACTTAGGTGCTGGCTATTAGGATCATTGCGAAAATTAAATTAAATTTATTTATTAAATGAAATTTCAATTTTTTCATTAACAATGAATAAAGTCAAATCCTTTTTGAAGTAATAGTATTTATATGACCTAAAGCATGCCGAACACATGCGTCGCACTTAGGTGCTGGCTATTAGGATTATTGCGAAAATTAAATTAAATTTATTTATTAAATGAAATTTCAATTTTTTTCATTAACAATGCATAAAGTTTAATCTATTTTAATAAAATACTGTTTATATGACCAAAAGCATGCCGAAAATATGTGTCGCACTTAGGTGCTAGCCATTAGGATCATTGCGAAAATTAAATTTAATTTATTTATTAAATGAAATTTCAATTTTTTCATTAACAATGCATAAAGTCAAATCTATTTTCATCAAAAAGTGTTTATATGACCAAAAGAATGACGAAAACATGTGTCGCACTTAGGTGCGAGGTATTAGGATCTTTGCGAAAATTAAATTTAATTTATTTATTAAATGAAATTCCAATATTTTCATTAACATTGCATAAAGTCAAATCTCTTTTAATAAAATAGTGTTTATATGACAAAAAGCATGCTGAAAACATGTGTCGCACTTAGGTGATAGCTGTTAGGATCATTGCGAAAATTAAATTAAATTAATTTATTAAATGAAATTTCAATCTTTTCATTAACAATGCATAAACTCAAATCTATTTTTATAAAATAGTGTTTATTTTACCAAAGGCATGCCAAAAACATGTGTCGCATTTAGGTGCCGGCAATTAGGATCATTGCGAAAATTAAATTTAATTTATTTATTAAATGAAATTTCAATTTTTTCATTAACAATACATAAAGTCAAATATCTTTTAATAAAATAGTGTTTATATGACCAATAGCATGCCGAAAATATGTGTCGCACTTAGGTGCTGGCTATTAGGATCATTGCGAAAATTAAATTAAATTAATTTATTAAATGAAATTTCAATTTTTTCATTAACAATACATAAAGTCAAATCTCTTTTAATAAAATAGTGTTTATATGACCAAAAGCATGCCGAAAACATGTGTCGCACTTAGGTGTTAGCCATTAGGATCATTGCGAAAATTAAATTTAATTCATTTATTAAATGAAGTTTAAATTTTTTCGTTAACAATGCATAAAGTCAAATCAATTTTAGTGAAATTGTGTTTATATGACAAAAGCATGCCGAAAACATGTGTCGCACTTAGGTGCTAGCAATTAGGAACATTGCGAAAATTAAATTTAATTTATTTATTAAATGAAATTTCAATTTTTTCATCAACAACACATAAAGTCGAATTTATTTGATTAAACTCGTGTTTATACGACCAAAAGCTTGCCAAAAACATGTGTCGCACTTATGTGCCAGCTATTAGGATCATTGCGACAATTAAATTTAATTTATTTATTAAATGAAATTTCAATTTTTTCATTACCAATGCATAAAGTCAAATCTATTTTGATAAAATCGTGTTTATATGACCAAAAGCATGCCGAAAACATGTGTCGCACTTAGGTGCTAGTTATTAGGATCATTGCGAAAATGAAATTTAATATATTTATTAAATGAAATTTCAATTTTTTCATTAACAATGCTTAAAGTCAAATCTCTTTTAATGAAATAGTGTTTATATGACCAAAAGCATGCCGAAAACATGTGTCGCACTTAGGTGCTAGTTATTAGGATCATTGCGCAAATTAAATTTATATTAGTTATTAAATGAAATTTCAATTTTTTCATTAACAATACATAAAGTCAAATCTATTTTCATGAAATAGTGTTTATATGACCAAAAGCATGCCGAAAACATGTGTCGCACTTAGGTGCTAGCCATTAGGATCATTGCGAAAATTAAATTTATTATATTTATTAAATGAAATTTCAATTTTTTCATTAACAATGCATAAAGTCAAATCTATTTTAATGAAATAGTGTTTATTTTACCAAAAGCATGCCGAAAACATGTGTCGCACTTAGGTGCTAGCCTTTAGGATCATTGCGAAAATTAAATTTAATTTATTTATTAAATGAAATTTCAATTTTTTCATTGACAATGCATAAAGTTGAATATATCCTAATGAATAAGTGTTTATATGACCAAAAGCATGCCGAACACATGTGTCGCACTTAGATGCTGGCTATTAAGATCATTGCGAAAATTAAATTTAATTTATTTATAAAATGTAATTTCAATTTTTTCATCAACAATGCATAAAGTCAAATTCATTTGATTTAAATCGTCTTTATACGACCATCAGCATGCGAAAACATGTGTCGCACTTGGGTGCTAGCCATTAGGATCATTGCGAAAATTTTATTAAATTTATTTATTAAATGAAATTTCTATTTTTTTATTAACAATGCATGAAGTCAAATCTATTTCAATAAAATCGTGTTCATTTGACCAAAAGCATGCCGAAAACATGTGTCGCATTTAGGTGCTAGCCATAAGGATCATTGCGAAAATTAAATTTAATTTATTAATTAAACGAAATTTTATTTTTTTCATTAACAATGCATAAAGTAAAATCTGTTTTAATGAAATAGTGTTTATATGACCAAAAGAATGCCGAAAACATGTGTCGCACTTAGGTGCTAGCTATTAGGATCTTTGCGAAAATTAAATTTAATTTATTTATTAAATGAAATTTCAATTTTTCCTTTAACAATGCATAAAGTCAAATCTATTTTAATGAAATAGTGTTTATATGACCAAAAGAATGCCGAAAACATGTGTCGCACTTAGGTGCTAGCCATTAGGATCTTTGCGAAAATTAAATTTAATTTATTTATTAAATGAAATTTCAATTTTTTCATTAACAATGCATAAAGTCAAATCTATTTTAATAAAATAGTGTTTATATGACCAAAAGAATGCCAAAAACATGTGTCGTACTTAGGTGCTAGCTATTAGGATCTTTGCGAAAATTAAATTTAATTTATTTATTAAATGAAATTTCAATTTTTTCATTAACAATGCATAAAGTCAAATCTCTTTTCATGAAATAGTGTTTAAATGACCAAAAGAATGCCGTATTAAAATGTCGCACTTAGGTGCTAGCCATTAGGATCATTGCGAAAATTAAATTTAATATATTTATTAAATGAAATTTCAATTTTTTTATTAACAATTCAAAAAGTCAAATCTATTTTAATGAAATAGTGTTTATATGACCAAAAGCATGCCGAAAACATGTGTCGCACTTAGGTGCTAGCTATTAGGATCATTGCGCTAATTAAATTTATTTTAATTATTAAATGAAATTTCAATTTTTTCATTGACAATACTTAAAGTCAAATCTGTTTTGATGAAATCGTGTTTATATGACCAAAAGCATGCCGAAAACATGTGTCGCACGTAGGTGCTAGCCATTAGGATCATTGCGAAAATTATATTTAATATATCTATTAAATGAAATTTCAATTTTTTCATTAACAATGCATAAAGTCAAATCTCTTTTCATGAAACAGTGTTTATATGACCAAAGGCATGCCGAAAACATGTGTCGCACTTAGGTGCTAGCTATTAGGATCATTGCGCTAATTAAATTTATTTTAGTTATTAAATGAAATTTCAATTTTTTCATTAACAATACATAAAGTCAAATCTATTTTCATAAAATACTGTTTATATGACCAAAAGCATGCCAAAAACATGTGTCGTACTTAGGTGCTAGCCATTAGGATCATTGCGAAAATTAAATTTAATATATTTATTAAATGAAATTTCAATTTTTTCATTAACAATACATAAAGTCAAATCTATTTTCACGAAATAGTGTTTATATGACCAAAAGCATGCCGAAAACATGTGTCGCACTTAGGTGCTTGCTATTAGGATCATTGCGAAAATTAAATTAAATTTATTTATTAAATGAAATTACAAATTTTTCATAACCAATGCATAAAGTTAAATCTATTTTAATGAAATCGTGTTTATATAACAAAAAGCTTGCCGAAAACATGAGTCAAACTTAGGTGCCAGCTATTAGGATCATTGCGAAAATTAAATTTAATTTAATTATTTAATGAAATTTCAAATTTTTCATTAACAATGCATAAAGTCAAATCTTTTTTAATGAAATATTGTTTATATGGCCTAAAGCACGCCGAAAACATATGTCGCACTTAGGTGCTAGCCATTAGGATCATTGCGAAAATTAAATTTATTTTATTTATTAAATGAAATTTCAATTTTTTCATTGACAATGCATAAAGTCGAATCTATCTTAATAAAATAGTGTTTATATGACCAAAAGCATGCCGAACACATGCGTCGCACTTAGGTGCTGGCTATTAGGATCATTGCGAAAATTAAATTTAATTTATTTATTAAATGAAATTTCAATTTTTTCATCAACAATGCATAAAGTCGAATTTATTTGATTAAAATCGTGTTTATACGACCAAAAGCATGCCGAAAACATGTGTCGCACTTGGGTGCTAGCTATTAGGATCTTTGCGAAAATTAAATTTAATTTATTTATTAAATGAAATTTTAATTTTTCATTAACAACGCATAAAGTCAAATCTATTTCAATAAAATCGTGTTTATATGACCAAAAGCATGCCGAAAACATGTGTCGCACTTAGGTGCTAGCTATTAGGATCATTGCGAAAATTAAATTTAATTTATTTATTGAATGAAATTTAATTTTTTTCATCAACAACACATAAAGTCGAGTTTATTTGATTAAAATCGTGTTTATATGACCAGAAGCATTCCGAAAACATGTGTAGCACTTAGGTGCTAGCTATTACGATCATTGCGAAAATTAAATTAAATTAATTAATTAAATGAAATTTAATTTTTTTCATTAACAATGCATAAAGTCAAATCTATTTTAGTGAAATAGTGTTTATATGACCAAAAGCATGCCGAAAACATGTGTCGCACTTAGGTGCTAGCTATTAGGATCATTGCGAAAATTAAATTTAATTTATTTATTAAATGAAGTTTCAATTTTTTCATTAACAATGCATAAAGTTAAATCTATTTTAATTAAATCCTGTTTATATGACCAGAAGCATGCCGAAAACATGTGTCGCACTTAGGTGCTGGCCATTATAGATCTTTGCGAAAATTAAATTTAATTTATTAATTAAATGAAATTTTAATTTTTATATTAACAATGCATAAAGTCAAAAATGTTTAAATAAAATAGTGTTTATATGACCAAAAGCATGCCGACAACATGTGTCGCACTTAGGTGCTGCCTACTAGGAACATTGCGAAAAATAAATTAAATTTATTTATTAAATGAAATTTCTATTTTTTTATTAACAATGCATTAAGTCAAATCTATTTTAATGAAATCGTGATTATATGACCAAAAGCATGCCTAAAATGTGTGTCGCACTTAGGTGCTAGCCATTAGGATCATTGCGAAAATTAAATTTAATTTATTAATGAAATGAAATTTTAATTTTTGCCATTACAATGCATAAAGTCAAATATATTTTAATGAAATAGTGTTTATATGACCGAAAGCGTGCCAAAAATATGTGTCGCACTTAGGTGCTAGCATTTAGGATCATTGCGAAAATTAAATTTAATTTATCAATTAAATGAAATTTTAATTTTTTCATTAACAATGCATGAAGTCAAATCTATTTTAATGAAATCGTGTTTATATGACCAAAAGCATGCGGAAAACATGTGTCGCACTTAGGTGCTGCCTATTAGGATCATTGCGAAAATTAAATTATATTTATTTATTAAATGAAATTTCTATTTTTTTAATGCATTAAGTCAAATCTATTTTCATGAAATCGTGTTTATATGACCAAAAGCATGCCGAAAATATGTGTCGCACTTAAAAGCATGCCGAAAATATGTGTCGCACTTAAGTGCTAGCCATTAGGATCATTGCGAAAATTAAATTTAATTTATTAATTAAACGAAATTTTAATTTTTTCATTAACAATGCATAAAGTCAAATCTATTTTAATGAAATTGTGTTTATATGACCAAAAGCATGCCGAAAACTTGTGTCGCACTTAGGTGCTAGCCTTTAGGATCATTGCGAAAATTAAATTTAATTTATTTATTAAATGAAATTTCAATTTTTTCATTAAGAATGCATAAAGTCAAATCTATTTTAATGAAATAGTGTTTATATGACAAAAGGATGCCGAAAACATGTGTCGCACTTAGGTGCTAGCCATTAGGATCAAATTTCAATTTTTTCATCAACAATGCATAAAGTCGAATTTATTTGATTAAAATCGTGTTTATACGACCAAAAGCATGCCGAAAACATGTGTCGCACTTGGGTGCTAGCTATTAGGATCTTTGCGAAAATTAAATTTAATTTATTTATTAAATGAAATTTTAATTTTTCATTAACAATGCATAAAGTCAAATCTATTTCAATAAAATCGTGTATATATGACCAAAAGCATGCCGAAAACATGTGTCGCACTTAGGTGCTAGCCATTAGGATCATTGCGAAAATTAAATTAAATTTATTTATTAAATGAAATTTCAATTTTTTCATTAACAATGCATAAAGCCAAATCTATTTTCATGAAATAGTGTTTATATGACCAAAAGAATGACGAAAACATGTGTCGCACTTAGGTGCGAGCTATTAGGATCTTTGCGAAAATTAAATTTAATTTATTTATTAAATGAAATTCCAATATTTTCATTAACATTGCATAAAGTCAAATCTCTTTCAATAAAATAGTGTTTATATGACAAAAAGCATGCAGAAAACATGTGTCGCACTTAGGTGATAGCTGTTAGGCTAATTGCGAAAATTAAATTAATTTAATTTATTAAATGAAATTTCAATCTTTTCATTAACAATGCATAAACTCAAATCTGTTTTAATGAAATAGTGTTTATTTGACCAAAGGCATGCCAAAAACATGTGTCGCATTTGGGTGCTGGCAATTAGGATCATTGCGAAAAATAAATTTAATTTATTTATTAAATGAAATTTCAAATTTTTCATTAACAATACATAAAGTCAAATATCTTTTAATAAAATAGTGTTTATATGACCAATAGCATGCCGAAAATATGTGTCGCACTTAGGTGCTGGCTATTAGGATCATTGCGAAAATTAAATTAAATTCATTTATTAAATGAAATTTCAATTTTTTCATTAACAATACATAAAGTCAAATCTCTTTTAATAAAATAGTGTTTATATGACCAGAAGCATGCCGAAAACATGTGTCGCAGTTAGGTGTTAGCATTAGGATCATTGCGAAAATTAAATTTATTTCATTTATTAAATGAAGTTTAAATTTTTTCGTTAACAATGCATAAAGTCAAATCAATTTTAGTGAAATTGTGTTTATATTACCAAAAGCATGCCGAAAACATTTGTCGCACTTAGGTGCTAGCCGTTAGGATCATTGCGAAAATTAAATTTAATTTATTTATTAAATGAAATTTCAATTTTTCCATCAATAACACATAAAGTCGAATTTATTTGATTAAAATCGTGTTTATACGACCAGAAGCTTGCCAAAAACATGTGTCGCACTTAGGTGCCAGCTATTAGGATCATTGCGACAATTAAATTTAATTTATTTATTAAATGAAATTTCAATTTTTTCATTACCAATGCAAAAAGTCAAATCTATTTTGATAAAATCGTGTTAATGTGACCAAAAGCATGCCGAAAACATGTGTCGCACGTAGGTGCTAGCCATTAGGATCATTGCGAAAATTTTATTTAATTTATTTATTAAATGAAATTTCTATTTTTTTATTAACAATGCATGAAGTCAAATCTATTTCAATAAAATCGTATTCATTTGACCAAAAGCATGCCGAAAACATGTGTCGAACTTGGGTGCTAGCTATTAGGATCTTTGCGAAAATTAAATTTAATTTATTTATTCAATGAAATTTCAATTTTTTCTTTAACAATGCATTAAGTTAAATCTATTTTTATAAAATAGTGTTTATATGACCAAGAGCATGCCGAATACATGTGTCGCACTTAGGTGCTAGCCATAAGGATCATTGCGAAAATTATATTAAATTTATTAATTAAACGAAATTTTATTTTTTTCATTAACAATGCATAAAGTAAAATCTGTTTTAATGAAATAGTGTTTATATGACCAAAAGAATATGGAAAACATGTGTCGCACTTAGGTGCTAGCTATTAGGATCTTTGCGAAACTTAAATTTAATTTATTTATTAAATGAAATTTCAATTATTCCATTAACAATGCATAAAGTCAAATCTATTTTAATGAAATAGTGTTTATATGACCAAAAGAATATTGAAAACATGTGTCGCACTTAGGTGCTAGCATTAGGATCTTTGCGAAAATTAAATTTAATTTATTTATTAAATGAAATTTCAATTTTTTCATTAACAATGCATAAAGTCAAATCTATCCTAATAAAATCGTGTTTATATGACCAAAAGAATGCCAAAAGCATGTGTCGCACTTAGGTGCTAGCTATTAGGATCTTTGCGAAAATTTAATTTAATTTATTTATTAAATGAAATTTCAATTTTTTCATTAACAATGCATAAAGTCAAATCTCTTTTCATGAAATAGTGTTTAAATGACCTAAAGAATGCCGTATTAAAATGTCGCACTTAGGTGCTACCCATTAGGATCATTGCGAAAATTAAATTTAATATATTTATTAAATGAAATTTGAATTTTTTTATTAACAATTCAAAAAGTCAAATCTATTTTAATGAAAAAGTGTTAATATGACCAAAAGCATGCCGAACACATGTATCGCACTTAGGTGCTGGCTTTTAGGATCATTGCGAAAATTAAATTAAATTTATTTATTAAATGAAATTTCAATTTTTTCATTAACAATGCATAAAGTCAAATCTATTTTAATGAAATAGTGTTTATATGACCAAATCATGCCGAAAACATGTGTCCCACTTAGGTGCCAGCCATTAGGATCATTGCGAAAATTTAATTAAATTAATTTATTAAATGAAATTTCAATTTTTTCATTAACAATACATAAAGTCAAATCTATTTTCACGAAATAGTGTTTATATGACCAAAAGCATGCCGAAAACATGTGTCGCACTAAGGTGCTTGCTATTAGGATCATTGCGAAAATTAAATTTAATATATTTATTAAATGAAATTTCATTTTTTTCATTAACAATGCATAAAGTCAAATCTCTTTTCATGATATAGTGTTTATATGACCAAAAGCATGCCGAAAACATGTGTCGCACGTAGGTGCTAGCCATTAGGATCTTTGCGAAAATTAAATTTAATATATTTATTAAATGAAATTTCAATTTTTTCATTAACAATGCATAAAGTCAAATCTCTTTTCATGAAATAGTGTTTATATGACCAAAGGCATGCCGAAAACATGTGTCGCACTTAGGTGCTAGCTATTAGGATCATTGCGCTAATTAAATTTATTTTAGTTATTAAATGAAATTTCAATTTTTTCATTAACAATACATAAAGTCAAATCTATTTTCATAAAATAGTGTTTATATGACCAAAAGCATGCCGAAAACATGTGTCGCGCTTAGGTGCCAGCCATAAGGATCATTGCGAAAATTAAATTTAATTTATTTATTAAATGAAGTTTCAATTTTTTCATTAACAATGCATAAAGTTAAATTTATTTTAATGAAATCGTGTTTATATGACCAAAAGCATGCCGAAAACATGTGTCGCACTTAGGTGCTGGCCATTATAGATCTTTGCGAAAATTAAATTTAATTTACTAATTAAATGAAATTTTAATTTTTTCATTAACGATGCATAAAGTCAACTATATTTAAATAAAATAGTGTTTATATGACCAAAAGCATGCCGAAAACATGTGTCGCACTTAGGTGCCAGCCATAAGGATCTTTGCGAAAATTAAATTTAATTTATTCATTAAATGAAGTTTCAATTTTTTCATTAACAATGCATAAAATCAAAACTATTTTAGTGATATAGTGTTTATATGACTAAAAGCATGCCGAAAACATGTGTCGCACTTAGGTGCTAGCTATTAGGATCATTGCGAAAATTAAATTAAATTTATTAATTAAATGGAGTTTCAAATGTTTCATTAACAATGCATAAAGTCTAATCTATTTTATTGAGAGCGTATTTATATGACCAAAAGCATGCGGAAAACATGTGTCGCACTTAGGTGCTTGCTATTAGGATCATTGCGAAAATTAAATTTAATTTATTTCTTAAATGAAGTTTCATTTTTTTCATTAACAATGCATAATGTCAAATCTATTTTAATGAAATCGTGTTTATATGACCAAAAGCATGCCGAAAATATGTGTCGCACTTAGGTGCTAGCTTTTAGGATCATTGCGAAAATTAAATTTAATTAAATAAATTCAAAAAAAAAAACGAAATATAGCCTGAATATATAAATATTCAACCTGTTCGTAACTCTGCAATCAAAATTAAGTCTTACTAAGACTACAAACAAATAACTTATTGAAACAACTACTTCCCTGGCTGATGCCACGCCGGATATTGAATGATACAAAAGAAATTTGCATGTTATTACTAGTACTACTAGTTAAATAACATTGGTTTAAGATCCCTTATTTCTACCCACAGGACTAACTTGAAAAATGAAACTAAATTGAATTTTACGAACAGTTACGAACAGGTTGAATATTTATATATTCAGGCTATATTTCGTTTTTTTTTTTTTTGAATTTATTTAATACTCTCTGCAATAAGTAAGGTTGTTTCTATTTTATTAAATTTAATTAATTTATTCAATGAAATTTCAATTTTTTCATTAACAATGCATAAAGTCAAATCTATTTTAATAAAATCGTGTTTATATGACCGAAAGCATGCCGAAAATATGTGTCGCACTTAGGTGCTAGCTTTTAGGATCATTGCGAAAATTAAATTTAATTAATTTATTCAATGAAATTTCAATTTTTTCATTAACAATGCATAAAGTCTAATCTATTTTAATAAAATCGTGTTTATATGACCGAAAGCATGCGGAAAACATGTGTCGCACTTGGGTGCTAGCTATCAGGATCATTGCGAAAATTAATATTAATTTTTTTATTAAAAGAAATTTCTATTTTTGCATTAACAATGCATAAAGTCAAATCTATTTTAATGAAATCGTGTTTATATGACCAAAAGCATGCGAAAAACATGTGTCGCACTTAGTTGCTAGCCATTAGGATCTTTGCGAAAATTAAATTTAATATATTTATTAAATGAAATTTCAATTTTTTCATTAACAATGCATAAAGTCAAATCTCTTTTCATGAAATAGTGTTTATATGACCAAAGGCATGCCGAAAACATGTGTCGCACTTAGGTGCTAGCTATTAGGATCATTGCGCTAATTAAATTTATTTTAGTTATTAAATGAAGTTTCAATTTTTTCATTAACAATGCATAAAGTTAAATCTATTTTAATGAAATCGTGTTTATATGACCAAAAGCATGCCGATAACATGTGTAGCACTTAGGTGCTGGCCATTATAGATCTTTGCGAAAATTAAATTTAATTTATTAATTAAATGAAATTTTAATTTTTTCATTAACAATGCATAAAGTCAAAAATGTTTAAATAAAATAGTGTTTATATAACCAAAAGAATGCCGAAAACATGTGTCCCACTTAGGTGCTGCCTATTAGGATCATTTAGAAAAATAAATTAAATTTATTTATTAAATGAAATTTCTATTTTTTTATTAACAATGCATTAAGTCAAATCTATTTTAATGAAATCGCGATTATATGACCAAAAGCATGCCAAAAATGTGTGTCGCACTTAGGTGCTAGCCATTAGGATCATTGCGAAAATTAAATTTAATTTATTAATGAAATGAAATTTTAATTTTTTTCATTAAAATGCATAAAGTCAAATATATTTTAATGAAATAGTGTTTATATGACCGAAAGCATGCCGAAAATATGTGTCGCACTTAGGTGCTAGCCTTTAGGATCATTGCGAAAATTAAATTTAATTTATCAATTAAATGAAATTTTAATTTTTTCATTAACAATGCTTAAAGTCAAATATATTTTAATGAAATAGTGTTTAAATGACCGAAAGCGTGCCAAAAATATGTGTCGCACTTAGGTGCTAGCCTTTAGGATCATTGCGAAAATTAAATTTAATTTATCAATTAAATGAAATTTTAATTTTTTCATTAACAATACATGAAGTCAAATCTATTTTAATGAAATAGTGTTTATATGACCAAAAGCATGCCGAAAACATGTGGCGCACTTAGGTGCTAGCCATTAGGATCATTGCAAAAATTAAATTTAATTTATTTATTAATTGAAATTTCAATTTTTTCATTAACAATGTACAAAGTCAAATCTATTTTAATGAAATAGTGTTTATATGACCAAAAGTATGCCGAACACATGTATCGCACTTAGGTGCTGGCTATTAGGATCATTGCGAAAATTAAATTAAATTTATTTATTAAATGAAATTTCAATTTTTTCATTAACAATGCATAAAGTCAAATCCTTTTTAAAGTAATAGTATTTATATGACCTAAAGCATGCTGAACACATGCGTCGCACTTAGGTGCCAGCTATTAGGATCATTGAGAAAATTAAATTAAATTAATTTATTAAATGAAATTTCAATTTTTTCATTAACAATGCATAAAGTCAAATCTATTTTAATAAAAAAGTGTTTATATAACCAAAGGAATGCGGTAAACTTGTGTCGCACTTAGGTGCCAGCTTTTAGGATCATTGCGAAAATTAAATTAAATTTATTTATTAAATGAAATTTCAATTTTTTCATTAACAATGCATCAAGTCAAATCCATTTTAATAAAATAGTGTTTATATGACCAAAAGAATTCCGTAAACATGTGTCCCACTTAGGTGCTAGCTATTAGGATCATTGCGCAAATTAAATTTAATTTATTTATTAAATGAAATTTCAATTTCTTCATTAACAATGCATAAAGTCAAATCTATTTTAATGAAATAGTGTTTATATTACCAGAAGAACGCCGAAAACATGTGTCGCACTTAGGTGCTAGCTATTAGGATCTTTGCGAAAATTAAATTTAATTTATTTATTAAATGAAATTGCTATTTTTCTTTAACAATGCATAAAGTCAAATCTATTTTCATAAAATAGTGTTTATATGACCAAAAGCATGCCAAAAACATGTGTCGCACTTAGATGCTAGCTGTTAGGATCATTGCGAAAATTAAATTGAATTTACTATAATGTGAAATTTCTATTTTTTCATTAACAATGCATAAAGTCAAATCTATTTTATTGAAATCGTGTTTATACGACCAAAAGCATGCCGAAAACATGTGTCGCACTTAGGTGCCAGCTGTTAGGATCATTGCGAAAATTAAATTTAATTTATTAATTAGATGAAATTTCTATTTTTTAATTATCAATGCATTAAGTCAAATCTATTTTAATGAAATAGTGTTTATATGACCATAAGCATGCCGAAAACATGTGTCGCACTTAGGTGCTAGCTTTTAGGATTTTTGCGAAAATTAAATTTAATTTATTAATTAAATGAAATTTCTATTTTTTAATTAACAATGCATAAAGTCAAATATATTTTAATGAAATTGTGTTTATTTGACCAGAAGCATGCCGAAAAGATGTGTCGCACTTAGGTGCTTGCTGTTGGGATCATTGCGAAAATTAAATTCAATTTATTTATTAAATGAAATTTTAATTTTTTCATTAACAATGCTTAAAGTCAAATCTATTTTAATGAAATAGTGTTTATATGACCAAAAGCTTGCCGAAAACATGTGTCGCACTTAGGTGGTATCTTTTAGGATCTTTGCGAAAATTAAATTTAATTTATTTATTAAATGAAATTTAAATTTTTTCATTAACAATGCATAAAGTCAAATCTATTTTAATGAAAAATTGTGTATTTGACCAAAAGCATGCCGAAAATATGTGTCGCACTTAGGTGCTAGCCATTAGGATCATTGCGAAAATTAAATTTAATTTATTAATTAAATGAAATTTTAATTTTTTCATTAACAATGCATAAAGTCAAATCTATTTTAATGAAATAGTGTTTATATGACCAAAAGAATTCCGTAAACATGTGTCGCACTTAGGTGCTAGCTATTAGGATCATTGCGAAAATTAAATTTAATTTATTTATTAAATGAAATTTCAATTTTTTCATTAACAATGCATAAAGTCAAATCTATTTTAATGAAATAGTGTTTATATGACCAAAAGAATGCGGTAAACATGTGTCGCACTTAGGTGCTAGCTATTAGGATCGTTGCGAAAATTAAATTTAATTTATTTATTAAATGAAATTTCAATTTTTTCATTACCAATGCATAAAGTCCTATCTATTTTAATAAAATAGTGTTTATATGACCAAAAGCCTGCCAGAAACATGTGTTGCACTTAGGTGCTAGCTATTAGGATCATGGCGAAAATTAAATTTAATTTATTAATTAAATGAAATTTCAATTTTTTCATTAACAATGCTTAAAGTCAAATCTATTTTTAAAAAATAGGGTTTATATGACCTAAAGGATGCCGAAAACATGTGTCGCACTTAGGTGCTAGTCATTAGGATCATTGCGAAAATTAAATTTAATTTATTTATTAAATGAAATTTCATTTTTTTCATTAACAATTCATAAAGTCAAATCTATTTTAATAAAATAGTGTTTAAATGACCAAAAGCATGCCGAAAACATGTGTCACACTTAGGTGCTAGCTATTAGGATCTTTGCGAAAATTAAATTAAATTTATTTAATGAATGAAATTTAAGTTTTTTCATTAACAAAGCATAAGGTCAAATCTATTTTAACGGAATAGTGTTTATATGACCAAAAGAATGCCGAAAACATGTGTCGCTCTTAGGTGCTAGCTATTAGGATCTTTGCGAAAATTAAATTTAATTTATTTATTAAATGAAATTTCAATTTTCTCATTAACAATGCACAAAGTCAAATCTATTTTAACAAAATAGTGTTTATATGACCAAAAGAATGCCGAAAACATGTGTCGCACTTAGATGCTAGCTATTAGGATCTTTGCGAAAATTAAATTTAATTTATTTATTAAATGAAATTTCAATTTTGTCATTAACAATGCATAAAGTCAAATCTATTTTCATAAAGTAGTGTTTATATGACCAAAAGAATGCCGTAAACATGTGTCGCACTCAGGTGCTAGCTATTAGGATCTTTGCGAAAATTAAATTTAATTTATTTATTAAATGAAATTTCAATTTTTTCATTAACAATACATAAAGTCAAATCCATTTTCATGAAATAGTGTTTATATGACTAAAAGCATGCCGAAAACATGTGTCGCACTTAGGTGCTAGCCATTAGGATCATTGCGAAAATTAAATTTAATATATTTATTAAATGAAATTTCAATTTTTTTATTAACAATGCATAAAGTCAAATCTATTTTAATGAAATAGTGTTTATATGACCAAAGCATGCCGATAACATGTGTCGCACTTAGGTGCTAGCTATTAGGATCATTGCGCTAATTAAATTTATTTTAGTTATTAAATGAAATTTCAATTTTTTCATTAACAATACATAAAGTCAAATCTATTTTCATAAAATAGTGTTTATATGACCAAAAGCATGCCGAAAACATGTGTCGCACTTAGGTGCTAGCCATTAGGATCATTGCGAAAATTAAATTTAATATATTTATTAAATGAAATTTCAATTTTTTCATTAACAATGCATAAAGTCAAATCTATTTTAATAAAATAGTGTTTATATGACCAAAAGAATGCCGAAAACATGTGTCGCACTTAGATGCTAGCTATTAGGATCTTTGCGAAAATTAAATTTAATTTATTTATTAAATGAAATTTCAATTTTGTCATTAACAATGCATAAAGTCAAATCTATTTTCATAAAGTAGTGTTTATATGACCAAAAGAATGCCGTAAACATGTGTCGCACTCAGGTGCTAGCTATTAGGATCTTTGCGAAAATTAAATTTAATTTATTTATTAAATGAAATTTCAATTTTTTCATTAACAATGCACAAAGTCAAATCTATTTTAATAAAATAGTGTTTATATGACCAAAAGAATGCCGAAAACATGTGTCGCACTTAGATGCTAGCTATTAGGATCTTTGCGAAAATTAAATTTAATATATTTATTAAATGAAATTTCAATTTTGTCATTAACAATGCATAAAGTCAAATCTATTTTCATAAAGTAGTGTTTATATGACCAAAAGAATGCCGTAAACATGTGTCGCACTCAGGTGCTAGCTATTAGGATCTTTGCGAAAATTAAATTTAATTTATTTATTAAATGAAATTTCAATTTTTTCATTAACAATGCACAAAGTCAAATCTATTTTAATAAAATAGTGTTTATATGACCAAAAGAATGCCGAAAACATGTGTCGCACTTAGATGCTAGCTATTAGGATCTTTGCGAAAATTAAATTTAATTTATTTATTAAATGAAATTTCAATTTTGTCATTAACAATGCATAAAGTCAAATCTATTTTCATAAAGTAGTGTTTATATGACCAAAAGAATGCCGTAAACATGTGTCGCACTCAGGTGCTAGCTATTAGGATCTTTGCGAAAATTAAATTGAATTTATTTATTAAATGAAATTTCAATTTTTTCATTAACAATGCACAAAGTCAAATCTATTTTAATAAAATAGTGTTTATATGACCAAAAGATTGCCGTAAACATGTGTCGCACTCAGGTGCTAGCTATTAGGATCTTTGCGAAAATTAAATTAAATTTATTTATTAAATGAAATTTCAATTTTTTCATTAACAATGCACAAAGTCAAATCTATTTTAATAAAATAGTGTTTATATGACCAAAAGAATGCCGAAAACATGTGTCGCACTTAGATGCTAGCTATTAGGATCTTTGCGAAAATTAAATTTAATATATTTATTAAATGAAATTTCAATTTTGTTATTAACAATGCATAAAGTCAAATCTATTTTCATAAAGTAGTGTTTATATGACCAAAAGAATGCCGTAAACATGTGTCGCACTCAGGTGCTAGCTATTAGGATCTTTGCGAAAATTAAATTTAATTTATTTATTAAATGAAATTTCAATTTTTTCATTAACAATACATAAAGTCAAATCCATTTTCATGAAATAGTGTTTATATGACTAAAAGCATGCCGAAAACATGTGTCGCACTTAGGTGCTAGCCAATAGGATCATTGCGAAAATTAAATTTAATATATTTATTAAATGAAATTTCAATTTTTTTATTAACAATGCATAAAGTCAAATCTATTTTAATGAAATAGTGTTTATATGACCAAAGCATGCCGAGAACATGTGTCGCACTTAGGTGCTAGCTATTAGGATCATTGCGCTAATTAAATTTATTTTAGTTATTAAATGAAATTTCAATTTTTTCATTAACAATACATAAAGTCAAATCTATTTTCATAAAATAGTGTTTATATGACCAAAAGCATGCCGAAAACATGTGTCGCACTTAGGTGCCAGCCATAAGGATCATTGCGAAAATTAAATTTATTTTATTTATTAAATGAAGTTTCAATTTTTTCATTAACAATGCATAAAGTTAAATCTATTTTCATGAAATCGTGTTTATATGACCAAAAGCATGCCGTAAACATGGGTCGCACTTAGGTGCTGGCCATTATAGATCTTTGCGAAAATAAAATTTAATTTATGAATTAAATGAAATTTTAATTTTTTCATTAACAATGCATAAAGTCAAATATATTTAAATAAAATAGTGTTTATATGACCAAAAGCATGCCGAAAACATGTGTCGCACTTAGGTGCTAGCTATTAGGATCATTGCGAAAATTAAATTAAATTTATTAATTAAATGGAATTTCAAATTTTTCATTAACAATGCATAAAGTCTAATCTATTTTATTGAAAGCGTATTTATACGACCAAAAGCATGCGGAAAACATGTGTCGCACTTAGGTGCTTGCTATTAGGATCATTGCGAAAATTAAATTTAATTTATTTATTAAATGAAGTTTCATTTTTTTCATTAACAATGCTTAAAGTCAAATCTATTTTAATGAAATAGTGTTTATATGACCAAAAGTATGCCGAACACATGTGTCGCACTTAGATGCTGGCTATTAAGATCATTGCGAAAATTAAATTTAATTTATTTATAAAGTGTAATTTCAATTTTTTCATTAACAATGCATAAAGTCAAATCTATTTTAATAAAATCGTGTTTATATAACCGAAAGCATGCGGAAAACATGTGTCGCACTTGGGTGCTAGCTATCAGGATCATTGCGAAAATTAAATTTAATTTATTTATTAAAAGAAATTTCTATTTTTGCATTAACAATGCATAAAGTCAAATCTATTTAAATGAAATCGTATTTCAATGATCAAAAGCATGCGGAAAACATGTGTCGCACTTAGTTGCTAGCCATTAGGATCATTGCGAAAATTAAATTTAATTTATTTATTAAATGAAATTTCAATTTTTGCATTAACAATGCATAAAGTCAAATCTTTTTTAATGAAATATTGTTTATATGACCAAAAGCATGCTGAAAACATGTGTCGCACTTAGGTGCTAGCTATTAGGATCATTGCGAAAATTAAATTAAATTTATTTATTAAATGAAATTTCAATTTTTTCATAACCAATGCATAAAGTCAAATCTATTTTAATGAAATCGTGTTTATATAACAAAAAGCATGCGGAAAACATGTGTCGCACTTAGTTGTTAGCCATTAGGATCATTGCGAAAATTAAATTTAATTTATTTATTAAATGAAGTTTCAATTTTTTCATTAACAATGCATAAAGTCGTATCTATTTTAGTGAAATAGTGTTTAAATGACCAATAGCATGCGGAAAACATGTGTCACACTTAGGTGCTGGCCATTAGGATCATTGCGAAAATTAAATTTAATTTATTTATTAAATGAAATTTCAATTTTTGCATTAACAATGCATAAAGTCAAATCTTTTTTAATGAAATATTGTTTATATGACCAAAATCATGCTGAAAACATGTGTCGCACTTAGGTGCGAGCTATTAGGATCATTGCGAAAATTAAATTTACTTTATTTATTTAATGAAATTTCAAATTTTTCATTAACAATGCATAAAGTCAAATCTTTTTTAATGAAATATTGTTTATATGGCCTAAAGCACGCCGAAAACATATGTCGCACTTAGGTCCTAGCCATTAGGATCATTGCGAAAATTAAATTTATTTTATTTATTAAATGAAATTTCAAATTTTTCATTGACAATGCATAAAGTCGAATCTATCTTAATAAAATAGTGTTTATATGACCAAAAGCATGCCGAACACATGCGTCGCACTTAGGTGCTGGCTATTAGGATCATTGCGAAAATTAAATTTAATCTATTTATTAAATGAAATTTCAAATTTTTCATTGACAATGCATAAAGTCGAATCTATCTTAATAAAATAGTGTTTATATGACCAAAAGCATGCCGAACACATGCGTCGCACTTAGGTGCTGGCTATTAGGATCATTGCGAAAATTAAATTTAATCTATTTATTAAATGAAATTTCAATTTTTTCATCAACAATGCATAAAGTCGAATTTATTTGAATTAAATCGTGTTTATACGACCAAAAGCATGCCGAAAACATGTGTCGCACTGAGGTGCTAGCTATTAGGATCATTGCGAAAATAAAATTTAATTTATTTATTAAATGAAATTTCAATTTTTTCATTAACAATGCATAAAGTCATATCTATTTATAAAAATAGTGTTTATATGACCAAAAGCATGCCGAAAACATGTGTAGCACTTAGGTGCTAGCTATTGGGATCATTGCGAAAATTAAATTAAATTTATTAATTAAATGAAATTTCAATTTTTTCATTAACAATGCATAAAGTCAAATCTATTTTAGTGAAATAGTGTTTATATGACCAAAAGCATGCCGAAAACATATGTCGCACTTAGGTGCTAGCTATTAGGATCATTGCGAAAATTAAATTTAATTTATTTATTAAATGAAGTTTCAATTTTTTCATTAACAATGCATAAAGTTAAATCTATTTTAATGAAATCGTGTTTATATGACCAAAAGCATGCCGATAACATGTGTAGCACTTAGGTGCTGGCCATTATAGATCTTTGCGAAAATTAAATTTAATTTATTGATTAAATGAAATTTAAATTTTTTCATTAACAATGCATAAAGTCAAAAATGTTTAAATGAAATAGTGTTTATATAACCAAAAGAATGCCGAAAACATGTGTCCCACTTAGGTGCTGCCTATTAGGATCATTGCGAAAAATAAATTAAATTTATTTATTAAATGAAATTTCTATTTTTTTATTAACAATGCATTAACTCAAATCTATTTTAATGAAATCGCGATTATATGACCAAAAGCATGCCAAAAATGTGTGTCGCACTTAGGTGCTAGCCATTAGGATCATTGCGAAAATTAAATTTAATTTATTAATGAAATGAAATTTTAATTTTTTTCATTAAAATGCATAAAGTCAAATATATTTTACTGAAATAGTGTTTATATGACCGAAAGCATGCCGAAAATATGTGTCGCACTTAGGTGCTAGCCTTTAGGATCATTGCGAAAATTAAATTTAATTTATCAATTAAATGAAATTTTAATTTTTTCATTAACAATGCTTAAAGTCAAATATATTTTAATGAAATAGTGTTTATATGACCGTAAGCGTGCCAAAAATATGTGTCGCACTTAGGTGCTAGCCTTTAGGATCATTGCGAAAATTAAATTTAATTTATCAATTAAATGAAATTTTAATTTTTTCATTAACAATGCATGAAGTCAAATCTATTTTAATGAAATAGTGTTTATATGACCAAAAGCATGCCGAAAACATGTGGCGCACTTAGGTGCTAGCCATTAGGATCATTGCAAAAATTAAATTTAATTTATTTATTAATTGAAATTTCAATTTTTTCATTAACAATGTACAAAGTCAAATCTATTTTAATGAAATAGTGTTTATATGACCAAAAGTATGCCGAACACATGTATCGCACTTAGGTGCTGGCTATTAGGATCATTGCGAAAATTAAATTAAATTTATTTATTAAATGAAATTTCAATTTTTTCATTAACAATGCATAAAGTCAAATCCTTTTTGAAGTAATAGTATTTATATGACCTAAAGCATGCCGAACACATGCGTCGCACTTAGGTGCTGGCTATTAGGATTATTGCGAAAATTAAATTAAATTTATTTATTAAATGAAATTTCAATTTTTTTCATTAACAATGCATAAAGTTTAATCTATTTTAATAAAATACTGTTTATATGACCAAAAGCATGCCGAAAATATGTGTCGCACTTAGGTGCTAGCCATTAGGATCATTGCGAAAATTAAATTTAATTTATTTATTAAATGAAATTTCAATTTTTTCATTAACAATGCATAAAGTCAAATCTATTTTCATCAAAAAGTGTTTATATGACCAAAAGAATGACGAAAACATGTGTCGCACTTAGGTGCGAGGTATTAGGATCTTTGCGAAAATTAAATTTAATTTATTTATTAAATGAAATTCCAATATTTTCATTAACATTGCATAAAGTCAAATCTCTTTTAATAAAATAGTGTTTATATGACAAAAAGCATGCTGAAAACATGTGTCGCACTTAGGTGATAGCTGTTAGGATCATTGCGAAAATTAAATTAAATTAATTTATTAAATGAAATTTCAATCTTTTCATTAACAATGCATAAACTCAAATCTATTTTTATAAAATAGTGTTTATTTTACCAAAGGCATGCCAAAAACATGTGTCGCATTTAGGTGCCGGCAATTAGGATCATTGCGAAAATTAAATTTAATTTATTTATTAAATGAAATTTCAATTTTTTCATTAACAATACATAAAGTCAAATATCTTTTAATAAAATAGTGTTTATATGACCAATAGCATGCCGAAAATATGTGTCGCACTTAGGTGCTGGCTATTAGGATCATTGCGAAAATTAAATTAAATTAATTTATTAAATGAAATTTCAATTTTTTCATTAACAATACATAAAGTCAAATCTCTTTTAATAAAATAGTGTTTATATGACCAAATGCATGCCGAAAACATGTGTCGCACTTAGGTGTTAGCCATTAGGATCATTGCGAAAATTAAATTTAATTCATTTATTAAATGAAGTTTAAATTTTTTCGTTAACAATGCATAAAGTCAAATCAATTTTAGTGAAATTGTGTTTATATGACAAAAGCATGCCGAAAACATGTGTCGCACTTAGGTGCTAGCAATTAGGAACATTGCGAAAATTAAATTTAATTTATTTATTAAATGAAATTTCAATTTTTTCATCAACAACACATAAAGTCGAATTTATTTGATTAAACTCGTGTTTATACGACCAAAAGCTTGCCAAAAACATGTGTCGCACTTATGTGCCAGCTATTAGGATCATTGCGACAATTAAATTTAATTTATTTATTAAATGAAATTTCAATTTTTTCATTACCAATGCATAAAGTCAAATCTATTTTGATAAAATCGTGTTTATATGACCAAAAGCATGCCGAAAACATGTGTCGCACTTAGGTGCTAGTTATTAGGATCATTGCGAAAATGAAATTTAATATATTTATTAAATGAAATTTCAATTTTTTCATTAACAATGCTTAAAGTCAAATCTCTTTTAATGAAATAGTGTTTATATGACCAAAAGCATGCCGAAAACATGTGTCGCACTTAGGTGCTAGTTATTAGGATCATTGCGCAAATTAAATTTATATTAGTTATTAAATGAAATTTCAATTTTTTCATTAACAATACATAAAGTCAAATCTATTTTCATGAAATAGTGTTTATATGACCAAAAGCATGCCGAAAACATGTGTCGCACTTAGGTGCTAGCCATTAGGATCATTGCGAAAATTAAATTTATTATATTTATTAAATGAAATTTCAATTTTTTCATTAACAATGCATAAAGTCAAATCTATTTTAATGAAATAGTGTTTATTTTACCAAAAGCATGCCGAAAACATGTGTCGCACTTAGGTGCTAGCCTTTAGGATCATTGCGAAAATTAAATTTAATTTATTTATTAAATGAAATTTCAATTTTTTCATTGACAATGCATAAAGTTGAATATATCCTAATGAATAAGTGTTTATATGACCAAAAGCATGCCGAACACATGTGTCGCACTTAGATGCTGGCTATTAAGATCATTGCGAAAATTAAATTTAATTTATTTATAAAATGTAATTTCAATTTTTTCATCAACAATGCATAAAGTCAAATTCATTTGATTTAAATCGTCTTTATACGACCATCAGCATGCGAAAACATGTGTCGCACTTGGGTGCTAGCCATTAGGATCATTGCGAAAATTTTATTAAATTTATTTATTAAATGAAATTTCTATTTTTTTATTAACAATGCATGAAGTCAAATCTATTTCAATAAAATCGTGTTCATTTGACCAAAAGCATGCCGAAAACATGTGTCGCATTTAGGTGCTAGCCATAAGGATCATTGCGAAAATTAAATTTAATTTATTAATTAAACGAAATTTTATTTTTTTCATTAACAATGCATAAAGTAAAATCTGTTTTAATGAAATAGTGTTTATATGACCAAAAGAATGCCGAAAACATGTGTCGCACTTAGGTGCTAGCTATTAGGATCTTTGCGAAAATTAAATTTAATTTATTTATTAAATGAAATTTCAATTTTTCCTTTAACAATGCATAAAGTCAAATCTATTTTAATGAAATAGTGTTTATATGACCAAAAGAATGCCGAAAACATGTGTCGCACTTAGGTGCTAGCCATTAGGATCTTTGCGAAAATTAAATTTAATTTATTTATTAAATAAAATTTCAATTTTTTCATTAACAATGCATAAAGTCAAATCTATTTTAATAAAATAGTGTTTATATGACCAAAAGAATGCCAAAAACATGTGTCGTACTTAGGTGCTAGCTATTAGGATCTTTGCGAAAATTAAATTTAATTTATTTATTAAATGAAATTTCAATTTTTTCATTAACAATGCATAAAGTCAAATCTCTTTTCATGAAATAGTGTTTAAATGACCAAAAGAATGCCGTATTAAAATGTCGCACTTAGGTGCTAGCCATTAGGATCATTGCGAAAATTAAATTTAATATATTTATTAAATGAAATTTCAATTTTTTTATTAACAATTCAAAAAGTCAAATCTATTTTAATGAAATAGTGTTTATATGACCAAAAGCATGCCGAAAACATGTGTCGCACTTAGGTGCTAGCTATTAGGATCATTGCGCTAATTAAATTTATTTTAATTATTAAATGAAATTTCAATTTTTTCATTGACAATACTTAAAGTCAAATCTGTTTTGATGAAATCGTGTTTATATGACCAAAAGCATGCCGAAAACATGTGTCGCACGTAGGTGCTAGCCATTAGGATCATTGCGAAAATTAAATTTAATATATCTATTAAATGAAATTTCAATTTTTTCATTAACAATGCATAAAGTCAAATCTCTTTTCATGAAACAGTGTTTATATGACCAAAGGCATGCCGAAAACATGTGTCGCACTTAGGTGCTAGCTATTAGGATCATTGCGCTAATTAAATTTATTTTAGTTATTAAATGAAATTTCAATTTTTTCATTAACAATACATAAAGTCAAATCTATTTTCATAAAATACTGTTTATATGACCAAAAGCATGCCAAAAACATGTGTCGTACTTAGGTGCTAGCCATTAGGATCATTGCGAAAATTAAATTTAATATATTTATTAAATGAAATTTCAATTTTTTCATTAACAATACATAAAGTCAAATCTATTTTCACGAAATAGTGTTTATATGACCAAAAGCATGCCGAAAACATGTGTCGCACTTAGGTGCTTGCTATTAGGATCATTGCGAAAATTAAATTAAATTTATTTATTAAATGAAATTACAAATTTTTCATAACCAATGCATAAAGTTAAATCTATTTTAATGAAATCGTGTTTATATAACAAAAAGCTTGCTGAAAACATGAGTCAAACTTAGGTGCCAGCTATTAGGATCATTGCGAAAATTAAATTTAATTTAATTATTTAATGAAATTTCAAATTTTTCATTAACAATGCATAAAGTCAAATCTTTTTTAATGAAATATTGTTTATATGGCCTAAAGCACGCCGAAAACATATGTCGCACTTAGGTGCTAGCCATTAGGATCATTGCGAAAATTAAATTTATTTTATTTATTAAATGAAATTTCAATTTTTTCATTGACAATGCATAAAGTCGAATCTATCTTAATAAAATAGTGTTTATATGACCAAAAGCATGCCGAACACATGCGTCGCACTTAGGTGCTGGCTATTAGGATCATTGCGAAAATTAAATTTAATTTATTTATTAAATGAAATTTCAATTTTTTCATCAACAATGCATAAAGTCGAATTTATTTGATTAAAATCGTGTTTATACGACCAAAAGCATGCCGAAAACATGTGTCGCACTTGGGTGCTAGCTATTAGGATCTTTGCGAAAATTAAATTTAATTTATTTATTAAATGAAATTTTAATTTTTCATTAACAACGCATAAAGTCAAATCTATTTCAATAAAATCGTGTTTATATGACCAAAAGCATGCCGAAAACATGTGTCGCACTTAGGTGCTAGCTATTAGGATCATTGCGAAAATTAAATTTAATTTATTTATTAAATGAAGTTTCAATTTTTTCATTAACAATGCATAAAGTTAAATCTATTTTAATTAAATCCTGTTTATATGACCAGAAGCATGCCGAAAACATGTGTCGCACTTAGGTGCTGGCCATTATAGATCTTTGCGAAAATTAAATTTAATTTATTAATTAAATGAAATTTTAATTTTTATATTAACAATGCATAAAGTCAAAAATGTTTAAATAAAATAGTGTTTATATGACCAAAAGCATGCCGACAACATGTGTCGCACTTAGGTGCTGCCTATTAGGAACATTGCGAAAAATAAATTAAATTTATTTATTAAATGAAATTTCTATTTTTTTATTAACAATGAGTTAAGTCAAATCTATTTTAATGAAATCGTGATTATATGACCAAAAGCATGCCTAAAATGTGTGTCGCACTTAGGTGCTAGCCATTAGGATCATTGCGAAAATTAAATTTAATTTATTAATGAAATGAAATTTTAATTTTTGCCATTACAATGCATAAAGTCAAATATATTTTAATGAAATAGTGTTTATATGACCGAAAGCGTGCCAAAAATATGTGTCGCACTTAGGTGCTAGCATTTAGGATCATTGCGAAAATTAAATTTAATTTATCAATTAAATGAAATTTTAATTTTTTCATTAACAATGCATGAAGTCAAATCTATTTTAATGAAATCGTGTTTATATGACCAAAAGCATGCGGAAAACATGTGTCGCACTTAGGTGCTGCCTATTAGGATCATTGCGAAAATTAAATTATATTTATTTATTAAATGAAATTTCTATTTTTTTAATGCATTAAGTCAAATCTATTTTCATGAAATCGTGTTTATATGACCAAAAGCATGCCGAAAATATGTGTCGCACTTAAAAGCATGCCGAAAATATGTGTCGCACTTAAGTGCTAGCCATTAGGATCATTGCGAAAATTAAATTTAATTTATTAATTAAACGAAATTTTAATTTTTTCATTAACAATGCATAAAGTCAAATCTATTTTAATGAAATTGTGTTTATATGACCAAAAGCATGCCGAAAACTTGTGTCGCACTTAGGTGCTAGCCTTTAGGATCATTGCGAAAATTAAATTTAATTTATTTATTAAATGAAATTTCAATTTTTTCATTAAGAATGCATTAAGTCAAATCTATTTTAATGAAATAGTGTTTATATGACAAAAGGATGCCGAAAACATGTGTCGCACTTAGGTGCTAGCCATTAGGATCAAATTTCAATTTTTTCATCAACAATGCATAAAGTCGAATTTATTTGATTAAAATCGTGTTTATACGACCAAAAGCATGCCGAAAACATGTGTCGCACTTGGGTGCTAGCTATTAGGATCTTTGCGAAAATTAAATTTAATTTATTTATTAAATGAAATTTTAATTTTTCATTAACAATGCATAAAGTCAAATCTATTTCAATAAAATCGTGTATATATGACCAAAAGCATGCCGAAAACATGTGTCGCACTTAGGTGCTAGCCATTAGGATCATTGCGAAAATTAAATTTAATTTATTTATTAAATGAAATTTCAATTTTTTTCATTAACAATGCATAAAGTTCAATCTATTTTAATAAAATACTGTTTATATGACCAAAAGCATGCCGAAAATATGTATCGCACTTAGGTGCTAGCCATTAGGATCATTGCGAAAATTAAATTAAATTTATTTATTAAATGAAATTTCAATTTTTTCATTAACAATGCATAAAGCCAAATCTATTTTCATGAAATAGTGTTTATATGACCAAAAGAATGACGAAAACATGTGTCGCACTTAGGTGCGAGCTATTAGGATCTTTGCGAAAATTAAATTTAATTTATTTATTAAATGAAATTCCAATATTTTCATTAACATTGCATAAAGTCAAATCTCTTTCAATAAAATAGTGTTTATATGACAAAAAGCATGCAGAAAACATGTGTCGCACTTAGGTGATAGCTGTTAGGCTAATTGCGAAAATTAAATTAATTTAATTTATTAAATGAAATTTCAATCTTTTCATTAACAATGCATAAACTCAAATCTGTTTTAATGAAATAGTGTTTATTTGACCAAAGGCATGCCAAAAACATGTGTCGCATTTGGGTGCTGGCAATTAGGATCATTGCGAAAAATAAATTTAATTTATTTATTAAATGAAATTTCAAATTTTTCATTAACAATACATAAAGTCAAATATCTTTTAATAAAATAGTGTTTATATGACCAATAGCATGCCGAAAATATGTGTCGCACTTAGGTGCTGGCTATTAGGATCATTGCGAAAATTAAATTAAATTCATTTATTAAATGAAATTTCAATTTTTTCATTAACAATACATAAAGTCAAATCTCTTTTAATAAAATAGTGTTTATATGACCAGAAGCATGCCGAAAACATGTGTCGCAGTTAGGTGTTAGCATTAGGATCATTGCGAAAATTAAATTTATTTCATTTATTAAATGAAGTTTAAATTTTTTCGTTAACAATGCATAAAGTCAAATCAATTTTAGTGAAATTGTGTTTATATTACCAAAAGCATGCCGAAAACATTTGTCGCACTTAGGTGCTAGCCGTTAGGATCATTGCGAAAATTAAATTTAATTTATTTATTAAATGAAATTTCAATTTTTCCATCAATAACACATAAAGTCGAATTTATTTGATTAAAATCGTGTTTATACGACCAGAAGCTTGCCAAAAACATGTGTCGCACTTAGGTGCCAGCTATTAGGATCATTGCGACAATTAAATTTAATTTATTTATTAAATGAAATTTCAATTTTTTCATTACCAATGCAAAAAGTCAAATCTATTTTGATAAAATCGTGTTAATGTGACCAAAAGCATGCCGAAAACATGTGTCGCACGTAGGTGCTAGCCATTAGGATCATTGCGAAAATTTTATTTAATTTATTTATTAAATGAAATTTCTATTTTTTTATTAACAATGCATGAAGTCAAATCTATTTCAATAAAATCGTATTCATTTGACCAAAAGCATGCCGAAAACATGTGTCGAACTTGGGTGCTAGCTATTAGGATCTTTGCGAAAATTAAATTTAATTTATTTATTCAATGAAATTTCAATTTTTTCTTTAACAATGCATTAAGTTAAATCTATTTTTATAAAATAGTGTTTATATGACCAAGAGCATGCCGAATACATGTGTCGCACTTAGGTGCTAGCCATAAGGATCATTGCGAAAATTAAATTAAATTTATTAATTAAACGAAATTTTATTTTTTTCATTAACAATGCATAAAGTAAAATCTGTTTTAATGAAATAGTGTTTATATGACCAAAAGAATATGGAAAACATGTGTCGCACTTAGGTGCTAG
Organism: Ocypus olens; assembly: GCA_910593695.2. Classification (NCBI taxonomy): domain Eukaryota; kingdom Metazoa; phylum Arthropoda; class Insecta; order Coleoptera; family Staphylinidae; genus Ocypus; species Ocypus olens. Next base: position 37,517,546 of record OU343060.1, read on the forward strand.
CTATTAGGATCTTTGCGAAACTTAAATTTAATTTATTTATTAAATGAAATTTCAATTATTCCATTAACAATGCATAAAGTCAAATCTATTTTAATGAAATAGTGTTTATATGACCAAAAGAATATTGAAAACATGTGTCGCACTTAGGTGCTAGCATTAGGATCTTTGCGAAAATTAAATTTAATTTATTTATTAAATGAAATTTCAATTTTTTCATTAACAATGCATAAAGTCAAATCTATCCTAATAAAATCGTGTTTATATGACCAAAAGAATGCCAAAAGCATGTGTCGCACTTAGGTGCTAGCTATTAGGATCTTTGCGAAAATTTAATTTAATTTATTTATTAAATGAAATTTCAATTTTTTCATTAACAATGCATAAAGTCAAATCTCTTTTCATGAAATAGTGTTTAAATGACCTAAAGAATGCCGTATTAAAATGTCGCACTTAGGTGCTACCCATTAGGATCATTGCGAAAATTAAATTTAATATATTTATTAAATGAAATTTGAATTTTTTTATTAACAATTCAAAAAGTCAAATCTATTTTAATGAAAAAGTGTTAATATGACCAAAAGCATGCCGAACACATGTATCGCACTTAGGTGCTGGCTTTTAGGATCATTGCGAAAATTAAATTAAATTTATTTATTAAATGAAATTTCAATTTTTTCATTAACAATGCATAAAGTCAAATCTATTTTAATGAAATAGTGTTTATATGACCAAATCATGCCGAAAACATGTGTCCCACTTAGGTGCCAGCCATTAGGATCATTGCGAAAATTTAATTAAATTAATTTATTAAATGAAATTTCAATTTTTTCATTAACAATACATAAAGTCAAATCTATTTTCACGAAATAGTGTTTATATGACCAAAAGCATGCCGAAAACATGTGTCGCACTAAGGTGCTTGCTATTAGGATCATTGCGAAAATTAAATTTAATATATTTATTAAATGAAATTTCATTTTTTTCATTAACAATGCATAAAGTCAAATCTCTTTTCATGATATAGTGTTTATATGACCAAAAGCATGCCGAAAACATGTGTCGCACGTAGGTGCTAGCCATTAGGATCTTTGCGAAAATTAAATTTAATATATTTATTAAATGAAATTTCAATTTTTTCATTAACAATGCATAAAGTCAAATCTCTTTTCATGAAATAGTGTTTATATGACCAAAGGCATGCCGAAAACATGTGTCGCACTTAGGTGCTAGCTATTAGGATCATTGCGCTAATTAAATTTATTTTAGTTATTAAATGAAATTTCAATTTTTTCATTAACAATACATAAAGTCAAATCTATTTTCATAAAATAGTGTTTATATGACCAAAAGCATGCCGAAAACATGTGTCGCGCTTAGGTGCCAGCCATAAGGATCATTGCGAAAATTAAATTTAATTTATTTATTAAATGAAGTTTCAATTTTTTCATTAACAATGCATAAAGTTAAATTTATTTTAATGAAATCGTGTTTATATGACCAAAAGCATGCCGAAAACATGTGTCGCACTTAGGTGCTGGCCATTATAGATCTTTGCGAAAATTAAATTTAATTTACTAATTAAATGAAATTTTAATTTTTTCATTAACGATGCATAAAGTCAACTATATTTAAATAAAATAGTGTTTATATGACCAAAAGCATGCCGAAAACATGTGTCGCACTTAGGTGCCAGCCATAAGGATCTTTGCGAAAATTAAATTTAATTTATTCATTAAATGAAGTTTCAATTTTTTCATTAACAATGCATAAAATCAAAACTATTTTAGTGATATAGTGTTTATATGACTAAAAGCATGCCGAAAACATGTGTCGCACTTAGGTGCTAGCTATTAGGATCATTGCGAAAATTAAATTAAATTTATTAATTAAATGGAATTTCAAATGTTTCATTAACAATGCATAAAGTCTAATCTATTTTATTGAGAGCGTATTTATATGACCAAAAGCATGCGGAAAACATGTGTCGCACTTAGGTGCTTGCTATTAGGATCATTGCGAAAATTAAATTTAATTTATTTCTTAAATGAAGTTTCATTTTTTTCATTAACAATGCATAATGTCAAATCTATTTTAATGAAATCGTGTTTATATGACCAAAAGCATGCCGAAAATATGTGTCGCACTTAGGTGCTAGCTTTTAGGATCATTGCGAAAATTAAATTTAATTAAATAAATTCAAAAAAAAAAACGAAATATAGCCTGAATATATAAATATTCAACCTGTTCGTAACTCTGCAATCAAAATTAAGTCTTACTAAGACTACAAACAAATAACTTATTGAAACAACTACTTCCCTGGCTGATGCCACGCCGGATATTGAATGATACAAAAGAAATTTGCATGTTATTACTAGTACTACTAGTTAAATAACATTGGTTTAAGATCCCTTATTTCTACCCACAGGACTAACTTCAAAAATGAAACTAAATTGAATTTTACGAACAGTTACGAACAGGTTGAATATTTATATATTCAGGCTATATTTCGTTTTTTTTTTTTTTGAATTTATTTAATACTCTCTGCAATAAGTAAGGTTGTTTCTATTTTATTAAATTTAATTAATTTATTCAATGAAATTTCAATTTTTTCATTAACAATGCATAAAGTCAAATCTATTTTAATAAAATCGTGTTTATATGACCGAAAGCATGCCGAAATAATGTGTCGCACTTAGGTGCTAGCTTTTAGGATCATTGCGAAAATTAAATTTAATTAATTTATTCAATGAAATTTCAATTTTTTCATTAACAATGCATAAAGTCTAATCTATTTTAATAAAATCGTGTTTATATGACCGAAAGCATGCGGAAAACATGTGTCGCACTTGGGTGCTAGCTATCAGGATCATTGCGAAAATTAATATTAATTTTTTTATTAAAAGAAATTTCTATTTTTGCATTAACAATGCATAAAGTCAAATCTATTTTAATGAAATCGTGTTTATATGACCAAAAGCATGCGAAAAACATGTGTCGCACTTAGTTGCTAGCCATTAGGATCATTGCGAAAATTAAATTTAATTTATTTATTAAATGAAGTTTCAATTTTTTCATTAACAATGCATAAAGTCGTATCTGTTTTAGTAAAATAGTGTTTATATGACCAAAAGCATGCGGAAAACATGTGTCACACTTAGGTGCTGGCCATTAGGATCATTGCGAAAATTAAATTTAATTTATTTATTAAATGAAATTTCAATTTTTGCATTAACAATGCATAAAGTCAAATCTTTACTGAAGAAATCGTGTTTATATGACCAAAAGCATTTGGAAAACATGTGTTGCACTTAGGTGCTAGCTATTAGGATCATTACGCTAATTAAATTTATTTTAGTTATTAAATGAAATTTCAATTTTTTCATTAACAATACTTAAAGTCAAATCTGTTTTGATGAATTCGTGTTTAAATGACCAAAAGCATGCCGAAAACATGTGTCGCACTTAGGTGCTAGCTATCAGGATCATTGCGAAAAATAAATTTTATTTATTTATTAAATGAAATTCCAATTTTTTCATTAACAATGCATAAAGTCAAATCTATTTTAATAAAATAGTGTTTATATGACAAAAGGATGCCGAAAACATGTGTCGCACTTAGGTGCTAGCCATTAGGATCATTGCGAAAATTAAATTTAATTTATTTATTAATTGAAATTTCATTTTTTTCATTAACAATGCATAAAGTTAAATCTATTTTAATGAAATAGTGTTTATATGACCAAAAGCATGCCGAAAACATGTGTCGCACTTAGGTGCTAGCCATTAGGATCATTGCGAAAATTAAATTTAATTTATTTATTAATTGAAATTTCATTTTTTTCATTAACAATGTACAAAGTCAAATCTATTTTAATGAAATAGTATTAATATGACCAAAAGCATGCCGAACACATGTATCGCACTTAGGTGCTGGCTTTTAGGATCATTGCGAAAATTAAATTAAATTTATTTATTAAATGAAATTTCAATTTTTTCATTAACAATGCATAAAGTCAAATCCATTTTAAAGTAATAGTATTTATATGACCAAAAGCATGCCGAACACATGCGTCGCACTTAGGTGCTGGCTATTAGGATCATTACCTAAATTAAATTTATTTTATTCATTGAATGAAATTTCAATTTTTTCATTAACAATGCATAAAGTCAAATCCATTTTAAAGTAATAGTATTTATATGACCAAAAGCATGCCGAACACATGCGTCGCACTTAGGTGCTGGCTATTAGGATCATTACCTAAATTAAATTTATTTTATTCATTGAATGAAATTTCAATTTTTTCATTAACAATGCATAAAGTCAAATCCATTTTAAAGTAATAGTATTTATATGACCAAAAGCATGCCGAACACATGCGTCGCACTTAGGTGCTGGCTATTAGGATCATTGCGAAAATTAAATTTAATTTATTTATTAAATGAAATTTCATTTTTTTTCATTAACAATGCATAAGGTTAAATCTATTTTAATAAAATCGTGTTAATATGACAAAAAGCATGCCGAAAACAAGTATCGCACTTAGGTGCTAGCTATTAGGATCATTGCGAAAATTAAATTAAATTAATTTATTAAATGAAATTTCAATTTTTTCATTAACAATACATAAAGTCAAATATCTTTTAATGAACTTCTGTTTATATGACCAATAGCATGCCGAAAACATGTGTCGCACTTAGGTGCTAGCCATTAGGATCATTGCGAAAATTAAATTTAATTTATTTATTAAATGAAATTTCAATATTTTCATTAACATTGCATAAAGTCAAATCTGTTTTAATAAAATAGTGTTTATATGACAAAAAGCATGCAGAAAACATGTGTCGCACTTAGGTGATGGCTGTTAGGATCATTGCGAAAATTAAATTAAATTAATTTATTAAATGAAATTTCAATTTTTTCATTAACAATGCATAAACTCAAATCTATTTTTATGAAATAGTGTTTATTTGACCAAAGGCATGCCAAAAACATGTGTCGCATTTAGGTGCTGGCAATTAGGATAATTGCGAAAATTAAATTTAATTTATTTATTAAATGAAATTTCAATTTTTTCATTAACAATACGTAAAGTCAAATATCTTTTAATAAAATAGTGTTTATATGACCAATAGCATGCCGAAAATATGTGTCGCACTTAGGTGCTGGCTATTAGGATCATTGCGAAAATTAAATTAAATTAATTTATTAAATGAAATTTCAATTTTTTCATTAACAATACATAAAGTCAAATCTCTTTTAATAAAATAGTGTTTATATGACCAGAAGCATGCCGAAAACAAGTGTCGCACTTAGGTAATAGCCATTAGGATCATTGCGAAAATTAAATTAAATTTATTTATTAAATGAAGTTTAAATTTTTTCGTTAACAATGCATAAAGTCAAATCAATTTTAAAGAAATTGTGTTTATATGACCAAAAGCTTGCCGAAAACATGTGTCGCACTTAGGTGCTAGCAATTAGGAACATTGCGAAAATTAAATTTAATTTATTTATTAAATGTAATTTCAATTTTTTCATCAACAACACATAAAGTCGAACTTATTTGATTAAAATCGTGTTTATACGACCAAAAGCTTGCCAAAAACATGTGTCGCACTTAGGTGCCACCTATTAGGATCATTGCGACAATTAAATTTAATTTATTTATTAAATGAAATTTCAATTTTTTCATTACCAATGCATAAAGTCAAATCTATTTTGATGAAATCGTGTTTATATGACCAAAAGCATGCCGAAAACATGTGTCGCACTTAGGTGCTAGCTATTAGGATCATTGCGCAAATTAAATTTATTTTAGTTATTAAATAAAATTTCAATTTTCTCATTAACAATACATAAAGTCAAATCTATTTTCATGAAATAGTGTTTATATGTCCAAAAGCATGCCGAAAACATGTGTCGCACTTAGGTGCTAGCCATTAGGATCATTGCGAAAATTAAATTTAAAATATTTATTAAATGAAATTTCAATTTTTTCATTAACAATGCATAAAGTCAAATCTATTTTAATAAAATAGTGTTTATTTTACCAAAAGCATGCCGAAAACATGTGTCGCACTTAGGTGCTAGCCTTTAGGATCATTGCGAAAATTAAATTTAATTTATTCATTAAATGAAATTTCAATTTTTTCATTGACAATGCATAAAGTCGAATATATCTTAATGAAATGGTGTTTATATGACCAAAAGCATGCCGAACACATGTGTCGCACTTAGATGCTAGCCACTAGGATCATTGCGAAAATTAAAGTTAATATATTTATTGAATGAAATTTCAATTTTTTCATTACCAATGCATAAAGTCTAATATATTTTAATGAAATCATGTTTAAATGACAAAAAGCATGCCGAAAACATGTGTCGCACTCAGGTGCTTGCTATTAGGATCATTGCGAAAATTAAATTTAATTTATTCATTAAATGAAATTTCAATTTTTTCATTAACAAAACATAAAGTCAAATCTATTTTCATGAAATAGTGTTTATATGACCAAATGCATGCCGAAAACATGTGTCGCACTTAGGTGCTAGCCACTAGGATCATTGCGAAAATTAAATTTAATATATTTATTAAATGAAATTTCAATTTTTTCATTAACAATGCACAAAGTCAAATCTATTTTGATGAAATCGTGTTTATATAACAAAAAGCATGCCGAAAACATGTGTCGCAAATAGGTGCTTGCTATTAGGATCATTGCGAAAATTAAATTAAATTTATTTATTAAATGAAATTTCAATTTTTTCATTAACAATGCATAAAGTCAAATCGATTTTAATGAAATAGTGTTTATATGACCAAAAGCATGCCGAAAACATGTGTCGCACTCAGGTGCTAGCTATTCGGATCATTGCGAAAATTAAATTAAATTAATTTATTAAATGAAATTTCAATTTTTTCATAACCAATGCATAAAGTCAAATCTATTTTGATGAAATCGTGTTTATATAACAAAAAGCATGCCGAAAACATGTGTCGCAAATAGGTGCTTGCTATTAGGATCATTGCGAAAATTAAATTTAATTTATTTATTAAATGAAATTTCAATTTTTTCATTAACAATGCTTAAAGTCAAATCTATTTTAATGAAATAGTGTTTATTTAACCAAAAGCATGCCGAAAACATGTGTCGCACTTAGGTGCTAGCCTTTAGAATCATTGCGAAAATTAAATTTAATTTATTCATTAAATGAAAATTCAATTTTTTCATTGACAATGCATAAAGTCGAATATATCTTAATGAAATAGTGTTTATATGACCAAAAGCATGCCGAACACATGTGTCGCACTTAGATGCTAGCCACTAGGATCATTGCGAAAATTAAAGTTAATATATTTATTGAATGAAATTTCAATTTTTTCATTACCAATGCATAAAGTCTAATATATTTTAATGAAATCATGTTTAAATGACAAAAAGCATGCCGAAAACATGTGTCGCACTCAGGTGCTTGCTATTAGGATCATTGCGAAAATTAAATTTAATTTATTCATTAAATGAAATTTCAATTTTTTCATTAACAAAACATAAAGTCAAATCTATTTTCATGAAATAGTGTTTATATGACCAAATGCATGCCGAAAACATGTGTCGCACTTAGGTGCTAGCCACTAGGATCATTGCGAAAATTAAATTTAATATATTTATTAAATGAAATTTCAATTTTTTCATTAACAATGCTTAAAGTCAAATCTATTTTAATGAAATAGTGTTTATTTAACCAAAAGCATGCCGAAAACATGTGTCGCACTTAGGTGCCAGCCATAACGATCATTGCGAAAATTAATTTAATTTATTTATTAAATGAAATTTCAATTTTTTCATTGACAATGCATAAAGTCGAATATATCCTAATGAAATAGTGTTTATATGACCAAAAGCATGCCGAACACATGTGTCGCACTTCGAAGCTGGCTGTTAAGATCATTACGAAAATTAAATTTAATTTATTTATAAAATGTAATTTCAATTTTTTCATCAACAATGCATAAAGTCAAATTGATGTGATTCAAATCGTGTTTATACAACCATAAGCATGCGAAAACATGTGTCGCACTTGGGTGCTAGCCATTAGGATCATCAACAATGCATAAAGTCAAATTCATGTGATTCAAATCGTGTTTATACAACCATAAGCATGCGAAAACATGTGTCGCACTTGGGTGCTAGCTATTAGGATCTTTGCGAAAATTAAATTTAATTTATTTATTCAATGAAATTTCAATTTTTTCTTTAACAATGCATTAAGTTAAAACTATTTTTATGAAATAGTGTTTATATGACCAATAGCATGCCGAAAACATGTGTCGCACTTAGGTGCTAGCCATAAGGATCATTGCGAAAATTAAATTTAATTTATTAATTAAACGAAATTTTATTTTTTTCATTAACAATGCATAAAGTAAAATCTGTTTTAATGAAATAGTGTTTATATGACCAAAAGAATGCCGAAAACATGTGTCGCACTTAGGTGCCAGCTATTAGGATCTTTGCGAAAATTAAATTTAATTTATTTATTAAATGAAATTTCAATTTTTCCATTAACAATGCATAAAGTGAAATCTATTTTAATGAAATAGTGTTTATATGACCAAAAGAATGCCGAAAACATGTGTCGCACTTAGGTGCTAGCCTTTAGGATCTTTGCGAAAATTAAATTTTATTTATTTATTAAATGAAATTTCAATTTTTTTATTAACAATGCATAAAGTCAAATCTATTTTAATAAAATAGTGTTTATATGACCAAAAGAATGCCAAAAACATGTGTCGCACTTAGGTGCTAGCTATTAGAATCTTTGCGAAAATTAAATTTAATTTATTTATTAAATGAAATTTCAATTTTTTCATTAACAATGCATAAAGTCAAATCTCTTTTCATAAAATAGTGTTTAAATGACCAAAAGAATGCCGTAATAAAATGTCGCACTTAGGTGCTAGCCCTTAGGATCATTGCGAAAATTAAATTTAATATATTTATTAAATGAAATTTCAATTTTTTTATTAACAATTCAAAAAGTCAAATCTATTTTAATGAAATAGTGTTTATATGACCAAAAGCATGCTGAAAACATGTGTCGCACTTAGGTGCTGGCCATTAGAATCATTGCGAAAATTAAATTTAATATATTTATTAAATGAAATTTCAATTTTTTCATTAACAATGCATAAAGTCAAATCGATTTTAATGAAATAGTGTTTATATGACCAAAGCATGCCGAAAACATGTGTCGCACTTAGGTGCCGGCCATTAGGATCATTGCGAAAATTAAATTAAATTAATTTATTAAATGAAATTTCAATTTTTTCATTAACAATACATAAAGTCAAATCTATTTTCACGAAATAGTGTTTATATGACCAAAAGCATGCCGAAAACTTGTGTCGCACTTAGGTGCTAGCTATTAGGATCATTGCGCAAATTAAATTTATTTTAGTTATTAAATGAAATTTCAATTTTTTCATTAACAATACTTAAAGTCAAATCTGTTTTGATGAAATCGTGTTTATATGACCAGAAGCATGCCGAAAACATGTGTCGCACGTAGGTGCTAGCCATTAGGATCATTGCGAAAATTAAATTTAATTTATTTATTAAATGAAGTTTCATTTTTTTCATTAACAATGCATAAAGTCAAATCTATTTTAATAAAATCGTGTTTATATGACCAAAAGCATGCCGAAAATATGTGTCGCACTTAGGTGCTAGCTTTTAGGATCATTGCGAAAATTAAATTTAATTAATTTATTAAATGAAATTTCAATTTTTTCATTAACAATACATAAAGTCAAATCTATTTTCACGAAATAGTGTTTATATGACCAAAAGCATGCCGAAAACTTGTGTCGCACTTAGGTGCTAGCTATTAGGATCATTGCGCAAATTAAATTTATTTTAGTTATTAAATGAAATTTCAATTTTTTCATTAACAATACTTAAAGTCAAATCTGTTTTGATGAAATCGTGTTTATATGACCAGAAGCATGCCGAAAACATGTGTCGCACTTGGGTGCTAGCTATCAGGATCATTGCGAAAAATAAATTTAATTTATTTATTAAATGAAATTTCAATTTTTTCATTAACAATGCATAAAGTCAAATCTATTTTAATGAAATAGTGTTTATATGACAAAAGTAAGCCGAAAACACGTGTCGCACTTAGGTGCTAGCCATTAGGATCATTGCGAAAATTAACGTTAATTTATTTATTAATTGAAATTTCATTTTTTTCATTAACAATGCATAAAGTCAAATAGCTTTTAATAAAATAGTGTTTATATGACCAATAGCCCCCCGAAAACATGTGTCGCACTTAGGTGCTAGCCATTAGGATCATTGCGAAAATTAAATTTAATTATTTATTGAATGAAATTTCAATTTTGTCATGAACAATGCATAAAGTCATATCTATTTTAATAAAATAGTGTTTATATGACCAAAACCATGCCGAAAACATGTGTCGCATTTAGGTGCTAGCTATTAGGATCATTTCGAAAATTAAATTTAATTTAGTTAATAAATGAAATTTCAATTTTTTCATTAACAATGCATAAAGTCATATCTATTTTAATAAAATAGTGTTTATTTGACCAAAACCATGCCGAAAACATGTATCGCACTTAGGTGCTAGGTGTTAGGATCATTGGGAAAATTAAATTTAAATTATTTATTAAATGAAATTTCAATTTTTTCATGAACAATTCATAAAGTCAAATCTATTTTAATGAAATAGTGTTTATATGACCAAAAGCATGCCGAAAACATGTGTCGCACTTAGATGCTTGCTATTAGGATCATTGCGAAAATTAAATTTAATTTAATAATTAAATGAAATTTTAATTTTTTCATTAACAATGCATAAGTCAAATCTATTTTAATGAAGAAGTGTTTATATGACCAAAAGAATGCTGTAAACATGTGTCGCACTTAGGTGCTAGCCATTAGGGTCATTGCGAAAATTAAATTTAATTTATTTATTAAATGAAATTTCAATTTTTTCATTATCAATGCATAAAGTCAAATCTATTTCAATGAAATCGTGTTTATATGACCAAAAGCATGCCAAAAACATGTGTCGTACTTAGGTGCTAGCTATTAGGATCATTGCGAAAATTAAATTTAATTTATTTATTGAATGAAATTTAAATTTTTTCATCAACAACACATAAAGTCGAGTTTATTTGATTAAAATCGTGTTTATACGACCAAAATCATGCCGAAAACATGTGTCGCACTTAGGTGCTAGCTATTAGGATCTTTGCGAAAATTAAATTTAATTTATTTATTAAATGAAATTTCAATTTTTTCATTAACAATGCTTAAAGTCAAATCTAATTTAATAAAATAGTGTTTATATGACCAAAAGATTGCCGAAAAAATGTGTCGCACTTAGGTGCTTGCTATTAGGATCTTTGCGAAAATAAATTTAATTTATTTATTCAATGAAATTTCAATTTTCTCATTAACAATGCATAAAGTCAAATCTATTTTCATGAAATAGTGTTTAAATGACCAAAAGAATGCCGTAAACATGTGTCGCACTTAGGTGCTAGCAATTAGAATCATTGCGAAAATTAAATTTAGTTTATTTATTAAATGAAATTTTAAATTTTTCATTAACAATGCATAAAGTTAAATCTGTCTTAATGAAATAGTGTTTATATGACCAAAAGAATGCCGAAAACATGTGTCGCACTTAGGTGCTAGCTATTAGGATCTTCGCGGAAATTAAATTTAATTTATTTATAAAATGAAATTTCAATTTTTTCATTAACAATGAATAAAGTCAAAACTATTTTCATGAAATAGTGTTTATATGACCAAAAGCATGCCGAAAACATGTGTCGCACTTCGGTGCTAGCCATTAGGATCTTTGCGAAAATTAAATTTAATTTATTTATCAAATGAAGTTTCAATTTTTTCATTAACAATGCTTTAAGTCGAATCTATTTTAATAAAACAGTGTTTATATGACAAAAACAATGCCGAAAACATGTGTCGCACTTAGGTGCTAGCTATTAGGATCATTGCGAAAATTTAATTAAATTCATTTATTAAATGAAATTTCAATTTTTTCATCAACAATGAATAAAGTCAAATCTATTTTCATGAAATAGTGTTTAAATGACCAAAAGAATGCCGTAAACATGTGTCGCACTTAGGTGCTAGCAATTAGAATCATTGCGAAAATTAAATTTACTTTATTTAATAAATAAAATGAAATTTCAATTTTTTCATTAACAATGCATAAAGTTAAATCTGTTTTAATGAAATAGTGTTTAAATGACCAAAAGAATGCCGAAAACATGTGTCGCACTTAGGTGCTAGCTATTAGGATCTTTGCGGAAATTAAATTTAATTTATTTATTAAATGAAATTTAAATTTTTTCATTAACAATGAATAAAGTCAAATCTATTTTCATGAAATAGTGTTTATATGACCAAAAGCATGCCGAAAACATGTGTCGCACTTCGGTGCTAGCCATTAGGATCTTTGCGAAAATTAAATTTAATTTATTTATTAAATGAAGTTTCAATTTTTTCATTAACAATGCTTCAAGTCGAATCTATTTTAATAAAATAGTGTTTATATGACAAAACAATGCCGAAAATATGTGTCGCGCTTTGGTGCTAGATATTAGGATCATTGCGAAAATTAAATTAAATTCATTTATTAAATGAAATTTCAATTTTTTCATTAACAATGAATAAAGTCAAATCTATTTTCATGAAATAGTGTTTAAATGACTAAAAGAATGCCGTAAACATGTGTCGCATTTAGGTGCTAGCAATTAGAATCATTGCGAAAATTAAATTTAGTTTAATTAATGAAATTTCAATTTTTTCATTAACAATGCATAAAGTCAAATCCATTTTAATAAAATAATGTTTATATGACCAAAAGCATGCCGAAAACATGTGTCGCACTTAGGTGCTAGCAATTAGAATCATTGCGAAAATTAAATTTAGTTTATTTAATAAATGAAATTTCAATTTTTTCATTAACAATGCATAAAGTTAAATCTGTTTTAGTGAAATAGTGTTTAAATGACCAAAAGAATGCCGAAAACATGTGTCGCACTTAGGTGCTAGCTATTAGGATCTTTGCGGAAATTAAATTTAATTTATTTATTAAATGAAGTTTCAATTTTTTCATTAACAATGCTTCAAGTCGAATCTATTTTAATAAAATAGTGTTTATATGACCAAAAGAATGCCGTAAACATGTGTCGCACTTAGGTGCTAGCAATTAGAATCATTGCGAAAATTAAATTTACTTTATTTAATAAATGAAATTTCAATTTTTTCATTAACAATGCATAAAGTTAAATCTTTTTTAATGAAATAGTGTTTAAATGACCAAAATAATGCCGAAAACATGTGTCGCACTTAGGTGCTAGCTATTAGGATCTTTGCGGAAATTAAATTTAATTTATTTATTAAATGAAGTTTCAATTTTTTCATTATCAATGCTTCAAGTCGAATCTATTTTAATAAAATAGTGTTTATATGACAAAAACAATGCCGAAAACATGTGTCGCACTTAGGTGCTAGCTATTAGGATCATTGCGAAAATTAAATTAAATTCATTTATTAAATGAAATTTCAATTTTTTCATTAACAATGAATAAAGTCAAATCTATTTTCATGAAATAGTGTTTAAATGACCAAAAGAATGCCGTAAACATGTGTCGCACTTAGGTGCTAGCAATTAGAATCATTGCGAAAATTAAATTTAGTTTATTTAATAAATAAAATGAAATTTCAATTTTTTCATTAACAATGCATAAAGTTAAATCTGTTTTAATGAAATAGTGTTTAAATGACCAAAAGAATGCCGAAAACATGTGTCGCACTTAGGTGCTAGCTATTAGGATCTTTGCGGAAATTAAATTTAATTTATTTATTAAATGAAATTTAAATTTTTTCATTAACAATGAATAAAGTCAAATCCATTTTCATGAAATAGTGTTTATATGACCAAAAGCATGCCGAAAACATGTGTCGCACTTCGGTGCTAGCCATTAGGATCTTTGCGAAAATTAAATTTAATTTATTTATTAAATGAAGTTTCAATTTTTTCATTAACAATGCTTCAAGTCGAATCTATTTTAATAAAATAGTGTTTATATGACAAAACAATGCCGAAAATATGTGTCGCGCTTTGGTGCTAGATATTAGGATCATTGCGAAAATTAAATTAAATTCATTTATTAAATGAAATTTCAATTTTTTCATTAACAATGAATAAAGTCAAATCTATTTTCATGAAATAGTGTTTAAATGACCAAAAGAATGCCGTAAACATGTGTCGCATTTAGGTGCTAGCAATTAGAATCATTGCGAAAATTAAATTTAGTTTATTTAATAAATGAAATTTCAATTTTTTCATTAACAATGAATAAAGTTAAATCTGTTTTAATGAAATAGTGTTTAAATGACCAAAAGAATGCCGAAAACATGTGTCGCACTTAGGTGCTGGCCGTTAGGATCATTGCGAAAATTAAATTTCATTTATTTATTAAATGAAATTTCAATTTTTTCATTAACAATGCATAAAGTCGAATCTATTTTAATAAAATAGTGTCTATTTGAAAAAAAGCATGCCGAAAACATGTGTCGCACTTAGGTGCTAGCTATTAGGATCATTGCGAAAATTAAATTAAATTCATTTATCAAATGAAATTTCAATTTTTTCATTAACAATGGATAAAGTCAAATCTATTTTAAAGTAATCGTGTTTATATGACCAAAAGCATGCCGAAAACATGTGTCGTACTCAGGTGCTAACTATTAGGATCATTGCGAAAATTAAATTAAATTCATTTATCAAATGAAATTTCAATTTTTTCATTAACAATGGATAAAGTCAAATCTATTTTAAAGTAATCGTGTTTATATGACCAAAAGCATGCCGAAAACATGTGTCGCTCTCAGGTGCTAGCTATTAGGATCATTGCGAAAATTAAATTAAATTCATTTATTAAATGAAATTTCAATTTTCTCATCAACAATGCATAAAGTCAAATCTATTTTAATGAAATCGTGTTAAAATGACCAAAGGCATGCCGAAAACATGTGTCGCACTTAGGTGCTAGCTATTAGGATCATTGCGAAAATAAAATTTAATTTATTTATTAAATGAAATTTCTATTTTTTCATTAACAATGCATAAAGTCATATCTATTTTAATAAAATAGTGTTTATATGACCAAAAGCATGCCGAAAACATGTGTCACACTTAGGTGCTAGCTATTACGATCTTTGCGAAAATTAAATTTAATTTATTTACTAATTGAAATTTCAATTTTTTCATTAACAACTATAAAATTAAATCTATTTTAATGAAATAATCGTGTTTATAAGACCAAAAGCATGCCGAAAACATGTGTCGCACTTAGGTGCTAGCTATTAGGATCATTGCGAAAATTAAATTAAATTTATTTAATAAATGAAATTTAAATTTTTTCATCAACAACACATAAAGTCGAGTTTATTTGATTAAAATCGTGTTTATACGACCAAAAGCATGCCAAAAACATGTGTCGCACTGAGGTGCTTGCCATTAGGATCATTGCGAAAATAAAATTTAATTTATTTAATTAATGAAATTTCAATTTTTTCATTAACAATGCATAAAGTCATATCTATTTTAATAAAATAGTGTTTATATGACCAAAAGCATGCCGAAAACAAGTGTCGCACTAAGGTGCTAGCTATTAGGATCATTGCGAAAATTAAATTTAATTTATTTATTAAATGAAATTTCAATTTTTTCATTAACAATTCATAAAGTCAAATCTATTTTCATGAAATAGTGTTTATATGACGAAAAGAATGCCAAAAACTTGTTTCGCACTGAGGTGCTAGCCATTAGGATCATTGCGAAAATAAAATTTAATTCATTTATTAAATGAAATTTCAATTTTTTCATTAACAATGCATAAAGTCAAATCTATTTAAAAAATAGGGTTTATATGACCAAAAGCATGCCGAAAACATGAGTCGCACTTAAGTGCTAGCAATTGGGATCATTTCGAAAATTAGATTTAATTTAGTTTTTAAATGAAATTTCAATTTTTTCATTAACAATGCATAAAGTCAAATCTATTGTAAGTAATCGTGTTTATATGACCAAAAGCATGCCGAAAACATGTGTCGCACTCAGGTGCTAGCTATTAGGATCATTGCGAAAATTAAATTAAATTCATTGATTAAATGAAATTTTAATTTCTTCATTAACAATGCATAAAGTCAAATCTATTTTAAAGTAATCGTGTTTATATGATCAAAATCATGCCGAAAACATGTGTCGCACTCAGGTGCTAGCTATTAGGATCATTGCGAAAATTAAATTAAATTCATTTATTAAATGAAATTTCAATTTTTTCATTAACAATGCATAAAGTCAAATCCATTTTAATGTAATCGTGTTGATATGACCAAAAGCATGCCGAAAACATGTGTCGCACTTAGGTGCTAGCTATTAGGATCATTGCGAAAATTAAATTAAATTCATTTACTAAATGAAATTTCAATTTTTTCATCAACAATGCATAAAGTCGATTTTATTTGATTAAAATCGTGTTTATACGACCATAAGCATGCCGAAAACCTATGTCGCACTCAGGTGCTAGCTATTAGGATCATTGCGAAAATTAAATTAAATTCATTTATTAAATGAAATTTCAATTTTTTCATTAACAATGCATAAAGTCAAATCCATTTTAATGTAATCGTGTTGATATGACCAAAAGCATGCCGAAAACATGTGTCGCACTTGGGTGCTAGCCATTAGGATCTTTGCGAAAATTAAATTAAATTTATTTATTAAATGAAATTTAAATTTTTTCATTAACAACTTCATTAAGTCAAATCTATTTTAATAAAATAGTGTTTATTTGACCAAAAGAATGCCGTTAACATGTGTCGCACTTAGGTGCTAGCTATTAGGATCATTGCGAAAATTTAATTTAATTTCGATATAAAGAAAACACTTAACTTTTTGATACCACTTTTATTTTACTTTAGGTGACTAGTTTTAATTACACGGTAATCATTATCAAACTGAGTACTTAAAATACGAAATACAAAGGTATATATACTAAAACTAGAACGCTTCAAAAAGAGGGGTGTACATCAGGTCAATCTGGTCGTTGAGGATGGAATCTCCCGGATTAATTTTTGCCTTGTGAATTTCAAGGGCTTCCAGTAAATCCATTGTTCTACCTTTTTCGGTGAGAGGGATTACTGAAAGTACATCCTTGCCGAAATTATGGTTTGATTCTAACAGATTATTAGAAAAGGTTGAATTATTATGTTTTAAATTGTATGATCTAAGATGTTCTTTTAATCTAATTTAAAAATTACGACCTGATTGTCGATTGATTGTGTTTTTGCATTAAAAATTAAATTAGAGAGTTTGGTGTTGGATCTATACACAATGTCAACACACAATATGTCACAGTAGAAACAGAATGCAATAACAAAATTAATTTCTTAGACGTAACGTTAACTAGAACTAATAATAAACTTACATTCGACATATACCGTAAACCTACTTTCACAGATACAATTATCCCAAATTCCTCCCGCCACCCATATAAACATAAAATAGCAAGTTTCTACTCAATGATAACCCGTGCATTCAAAATTCCACTTAAAATCCCTTAAGAAAGAAATCAATACAATAAAACAAATTGCTACTAATAATGGCTATCCAGAATCAATTATATGCAAATTAATTAATAAATTTCAATTAAAACAAATTTAAAATTACATATATGCTACCAATCCAGCCACAGAAAACAAATCATATAAAATATTAACTTTCTTTGGAACAATAAGTTCAAAAATTAAAAATATTTTTAAAAAACGAGACGTTGACATTGTGTTTAGATTTAACACCAAACTCTCTAATTTAATTTTTAATGCAAAAACACCAATAAATAGTATGTACAAGTGAGGAATTTACAGTTTAACATGTCCAGATTGTGGAGGATTGTACATAGGACAATCAGGTCGTAATTTTCAAATTAGATTAAAAGAACATCTTAGATCATACAATTTAAAACATAATAATTCAACCTTTTCAAATCATCTGTTAGAATCAAACCATAATTTCGGCAAGGATGTACTTTCAGTAATCCATCTCACCGAAAAAGCTAGAACAATGGATTTACTGGAAGCCCTTGAAATTCACAACGCACAAATTAATCCGGGAATTTCCATCCTCAACGACCAGATTGACCTGATGGACACCCCTCTTTTTGAAGCGTTCTAGTTTTAGTATAAATACCTTTGTATTTCGTATTTTAAGTCCTCAGTTTGATAATGATTACCGTGTAATTGAAACTAGTCACGTAAAGTAAAATAAAAGTGGTATAAAAAAGTTAAGTGTTTTCTTTATATCGAAATTGAAAATGTACCACGAAGTGAAAGCCTCCAAGATTCAAGAATAAATTTCAATTATTTCATTAACTATGCATAAAGTCAAATATATTTTAATGAAATAGTGTTTATATGACCAAAAGCATGCCGCAAAAATTTGGCGCACTTAGGTGCTAGGCATTAGGATCTTTGCGAAAATTAATTTTAATTTATTTATAAAATGAAATTTCTATTTTTTTCATTAACAATGCTTAAAGTCAATTCTATTTTAAATAAATCGTGTTTATTTGAGTAAAAGCATGCCGAAAACATGAGTCGCACTTAGGTGCCAGCCTTTAGGATCATTGCGAAAATTAAATTTAATTTATTAATTAAATGAAATTTTAATTTTTTCATTAACAATGCATAAAGTCAAATATATTTTAATGAAATAGTGTTTATATGACCAAAAGCATGCCGCAAAAATTTGTCGCACTTAGGTTTTAGGCATTAGGATCTTTGCGAAAATTAAATTTAATTTATTTATTAAATTAAATTTCAATTTTTTCATTAACAATGCATAATGTCAAATCTGTTTTAATGAAATAGTGTTTCTATGACAAAAATCATGCCGAGAAAATGTGTCGCACTTAGGTGCTAGCTGTAAGGATCATTGCGAAAATTAAATTTAATTTATTTATTAAATGAAATTTCAATTTTTTCATTAACAATGCATAAAGTCAAATCTATTTTAATGAAATAGTGTTTATAAGACCAAAAGCATGCCGAAAATATGTGTCGCACTTAGGTGCTAGCCTTTAGGATCATTGCGAAAATTAAATTTAATTTATTAATTAAATGAAATTTTAATTTTTTCATTAACAATGCATAAAGTCAAATATATTTTAATGAAATAGTGTTTATATGACCAGAAGCATGCCGCAAAAATTTGTCGCACTTAGGTGCTAGGCATTAGGATCTTTGCGAAAATTAAATTTAATTTATTAATTAAATGAAATTTTAATTTTTTCATTAACAATGCATAAAGTCAAATATATTTTAATGAAATAGTGTTTATATGACCAAAAGCATGCCGCAAAAATTTGTCGCACTTAGGTGCTAGGCATTAGGATCTTTGCGAAAATTAAATTAAATTTATTAATTAAATGAAATTTTTATTTTTTCATTAACAACGCATAAAGTTAAATCTATTTTAATGAAATCGTGTTTATATGACCAAAAGCATGCCGAAAACATGTGTCGCACTTAGATGTTAGCTATTAGGATCATTGCGAAAATTAAATTAAATTTAATAAATAAATGAAATTTTAATTTTTCCATTAACAATGCATAAGTCAAATCTATTTTAATGAAAAAAAATGACCAAAAGAATGCCGTAAACATGTGTCGCACTTAGGTGCTAGCCATTAGGATCATTGCGAAAATTAAATTAAATTTATTTATTAAATGAAATTTCTATTTTTTCATTAACAACGCATAAAGTTAAATCTATTTTAATAAAATAGTATTTATATGACCAAAAGCATGCCGAAAAAATGTGTCGCACTTAGGTGCTAGCTATTAGGATCATTGCGAAAATTAAATTTAATTTATTTATTAAATGAAATTTCTATTTTTATTAACAATGCATAAAGTCAAATCCATTTTAATAAAATTGTGTTTATATGACCAAAATCATGCCGAAAACATGTGTCGCACTTAGGTGCTAGCTATTAGGATCATTGCGAAAATTATATTTAATTTATTTATTAAATGAAATTTCTATTTTTTCATTAACAATGCATAAAGTTAAATCTATTTTAATAAAATTGTGTTTATATGACCAAAAGCATGCCGAAAACATGTGTCGCACTTAGATGCTAGCCTTTAGGATCATTGCGAAAATTAAATTTAATTAATTAATTAAATGAAATTTCAATTTTTGCATTAACAATGCATAAAGTCAAATCTTTTTTAATGAAATATTGTTTACATGATCAAAAGCATGCCGAAAACATGTGTCGCACTTAGGTGCTAGCCATTAGGAACATTGCGAAAATTAAATTAAATTTATTTATTTAATGAAATTTCAATGTTTTCATTAACAATGCGTAAATTCAAATCTATTTTAATAAAATTGTGTTTATACGACCAAAAGCATGCGGAAAACATGTGTCGCACTTAGGTGCCGGCTATTAGGATCATTGCGAAAATTAAATTTAATTTATTTATTAAATGAAATTTCAATTTTTTCATTAACAATGCATAAAGTCAAATCTATTTTAATGAAATCGTGTTTATATGACCAAAAGCATGCGGGAAACATGTGTCGCACTTGGGTGCTGGCTATTAGGATCATTGCAAAAATTAAATTAAATTTATTTATTAAATGAAGTTTCAATTTTTTCATTAACAATGCATAAAGTCAAATCTATTTTAGTGAAATAGTGTTTATATGACCAAAATCATACGGAAAACATGTGTCGCACTTAGGTGCTGGCTATTAGGATCATTGCGAAAATTAAATTTAATTTATTTATTAAATGAAGTTTCAATTTTTTCATTGACAATGCATAAAGTCAAATCTATTTTAATGAAATAGTGTTTATATGACCAAAATCATGCCGAAAACGTGCGTCGCACTTAGATGCTAGCTATTAGGATCATTGCGAAAATTAAATTAAATTTATTTATTAAATGAAAATTCAATTTTTTTTTAACAATTCATAAAGTCAAATCTATTTTTATGAAATAATGTTTATATGACCAAGAGCATGCCGAAAACATGTGTCGCACTTAGGTACTAGCCATTAGGATCATTGCGAAAATTAAATTAAATTTATTATATATATATACAGTGTGTCCCACGAGGTAGTGGACAGCCGATATCTCGAAAACGGTTAGTAGTACGAAAATGAAATTTGGTGGCTTTAAATGGTTTAAAATGATGCCCCTTTCAGCATACATAGATTTCATTTCCGTTTCTCCATTTCCGAGAAAATGACATCAAATTCAGAATTTCAAATGGGATACCCTGTATATTTATGGATTTTTGGAAAGGTAATTGAAAGACAAATACAGCGATACCATATTATTTACATATTGTTTTTAGAAAAACAAAAGAACAATGTATACAAAAACAACGAACAAATTAACAAACAAAAATAACAAACTAATTAATCAAAGTTGTGCGACAAGAACTCAGGCTATAAGATGTTTTAATTGATTTCCAGATTCTTTAACACAAAATTCAAGTCTTGCTATAAGGTTTCTTGTGCAAGTTGCTCTCACCATATCTGCAGTAATTGTTCGGCATGCTGCTACGATTGGATTCTGCAAGTCTTCCAGATCTGTAGGTGGTGCGGTAAATACGACATCTTTTAAATATCCCCAAAGGAAAAAAACCAAAGGTTTAATATCTGGGGATCCCGCTGGCCAATGATACAGCGTCCTTGGAAAGTAGTATCAATATACTCACTCACTCGTCTAGAATAGTGAGGGGTTGCACCGTCATGTTGCCACCACATCATTGCTCTCTCATTTAGCGGAGTTTCTTCTAACAATTCTGGAAGTTCATTTTGGACGAAATTTAAATATACAGCGCCAGTTAGTGTACCTTGATAAAAGTGAGAACCAATCACACGACCATTAAATAAAGCACACCATACATTTACTCCCCAAATGTGCTGAAAGTTTCTTCGATCCAACGCGGATTATCAGGAGACCAGTAATGGCAGTTATGTCGGTTAACAGTGCCAGTGTTGTGAAATCGTCTTTCATCACTCCATAATATTTTATTTAAGAAACTCTTGATCGTATTCAAGTTTGATTAATATTTCAGCAACTCCTAATTCTTGAGAAAGAAGTCTAGTAGATACATGCGGGTTCGCTTGTGCATATGCCGAAATATTTATAACGTTATCTTCCATTAGAACTGATCTTTTTCGGGGTGTTTCATGCTTACCAACCGAAAAAGAACCTCTGCGCAATATTTCTTCTAACTTCACGAAGGTATTATTTTAACTCTGTACAAATCTCGAGAGCGTTTACTGTTTTTGCGACATTCTCCATAGATAAGGAGCATGTCGACATACTCGTCATACGTAAAACTGGGAGGCATTACTTACACGTAATCAGAATGTACTGTCAACTTGACATCGAACATTTGACATGAAGCGTTTTCAATTTTTTTTACGCTTTTTTTTTGTTAATCCATACCACCGCGATTATCTATTTCGATTATTACTGCAACAATACTCCCGCATTTTACAATAAAACTCTCTAATAATATGGTATTGCTGTATTTGTCTTTCAATCACCTTTCAAAAAATCCATAAATATACAGGGTGTTCCATTTGAAATTCTGAAGTTGATGTCATTTTCTCGGAAATGGAGGAACGGAAATGACATCTATGTATGCAGAAAGGAGCATCCTTTCAAACCATTTAAAACCACCAAATTTCATTTTCGTACTACTAACCGTTTTCGAGATATCGGCTGTCCACTACCTCGTGGGACACCCTGTATATATATATATATATATATATATATATATATATATATATATATATATATATACATTATCTTAATTGACAGAGTATTACATTTATACATCATCTATATTTACAATTTAGAATTATTCTGTCTCATGGGCTATCGACATATAATGTCTTTCGGCCCGTCTTTCACAGTCTATATAAAGTGGGTTAATCGCTAGATGATGAAGGATGAAATGAAGAAATGTATTGATGTAATGTTTGGGTAGGGAACTTACGTTTAGGAGGGATATTAAGGTTGCGGGGAGTACAGAATTGGTTGAGGATTCGAATATTGGTTGGGTTGTTCGAAAACTTAACAGCGAGAGATCTTGTGCGTTCTGAAATGTGGATGATATTAGTAGTGGAGTAGAGGACTTCGTTAGAAGGGTTATTTAATTTATTTATTAAACGAAATTTTAATTTTTTCATTAACAATGCATAAAGTCAAATCTATTTTAATGAAATAGTGTTTACATGACCAAAAGATTGCCGTAAACATGTGTCGCACTTAGGTGCTAGCCATTAGGAACATTGCGAAAATTAAATTAAATTTATTTATTTAATGAAATTTCAATTTTTTCATTAACAATGCGTAAAGTCAAATCTATTTTTATAAAATTGTGTTTATACGACCAAAAGCATGCCGAAAACATGTATCGCACTTGGGTGCTAGCTATGAGGATCTTTGCGAAAATTAAATATAATTGATTTATTAAATGAAATTTCAATTTTTTCATTAACAATGCATAAAGTCAAATCAGGATCTTTGCGAAAATTAAATATAATTGATTTATTAAATGAAATTTCAATTTTTTCATTAACAATGCATAAAGTCAAATCCATTTTAATAAAATTGTGTTTATATGACCAAAAGCATGCCGAAAACATGTGTCGCACTTAGGTGCTAGCTATTAGGATCATTGCGAAAATTAAATTTAATTTATTTATTAAATGAAGTTTCAATTTTTTCATTGACAATGCATAAAGTCAAAACTATTTTAGTGAAATAGTGTTTATATGACCTAAAGCATGCCGTAAACATGTGTCGCATTTAGGTGCTAGCTATTAGGATCATTGCGAAAATTAAATTTAATTTATTTATTTAATGAAATTTCAATTTTTTCATTAACAATGCGTAAAGTCAAATCTATTTTTATAAAATTGTGTTTATACGACCAAAAGCATGCCGAAAACGTGTGTCGCACTTGGGTGCTAGCTATCAGGATCTTTGCGAAAATTAAATATAATTGATTTATTAAATGAAATTTCAATTTTTTCATTAACAATGCATAAAGTCAAATCCATTTTAATAAAATTGTGTTTATATGACCAAAAGCATGCCGAAAACATGTGTCGCACTTAGGTGCTAGCTATTAGGATCATTGCGAAAATTAAATTTAATTTATTTATTAAATGAAGTTTCAATTTTTTCATTGACAATGCATAAAGTCAAAACTATTTTAGTGAAATAGTGTTTATATGACCAAAAGTATGCGGAAAACATGTGTCGCATTTAGGTGCTAGCTATTAGGATCATTGCGAAAATTAAATTTAATTTATTTATTTAATGAAATTTCAATTTTTTCATTAACAATGCGTAAAGTCAAATCTATTTTTATAAAATTGTGTTTATACGACCAAAAGCATGCCGAAAACATGTATCGCACTTGGGTGCTGGCTATCAGGATCTTTGCGAAAATTAAATTTAATTGATTTATTAAATGAAATTTCCATTTTTTCATAACCAATGCATAAAGTCAAATCTATTTTAATTAAATAGTGTTTATATGACCAAAAGCATGCCGAAAATATGTGTCGCACTTAGGTGCTAGCCTTTGGGATCATTGCGAAAATTAAATTTAATTTATTAATTAAATGAAATTTTAATTTTTTCATTAACTATGTATAAAGTCAAATATATTTTATTGAAATAGTGTTTACATGACCCAAAGCATGCGGAAAACATGTGTCGCACTTAGGTGCCAGCCATAAGGATCTTTGCGAAAATTAAATTAAATTTATTTATTTAATGAAATTTCAAATTTTTCATTAACAATGCATAAAGTCCAATCTATTTTAATGAAATCGTGTTTATATGTCCAAAAGCATGCCGAAAACATGTGTTGCACTTAGGTGCTAGCTATTAGGATCATTGCGAAAATTAAATTAAATTTATTTATTAAATGAAATTTCAATTTTTTCATTAACAATGTGTAAAGTCAAATCTATTTTTATGAAATAGTGTTTATATGACCAAGAGCATGCCGAAAATATGTGTCGTACTTAGGTGCTAGCCATTAGGAACATTGCGAAAATTAAATTTAATTTATTTATTTAATGAAATTTCAATTTTTTCATTAACAATGCGTAAAGTCAAATCTATTTTTATAAAATTGTGTTTATACGACCAAAAGCATGCCGAAAACATGTGTCGCACTTGGGTGCTAGCTATCAGGATCTTTGCGAAAATTAAATATAATTGATTTATTAAATGAAATTTCAATTTTTTCATTAACAATGCATAAAGTCAAATCCATTTTAATAAAATTGTGTTTATATGACCAAAAGCATGCCGAAAACATGTGTTGCACTTAGGTGCTAGCTATTAGGATCATTTCGAAAATTAAATTTAATTTATTTATTAAATGAAGTTTCAATTTTTTCATTGACAATGCATAAAGTCAAATCTATTTTCGTGAAATAGTGTTTATATGACCAAAAGTATGCGGAAAACATGTGTCGCACTTAGGTGCTAGCTATTAGGATCATTGCGAAAATTAAATTAAATTTATTTATTTAATGAAATTTCAATTTTTTCATTAACAATGCGTAAAGTCAAATCTATTTTTATAAAATTGTGTTTATACGACCAAAAGCATGCCGAAAACATGTATCGCACTTGGGTGCTAGCTATCAGGATCTTTGCGAAAATTAAATCTAATTGATTTATTAAATGAAATTTCAATTTTTTCATAACCAATGCATAAAGTCAAATCTATTTTAATGAAATAGTGTTTATATGACCAAAAGCATGCCGAAAACATGTGTCGCACTTAGGTGCTAGCTATTAGGATCATTGCTAAAATTAAATTTAATTTATTTATTTAATGAAATTTCATTTTTTTTATAACCAATGCATAAAGTCAAATCTATTTTATTGAAATAGTGTTTATATGACCAAAAGCATACCGAAAACATGTGTCGCACTTAGGTGCTAGCCATTAGGATCTTTGCGAAAATTAAATTTAATTTATGAATTAAATAAAATTTTAATTTTTTCATTAACAATGTATAAAGTCAAATATATTTTATTAAAATAGTGTTAACATGACCCAAAGCATGCGGAAAACATGTATCGCACTTAGGTGCCAGCCGTAAGGATCTTTGCGAAAATTAAATTAAATTTATTTATTTAATGAAATTTCAATTTTTTCATTGACAATGCATAAAGTCAAATCTGTTTTAGTGAAATAGTGTTTATATGACCAAAAGCATGCGGAAAACATGTGTCGCACTTAGGTGCTAGCTATTAGGATCATTGCGAAAATTAAATTTAATTTATTTATTAAATGAAGTTTCAATTTTTTCATTGACAATGCATAAAGTCAAATCTATTTTAGTGAAATAGTGTTTATATGACCAAAATCATGCTAAAAACACGTGTCGCACTTAGGTGCCAGCCATAAGGTTCTTTGCAAAAATTAAATTTAATTTAAATATTTAATGAAATTTCAAATTTTTCATTAACAATGCATAAAGTCTAATCTATTTTATTGAAAGCGTGTTTATACGACCAAAAGCATGCTGAAAACATGTGTCGCACTTAGGTGCTAGCTATTGGGATCATTGCGAAAATTAAATTAAATTTATTTATTAAATGAAGTTTCAATTTTTTTATTAACAATGCATAAAGTCAAATCTATTTTAGTGAAATAGTGTTTATATGACCAAAAGCATGCCGAAAACATGTGTCGCACTTCGGTGCTAGCCATTAGGATCATTGCGAGTATTAAATTAAATTTGTTTATTAAATGAAATTTCAATTTCTTCATTAACAATGCATAAAGCAAATCTATTTTAGTGAAATTGTATTAATATGACCAAAAGCATGCCGAAAACATGTGTCGCACTTAGGTGCTGGCGATTAGGATCATTGCGAAAATTAAATTTAATTAATTTATTAAATGAAATTTCAATTTTTTCATTAACAATGCATAAAGTCAAATCTATTTTAATGAAATAAAGTTTATAAGACCAAAAGCATGCCGAAAATATGTGTCGCACTTAGGTGCTAGCCTTTGGGATCATTGCGAAAATTAAATTTAATTTATTAATTAAATGAAATTTTAATTTTTTCATTAACAATGCATAAAGTCAAATATATTTCATTGAAAGAGTGTTTATATGACCAAAAGCATGCCGTAAAAATTTGTCGCACTTAGGTGCCAGCCATTAGGATCTTTGCGAAAATTAAATTTAATTTATGAATTAAATGAAATTTTAATTTTTTCATTAACAATGTATAAAGTCAAATATATTTTATTAAAATAGTGTTAACATGACCCAAAGCATGCGGAAAACACGTATCGCACTTAGGTGCCAGCCGTAAGGATCTTTGCGAAAATTAAATTAAATTTATTTATTTAATGAAATTTCAAATTTTTCATTAACAATGCATAAAGTCCAATTTATTTTAATGAAATCATGCTTATATGTCCAAAAGCATGCCGAAAACATGTGTTGCACTTAGGTGCTAGCTATTAGGATCATTGCAAAAATTAAATTAAATTTATTTATAAAATGAAATTTCTATTTTTTAATTAACAATGCATTAAGTCAAATCTATTTTAATGAAATCGTGTTTATATGACCAAAAGCATGCCGAAAATATGTGTCGCACTTAGGTGCTAGCCATTAGGATCATTGCGAAAATTAAATTTAATTTATTAATTAAATGAAATTTTAATTTTTTCATTAACAATGCATAAAGTCAAATATATTTTAATGAAATAGTGTTTGTATGACCAAAAGCATGCCGTAAACATGTGTCGCACTTAGGTGCTGGCCTTTATAGATCTTTGCGAAAATTTAATTAAATTTATTAATTAAATTAAATTTTAATTTTTTCATTAACAATGTACAAAGTCAAATATATTTTAATGAAATAGTGTTTATATGACCAAAAGCATGCCGAAAACATGGATCGCACTTAGGTGCCAGCCATAAGGATCTTTGCGAAAATTAAATTAAATTTATTTATTTAATGAAATTTCAAATTTTTCATTAACAATGCATAAAGTCCAATCTATTTTATTACAAGAGTGTTTATACGACCAAAAGCATGCGGAAAACATGTGTCGCACTAAGGTGCTAGCTATTAGGATCATTGCGAAAATTAAATTAAATTTATTTATTAAATGAAGTTTCAATTTTTTCATTAACAATGCATGAAGTCAAATCTATTTTAGTGAAATAGTGTTTATATGACCAAAAGCATGCCGAAAACATGTGTCGCACTTAGGTGCTAGCTTTTAGGATCATTGCGAAAATTAAATTAAATTTATTTATTAAATGAAATTTCAATTTTTTCCGTAACAATGCATAAAGTCAAATCTATTTTAATGAAATGGTGTTTATATGACTAAAATCAAGCCGAAAACATGTGTCGCACTTAGATGCTAGCCGTTAGGATCATTACGAAAATTAAATTTAATTTATTTACTAAATTAAATTTCTATTTTTGCATTAACAATGCATAAAGTAAAATCTTTTCTGATTAAATCGTGTTTATATGACCAAAAGCATGCCGAAAACATGTGTCGCACTTAGGTGCTAGCTTTTAGGATCATTGCGAAAATTAAATTTAATTTATTCATTAAATGAAATTTCAATTTTTTCATTAACAATGCATAAAGTCAAATCTATTTTAGTGAAATAGTGTTTATATGACCAAAAGCATGCGGAAAACATGTATCGCACTTAGGTGCTAGCCATTAGGATCATTGCGAAAATTAAATTAAATTTATTTACCAAATTAAATTTCTATTTTTGCATTAACAATGCATAAAGTCAGATCTTTTCTGATTAAATCGTGTTTATATGACCAGAAGAATGCCGAAAACATGTGTCGCACTTAGGTGCTAGCTATTAGGATCATTGCGAAAATTAAATTTATTTTTTTATTGAATGAAATTTCAATTTTTTTATTAAGAATGCATAAAGTCAAATATATTTTAATGAAATAGTGTTTATATGACCAAAAGCATGCCGTAAACATGTGTCGCACTTAGGTGCTAGCCATTGAGATCTTTGCGAAAATTAAATTAAATTTATTAATTAAATGAAATTTTAATTTTTTCATTACCAATGCATAAATTCAAATCTATTTTAATAAAATCGTGTTTATATGACCAAAAGCATGCGAAAAACATATGTCGCACTTAGGTGCTAGCTATTAGGATCATTGCGAAAATTAGATTTAATTTTTTTATTGAATGAAATTTCAATTTTTTCATTAAGAATGCATAAAGTCAAATATATTTTAGTGAAATATTGTTTATGGTACCAAGAGCATGCCGAAAACATGTGTCGCACTTAGGTGCTAGCTATTAGGATCATTGCGAAAATTAAATTTAATTTATTTATTAAATGAAATTTCAATTTTTTTATTAACAATGTATAAAGTCAAATCTATTTTAATGAAATCGTGTTTATATGACCAAAATCATGCGGAAAACATGTATCGCGCTTAGGTGCTAGCCATTAGGATCATTGCGAAAATTAAATTTAATTTATTTATTAAATGAAATTTCAATTTATTCATTAACAATGCATAAAGTTAAATCTTTTTTAATGAAATATTGTTTATATGACCAAAAGCATGCCGAAGACATGGGTCGCACTTAGGTGCTAGCTATTAGGATCATTGCGAAAATTAAATTTAATTTATTTATTAAATGAAATTTCAATTTTTTCATAACCAATGCATAAAGTCAAATCTTTTTTAATAAAAAAATGTTTATGTGACCAAAAGCATGCCGAAAACATGTGTCGCACTTAGGTGCTGGTCATTAGGATCATTGCGAGAATATAAATTTAATTTATTTATTAAATGAAATTTCAATTTTTTCATTAACAATTCGTAAAGTCAAATCTATTTTAATAAAATAGTGTTTATATGACCAAAAGCATGCCGAAAACATGTGTCGCACTTAGGTGCTAGCTATTAGGTTCATTGCGAAAATTAAATTAAATTTTTATATTTAATGAAATTTCAAATTTTTCATTAACAATGCATAAAGTCCAATCTATTTGAATGAAATCGTGTTTATATGTCCAAAACCATGCCGAAAACATGTGTTGCACTTAGGTGCTAGCTATTAGGATCATTGTGAAAATTAAATAAAATTTATTTATTAAATGAAATTTCTATTTTTTTATTAACAATGCATTAAGTCAAATCTATTTTAATGAAAAGTGTTTATATGACCAAAAGCATGCCGAAAATATGTGTCGCACTTAGGTGCTAGCCATTAGGATCATTGCGAAAATTAAATTTAATTTATTAATTAAATGAAATTTTCATTTTTTCATTAACAATGTATAGAGTCAAATATATTTTAATGAAATAGTGTTTATATGACCAAAAGCATGCCGAAAACATGTGTCGCACTTAGGTGCCAGTCATAAGGATCTTTGCGAAAATTAAATTACATTTATTTATTTAATGAAATTTCAAATTTTTCATTAACAATGCATAAAGTCCAATCTATTTTATTAAAAGAGTGTTTATATGACCAAAAGCATGCGGAAAACATGTGTCGCATTTAGGTGCTAGCTATTAGGATCATTGCGAAAATTAAATTAAATTTATTTATTAAATGAAATTTCAATTTTTTCATTAACAATGCATAAAGTCAAATCTATTTTAGTGAAATAGTGTTTATATGACCAAAAGCATGCGGAAAACATGTGTCGCACTTAGGTGCTGGCTATTTGGATCATTGCGAAAATTAAATTAAATTTATTTATTAAATGAAGTTTCAATTTTTTCATTAACAATGCATAAAGTCAAATCTATTTTAGTAAAATAGTGTTTATATGACCAAAATCATGCCGAAAACACGTGTCGCACTTAGGTGCCAGCCGTAAGGATCTTTGCAAAAATTAAATTTAATTTATTTATTTAATGAAATTTAAAATTTTTCATTAACAACGCATAAAGTCTAATCTATTTTATTGAAAGCGTGTTTATACAACCAAAAGCATGCTGAAAACATATGTCGCACTTAGGTGCTAGCTATTGGGATCATTGCGAAAATTAAATTAAATTTATTTATTAAATGAAGTTTCAATTTTTTTATTAACAATGCATAAAGTCAAATCTATTTTAGTGAAATAGTGTTTATATGACCTAAAGCATGCCGAAAACATGTGTCGCACTTCGGTGCTAGCTATTAGGATCATTGCGAATATTAACTTAAATTTATTTATTTAATAAAATTTCAATTTTTTCATTAACAAAGCATAAAGTCAAATCTATTTTAGTGAAATAGTGTTTATATGACCTAAAGCATGCCGAAAACATGTGTCGCACTTAGGTGCTGGCTATTAGGATCATTGCGAAAATTAAATTTTATAAATTTATTAAATGAAGTTTCAATTTTTTCATTAACAATGCATAAAGTCAAATCTATTTTAGTGAAATAGTGTTTATATGACCAAAAGTATGCGGAAAACATGAGTCGCACTTAGGTGCTAGCCATTAGGATCATTGCGAAAATTATATTAAATTTATTTACTAAATTAAATTTCTATTTTTGCATTACCAATGCATAAAGTCAAATCTTTTCTGATTAAATCGTGTTTATATGACCAGAAGCATGCTGAAAACATGTGTCGCACTTAGGTGCTAGCTATTAGGATCATTGCGAAAATTAAATTTAATTTATTTATTAAATGAAATTCAATTTTTTCATTAACAATGCATAAAGTCAAATCCATTTTAATGAAATAGTGTTTATATGACCAAGAGCATCCTGAAAACATATGTCGCACTTAGGTGCTGGCCATTAGGATCATTGCGAGAATAAATATAAATTTAATTTATTTATTCAATTTTTTCATTACCAATGCATAAAGTCAAATCTATTTTAATGAAATAGTGTTTATATGACCAAAAGCATGCCCAACACATGTGCCGCACTTAGGTGCTGGCCATTAGGATCATTGCAAAAATTAAATTTAATTTATTTATTGAATGAAATTTTAATTTTTTCATAACCAATGAATAAAGTCATATCTATTTTAATAAAAGCGTGTTTAAATGACCAAAAGCATGCTGAAAACATGAGTCGCACTTAGGTGCTAGCCATTAGGATCATTGCGAAAATTAGATTTTATTTATTTATTTATTGAAATTTCAAATTTTTCATTAACAATGCATAAAGTCAAATCTTTTTTAATGAAAATTTGTTTATGTGACCAAAAGCATGCCGAAAACATGTGTCGCACTTAGGTGCTGGCCATTAGGATCATTGCGAGAATATAAATTTAATTTATTTATTAAATGAAATATCAATTTTTTCATTAACAATGCATGAAGTCAAATCTTTTTTAATAAAATATTGTTTATATGACCAAAAGCATGCCGAAAACATGTGTCGCACTTAGGTGCTAGCTAGCAGGATCATTGCGAAAATTAAATTAAATTAATTTATTATATGAAATTTCAATTTTTTCATTAACAATGCATAAAGTCAAATCTATTTTAATCAAATAGTGTTTATATGACCAAAAGCATGCCGAAAACATGTGTCGCACTTAGGTGCTAGCTTTTAGGATCATTGCGAAAATTAAATTTAATTTATTTATTAAATGAAATTTCAATTTTTTCATTAACAATGCATAAAGTCAAATCTATTTTAATGAAATGGTGTTTATATGACTAAAATCAAGCCGAAAACATGTGTCGCACTTAGATGCTAGCCGTTAGGATCATTACGAAAATTAAATTTAATTTATTTACTAAATTAAATTTCTATTTTTGCATTAACAATGCATAAAGTAAAATCTTTTCTGATTAAATCGTGTTTATATGACCAAAAGCATGCCGAAAACATGTGTCGCACTTAGGTGCTAGCTTTTAGGATCATTGCAAAAATTAAATTTAATTTATTCATTAAATGAAATTTCAATTTTTTCATTAACAATGCATAAAGTCAAATCTATTTTAGTGAAATAGTGTTTATATGACCAAAAGCATGCGGAAAACATGTATCGCACTTAGGTGCTAGCCATTAGGATCATTGCGAAAATTAAATTAAATTTATTTACCAAATTAAATTTCTATTTTTGCATTAACAATGCATAAAGTCAGATCTTTTCTGATTAAATCGTGTTTATATGACCAGAAGAATGCCGAAAACATGTGTCGCACTTAGGTGCTAGCTATTAGGATCATTGCGAAAATTAAATTTAATTTATTTATTAAATGAAATTTCAATTTATTCATTAACAATGCATAAAGTTAAATCTTTTTTAATGAAATATTGTTTATATGACCAAAAGCATGCCGAAGACATGGGTCGCACTTAGGTGCTAGCCATTGAGATCTTTGCGAAAATTAAATTTAATTTATTAATTAAATGAAATTTTAATTTTTTCATTACCAATGCATAAATTCAAATCTATTTTAATAAAATCGTGTTTATATGACCAAAAGCATGCGGAAAACATATATCGCACTTAGGTGCTAGCTATTAGGATCATTGCGAAAATTAGATTTAATTTTTTTATTGAATGAAATTTCAATTTTTTCATTAAGAATGCATAAAGTCAAATATATTTTAGTGAAATAGTGTTTATGGTACCAAGAGCATGCCGAAAACATGTGTCGCACTTAGGTGCTAGCCATTAGGATCATTGCGAAAATTAAATTTAATTTATTTATTAAATGAAATTTCAATTTATTCATTAACAATGCATAAAGTTAAATCTTTTTTAATGAAATATTGTTTATATGACCAAAAGCATGCCGAAGACATGGGTCGCACTTAGGTGCTAGCTATTAGGATCATTGCGAAAATTAAATTTAATTTATTTATTAAATGAAATTTCAATTTTTTCATAACCAATGCATAAAGTCAAATCTTTTTTAATAAAAAAATGTTTATGTGACCAAAAGCATGCCGAAAACATGTGTCGCACTTAGGTGCTGGTCATTAGGATCATTGCGAGAATATAAATTTAATTTATTTATTAAATGAAATTTCAATTTTTTCATTAACAATTCGTAAAGTCAAATCTATTTTAATAAAATAGTGTTTATATGACCAAAAGCATGCCGAAAACATGTGTCGCACTTAGGTGCTAGCTATTAGGTTCATTGCGAAAATTAAATTAAATTTTTATATTTAATGAAATTTCAAATTTTTCATTAACAATGCATAAAGTCCAATCTATTTGAATGAAATCGTGTTTATATGTCCAAAACCATGCCGAAAACATGTGTTGCACTTAGGTGCTAGCTATTAGGATCATTGTGAAAATTAAATAAAATTTATTTATTAAATGAAATTTCTATTTTTTTATTAACAATGCATTAAGTCAAATCTATTTTAATGAAAAGTGTTTATATGACCAAAAGCATGCCGAAAATATGTGTCGCACTTAGGTGCTAGCCATTAGGATCATTGCGAAAATTAAATTTAATTTATTAATTAAATGAAATTTTAATTTTTTCATTAACAATGTATAGAGTCAAATATATTTTAATGAAATAGTGTTTATATGACCAAAAGCATGCCGAAAACATGTGTCGCACTTAGGTGCCAGTCATAAGGATCTTTGCGAAAATTAAATTACATTTATTTATTTAATGAAATTTCAAATTTTTCATTAACAATGCATAAAGTCTAATCTATTTTATTAAAAGAGTGTTTATACAACCAAAAGCATGCTGAAAACATGTGTCGCACTTAGGTGCTAGCTATTAGGATCATTGCGAAAATTAAATTAAATTTATTTATTAAATTAAATTTCAATTTTTTCATTAACAATGCATAAAGTCAAATCTATTTTAGTGAAATAGTGTTTATATGACCAAAAGCATGCGGAAAACATGTGTCGCACTTAGGTGCTGGCTATTTGGATCATTGCGAAAATTAAATTAAATTTATTTATTAAATGAAGTTTCAATTTTTTCATTAACAATGCATAAAGTCAAATCTATTTTAGTGAAATAGTGGTTATATGACCAAAATCATGCGGAAAACATGTGTCGCACTTAGGTGCTGGCTATTTGGATCATTGCGAAAATTAAATTAAATTTATTTATTAAATGAAGTTTCAATTTTTTCATTAACAATGCATAAAGTCAAATCTATTTTAGTGAAATGGTGTTTATATGACCAAAAGCATGCCGAAAACATGTGTCGCACTTAGGTGCCAGTCATAAGGATCTTTGCGAAAATTAAATTAAATTTATTTATTAAATGAAATTTCAATTTTTTCATTAACAATGCATAAAGTCAAATCTATTTTAGTGAAATAGTGTTTATATGACCAAAAGCATGCTGAAAACATGTGTCGCACTTAGGTGCTAGCTATTAGGATCATTGCGAAAATTAAATTAAATTTATTTATTAAATGAAATTTCAGTTTTTTCATTAACAATGCATAAAGTCAATCTATTTTAGTGAAATAGTGTTTATATGACCAAAAGCATGCCGAAAACATGTGTCGCACTTAGGTGCTAGCTATTAGGATCATTGCGAAAATTAAATTAAATTTATTTATTAAATGAAATTTCAATTTTTTCATTAACAATGCATAAAGTCAAATCTATTTTAGTGAAATAGTGTTTATATGACCAAAAGCATGCCGAAAACATGTGTCGCACTTAGGTGCCGGCTATTTGGATCATTGCGAAAATTAAATTAAATTTATTTATTAAATGAAATTTCAATTTTTTCATTAACAATGCATAAAGTCAAATCTATTTTAGTGAAATAGTGTTTATATGACCAAAATCATGCGGAAAACATGTGTCGCACTTAGGTGCTGGCTATTTGGATCATTGCGAAAATTAAATTAAATTTATTAATTAAATGAAATTTTAATTTTTTCATTAACAATGTATAGAGTCAAATATATTTTAATGAAATAGTGTTTATATGACCAAAAGCATGCCGAAAACATGTGTCGCACTTAGGTGTCAGTCATAAGGATCTTTGCGAAAATTAAATTAAATTTATTTATTAAATGAAATTTCAATTTTTTCATTAACAATGCATAAAGTCAAATCTATTTTAGTGAAATAGTGTTTATATGACCAAAAGCATGCTGAAAACATGTGTCGCACTTAGGTGCTAGCTATTGGGATCATTGCGAAAATTAAATTAAATTTATTTATTAAATGAAATTTCAATTTTTTCATTAACAATGCATAAAGTCAAATCTATTTTAGTGAAATAGTGTTTATATGACCAAAAGCATGCCGAAAACATGTGTCGCACTTAGGTGCCGGCTATTTGGATCATTGCGAAAATTAAATTAAATTTATTTATTAAATGAAATTTCAATTTTTTCATTAACAATGCATAAAGTCAAATCTATTTTAGTGAAATAGTGTTTATATGACCAAAATCATGCGGAAAACATGTGTCGCACTTAGGTGCTGGCTATTTGGATCATTGCGAAAATTAAATTAAATTTATTAATTAAATGAAATTTTAATTTTTTCATTACCAATGTATAGAGTCAAATATATTTTAATGAAATAGTGTTTATATGACCAAAAGCATGCCGAAAACATGTGTCGCACTTAGGTGTCAGTCATAAGGATCTTTGCGAAAATTAAATTAAATTTATTTATTAAATGAAATTTCAATTTTTTCATTAACAATGCATAAAGTCAAATCTATTTTAGTGAAATAGTGTTTATATGACCAAAAGCATGCTGAAAACATGTGTCGCACTTAGGTGCTAGCTATTGGGATCATTGCGAAAATTAAATTAAATTTATTTATTAAATGAAGTTTCAATTTTTTTATTAACAATGCATAAAGTCAAATCTATTTTAGTAAAATAGTGTTTATATGATCTAAAGCATGCCGAAATCATGTGTCGCACTTCGGTGCTGGCTATTAGGATCATTGCGAAAATTAAATTTTATAAATTTATTAAATGAAGTTTCAATTTTTTCATTAACAATGCATAAAGTCAAATCTATTTTAGTGAAATAGTGTTTATATGACCAAAATCATGCGGAAACATGTGTCGCACTTAGGTGCTGGCTATTTGGATCATTGCGAAAATTAAATTTAATTTATTAATTAAATGAAATTTTAATTTTTTCATTAACAATGTATAGAGTCAAATATATTTTAATGAAATAGTGTTTATATGACCAAAATCATGCCGAAAACACGTGTCGCACTTAGGTGCCAGCCATAAGGATCTTTGCAAAAATTAAATTTAATTTATTTATTTAATGAAATTTCAAATTTTTCATTAAGAATGCATGAAGTCAAATCTATTTTAATGAAATCGTATTTATATGACCAAAAGCATGCGGAAAACATGTGTCGCACTTAGGTGCTAGCTGTTAGGATCATTGCGAAAATTAAATTTAATTTTTTTATTGAATGAAATTTCAATTTTTTCATTAAGAATGCATGAAGTCAAATATATTTTAAAGAAATAGTGTTTATATGACCAAAAGCATGCCGTAAACATGTGTCGCACTTAGGTGCTAGCCATTAGGATCTTTGCGAAAATTAAATTAAATTTATCAATTACATGAAATTTTAATTTTTTCATTACCAATGCATAAATTCAAATCTATTTTAATAAAATCGTGTTTATATGACCAAAAGCACCTGGAAAACATGTGTCGCACTTAGGTGCCAGCTATTAGGATCATTGCGAAAATTAAATTAAATTTTTTTATTGAATGAAATTTCAATTTTTTCATTAAGAATGCATGAAGTCAAATCTATTTTAATGAAATAGTGTTTATATGACCAAAAGCATGCCGTAAACATGTGTCGCACTTAGGTGCTAGCCATTAGGATCTTTGCGAAAATTAAATTTAATTTATTAATTACATGAAATTTTAATTTTTTCATTACCAATGCATAAATTCAAATCTATTTTAGAAAAATCGTGTTTATATGACCAAAAGCACCTGGAAAACATGTGTCGCACTTAGGTGCCAGCTATTAGGATTATGGCGAAAATTAAATTAAATTTTTTTATTGAATGAAATTTCAATTTTTTCATTAAGAATGCATAAAGTCAAATCTATTTTAGTGAAATAGTGTTTATTTGACCAAGAGCATGCCGAAAACATGTGTCGCACTTAGATGCTAGCCATTAGGATCATTGCGAAAATTAAATTAAATTTATTTATTAAATGAAATTTCAATTTTTCCATTAACAATGCATAAAGTCAAATCTATTTTAATGAAATAGTGTTTATATGACCAAAATAATGCCGAAAACATGTGTCGCCCTTTGGTGCCAGCTATTAGGATCTTTGCAAAAATTAAATTAAATTTATTTATTAAATGAAATTTCAATTTTTTCATTAACAATTCATAAAGTCAAATCTATTTTAATAAAATAGTGTTTATATGACCAAACGCATGCCGAAAACATGTGTTGCACTCAGGTGCTAGCTATTAGGTTCATTGCGAAAATTAAATTTAATTTATTTATTAAATGAAATTTCAATTTTTTCATTAACAATGCATCAAGTTAAATCTATTTTTATGAAATAGTGTTTATATAACCAAAAGCATGCTGAAAATATGTGTCGCACTTAGGTGCTAGCTATTAGGATCATTGCGAAAATTAAATTTAATTTATTTATTAAATGAAATTTCAATTTTTTCATTAACAATTGATCAAGTTAAATCTATTTTTATGAAATAGTGTTTATATGACCAAATGCATGCTGAAAACATGTGTCGCGCTTAGGTGCTAGCTATTAGGATCATTGCGAAAATTAAATTTAATTTTTTTATTGAATGAAATTTCAATTTTTTCATTAACAATGCATCAAGTTAAATCTATATTTATGAAATAGTGTTTATATGACCAAAAGCATGCTGAAAACATGTGTCGCTCTTAGGTACTAGCTATTAGGATCATTGCGAAAATTAAATTTAATTTGTTTATTAATTGAAATTTCAATATTTTCATTACCAATGCATAAAGTCAAATCCATTTTAATAAAATATTGTTTATATGACTAAAAGCATGCCGACAACATGTGTCGCACTTAGATGCTAGCCATTAGAATCATTGCGAAAATTAAATTAAATTTATTTATTAAATGAAATTTCAATTTTTCCATTAACAATGCATAAAGTCAAATCTATTTTAATGAAATAGTGTTTATATGACCAAAAGAATGCCGAAAACATGTGTCGCCCTTAGGTGCTAGCTATTAGGATCTTTGCGAAAATTAAATTTAATTTATTTATTAAATGAAATTTCAATTTTTCCATTAACATTTCATAAAGTCAAATCTATTTTAATAAAATAGTGTTTATTTGACCAAAAGCATGCCGAAAACATGTGTCGCACTTAGGTGCTAGCTATTAGGTTCATTGCGAAAATTAAATTAAATTTATTTATTAAATGAAAATTCAATTTTTTTATTAACAATGCGTAAAGTCAAATCTATTTTTATGAAATGGTATTTATATGACCAAGAGCATGCCGAAAACATGTGTCGCACTTAGGTACTAGCCGTTGGGATCATTGCGAAAATTAAATTTAATTTATTAATTAAACGAAATTTTAATTTTTTCATTAACAATGCATAAAGTCAAATCTATTTCAATAAAATAGTGTTTATATGACCAGAAGCATGCGGTAAACATGTGTCGCACTTAGGTGCTAGCCATTAGGTTCTTTGCGAAAATTAAATTTAATTTATTTATTAAATGAAATTTTAATTTGTTCATTACCAATGCATAAATTCAAATCTATTTTAATGAAATCGTATTTAAATGAGCAAAATCATGCAGAAAACATGTGTCGCACTTAGGTGCTAGCTATTAGGATCATTGCGAAAATTAAATTTAATTTTTTTATTGAATGAAATTTCAATTTTTTCATTAAGAATGAAAAAGTCAAATATATTTTAATGAAATAGTGTTTATATGACCAAAAGCATGCCGTAAACATGTGTCGCACTTAGGTGCTAGCCATAAGGATCTTTGCGAAAATTAAATTTAATTTATTAATTACATGAAATTTTAATTTTTTCATTACCAATGCATAAATTCAAATCTATTTTAATGTAGTCGTGTTTATATGACCAAAAGCTTGCGGAAAACAAGTGTCGCACTTAGGTGCTAGCTATTATGATCATTGCGAAAATTTAATTTAATTTTTTTATTAAATGAAATTTCAATTTATTCATTAAGAATGCATAAAGTCAAATCTATTTTAGTGAAATAGTGTTTATATGACCAAGAGCATGCCGAAAACACGTGTCGCACTTAGGTGCTAGCTATTAGGATCATTGCGAAAATTAAATTTAATTTCTTTATTAAATGAAATTTCAATTTTTTCATTAACAATGCAGAAAGTCAAATCTATTTTAATGAAATAGTGTTTATATGACTAAAAGCATGCCGAAAAAATGTTTCGCACTTAGGTGCTAGCTATTAGGATCATTGCTAAAATTAAATTTAATTTATTTATTTAATGAAATTTCAATTTTTTCATAACCAATGCATAAAGTCAAAGCTATTTTAATGAAATAGTGTTTATGCGACCAAAAGCATGCCGAAAACATGTGTCGCACTTAGGTGCTAGCCATCAGGATCATTGCGAAAATTAAATTTAATTTATTTATTAAATGAAATTTGTATTTTTTCATTACCAATGCATAAAGTCAAACCTATTTTTATAAAATAGTGTTTATATGACCAAAAGCATGCCGAAAACATGTGTCACACTTAGGTGCTAGCTATTAGGATCATTGCGAAAATTAAATTTAATTTCTTTATTAAATGAAATTTCAATTTTTTCATTAACAATGCAGAAAGTCAAATCTATTTTAATGAAATAGTGTTTATATGACCAAAAGCATGCCGAAAACATCTGTCGCACTTAGGTGCTAGCTATTAGGATCATTGCTAAAATTAAATTTAATTTATTTATTTAATGAAATTTCAATTTTTCCATTAACAATGCATAAAGCCTAATCTATTTTAATAAAATAGTGTTTATATGACTAAAAGCATACCGACAACATGTGTCGCACTTGGATGCTAGCTATTAGGATCATTGCGAAAATTAAATTTAATTTTTTTTTGAATGAAATTTCAATTTTTTCATTAAGAATGCATAAAGTCAAATTTATTTTAGTGATATAGTGTTTATATGACCAAAAGCATGCCGTAAACATGTGTCGCACTTAGGTGCTAGCCATTAGGATCTTTGCGAAAATTAAATTTAATTTATTTAATAAATTAAATTTTAATTTGTTTATGAATTGAAATTTCAATATTTTTATTACCAATGCATAAAGTCAAATCCATTTTAATAATA
Organism: Ocypus olens; assembly: GCA_910593695.2. Lineage (NCBI taxonomy): Eukaryota > Metazoa > Arthropoda > Insecta > Coleoptera > Staphylinidae > Ocypus > Ocypus olens. The sequence continues at coordinate 37,559,053 of OU343060.1, forward strand.
TATTGTTTATATGACTAAAAGCATACCGAAAACATGTGTCGCACTTAATGTTAGCCATTAGGATCATTGCGAAAATTAAATTAAATTTATTTATTAAATGAAATTTCAATTTTTCCATTAACAATGCATAAAGTCAAATCCATTTTAAACAAATCGTGTTTATATGAGCAAAAGCATGCCGAAAACATGAGTCGCACTTAGGTGCAAGCAATCAGGATCATTGCGAAAATTAATTTTAATTTATATATTATATGAAATTTCTATTTTTTCATTAACAATGCATAAAGTCAAATCTATTTTAATAAAACAGTGTTTATATGACCGAAAGCATGCCGAAAACGTGTGTGGCACTTAGGTGCTAGCTATTCGGATCATTGCGAAAATTAAATTTAATTTGTTCAATAAATGAAATTTCAATTTTTTCATTAACTATGCATAAAGGTAAATCTATTTTATTGAAATAGTGTTTATATGACCAAAAGCATGCCAAAAACATGTGTCGCACTTAGGTGCTGGCTATTAGGATCATTGCGAATGATTTATTAGATGAAATTTCATTTTTTTTTTAAATGAAATTTCAATTTTTTCATAACTAATGCATGAAGTCAAATCGATTTTAATGAAATAGTGTTTATATGACCAAAAGCATGCCGAAAACATCTGTCGCACTTAGGTGCTAGCTATTAGGATCATTGCTAAAATTAAATTTAATTTATTTATTTAATGAAATTTCAATTTTTTCATAACCAATGCATAAAGTCAAATCTATTTTAATGAAATAATGTTTATATGACCAAAAGCATGCCAAAAACATGTGTCACACCTAGGTGCTAGCTATTAGGATCTTTGCGAAAATTAAATTAAATTTATTTATTAAATGAAAATTCAATTTTTTTATTAACAATGCATAAAGTCAAATCAATTTTTATGAAATGGTGTTTATATGACCAAAAGCATGCCGAAAACATATGTCGCACTTAGGTACTAGCCATTAGGATCATTGCGAAAATTAAATTTAATATACTAATTAAACGAAATTTTAATTTTTTTATTAACAATGCATAAAGTCAAATCTATTTTAATGAAATAGTGTTTATATGACCAAAAGAATGCCGTAAAGATGTATCGCACTTAGTTGCTAGCTATCAGGATCATTGCGAAAATTAAATTAAATTTATTTATTAAATGAAATTTCAATTTTTTCATTAACAATGCATAAAGTCATATCTATTTAAAAAATAGGTTTTATATGACCAAAAGCATGCCGAAAACATGTGTCGCATTTAGGTGCTAGCGATTAGGGTCATTGCGAAAATTAAATTAAATTTATTTATCATATGAAATTTCTATTTTTTCATTAACAACGCATAAAGTTAAATCTATTTTAATAAAATGGTATTAATATGACCAAAAGCATGCCGAAAACATGTGTCGCACTTAGGTACAAGCTATTAGGATCAATGTGAAAATTCAATTAAATTTATTTATAAAATGAAATTTCAATTTTTTCATTAACAATGTTTAAAGTCAAATATATTTTAATAAAATAGTGTTTTTATGACCAAAAACATGCGGAAAACATGTGTCGCACTTAGGTGCCAGCCATAAGGGTCTTTGCGAAAATTAAATTAAATTTATTTATTTAATGAAATTTTAAATTTTTCATTAACAACGCATAAAGTCTAATCAATTTTATTAAAAGCGTGTTTATACGACCAAAAGCATTCGGAAAACATGTGTCGCACTTAGGTGCTAGCTATTAGGGTCATTGCGAAAATTAAATTTAATTTATTTATTAAATGAAATTTCTATTTTTTTATTAACAATGCATAAAGTCAAATCTATTTTACATAAATCGTGCTTATATGAGCAAAAGCATGCCGAAAGCATGAGTCGCACTAAGGTGCAAGCTATTAGGATCATTGCGAAACTTACATTTATTTTATTTATTATATGAAATTTCTATTTTTTCATTAACAATGCATAAAGTTAAATCTATTTTAATGAAATCGTGTTTATATTACCAAAAGCATGCCGAAAACATGTGTTGCACTTAGGTGCTAGCTATTAGGATCATTGCAAAAATTAAATTTAATTTATTTATTAAATGAAATTTCAATTTTTTCATTAACAATGCATAAAGTCAAATCTTTTTTAATGAAATATTGTTTATATGACCAAAAGCATACCAAAAACATGTGTCGCACTTAGGTGCTAGCCATTAGGATCCTTGCGAAAATTAAATTTAATTTATTTATTTAATGAAATTTCAATTTTTTCATAACCAATGCATAAAGTCAAATCTATTATAATAAAATCGTGTTTATATGACAAAAAGCATGCCGAAAACATGTGTCGCACTTAGGTGCTAGCTATTAGGATCATTGCGAAAATTTAATTTAATTTATTTATTAAATGAAGTTTCAATTTTTTCATTAACAATGCTTAAAGTCAAATCTATTTTAGTGAAATAGTGTTTATAGGACCAAAAGCATGCCGAAAACATGTGTCGCACTTAGGTGCTGGCTATTAGGTTCTTTGCGAAAATTAAATTTAATTTATTTATTAAATGAAGTTTCAATTTTTTTCATTAACAATGCATAAAGTCAAATCTATTTTAATGAAATCGTGTTTATATGACCAAAAGCATGCGGAAAACACGTGTCGCAATTAGGTGCTAGCCATTAGGATCATTGCGAAAATTAAATTTAATTTATTTATTAAATGAAATTTCAATTTTTTCATTAACAATGCATAAAGTCAAATCCATTTTAATGAAATAGTGTTTATGTGACCAAAAGAATGCCGTAAACATGTGTCGCACTTAGTTGCTAGCTATCAGGATCATTGCGAAAATTAAATTAAATTTATTTATTAAATGAAATTTCAATTTTTTCATTAACAATGCATAAAATCATATCTATTTAAAAAAATAGGTTTTATATGACCAAAAGCATGCCGAAAACATGTGTCGCACTTAGGTGCTAGCTATTAGGGTCATTGCGAAAATTAAATTTAATTTATTTATTAAATGAAATTTCAATTTTTTATTAACAATGCATAAAGTCAAATAAATTTTCATGAAATAGTGTTTAAATGACCAAAAGCTTGCCGAAAACATGTGTCGCACTTAGGTGCTGGCTATTAGGATCTTTGCGAAAATTAAATTTAATTCATTTAGTAAATGAAATTTCAATTTTTTCATTAACAATGCATGAAGTCAAATCAATTTTAAAAAATAGGTTTTATATGACCAAAAGCATGCCGAAAACATGTGTCGCACTTAGGTGCTAGCTATTAGGGTCATTGCGAAAATTAAATTTAATTTATTTATTAAATGAAATTTCTATTTTTTTATTAACAATGCATAAAGTCAAATCTATTTTACATAAATCGTGCTTATATGAGCAAAAGCATGCCGAAAGCATGAGTCGCACTAAGGTGCAAGCTATTAGGATCATTGCGAAACTTACATTTATTTTATTTATTATATGAAATTTCTATTTTTTCATTAACAATGCATAAAGTTAAATCTATTTTAATGAAATCGTGTTTATATTACCAAAAGCATGCCGAAAACATGTGTTGCACTTAGGTGCTAGCTATTAGGATCATTGCAAAAATTAAATTTAATTTATTTATTAAATGAAATTTCAATTTTTTCATTAACAATGCATAAAGTCAAATCTTTTTTAATGAAATATTGTTTATATGACCAAAAGCATACCAAAAACATGTGTCGCACTTAGGTGCTAGCCATTAGGATCATAGCGAAAATTAAATTTAATTTATTTATTTAATGAAATTTCAATTTTTTCATAACCAATGCATAAAGTCAAATCTATTATAATAAAATCGTGTTTATATGACAAAAAGCATGCCGAAAACATGTGTCGCACTTAGGTGCTAGCTATTAGGATCATTGCGAAAATTTAATTTAATTTATTTATTAAATGAAGTTTCAATTTTTTCATTAACAATGCTTAAAGTCAAATCTATTTTAGTGAAATAGTGTTTATAGGACCAAAAGCATGCCGAAAACATGTGTCGCACTTAGGTGCTACTTATTAGGATCATTGCGAAAATTAAATTTAATTTAATTATTAAATGAAGTTTCAATTGTTTCATTAACAATGCATAAAGTCAAATCTATTTTAATGAAATCGTGTTAACATGACCAAAAGCATGCCGAAAACGTGTGTCGCACTTAGGTGGTAACTATTAGGATTATTGCGAAAATTTATTTTAATTTATGTATTAAATGAAATTTCAATTTTTTCATTAACAATGCATAAAGCTAAATCTATTTTACTGAAATCGTGTTTATATGATCGAAAGCATGCGGAAAACATGTGTCGCACTTAGGTGCTGGCTATTATTATCATTGCGAAAATTAAATTTAATTTATTTATTAAATGAAGTTTCAATTTTTTCATTAACAATGCATAAAGTCAAATATATTTCATTGAAATAGTGTTTATATGACCAAAAGCATGCCGTAAAATTTTGTCGCACTTAGGTGCCAGTCATTAGGATCTTTGCGAAAATTAAATTTAACTATTTATTTAATGAAATTTCAAATTTTTCATTAACAATGCATAAAGTCTAATCTATTTCATTAAAAGCGTGTTTATACGACCAAAAGCATGCGGAAAACATGTGTCGCACTTAGGTGCTGGCTATTAGTATCATTGCGAAAATTAAATTAAATTTATTTATTAAATGAAGTTTCGATTTTTTCATTACCAATGCATAAAGTCAAATCTATTATAGTGAAATAGTGTTTATATGACCAAAAGCATGCCGAAAACATGTGTCGCACTTAGGTGCTAGCTATTAGGATCATTGCGAAAATTTAATTTTATTTATTTATTAAATGAAGTTTCAATTTTTTCATTAACAATGCATAAAGTCAAATCTATTTTAATGCAATAGTGTTTATTTGACCAAAAGCTTGCTGAAAACATGTGTCGCACTTAGGTGCTAGCTATTAGGATCATTGCGAAAATTAAATTTAATTTCTTTATTAAATGAAATTTCAATATTTCCATTAACAATGCATAAAGTCAAATCTATTTTAATGAAATAGTGTTTATATGACCCAAAGAATGCCGAAAACATGTGACGCCCTTAGGTGCCAGCTATTAGGATCTTTGCGAAAATTAAATTTAATTTATTTATTAAATGAAATTTTAATTTTTTCATTAACAATTCATAAAGTCAAATCTATTTTAATAAAATGGTGTTTATATGACCAAAAGCATGCCGAAAACATGTGTCGCACTTAGGTGCTAGCTATTAGGTTCATTGCGAAAATGAAATTTAATTTATTTAATAATAATAATAATAAACGTTTATTGTACTTACTAAATACATAATAAATAATAAATACAATGGCCATCGACCGAAGTCCTTCAGCCAAGAATTACACAGTATAATGGAATAATCAGTAATTATGTAAACGAACAATGAGTTTGGAAAAAAAAAAAATACATATTTGGCATGTATGATGGCATTAGTGATCTATACTTTCTCTCGAAGCTATGAGATGTTCAAATAATGTTACTTCGGGAAATTTGTAGCGGGACGAAGGATTTTCGCGAATTAGCATCATTGCTTCTATACATTCTAGTGTGCAGTATTTGTTGGCAAATTTTTTAGCAATTAGTTTGCAGCGTTCACTAAATTTAGGGATATTGGTGGTTGAGTAGAGGAGGATGTTTGGTGGATTGTAAAGCGGATTATCTGGATGACGGATACGGGTAAGAATTCTTAGGCAAGATCGTTCAACAATATCTAATTTGTCTAATATAGAAGTTCGTGCATTTGACAAAAGGAAACTGCCGTAATCTAATATCGGACGGCATATCATTTTGTATATGTTAGTTGATGTCTTTATATTAATACCTTGGTTTCTATAGGTTAGCGAACGGAAATGTTTCGCCCGTGTTGTGGCTCTGGTTTTAATCAAAATGCAATGCTGTCGAAACGAAAACTTGTTGTCAAGGATCATGCCGAGATAATTTACTTTCTGTGCCGGTTTAATGATAGTATTTTGTAGATTAATTGTGGGGGAAGTAGGTTTAATTTTGTGATAGGGTGTTAAAAGCTCGGACTTAATTTATTTATTAAATGAAATTTCAATTTTTTCATTAACAATGCATAAAGTCAAATCTATTTTAAAGAAATCGTGTTTATATGACCAAAAGCATGCGAAAAACATGTGTCGCACTTAGGTGCTAGCCATCAGGATCATTGCGAAAATTAAATTTAATTTATTTATTAAATGAAAATTGTATTTTTTCATTACCAATGCATAAAGTTAAATCTATTTTAATAAAATAGTGTTAATATGACCAAAAGCATGCCGAAAACATGTGTCGCACTTAGGTGCTAGCTATTAGGATCATTGCGAAATTTAAATTTAATTTCTTTATTAAATTAAATTTCAATTTTTTCATTAACAATGCAGAAAGTCAAATCTATTTTAATGAAATAGTGTTTATATGACCAAAAGCATGCCGAATACGTGTGTCGCACTTAGATGCTGGCTATTAGGATCCATGCGAAAATTAAATTCAATTTATTTATTAAATGAAAATTCAATTTTTTTATTAACAATGCATAAAGTCAAATCAATTTGTATCAAATAGTGTTTAAATGACCAAAAGCTTGCCGAAAACATGTGTCGCACTTAGGTGCTGGCTATTAGGATCTTTGCGAAAATTAAATTTAATTCATTTGGTAAATGAAATTTCAATTTTTTCATTAACAATGCATAAAGTCAAATCTATTTTAAAAAATACGTTTTATATGACCAAAAGCATGCCGAAAATATGTGTCGCACCTAGGTGCTAGCTATTAGGGTCATTGCGAAAATTAAATTAAATTTATTTATTAAATGAAATTTCTATTTTTTTATTAACAATGCATAAAGTCAAATCTATTTCAAATAAATCGTGTTTATATGAGCAAAAACATGCCGAAAACATGAGTCGCACTTAGGAGCAAGCTATTAGGATCATTGCGAAAATTAATTTTAATTTATTTATTATATGAAATTTCTATTTTTTCATTAACAATGCATAAAGTTAAATCTATTTTTATAAAACAGCGTTTATATGACCGAAAGCATGCTGAAAACGTGTTTGGCACTTAGGTGCTAGCTATTCGGATCATTGCGAAAATTAAATTTAATTTGTTTAATAAATGAAATTTCTATTTTTTTATTAACATTGCATAAAGTCAAATCTATTTTAAATAAATCGTGTTTATATGAGCAAAAGCATGCCGAAAACATTAGTCGCACTTAGGTGCAAGCTATTAGGATCATTGCGAAAATTAATTTTAATTTATTTATTATATGAAATTTCTATTTTTTCATTAACAATGCTTGAAGTCAAATCTATTTTTATAAAACAGTGTTTATATGACCGAAAGCATGCCGAAAACGTGTGTGGCACTTAGGTGCTAGCTATCAGGATCATTGCGAAAATTGAATTAAATTTATTTATTAAATGAAATTTCAATTTTTTCATTAACAATGCATAAAGTCATTCCTATTTAAAAAAATAGGTTTTATACTACCAAAGGCATGCCGAAAACATTTGTCGCACTTAGGTGCTAGCGATTAGGGTCATTGCGAAAATTAAATTTAATTCATTTATTAAATGAAATTTCAATTTTTTTATTAACAATGCATAAAGTCAAATCAATTTTTATGAAATAGTGTTTAAATGACCAAAAGCTTGCCGAACACATGTGTCGCACTTAGGTGCAGGCTATTAGGATCTTTGCGAAAATTAAATTTAATTCATTTAGTAAATGAAATTTCAATTTTTTCATTAACAATGCATTAAGTTAAATCTATTTTATTGAAATAGTGTTTATATAACCAAAAGCATGTCAAAAACATTTGTCGCACTTAGGTGCTGGCTATTAGGATCATTGCGAAAATAAAATTTAATAATTTTATTTAATGAAATTTCAATTTTTTCATAACCAATGCATAAAGTCAAATCTATTTCAATGAAATAGTGTGTATATGACCAAAAGCATGCCGGAAACATGTGTCGCACTTAGGTGCTAGCTATTAGGATCATTGCTGAAATTAAATTAAATTTATTTATTTAATGAAATTTCAATTTTTCCATTAACAATGCATAAACTCAAATCTATTTTAATAAAATAGTGTTTATATGACCATAAGCATGCCGAACACCTGTGTCGCACTTGGGTGCTGGCTATTAGGATCATTGCGAAAATTAAATTAAATTTATTTATTAATTGAAATTTCAATTTTTTCATTACCAATGCATAAAGTCAAATGTATTTTAATTAAATAGTGTTTATATGACCAAAAGCATGCCGAAAACGTGTGTCGCACTTAGTTGCTAGCTATCAGGATCATTGCGAAAATTGAATTAAATTTATTTATTAAATGAAATTTCAATTTTTTCATTAACAATGCATAAAGTCATACCTATTTAAAAAAATAGGTTTTATACTACCAAAGGCATGCCGAAAACATTTGTCGCACTTAGGTGCTAGCGATTAGGGTCATTGCGAAAATTAAATTTAATTCATTTATTAAATGAAATTTCAATTTTTTTATTAACAATTCATAAAGTCAAATCAATTTTTATGAAATAGTGTTTAAATGGCCAAAAGCTTGCCGAACACATGTGTCGCACTTAGGTGCTGGCTATTAGGATCTTTGCGAAAATTAAATTTAATTCATTTAGTAAATGAAATTTCAATTTTTTCATTAACAATGTATAAAGTCAAATCTATTTAAAAAATTAGGTTTTACATGACCAAAAGCATGCCGAAAACATGAGTCGCACTTAGGAGCAAGCTATTAGGATCATTGCGAAATTTAAATTTATTTTATTTATTATATGAAATTTCTATTTTTTCATTAACAATGCATAAAGTCAAATCTATTTTAATGAAATCGGGTTTATATGACCAAAAGCATGCCGAAAACATGTGCTGTACTTAGGTGCTAGCTATTAGGATCATTGAAAAAATTAAATTTAATTTATTTATTAAATGAAATTTCAAATTTTTCATTAACAATGCATAAAGTCAAACCCATTTTAATAAAACAGTGTTTATATGACCAAAAGCATGCCGAAAACATGTGTCGCACTTGGGTGCCAGCCATTAGGATCATTAAGAAAATTAAATTAAATTTATTTATTACATGAAATTTCTATTTATTCATTGACAATGCAATAAGTCAAATTCATTTTAATGAAATCGTGTTTATACGGCCAAAAGCATGATGAAAACATGTCTTGCACTTAGGTGCTAGCTATTTGGATAATTGCGAAAATTAAATTTAATTTATTTATTATATATTTCTATTTTTTCATTAACAATGCATAAAGTCAAATCTATTTTAATGAAATCGTGTTTATACGACCAAAATTATGCTGAAAACATGTGTCGCACTTAGGTGCTAGCTATTAGGATCATTGCGAAAATTAAATTTAATTTATTTATTAAATAAAATTTCAATTTTTTCATTAAAATCATTTTTCATGCATAAAGTCAAATCTATTTTATTGAAATAGTGTTTATTTAAACAAAAGCATGCCGAACACATGTGTCGCACTTGGGTGATGGCTTTTTAAATCATTGCGAAAATTAAATTTAATTTATTTATTATATGAAATTTCTATTTTTTCATTAACAATGCATAAAGTCAAATCTGTTTAATTGAAATCGTGTTTATACGACCAAAAGCATGCCGAACACATGTGTCGCACTTAGGTGCTGGCTATCAGGATCATTGCGAAAATTAAATTAAATTTATTTATTAAATGAAATTTCAATTTTTTCATTAACAATGCATAAAGTCAAATCTATTTTAATGAAATAGTGTTTATTTGACCAAAAGCATGCCGAACACATGTGTCGCACTTAGGTGCTGGCTTTTTGGATCATTGCGAAAATTAGATTTAATTTATTTATTAAATGAAATTTCAATTTTTTCATTAACAATGCATAAAGTCAAATCTATTTTAATTAAATAGTGTTAATATGACCAAAAGCATGCTGAACACATCTGTCGCACTTAGGTGCTGGCTATTAGGATCATTGCGAAAATTAAATTTAATTTATTTATTAAATGAAATTTCAATTTTTTCATTAAAAATCCATTAAGTCAAATCTATTTTAATGAAATAGTGTTTATATGACCAAAAGCATGCCGAAAACATGTGTCGCACTTACGTGCTGGCTATTAGGATCATTGCGAAAATTAAATTTAATTAATTTATTAAATGAAATTTCAATTTTTTCATTAACAATGCATAAAGTCAAATCTATTTTATTAAAATCGTGTTTATATGACCAAAAGCATGCTGATAACATGTGTCGCACTTAGGTGCTAGCTATCAGAATCATTAGGAAAATTAAATTTAATTTATTTATTAAATGAAAATTCAATTTTTTTATTAACAATGCATAAAGTCAAATCTATTTTTATGAAATAGTGTTTATATGACCAAGAGCATGCCGAAAACATGTGTCGCACTTAGATACTAGCCATTAGGATCATTGCGAAAATTAAATTTAATTTATTAATTAAACGAAATTTTAATTTTTTCATTAACAATGCATAAAGTCAAATCTATTTTAATGAAATAGTGTTTATATGACAAAAAGAATGCCGTAAACATGTGTCGCACTTAGTTGCTAGCTATCAGGATCATTGCGAAAATTATATTAAATTTATTTATTAAATGAAATTTCAATTTTTTCATTAACAATGCATAAAGTCATATCCATTTAAAAAAATAGGATTTATATGACCAAAAGCATGCCGAAAACATGTGTCGCACTTAGGTGCTAGCTTATAGGGTCATTGCGAAAATTAAATTTAATTTATTTATTAAATGAAATTTAAATTTTTTTATTAACAATGCATAAAGTCAAATCAATTTTTATGAAATAGTGTTTAAATGACCAATAGCTTGCCGAAAACATGTGTCGCACTTAGGTGCTGGCTATTAGGATCTTTGCGAAAATTAAATTTAATTCATTTGGTAAATGAAATTTCAATTTTTTCATTAACAATGCATAAAGTCAAATCTATTTTAAAAAATAGGTTTTATATGACCAAAAGCATGCCGAAAATATGTGTCGCACTTAGGTGCTAGCCATTAGGGTCATTGCGAAAATTAAATTTAATTTATTCATTAAATGAAATTTCTATTTTTTTATTAACAATGCATAAAGTCAAATCTATTTCAAATAAATCGTGTTTATTTGAGCAAAAGCATGCCGAAAACATAAGTCGCACTTAGGTGCAAGCTATTAGGATCATTGTGAAAATTAAATTTATTTTATTAATTATAAGAAATTTCTATTTTTTCATTAACAATGCATAAAGTCAAATCTATTTTAATGAAATCGGGTTTATATGACCAAAAGCATGCCGAAAACGTGTGTGGCACTTAGGTGCTAGCTATTCGGATCATTGCGAAAATTCAATTTAATTTGTTTAATAAATGAAATTTCAATTTTTTCATTAACAATGCATTAAGTTAAATCTATTTTAATGAAATAGTGTTTATATGACCAAAAGTATGCCGAAAACATGTGTCGCACTTAGTTGCTAGCTATCAGGATCATTGCGAAAATTGAATTAAATTTATTTATTAAATGAAATTATAATTTTTTCATTAACAATGCATAAAGTCATACCTATTTAAAAAAATAGGTTTTATATAACCAAAGGCATGCCGAAAACATTTGTCGCACTTAGGTGCTAGCGATTAGGGTCATTGCGAAAATTAAATTTAATTCATTTATTAAATGAAATTTCAATTTTTTCATTACCAATGCATAAAGTCAAATCTATTTTAATAAAATAGTGTTTATATGACCAAAAGCATGCCGAAAACATGTGTCGCACTTTGGTGCTAGCTATTAGTGTCATTGCGAAAATTAAATTTAATTTATTTATTAAATGAAATTTCTATTTTTTTATTAACAAAGCATATAGTCAAATCTATTTTAAATAAATCGTGTTTATATGAGCAATAGCATGCCGAAAACATGAGTCGCACTTAGGAGCAAGCTATTAGGATCATTGCGAAAATTAAATTTATTTTATTTATTATATGAAATTTCTATTTTTTCATTAACAATGCATAAAGTCAAATCTATTTTAATGAAATCGGGTTTATATGACCAAAAGCATGCCGAAAACATGTGTTGCACTTAGGTGCTAGCTATTAGGATCATTGAAAAAATTAAATTTAATTTATTTATTAAATGAAATTTCAATTTTTCCATTAACAATGCATAAAGTCAAATCTATTTTAATAAAATAGTGTTTATATGACCAAAAGCATGCCGAACGCATGTGTCGCACTTGGGTGCTGGCTATTAGGATCATTGCGAAAATTAAATGTAATTTATTTATTAATTGAAATTTCAATTTTTTCATTACCAATGCATAAAGTCAAATCTATTTTAATGAAATAGTGTTTATATGACCAAAAGCATGCCGAACGCATGTGTCGCACTTGGGTGCTGGCTATTAGGATCATTGCGAAAATTAAATTTAATTTATTTATTAATTGAAATTTCAATTTTTTCATTACCAATGCATAAAGTCAAATCTATTTTAATGAAATAGTGTTTATATGACCAAAAGTATGCCGAAAACATGTGTCGCACTTAGTTGCTAGCTATCAGGATCATTGCGAAAATTGAATTAAATTTATTTATTAAATGAAATTATAATTTTTTCATTAACAATGCATAAAGTCATACCTATTTAAAAAAATAGGTTTTATATAACCAAAGGCATGCCGAAAACATTTGTCGCACTTAGGTGCTAGCGATTAGGGTCATTGCGAAAATTAAATTTAATTCATTTATTAAATGAAATTTCAATTTTTTCATTACCAATGCATAAAGTCAAATCTATTTTAATAAAATAGTGTTTATATGACCAAAAGCATGCCGAAAACATGTGTCGCACTTTGGTGCTAGCTATTAGTGTCATTGCGAAAATTAAATTTAATTTATTTATTAAATGAAATTTCTATTTTTTTATTAACAAAGCATATAGTCAAATCTATTTTAAATAAATCGTGTTTATATGAGCAATAGCATGCCGAAAACATGAGTCGCACTTAGGAGCAAGCTATTAGGATCATTGCGAAAATTAAATTTATTTTATTTATTATATGAAATTTCTATTTTTTCATTAACAATGCATAAAGTCAAATCTATTTTAATGAAATCGGGTTTATATGACCAAAAGCATGCCGAAAACATGTGTTGCACTTAGGTGCTAGCTATTAGGATCATTGAAAAAATTAAATTTAATTTATTTATTAAATGAAATTTCAATTTTTTCATTAACAATGCATAAAGTCAAACCCATTTTAATAAAACAGTGTTTATATGACCAAAAGCATGCCGAAAACATGTGTCGCACTTGGGTGCCAGCCATTAGGATCATTAAGAAAATTAAATTAAATTTATTTATTACATGAAATTTCTATTTTTTCATTAACAATGCATAAAGTCAAATCCATTTTTATGAAATCGTGTGTCTACGACCAAAAGCATGCCAAAAACATGTGTCGCACTTAGGTGCTAGCTATTAAGATCATTGCGAAAATCAAATTTAATTTATTTATTAAATGAAATTTCTATTTTTTTTCATTAACAATGCATGAAGTCAATTCTATTTTAATTAAATCATGTTTAAATGAGCAAATGCTTGCCGAAAACATGAGTCGCACTTATGTGCAAGCTATTAGGATCATTGCGAAAATTAATTTTAATTTATTTATTACATGAAATTTCTATTTTTTCATTAACAATGCATAAAGTCAAATCTATTTTAATAAAACAGTGTTTATATGACCGAAAGCATGCCGAAAACGGGTGTGGCACTTGGGTGCTAGCTATTCGGATCATTGCGAAAATTAAATTTAATTTGTTTAATTAATGAAATTTCTATTTTTTTATTAACAATGCATAAAGTCAAATCTAATTTAAATAAATCGTGTTTATATGAGCAAAAGCATGACGAAAACATGAGTCGCACTTAGGAGCAAGCTATTAGGATCATTGCGAAAATCAAATTTAATTTATTTATTAAATGAAATTTCTATTTTTTTTCATTAACAATGCATGAAGTCAATTCTATTTTAATTAAATCATGTTTAAATGAGCAAATGCTTGCCGAAAACATGAGTCGCACTTATGTGCAAGCTATTAGGATCATTGCGAAAATAAATTTTAATTTATTTATTATATGAAATTTCTATTTTTTCATTAACAATGCAAAAAGTCAAATCTATTTTAATAAAACAGTGTTTATATGACCGAAAGCATGCCGAAAACGGGTGTGGCACTTAGGTGCTAGCTTTTCGGATCATTGCGAAAATTAAATTTAATTTGTTTAATAAATGAAATTTCAATTTTTTCATTAACAATGATTAAAGTTAAATCTATTTAATTGAAATAGTGTTTATATGACCAGAAGCATGCCAAAAACATGTGTCGCACTTAGGTGCTGGCTATTAGGATCATTGCGAAAATTAAATTAAATTTATTTATTAGATGAAATTTCAATTTTTCATTAACAATACATAAAGTCATATCTATTTAAAAAATAGGTTTTATATAACCAAAGGCATGCCGAAAACATTTGTCGCACTTAGGTGCTAGCGATTAGGGTCATTGCGAAAATTAAATTTAATTCATTTATTAAATGAAATTTCAATTTTTTTATTAACAATGCATAAAGTCAAATCAATTTTTATGAAATAGTGTTTAAATGACCAAAAGCTTGCCGAACACATGTGTCGCACTTAGGTGCTGGCTATTAGGATCTTTGCGAAAATTAAATTTAATTCATTTAGTAAATGAAATTTCAATTTTTTCATTAACAATGTATAAAGTCAAATATATTTAAAAAAATAGGTTTTACATGACCAAAAGCATACCGAAAACATGTGTCGCACTTTGGTGCTAGCTATTAGGGTCATTGCGAAAATTAAATTAAATTTATTTATTAAATGAAATTTCTATTTTTTTATTAACAATGCATTAAATCAAATCTATTTTAATGAAATCGTGTTTATATAACCAAAAGCATGCCGAAAACATGTGTCGCACTTAGGTGCCGGCCATAAGGTTTATTGCGAAAATTAAATTTAATTTATTTATTTAATGAAATTTCAAATTTTTCGTTAACAAAGCATAAAGTCTAATCTATTTTATTGAAATCGTGTTTATACGACTAAAAGCATGCGAAAAACATGTGTCGCACTCAGGTGCTAGCCATTAGGATCATTGCGAAAATTAAATTTAATTAATTTATTAAATGAAATTTCTATTTTTTCATTAACAATTCATTAAGTCAAATCCATTTTCATTAAATCATGTTTATATAACCAAAAGCATGCCGAAAACATGTGTCGCACTTAGGTGCCGGCCATAAGGTTTATTGCGAAAATGAAATTTAATTTATTTATTTAATGAAATTTAAAATTTTCAAATAACAAAGCATAATGTCTAATCTATTTTATTGAAATCGTGTTTATGCGACGAAAAGCATGCCGAAAACATGTGTCGCACTTAGGTGCTGGCTATTAGGATCATTGCGAAAATTAAATTTTATTTATTTATTAAATGAAATTTCTATTTTTTCATTACCAATGCATAAAATCAATTCTATCATTGCGAAAATTAATTTGAATTTATTTATTATATGAAATTTCTATTTTTTCATTAACAACGCATAAAGTCAAGTCTATTTTAATAAAATAGTGTTTGTATGAATAAAAGCATGCTGAAAACATGTCTTGCACTTAGGTGCTAGCTATTAGGATAATTGCGAAAATTAAATTTAATTTATTTATTATATATTTCTATTTTTTCATTAACGATGCATAAAGTCAAATCTGTTTTAATGAAATCGTGTTTATATGACCAAAATTATGCTGAAAACATGTGTCGCACTTAGGTGTTGGCCTTTTGGATCATTGCGAAAATTAAATTTAATTTATTTATTACATGAAATTTCTATTTTTTCTTTAACAATGCATAAAGTCAAATCTGTTTAATTGAAATCGTGTTTATACGACCAAAAGCATGCCAAACACATGTGTCGCACTTAGGTGCTGGCTATCAGGATCATTGCGAAAATTAAATTTAATTTATTTATTAAATAAAATTTCAATGTTTTCATTAAAATTATTTTTCATGCATAAAGTCAAATCTATTTTATTGAAATAGTGTTTATTTGACCAAAAGCATGCCGAACACATGTGTCGCACTTAGGTGATGGCTTTTTGAATCATTGCGAAAATTTAATTTAATTTATTTATTATATGAAATTTTTATTTTTTCATTAACAATGCATAAAGTCTATTCTGTTTAATTGAAATCGTGTTTATACGACCAAAAGCATGCCGAACACATGTGTCGCACTTAGGTGCTGGCTTTTTGGATCATTGCAAAAATTAAATTTAATTTATTTATTAAATGAAATTTCTATTTTTTCATTAACAACGCATAAAGTCAAGTCTATTTTAATAAAATAGTGTTTGTATGAATAAAAGCATGCTGAAAACATGTCTTGCACTTAGGTGCTAGCTTTTAGGATAATTGCGAAAATTAAATTTAATTTATTTATTAAATTGAAATTTCTATTTTTTTATTACCAATGCATAAAATCAATTCTATTTTAATTAAATCGTGTTTATATAAGTAAAAGCATGCCGAAAACATGAGTCGCACTTAGGTGCTAGCTATTAGGATCATTGCGAAAATTAATTTGAATTTAATTATTATATGAAATTTCTATTTTTTCATTAACAACGCATAAAGTCAGGTCTATTTTAATAAAATAGTGTTTGTATGAATAAAAGCATGCTGAAAACATGTCTTGCACTTAGGTGCTAGCTTTTAGGATAATTGCGAAAATTAAATTTAATTTATTTATTAAATTGAAATTTCTATTTTTTTATTACCAATGCATAAAATCAATTCTATTTTAATTAAATCGTGTTTATATAAGTAAAAGCATGCCGAAAACATGAGTCGCACTTAGGTGCTAGCTATTAGGATCATTGCGAAAATTAATTTGAATTTATTTATTATATGAAATTTCTATTTTTTCATTAACAACGCATAAAGTCAGGTCTATTTTAATAAAATAGTGTTTGGATGAATAAAAGCATGCTGAAAACATGTCTTGCACTTAGGTGCTAGCTTTTAGGATAATTGCGAAAATTAAATTTAATTTATTTATTAAATTGAAATTTCTATTTTTTTATTACCAATGCATAAAATCAATTCTATTTTAATTAAATCGTGTTTATATAAGTAAAAGCATGCCGAAAACATGTGTCGCACTTAGGTGCTACCTATTAGGATCATTGCGAAAATTAAATTAAATTTATTTATTAAATGAAATTTCTATTTTTTTATTAACAATGCTTTCAATCCAATCTATTTTAATGAAATCGTGTTTATATAACCAAAAGCATGCCGAAAACATGTGTCGCACTTAGGTGCCGGCCATAAGGTTTATTGCGAAAATTAAATTTAATTTATTTATTTAATGAAATTTCAAATTTTTCATTAACAAAGCATAAAGTCTAATCTATTTTATTGAAATCGTGTTTATACGACTAAAAGCATGCGAAAAACATGTGTCGCACTCAGGTGCTAGCCATTAGGATCATTGCGAAAATTAAATTTAATTAATTTATTAAATGAAATTTCTATTTTTTCATTAACAATGCATAAAGTCAAATCCATTTTCATTAAATCATGTTTATATAACCAAAAGCATGCCGAAATCATCTGTCGCACTTAGGTGCCGGCCATAAGGTTTATTGCGAAAATTAAATTTAATTTATTTATTTAATGAAATTTCAAATTTTTCATTAACAAAGCATAATGTCTAATCTATTTTATTGAAATAGTGTTTATACGACCAAAAGCATGCCGAAAACTTGTGTCGCACTTAGGTGCTGGCTATTAGGATCATTGCGAAAATTAAATTTAATTTATTTTTTAAATGAAATTTCTATTTTTTTATTACCAATGCATAAAATCAATTCTATTCTAATTAAATCGTGTTTATATAAGTAAAAGCATGGCACTTAGGTGCTAGCTGTTAGGATTATTGCGAAAATTAAATCTAATTTATTTATTTTAGGAAATTTCAATTTTTTCATTAACAATGCATAAAGTCAAATCTAAATGAATAAAATCGTGTTTATACAACCAAAAGCATGCCGAAAACATGGGTCGCACTTAGGTGCTGGCTATCAGGATCATTGCGAAAATTAAATTAAATTTATTTATTAAATGAAATTTCAATTTTTTCATTAACAATGCATAAAGTCAAATCTATTTTAATGAAATATTGTTAATATGATCAAAAGCATGCTGAACACATCTGTCGCACTTAGGTGCTGGCTATTAGGATCATTGCGAAAATTAAATTAAATTTATTTATTAAATGAAATTTCAATTTTTAATTAACAATCCATTAAGTCAAATCTATTTTAATGAAATAGTGTTTATATGACCAAAAGCATGCCGAAAACATGTGTCGCACTTAGGTGCTGGCTTTTAGGATCATTGCGAAAATTAAATTTAATTAATTTATTAAATGAAATTTCAATTTTTTCATTAACAATGCATAAAGTCAAATCTATTTTTATTAAAATCGTGTTTATATGACCAAAAGCATGCTGATAACATGTGTCGCACTTAGGTGCTGGCTATTAGAATCATTGGGAAAATTAAATTTAATTTATTTATTAGATAAAATTTCAATTTTTTCAATAACAATGTTAAAAGTCAAATCTATTTTAATGAAATAGTGTTTATATGACCAAAAGCATGCTGAAAACATGTGTCGCACTTAGGTGCCAGCTATTAGGATCATTGCGAAAATTAAAATTGATTTATTTATTAAATGGCATTTCATTTTTTTTATTAACAATGTTAAAAGTCAAATCTATTATAATGAAATAGTGTTTATGTGACTAAAAGCATGCTGAAAATATGTGTCGCACTTAGGTGCTAGCTATTAGGATCATTGCGAAAATTAAATTAAATTAATTTATTAAATGAAATTTCAATTTTTCCATTAACAATGTTAAAAGTCAAATCTAATTTAATAAAATAGTGCTTACATGACCAAAAGCATGCTGAAAACATTTGTCGCACTTAGGTGCCAGCTATTAGGATCATTGCAAAAATTGAATTGAATTTATTTATTAAATGAAATTTCAATTTTTTCATTAACAATGCATAAAGTCAAATCTATTTTAATAAAATAGTGTTTATATGACCAAATGCATGCCGAAAACATGAGTCGCATTTAGGTGCTGGCTTTTTGGATCATTGCGAAAATTATATTTAATTTATTTATTATATGAAATTTCTATTTTTTCATTAACAATGCATAAAGTCAAATCTACTTTAATGAATAAGTGTTTATATGACCAAATGCATGCCGAAAACATGAGTCGCATTTAGGTGCTGGCTTTTTGGATCATTGCGAAAATTAAATTCAATTTATTTATTAAATGAAATTTCAATTTTTTCATTAACAATGCATAAAGTCAAATCCATTTTAATGAAATAGTTTTTATGTGACCAAAAGCATGCTGAAAACGTGTTTGGCACTTAGGTGCTAGCTATTCGGATCATTGCGAAAATTAAATTTAATTTGTTTAATAAATGAAATTTCTATTTTTTTATTACCAATGCATAAAGTCAAATCTATTTTAAATAAATCGTGTTTATATGAGCAAAAGCATGCCGAAAACATTAGTCGCACTTAGATGCAAGCTATTAGGATCATTGCGAAAATTAATTTTAATTTATTTATTATATGAAATTTCTATTTTTTCATTAACAATGCATAAAGTCAAATCTATTTTAATGAAATCGGGTTTATATGACCAAAAGCATGCCGAAAACATGTGTTGCACTTAGGTGCTAGCTATTAGGATCATTGAAAAAATTAAATTTAATTTATTTATTAAATGAAATTTCAATTTTTTCATTAACAATGCATAAAGTCAAACCCATTTTAATAAAACAGTGTTTATATGACCAAAAGCATGCCGAAAACATGAGTCGCACTTAGGTGCAAGCTATTAGGATCATTGCGAAAATTAATTTTAATTTATTTATTATATGAAATTTCTATTTTTTCATTAACAATGCATAAAGTCAAATCTATTTTAACAAAACAGTGTTTATATGACCGAAAGCATGCCGAAAACGTGTGTGGCACTTAGGTGCTAGCTATTCGGATCATTGCGAAAATTAAATTTAATTTGTTTAATAAATGAAATTTCAATTTTTTCATTAACAATGCATAAAGTTAAATCTATTTGATTGAAAAAGTGTTTATATGACCAGAAGCATGCCAAAAACATGTGTCGCACTTAGGTGCTGGCTATTAGGATCATTGCGAAAATTAAATTTAATTTATTTATAAGATGAAATTTCAATTTTTTCATTAACAATCTATTAAGTCAAATCTATTTTAATAAAATAGTGTGTAACGCGAATATAGTGTCTTCAATATTTGCATGGGGGTGGATATAAACGTTGAAAATATGCAGCTTGGAATTTCTGAATGGTATTGCAAAATGGATACATTCATTGCGATGGTCAGCAATATGGGGCGAATTATCTCGTATAAGCCGAACGAGACGAACGAGAACATTTTGAGCCCCCCTTCCGTCGATGAGGGGTAACGGAAACCTTTGGACCGAACGAAACGCACCCGCCGAAAAATATTTTTCCCCTCTACGGGGCAAGGAAAGTTAGTTTCAGGTGGACACACCCGACGAGGCGAGTAAGGCCCGTTTCACACGTGCCGGACAGGGCCGTCCGGCATCGGATATCCGTTCTCGAAGTGTATGCGGTGATATGGACGCCTTCACATGCTTGTCCGGCAGACGGATACCGGGTATCCGACTAGTGGTTGCAGGACAAAATCTCGACGTAGTCCGGCGACGGATGCCTTTATACGACGTCCGACACGTCGAGGTCCACCCAACGCAGTGCAGGGCTTCACACGATTCATCCGGCAATTTTATTGTGTCGATACAGCGCAATAACTAGAAGTGGCAAACGCGTGCAATAGTATTTAGTACTAAATATGGCTGAAATAGACATCGAATATATGATTACATTAGTGGAATCAAGGCCTGTGGTTTGGGATAAGACGCTGAATGACTACAAAGACAAAATTTTAACAAAACATGCATGGGGAGAAATTTGCTGCCCACTCCATACTGGATTTGAGGATATGAGCAAAAAAGTGCTGGAAAGTATCCTTCAGTTTGCCATGTAACTCGTCAAAGGAGAAAATTGACATTCGAAAATAGTTAAAAAAATACTTTTTTCGTCCTCTCGTAGGTCTCCAAATAGAATATTAAATGCTCCCAATTCTTCCCTTTTCACATTAATTGAATGCACCCAATGAATTTTTTGCCTGTTTTTCCTTCGGCGTTGTCTGTACAAAACGCACAGTGCAGCGATTCGCAGATGCTCCATGCCTACCTTCAAAACGCAAATGAACTCTTTCCGACACTGCTGCAAAACCGGGTATGTATGAAAGCTACAAATTTACGTATATCCGGCATCGGATGCCGGATGCAGGATAGGTGTGAAACGGGCCTAAGTGATTCTTCTCCCACCACTTATAGGTATCTCGAGGTTTAGATGATGTACGAACATTGTAGTGAGTACATCAGTGATTGTTTGAAAATCATCAGTTAAATTTAAGGTCCAAATAAGCTTTAATAGTTTAGAATTATGACTTAATTAGATTTAGGGGATTACAAGATTTGTAATACAAGTGTTGCGAATATAATCGGTCATTATTTTAGACCCGCTTGGCCAGCTTTCATGCGTTTGCCCACACTGCAGTGTGCCGCGACGACCTCCAACTGAAACATCAGAAATCATCGCCGCACAGTGGGACGGATCAATGGACCGTTTTTCTAAAATAAAAGTAAGATTCTATGTTTTTTCGGCTGCTGATTTCCAATGTGAGTGTACTTTTTTAATTTGCGCCCATCTAAAGGCTTTAATTCGGAAAATACACCTAAAAATTTACATTTTTTTATGAAGGTTTTCAAATAATAATGACTGAAATTTTATTTAGCAAAATAATGTAACCATAATAAATTTAAACTTTTAAGTCATGCCCGGATTTTATTTATCTTAATTTAATTTAATTTATCAATCTTAATTTTTATTTTATAATTTAACAAAGAAATTTTTCCTCAAATCTAGATTTATTTTGAAGGTTAAAGTTTTTCAAAATAAAACAAACGTTCGTAGCTAAAAAGTGTTTACTTTCAATGTTATAAATCGTTTTTTTTAATGGAAGCACACAAAGGATCGTCATCGATCGAATACGGAGAGTTACAGATTAGTGTCCAAATAACGAAGTGGAGGACATTTAGGAGGACACTATTCAAGGGAGGATGGAACATACAAAAGGGCATTAATTTTGTAAATTTACGAAATTACGCTATCATAATTTGTTGAGAAGTTATAGCCGAAAAACAAAACTATAGCTGATTTTTTAAGGGGTGAAACATGGTTTTTAGTCAAGAAAAAAAAATACGTATCAAATATTTTGGGCCCCTCTACAAATCCACTAAATTTCATTAAATTCGGAGTGGAACACATGGGTTACTTCCCTTGCTAGTACATAACTTTGCAAGTTATCGTAAATTATCGCAAGTTATCGTAGCTAGAACATGCTAAGAATCATATGAAAATGTCTGAAGAAAAATGACATGAAAGCCGTTTTTCTTCAAAATTCGGCAATTTTGTTGTACAAGCCAAAATATATCCAAATTTATAATAAAATTAACGATGAAATCAAAAAATTATAACGACAAATAAGAACAACTGAAAAAATACTTGTCACTGAAAGAACACTTGTCATCAAGTACTAATTGCACAAAAAAAACCCAATTATTTATATGCACATTTACTAACTGTTTTCTGCATTTGAATATGTACAAATACGCTCCTTCATATCAACGCGTAAGTATTCGGCAAGGTGAGTACAGTCATTGTCGCATTTCACAGCAAGTGTATCTGCGACAGTTGACTTCTAACGGTTATTTTGATTGAAGAAGTGTTATAGAAAGAGATTTTCAGCTTTTATTTTTTTTTGGGAGTACAAATTTTTGACTTTTGTCGCGCTAGAATAGTCATCCGTTCCACTGTGCGCCGTATGGTAGGGATGTACAAAATTTGCAGGTACTTTAAATTTTCGGCCAGGAATGTTCGATCCGCTAATTTCTCATAAATAAAGGAACCATAACGCTTTCGCGCCGCGGCGACAAAAATACGTGCGGTGTTTTGGGCCGTACCGAGATTTTTTAGGTGGCGTTGCACTATAACGGCGAAAATGAAGCAAATTCGTGTTTGCAGAAGTGTAGCTCTTACGTTTTTGTGAAAGTATTTGATAACGAATGATAATTTTATATAATAAGGTATAAACTATTTTTCTATAGTAATAGATTTTTTATTCTTTGAGGACAAAAGGCCCAGCTGTCCATCCAATGTTGGTAATTTTCAGGATAAATTATACAGTTTGTCTGTCTGATGATCGAATAGAACTCTTTGTCTATAAATGTGCCAAATATGTTTTCTTAATTTTTGTTATTAACTTCAGAATTATGTACATGCTAACCATTAAAAACGCATCTATTGTCGAGGCGGCACTTACCCCCTTAATGATTAAAATTATTTACAAAAAATCAAGGGCATAAAATGATAGGTTTAGGCCCTAGGGTGGAGAATGCTGACCGACACGAAGCGGCCAAAACCCATTTTACGCCCATTTCGAATAAATGATTTATTCTACCAATATTGAGATTTACTTTATAGAAAATTATTAATTTAAAATTATACGAGAGAATCAAAATAATCGCAGTTTCCTTGATATACTTAATTCTATACAGGGTGTCCTAAATAGAGTAGGATTGCATGGGTATCTTTCTTATTCTTAAAGCTAGAGATCTGGTTAAATGGGCAATGTTGTGCAGTTTTCTATGCTGATTCAGATTATGTTGAGAAATTTTCAAAATTCCGAGCAGTTTAGAAAATATTAAAAAAAAACTGAAAATCGCGATTTTCAAAAAAATCAAATATCTCAATAATTATTAAAGATGAGAAAAAATGTTTTAAATAAAAGTTACTTGGTTTAATTAGGCAAACATAGAAATCAAGTCAAAATAAAATTTAAGATGTCGGTTTCCGAGATATTAATATCAACTTTCTTATTTCAAATGGCCGCTATATTTGATTTTTACACTCATAAATAGACTTTTTTTTTCTCTTTTCAACGATGTACAACAACTTATGTCAAAATAAAAAATAATGGAAATATTAATTGTTTAAATTTTAATTTTAATTTTTTAAATTATTTTTAAAGCAAATGTAACAAAACAAAAAGAGGTAATACAACCAAGTAGTAAAATAACAATACATTATAAAAAATGCTCAAAATGTTGACCGTTATTGGCCAAACACAATTGACAGCGTTTTACAACACTGCCAGTTACTTTTCGCAATGTGTTGCGATTAATGCCGTTTATTGCCTCTGTCATTGCTTCGCGAAGTTCATCCACATTGTTATAATTGAAGTTACTTTCATAAACTTTGTTTTTTAAAGTGCCCCACAAATAAAAGTCAAGAGGCGTCAAGTCTGCAGATCTGGCTGGCCACTGTACTGGTGTATTAGTCGCTATTACTTTATTATTAAAACGTCCATTTAGATAAGTAATAACATCTCTGGCATTGTGTACTGGAGCGCCATCTTGCTGGTACCATATTTGCATATTTTGTGCCAAAGGTAAATCATCCAATAAATCTTTTAAGGTTGTTTGAAGAATTTCCAAATAACGTTGTGCAGTTAGAGTTCCATCAAAAATTATAGGACCAAGTAAACGATTTCCCATTATGCCACAAAAAACACTAAAGCCGAACCGTAATTGGCTTCGCCGTGGAATAACTATGTGTGGATTTTCTTGAGCCCAATAGTGCTCGTTATGACGATTAAATAATCCACAATTAGAAAAGTAAGATTCGTCAGTCCATAAAATTGTGTTTATAAAATCACCATTTTCCGTAATTTTGTTGATTAACCACCTGCAAAATGTTAATCTACGGATGTTATCATTTGGTTGTAAAGTCTTAGATAGGTGCAATTTATAAGGGTGAAACTTGTGCTTTTTTAAAATTGTTGATGCTCTAGACTTAGTTACGTTAACTTCATTTTCTATCTGCCGACATAAAATGTTCGGATTAGCTGCCACACAATCCAATGTTAATTCTTCATCATCAACGATCATATTTCTATTTCTCTTAGGTTTTTTTAAACTTCCATACAATTGCATATTTTCATCCAATCTTTTAAATACCTTAATGTCCGGCTGCCTTCTTTCAGGAAAGTTTGCTTGGTATGTTTGTGCTGCAAGATGGGGTTTTTTTTGATGTAATTACAAAACATATCGTATTGTTCAGATATTGAATAATTCGCCATTTCAAGTAATTAATATTTATCGATATTACAACAACTTAAGACAATACACATGTATGAATAATTAATACAACTGATAAACTAATGCAAGATGACAGTTAGTCGTTATAACAAATTGTGTTTTATTTTTGTTTATGCCTACTTGTTTTAAACTTACAACAATTAATATTAATATGTTTATTTTGTCATAGGTTGTTGTACATCGTTGAAAAGTGAAAAAAAAAGTCTATTTATGCGTGTAAAAATAAAAAATGGCGGCCATTTGAAATAAGAAAGTTGGTATTAATATCTCGGAAACCGCCATCTTGAATTTTATTTTGACTTGATTTCTATGTTTGCCTAATTAAACCAAGTAACTTTTATTTAAAACTTTTTTTCGCATCTTTAATAATTATTGAGATATTTGATTCTTTTGAAAATCGCGATTTTCAGTTTTTTTTTTAATATTTTCTAAACTGCTCGGAATTTTGAAAGTTTCTCAACATAATCTGAATCAGCATAGAAAACTGCACAACATTGCCCATTTAACCAGATCTCTAGCTTTAAGAATAATAAAGATACCCATGCAATCCTACTCTATTTAGGACACCCTGTATATAAACATGGTAATTGGTGTTAATAAGAACAGCTATTTGTAACCCGACGTTGCGGCTGTATTAAATGGTACATTTGATTATTAGACGAGTGTTATATGAAAACTCATATTATTATTAATTAAGCACGTAAGTAAGAAACAACTATTTGTATTTTATAGCCCGCCTGCTAATCAACAATGCTTAGAACAATGTCATTTTCTCCCTAGTGCGTATAAAGCGGAGCCAAAATGTGGACTTTAGGATTGATATTAGAAAGAAAATCCTTTTACCTTGCTAAATTCGTAAAATACTATAAAAAAAAATGTTTCACTTTTCAACTCATTTTAACAGATCCAGGATTTTCATTTTTAAGGATCATATGGTTTTGTTATAAAATTTCAGAGGCCCCAAACAACTAAGTACCCAGGGCCTCATTAAATTTTAAGACGACTCTGAATTTCACTATAAATTCACACACACGTAATACGATAACTCATATTTATTTAATACATAATAAATCATCTGGAAAGATAAGGAAAACAAAGCATTTAAAACTGAGATTGTTCACGGATTCGCAGGTACATAAACACGGTTAATATTACCTAAGCTTTAAGCAAACAACTGTGAAAATAAATTATTCTATCTTAATGACTACCAAAGAAATGTAAAGAAGACAATTGGTTGTAGTTAATCGTTTCGCTACGTCATATAATTTTTAAAAGTTAATTGTGCGGTTTCCGGAGCGAAGGAATTAAAACATGATCAACTTTCCAATTCAGTTTATTCACAGATTACTACGTATTGACGGCTGCAACAATTATTTTTAAAAAGAAATAATACAAATAAACAGCAATTAATTGGAGATTCACAGTATACATAATATTGTTTTAGTCGATATGTTATCGTGAGTGATTTTGATATGTAATTTAATGAGCACGGATTTCAAGCATGGAATATAATTATCTTTATCTAGTGGTATTATCGCTGTTTGTACAAAATCACTTGTTGATTATGATTCGGTACTATTATCTAACTGTGCCGGCATAATACAGTGCAATGGATGACATTAAACAGATTCTTTCAAAGCAAATCATAACCGAGTTGCTGAGTGAAGTTGTAGTTCAAGAAAATATAGTTGACCCTGAATATGTGATAAATTACATCAGCGAAGAACACAACGGCCTGAGTTATGTAACTAGAGTGGACGTGAAGGGGCAAAACAAGGTGTTGCCGATGATCATCAAAAGTGCGCCAAAAATGAAAAAACATAGAAAGAAACTACCCGTGCGATTGTTTTTCCTGCAGGAAATTCGATTCTACACAGAAGTTTTCCCCGCATTCGTCGCTTTTCAAAATGAAAGAAACGTGGCAACACCGTTTAAAGCCGTGCCGAATTGCTACAAAACTACAGACACCGAGTACAACGAACTACTGGTGATTGAGAATATTGAAGAAACAGGGTTCATCGAGTTGGATGATGTAATGGAACAGGATGATACGCATGTGAAGTTGATTTTCCGCGAATGTGGAAGATTCCACGCGATTTCCTTGGCCATGAAGGATCAAGACCCGGAGGGTTTCGAAAGGATCACTAAGGATATTCAATATCCGTTTTCGACTATTTATATGAATGATGCGATGAAGAAGACGTTCGTGCAAAAGTCCGATTGGATTACTTTGGTTTTTGATAAGAATACGGAACCTGAGGTGTATGAAGCAGTTTCTGAATTTCAGAAAGGAATTTGGCCTTTGCTGAAATCATTGGATATATTTCATGGAAATTATGGCGTGGTTACGCATGGGAGTAGTACATATTTTAAATGTCAGGTGAGTTACCAAACTATAGATCCGCTGCATTCTTGATGAAACGTATCATTCACTTGATTGGGTTTTTAAATTAAACACTGGTTTTGTTTTATTATTTTATATTTAGTTTTCTCACAGCAACATATTCATAACGGCAACACTTTTGTACATTAGGCCATTTACTTTTAAGGATATAAACCGCTAATTATGAAACTATTCTTTAATAATCACCGGTACTCCTTTGAAAATGACAAGGAATTGCTGAAAAAACACGTGTCAGGAACTTCAAATAGAATAATGGAACGAAATAAGTATTAAAGTATTGTCCATAGTTTAATTGTACGACATATATAACTTGGATTTGCTTTCGTGGCTCCGTAGCAATATCTTGTGTTTAAATAATTTATCGAAGGGCAAATATTCAATAGGAACAATGCATTAATGCAACAATTTTTGTACTGGATTAGTACCAATCGATAAATAAAATCCGACATCAGTACAGGAAAACAAAATAAAAATAAACAATAACTTGAAAAAAAAATCTGTGCGCTAGCTCTGTACGATATTTGTTCTGGAGGTAAAACATGTACAAAACTAAACATTTGTTTGATTGAAATATATTTATTAAAATAAAATATATTTATATATTTGTCTGTGCCCAATAAACTTGATCTTAATTCAAGACAATGAATAAGAAATAAAATTGATTAAAGAAATAAACAACTAGCTGGTGATCAAGCAGGAAGTGATTAGTAATTGTAGACAACAAATTAAACAAAATTTTTAATTTTATATTTGATAATATAGAATATTATGTTATTATTTACTTTCTCCGTTACGAAGTACGAGAAAGTATTGTGATCGTGAATTTTTTTTCAAGAAAATATCCGTTTTGAGGTCCATAGAGGCGATTAACTTAACGGGTAAACTTTTTCTTGCGGGACTGATTACGTACATACATTCCACACTCGTATAATAAATAACTATTATATCATCAAATCGGAGAAAGTAACATGATCGCTACATCACTACTTTTAAATAATACAAATAAATGTCTTTATTATAATTAAGAAACTAAGAAACTTAAAGAGTAAGTTGTGATCCATTATTAACTGGGTGTATAATAAAGGGTAGTTAACGAATAAGGTACTGTCCAGTCGATTTTATAATTTTATTTTTCGCGTCTTATTAAATAATATAAACGTTGTTAAATCGTTTTTGATTGAGAAAGTTGACCATTATTCGGCTGAATCATTTTCTCCACAGGTGACGTCCAATCAAATGATAGCGGTTTCATTATTCAACAGGTGACATCCAATCAAATGATAGCGGTTTCATTATTCAACAGGTGACGTCCAATCAAATGATAGCAGTTTCATTGCCCAACAGTTTAGTTGTTACTATGGTTACGATTCGTTTTTTGTCAGCGAACTGCCGCAATTTCCAAATAGAAAAATTATTCGTCATAATTTAATACAAACAGAAAAATCTTTAGGTAATTATTTAATATGATGCGAAAAAGTATAGTATTAAACTCGTGAACAAGTTGGCCATTGCCACTCGGGTAATGGCGAACTTTCTCACTCGTTTAATAATATACTATTTCTGAACTAGTTTGAGGGAAGAAGGTTCCCCATCTTCAGCCGAAAATTAAAAAAGGGTATAGAATTATAAAATATAAATGAGTGAAGAAATTAATAAAAAATTAAAATTAAGTAATACATTTAAAAATGGTGATGTGGCCATCATGTTACTTTCTCCGACTTGATGGTATCATTTATATTTACGCTTCCATCGTTTATTTTCAATTTAAATCATATTTTAAATGCACATCGAGAGGATGACACTGACGTTTAAAACGTCAAAATTATAAAAGATGGAAAAATTATACTTCAAATATAAAAACTCAATTTATTCAAAAACTAAAGGGATTTCGAAAAAAACCTATTCTTTGTAAGTTGTTCATTTTAGCATTCTCTACAATTATTATTAACATACATTTGCTGTAACTAGTATCGTTTCATAATTATAAACCAAAAATAAAAAAATTATAATAAATTTTTTTCTCGAATAAAAATGATTTTATGAAAAATGTTTTTAAGCAAAAGATGTTCATTTCTTTGTTGTCTTCAAAGTTTGTTTAAATGTTTTTGTGATATTTTTCATATTTAAGAAAATATTGGCAAAAAACAAAAAAACAGTTGAGGTAAACGGTTTCATATCAATTTCTCTATTAGTTTTTGAGATACAGCGCGCACAGACAGACAGACACACACACACACACACACACACACAAATTTCCGGACATTGTTGAAATGGCATCTAAGGACCCCAAAACGGATAATTCCGTAAAAAAAATTTTTGGAAAAAAAATCACGATCACAATACTTTCTCGTACTTCGTAACGGAGAAAGTAAAAATAAGTCTGTAGAGGTATATAAAATCATTTAATAAAATTAAGTATGTAGTACATTGTTTTTGGGATAAAAGAGCAAATTTTTAGTATCAAAGGTGAGAATGTATTTAGTACCACTAAATTCATTTAAAACATTATTCACAAACGGATAAAGACTTAAATGTGAAATTTTGAATTCACCTCTGTAAATATATTCTAAAGAGTAGCACGGATTTATTTATTTTTTTTAATTAAAAATTAAAAATTAAAAATTAAAAATTAAAAATTAAAAATTAAAAATTAAAAATTAAAAATTAAAAATTAAAAATTAAAAATTAAAAATTAAAAATTAAAAATTAAAAATTAAAAATTAAAAATTAAAAATTAAAAATTAAAAATTAAAAATTAAAAATTAAAAATTAGAAATTAAAAATTAAAAATTAAAAATTAAAAATTAAAAATTAAAAATTAAAAATTAAAAATTAAAAATTAAAAATTAAAAATTAAAAATTAAAAATTAAAAATTAAAAATTAAAAATTAAAAATTAAAAATTAAAAATTGAAAATTAAAAATTAAAAATTAAAAATTAAAAATTAAAAATTAAAAATTAAAAATTAAAAATTAAAAATTAAAAATTAAAAATTGAAAATTAAAAATTAAAAATTAAAAATTAAAAATTAAAAATTAAAAATTAAAAATTAAAAATTAAAAATTAAAAATTAAAAATTAAAAATTACAAATTACAAATTACAAATTACAAATTACAAATTACAAATTACAAATTACAAATTACAAATTACAAATTACAAATTACAAATTACAAATTACAAATTACAAATTACAAATTACAAATTACAAATTACAAATTACAAATTACAAATTGCAAATTACAAATTACAAATTACAAATTACAAATTACAAATTACAAATTACAAATTACAAATTACAAATTACAAATTACAAATTACAAATTACAAATTACAAATTACAAATTACAAATTACAAATTACAAATTACAAATTACAAATTACAAATTACAAATTACAAATTACAAATTACAAATTACAAATTACAAATTACAAATTACAAATTACAAATTACAAATTACAAATTACAAATTACAAATTACAAATTACAAATTACAAATTACAAATTACAAATTACAAATTACAAATTACAAATTACAAATTACAAATTACAAATTACAAATTACAAATTACAAATTACAAATTACAAATTACAAATTACAAATTACAAATTAATTAAGATTAATTTAGATTAATTTCGATTAATTTAGATCTCGGTAATGCACTTCAAGAATTCTTCAGTCGAGAGATATGTATTGCCCAGCAAACAATATTTTAGTTTCTGTTTGAATTGTTTACATAGAAGACTGCGAGTTTCTTTAGATGGTTTGTTACAATTTGGCCTATGGTATTTAACTCCTCTGTGGGATTTTGTTATCCTCAATTTGGACTTGCATAAATTTAATTTTTTAAGTTCCTCTTCAAGCGAGTGCATCTTATCTAGCATAATCGAATTAAAGTATTTTAGTTCGTTCCCTTAGGCTAACGAATGTTCAACTTTGAACTAACCTTACCTTAGGGAGGGAAATGATTACTTATCTCCCTGCGAGGTTCCATTATTTATTTTAACTGTCACGCCTGATAAATTATTTTTCAAGGTTGGATTTTAGAAACGAACGTTTTATTCTTAAAATATCCCGTTTGTGAAAAATGGTATATACAGGGTGTCTACGCTAAACCATTCGTTAAAAGTTTAAGGGGTTGCCGTTGTATTAAACATTTGAAACAAATCCTTGTCATACGATTGAATCAGTTCTCCTCGTGAAATATTTTCAACTTTCTATCACTTCTGGTTCCACCGGAAGTAGCACCAAATTTGTTATTTTAAATAGAACACCCTATATATTACTATATTTTTGGATTCCTCTTTTAAATTTCAATATATTTTGTAGGAACGTTTGTCCACTTATCTATTTTAGTTTTCAAGAAAATTAATTAATCTAAAACTTTAAAAGGGCAACTTTAAATCTGCCTGTAACTTCTTTGACAGTTTCCAATTATATTACTCATAGAGGCATCCTCTGAGTACAATTAGAGATATAAAACATATTTATATCTTATTCTTACGAGAAGCTCCAGGCAGAGTTCAAGATGCCTTTTTGAGGTAAAAATTTTATAAACAATTAATTTTCTTGAAAATTAAAAGAGATAAGTTCATAAGATCCGGTTCAATCGAATTTAAATAGGTTTCTTTCGCAAAACTACTTGATGTATAGAAAAACTTGTGTACTATCCAGTATGTGTGTGTGTGTGTTTGTTGGGCGCACTGTATCTCAAAAACGAACGGAATAATTAACATGAAACTTTGAACATAAGCTTTATTGGACAATTCAAAGAACTGAAAAGCTTTTGGTAAAATTCTGTACGCCGGAAGTGGGTGTTTTTATTTTTTTCCAAAATTTTTTTAAATATGGAACATTTTACGAAATCATTAAAATAAATTTGGAAGACTACGAAAAAATGAACATGATTTGGTTGAAAATATTTTTCATAAAATCATTTTTATTGAAGAAAAATTAATTTTTTATTTTTTATTTTTGGTTTACAATTATGAAACGATAATAGTTACAGCAAATTTACATGATTAATAATTGTAAAGAATGCCAAATTGAACAACTTATAAAGAATAAGTTTTTTCGAAATCTCCTTGGTTTCTGAGTAAACTGACTATTAAACTCAACTTACGTGCCTCAATTTTAGGTTGTCACAGACGAGCGATATAAATTAAAATGCGCAAAAACTACTACATCAATTAACATCAAACTTTGAACATAAGCCTTATTTGATAATCCAAAGAACTGAAAAGCTTTTGGTAAAATTTCGTACACCGGAAGTGGGTGTTTACCTTAACCGTTTTTTTGTTTTTCTCCGATATTTTTTTAAATATGAAAAATACTATAAAAGTATTTCAACAAAACTTGAAGACAACAAAGAAATTAACATCTTTTGTTTGAAAATATTTTTCTTAAAATGTCTGGTTTTTGAAAAATAATAGTTATTAAATAGTTATTGTTTTTTTGTCATTTTTGGTTTATAATTTTGAAACAATAATAGTTACAGCAAATTTATTTTAATAATAATTGCAGAGAATGCCAAAATGAACAACTTATAAAGAATAAGTATTTTTCGAAATCTGTTTGGTTTTTAAGTAAACTTATCTTTCATAAAATTGACGTTTTAAACGTCAGTTTCATCCGATTCTACAAAACGCTGTATGTGAATTTAAAACATGATTTGAATTGAAAATAAACCATGAAAGCGTAAATATAAATGACTATGATACTATCAAGTCGGAGAAAGTAACATGATGGCCACATCACCATTTTTACTTTCTCCGTTACGAAGTACGAGAAAGTATTGTGATCGTGATTTTTTTCAATTTTTTTTTACGGAAATATCCGTTTTGTGGTCCCTAGATGCCATTTCAACAATTTCTGGAAAAAAAAATTTTGTGTCTGTGTGTGTGTGTGCCTGTGTGTGGCTGTGTATGTGTCTGTCTGTGCGCGCTGTATCTCAAAAACTGATGAGCAATTAATATGAAACTTTGAATATCCGTCTTATTTGATAATCTGAAGAACCGAAAAGCTTTCGGTGAAATTTCGTACAACGGAAGTGGGCGTTTACCTTAACTGTTTTTTGTTTTTTGCCAATATTTTCTTAAATATGAAAAATATCACAAAAACATTTGAACAAACTTTGAACACAACGAAATAATGAACATCTTTTGCTTGAAAACATTTTTCATAAAATCATTTTTATTCGAGAATTTTTTTTTTTTTTAAATTTTTGGTTTATAATTATAAAACGATAATAGTTACAGCAAATTTCTGTTAATAATAAGAGAGAATACTAAAATGAACAACTTATAAAGAATAAGTTTTTTTTTTAAATCCCTTTAGTTTTTGAGTAAACTGAGTTTTTGAATTTGTAGTATAATTTTTCCATCTTTCATAATTTTGACGTTTTAAACGACAGTTTCATCCGAGTCTACACAAAGCTCGATGTACATTTAAAATATGATTTCAATTGAAAATAAACCATGAAAACGTAAATATAAATGGCTATGATACCACAAGTCGGAGAAAGTAACATGATAGCCACATCACCATTTTTTTAAATAACGATTACATTTTTTTTTTTCAAAAAATTACAATAATTTTTTTTAGCTCATTCTAAACATTGATCCATAAAAAAAATGTGGGACTTCCGGGAACGGAGATCCGCAAAATGACTTTTGTCGTAAATCGTGCTTAAATCGACTGGAAACGCCTAAATAACAATAAAATAGTAGATTATACCGGGTGTCCCACGAAGTAGTAGACAGCCGATATCTCGAAAACGATTAGTAGTACGAAAATAAAATTTAGTGTCTTTAAATGGTTTGTAATGATGCCTCTTTCTAAATACATAGGTTTCCTTTCCGTTTCTGCATTTCTGAAAAAATTACATCAACTTCAGATTTTCAAATGGGACATCCTGTATATTTATAGATTTTTGGAAAGGTGATTGAAAGAGAAATACAGAGATACCATATTATTTTTATATTATTGTTATAACAACAAAAAATAACAATGTACACAAAAAGAACGAACGAAGATAACAAACCAGTTATTAAAATGTGTAAGTGGCAGGACTATAAGATGTAAAATTGACCCATACATTTGTATTCTTTTATTTTATCGCGCTGGATAATGTATCGTACTATTTCATCCGATACAGCGTCCTTGGAAATCAATATACTCAGTACTCGGCGAGAATCCCGAGGGCCTGCACCATCCTGTTGGCACCAAATCATTGCTCTCTCGTTTAAAACTGGCCTTTCCAACCGGAAAAGAACCTCTGCGTAATCTTTCTTGTTTCTACTTGACGAAGGTACTATTGTTAGACGTTAGACGATTCGAATATTGAACTCAAGAGAGTCATACTTGTTAAACGTAAAAATAAGACGCATTAATTACACTTAATCAGAATATATTCTCGACTTGACATCGAAAATTTGATACGAAGTGTTTTCAATTTTTTTTTTGACGTTTTGTTTTGTTAATCCACGTCACCGCGATTATTTATTTTGATTATTATTAACAATACTCCCTTAATTTACAATAAAACTCTGAAATAATATTATTTCGCTGAATTTGTCTTTTAATCACCTTTCCAAAAATCCATAAATATATAGGGTGTCCCATTTGAAATTCTGAAGTTGATGTCATTTTTCCAGAAATGGAGAAACGCAAATGAAATTTATATGCTCATAAAGGGGCATCACTTCAAACCATTTGAAGCCACCAATTTGATTTTCGTACTAGTAACCGTTTTCGAGATACCTCATGGGACACCCTGTATATCAAGCACGTGACAGTTAAAATAAATAATGGAACCTCGTAGGGAGAGAAATGTTATTTCTCTCACGATTTCAACAGCTGAGAAATCGACTTTCTCTCCCGTATGTGAAAAAATATTTTTTTTCAAGTCTAGGAGCTTATTCTGAGCACTATCTGTATACAAAAAATGTTTTGTGGGACTTCCGGAAACGGAGATACGCAAAATGACTTTTGTCGTAAATAGTGCTTACATCGAATTGAAACGCCTAAATAACGATTGAACATTTTTTCTTCAAAAATATTTTCTTATTTAAGACCTAATTCTGAACACTATTTGTTTATAAAAATTTCTATGGGACTTCCGGGAACGGAGATACGCAAAATGGCTTTTGTCGTAGATAGTGCATAAATCGACTGAAAACGCCTAAATAATGATTAAAAATTATTTTTTCTTATTTTTTTTTCAAATCAAATAGCTCATTCGGAACACTATTTGTCTGTAAAAATATTTAACGGGACTTCCGGGAACGGAGATATGTAAAATGAATTTTGTCATAAATAGTACTTAAATCGACTGGAAACGCCTAAATAACGATTTTTTTTTTTTAAATAATGTTTCTTATTTTTTTTTTCTAGTCTGTGAGCTTATTCTGAATACTATTTTTCTATAAAAAACAATGGTGGGATTTTCGGGAACGGAGATACACAAAATGACATTTGTCTTGAATAGTGCTTAAATAGACGGAAAACGCCTACATAACGATAAGTTAAGGCTGGATTGCATTAAAGGGGATTACAATTTTAATCCCAAGATAATCATTATAATCCTGAGATAAAATCAAAATTTGGTTGCATAAAAGTTATTTTACAAATATAATCCTCAGATAATTTAAGTCTCCAGATTATATTAGTATTATCTAAGATAATGCCATATTTGTGTTGCATAAAACTATTATCCCCAGATTATATTTTTTTATCCTGGGATAAAAGTAATCCATGTCAACTGTTAGATTATATAGACAGTTTTTACACAGTTCAGTTGCATTTTAATATTCAGCATGTCTAATACTTCATTATCTAGTTTAGACAGTGTTGATGTAGTTGTGATAAATCCAAGAAGGAGAAGAAGAGTGTTTCGAAGACGTATTGACGCATTTATGTCAACGTGGATTTTAAAATTCGATTTAGATTTGAAAAAAATACAGTCAATAATGTATTAGAAACGATTGGTCCAAATTTAACACCGTCCACTTTAAGAAATCATTCGATAGATGCTCGTATTCAACTTCTTATCACATTGCGGTATTATGCCACAGGAAGTTTTCAAATGACGATTGGCGATAATTTCAATGTGAACAAATCTACAGTATCCAGAATTGTTAGGAAGGTAACTCAGCAGATTGCCTCACTGAAACCCCGGTATATAAGAATGCCAAATAATGATGAAGAGAAGAAGAGGATTGCTACCAAATTTTATGAAATTGCAGAGTTTCCAGGGGTCATAGGTGCAGTCGATTGCACACATGTAAAAATTGTATCTCCGGGTGGACAAAATTTTTTATGAAATTGCAGAGTTTCCAGGGGTCATAGGTGCAGTCGATTGTACACATGTAAAAATTGTATCTCTGGGTGGACAAAATGCAGAAATGTTCCGGAACAGAAAAGGGTATTTTTCCATAAATACACAAGTTGTATGCGATGCCGAGTTAAGAATATAGTATATTACGACACAAGTTCGGTAAGTGCTCTCTAACACCTGTTTGAATGCACTTAACGAACCGAGTGTTGTATAGTATTTTTTGGGCTACCGATTTAAAATAGTTATAAAAATAGTTCAAAACGACTTTTATAATTAAAAATCGCTGCTCTTTTATCTAGCCCATAACGGTACTAGGACTGTCATGACTGAGAACAGTCTTGTTATTTTATGAGTTTCCTAGCAACCGAAATTAGTCCGGGAAAGCCATTCGAACGTGACTAAATACACACACAGTAAGCATAGCAATATAGAACGGTAGCGCAAAAATTAACATTATTGCAAGGTGGCCCGGATCTGTGCATGATAGTACAATATTCAACGACAGTGCTTTACGGGTAGATTTGGAAAGAAGCAGTTACAACAATTGTTGCGTAGGCTGGAATAACGTTGCAACTGACAATTTTTCAAAATTGCGATTTCTA
The DNA here is from genome assembly GCA_910593695.2 of Ocypus olens. NCBI lineage: Eukaryota > Metazoa > Arthropoda > Insecta > Coleoptera > Staphylinidae > Ocypus > Ocypus olens. The sequence continues at coordinate 37,597,024 of OU343060.1, forward strand.
CTGAGGTGCTTTTATATAGGATTGTCCTATGTTGATATAGTGTTGCCTAACTTCCATTTAAAATACCCAATATGGTATATTAGGAGGTGAGGAAATTTCGATATTTTGTTGAATAACGTTGAAAGGCGCTAGCACTATCTTCAGAAGGTTGAAATATGGCGTCGCGTCACAACATCTCTGTGTCAGAATCTCTGCAAAACCAGATTAATAGAGGGAAGAAGCGCCAAATTCATGTGGAAAAGTGGAAGTTAGTGAAGTCCAAGATGTTGCGGGCACAAGGACAACAATAAAGGCGCTGTTGTACCTCCAAAAGCTCCCCCGGATGATCTAAGTGAAAAACGTTGTAACATACATTATATTTTGAAAATGAGCGCGAAGAGATTTATTTTGAAATGCATTCATATCCTACAAGTTTGATGCCTTTTGTGTTTTATTTCCTATTTGAATGTAACATTTTTGTTTAAGGGAATTGTGTGTCGATGTAAGGTTGGTTGTGAAGCAACTAAACTACCTATTGGCTACAAACTCAAGATTTTTACCGTCTTTTACAAGCTGGATTACAATCAGCAAACTTATTTTTTGGTTAAAACTTACATGAACCAACACGACCCAAAATAAGGCAAGCAGCACCTCGTAGAAGATGTTCCGTTTTTTATTACCTTCCTTTTGGAGATGATAGACTCCGTGTGTGTAAACAAACTCTGGTAGATACATACAAAATTACATCCCAGAGACAATGGTTGGTTGAAAAGATGATGAGACTGATATTACGGATCAACTCACACCAATAGACCAAGAGCAATTTCCAATAACCTGAAAGATCTAGTAAAAGACCATATTAACCCGTTTCTAAAGCAAGAAAGTCACTACAGCTGTGAAAAGTCATCAAATGAGTACCTTCCTGAAGATTTACATGTATCTAAAATGTACGTGTTATTCCTCGAGAAATACCCAGACTAAAAAATTTCAATGAGAACTTACAGGGCAGAGTTCATCAAATTGAAACTTAGATTTGGAGCATCACGATCCGACACCTGTACAACATGCGATAAACAGTACATTAAATTGTGTGCGACAGAAACAGAGGAGGAGCTGAACAAGATTACACAAGAAACTACCATGCACCAGATGAAGGCGAAACTAGGATATAGTAATCTGAAATCTGATGTAGAAGCTGCCAAAGTTACTCCCAATTTGTAAGTAGTTTTTACTGATCTTCAACAGGTGCTTTTCTGCCTAGCTCTAAAGCATTCCAGCGTTTTTATCAACGTCAGCTTTCATGCTACAACTATGCGATTCATGACGCAGCCAGCAACAAAGTTGCAATGATGTTTTGGAATGAGACTATCGGACATCGTGGATCAACAGATATTTCTTCCTGCTTTCTTCGATACGTGAAGGAGTATTTTGAAGTGCTTCAGCCTCGCGAAGAGCGAAAATTAATAATTTGGTCAGATAGGTGCATTGGTCAGAATAACAACTGACGCATGATTTCTATGTACAAACCTCTGATTGAACTAAAATACTTTACGGAGGTACATCAAAAATTCTTGTCTACTGGGCATAGTTTCTTGCTCTGCGACAGGGACTTTGCACAGATCGAAAGGCAAAATAAACGCAGTTCTGCCATGGTGCCATTTGACTGGGTTGAGAAAATCGCAAATACAAGATCCAGCCAACCCTACAGTGTCATATGCATGACAAAAATGGAGTTTAAGGACCTTTCCCAAATTGAGTCTTCTTTGTACAAAGATCCCAAATTAAAAATTACCCAAAGTGTGTGGTACAAGCTAACAGCTGATGCACCGAATATTATTCAAGCTCGAGAATCCCATTATATTATTATGCCCTGGGTGCAGTATAATATTGCTATCAAAAAGAACAGAGGTCGTACAGTTGCTGCTGCTGGAAATATTTATCATATTGAAGAACTTCTTCTTGCGTATGCAGGACCCTTACCTATAAAACCAGAAAAGAAAACCAATCTTCTAGACACGTGCCAGTACTTAAAGGCTGAGTTTTTTTTATGAAAACATTACAACTGAATAAATTTGGTACCTATATTATTATTCTATGTAGTATAATATGTACAGGGTGGGGCACGGGAACCTCCCACATTTCAAAAGGTTGTTAAAAAAAACTAATAAGAGATAATGAAAAAAGAATTTATTTATCAAAAAGATTACGTCATGTAATTTTTTTCAAACTATGTTTTAAAAATAATATCATCTAAATGATGGCTTTACCGGGAAATACAGATATTGAGCCTTTCGTGGAAGTTTCGCATGACTTTCTCAAGTGTGGTGGAGGTTATCTGGGCGATTTCTTCCTCGATTGCGGTTTTGAGTTCTTCCAGGGTCCTTGGTCGATGTTTGAAAACCTCGGCCTTGAGGTAACCCCATAGATAAAAATCACAAGGGCTTAAATCGGGGGAGCGCGGGGGCCACTGAATGGGCTCATGCAAGGAGACCACCTGCCCGGGGAACATCTCCTGGAGAATAGCGCGTGAACGACGGGCTGTGTGGGCTGTAGCACCATCTTGTTGGAACCAGAAGCTCTCACGTTCATGTTCCTCACCGAATTCCTCGATTTTTGGCCTCAAAAAATTCTCAAGCAAGTCACAGTACCGACCAGAGTTCACAGTAATCGTGACGCCACCCTCCTCAAAAAATAAGGCCCAATGATGGCTACAGATGACAGTGCACACCAAACTGTGACCTTGGGGCTGTGAAGGGGTCTTTGGTGAAGCTCTCGAGGGTTCTCAGCTGCCCAGTAATGGCAGTTTTGCTTATTCACACACCCTGACAAATGAAAATGAGCTTCATCGCTAGTCCACAAAATCACAGTGGGAGGCACTTGTTGAAGGATCGCCTCACAACATTCCACACGTCGCCCCTGGTCTGTTGGGGACAATTCCTGGGCAACCATGATCTTATAGGGGTGCAAATTGAGGTCAGTATGCAAAATCCGCCTCACTGTTCTCACCGAAATCTGAAGAGCAGAAGCATGTTTTCTCGCAGAACGCGTAGAACTCTGTTCGATCGACGCCCTCACTCGAGCAATGTTTTCAGGGGTTCTAACGTTGACAGCTGGGCCTTTCTTCTTCGAATTTAGCGCAGATGATGTTGCTCTAAATTTTTTCACCCAAGACAAAATTGTTTTCCGGTCGGGAACACTCGCAGATGACGACAAACTGTACCTTGTACTGAACGCCCTCAAAGTGCCAGTTACAGATTCGCCATTTTTGAAAAAAGTCTCGATAATGAACGCACGTTGCTCGCCTGACCACGGCATGGTAACGACTGAAACTACATCACTCACCCTTACGAACGAGTCCTACCCAAGGGCGTTTCCAACCAACTAGTCTAGGGGGGGGGGTAGTAAAAAAAAGATAAATAAACTGGCGCTTCCGCTCTCATACACCCAGTGGCTAAAAACTATTTTTTTTACTCGTTTTCTAGGCGTTTCCAGTCGATCTAAGCACTATTTACGACTAAAGTTATTTAGCATAACTTAGTTCCTGGAAGTCTCACAAAAAAATGTTATATGCAAAAAAAAATCTTGAAAGCAATCACCAAATTTTGAAAATTCTTGGTGCAATGTGTTGTTCACTCATCGAATAGATGCAGACAAAAACAAAAAAATAAATTCGTCATTCAATTGTTTGAAAGGATGGCCACATTTTAAAAATTCATCCAGCAAAGTGTTACCCGTCGTTCTTTTTTTGAGGATAACTAGTGTAACGGATAATATAATTTTGAAAATTCTTCCGGCAAAGTATTGTGCTCACTGAATTGATGCAGATAAGATAAAACATTAAATTCGTCGTTCATTTTTTTGCGGTTTTAAAAGCATAACTCTTGAACAAAATGGCAGACATTAAAAATTCCTTCAGAAAAGTGTCATTTAGCAGTTGACAATATAAGTTTTTGGTTGTTGAAAATGATCAATTTTGGCATTTCAAGATTGTAGTTTTTGGGGGTTGAAAATTGTCAATTTTGATAGCTCAAATTATTTTTGGCAGTTGAAAATAGCCAAAAAATTGTCATTTCTGCCAGTAAGCAGATGGTCATTATAAGCAGATAAAAATTACAGTTTTTGACAGTTGAAACGGTAATTGATTGCAGTTGAAAATTTGTAATTTTTGACAGTTGGGAATTGTTGTTTTTGGCAGTTGAAAATTGCCATGTTTAGCAGTTGAAAATATAAGTTTTTGGTTATTGAAAATGATCAATTTTGACATTTCAAGATTGTAGTTTTTGGAGGTTGAAAATTGTCATTTTTTGTAGCTCAAAATTATTACTTTTAACAGTTAAAAGTAGCCATCGTTAAATTTGTAATTTTTGTCGCGATTTTGATATTTGAAATTGCACACCTGCCGAATGCGTCGTCCGATTTTGATGATTTAAACACGTCAAAATGTGGCAAATTTAGTGTAATGTTAAAACAGATTACAAAACATTTTCGTGAAATTAACACAAAATGCAAAAATCTCACTTTTAAAAATCGAAATTTCGATTTTTGAAATTGCACACCTGCCGAACGCGTTGTCCGATTATAATAATTTAAATTTCAAAATATGTCGAATTTAGTGTTATATTTAAAATGGATTGATATATTTTCTCGCGAAATTAACGCAAAATGTAAAAAATTGCAATTTTTTTAATTTCCAGAATTTAAAAACACGCGATTTTAATTTTTGGAATTTTACACCTGCCGAATGCCGATTTTAATTATTTAAACGTCAAAATATGGCGAATTTACTGTTATTTTAAAACGTATTACAATATTTTCTCGTAAAATTAACACGACATGCAAAATTGCAGTTTTTAAATTTCAAAGATTTTGATTTTTTTTTTAATTGCACTACTGCCGCACGCATTATTCAATTATGTTGATTTAAACTTCAAAATATGGCAAATTTTATGTAATTTTATTACGGGTTACGAAATTTTCTCTTGACATTAACACAAAATGCAAAAATTGCATTTTTTTAATTTTCAACATTTTAACTTTTGAACCGAGGACGAGATTTGTAAAATTCTTTCGGCAAAGTCTTATGTTCATCCGGAAGATGTAGAAAAAATATCTCGACTGATGGAAAGAGAATATTACTCAGTAGAGGATTATATCCATTGCAAATGATTTTGTTCTTGTTTTCTGTGATGTATTCAATTAGCTGTAGAATTTGATTTTGTTGTGTTGTACTTTGTTTTAATTTATCATGTACTATATCTAAATTTGAATAAAAGTAAAAAAAAGAACCAAACAATTAATTTTGTTCAATTGTTTTTCGGGTATCACAGGATAACTCTTCAACGTATGACCAAATTTGGCAAATTCTTCCAGCAAAGTGTTGTACTTGTCGAATGGATGCAGATAAGACCAAAAAATTAAATGTTTCCTTCAATTGATTTCTGGTTTTTGAGGATAACTCTTGAACGGATGATCGAATTTAGGAAATTCTTCCAGCAAAGTCGAATAGATGCAGTTAAGACCAAAAAATTAAATTTGTCATATAATTGTTTTCTGGTCTCTAAGGACAGCTCTTGAACGGATAAACATATATTGAAAAATCTTTCAGCAAAGTATGTGTATATAAAAAAAAAAATAATTTGCTCAATAGTTCTGTGGTTTTGAGAAGATAGCTCTTGAACAAAATGGTCGATTTTAAAAATTTCTCCTGAAAAGTATTTCTTTCTACTCATCGAATAAATGTACAGGACCAAAAAAATCATTTATTTAAGATAACTTGTGAACGGATGACCAAATTTGGCAAATTCTTTCAGCAAAGTGTTGTACTCGCCGAATAGATTTTTAGAAATTTGTAGTTTTTTGAGGATAATTCTTAAACGAAAGGAAAGATTTTGCAAATTCTTTAAGATAAGATAAGAGTTGGTCTTTTGCATTGTATTTACAATGAGAGACACGTCAAAATAAAGAGTAACTTTGGTCAACTAACAAACCATTATCCAAAAATAAACTAAATAAAATAACTTACCACAACTCAACCTTTTAAATCTTCTAATTTTTCATTTTTTTCCTTTCGGTAGTCATTAAAGAGATTAGATAAGATAAAAAATAATTTTTCGTTTTTTAACCAAAAATAAGTTTTAAATTCTTAAAGTATTACACTATGCTACACTATAGTGGCTTTTGCGGATGCGATTTTCAAATTGAACTCTGCCGTACAGAGAAACAGCCCCGTGGGGGCTATTTTTCGTTTTTTTTAGTGCTTCTTCTGATCGATTTTTCTTTCCTAAAAAATGAGACGGTGAGATATATTGTGTGTGCTAAGTAGTTATACCGTCAAATTTTCCTAGAGCCACCACTGCTCTGGGTACAAGTTTAAGTATTATTTTTTAGAGCAAAAGTACTTCATCTTATCTGTAAAAATTGGGCTTTTCACTGTTGTATTAATTATTTTAAAATACTAATAGCTCGCGAAGATATAACAGTACAAAACTATTTGTACCGTTTTATTTTTGACCCACTGTGCATTATTATATTATATGATAAGTGGCTTTACCATCCAAATGTTTCACGAGCCGCCACTGCATACACCTGTTCCATGAAATCTCCCTATCCTTTTCCAACGTTTTAAATCGTTGGAAAAATTTACCGGAATATAGAATATCGGTAATTTTTAACAATAAAAATTGTTACGCGAAAAATTCTTAGGGGGGGTAATTCCCCGATTACCCCCCCCCCCTTTGAAACCGCCACTGGTCCTACCCCACTCCTCTACAACCGCCCTTTCCCCAACAGCAGTTTTTTGAAATGTGGAAATGTGGGAGGTTCCCGTGCCCCACCCGTAGTTGCGTTATGTTGTATCCTAATGTTTCTAATTTCTATATTTTCAGTATAACATTATTTTAATACTTACGGTAAAACACTGCAACGACAACCTACTTTATCCTATTACGATACTATAGAGTGTAAAAGTTTATTGATCATAAAAAACGTTGTAAAGGGCACAATTTACAATGTTATTCAAAGAAAAATAGCTTAAAAGTACCCATATCTTGCTGGCCCTTCAGCAATGGAAAGTTAAACCTGTATCTAACGTATAATAACGTTGCATGGCACAGCTGAAACAACGCTATTAATTTGTTTTTCACAATATTACGAAACTACATACTTCTGCTCATTATACAGAAAGTAAGAAATGTACCTTACAACGTTACTCCAGCCAACGCTTCAATTTCTATTTGCTTAGTGAGAACGGATATCCGTGCAAAAATTATCTGCTTACTCCATTTTTAAATCCGCGAAATGTTAGCGAGGTAGCTTGCAACCAAGCTCATATTTAAACCAGAAATACAATTGAGCGTTGTTTCGGTGTATTACAAAACGCTTTCCGTGTCTATCGTTGGGAATGAGAATATATGTACAGAACACTTTACCTGTTATTGTAGCCTGTTGTGTATCACACAATCTTGCAATAAACTTACTAGATGAAGTCCCCGATGTTGGTCCTGAGCTGGAAGATATTATCCATGAGCAATTAATACCTCCCGATTTAAATGATGATATGAATAACATTAGTACGGCCAGGAGAAGAGCTTTAGTGAACACAGTATTTGCAAGATAAATGTTAAATATACGTGTATTATGATTAACTGGATTTGAATAAAAACAAACATATTATATATAATCGTCATTATTTATTTAATTTTTCTAATTGTATCTTTTTAATTTTCATATTTATTTCATGTTCTTTCCTTGCGGCGAATAATTGGTAGTTAGCCAAACGAATTTCTTTTTAATAAATTTTTTTCAACGACTCGCTCTTGGTCACTCTTTTTTTCTTATTCTTTTTGTTTCGTTCACCTCTGGGATAGCTGACATCGATGCAAAGTTTTCTATTGTGATTTCGATGGGCATATCGGCAATACCTTCACCGGTAATGTTCTCGGGGAATTCCGCTTGTACCGAATCTTAAAAAAATTAAATTAATAAAATTAAAAATAAAACCACGGGTAGTTTATTGTACCATGATATCCATCATCGAAAATATTTTCGAGTGGAACAACTTGATTTTGAATCATGTTTAGCAACATTGCACCCGACTCCGTTAATGCTGGGGTGTAAGGTCCACCTCCCGTTTTTGTCATCTCCTTCTAAAATACTTCTAAAATACAGTTTCAAGGGTTGTGCAAAAGTTTCACGAAATAGGAAGTGTTAAAAATCGCACAAAATCCGGTCGACGTAAATGGGCCACAAATGAAGATAATTCACTTGATGTCCTTCTGAATCTACAAAAAGTACCAAAAACGTCAGTACCTAAATTAGCTTTACATCACAGGATTAGCCAGAGATCGGTAAGGAGGATATTGTCCAAAAATAACTTTCATCCGTATAAAGTACATTTAGTGCAGGAATTAAATGTAGATGATCCTGATAGAAGGATGCAGTTTTGTCAGGAAATGATGGATAACATTGAAATTAATAGTAACTTTGTTAATAACATAGTATTTTCTGATGAATCAACATTTTGCCTGGATGGTTTTGTAAATCGACATAACTGTCGCTACTGGGCTGATCAGAATCCTTACTGGATGGAAGAAAGTCACACCCAACACCCTCAAAAATTAAATGTATCGGCGGGGATAATCAGAGGACATATCATCGGATCATTCTTTCTTAGAGAAAATTTAAACTCCAACCGGTATTTACAACTTTTGCGCGAGCAAATTATTCCGGCATAAATTCGGTTATTTCCAAACGAGCTAAATCCCGAACTATTGTCAGATGGTATTTGGTATCAGCAAGATGGAGCTCCGCCTCATTGCGGAATTAACGTGCGTCAATATCTAAATGAAATATTTCCACAGAGATGGGTAGGTCGAAGAGGACATATTGAATGGCCACCACGATCACCTGATTTAAGTCCTCTGGACTACTTTCTTTGGGGCCATTTAAAATCTGTGGTCTACAAGTCCAAACCTCAGTCGTTAGAAGAGTTGGAAGATAGAATTAATATGGCTCTGCAAGAAATACCACTGCAGACTATTCAAAACTCTTTAAAAGCCTTTGTTGATCGTTTAGGCTATTGTCAGGCTACTGAAGGTCACTATTTTGAACATTTATTATGATTTTCTTTTCTTAATATTAAATGCTCAATATTTTGTAATACAAATTTCATTTTCCATTATTTTATTTAATATTTAGAAAACCACAAGTCGCACACCCACCAAACCCTATATCATTGTAATTGTTGGAAAAGCATCTATTCGAAAATGTAAAAATATACAGGGTGATCCATTTAAAAAAATTGCTGATGACGTCATACCTCGAAAAATAGAGCAGCTGTGGAAAATTAAAGTATGTCACTGAATAGAATAAATAAACCAATAAACATTTCTTTTAAAAGTAATAAGAAATCAATAGAAGTTTAGCCAGAAATCAGGTGTTCCGACACATATGCCCAACCCTGTATATATATACCGGGTGACCCAGGGATCTGTAAAAGCCCCATAACTTATTTCCTATATGAGATATCGACTTCTAGTTTTCTTGAACTGGTACCCACACCTATTCTACATATTTTAAAAATATGTATGTTTTTGTACAGGGTGTCCCAATATACATAACCGAACAAAGTTATGTTTTTTTAATGGAATGCCCTATATTTTATACGTTATTTTTAACCCTCTTGAGAAGCTGATAAAAATAGTATAAGATAGTATGGGTCTATTATGGACGGTTGGTTAGTTATGGGCAAATATGTGGCAAAAACATGTACACATTGAAAGCATTGCAGAAGCGTTCCTAGCAAAGATAGCATCATTATTTATACACTAGAAAATTTCCCACATCATAAAGAATAATACACATCGGCTTTGGTTCTCTTTTATTCATAGTGCTATACAGGGTGTGAACATACGCAAAACAATGGATAATTTTTTTTTTTTTCAAATGGAACACCCTATATAAGTTGCCACCAATCTATGGCATTTTTAATAAGTTTTCCAATGATATACAGTTTGTATAACAAAATATTCAGGATTCTTGAGATTTATCAATAAAAACATATTTGTTTTGTTACCTTCTGCTGATTTTTGTATTTTCAGCCAAAACTATGCATTTTCAGGAAAAATTATAGGAAACACAAGTTGTAGAGTGAAAAATTTCCGATCGACATAGGTCTTTCAACTTTTAAGATAATGTGTGCATTGCCCGCCAGAGCAAAATTGTGACCGTATATGCATTTTAGCGTTTTTTTTTCAAATTTTTTATTAATAAATTGCACGATACTTCATTTTCCGCACCCTCTAGCGGAAAAACGGGAAATTATAGGGAAATTAAAATGGCCCATATCGATTGAAAATGTTCCGCTCTACAACTCTTAATAGAAGCAATTTTTGCCAAAAATGTTTTTTTTTCATTATCACTATGGGGATCTTGGAAACGGTAAGAGATACGGATTTGGTTAAATGGGGAAAGATTTGCAGTTTTAGAAGCTTACTCAAAATCTGTTTTTGTTTTTCAGAAAAAAAGCATGGCTTACTTGATAAACGCAAAAAACTAAATTTTAACAGTTTATGTAATATGAAATATATCGTATACCGATATAGTTATAAAAAAAAAGAAAAACTTTTATGTGTTGATGAATACTTCAATAAAAAATTATTTTGATGATTGTCATTTGTTTTGTTGTGTAGATATAACACAAACATACATGTTTTTAAATGGGAATCATAGTCGGCCATGACATTTTTGAAAAGTATATTTTTTTCTGGTTACAATGATATAAGGGTTGATATACTTATTTTCATAAATAAAGCTAGCACAAATTATCGTATTCTTACAATTATGTAAGCTGCCAAAATCAAATGTAGCCATGGAAAATAAAAGAATCAAGTATATAAACAAGCATTTTGCTTTGCGGCAGTATCGGTCAGAATTAATTTGCTGTCATGGCCGACTATGATTCCCATTGAAAAATGTTAGATTGTATTATATCTACACAACGAAACAAATGACAATCATCAAAATAAATTATTATTGAAGTATTCATTAACACCTAAAAGTTTTTCCTTTGACTTTTTTTTGTTTTATATCGGTATACGATATATTTCCTATTACAGAAACTGCCAAAATTTAGTTTTTTTGCGTTTATCAAGTAAACCATGCATTTTTTCTAAAAACAAAAACGGATTCTCAGAAAGCTTCTAAAACTGCAAATCTTTCCCCATATAACCGAATCTGTAGCTCTTACCGTTTCCGAGATCCCCATAGTGACAATGAAAAAAAAACACCCTGTATATCAGTTTTTGCGTTTTTCAATGGTTTTTTGCATTTTTAGCGAAAACTATGCATTTTGGGCAAAAATTGCGTCTGTTAAGAGTTGTGGAGCGGAATATTTTCAATCGATGTAGGTCATTTAAATAATTATATAAATACCCGTTTTTCTGCTAGAGGACGTGGAAAATAAAGTAAAGTGCAATTAATTAACAAAAAATTTGAGAAAAAACGCTAAAATGCATAGACGGTCACGATTTTGCGCACTCTGGCGGGCAATGCATGCATCATTGGAAAAGTCGAAAAACCCATATCGATCGAAAATTTTTTCCGCTCTACAACTTTGGTGGTTTATTATTTTTTCAGAAAATGTATAGTTTTGGCTGAAAATCCAAAAATGAGCAGGAGGTGACTAAAGAAAAATGTTTTTATGTATAAATCTCAAGAATCGTTAATATTTCATTATACAAATTGAATATCATTGGAAAGCTTATTAAAAAGTCCATGCATTGGTGGCAAGATATATAGGGTGTTCCATTTGAAAAAAAATAGTTATTCATTATTTTGCATATGTTGACACCCTGTATAGCAGTATAAACAAAAAAGAACCAAAGCCGATTTGTATTATTCCTCATGATGTGGAAAATTCTTTAATGTATAAAAAACGACGCTAGCATTGCTAGAAGCGCTTCTGCAATTTTTTCAAAGAGTCCTTGTTTTTGCCACAAATTTGCCCACAACTAACCAATCGTCCATAATAGACTCATAGTATCTTATATTATTTTTATCAGCTTCTTAAGAGGGTTGAAAATAAAGTATAAAATATAGGGTGTTCCATTAAAAAAAACATAACTTTGTTCTGTTATGTATATTGGGACACCCTGTACAAAAACATACATATTTTTAAAATATGTAGAATAAGTGTGGGTACCAGTTCAAGAAAACTAGAAGTCGATATCTCAAATAGCAAATAAGTTACGGGATTTTTACAGATCCCTGGGTCACCCCCCCACGTCCCATAACTTATTTGCTATTTGAGATATCGACTTTTAGTTTCCTTGAACTGGTTTTTGTACAGGGTGTCCCAGTATACATTACAGAACAAAGTTATGTTTTTTTAAATGGAACACCCTATATTTTATACTTTATTTTCAACCCTCTTGAGAAGCTGATAAAAATAGTGTAAGATACCATGGGTCTATAATGGACGGTTGGTTAGTAATGGGCAAATTTGTGACAAAAACAAGGACACATTGAAAAAATTGCAGAAGCGCTCCTAGCAGAGCTAGCGTCATTTTTTATACACTAAAGAATTTTCCACATCATGAAGAATAATACAAATCGGCTTTGGTTCTTTTTTGTTCATACTGCTATACAGGGTGTCAACATACGCAAAACAATGGATAACTATTTTTTTTCAAATGAAACACCCTATATATCTTGCCACCAATGCATGGCATTTTTGATAAGCTTTCCAATGATCTACAATTTGTATAATGTAATATTAAGGATTCTTGAGATTTATCCATAAAAACATTTTTCTTTTGTCACCTCCTGCTCATTTTTGGATTTTCAGCCAAAACTATCCATTTTCTGAAAAAGTAATATTAGACCAAAGTTGTAGAGCGGAAAATTGTCGATCGATATCGGTCTTTTGACTTTTCCAATAATTCGTGCATTGCCCTCCAGAGTGCGCAAAATCGTGACCGTCTATGCATTTTAGCGTTTTTTTCGAATTGTTTATTAATTAATTGCACTATACTTTATTTTCCACGCCCTTTAGCGGAAAAACGGATGTTCCACTCTACAATTCTTAATAGAAGCAATTTTTGCTCTAAATGCATAGTTTTCGCTGAAAATTCAAAAAACAATTAAAAAACGCGAAAATTGATACAAACATTTTCAATTTGCATTTTTAGCGAAAACTATGCATTTTGGGCAAAAATTGCTTCTATTAAGAGTTGTAGAGCGGAACATTTTCAATTGATATTGGTCATTTGAATTTCCCTATAATTTCCTGTTTTTCCGCTAAAGGGTGAGGAAAATAAAGTATAGTGCAATTTATTAATAAAAAATTTGAAAAGAAAACGCTAATATGCATATACGGTCACGATTTTGCGCGCTCTGGCAGGCAATGTACCCATTATGTGAAAAGTTGAAATATCTATATCGATCCGAAATTTTCCGTTCTACAACTTTGGTCTCCTATAACTTTTCCAGAAAATGGTTAGTTTTGGCTGAAAATTCAAAAATGAGTAGGAGGTGACAAAAGAAAAATGTTTTTATGGATAAATCTCAAGAATCCTTAATATTTTGTTATACAAACTGTATATCATTAGAAAGCTTATTAGAAATGCCATAGATTGGTGGCAACGTATATGGGGTGTTCCATTTGAAAACAAATAGTTATCCATTGTTTTGCGTTGACACCCTGTATAGCAGTATGAACAAAAGAAGATCAAAGCCGATGTGTATTATTATTCATGACGTGGAAAATTTTCTAGTGTATAAAAAATGATGCTATCTTTGCTAGGAACGCTTCTGCAATGTTTTTAATGTGTACCTGTTTTTGCCACAAATTTGCTCATAACTAACCAACCGTCCGTAATAGACCCTTAGTATCTTATACTATTTTTATCAGATTCTTAAGGGTATTAAAAATAAAGTATAAAATATGGGGTGTTCCATTTAAAAAAACATAACTTTGATCTGTTATTTATACAGGGACACCCTGTACAAAAACATACATATTTTTAAAATATGTAGAATAGGTGTGGGTACCAGTTCATGAAAATTAGAAGTCGATATTTCAAATAGCAAATAAGTTATGGAGCTTTTACAGATCGCTGGGTCACCCGGTATATATATCTAAGAATGAATTTTATTGGGTATTAACGGCCAGAATGATTGACTTCCAAAGCAATACGGTAATCTTTCTAGGAGATTTTAACCGCCCAAATTTTTCGTCTGGATTTTTTTTTTGGCTATCCAGGACAACATTGTATTGTAGTATTGATTGTAACACTCTTGCTGGGTTTTATGATGTTTTTATGTGAGATTAAGATACACAAAACGCACGACAGTTTAGCCAAACGAATTATATTGTGGCTCGTTCACAGCCTATCCAAGGATTACGTAATCCGTACTAAAATAACGTTTTTCGCGGATTGATATGAAATGTAAGATTTTTCGGACTGCTTTTAGGCCGTGAAATATCACTTTTGCGGACTAGGCTTTAAAAACGCTTATTTATGCCTAGGCTGTAAAAGTAATGAGCCAATCAGGTGAGACTACGTCATGTTATTTCGCCAATCAGATGAGATACCGCGTCGACCAATAGAGGCCGCCCGGAAATTTGTTTGACAATACAATGTATTTTTCGCTTAATTGAGAGTTGCCTTCGAATTTCCCGTGCCAAAAGGGCTAAATCAGGTTCCCCGAAGTTTTAATAACACCGCGTCTGTTTTCTCTGACCTCCATGCGAGTCCCTAACTTATCCACGCACAAAAATCGAGTCGCCGAGTGGCCCGGCATTTGACGTTTAAACGTCGTCGGCCGTCGCACTTACTTCTCGGCACAGTAAAACGAGAGACTTTCCGTCATATATTGCCTGCGGAAGAAGCTCAATAACGGCTTCGGCGAAGTATTAACAACCCCGCGTTGGTTTTCCCGAGCACCGTGTGTTTGCCTAACTTTCCCACGTAATTGAACCCGAGCAGCAATCGGAAAAATGATCGAAAAGGATTTGGAAGTTACGTATTATGTAAGTTTTATTTCAATTTAATCATTGAACAATAATAATATAAACATAATGACTTTAACATTTTTAATCGTAAAGAAATGTGTGTGATACCAAGAAAGTGCACTTTCTTGAAAAGTTCCTGAATTCCTGAATCAAAATGTATCACTAAGTGATACCACCATCAACCATATCAGTAGAGAAATGTATTGAAGAGTTTTACCCGAAATAATTATATGGTCCGTCCGTTTTAAATATTCATTGCATGTGACTTACGAAATCATGACCATTATGATTATAAATGATTACACCACACACACCGTCAAAATGCGAACATCACAATGTCTATTATAAATGTCAATTTTTGTTTTACTTGGGTAACTACGAAATTTTTACAAAGCTACCTGCGATATGTTGATAGAATTAAATATATTGAAAATTATCGCATTGCAAGTTATTAATTTCTCCCAAACAATCCGCGAAAAAATTATGTGTTTAACTCGGCAATAAAGCAGATTTCCTGACTTGGCTGGATTCACAGCCTCGCTCGCTCACTCGCTCGGCGGTGAAACTCCAGCCGCGCCCGTAAATCTGTCACCTTATTGCCTTGTTAAACAAATAACTATTACGCAATACAACAGATTTTTAATCATACGATAAAAATAATCTAAAGATTTTTAAATCCTAGATAATTTTCTGTTGTATGCAACCCAGCCTAAAAGCTCATTCCGTACACTATTTGTCAATAAAAAAAATGTGGGACTTCCGGGAACGGATATACGCAATAAATTGAATGTTTCTCTCTTCGTGTCAAATCGAGCGTGCTCCACACAGTCATACTGCATTACTGTAACTGATCACGCTATACATGTTTTTTTTTTTTTTTTTTTAATTATAGCGTTGACAACTTGGTCATCTGCCACAACCCTTTGTTTATCTATACATGTTTTTAGTTTTTTTTTTTTTTTTTTTTTTTTTTTTATATCGGATGTGTATAAATTGGCGGATAATCTAGACGTGAAGGTACTCTTCCAATAATTCTAAGCAGCTTATCTTTATCCTAAAATGTCGTATCATGCTTCCTGAGCCTTCACGAGGAAGTTTGAACATCCAGTCGTTATGCGTACTAATTTACAAAAATCTCTGCACTCGGTGGCATGGCTAGTTTGAAAATTATTTGTCAGTGTGTGTTATCTATCTATCTCAAACGTGTATTTTGAACACTTCTTAATTAGCTTATTTTCATCAAAGATACGTTCGGCAACGTCACACCCGCTAATATCACTTATGACACAAGTAATTCATTCAAACTTGCTTGTTCCAGGTTTGTGTCAATTCTGCCCGTGTTTCAGTGTATTTGTGTTTCTGTGTTATTTTCGTTTTGTTTTGTTCAATTACAATGGATTTTACTATTTACTCATAATCTGTTTTACCTTGTATGTACATCTGCTAATAAACCCCGCTCTATCTATTACCTTCTACTCTGATCCAACACACACAATTAATCATAAAGTTTTTAAAAACAGGGTAGCCCGTGAATGCTATGTTGCCTAATGTACATTTCTTTTAAATGGCTCCTGATGGCATATGTGGCATGATAGAATAAAATATTCTATCATGCCACATTTTCTATTCAGAATATTACGAAAAATATCGCCACGTGTAGATTATCCGCCAATTTATACACACCCGTTATAGTTGTTTAATTTTCAATTTGAAGTTGTGAACTTGTAGTTAAGTTGTAGTTAAATTAAAATAAATTGTGATTTGTTATTCACAATCCTTCGAAGTCGCTAACCACAACTTTCCACGACAATAAATTTCAAGAGTTTCGTACCAGTGGAGGCCTGACTGTTGTTCAAATAATTTGTAGGATGGAGTTTCTTACCACAGTTATAAACTCAGTTTCAGCGTTTTCTTTAAATTTCCAACGTCGTTAGATAATAACAAAGAAATCTCATTCAGTAAACAGTTTTAATTGTTACATTAAAGTAATTAGGAGGGTGGTGGGTAGGTCCTACCCTACAGTCCAACCAGACCATAAAAAATGGTCTAATTTAGAGAGTTTACTAAAGAATACATTTTCCTCACAGATCGTTCAGAAATTTTGATAATCCACAAAGAAAAAGGCTACATGTTCAAACTCTAGTTGGCCGTCGATGTCACTATAAGTTGAGATCTCTTATAAGTTGAAAACATTTTTGCGGGCCACTGAATTTTTTTTTGTCCATAAATATAATATAAAATCAAAATCTACATTACCAATAAATGTAAAGAATACCAAAATAACAAACAACCCATTCGAAAAAAAAACAGCTAAAAGACCTCGGATCATCGGTCAAAGATTTTTAAGTTTTGTCCCTCTTAACTTTCCTGTTATTATTTTTTTCTTCAATTTCAGGAAACATCCCCACCAACGGATTTGCGGTTTACCGACTTGGAAAGGTGGACTCTAACCACCCCCATTACAGATATAGCTTACCCTTTCTACGTATCCGCCACCCAAGAGAGGCTAAATCATCTAGATGACTACATGAAAATATACCACTACAGCATGCGGGAACATCTGTTCGAAATGGGGAGCGACATCGACAAATGTTTTCCATTTAACGCCTTTGAAGAAGAATGGAAGAAATATGCAAAAGTCGGCCTACTCATGTCCATAATTATGTTTACACACGAATGCGCTACGTTGAACGAATATTCTGATAGTGAGTCTAGCTCAGATTCGGATTCAGATTCAGATTCAGAATCGGATTCAAAGTTGACGAAAAGGTCTTCGTCAGAGTCCAGTTCTGATACTTTGAAAAAAGTAAATTCTAACTCACGGAAATCCACGTCAGAATCTAGTGATACTTCAGATTCTGATACTTCTGTTGATAACACGTTAAATGCAGATTTAGAGAGGTCGTTAAAATATGAAAGGTTTAGAAAAATTATATTGCATTTTTATGATAAAGGTTTTCTTTGATAAAAGCATATTTTTGTAGCATCTCGAGTTAAATGATATATTGCTTAAAATAATGTATTTATAAATAAAACAATTAAATTATATGGTAACATTTAATACATCAAATTATACCGCATCTTTTACCCTCTGTTAACTTCTTTTTCAAAGCCAACTATCCCTTGCCGTCTGTGTTACCCAACTATTTTTGTATTGGGCAATTCGGGTTTATATGGGAATCAATAAATGCTAAAATATCTCAAAATTTTCAATATACTTTTGATAAACTTTATTATTAATCTCAGAAAGAGTCAACGTGCATTGCGTACTGTTACCGTCGTAACGCGATTATTTTAGTTTACATTCACTAAAACATTGGACTCCACTTATTTAGATCATTTCCTTTTCATAATCATTTAATTCCAAATGAGTCAACTTCGTACGCATTCATTTGATTCACTATTGTAAATATGTAATTCTGTAATATGTTTGATTAAGTTAGATTTATATTTTATATCCCTCATTATCATACTCGCAACAAACAAAGAAGACGTACGATTTGAATAGATTTAAAATAAATACTAGTAATATTAGATTAAATTAATATATTAACAAAAATATAAGGGTAGATTCAGTTAAAAAGTTTGAGGCAAATATTTAATATTAATTTAATGTAATATTACCAGCTCAGTGTAACTGCTGCCTTGGTTATGTATTATATGTTTCATTAAAAATATTCTTAAATGTAAAAAGTGTATGAATAACAGCGCGCAATACACATGTACCTTTGTTAAATGATCAAAGTGCGTGGCGTGATTTTCATTATTCACGTTTCGGGGAAGCACAAACGTACTTCTGGTTTCGCGTTTTCCTTGCTAAACGGTTTCGCACTTCGTGCGGGCTTTTACATCACTACTATCCGTTCCAAAAAGGGAGTCTCCTCACTTTTTAGTAGGCACAGCGAACGAATTCTCCACATTTCTTACTGGTTTGGTACGTTCTTTTTTAAAATGCAATTCAAATTTTCCGGTCCTTTTAAATTGCTTTAAAATTCTTGACACTTGTGAATACATAACAGATTATCTTGTCAGGGTGCCTGCCGTTAAAAAATTCAGCTGTTTCTTTGCAGGTTTTATACTTATCGCCACATATTAGCACCAACTCTGCTCAGTCTTGTAAAGTGATTCGCTCTGCCAAAATTTAAGAGACAACAACTCTTGGTAAATTACTAATTAATTATTTGTTAGTAATAAATATTAATGACAGAAAAGTCAAAACTGAGAATACTAAAATTCGCATAAAAAGTGCAAAAGTTACAAATGTTTTTCGTCGAATCTCATTTGTTTTGTCTTTTTTGTAAGTTTAAGATGAAGCACCAACTTTTATAAACCATAAAATTTTCTGAGAAATTAATAATAAAAAAGTTTTATTTAATTCAGTTTTGAAAAGTCAAACTTTACTTCAATATCTGACGTTATGAAACGTCAAATTTTTCATAACTGTCATTATAAAGTTATGTAAAGTAGTAAAGTAGTTATGTAAAGCCTTTACGTAACTAGTGATGTTTGTAATCTGCTCACATTCAAAAGCTTAATAGGAATCTTTATTTGTAACAATAGTTATTTTTTATACAAGACGATCAAATAATAATATATTAATATATTAATCCACTCGCTCCTACGTCGCTCGTGAATTAACCGCTCATCGATAATGATATTTTATCGTCGTGTGTAAAATTCTATTTTTTTCCATAGCAGATTTTAAAGGCAGAGGCAAAATATTTTTTATTAGAAACTTCAAAATTAATTTTAATTATTTTTTCCGCAAAAGTAGGCGAAATGCTTATGACATTTCTCTTTTTGTCCGGCGACGCGACGAAAAGACTAGAGCGGGCTCTGGTCACCCTGACATTTATAAAAAAAAACAATTTATTGTCAACAGTTCGCACCAGAAGTTTTGAGCTAATAGAATCATGTGTGAAAATGAATAAATCCTGCCTGTCGACGTAGAATAAGAGACGTCTGAGGCTGTAAATAAATTATTGCGGCAAAAATCTCGAATGATTTACGAGAAAGAGTACAAGTGTTTCGAAAAATGGAAAAGCGGAAAAAATATCACTAATGCGAGAGAGAAGGTGCTTTTAGCATATTTCTCTGAAAAATCGAAAATAGTTAAACCATAGACATTATGGTCCTACTACTCAATGTTAAAGTGTACCCTGCTAGTGAACAAAAATTGTGACATTTCAAAGTAAGTAATATCAGGTAACCAACAAAGTTCGTGCAGTTTTTCATAGCAATCTGTATTTAAAAAACCAAACGAACTTTTTTGGTTACTTAATAAATATAGCGAGGGCGTTGTATGTATAATAATAACATTGAATATTTGCAGATACACTAAACTGATTTCATTGTTAAAGAAATTGAGCGTTGGGTTTAAAATGTCTAAAATTTTTGAAACAGAAGATGTCATTAACTTTTTAAAAGAAGCTTCAGATGACGAATTTCTGTTTATGAAGGTAAGACTTTTTTAACAATTGGTTTGAATAATGTGTGTAATTCGAATTTGGAATTTCAGGTTGTTGTTATAATGGGTTTATATGGGCCGTGCCGGTCAGATGAATTATACAAGTTCTTCATGTTGATGATCAAAAGTCGGTCATAGTCGTTTCTCTACTACTATACTAAAACTAAGAAAGATCGGTCGTTTTGTATTATCGACAAGGAATGTGGAGTTAGTGTGTTGGAAATTGTGAGAAAATATGTCGCCTTGCGGCCTACAAACGTTCCTCACAAGAAATTGTTCGTTAATTATAGGAACAAAAAGTGTACCGTGCAACCTGTAGGAATAAATACATTCTATAAGGTCCCTAAAAAGATTGTCGAGTTCATGAAGCTACCAAATCCAGAAATGTACACTGGACATTGCTTCCGTCGTTCTGCAGCTACAATGTTAGCGAAGATTTGACGACAGTCAAGCTCATCGGCGGATGGAAATCATCCTCCGTAGCGGAAACTTATACAAAGGAATCGGTAGCCAGTAAGATTGCCGTTTCAAAACAGCTATTTAGCAGAATAGAAACGCAAAAAAGTATAAACAGTGATTCTGCATGAAATATAAAAAATTCCGGCAATGTAAATTGTACTATTATTCTTAATACCGTATGTATAAAAAATATTTAGATAAGGCATGGCCATGATAAACAAAATCACGGTCTTAGATTAGTTCAGCACGTTGTTGACTTTATGTCAATTAAAAGTCAGTTTTGATTTAATCATGGTATTCTCATAACTTCACAAGGGTTTCATCATTGAATCTTATTTCCGCAATGGACATCTTGAAAATTGACAATGGATTCATAATACTCGTCCATGCCTAGCTCAATTTCGACAACAGTTTCCTGATTTTGTGTTTATGGAAGCAGATTTTTTCAATGTGGTCCGGAATTGTGTGCGATTATTTAGAGAAACAGGGAGCGTAAGCGTACGTTTATGTTGGAGCGACGATAAAAGTATAATAGCCATGCCCTGCGCACTCCATACGAATTTAAATTTTCGCTAAAATAGTAAGGCCGCACTAAACTGGGATGGCGCATGCTGTACCTTTTGGGGAATACAGCTTATAAACATTCTCACCAGATGGTGTGTGCGTGCAAACAAAATATTTAATTCGTGAACCGTTCTGGGAATCCCCACAAGATCTACAAGATCTCAAAAAAAAGTAAGTGTCATCATACATTTCAGTTTTTACTGGTTTTTACTGTGGTGCGTCTCAGTGCGTCTGTTCGTTGTTTAAATCGTCATAATAAGTTTAAGCAAATATGCCAAAAGCAAAACATTATTGTGCGTTCAAGCATTGCTCGAACAATGATAAAAATGAGTACATGCATAAGTTTACGCGAAAAGAACCGGTAAGTAGATTTGCAATTGTTTGTCTCGAATAATTTATAACTGTTTGATTTCGAGGAAAAGCGCAATGTTTGTATATATACCGAGTGTCTGGGATAAGGGGCGAACGGATTTAACATGTAAAATTAAATATGTGTAATTATTAGCTCTCCTATTCATTTTAGAGAAAAATCGTAAAGGAATATTTTTTAAAGAATTAAAAATTGTAAATAAATCATCCATTTAATTTACGTTTGTACTAGAATCCACCTCAGAAATAATAAAAATAAGATTAACCATTTGCCATTTAATAAAAACCCTTGCCATGACTTTGACAAATGTCATGTTACGGTGAGAATAATTTAGCTGTTCAAATATCAATTCACGCATTGTAATTACTATGAACAATAATCTGAGTTATTCCAATGAAGAGAGCGTATTCATTATCAAAACATTTTGCAGTGGCGTCATTTTACTCAGAGTTCGTGACATGTAAACGGAACAGAAGAAACAACGATGAATTGGAAGAAATAGTTTTGGGTTTGATAAATGCTAAACCAACAACTAGCATACGATGCATTGCTCGTGAGTGTCTAAATTCTCTGTACAGAAAATTCCGAAGAAGCATGGTTATCATTCTTAAAAACATCAATGCCATCAGAGATACTATTATACTGATATCAAATACAGACCATAATGAATGCTAATAATTTACTTCCATATAACAATAAAACAGTAAACATTCAGTTTTTAAATAGAAAGACACCAATTGTTAATTTAAATCAGAGCACCAAACTTCTTGGGATTTATGAGGACGACCAACTCACCTGGTGTCAGCATGTTGATTATGTGTGAAGTAAATTAAATACTGCTTACTATGCAGTTCTTAAACTAAAACCAATTTTACCACCAGAGTCAATCATAACTCTCTACTAATAGGTATATCCTTCTCTCCTATAATATACCGGCGTGGGAAAGAAGTCATATTCAAAGGATATTCATAGCCCAGAAAAAAATATTAAGATTAATTTGTAACAAAATTAGATTGGAGACTTGCCGTAGTTTTTTTAAGGAGAACAACATACTTACATTAATATGAATTTACATATTTAAAATAGCAACAATTGCTGCGAATTAATAAACTAACTAAAAACTAAACTAAGCTTAACTTTTTGCAGTCTGTTTTACCGAAGAATGCTAGTTCACCCTTTACAACGAGCCCAACGTTATTGTCCATAGTAATTACAATGCGTGAATTGATATCTGATTAGAAAAATTATTCTCACCATGATATGACATTTGTCAAACTCATGGCAAGGGTTTTTATTAAATGGTACATTGTTCAACTTATTTTTATTATTTCTAAGGTGAATTCTGGTACAAACGTAAATTAAATGGATGATTGATTTACAATTTTTAATTCTCTAAAAAATATTCCTTTACGATTTTCCTCTAAAATGAATAGGGGAGCTAATAATTACACATATTTAATTTTACATGTTAAATCCCTATGTTCGCCCCTTATCCCAGACACTCGGTATATAACACCTGTAATCAGCCTAATATTGTTGCTGTTTCTTTTACCGTAGTATATTTATATTCCCGGAAAAAGTTTAATAACCTAGCCGGATATCATGCGAAATTTAGGAATTAAAATATAAAAATAGGGCATTGTTGATGGTGAAGGCGGTTACTTTGTGATACATGATGCACTTAGTAAGTAAAATTAGTCGGTCATTTTCAAACATACACACACTTTATGTTTGAAAATGACCGACTAATCGGTTGAAAATATAGTCACAATTTATAATAAATAAGTGTGGTATAACAAAGTAAAAAGTGTTTTTATTTACTAAAAATAGGGTATTTACATGGATTATTTTTTAAGTTTCACCAATTATGGTTACAAGCAGTTGGTCGAGAGGACTTATTCGCACTCTCCAAGGATGCGGTTTGTTCGAATAAGTATATTTGCGATAAACATTTTGATCCTAAAACCAAAATGGAGACATTTAAAAACCGAAAATATAATTTGATGCACGGAAGCATACCAACTTTGTTTCTGGTTCCTCCCCTTGGTAAGTATAATTTACCATTGAAATAGGTACAATATAAATAATGCACTTTCTACTTTGTTGGTATATCACAGATTTATTTAAAAAAGCGACTATAGTTTCAACCGTTTAGATGGCCATTATCAAACTTATAATAATGTCCATGCATCCAATAATGGCCATCTAAATGGGTGAAACTGTAGTCGCTTTTTAAAAAAATCTGTGATACCAACAAAGTACAAAGTGCGTTAAAAGAAATAGGTATAGTTGGTGTAAACCCATCGAAGACATCTCATTTAACTTTGCTATTAACATGACTTTTCATCATTATGATAAATGTAAAAGAAATTACTAATTCAAATATATTATGACAAATGTGATTTTGATTGGAATTTGTAGCTGCCAAAATTCTCTGCAACCGGGCCTAAAGGTGAATGCAGTTTGGAACAAACAGTTTAATTCACTAATGTTTTGACCACTTTCTTATTTTGGTTACGCTATATATGTATATTGATTAAAAGTAATCTGTGTCATGTTTTATTAATATTTTTTTAATTTGATAGATCTGAATTCTGGCCAAGCCAGAGCATCATCTGACAATCAGAACTCAGAGGAACCAGAAAACTACATGGATGTACCGTGCAACTCTAAGTTGAAGGAACCGGTCATCCCACCAGCTTTGGCTGATTTAACACTAATGGAAGTGGAAGGTAAATATATTATGTATTATTTTCGATAATGTTAAACGAATACTAAACTTCATTGTAATATTATTTTTTGTATGGATACCTTTGTATATTATATTTTCTTGTATGTTTCTCCGTTATTGGACAATAGTTAGTAATTTTCAATTGTCCAAATACTATTGGTACAAATTGCACGTGTGCAGTAAGTAGTAATTAAGCAACAAACTTCAATGTATTTTTGGCTAAATTATAAGGATTTATCAATGCACGATGAGGTTCATTCGACAAGATAATTTGTACTTAAAGAATAATGATATAAATAAAATAAATTGTGACTTGTTTATTATATAATGTTAAATTTTGGTTGTAATATAATTCTTACATGTTGTTACACGTGCTCGTGCCATTTTCAAACTCTTTTTATTGTAATCAAAATTTTCGTGGAATTATAGTACTCATTACAATATTATATGTGATAATAATGTTTGGCAATATTTTCCTTGTAGATCAGTCCCTGCTTTTACAAAAGCCAGTTTTGAAAAGGAAGCGTTCCATAGTGGTTCAGCCAAAGTTGGTGTTTTCAAAAATTTCATGTAGTCACAAAAGAAAATACCGCACCAGTAAGCAATGTAAGTGGGTACAAATTCTACATATTTCCTAAAAATTAGTTCTTAGTATACTACTTAGTATTTTTATAAGTAAAGATCATTGTTATAACTATGTCTAAAATTCAAAAATAGTTATGTTACATTCTCATAAAATATTTACCTTACATAACTTTCTCAATTATTATTATTAAAATTAAAATTTTATTCGACTCCCATTATGTATGCTCACTTCCATCAAAAATTATGCCTGCCAATGAAACAAACAAAATATATTGTGTGCATTGTTGATGTAAATAATTAATTTGTTCTACCATTGGTCAAAGAAAATGTTTTAGAGGTAACAGTGTACATGTATTCATTGTTGACATAATTATAATATCCAAATTATAAATGGTTTTAATATAATGTTCACTAAATATAATTTATTTTTCAGCCTTAGGAATAAATTTGTTGAAGGCCGTAAATGCAACACGAAAAAGTAAGCTTTCCCCTCAAGCTAGGGAGTTGTTCACATTCACCAAAGATATTCAGGCAACAGCTAGACGGTTGCAAGCTAACAATGCTAATTTTCAGTCACGGCTCAAGGAGGCAACTGATGCTGCAACGTCTGGTGAAGCCTTTAGATCTCGGATGAATGAAACAACTTTCAACTTTTTCGTGTCACAGTTACGGCAACAACAATTTAAAGCCCGTGGTAGACGTTTCTCGATGGAAGAAAAAAGTTTTGCTCTGGCCTTGTTCAAGCAGGGCCCAAAAATGTATCGATTTTTGTCAAAAATTTTTGCTCTTCCTTCGAGAAAGTGTCTACAAGGATTGTTGAACAGCGTCCCAATCGGCCCGGGAATTAACCAGGCATTGTTGGGGTTGCTGAAGGATGCGTGTGACTCCATGAAAGATGAAGAAGAAAAATATTGTGCCCTTCTATTTGACGAAATGTCACTTAGCCCGGGATTGTATTTTAATAAGACTGATTCTTCGATCGATGGTTTTGCAGATTGCGGTGAGCAAACAAAATTGGGTTTTGCAGACCACGCAATGGTTTTTATGGTCCGTGGAGTTTTGAGAAAATGGAAACAACCCGTATCATATTTCTTTCCAGAGTATGGTATGGGTGTTCCAGATCTCACCCGGAACATAAAAACCATTATTAAGGCTCTGCAAGACATGGGTTTGCATGTTGTTGCCACTGTATGTGACCAACATGCAACTAATGTCAAAACCATTAAAGGGCTCATCGAGAAGACCGATGCGTGCGAAATAACTTATTAAAATACAATGCCACATTCAAATACAAGGGTAAATATTTTCTTGCTTGCTGGTCGGACATTGTGCACATCTATGAAAAGGATATTGGAGACCCTGACACCAGGTACTTACCTAAGCTTACCGATTGCCATGTTTATGAGAATAAAATGAATAAAATGAAGGTGAATCTTGCCAGCCAAGTATTGTCTCAGCGAGTGGCTGCTATTTTTACTTGTATTATTCATCATGAGCAAGGCGATATCGGTACAAAGCTGGGTACGTCAATGTTTGCATCATTCTTTGACAAATTATTTGACAGCGTAAATGGTTCATCAAAAGAAAGTTTCGAGGGCAAACCTTTACGATGTGCAATAAAAGACGATGGTGAACATGTAGGATTTTATTCTGAGGCAATTTAAGTTTTGAGGACCATGAAATTTAAAAAACCTACAGGTGAATTTGTGCCACCTTGCATTGTAAACTGGATAACTACGTTGAAAGGTTTACAATGCATATGGAATAAATTAAATTCAAAAGGAATTACATTTCTTTGTCCTCGAAACTTGAATCAAGATCCGCTTGAAAACTTTTTTGGCACAATGAGAAGTTACAATGCTCGTAATATAAACCCTACATGTTCCCAATTTTGTTCTTCTTACAAAGCGTTAATTGTAAACAATATGATGACAAGTAATTCTCCATACTTTAATTGCGAAAAAGACGAATGCAGAGGGGCATTCAATTTTCTCCAAATGTTTTTAAGTAAAGAATTTGAAGCACCTACTACCTTATCCTAGATGTGTTTGCATTTAGTAATGTCTACAACTTCCATCAAGACAACACAAATGCTTACATTGCGGGATATTTGGCACGGCATGTGTTAAAGAAATTGCACGAATGTAATACATGTAAACAAGAATTAATTTCTGAAACATCAGAAGCAATGCACTCGTATATTGAATGCAGAACGTACAATAAATGCACTTTACTGAAACCTAATACCAATTTTTTTAAATACGTCAGCCAATCTTTCCAAATTATTCATTTTTATTTGCCGAAAATTTGCACATTTTCCAATATAAAGTCATTTTTGAAAACCAAAATTAAAGCCCTTATTGCACCCACCTATTTTACTTGTCATCACAATGTGGCTGATGTGATTGACAATTATGTTATTCCTTTTTATATTGCAATGTGGACACAAAACATTAACAATATATTAAAAGGAAAAGAACATATTAAAACAGGTGACAATGTAAAAAAACTTGCTCTTGAAACACATCATAAAATTAGATCGCGAAACTTTGGAATTCAAAAATTTAAAAAAATAATTAATTGAATCGTTTATTGTACGTTCTGCATTCATGGTAGTCGCCTATTTTTGAAACATGTATTATATTTTTGTGGTTTCTTTAAAATATCTTTAATTAAAAATATTTGTTGAAAATACATCATTTTTATTAATTTATGTATAATTGTGGTCTCTCATATTTTTATGATTTATTTATTGTACATTATTGCTGTGTGTATGTAAAATGTACTGTTATTAAAAATAAAAAAAAAATATCCACTTTATTTTTGTTTTTATTAAATTAATTTAAATATACAAAATTAAACATAATGGCTGAAAGACTTAGGTCGCTGGCCGTTTGTATTCATGTTTTGTTGAGTGCAATAAATGATTTTTATTATTATTAAACATAATTAAAACCCTACCCCCGCACCGCGCAGCGGAAAATCGGTTAGCAGCGCCTCCGGTAGGGCGGCCCGGTCATTAATAGCGACGATAAGAGCGATGTAATAGCGATGGATATATTTCTTTCCTCGGTGTGTTTATAGTGGGGATGTGCGTCAAGCGCTCAGCGCTGCGATTAGTTTCCGCAAAAGCTGCAAATCATTGTGCATTGACCTGGTGTTACACTCCAAATAAGATAATCAAAGTTTCTTTCAAACATGAGTGATTCAGAAGATGAATTACTAATATCTTCCAGTGCCGTTAGTTGGTATGTTTTAAACAAGCAATCCAGAAAACGTAAATACAGTACACATCCGATAAATGTTAAACGTTACGAATTTGGTGAGTTTCATTACTTATACAGTGAGTTGAGAAAGGATCCGCACAATTTTTTTGAGTACATGAGGATGTGCATAGAGACATTTGAATATCTTATCAAAAATTGCCGATTGTAAAAACATGGTGCAATTGCCATTCTCGACCAATTATGCCCGCAGAACGGTTAATGGTTACATTGAGGTAAGTTGAAAGATTATTTTGATTTTGTAACATTTATTTTTCGAATACAAACAAAAGTAATTTTAATGTTAAATTTTACTATTTAAACAAAACAACCACAAAACTACAAATTCTCATTTTGATTTGATTAAGTTTCTTGTATACTTTGTGACATAAAATCGTGTGTTACCTGCAGTATTTTCATACGATAAGACATTTTATCGTATGGCGAAAATTCCTTTACATGTGGCAATAAACTTTAAAAAAAATTCAAGTCATCGCCTTCCACGCTTTTTTGTTGTTTCTTTTCTTCCAAATACTTAACTTTTTTATTTCAATTTCTAATAACGCCGTTCCGATATCACCATTTACGCGACGCCGTTTTCTCGTCGTAATATTATTTGGTTGCACTGGTAAATTTGGATACGAAACGTTTTGTGGTGACGATAGAGAAATTTCTTCCAAATTTGATTGCATGCTTTCTGCTGAATCTACTATGTCAATGATTGATTCTTCCAAATCGCGTTCAATAATGTCAACGGACCTGTCATCTTCATGAGTAGTTTTAAAATTCCCCGAAGAAACTCTAGAAGTAAATTGATCTTTTAAAAATAAGAGGCTTGCAAAATGTTTCCAGTTACTTTCATATGAAGGTCCACCCTCATCACCTGACCTCGGTTTTGGAATGGATGCCAGAGTAGTCTTAAACTTATCCCTTAATGCTTTCCACTTATTTCTTACTGCTAATCCTGAAACAAAGTATGTCAATTGTTATTATTTTTAGGTACTTGGCGACTGGACAATC
The DNA here is from genome assembly GCA_910593695.2 of Ocypus olens. NCBI lineage: Eukaryota > Metazoa > Arthropoda > Insecta > Coleoptera > Staphylinidae > Ocypus > Ocypus olens. Next base: position 37,626,475 of record OU343060.1, read on the forward strand.
TTTCAGAAGCTTAGCGTTTGCTTTTCGTATGGGACCCACAACAGTATCCAAAATTGTAAGAGAGACTGTAAAGTCGATTTGGGGAAAAATGCAACCTCTTCACATGAAAGTACCAACAGAGGAAGATTTTAAAAATATTGCAAAAGATTACTATAGCATTTGGAATTTTCCAAATTGTCTTGGAGCTATTGACGGAAAGCATATTAGAATTTTATGTCCCTTACACTCTGGGTCTATGTTTTATAATTATAAGCAGTTCTTTTCGATTGTCCTGCAAGGACTTGTAGATGCTAATTATAAATTTATAAACATTGATGTTGGAGGATACGGAAAACAAAGCGATGGTGGAACCTTCAGATCTTCCCAATTATGTTTACGTTTACAAGACGGTCGATTGAATATTCCAGATGCTACTAGCCTACCGAATTCAGAAGTTAAAGTACCTTACGTAATAATAGGAGATGAAGCTTATCCACTCCTAATGAACCTAATGAAACCTTATAATAGACAACAATTAGACTCAGACAAAGAATACTTTAATGCCAGATTATCAAGAGCACGAAGAACTGTGGAATGTACTTTTGGAATTATTTATACGAAATGGCGAATATTAAGCAAATGTATAGAAACTGATATAGGGGTGGCTGACAATATTGTAAAAGTAGTTTGTGTTTTGCACAACACAATTATTGATAGGGAAGGTATTCAACACAATTTAACGGATATATCATTTTTTTAATAACCCGATATAAAGTAGGCAATAAAATAATTTGCCACTTACTTAATGTATCTAATTTGATTGCCACTTCATCCCATAATTTGTCCAGGATAAATCTGTTATGGTGATTTTTATCCTTTTGGTGCCACAAAGATTGCCTCACAAAAACTTCACCAATTAATTTATCCACATCCATTTTGGGTTGCGAGCAGAGCGAAGAAATTTAAATGAATACATTGTCGTCGCTCTAATCTGGATAGGAACAGCGATGTTTACTTATTTAAGATTAATGGCACTGTAGTGTTTGTTATGATAAAATTAAATTAATATATTTGTGCTGACATACCTGATACAAATACATTTACCAAACAAAAAATTGTTGTGATGCGGATGATTCCGACGGGGATTTGGCAAAGCGCGAACGTCGATATTAGGAACGTCGGGGTTTCCCAGAAGAGAACGTGTTAACAATAAATGTCATCGGCCTGAAAACGTTATGCTTTATAAGTTGTGTTCACTCCAGTAGGTAATATTTGGCTTTATCTTAAGTAATTAATTCATAACACAATTATAAAGACATTTTATCTGAAATTGTACATTATTTATAATATGCAACTGATGCTTTTTAACTAATAATAACGTCGTATTAGCGGTAAAATAATAATAATGGCTGGGCATTCATTATTCAATTTAATGAACAAAGTATTCGTTTCAATTCGCATTTAAAACATTATGTTATTAATTTTTAACAAATGGCATGTTATGCGAGCAGAGCGAAGAAATATAATAAATTGTCGCTCTTGTCGGTAGCACTTATCTTCAATATGAACAGGTACATATAAACCAACGTTTTACTTTTCTTCGCTCCGCTTTTATCATCGCTCTGGTGGGTTATCGTCGCTCCAACATAAACGTACGCTAACACACAAGAGCGGCGGTGACAGGCCAACAGTTCGTAAGCAGGAAAATATTCAAAATGTCCGGGAGATTGTTAGTGAGCCACCACAACATCATTGCGACGACTCGCACAGCAAATTCCTGTCTCCTCCGCGAACTCGTCGGGCATCCCGGTGCGAACTATAGGTGAAGTGTTGTGACAATTACTTTCGTGACTTTCCTTGTGTGTTTATTGTGCTGTTTCATAGTGACCCGACTCCAAGAGCTAGCTGGAGGTCATCGAGGGCGGTTTTTCACACCCCGCGCTGCGACTCCACGTTGACACAAGATTTATTTGACAATGAGATTAGCTTAACCTTACTTTTAACAGCTGGTGGCGAAGACGTGATGCGACGCGACGTATCACACCCGCAACGTACGTTCCGAAATACAAAGCCACCCTTTATCTAAAGAATTTTTATACATATGGCATAAACCCACAAAATGAATAAAATGTATTAGTTGCAAGTTTAATAAATAAATGACCTTTTTAATAGTTACATATGTACGTGTTAATAATTCACTGTTTCATATCGTGAATTTCTGCCGCTGGGCGACTGGCTTCGTGGCCACGCCAACATGGCAAAAATTAAAGTACTTTATCTACCCTTGCTGTTAAAGTATCTACTCTTACGTGTAAAATGTCACTTGATCTACTATTTCGAGTTGATAAAAGCATACTTTAACAGGTGCTATAGAAAAAACATTATTAACAATAAGCAATTAACATGTAACTTCAGGCAGTTTTAAGATTTATAAATATTAAAAACGAAATTATTACACACACAATTGGTTAAATTTACTCCAGATTCAGGAGAAATAGTATCATTAACTTTCATGATATTTATTTCTTCTGAAACGTAAAGGCTTCCTCCTGAACTTTCACCCAGAATCTTGTCAGCTGTTCTTTTTTTATTCATGAGTGAATTTTCCACGTATCCCTCTGCAACGCTAGTGGATTTCTAACCACCATGTTGTTTAATTCTTAATATATATGCCCCCGAGTCAGCTGGGAGTGAAGCTGAGGAACGCTTAAAGCAGTGTCCTGTGAATTCTCCTGGGCATGGTAGGCCAAGATACTGTGCCATCAATGTTGGTAGTTTCGCTAAGTTATTTATACCAACCGTTGTGATATCTTACAAAAAATCTATCGTGCTTTGTTGTAAGGGGCTTCATATTTATATACAGGGTCTTTTTTTAACTCAGAACATATGATTGTTAATGTATATAATCGCGCCGATTTAGCAAGTCCGTTGAGGTAATAAACGAAAGCTGGTAGGTCCTACCCCCAAACCGAGTTCATTGGTATTCAGATATATTGCATGCAATAATATTTACTACTCGGCCTGTCACCCATTGGTGTTGCTGGTTGCAACGTCCGCTTCGATATTTGAATGAGTGGCTCTCAAAAGGTTTTTAAAAGTACCATTGACTAATTCCGCGTGTTTATTTAACCAAGAATGTTAAATAATGTTGTAATTATCCCAAAATGTATTGTCGTGAATGAAAACGTGATTTCAAATGATTCAAAATGGGTTGAAAATAAAAGCAAAATTAAAATGTTACGCAATTTATGTACAACAAAAGCAAAATAAAACAGCGGCTAATTACAAAAACAAAATAATAAAATGTTAGTTTTAAATTACTTACAAATAAAAAAAACAATACAATAATATTTACAAAACGTAAACAATTTTATACTTAATTCCTAATGTTTTTTAATCCGAATCACTAGCACAGTCAGTATCTGACTCTGTCAAATCCGAGGACGAATCATCACTATTTAATGATATTACTAGTGGTAATACGTCGTCCATTACACACTGTTTTACAAAGTCATCAATAATAATTTTATTTGTGCTTTGGATACAGCTGCTCCAAATTTGCGGAGTAACTTGGTCGAGGGATGCTTTCCAACAATGCTGAACGTCATTATCATTTCGTGAGGTTGCTATTATAATTTTATCATAATGATTTTTTGCAATCCCCCACACCTTCTCAATAGCATTGTACTGACAATGATATGGCGGTAATCGTAAAATTGAATGTCCATATCTTTTAGCCAGAATGTCGACTGCATACGTTGGAACACGGGGTTTATTTATTTTAAGTATCGGTAACAGCTCACTTTTCGTCATATATGGCTCGAAATGTATGTTGCGTTCCCTAAGCCACTCAATAATATCATTTTTTTTGACGCACTTGTCGGACACCTGTTTAATTGCTTTGAATGGTACGAGGCGTTATCCATCACGATGATGGAAGGTTCCTCCAAACTTTTTAGAAGTGACTCTTCAAACCACTCTTCGAACAATGTGGAATTCATTGATTTGTGGTAGTCACTGGATGAATTGCTTGAAGGAAATACCAAGCAACAGTTAGGAATAAACCCCTGTGAGTTCCCTGCATTCAAAATAATGAACCGTTTTCCTAGTGATAATGGATTCACAGATTTATTGGCAGCCTGAATTCTTCCATCACTCCAGGTCTTCTTCACGGTTCCACTTCCTTTCGCAAATATCCACGTTTCGTCCAAAAAGACAACATTGCTGGGATATGGATTATATGTAAATGATCTTAAAAAGTACATCCTTTTTGAAATAATATGTGCTTGTTCGCATAAAATATGTCTATTATTATGTTTTTTAAATCTAAATCCCATTAAGTGAAGCAACGATTTCAACGAAGTTCTTACAATTTCGCATAATTCCTTTCGTATGATTTCATCAAGAATTCCATCAACCGTCACAAACTTTTTCTGAGTATACATTTCGGACACGATTTTTCTGATTTCTCCTTTTACCGCATCAGGCATATTTTCCACTTTAAGTGCTGATCTATTCCTCCTTTTAATTGTGAGGCATTCACCACTTTTGCGTTGTGCACAAACTCTTTGAACTGTCTTTGTTGAAACTTGCATTGCACTCGCGGTTCTTTCATATACTTTATTTATCGACGTCAGTGGTCCACCATTTTCACGTTCAGCACAAAAATAGTCTAACACATTTAATAATATCATCCGCCCTTCTTCGCTCAAAACTTTTCTCGATGCCATTGTTATGTCACTTCAACATAAAAACTGAGACTGACTCTGTAATCTTTACGAATCATATTTAAATATCCACAATGTTCAATTAGGACTGTAATTAAAAAGTCATAAATGTATTGAAAATGTTCAAATTGTTTTGAATTTACTAAACTAATCGCCTTAATTTTAACGATGCCCATGCAGAAAGCAGTAATCACTTTTAAAACAAATTGGATTGTGATAACATTACATTTGTCAACCTTTAAAAGTCATTATTATGTACTTAAGAGATCGGATTCATCGTCCACATTTTCTGTGTTCACAGTAAAGTTAATGATTCCAAACGATTGCTATAAAAACATTGTTTAATGTCTTATGTATATCTAAAACAATTCAATCACAAACAAAATAATGTTTGTATTGCTTTGAATGGGTATTTTATTGGGAACCACTGGCATTCACGACCGTGCGACGGGTCCGCCCTGTGTTTGGGGGCGGCCTTCCCTTTTACGACCACAACGGACTTGGTAATTCGGCGCGCCTTTATGTTCTGTCATAATAATCACCTCAACGCATTGCAATGTAGCCAACCATACTTACACTCAGTTTTATTTAATTGTCAAAATTGTGTTATTAATAAAAGTGTATTACACCACCGAAGAAAGAATACAAATAATTGGTACAAGAGTGGGAACAGCATTCGACGTGTTAGAGATTTGTTTTCGGTTAAGTATCCGAGCAGACAAGTTCCATCCATCTCAACAATTTGTAATATTGTCCATCATTTTGAAAATACTGGCTGCGTGAGTAATTTTCACATTAAAAGGGGAAATCACATTTTAACGGAAGAGATGAAACTCAACATTTTATGTTACGTAGAGCAGAACCTCACATCATCGTTAAGAGTTATCGCAGGAGTCGTAGGCGTTTGTCACAAAATCCTGGCAGAAATGGCGGACATACCTATCCCCACTCAATCGAAAATTTTCGAACGATGACAGCAAGGGCGGGCACCCGCCGCCATAACTGAAGGGCCAGGTAGAAGACGGACGGACCGAATGAATGAACCAAAACGTTCTCTGGAATTTCTAATGCATGATCCGTTTGTATACAAGAGAGAGGGACCCCAAAACGGATTTTTCCGTAAAAAAAAATTAGAAAAAAAACGATCACAAAACTTTCTCGTACTTCGTAATTAAATATAAATTGTAATTTATGACCAAATTCGAACATTTTCTACCTTCTAAAGACGAGGTTTCAACACAAGCTTCCAAAAAGATATCCTAGTAAAGTGGGGTAATAAAATGTACAATTATGAATAGGAAATAGGAAAATTAAGCTGATATCTTTATGAAGATTATAATACTATTAAATTATTACTGTGCTATACTGTAGGAAATGTACATTAAATAACTCATATGTTATTAGTGTGCGTTAATTACTTATTGTTCTTAAAAAAGTGTTGGAAATATCATAAAATGTACAGTTATGAATAGAAAATAGGAAAATATAAGCTTTAAATAAGATTTAATTTATTACTGGGCACATAAGGTAGACATTGAAGAATGGTCAATGGTGATATATGCTGACGATATCTCAGCAGTTTTTAAGATATCTTAAAGTTATTTTGAATTATATAAACTGTAACTTCAAAACTATTTGAGTATTAAAATTATATAAGCTCTTTCTAAGGAGTTGTTTGGAAGTTTTATATTGCACTGCTAATCTGTAAATTTTGGACTCTATAGAATATGTAAATTGAATGTTCTGGTGAAGAAAGTTGAACAGTACTGTGACAGTATTCTAAGTAAGAAGATGGAAGTTATCTGCGACTCTACTAAAACTTTTTATGTCCATGATATGTTTATATATCACAAAATATGACACAAAATGGAAATTTATATTTAAGATGTAGAAACATATTGTGTCTGGGTAGTGCTAGAATAAAAAATGGGGGAGTGTTTGTTTTAAGGACCCCACATATTCATTCCGCGGACCCCGATGAAGAAAGTAAATCAAATCAAATATGTAATCTGCATTTATATTATTCGTATTTTTCCCAATCAATCAATGGAAAATTTTAAACATCTATTATTCTGGTGAAATTTGTGCAATCACACAATTAAGTTTTCTCGTTGCCTAAAAAAGTAAGAGCTCAATTAAATTATACATCGACTAAATCAAAGAAGTAAAAGAACAAAGTAATTGAAGTGTCCCTTTTTGAAAATAGTAATAGTAGTACAAATACTATAATGACTATAATAGTAATAATAGTACCGCGAAAACTTAAAAACTTTTATTAATTTAAACAGTCTCTATGAAAATCAATTTTCAAATATTTATAGGGCTGGCAACCTTGGCTTTTTCGTTTGCCAGATGTTAACATTCTTTACGCCTAGTACCTGCGTTCGACCTTCCCTTTAAATTTTAAAAGGAATTCGTTTAAATGGATGATACACAACTCAAAATCCGTTCCAAACTAACATACGCTGAATAAAACTAACTCATATTTAATTCATATTTCACGTACTTTTGCAATCTAATCGGCAATTATCAAATTCAAAACTTTTACTTTGAAATGTAACATTTTAATCAATAAAATTACAATTATGTTCAGTGCTTAACACTTGTAGTGAAATAAGAATGAAAAGAAAAACTTAAAATGAACATTAGATAAATAATTTGTGTATAATTGAAAGCGCTACAAAACTTTTTGATCTAGCTAAAATCATTAAAGAACAAATTCAAAATGTTAATAAAATCATTACGAATCTAAGTAAATCACAAATCTATAGCTAATATGAGAAACTAAGTAATTAAACTTAAATTTTATTAAAAAAATATTGTTATAATAAAATAAAATCATTGATTTAATCAAAATATATTCTTTTTAAATCTTAAAGGAATCATAAATACTATTGTAAAAATAAATTTTTAAATTTTATCATAACATATTAAATGATTGAAAATAATCATTCCCATGAGTCCGAATCATAGAAACTAACAAAGAAAGGCCTAATGCACCCTCACATTATCTTATTGATAATGAAAAACATAACATTTTCATTGTAAAATTAAATATTTTTTTTTTATATTTTAAAATAAAGATTATTTCCTTAATATCTTCAATATTATGCTCTATGTAAGCTATTTAAATAATATAAAATAATAAATATATAATTCATATAACTAAAAGAATTAAATAAATTATTAAATTATTGTTAAAGATAAATTGTAAAAATAAAGACCTATTTTTCATATTGTTAAATAAATTTAGACTTCCTAAGTATTCAAATCAACCTTGATCTATATTTTTATGAATTAATTTACCTAAATAAATAGGGTAATAATAAACCCCAAAAGTAGATATAATAGGCATATTCCACATTGAAGAGAAAAACAAACTTAATTTTAATTGATTAAATGTATTTGAGGTTTTGCACGTGTTTTTGAAAATACTATTTACATGGAAGATGTGAAAAATAAACCGTTAAACATTAAGGATTAATAAAATTGCTCGATAACATAACAGTTAAACATATTAAAACTTGTTAAAAACGTCGATGTAGCAAGATTAAAATTTACAAACTTTCCTTTTTTTTCAGGATTGTTTTTGTGACTTTTTTTCTAACTTTTTATACTGGAACTTTTATCTTTTTTTTTCTCGAATTGTAATCAGGACTTTTTAGGATTTCTTTGGAATGTTTTTCTAGATTTTTTAAATTTTTTACCACAGTACATTTTTATAGTGTAGAATACAATAAATTCAATTGTTTCTTTTATTCCATATACCATTATTATATTATAAAAGTAAATGCTCGGGAAGTATCAAGCAATCGCCATATTGTTACATTTTATTTGTTATGATTATTGAAACCAAATTTTTTTTACAATGCATTTTCTTGCATTTTTAAAGTAGTAATTTCAATCACAAATGTATAACGAAAGTCTATTACGTAAATGGAATTCAATTCGGAATATAAACGGATAATGCATTACTAAATAGAGAAAACATTTTCTGTAAAATAAATACATGGAATATAAGTATTTCCTGATTTCGGCCCGAATGTCGAGCGGTCGATGCCGTGTCGTTAAAAGAACCGAAGAATACCCTAGCCACGATTGGTGGGCGATCGAGAACATTTTGAGCCATAAATCAAAGCACCCCCCTTCCGTCGATGAGGGGTAACGGCAACTTTTGTGACGAACGCAACGCACCCTTATCGCAGCACAGTTTCAAATAAGTTCAGCTTCCGTTTACAAGACATTAAAAGAATTTAAATACAATGCTTACAAGTTTTCAAATCATCAGCAACTATCAAATGAGGACAAAGGCAAACGAACAGAATTCTGTGAAACCGTATTCAATTTAATTCATAATAATCAAGAAATTTTACGAAGAATAATATTTACTGATGCGGAATTATTTTCCCTAAATGGTGTTAAGTTAATCCACAAAATTATAGGTTAGTATTCTTCATTCCTTATCGATACCCATTCCTTACAACCATTCCTTCACCTTTTAGATTTTGGGCGTGCAATAATCCTCGCTTACAAAATTTGACGCACACACAATACAATGCGAGAGTTAATGTGTGGGCTGGACTAATTAATGAGACCCTTATTGGTCCTTTTTTTATTAATTGAAATCTAAACAGTAATGTTTACTTAGATCTTCTGTGAACTCGTATAATGCCAGAAATTCATACACTAAACAGTGCTGCTCCTTATTATCAGATGGATGGAGCGCCTCCACATTCTACAGCTGCCATTAATAATTATTTCAGTGAATTACTTCCTGATCGCTGGATAGGTAGATTTGGTCCAATACCTTGGCCACCCCGGTCGCCTGATTTGTCTCCAAACGCCTTTTTTTGTGGGGGTATCTAAAAAGAAATGTTTATAATAACATTATTATAAACAATACTTCAGAGTTAAAAGATCGTATAATTACTGTTTGCGATGAATTAAGAAGAAATCCGCAACACATTAGAAATGCTATTCAAGGATTTTATAATCGACTTGGCTACTGCTTAAAACGTGAAGGTGGTTATTTTGAATATTTATTATAATTACTTACGATTTATCATTGTTTGTTTCATTAACCTCACTTTATTCGTAATAATTTTAAGCTTTCACTGTACTGTGACAGATCGACGGGACCTTTGTGTACTTGGTTGCCTACATTGTCAATACATTCCAATGCGTTGAGGTGATTATTATGATATAGAACATAGACATTAACAATCATATGTTCGGAGTTAAATAAAAAACCCTGCATTTTCGGACAAGTTCGACCATATTGACACGAGAAATATTTCCCGCGGAAACGATAAATTCTCGAAAAACGCGAGTTTTTGTTTCGAGGATAGTAATTTAAAAAAAAAAGTGCCCTCATCTGATACCTCACCTACTCGTAGAAACGTCTTCTCTATAAGCACCAGCGATTCCAATTAACATTGCGACCTAAGAGAATAGTATAAATTACATAAATAAGGTATACGCAAAAATTAAAGCATACCTTTGTAAATAGAAATTATTTGTTTGGGCGAAAAGGGAATAGATAAAGCTCAATGGATCATTGAATTGAACGCAGCCATTTTATGTTTATGCGGGTGTCTGGAATTATTAGGGATAACAGAATCGGTAAAGGTAGGTTTCCTATACATATCAAAGGAAAATTGGTTGTTAATTTTAGTGATAGATAGATCTAAATATTTTATATTGTTGTTAGTTTCTAATTCTGCAGTAAATTACATTTTTGGATGGATGTTGTTAATAAAATCTAAGAAATGGGTTAATTGTCTATCAGTTCCTACAAAGCAAGCTAAGATATCATCGACATATCGGTGCCACATATTAATATGTTCTTTGACAAGTGGTGAATTTAAAATTGTTTCAGTAAAGTTACTCATAAATATGTCGGCTAGCAATGGTCTTAATGGTGAGCCATTGCTAGACGATCAGTTTGTTTATAAAATTTATTATCAAAAGAAAAGTAATTGTTGTTTAAGATGATTTGTAATCATTCTAAAAATTCTGACTATATACACTGTGTTCTTTATTGTTTGATAGCTGTTTGAATTCCCCGCTCCTAAAAAAAAAACTTTTAATATTGGTACTTACCGGTGGCAGGACTATTAGGGAATTTATTTTGAACTAAACTATAACAGATGTTCAAGTGTTGCCCATTTTGATCTAAACACAAATTTTGTAGAATTTCAGGTGTAACATTGTGCACCGCTTCTGTTATTGTATTGCGCAGTTCTTGTAAAGTGTGGAGTCGATCAGTATATACTTTATTTTTTAAATATCCGAACATAAAATAGTCCAGCGGTGTCAAATCTGGCAAGAGAGGTGGCCATAGATCTTTGCTAATTAACCTATCTCCGAAGAACTGCCACAGGTGATTTAACGTTGTATTCGCAGTATGCGCAGTAGCTCCGTCCTGCTGAAAGTATCCTTGCTGCAATTCATCATCATGAAGTTGTTTGATAAAAGGATTCAAGAGTAATTCCCGATAGCGAGCTGCGTTAATATTGTCATTAAAAAAATAGGGCCATAGATTCTCCGTCGGGACATTGCCGGCCATACACCAACCTTCTGAAGATGTAACGGAACCTCAACAAATGTATGGGGGTTTTCTGCAGCCCACACTCTATGGTTTTGCGAGTTCACATAGCCGCTACGGTCAAACCAAGCTTCGTCACTGTAGAACGTTAAATCTAACAAAACGTCATCATTCAGGAACTCGTTAAACTAATTGCAATACTGCACTCGGCGAGGATAATCAGGCGGCAGCAACTGTTGAGTTGCAGTTACCTTGTACGGATGTAAATGCAATTTTTTTTTGCAAGCCTTCTGACATGTACCGAGCGATAAATTTGTCTGAGCAGACAAACATCGGAGCGATTTCTTCGGACTCACGTCTAGTCTTTGTTGAATATCTGCAACGACTGCTTCCGTAAGGACAGTAGGTCGGCCTGTAGATTTTCCTTTGGAAACGCTGCCGGTTTCATGGAATCTGGTAACAATACGGCGAACATGTTGCACAAAGTAATTGTGACCAAACTCAATATCAGGAAACTGCTCATGAAATTGTTCCTCGCAATTTTGATAGGAATAATTCCAACTAACTTCTGCGTTGCGCGTCCCTGTTCGAAAATATGCTTCAAGGATAAACCTGTTGTGGTGATCTTCGAACAGCATTCTTAACCTAAAATCACAGTTCATAATTAAGATTTGCATGTGTTAATGTGGTTATTTTTTAACTTACCAATAAAATATCTGCAGTAATATGAGATGGTTTAAACGTAAATGTAAAACTAAATATCTATATCTAAAATATCTATAATATATAATTTACACGCTCACACGATCGCACTGACAGTGAATTCTGCGGGCGCTAATGATCGATTTGACACTCTCGCACGCCAAATTCAAATGCCTATCAAACAATGTTGAACGCAGGGTACATATATTAATATTATTCTGATCAAAAGATTCTTCAATTCATTTAATGCAATCTTGAGGCGGGATATTTGCAAATATATTCGATACGTCGAATGATACTAGCTTGTGTCCTCAAAACTTGAATTGCCTCGGAATAAAATTCAATATGTTTACTATTTTCAGAAATTGCACATCTTAATGGTTTTATCATCACAATAAATTGAAGAACCATTTATGTTGTCGAATAACTTATCAAAAAATAATAAAAACTCTGACGTACTAATCATTGCCTCCGTTACGTAACTGCCATTGCCTGAAAGAAAATGAATTCGTTACTTTTTGATAAAATGAAACATTATGGATACTTGTAATTTGAAACATACACTGCCGAGCATAAAATTAGGGTCACGTTTTTTACGTGTTTTTTCGGTTGTAACAGTTTACTAACTGATTGCTTGAATAAAAAAATTTAATTGAAAGTAATCTGTCTGTTGCAAATTGTTTGTGTATTATTGTCATTGTTAGTGGTTTGCAATAAGCATAAATCCTTTTGTTGCGGCACGAATGGCGGAGGGTTTAGAAGACGGCCGAGGTCAGCGCGAAACTGCGAGAAACGTTGATGTTAGTGTCTTGAGTGTGCAACGAGTATGGCGGCGGTACGAAGAGACTGGTCTGCTCACTCGAAGACCTGGTTCAGGACGACGCAAGACTACAACAGCTAGAGACGTCCGCTTTCTTGTTTCTAGTGCTTTGAGAAACCGAACGGTTACGGCAGTTTTCCTTCGAAATGATCTGAAAGAAGTGAGAAATGTAGACATTAGTGAGTGGACAGTTAAGAGGCGACTTCGTGCTGCTGGATTATCTTCTCGAACAAGAGCTACTGGACCGTCGCTTTCCCGTGAACACCGGATTGCGAGGTTGAATTTTGCTCGGGAACACTTGGCTTGGACAATAGCGGATTGGAGTCGCGTATTGTTTTCCGATGAATCGCGATTCTATCTTACGGGCTCAGATATACGTGTGGCGACGACAAGGTGAAAGATATGCTCAAGCATGTATTGCCGAGCTACTTCCATTTGGTGGAGGATCAGTTATGGCATATAAGGCATATCTTTTGACACTCACACGTAGTTAGTCTTTATCGAGAATGGGACATTTACTGCGCATGGGTATCTGACCGTTCATGGTTATTAGAATAGAATAGAATAGAATAGTTTATTTGTCTTTAAATATTACATTAAATGTACATTATTAGACTCGTCAAGTATATAATGATAAAATATTAAAATACAATTACAGACATATTAAAAGGTGTTTACAAAAACAAAAATAGTTTAAAAATACAGATACAAATATATAGCAATTATTTAGACAACAATAGCTCCTAAAGCACAATAACATGCATATATAGTTAACATATTAAAATATAAATATAAAAATGAAATTTAAAACTTAAAATTAAATTAAATTATGAACCGGGTGACACCCATTATAGCTATAAATACTAGCCTATGAACCCCTCAAACATATAGATTTCTGTCGGCGAAGAAATCTCCTATTGAATAATAACATTTTTACTTTCTCCGTTACGAAGTACGAGAAAGTATTGTGATCGTGATTTTTTTTTCAAAAATTTTTTTTGCGGAAATATCCGTTTTGGGGTCCCTAGATGCCATTTCAACAATTTCTGGAAAAAAAATTTTTGTGTCTGTGTGTGTGTGTGTCTGTGTGTGTGTGTGTCTGTGTGTGTGTGTGTGTGTCTGTCTGTGCGCGCTGTATCTCAAAAACTAATAGAGCAATTGATATGAAACTTTCAACATCCGTCTTATTTGGTAATCTGAAGAACTGAAAAGCTTTTGGTAAAATTTCGTACACCGGAAGTGGGCGTTTACCTTAACTGTTTTTTGTTTTTTGCCAATATTTTCTTAAATATGAAAAATATCACAAAAACATTTGAACAAATATTGAAGACAATAAAGAAATGAGATTATTTTGTTTGAAAATATTTTCTATAAAATCATTGTTATTCGAGAAAAAAATGTATTTATTTTTTTTCATTTTTGGTTTATAATTATGAAACGATAATAGTTACAGCAAATTTATGTTAATAATAATTGCAGAGAATGCTAAAATGAATAACTTATAAAGAATAAGTTTTTTCCGAAATCCCTTTAGTTTTTGAGTAAACTGTGTTTTTGAATTTGAAGTATAATTTTTCCATCTTTCATAATTTTGACGTTTTAAACGTCAGTTTCATCCGAGTTTACACAACGCTCGACGTACATTTAAAATATGATTTCAATTGAAAATAAACCCATGAAAACGTAAATATAAAGTCGGAGAAAGTAACATGATGGCCATATCACCATTTTTTAATTAAAAAGTTTTACATGATCAATTTGAATTTGTCTAATTTTGTATTGGGTTGTATTTCTTTGTTCAGCTTCAGCATATGATTATAACATTTAATTCCTATATAGTGAGGGTTATCTTGGGCTATAGAGAGTCTTGAAAATGGGACTTCTAATTCTTTTTTCGTGCGGGTGTTGTAATTATGAACATTCTCCCTTGCTATATTGGAGCTACTTTTCTTTACATGAACGCATAATCGGTAAATATAAAGTGAGTGAAGTGTCATAATACCTGCTTTTACAAAATGTGACCTACATGAGGTCCGTTGTGGCAAATTAAGCATGTATCGTAATGCTCGTTTCTGAACTTTAAAGATTTTATGGATATCTTGTGCTTGGCCCCAGTAAATTAACCCATACGACATAGATGATTGAATCAAACCGAAATATAGCTTTTTTAGTACGTCGAATGTTACGGTATCTCTAATATTCCTAATTAGGAAGCAATACGTACTTAATTTTCCTACCAGGGTTGAGATGTGGCTTTTCCAAGTAAGTTCTTGATCCAATGCTACCCCTAAAAATTTAGTAATCTTTAAATTTTGGATTGAACCACTATTTGTTTTGATTAGTAGGCTTCGATCTATGGTTTTATTCTTCGGATAGAACTGGACGGCGACTGACTTATCCGTGTTTAAACTGAGTCCATTTGATTCACACCATTTAGACATTATTTGAGATGCCAGGTTACACTTTTGGTTTAAATCTAGGTCGGAATGTCCGCGTATTAACACACTGGTATCGTCTGCATATAAAATTGGTGTGATCCCGATGTTTTGGAATTCGGATGGTAAGTCACCTATGAACACGTTAAATAACGTAGGAGAAATACAGGATCCCTGCGGGGTTCCATTTTCGATTTTGCAAGGTTCTGAGAGTACACTGCTTATTTCTACTTGTTGTGTCCTTCCTTTAAGGTAACTTTCAAGCCATTTGGCGGATGTACCACGTACACCTATGTTAGATAATTTTTCAAGCAATAGGTTATGATCGACGGTGTCGAACGCTCGACTCATATCGAAAAATAATCCAATTATTTGCTGTTTTTTATTCAATGCGTCGTGTATGTTAAAGAGCGAATACCAGTGAAAAATCACAGAAATAATTGTTATTGCTAATTGTTTTACAATTTTCAATGATTAGTTGCCTTTAATACCATGCGTTCAACATTGTTTGATAAGCGTTTAAATATGGACACCCTTCGTTTGATCCATTATGAGGTGCTAATCTGTTGGGATACCTTATCGAAGGGAGCTGGGGTACTGACAAGGTAATGTAGGGATTTATTGTGTCGGTTAGTGTTGGATTGAAATCTGACATTTTAAATGTTACTTTTACTTTTAACATTTACGGACGGATGAACCGAGTCACATTGGTAATTATTACATTGTTTTGATTCAACGTAGAACATAATTTATTTATTTATATTAATTTGGATGGTACAGTTAGAATTTCCCGATATTGAAATCCCCGCAGTAGATGCAAATACACATTCGCTTGTAGACAATTAACTGGAAATTTCTGTGTTACTCATCTTTTCCACGCCACTAACAGATCCTAGCGTCTTAACAATTTTGTTTTTATTTTATCGTGAGTCCGCCACATATCCTTCTGCAACAGCATCGCTCTTCCAATCCCCATGTCTTTTAAGAATTCTAATGTCAGCACTACTATCTGCTAAGATTATATCTGACGGCTGTGGTTGTAAAAGAGGGTCGGAGTTCGGTAAGTAGTGGACGTAATATTTTTTATCTCAAACCAATCTTTGTTGAGAAGTACTGGTGTAAAAGTGCGTACACCAATCGGAGCGAAGGACTGTAATAAATGTATGGGATGCAATTAGACGAACCACCAATACCTTTTCTTTGAGGGTGCATCGATCCTCAGGGCGGACCGACCGTTTTACGACCTCGGCCGCCACATTCCACCGAATATGCTATACACGTGCATTTATTAGCACTGTACAATAAAAAGAAGTTTATTTTTATTTTTTTGGTGAATATCCAACAGCACAGTTCTTCAAGAATGCAGAAGTTTAGAAAACATACTTATATCAACATCCCTTTTTATTCGTAACATACACTTCAACTTCAAATTCATACACCACAATGAAGACGGCTTATAATTTTTTGACTAATAAAGTAAAATAAAATGAATATCTATTAGGTAGATGGATAACTAAATGTAATTAATTTACCTGATCCAGAAAAAAGGCAAGCAAAACCCTTTCTGTCACTATTTCCACATTATTGTTTTGCACCCATTGGGAAAACTTATCAAATTCTTTTATATAAGTGCCTTCCGACTTTTTCGGATTGAGACTTAACTCAGCTTCTTCAGCTTTTTTAAGAACATCTTCACACAAATCCATGTTTTTAAAATGAATTTTGTGCAAACTACAATTTGACACTTATAACAAACAAACCATAGCAACCGCTCATAGATTGCTTTCTAATTTTAAAAACTTAAATCATATCTAAAATTAAAACGCTACTTCGACGATAAAATAGCGTATGAAATTCGTTTATAATGAGGGATTATGGCATTCGCGAAATTATAAACATTCACTCATGCCACAATCCCTTACATTATAAACTAATTTCATAATATACTATTGCTAATTTCAATAATGAACATTTTTCTCTTGTGATTGGTAAAAACATGATAACCTTTCCTTTTAATTTGCAAATAAAACAATAAATACAAAAAATAAATTGTGTCGCTAACATAATTATTAATGAAAAAAATCCAAATTTAATTTTCACCTATTCCACTATTGTCTCGACCACCCTCTCAATACATTTCATCGTTCTATTGGCAAATTCCCGCAAAACTTTCCTTATCATATCTGGAGAAATTTCCCGGCATGATTCTGAAATTATCCTCTCCAAATGATTAACATCTTGAAACAGGCCTTGTTGGTAAACTTTTTGTTTTAAGTGACCCCATAAGTATTAATCCAAAGGGGTTAAGTCAGGGGATTTAGCAGGCCAAAAAAGATCGGAATATCTGTGAATCACTTTTCCATTGAAAATATGTTCAAGATAGTTCCTAGTATTTAATGTACTGTGGCATGAGGCCATGGAACCAAATACATTGACGTTCTTGTAAGGGAAGTTCGTCCATAAAAGCATTGATGTGATTTTGTAAAAATTGTAAATAACGTTCGGCATTCATAGATTGGTGGAAAAAATACGGTCCAATTAATCTGTTTTTATAAATACCACATCACACGTTCATTTTAAATGAATATTAGTCACGAGTCTTTATTGTAAAATTGGGATTTTTCTCAGACCACCAGCGACAAAGTTGTGACGAGACAATTCCATTTGCAGAAAATGTTGCCTTTTCGGAAAAAATTATACGTCTCATAAAAAAAAGGATCATCTTCCAACGTTTTTTGGATGAGCGCCTATCATAATCCCTTTCTTTCAATATGAGAACGAATTTTGGTTTGAATGGTCTGTATTTATTTAGTTTTAAAATTCTTGCCACTGTATCTTTACTTACATTATTCTGTATCAAAGATTTCCTTTTGCGCAATAACATTTTTGGATATTCTACAGCAGACAGCATTACTGCTAACTGCGTGTTCTCATTGGCAACTAATTTTCGGCGTTTTGCATTAATAGTTATTTGTTTACCAAGGCAATAAAGTGACAGATTTACGGACGCGGCTGGAGATTCACCGCCGAGCGAGTCTGCGAGCGAGGCTGTGAATCCAGCCAAGTCAGGAAATCTGCTTTATTGCCGAGTTAAACACATAATTTTTTCGCGGATTGTTCAGGAGAAATTAGCAACTTGCAATGCGATAATTTTCAATATTTTTAATTCTATCAACATATTGATGGTAGCTTTGTAAAAATTTCGTAGGTACCCAAGTAAAACAAAAATTGACATTTATAATATATATTGTGTTGTCCGCATTTTGACGGTGTGTGTGGTGTAATCATTTATAATCATAATGATCATGATTTCATAAGTGACATGCAATTAATATTTAAATCGGATAATTATTTCGAGTAAAACTCTTCAATGCACTTCTTTACTGATATGGTTGATGGTGGAAGCCATTACTTCATGATACATTTTGATTCAGGAATTCAGAAACTTTTCAATAAAATGCACTTTGTTGGTATCACACACATTTCTTAACGAACCAATATTAAAGTCATTATGTTCATATTATTGTTTAATGATTAAATTGAAATAAAACTTACAGAATACGTAACCTCCAAATCCTTTTCGATGATTTTTCCGATTGCTGCTCGGGTTCAGTTACGTGGGAAAGTCAGGTAAACACACGGTGCTCGGAGAAAACTTACGCGGGATTGTTACTACTTCGCAGGAGCCGTTATTGGGCTTCTTTCACAGGCAACGTCTGAAGGAAAGTCTCTCGTTCTACTGTGCCAGGAAATAAGCGCGCCGCTCGATGACGTTTAAACGTCAAATGCCGGGCCACTTGGAGCCGGCCACGGCAAAAATTTCGCCACCGTTCGGCGACTCGATTTTTGTAAATGGATAAGATAGGGATTCGCATGGAGGTCAGGGAAATCACACGCGGTGTTATTAAAACTTCGGGGAACCTGTTTTTGTCCTTTTTGGTACGGGAAATTCGAAGGCATCTCTCAATTAAGCGAAAAATACATTGTAATGTCAAACAAATTTCCGGCCGGCTTTTATTGGTCGACGCGGTGTCTCATCTGATTGGCGAAATAACATAACGTAGTCTTACCTGATTGGCTCATTACTTTTACAGCCTAGGCATAAATAAGCATTTTTAATGTCTAGTCCGCAAAAGTGATATTTCAGGGCCTAAAAACAGTCCAAAAAATCTTACATTTCATATCAATCCGCGAAAAAATTATTTTTAATGCTTCCACTGGTCTTGAATTTGTTCACTATTTTCGCCACAGTCGAATGACTAATATTTCTATTGGGATGTCTATTGTTAAAAATACCTGCTGCTTCTCTATGTGTTTTATAGTTTTCTCCTACAATCAAAACAATTTCAATTTTTTCTTAGCAAGTTAATAACACTGCCATTTGTATGTATTTTATAAGTTTTGACGGTCATTGTCGAAAATTTCTTGTCACTTGCCAGTGAATACTAGATTACAGTTTTTTCAACGTAAACGGACGTTATTACAAATTTTAACGTGATTTCTAGTTGTGATCAACTTCTCTTAATAACATTTATCGATATTGTCAAAAATAAATATACTAAGAGCAGAATTAATATTTTTTGAGAAATCTAGTAAACCATAGAAAAAATTAGATATCTGAAGGTTGCATTTTAGATTTTAGACCATGCAAAACTTTTTATGAAGAATAAAATTTTTTCCTAAATTGAATAATAAAGAAGTTTTCCATAAGGTTCCAACTTACAGAGACATATTGTATACCGGGTAACCCAGGGATTTGTAAAAGCCCCATAACTTTTTTGCTATCTGAGATATTGACTTCTAATTTTCATTAACTGGTACCCACACCTATTCTACATATTTTAAAAATATGTATGTTTTTGTACAGGGTGTCCCAGTATAAATAACAGATCAAAGTTATGTTTTTTAAACAGAACACCCCATATTTTATACTTTATTTTTAATCCTCTTAAGAAGCTGATAAAAATATAATAAGATACTATGGATCTATTATGGACGGTTGCTTAGTTATGGGCAAATTTGTGGCAAAAACATGTACACATTGAAAACATTGCAGAAGCGTTCCTATCAAAGATAGTATCATTTTTTATACCCTAAAGTTTTCACATCATGAAGAATAATACACATCAGCTTTGGTTCTTTTTTGTTCATGCTGCTATACAGGGTGTTAACATACGCAAAACAATGGATAACTTTTTTTTTAATGGAACACCCTATATATGTTGCCACCAATCTATGGCATTTTTGATAAGCTTTTCAATGATATACAGTTTGTATAATAAAATATTAAGGATTCTTGAGATATATCAATAAAAACATTTTTCTTTTGTCACCTCCTGCTGATTTTTGGATTTTCAGCCAAAACCATGCATTAGCTGGAAAACTTATAGGAGACCAAAGTTGTGGAGCGGAAATTGTAGAGCGAATTTTCGATCGACATAGGTCTTTTGACTTTTCAAATAATGCTTGAATTGCCCGCCAGAGCGCGCTAAATCGTGACCGTATATGGATTTAACGTTATTTTAATTTTTTTATAATTATAAATTGCACTATACTTTATTTTCGGCACCCTCCAGCGGAAAATGAGAAATTATATGTTCCACTCTACAACTCTTAATAGAAGCAATGTTTGCCCAAAATGCAAAGTTTTCGCCAAAAATGCAAATTGAAAATGGATGTATCAAAGTTTTTTATGTTTTTTTTATATTTTCAGCGAAAACTATGCAATTTGGGCAAAATATACTTCTATTAAGAGTTGTAGAGCGGAATATTTTCAATCGATATAGGTCAATTGTATTTTCCTATAATTTCCCGTTTTTCCCCTAGAGGGCGTGGAAAATAACGTATAGTGCAATTTTTAATTAAAAAATTTCAAAAAAACGCTAAAATGCATATACGGTCACGATTTTACGCACTCTGGCGAGCAATGCACGCATTATTGGAAAAGTCAAAAGACCTGATCTAAAATTTTCCGCTCGACAACTTTGGTCTCTTATATTTTTTTTTTCAGAAAATGCATAGTTTTGGCTGAAAATCCAAAAATCAGCAGGAGGTGACAAGAGAAAAATGTTCTTAAGGATAAATCTCAAGAGTCCTTAATATTTTATTATACAAAATGTATATCATTGGAAAGCTTATCAAAAATGCCATGCATTGGTGGCGAAACATATAGGATGTTCCATTTGAGAAAAAAAATAATTATCCATTATTTTGCGTATGTTGACAACCTGTATAACAGTATGAACAAAAAACAACCAACCAAAGCCGGTGTGTATTATTCTTCATCATGTGGAAAATTCTTTAGTGTATAAGAAAATGAATGCAGCTTTGCTAGGAACGCTTCTGCAATTTTTTCAATGTGCACATGTTTTTGCTATAAATTTGCCCATAACTAACCAACCGTCCATAATAGACCCAAATAAGCTAATAAGTTTTACAGATCCCTGGGTTACCCGGTATATACAAATATAAACAATGGGTTTAATTAACGAAAATACAAATAAATATGTATATCAAATGCAACTTTATTTACCTTTTTATATTTACAAATTAAAGTTCTATAAACGGATTTCCCGGTGCAAGTCACAGCCATTCACTGTGCATACGCTTTCAGATTCATCTGAACAATAACATTCATTACAATCTAACTTCCATTCACATCCTGGAATACAATTTGGTTCTAGAAGAGAAGAACATATAATTAAACATATATAACACATTTTTATTGTTGTGAACTTTGCTTAATCAGATGATTATTACATTCCAATTTCTTCTGATTGTCCTTCCAGCAGAATGCTATTAACTGGATGTCTTTCTGCCATAAATCAGAAATCATTGTATATAAGATTATTAAATTCATGTATAAAATTTGCTATATGCGCCAATACTTTTTCACTTTATCAAGAGTCCAGATTGAGCGTAGGATTTAATGAAACTTATAATTAATTTAAGTTTAATTAATTAATGATATAATGGAAGCTTGCTGTGTAACATTAAACATGTATATTGCTGCTTTGGATAAACAAATTATGTCGTGTGACGTGTTATTATACAAGTGCGTGCTCTACGGGCCTGTTCAAAAACATCGGAACAAGAACATTTTAATATCCAATTATGTGACGCGTTAATAAGTGCGAATATAATTGAACAAGTTGCAAAATAGCAATTTAAAAAAAAGTTTAGGAACTTTTATTAACAAAACTATACTACATGAAAGTACAGTACGGAAAAACCATCCAACTTCATTGTAGAATAATGTTATTGCTGACATCAAATAACAAGTCGAAAATATTTAATACGCTCCCAAAAACAGATATATTTATTTATTTATTTAACATTCAATAACCCAACAGACCCAAGGGAATTACAGGGACGATAAATATAACAATAATCGTAATAAAACTTAAGAATTAAATAACTTAAAATAAGATTAAATGATATAATATGTATAAACATAATTTTTATGCGCAAACGAACTAAAAAGAAAAACTAATAATAATTATTCAGATGATTAAAACGCGACAAAAGCGAACGAGCCGACGCCACCCCGGCAAGGGATGGGCGCGCCACCAGCAAGGGCTAATGTACCACCCGCCGACGCGCCTAGAAAATTCCTAGGGCAAAGACGCGACTGCGGACGAAGCAGAGGCAAGCTCTCATCCGACAAACCGTCAGGTGGTACCACAGCTAGGACACTCGCATTAGCTAGTACAGTAATGCGGAAAGCGTCGAGCTTTCATCTAAATCTAAAACGCCGAGTGCGACGATTAAGAAAAGTCCCAGCAGCTTTATCACCGATCTCGACACCCAAGATGAGGATCCGGTCAGACCCGCTGACAACGCCGCCGAGGCAGACGACAGACTACCAGCAACGAACGATGCCCCGGCCCCACTTCAGACCGGACCAGGACCACTCGACTCCAGTCCCAGTGTCACCGCTGCCTCCGACGCCCAGAAGGAAACGGACAGCTAAAACATATCGTCGCCTACATTGCATCGCATCGATCCCGACACTCTACGCCGGACTGAATCCCTGGAGGGTTCGCCTCGACGACCCCAGAAGACATTCCGTGCGGAGACAATATCGCCGCTCACAAGAGGGAAGACCCTCACCCTGTATTGAACACTTGTAAATAAATTGAAATAAAACGACTTAAAGACCACCTCTATTTGATCACCAAATGAACCGAGCACAAACAACCCCAAATTGGTAACCCCGACGTGATCAAAAACAGAGGTCAGGTAAAAAACAACCCGCGATAAGTGGAAACTTACGAATAGAAAATGGCGGATAAAGAAGTAAGCAGCATTTAAAAACGGATTCCACCATTCTGGGACGATCCGGAAGTTGGGTTTGCACAAGTGGAGAGCCAATTCGAACTCGCAAAAATATCCACAGATGACACGAAATAGAGCCACGTGGCTGGAAGCCTGGAACCCCGTTACGCCAAGGAGATACGGGTCATCCTAATAGCACCGCCTGCAACAGGAAAATACGACACAATCAAAACCGAACTCATCAGACATCTCAGCGTGAGCCAGGAAAACAGAACACGGCAGTTACTAGAACGCGAAGAGCTAGGTGACAGGAAGCCATCGCAATTCCTGCGACACCTACAACATTTAGCAAGAACGACAGAACCGGATACGCTGCTAAGGTCACTATGGATGGGAAGACTCCCGAATAATGTGCAGGCGATCCTGACAACGCAAAAAAAGGCCAGCCTAAACGACGTAGCAGAGCTTGCCGACTCAATAGTAAACGCTACCGCCACACCAGTAGTAAACGAAGTAACAGAGAGCGAGCTAATGAAAACACCACTGACCGAAATCGAACAAATAAAAATACAACTGCAGGAAAAAGGGAACACCCGACCCGCAATACCATTCCGAGACTGAAACCGATCTCGAGACGCGCAGCTCATATGACACATGTTGGTTTCACTATAAATTTGGAGAAAACGCCAGGAACTGCCGACCACCATGTACATTCAGCAAAACGGGAAACGGGAAAGGCAGTCAGTAGAGGCGGCCACCGACTGCACACCTAGCCTATCGCACCGCCTATACATCACAGATCCACAGACGAAAATACAGTACCTAATTGACACCGGAGCAGATGTGTGCGTTTTTCCACGCCGATTTGTTGTACAAAAATTGCAGAAAACCAGCTACAATTTGTACGCAGCGAATGGATCGACTATACACATATACCGCGCAATCAACCTCAACGTGAATTTGAAACTGAGAAGAAATTTCCCGTGGAGATTCGTCATTGCGGAAGTACATAAAGCAATCATAGGCGCCAATTTCTTGTCATTCTACGAGTTACTCCCGGATGTGAGACACAAGAAACTGCACGACGGCTGGACCAACCTCGAAGTGTTTGGACAGGTAGACATAACAAAGGAGAGCGGAATAAGCACACTTTGCGAAGAGAAGAAGCACCACCCGATTTTGAAAACATTTCCAAGAATTTATGATTTTAGCTGTTTTCTAATTTTGTTACTGGTATTGTTTACAAATGGTATTGCTGCAAATATGTTTTTATCTTTTTCGACGACTGGACTGTACAGTAGATGTTTTTTTTTAATCCTCTTCTTCCTTTTAATAATAGTAAACGCAATAGAAGTCAACACAACAAATTTAGGCCACAAAATAATTAATAACAAAATAGAAACAGAAGATATTCTTAAAAAGTCAGGGGTGTACAGAATCAACTGTGAAAATTGTGAGGGCAAATACATAGGACAAACGGGAAGAAATTTTGAAATAAGGCTGCGTGAACACAAAAAAGCAATAATCAACGGATCAACAAACACATGATTAGCGGACCATTGCATAGACACAGGACACCAACATGGGAGAGATCAAACCGATATATATTTGCCGGAAAAGCCGTAAGCTGACTCTATTAGAGAGATTAGAGATTAAAAGGTCCATTACCAACGGAGATTACTTATTAAATAACCAGCACGAGATCATCACCACGGACAACATCATTAGCGCCGTAATTTCACCCCGCCATTAACATGCCTTACCTGTTTATATACAGGGTCTTCATTTCAAAAGGAGCCACCCTGAATAACTTTGGATCTGAAGTAGTTACGGTTTTAAGAAAAAACACGTCAATTTTGTTTTCGAGGGGGAACTTAAAAAACACTGTTTTTAGAATTTTATCTTTCACCCCTTCACCCCCAGCCACCCCATCTTTATAATTTCAAATGGCACCCCCTAATGTGCGATACCTCATTTTAAAGGGCATAAAAAATGCTATCCAGCAAAGCAAAAATAATTGAAATCGGTTCATTTGTTTTAGAGAGAGAGGGTATTCATTTCAAAATAAACCACCCTGAATAACCATGGTTCTGAAGTAGTCCCGGTTACAGGAAAAAAATATGTCAATTTTGTTTTTGAGGTGGAACTTGAAAACACTGTTTTTATAATTTTATCTTTTACCCCCTCACCCCCAGCCACCCTATCTTTATAATTTCAAATAGCACCCCCTATTGTGCGATACCTCATTTTAAAGGGCATAAAAAATACTATCCAGCAACGCAAAAATAATTGATATCAGTTCATTTGTTTTAGAGAGAGAGGGTATTAAGTTCAAAATACTCACCCCCAGCCACCCCATCTTTATAATTTCAAATAGCATTCCCCATTGTGCGATACCTTATTTTAAAGAGCTTAAAAAATACTATCCAGAAATGCAAAAATAATTGGAATCAGTTCATTTGTTTTAGAGAGGGTATTCAATTCAAAATACGTCACCCTGAATAACTTTGGTTGTGAAGTAGTTACGGTTTAAAAAAAAAACGTCAATTTTGTTTTTGAGGGAGAACTTAAAAAAACACTGTTCTTAGAATTCTATCTTTCACCCCCTCACCCCCAACCATCCCGACTTTAAAATTTCAAATGGCACCCCCTATTGTGCGATACCTCATTTTAAAGGCAATACAAAATATTATCCATCCAGCAAATAAAAAATATTTAATCAGTTCATTTCTTTAAGAAAGAGAGGGTCTTGGTTTCAAAACAAGCCACGCTGAATAACTTTGGATCTGAAGTAGTTACGGTTTTAAGCAAAAATACGTCAATTTGATTTTAGAGGGTGGAACTTGAAAAACACTGTTTCTATAATTTTTTCTTTCATCCCCAGCCACACAATCTTTGGTGTGGCATATTTTGATATGAATATCTCTGAAACAAATGAACTGATTTAAATTAATGTTTATTTGCTGGACAGTATTTTGTATGCCCTTTAAAATGAGGTGTCTCACAAAAGGGGATGCCATTTGAAATTATAAAGATGGGGTGGCTGGGGGTGAGGGGGTGAAAGATAAAGTTCTAAAAACAGTGTTTTCAAGTTCCACCACAAAAACAAAATTTACATGTTTTTTCCTGTAACCGTGCCTACTTCAGAACCAGGGTTATTCAGGGTGGTTTATTTTGAAATGAATACCCTCTCTCTCTAGAACAAATGAACCGATTTCAATTATTTTTGCTTTGCTGGATAGCATTTTTTATGCCCTTTAAAATGAGGTATCGCACAATAGGGGGTGCCATTTAAAATTATAAAGATGGGGTGGCTGGGGGTGAAGGGGTGAAAGATAAAATTCCAAAAATAGTGTTTTCAAGTTCCACCTCAAAAACAAAATTGACATGTTTTTTCCTGTAATCGTGACTACTTCAGAACCAGGGTTATTCAGGGTGGTTTATTTTGAAATGAATACCCTCTCTCTCTAAAACAAATAAACCGATTTCAATTATTTTTGCTTTGCTGGATAGCATTTTTTGTGCCCTTTAAAATGAGGTATCGCATAATAGGGGGTGCCATTTGAAATTATAAAGATGGGGTGGCTGGGGGTGAGGGGGTGAAAGATAAAATTATAAAAACAGTGTTTTTCAAGTTCCCCCTCGAAAACAAAATTGACGTATTTTTTCTTGAAACCGTAACTACTTCAGATCCAAAGTTATTCAGGGTGGCTCCTTTTGAAATGAAGACCCTGTATATTGTAACATTTCATTACATTAAATTAGTTTAACTTTGAAAATGACCCTAACCGATCGAAACACGTGTCAGGCAACTGAAAATAAAATTATGGAACAAAACAAGCGTTTTACCAAAGAGGATTATATAAAGAGTGGCAATGTAATGGACTGATTTTGGATCCAGTTTTAGAACCGAGCCTCTAGTTTCCGGATTCGGTACTAATAAAGAACAGAGAGGGAAGGATTGATAGTAATTCCATATCTGTCGCTCCGACTGTGATTCGTGGACTAATTTCATTCATATTTGTCTTACGTCCACGGGAGGGGATGGTTTCACTGCCAATCATCAGCGGGGTGTTATCACTCCCATTATTTTGCTTTACCACCACTATTATTACTCCGTGGGCTTTGCACTTTGTCTTAGGCCAGTTTAGAGTAAATTCTATTCGTATCAATATTATTAAAATGGAGTTCGCGTCTATAAGTTCTAAATGTTGTGTGTATTTAAATTGTTCAAATACAAGAATGAATGAAAGTCATTTGACGTTTTTTAAAATACCGTCAAATCCGTTATATCAACATTTATGGATAGAAAAAAGTGGAAATAACAAGTTAAAAGTATTGGACAAGAAAGTGTTAGTTAATAGAGTTATTTGTGAGAGACATTTCGATGCAAAGTTTATATTAAATACTTCAAACAGAAAGATGTTATCGAAAAATGCAGTGCCCAATGCTTTTTACGAAGCACAACCACCAAGATCTATAGAAGGAATGGATTATCAGTTGCAGGTTAACCTTCCAATTAAACAAACTTATTTGAGGGCTAATTTTAATGTGGCAGAGAATAAGGAAAACTCACCTCCTCACGGAGACGAAGGAAAAGAAATCCATTTCCTAACTCCAACAAAAAAAAACGCGTGTTAGTAATAAAATAATACCAACCAAAAAGAGTGATGCAAGAAAAAGAAGTCAATGTTTATGTACCATAAATCAAAATTAAGGTTGCCAGCACCACGAACCATAAGGGAATGGTTAAAAGTTTTTCATTTACCAACTGGCACAAATACCATATTGTTTAAACATTTTCAAAATAAAGTGAAGCATATGGAGGAAACTGAAAATTTTTGTGTATTAATGTTTGACGAAATGCACATTAAAGTTGGCTTAGAATACAATTCACAACTAGATCTGGTTGAGGGATATGAAGATTTGGGCATGCATGGCAGAAATGAGAAAATTGCCAACCATGCAATGGTTTTCATGGCTAGAGGGCTATTTTATAATTGGAAACAGCCAATATCCTATTATTTGGCTGGTGGCAGTATTTCAGGTGAATCTCTACAATTTATAATTAATGAAAACATAAAAAAATGCTTTGAAATAGGATTAAGAGTATGCGTACTTGTGTGTGATCAAGGGCCTTGTAACAGAAGAGTATACAATTTATTGGGGGTTTCTTCTGAAAAACCCTATTTCGAAGTTGACAACAAAAAGGTATTCGCTGTATTCGATACCCCGCATTTAGTTAAATCCATGAGAAATAATTTGTTAACAAAAGATATATTTGTTCAAAATAAACAAATATCATGGAGGGATATCAGAGACACATACTACATTAATAAAGCTTGCCAATTAGCCACAGGTTTGACCAACATATCCGACAAACATATAAATCCAACAAATTTTAGAAAAATGAGTGTTAGTTTAGCCACGCATATATTTAGTAGGAGAATATACACTGCAATGGAGACAGCCATTGCAACAAGTGCACTATCATCTGCAACTGCGGCAAACACGGCATGGTTTGTGTTAAAGATGAACAATTTATTTGATGCATTAAACAGCTTTAATTTATACAATTCCAATGTATTTAGATGTGCTATTTACGATGAAAATAAAATTGTACTAAAAACTCTGCAGGAGGGTATTGATTTGATGAAGAGTGTACAAATTTTTAATAAAAACGGCAAGTAAAGAATATTTATTGCCACGAAGGTTTTGCTCAAACAATAAATGGCATACTACAATTGCATGAATATATTAAATATTGCATGCCAGATGAAAAAAATATTTACCTTTTAACAAAACGTATACAACAAGATGCGGTGGAAAATACGTTTTCGACAATTAGATCTCGAGGAGGCCATAATCAAAATCCAACTGCAAAAGCTTTTCGCCAAGGTTTACAGCATAATATACATGTTCGACTTTTGGACAGCATGGGCACAGGAAACAGTGAAGAAGATCACGACGAAAAGTTACTTGCTGATGCATCAGAAGATCTTTTATCCAGGTGAATACCGATTTTAAACTTGTATGCTTATTGTATTGAGTGCATGCAATATTTTAATGTTTTATTTTATTTTCTCAGCAATGCAATTACTATTTCATTGACTGATGACGTATCCGATGGAGATATTGAAGAAGAAATGGAGTCAAAACTTAAGGAAAACATCGACGATGAAGTAGAAGCAGAAAAAATAATCGATAACATTTCAAAATTAGAAAGGAACAATGTTGTCTATTATGCTGGCCATGTACTGTCTAAATGTTTAAAAAAATTTAATTGTCATTCGTGTAAATCAGCGTTAGTGAAAACAGAAGGCTTTACAGATGATGAAATTTGGACAAAATTTAGAGATTATGGCAACACAGAAAACATTGAACATTTGGTAAGACCAAATGAAACTTTTGTTAATATTTTTATAAGAGGCCTTGAGACATATAACGATTTGTTCAAAATGAATAAGTCAATAAGTCAATTTAAAAAAACCCTTAAAATATTTTTAATTATTTCATTTACCGCTATTGGATGGATTCTCGATAATGATAAGTGTAGCGATCACAAAATATATATTATAGATATATTAATTACTAGTAAATTAAATAGGCATTTGTCAGAAATTACAAATGTATTAAAATTAACGAAAGAGAAGAAAAATAAAAGAAAACTAAAGATTCTCACAAGTATGTAATAATTTCATGTCCATTTTAATTTCACCGTAGTGGTTTATTCCAGGCCTATTTATTAATCAGCTTTTGCGTTGCAGATACATAAGTATTAAACGGTTAATAGAAGTTTTTGTAATGTTATAAATTATTGTATACTATCATGGATATTACTTATTGTTAAATTAATTTGTTGAATTTTATATCTTGTTTTATATACTTGTAGAATATATAATAAAACTTTTGTTGATTTTTTTAAATTTTGTATAACCTTAAAAACAGTTTTAATCTGTTTTGCGAAGTCCTATATTTATAGTATTTTATACTCGGTGCTGTAAAAATGGCGGATTAACTCAATGGTACGTTGTCAAGGAAGTAAAGACTTTAGTGTAAATTATTTCATTGCTTAAAATCTGCATAACATTAATTATTTACACTCCAGCTCATCAAATAAATTTGTCAGAGATACATACTTTCATGCTTGTCAATATTATATACAATTTGTATTTTCAAATGCAATAATTTGAATGTTTAATTGATTGATTTGATTTTCCCATTCAAATAAATATGGCATCAGTGGGTTTATTTGAATGCAAAAATCAATTATTAAACATTTTTCTGCGACTGTTCAAATATTGCTTGTTTTTGCCCTAAAAACCAGAATAGCTCAGAAATGGTTAAATTTAGTCAAATAAAATTTATTGCCAATTTAATAAATTAAAATAATTAATGACACTCCCTGTTCGCTCTATGAAAATATTTTAAACGACTTGGTCTTCGAAAATAAACAGCCAAGTTTCAAATTACACTTATCTGAAGGCGAAAAACTGTTTACGTTCGAAGCGACTAGAACAAACACCGACTTTCTCCTTCTAGGCACGTGAAGGAATGAGTTCACCAATCACGGATTGAGCGACGGAGATTGAAACAGATATATCATCGGATCGAAAACTCGGTTTCATATTCAGTCCATTACATTGCCACTCTTTATATAATCCTCTTTGGTTTTACTTTACCCAACTTGAAAATATGGTTCCATCAAGAAAGTAGCACAAGTATTCAATACACCGTTTGGATTATTCGAATTCTTGTACATGGCATTTGGACTACGCAACGCAGCACAAACGTTTCAAAGGTTCATGGACGGAATTTTACGAGACCTTGATTTTTGTTATGTTTACATCGACGACATACTGGTCGCATCGAAAACGAAAAACGACCACGACAGGCATCTCAACTAACTATTCCAACGACTGGAGGAAAATGGAATCGTTATTAATCCACGAAATGCCGATTCGAAGTACACGAAATTCCATTCTTAGGATTTAGGATATACGGTATCCGAGAAGGGATCGAAACCACTTGACGAAAAAGTCAAGGCCATAAAGGAATTTCCACTGCCATAAACAGCGAAGAAGCTACGACAAATGCTTGGAATGATTAACTACAACAGACCTTTCATCCCAAACGCAGCAGAGACACAAGCACCGCTGAACGAGTTGCTGAAAGGCAAGAAAAAAGGCAACCAGCCCATCATTTGGACCGAAGAGGCGCGGGAAGCATTCAATGGATGCAAGGAAGAAATCAGCACCACAGCACTGTTGTCACATCCAAGAGCCGATGTCAAATTAGCAGTCATAACAGACGCCTCAGGCCAAGCGATAGGCGGAGTAATCCAGCAAAGGCAAGAAGACGGTTGGAAACCACTAGCATTTCTATCAAGAAAGCTATCGACAGCTGAGCAAAAGTACGCAGCGTACGATAGGGAATTGCTAGCGATATACGCAACGATCAAACATTACCAGCACATCTTGGAAGGACGGAATTTCATCATCTTCAGAGACCACAAGCCAATTACATACGCGTTCGCACAGAAATTAGATATATACTCACCAAGACAATTCAGATACCTCGACCACATAGGACAATTTTCCACAGACATTCAACATTTCAAAGGAAAAGAAAACGTAGTCGCCGATGCACTAAGCCTAGTCGAAGAAATAACAACGGGAATTAAATTCGCAGCGATGGGTGATGAACAAAACTAGGATACCGAACTAAAAAAGATCCCGGACGACAAAAATTCGAACCTGAAGCTGAAAAAAGTATACTTTCCAGAGTATAAAACGGACATATACTGTGGCGTCACTACCAACACAGTCCGACCATACATCCCGAGCAGGCAAAGGAGACAATAATTCAACAGCATGCATCAATTGTCGCACCCCGGAGCAAGAGCCACAACTAAGCTAGTGACGCAAAGGTTCGTGTGGCCTAGAATCCGAGCCGACTGCAAGAAATGGAGCAGATAATGCCGTATCTGACAGCAACCGAAAGTGACCAGACACAACGTACCAACCCCAGGAGAATTTCGATTGCCCACACAGAAATTTAACCACATACACGTGGACATCGTTAGCCCACTACAAGAATCAAACGGAAAGAAATACATACTCACATGTATCGACCGATTCACGAGGTGGCCTGAAGCTATACCAATGGCGAACATAGAAGCAACTACTGAAGCTAAACTATATGTCACGCATTGGATATCCAGATATGGCACGCCACTACAAATAACGACGGACCAAGGCCGACAATTCGAGTGGCAGCTTTTCCAGCAGTTAGAAGAAATGCTTGGTTTCAAGCGAATGAGGATGACAGCATACTATCCTCAAACAAACGGCTTGGTAGAAAGGTTCCACAGATAGCTAAAAGCATCACTAATGTGCCACAAGGACGAACCCTGGACCGACGCATTACCGATAATACTTTTAGGACTTCGAACGGCCTGGAAAGAGGATACCAAGGCAACGACAGCAGAAATGGTATACGAAGAGATACTACGACTCCCAGGAGAACTACTATCCACTGTTCCACAGAGGCCACGGATAGAACCGGAGATTTACGCTACACGAATGCGGAACATCATAAAAGCAATCAAACCAACACCAACATCAGTGGCGGCTCGTCAGGGGAGGCAGGTGAGGCACTGCCTCACCATTAATTTTCAGGCACTGCCTCACCATTAATTTTCTATTTTATAAAAATATAAATCTATTCAATAAATTTCTTCCGTGTTGGCTTTAATATTGATAATTAATTATACAGTAATTATAAATGGATGTATTAACGGAAAATTCCCGATTTTTAAAGATCAGAATTAGCGCGCCCATCCAGGCCGAACTTGCGGCAGAAATGAACCAGAGCGGTAGGAATTTATGCAACTTAATATGCCTCCACACAGTTTACCCATATCACATTCGAAGTAATGTGCAGATTTATTTCGATATCGGAGGCGAGCCTCACAGGCTTCTCATTGGTCGGAAATCACCCGCGTGATAGAGAGAGAGAACCTCGCGGCACTCGCAATTGTCAGCTGTGTTAGTAATCTATTCATTTCACTCCGCCGTCCGTTGATCAGCGTTAGTTATTAAAGGTAATCTTATTGATATTTATTAGTAAATAGTATTTATTCCTATATTATAATGGATGACGGAAATAGCACTCTTACAGTGAGAAATTGTAAAGACATCGTAAATTTCTTGCTTGATAATCCATTTAGCCGGTTGTCGTAAGATGATAAAGTTTATGTAAAAGGTATCAAAAGGCCTTGCCCTGATCTTAGTTTATTATTGATTCAAAAACATCGATCATTTAAAAGTGCATGGTTTGACAAATGTAGTTGGTTGACAGGTACAATGATTAGAAATAAATTATTTTGTTGGCCTTGCATATTGTTTTCAAATAGCAATGAGTCGGTATGGCATAAAACAGGTTATGACGATTTAAAAAAATTAGCGCGTTCTATTGATAAGCATTCCAAAAGTAGAGATCATATATCATCAAATTGTAAATTTCACATTTTAGGTAAACAAAATATAGTTAATGTTTTAAGTACGGCTCGGCAAATTGAAATCGAAACGTACAATAACAACGTGAAGGAAAATAGGGGGATTTTAAAAAGATTAATCGATGTGACAATATTTTTGTGCAGTCAGGAATTGTCATTTAGGGGGCATGACGAATCAGAAACCTCAAATAATAAGGGGAATTTTCGAGAATTAGTTTTGTTAATGAGTAAAACGGATGGGATTTAAAAAAAAAAATTAGATGATGCTTCAATTTTTTCGGGGCTTTCAAAAACAATTCAAAATGAGTTAATTGATTCAATCAGTTACACACTGAAGAATCAAATAGAAAGTGAAATTTTAAATTCCAATTTTTTTTCATGGCAAGTGGACGAAACTACTGATATTACTTGTATTTCTCAATTATCAGTTATATTTAGATACGTCAACCAGGGAACACTTGTTGAAAGGTTTATGGGATTTTATGATGTAAATTCTCAACGAACGTCAGAAGATTTATTCACCTTGTTAACAGAAACATTTGGAAAATTTAATATCAAAGAAAAATTAATTGCTCAAACTTATGATGGTGCTGCTGTTATGGCTGGTCATTTGAATGGTTTACAAACCAAAGTAAAATCAGTAGCTCCACAAGCAATTTTTACTCATTGCCATGCTCACGTTCTAAATTTAGTGCTAAGTAAATCGTGCAACTCAATAAAAAAAGTACGAATATTTTTTTCAAATCTAACAGGATTTTCTGCTTACTTTTCAAAATCAATAAAACGAACCGCAGTATTGGATGAAATTTGTAATGCAAGAATACCATCTAATGCACAAACACGTTGGAATTTTACATCTCGGGTTATTTTTACAATTCATGAAAATAAAAATAAATTAATTGAAGTATTCAATTTTATAATTAATTCAGACAAATTTGATAATATATCTATCAGAGAGGCATACGGCTTAAAATCATTGTTAGAAGACAACCATTTCTGTTTCTTATTAGATTCCTTCAAACTTATTTTTGAACAAACAAGTGTTGTATTTTTAATTCTTCAACACAAACTAACTGACATCACGTATGCAAGAGGGCGTTTAACTTCACTTATTTTAAAATTTAAGGAATTTAGAACCAATGAAACATATTTTAATCATATATACGAAAAACATTTTTCTGACATAGAAAATCCTCCGAAAAAGCGAAAGCGCTCTGATGATGCAGATGATACGGGATTACAATATAAACAGATATTTTACGAAATTTTAGATACAGTGGTAGGACAAATCGAAACAAGATTTTTTGATCTAAGTAAATTAAAATTCTTTGATTTAATTTCTGTTAGTAAGTTTGAACTGTATTCAAAAACGTTTCCATTGCAGTTGTTTGAAGAATTAATTAAGCAATATCCATTTTTTGACAAAATACAATTACGAAATGAACTGTGGGTTCTATATTCAGATAAGCTTCTTGGTGAGTCTAAAATGCCAATGGATATGTTAGAATATATAAAGAATCATGACTTGCAAGTATGTATGCCTGAATTGTACAAACTAATTTCTTTAATAGTAACCATACCGGTAACATCTGCATCTGTGGAAAGAAGTTTTTCCGTATTAAAACGAATAAAAACATGCACAAGAAATCAAATAGGCCAAAATAGGTTGTCAAATATGTCACTCATTGCTATTAAAAAGGAATTTGTGAAAACACTTTGTAAAAATGAACATTTTTACGATCAAATTATAGATTATTTTGCTGAAAATAAGAACAGAAGAATACCATTAATATATAAAAACCATTAAATTTTTTGATTACATTTTTCTTGAAACACTTTTGTGCAATCTCTTTAAATAAATAGGATCCGTTTTCTTTAATATTCAATATACACATTTCTAGTTTTATTTATTTTCAAATGAATTTATTTATTTTCAAATGAATAGTTTTATGTTGTATTTTATATTTAATATTTATTAGAGTATTTTTAAGTTTGTTGTCCCATTTATTTCCATAACACATTCCATTATTTATTATAAACCTACGTAGAGTTTTATTTTTGTTATAGAATTTAAATATTTATTTATTTTTATTTAATAGTTCAACCTAATTATTTCCTTTCCAATTTTCCCATCCCGGCAAGAAAATCTTCACACCTTCTCGTGGTTCTTGCTGAACAATCGAATATCTTAAAGATATACCGGGTGACCCAGGGTTCCGTAAAAACCCCATAACTTATTTGCTATTTAAGATACCGACTTCTATTTTTCATAAACTAGTACCCACACCTATTCTATATATTTTAAAAATATGTATGTTTTTGTACAGGGTGTCTCAGTATAAGTAACAGATCAAAGTTATGTTTTTTTAAATGGAACACCCCATATTTTATACTTTATTTTTAATCCTCTTAAGAAGCTGATAAAAATAGTATAAGATAGTATGGACGGTATTACAGACTAAGATTATGGACGGTTGGTTAGTTATGGGCAAATTTGTGGCAAAAACATGTTCACATTGAAAACATTGCAGAAGCGTTCCTAGCAAAGATTGCTTCATTTTTTATACACTAGAAAATTTTCCAAATCAAGAAGAATAATGCACATCGGCTTTAGTCCTTTTTTGTTCATACTGCTATACAGGGTGTCAACATACGCAAAATAATGGATAACTATTTTTTTCAAATGGAACACCCTATATATCAACCTTCTGTTGATTTTTGGATTTTCAGCCTAAACTATGCATTTTCTGAAAGAATAATAAGAGACCAAAGTTGTAGAGCGGAATTTTTCCAGAAAATGCATAGTTTTGGCTGAAAATCCATAAATCATCAGAAGGTAATAAAAGAAATATGTTTTTATTGATAAATCTCAAGAATCCTTAATATTTTGTTATGCAAACTGTATATCATTGGAAAGCTTATCAAAAATGCCATAGATTGGTGGCAACGTGGTGGTGTTTTATTTGAAAAAAATAGTTATCCGTTGTTTTGCGTATGTTGACACCCTGTATAGCAGTATTAACAAAAAAGGACTAAAGCCGATGTGTATTATTCTTCATGATGTGGAAAATGTTCTAATGTATAAAAAATGAAGCAATCTTTGCTAGGAATGCTTCTGCAATATTTTCAATGTGTACATGTTTTTGCCACAAATTTGCCCATAACTAACTAACCGTCCATAATAGACCCATAGTATCTTATACTATTTTTATCATCTTCTTAAGAGGATTAAAAATTAAGTATAAAATATGGGGTGTTCCATTTAAAAAAAACATAACTTTGATCTGTTACTTATACTAGGACACCCTGTACAAAAACATACATATTTTTAAAATATGTAGAATAAGTGTGGGTACCAGTTTATGAAAAATAGAAGTCGATATCTCAAATAGCAAATAAGTTATGGGGCTTTTACAGAACCCTGGGTCACCCGGTATATACACAGATGTTTTATTGGCCGAGTGAAGTGTCGACAATATTAAATCTGTGCCTCACCAAACCAAAAGTTGACGAGCCGCCACTGACCAACATCGAACCAAAGCAAGACTAAATCGTTCATCTTTAGAGACCTAGCGAAAGCTACGCACGTATTCGTACGGAGAGACACCATGCGAAGATCACTCCAACCACCGTACGAAGGTCCATACCCAGTGATCTTACAGAACTCGAACACAATCGTAATAAGGAAGGACGGACAATCAACGACAGTCTCCATGGAACGAGTTAAGCCAGCGTTTGTAGAGAAGGAGCTCGAAGACACGAACAAAAACCCGGTAGAAGAAACGAAAACGCAGCCAACAACCACGACGAGGTCAGGCAGGGCGATCAAGAAAACCGTACGTTTTCAACCATGGCTACATCACAAGGAAGCAGGTGTGTGGGGACCGACGCTAGACAACCATATATACGCATACACACCACCTAGTAACCACGAGCAAACGCGGGCTTACGTACCACCCACCGACGAGAGAGGACGCGCCCAGAGTATTCCTAGGGCAAAGACGCGACGACCCTTTATAACGCGCTGCGGACGAAGCAGAGGCACGCTCTCATCCGACATATCCTCGCCTACATCGCATCGCATCGACCGCGACACTCTATGCCGGACTGAGTCCTAGGAGGGTTCGCCTCGACGACCCCAGAAGACATTCAGTGCGGAGACAATATCGCCGCTCACAAGAGGGAAGACCGTCACCCTGTAAATACACTTGTAAATAAATTGAAATAAAACGACTTAAAGACCACCTCTATTTGATCACCAAATAAACCGAACACAAACAACCCCAAAAAAACCTTTATAAATTCATGTAAATATTTGTTTTAATATATTAATTTGTTCTAACAAACAATTATATTTATTTGTAACTTGACTTCCAAGTTGCAAATTAGTCCTTCGAATAAGTTGAACAAAACGGATACAAATTTGGTCCTTCGAACCGGATTCCTAACATTATTATTAAATATGTTATTATTATTAGATACTTAGTACTTAAGTAAATAAAAATGTATTGTTTATAGTTAAGTATGGGTAGTAAACGTTTTTTCGGTTGTATATTTTAATTTTTATACTCTTCATTCCCGATAGAATCTTATACTTATTAATTGTTATTGAATTGCTTAATAATATGCATATTTTCTTCAAAATGCATAAAAATCCGAATTTTGGTTATTACATCATAGTAACGGTTACAAAGTTGCAGTTAGTGAAAACAATGCTAATAACTACTACTATTGAAATTACATTAAACTGAATTGAATAATAATAATAGCATTGGTTTATTTCAAACAAAAACCAACAAACAAACAAACAAACCAAAAACCGCAAACATTGTTGATACAACTCAGGCAACCCGACATGTATCCAAAGATAAAGATATCGATGCGAAAATATATCCAACTATACCGACATCTGTAAATACCACCGAAACCCCACAGATGGACCCAGCAACTATAATTCGCTTAAACACATCTAAAGACGAAGAATGGACACCAGTAAAGAGGCGTAAAACCAAATCCACACACTTCAGCGGACGAGCGAATAATAACATGCTCCGGACATGCGCTTAACAGAAAATGGATATTTGTATCAAGACTGATTAAAGAAGTTACAACATAAGAGGTCCAAAACCACCTGAAAGAAAAAACAAGAAAGCAGGGAAATCTCTCTAACTCGTTTATAGTGGAACAACTTCAACCCAAATTTAAGAATGGAGATTACTCCTCGTTCAAGATTGGTGTGCCAGATGAGTTATCTAGTTATGTAATTACTCCTGAATTTTGACCAGTCAACACATTTATTAACAAATTTTTCAACAATAAGAAAACCAACAATAATGCTGTAAATTTTCAACTAAAGCCGGACTTAAATCATCCGAAGTAGTAACAAATACAACTTGGGATATGTTATTACTCAATATTCGATCAGTTAATGTTAACAAAATTAATCAAATCCATCTTGATTATGGCCATTTTTATTTAAAATTTTTATGTTTCACTGAAACTTGGTTAAACAGCAGTGATATACAATCCACTAATTTCAACTCCTTTGCTTTAGGTTCTAAGTATTGCAGGCAAGGTCGCGGTGGAGGCGTCGCAATCTGGCACAACTCATACTTAGATGTTACCGATTTGAAACTAGATAATTACTGTATAGACAACGTCATCGAAATCTGTGGTATAGCTTGGATATGCAATAAACAAACTACATACATCTTAACATGTTATAGGCGTCCAGCAGGCAACTTCAACTTATTTCTAGAAAAATTACAGCATATTCTTGATTCAGTAAACACTCAAAAAGTCAATATCATTCTTAATGGCGATTTTAATGTGAATTCAAGTATAAATGAGGAGAATTATATTATTTTAAAAAATTTACTCATAAGCTACAACTTGATTAAAATCAATGAAGATAATACTCGCAACACAGTTGTTGAAAACTTCAACTTGCCTCGATCATATTTACACAAACTTGATCTCAAACAATGTAAGTACTGTTGATAATTTCTGATCATAAAACACCACTGTATGATTTTGAACTAAATCACGAAAAGATCGTAAAATTTCAAGTAGGAACTTTAGAGAAGAGAATATCATCAATTTCATAAATAAACTACTGTCTCAAAATTGGCTATCAGTTTATTCAAAACAAGATTTCAACAATAAATTTAATCACTTTCACAATACTTTTACTCGTATTTTTAATGCCAATTTTCCGCGCGGGGAAAGAAAATCAAACATTAAGCTATCTAGCCGCAAATTGCATGATCTTTATATATATTACAAAAGCAATACCCTATCTTAAAATTAGTATATCAAACAACTAAGAAACAACATGAACAATGTGTCCAAAACACAAAACGAAACTATTATTAAAATAAAATAATTGGTTCTACAAATATTGCACAGAAATCATGGCAACTAATAAATGAAGCACGATAATCAAATAATTGAAGATCCAGTTATCTTATCTAATAAGTTCAATTCATTTTTAAAAATGAGCCATTATCTCTTCGTCAACACTCCCCCACTACCGCCAGCACAGCAAGTGACTTATTTAATTACCCGCAATCAATGTTTCTTCAACCCTTTGAAGAAAATGAGCTGCTACTAATAAACAATAAGTTAAAAAACAAAAAATAGCATGGTTTCGATGAGATCCCTGATTTTATTTTTAAATTATCAGCAATTTATATAATAAAACCGCTGACTTATCTAATAAATTTATCCTTGGAATTAGGAATATTTCCAGATAAGTTAAAACATTCGATCATAGTTCCAATTTTCAAAAAAGGAGACCGTTTAAACTTTGAAAATTATAGACTCATCGCTCTGGTATCTGTGTTTTATAAACTTTTGAAGTTTAATATCTTGTCACCTGCCCAACATGGATTTCGCAAAAAATTCTCAACCAGCACAGCATTGCATTCTTTCTATAAATCCACAATTGACCACCTGGAATCTAGACAACAACCAGTTGGTATTTTAATTGATTTAAGTCGAGCCTTTGATTGCATAGATACAAATATTCTGTTAGATAAACTTTACATGTACGGTATAAGAGGACCAGCACATAACTGGTTTCGTACTTATATGGAGAATAGGAGGCAACAAGTCAAAATCTGTCACACTTCAAAAAATGTAGTCTCAACATACCATTCAGATATCGTAATAATAAATATGGGGGTCCGTCAAGGATCCATCCTTGGTCCTGTCCTCTTCAATTTGTACATTAACGATATAACTAAATATATTTCAGGCAATGTAATCATGTACGCCGACTACACATCTGCAATTTTAAGTAGTCCTTCGTTACATCAGCCATACGTTTAGTGCAATAACATATTAGAACAATTATCATCGTGGTTCAAACAAAACGGGCTTCTAGTCAATGCTTCAAAAACAGTTTACCTCAGATTTCACACTTAACAGTTGAAGCAAGATCTAAAAATTAATATTTGGTCAGAATTTATTACCATCAACTAGTATGACAAAGTTTCTTGGTGTATACATAGATGATAACCTTGATTGGACAAATCATTGTAACCACCTTGTGACCACCTTAGATAAATTCTGTTTCATGTTCAGAACATTAAAATGCTACTTGACAAATAACCAATTGAGAACATATTACTTTGCGACAATTGAATCAAGATTGAGATACGGACTATGCTTCTGGGGCACTTCAAAATCATGGGAATCAGTGTTTATTGCTCAAAAGCGAATTATTCGTTTAATGGCAAATACAACTAGTAAGACCTCCTGCAGGCCATATTTTAAGAGATTCGAATTGCTTCCCTGCCTTGCCTGGTTATTTACGAGTTTGTGTATACACCTACAAAAACCTTACCAATTTTACAGTAGCACAACAAGTGCATAATCATGCCACTCGTAACAAGGAAAATATCTATGTTCCTCAATATCGTCTGAACTTAACTCAACGCTCTCCCCCAATTCTTGGGGAACTGCTATTTAATAACCTTCCTGTTAGTATTAAGACCAACTCGTCATTATCACTATTTAAGAAAACGCTATATACCTTCCTACTTGGTAAGCTTTACTACAAAATAACGGAATTTCTTCCAAATTATTGATACTTTTAATATGTACATACTGTTTTCATACTATATTTTGACGTTTCTAATTTGTATCTCTGTATATATTAATCTAGAAATAAAGATATATTATTATTATTATTATTTCTATGAACAAAGAGTAACTTGAAAATTTTAAAACTTTGAACTCTTAATGCGATTTCTAAAGTGAAAAAGAAGATAAGTTTAGTGTCCTTGTCAAAATGTTTTCCACCATTTTCACTTTAATGATAGCATTAGCAGTTTGTTTTCAAATTTTATTTTAAATAACTTTCAAGTTAGTTATGAATTATTTGTTTTGAGTCTTTGTAAGCCGTAAATTTGCGAAC
Organism: Ocypus olens; assembly: GCA_910593695.2. Classification (NCBI taxonomy): domain Eukaryota; kingdom Metazoa; phylum Arthropoda; class Insecta; order Coleoptera; family Staphylinidae; genus Ocypus; species Ocypus olens. The sequence goes on from OU343060.1 coordinate 37,668,903, forward strand.
ACGTTGAATATTTATTTATACAGGCTAATTTTCGTCTTTAGTTATTTAATGCGTTTGCAACCAGACAGGTTTCACAATTTTATTGAAACATATTCAGCTTATTGAAATAGATCGGTATTCATGCATACATATTGAAATTATTTGATTGATTTAGATTGTTTGTTTATACTCCAAATTTTTTTCATAATAGTTGCTTGACTTTTACCCTGGCTGCTCAAATGTTTGCATTAATACATAGTAAAAAAATCAGATACTTACGTCCATTTTCTTTCACACAAGGTCTTTGTGTGCATATCATGTCTTCGTCATCAGTTAGTGGACAAAAGCATGTGTTACAATTAACTCGAAATACTCTCATTGGTTTGTAATCCAACTTTACTAAAATGTAATGTGAAATATAGTCGAATTAAACATTTATCAAAATTTCATTTGCATTAAAATATGTTAATTTTACTGTGTAATTATAAATCTAAATATTTCAGTAAATGAATAGTTAGAATAATGTTATTTTTTTTTTAATATACAGACAATTTAAATATTAGGGAATTCGTAGTGTTAGTACGGACGATCCTCTGTAGATAATTTATGATACATTAATATAAAAGACGAATCCGAACCTAAATCCACTAGCCACTTAAACTAATTTCAACAAATCTAATGGCTAATATCATTTTGAAGTGATATTTAGTTTCTATCAATAAATGAACAGATATGTAATTTGTGAAACTTACCCAAGCACTTTACGCCGTAAAAAAATAAACATAGTAAAACAAAAACAGACGCAAATCGCATGTCGAATGTACTTGTTTTTCTCACTTTTTTACGTTGATATGTTCAAGAGAAAATAAAATTTGTAAACATTTTGTGTTTAAGGTGCCTGATAACCATATACATTTCAAGGCCAAAAAATATTTTAATTTATGTATGTCACGTTCTAATACATATTTAATAATATTTATGGGGAACATATGCGGATTGGAATTTTAATAATATATTATGTATAATTCATGTAATTAATAATATTATTACTTTGATTATTTTCCAATAAACTTGCGGAATATACAGGGTGTCCCAGACCCCGGTATCAGAGTGTTTTTGAGAAAACGGCTAGTCGGTGAGATTTGGGACTAACATTTCGATGCCGCGGACGCTTATAAGCATCAATATATTGTGTATGTGCCACCAGCGTTTATAATCGTTCTTTTTGCATCGATGGTTTATGTTACCTGGTGTGGTCGGCATTGCAGTTGTAGTACGTCAAGTCTGACCTTTCTGTACTTACTTATAATCCGTCAATCTCAACTAGAGTAGTTGCGCACTGGCAAATGGATGGGCGTAGGGCGGGGGAAGGCCATCGGTATAATACGGAGTGCGTTCGTTTAGGACATTCAATGACAAAAATAATCATAATCTGTGTGCGTTCCCTGCGGGAGGCCCGCACGTGTCTGACGGCAAGCGTACGAGCCGAATCACGACCTTCTCTAGACTGGTAATAAACCGCCCAATTTTTGTCTCCGATTATACTCGGGAAAATGTTTGTTCCTCTCCCTTGGATGCTCGGTGCGCGGCCCGCCTCCTCACCACTCAGATTGAAATTGACGGATAATACGTTGTGTTTAATTTTTGAGGTAACCCTTAATTATTAAACAGATTCGTTAAGGCGGCCTTTCGTTTATTTTGGGTATATGGCTTTAACATTGCGAATGCAGACGATTACTAGTGTATAGGGATTTTAAAAAGTCTAGAATCGAAAATCCGATGGCAGGGTAAAAACCCAAATAATTCAATAACAAATTTTCAAGTAAATATATTAATTGCAAGTGATAATAAATTTAATGCGCAGAAGGCGTGTATAAAAATTAACGATAACTAGATTAATTTTGACTTAAACGACTCCATTTTTCTTTATTTCACAGATACCACTGTTAGTATCCTATGCGCATTGGTAAAATTAACCTAGTTAATCCATTTTTTGCAAACCCTTTAAAATCGTGATAAACGCTGAATACCGCCGGTCATGGCAAAACTGTAGTGGGGGATAGCCCAAGTGGTGTCGTTCCTTCTCGGTGGTAGTAAGTTTTGAGTATTTAGACGATTTAACGGACGTCCGCCGGGGCTCTCGGTAGAGTACGTTTGAATAGAGAAGAACCTTGCGCACGAATGAAAACTGGTTTTTAGCCGTTAGTCGAGTCCATTATGCAGAATAGGGTGTGGCAGTGTTTCATTAGCGTAGTTGCTTCCGAGTTCCGAGTATCATTCTGCTTTTTATTGTTCGTTGTTTTGCTTTGATTCGTTTCTCCAGTGTTTATAAAAATCAGTTCTCTTCAGAACTTATTAGTTAGTGAACTGTACGATAGTGGTTTATATTAGTTGTTTTATTTTTTATTAAATCATTTTTCGCTGCATTCCGATCGCCGCCGAAAGGAAGTGTATGTTGGGCAAATGTGGACAAGTAATTCACTCTCAATCTCGTGAAATTATCTGTACAGAGTTTATGGAATACGAAGCAATATAGATGCTTTTGAAGGCGGCACCTATATTGGGATTTTCACGTATTATTTTCTGCCCTGTCAAATATATTTACTTGAATTGCGCACGCCACTGGCACAAGCGACCGTTGAAATCTCGCGCAACCTTGGGCTCTTCTCTATTCAAACGTACTCTGCTCGAATGCGACGCTGGCGTCGCGGTGTCGATGCGTTTTAGTTAGGTTTAGATAAATGACATGCTTGTTTGTTGAATGAATGAACCTTTATACATTTCATTTATCAGACAGTTCTGGCATTTGCCTTGGTACTACAAAGAGTTTATCATCTGATTTTCGAACATATTTCTTTGCTGTACCTCTATTTCCCTATGGGAAAACCAGTCTCAGAACCGTCGTCAACATTTTACAAAATGACGCTGCAAGAATTTGAGATTTATGACTAAACATCGGCTGTCGTACTTGCGCTTTGTCGCGACTGTAATTGTTCCAGATAATCATTACTCCATCTCTGCCAAAACTCGCGCTGAAGCCGTTATACAGGGTCTTTCTTTAACTCAGAACATATGATTGTTAATGTCTATGTTCTATGTTATAATAATCACATCAACGCATTGTAATGTATTGACAATGTAGGCAACCAAGTACACAAAGGTGCCAGTGAATGCTTCTTCTTCTTCTCTCGGCCCCGTCGACCTGTAACAGTACAGTGGAACCTTAAAATTATTACGAATAAAGTGAGGTTAATGAAACAAACAATGATAAATCGTAACTAATTATAATACATATCCAAAATGACCGCCTTCACGTTCTAAGCCAGTGGTGGGGAAACTTTTTTTAAGACGGGCCATTTGTAATAACTAGACAATCGTAGCAGGCCAAAGAATAATGCTTAATCGTTAACTAATTTATGTGTTCTATAAACATATACATATATTATTACATACACTTATTATTTTAATAGTAAAAAAGCAAAAGGTAACAAAACTATAAGCACAAAATATAAAATGAATTTAGTGTAGTTCTTGGTGTGAAGTATTAACACTTTATTTTCTGGTGTCATTACTGGTTGATGGTGCATGAGAAAAATGAAATTGAGACGGTTTCATCAAAATTTCATCATAATCCGGTTCCATTTGCGAAGGAGAAATTCTTAAAACTGATGAAAGGTGCTCATCTGTAATTCTGTTTCTTAAAGAAGTTTTCCTAAGCTTCATTGTTGAAAAGATTTGTTCGCATATATAAGATGAGCCGAACATTGTCATTATCTTCATTGCATGAGTTATTAGATTTGGGAAATTATCTGGACTTAAATTTTGATAAAATTCTAGTAATGGTACTGTATGAAAAGTTTGTTTCAGGAGAGTATTACAGTTCAGTTCTATTAACTCAAGTTGAAATTTTGCATCAACTTCTACGTAATTAACATTGAATGGGGTCGCAAAAATACTAAACTCTGGTTACATTTTTCTAAAGTTCTGAAATCCCCTTTCAAATTCTGTAGATAGTTTTCTCAAATTAATTTCGTATTTTTTAATCTTATTGTTTGATATAGTGAATTTTAAAGATTGTATTCTTGGAAAATGAGAAAAATCAGATTTAGAGATCTGATTAGCAAATAATAATAACTGTAATTTGAAACTTTTCAGGTATTGCCAAATATCGTGAAGAAACTGTTTTTTTCCTTGCAATTTGAGATTAAGTTTATTCATGTGTACGACGAGGTCTGTGAAAAAAGCGAAATCAGAAAGCCACGTTTCGTTTTCTAAGACGTCAAATTGATTATAAATGTCTTTATCAAGAAGAAAATTCACAATATCGTCTTTTAAATCCCAAATTCTTTCAAATACTTTTCCAGCACTTAACCAACGAACTTTTGAATAATACAGGATATCGGAATGCTCAGCATGTACGGACTCCAAAAACTGTTGAAACTGGCGATGTAATAATCCACTGGAACGAATCATATTTACTAGTTTTTCAACAATATTAAGTATATAGTCAATATCTAAAGCCGATTTACAGAGAGCATCTTGATGTATAAGGCAATGCAAAAAAACAACATCCTTTTCCGGATACTTAGAATTAAATTTCCCAACAAATCCTTGATTGATTCCAACCATATTAGGGGCACCATCTGTAGTTACATTACATAGCTTGTCAATAGGTAAACGAAGTTTATCACAAATTCACAAAACATATCGGCACCAGTCGTTGTTCCTTTCATTGACTGCAGCCCTGCAAGTTCTTCTGTAATTTCAAAGTGGGCGTTGATTCCTCTTACAAATATGAGTAACTGCGCAGTATCGCTGATATCTGTACTTTCATCTATGGTAATTGAATAAAAAATAAATTTTTGAGTTTTTGTAGTCAGTTGTGAAATTAGATTTTTATCAATATTTTCAATTCTCTCGGTGATTGTTCTTCTTGAGAGAGACAGTGACTGAAAATCCTTTTTCTTCTCAGTGCACATAATATCGCACACATCTATCATGCACTGCTTTATAAATTCACCATCTGAAAATACTTTATTACATTTAGCAATATTATAAGCCAACACATAACTGGCTTTCGTAGCGCATCTTTGAGAATGATTAGCTCTCTGAAATAATTGTTGTTGACTTGATAAATTTTTTATTAAATCTTTCGATTTAATTTTTTTCACCTCTTTACTTAACGATGAGTAGGAGTGGTTTTCATGTTTGCTCTTGAAATGGCGTTGAATGTTATATTCTTTTAAAACTGCAACAGTTGTATTGCAAAGTAAGCACACAGGTTTTTCTTTAAATAAAGTAAAGAAATATTTCCACGTCCATTCTTCTTTAAAAACTCGACATTCTGAATCCACTTTTCTTTTTTTTAACATCCATTTTAGACGTTACCTACTACGGAGAACAACACACAGAAACGAAATTGACGAAAGCTTACTGCTAACTAATGCTCTTACGCGGGAGTTTGTTGAGGCACTGGGAGTTTGGGGGATTACGGATTACACAAACAATTACTCGAGTCACAGCGGGTCGTTGCAGATGACTGACTAAGTCGCTAACTAACTGATCTTCGGGCGGCCTCGCTTGTATTTATACCTACCTGCGAGAGTGTCTGGAAGTTTCGAGCGAAGATGAGTCATCTGTTTAGGTCGGATGGATTTGTCCAGAATACTATTGTCTTTTGAATATCGCCGCAGGTAGTTTTTATGCGAGTCGTCACATTTCGAAGTAAGAATGCGTTCAAACATTCTCACGACGGCACTCTTAAACGGGCCGGATTAAACCTTTCCGCGGGCCGGACTTGGCCCGCGGGCCGTAGTTGTTCACTGTTCTAAGCAGTAGCCAAGTCGATTATAAAATCCTTGAATAGCATTTCTAATGTGTTGCGGATTTCTTCTTAATTCATCGCAAACAGTAATTATACGATCTTTTAACTCTCAAGTATTGTTTATAATAACGTTATTATAAACATTGCTTTTTAGATACCCCCACAAAAAAAAGTTGTTTGGAGACAAATCAGGCGACCGGGGTGGCCAAGGTATTGGACCAAATCTACCTATCCAGCGATCAGGAAGTAAGTCACTTAAATAATTATTAATGACAGCTGTAGAATGTGGAGGTGCTCTATCTGTCTGATAATAAGGAGCAGCAATGAATCACCCTTAGTAACCGAGTTTAACATGCGCCCGTCGAAACAAAATCTGAACTCGCCGGAGCGTTTTTTTACTAGTAGTACCGGTGACTGCCAGTTACTGAACAAGGGCTGGACCACACCGAGTTTGAGCATAGAGTCTAATTTTTTGTTCAAATGGTCCAGCATGTATGCGTTGTCACCGAAGTGCTTCCTAATTTGTTTCCTTTATTAAGGGTCGCGAATCTAGAAACCGTTTGGTCTGTGAGTAAGCGCTGCGCGTCCGTCAAATTGTCGAACTTAATTAGATTGTTAAAATCCACTTTGGCTTCGTCGGTTTCTGTAATTGACAGGGGACAGGTTTGACAGCCACGTATTGGTTTTAAAGTCCAATTTTAATAAGAAAAGACGTACGACGTCTGCCCCGAGAATCATAAAATGTGTCAGGGAAGGCACTATTAAGGATTCTACCGACTTGGTTACGTTATCTATTTTCAGGGGTAACTTTACACGACCTTTAATTACCTGCCTGGTTCCGTCTGCCGTAGTCTTATTTGGCGGGCGAGGTACGAGACTCGTGATGCTTTATTTTATAGAACTGACTTACTGTCTTTAGCCAGTGTAACCAAAGGGAGTCATCGTGGGTAAAACTAAAATTATATTTGACTGCGGTTTTATTTCTATGTTGAGGTGGACAACGACTGACCGTGGCCACCTCACGATTTATTTTTTGGCGTACTACAGTTCGGACAATTCGATACTTTAAATTCCGGTTTTCCGCATCTTATGCAAAATATTTTACGTTTTAGAGTTCAATGCCTAAAATGGCGATTAGCCAAGCCACAGTTCCAACATTTTACTTGCGCAGCTGGTACAACATCAGGGGGCTCGCGCCCTAAGTGAACCGTTTCTAGCGTCGATATATTCGGATAGGACCTAGTCGAACTAGTAGGCTCTACCTCGCAGCTAGTATACGCCAGGTCTGGTTCTAGGGTACCAAGGTTTCTGCCCGGTGCAACGTACCTTTTTCTGATTGCGAAAGTGTCGTCGACCCTACGACACAGTCTGACCAAACCCGCAGTCGATGCTACATCCACTAGTGCTAGTTGATTCGTATAGTACGGCAACAAATTCTGGCGGATTATTTTTAAGCGCGTGCTGTCCGCGGGTGGTCGGCTTAACTGATTAAATAACGACTCCATGATGGCTACGTAAATATGAGCAGGTTCAACTTTGCCCTGGGTGACAGATTTTATTTCCTCCCATAACTTATCGTCATAATGAGGAGGTAGGAAATCAGATCTCAACATGGTTACCAAAGAATCCCAATCCGTTAATTTATCTCGGACGGACCCAAACCAAATTAACGCGGTGCCCGAAAATAAATCTATTGCTAAACCGAAAACGTCTTTACAGTCAACCTTGCGGGCAGTAACAAAATCGTCGACCCTTTCTAGAAATGAGTTTACGCTGGTAGATTTACCATCGAACTGAATTCAACATTTATATATCGAGACATTCGCGGGTCTACCTGAGCTAACTGGAAGCGGGATAAACTGACTGGTAGTGTGTTGGATCGGCAGTGCACCGTTATCTGGTGGGTTGCTCTGGACTTTCTCATATAAGGTTGCTTCATATTCAATGCGGTGTCGCCGTTGCCACTCGCCTCCGTTTTGATCCTCGCGGCACCCATCCGCAGTGGCACTAGTAGCCAGGATGGGTCAAACTCTCCCCGTGTGGCACGTCGACCCGCTTGGGGTCTCAAAGACAGGATGTATTTGCTCAAAATCTTTCTGAGACGTATTGGCTACTTGGATCTGAAAAAGCAAACCGGTCTAGAGCAGTCCGTCTCAGACCACGGCCAAAAACCCCAGCTACTGCTTGAGATCCTGAACCTTATTTTCGAAAATTGGCTTTCCGCTCGTTGGCCGGTTGCCGGACAGGAAATCGCGATGGCCACCGGCTCGTTCTCAAAGACCGAACCCGGGACGCGTGCTCCGCAAGGCACAACTCCGCCGGTCACGCTGCGCACTGCTTGACCCGAGGCCGCGAACGAGAGGTGGTGCCCTCTAATTAAATATTCGTACAATCTCACCGGGCGCGCTTTAGCCGAATACGCTTAAAATTAAGGCGGTTCTATCACTATATATGTCATACGATTGTAAGAGGCACCGTATACATCCCTAAAAGAGTTCGGCTACGTAGGAAATTTCAGTATATTTTACACACAGAAGTGCTTGATTTGCCCCTTCTCTCTCGTACGTTAAATATTTTACCACAGTCGTCTTCGTCTGTGATTTATTCCCTTCCAAAGTGAAATCAGGACCGGGTTAGGCGCTTAGCGACCTACTAAAATTGTCTCCGCCGTCAAAACCGGCAAAAAAAGGGACCGACCATAACATCAATATTTACCACAATACTCAGCGGATGGAGCAATTTATGACTTTTGGAACCGGCCGTCCTTTATACCTGTTTTTCGTATTTTGGGACCAATATTCGATTTAGAAGTAAATTACAATAAGCTACACGGATTCTCATTTCTCGATTACCTGATTAATCGACTTATATTATAAAGACAATTACCCTCATTTACTTATTAACCACTGAAATCGAATAATGTTGATGACATGATCCAATCAAATTCTAATTACGATGTGTAACAGACCACGCTGCATATTATGCATGGCAATTCACCCTAGGTGGTATCTAATCAGATAATCCCTCATGTTGGTATTGCCTAGCAACGCGTTACTACATGTTCTATAACGTATAAAACGTCAGTTATTGCCGGACCATTAAACAATTTGCTCCTGAATTCGATCTCTTTGTATTTTCGGGTGAAGCGTTAGTGCTTTCATCAATAATAGTATTCATAAGCATTTATCAAAATCTTGGTACGCTCATTTTTACTACAATTATTGTGGCACAGAATAATACACGTCTGACACTTGATGTCACTAAATTTAATTTGATCAATCGTGATCCTGCCGCTAATAATTGCCGGCAACATTATAGGCACTCGTTAGATTACTGTTGAAAATTGTACGATTTACCACGTGACATTTATAAGCCCATACGGTTATCAAATTATTGAAGTTTGATCCAATGAGCCCACTATTTAGTGTTAATTACGGAATATGAAAAATATCTGGTATACGTACTAGTGCAAATTTTCACTTATGTCAAAGCTAAGACTGGTTTATTTTAAACTGAGTCCAAATTGATAATTTTTAATAATATATACATATATTCAAAAAATTCTTGTAGGCTGTAAAATTCTTTTTCCATTAGCCATTTTCGTAAGTTTGACTTAAACAGTTTAAAGTCGTTAATTTCTCTTAGTTCTATTGGCAATTGATTATAATATTTTAATCCAGTATACAATGGTGATCTCTCAACACTCTTTAAGCGATGTATAGGGTACGCATATAGTGCTTTGTGTCGTGTATCATGATTGTGGTTTTGTTTATGTTTACTAAATTTATTTTTATATTTAAAGTTTTTTTTTTTTTTTTAAGGAAGGATGGTTGATGGGATTGCGGGTTAAGGAGAGTGAATGATATTAGGGAAATTGGCATAAGCTACTTGGCTATTCTGCCACAACCGATTATTTGTAATAAATTCATATATTGATATGAAAGGACAACCACTAGACATCCATGGACCTGTGCGGCCATTTTTCATTCAGAAAAAGTGACCGCCCGGATGGGATTCGAACCCACGACCACGAGGCCCAGAAGCAGGAGCGCTACCCACTAGGCCACCGCGGCCCCCATATTTAAAGTTAAATATCAGAATTTCATAGACGTATATTCCAAAAAAGATTTGAATTTCAGCTTGTCAAAAACGGCCTCTATAGGTCTCATTATATTTAAGATGAGATATTATTCTAATTGCTTTTTTTTGAGCAGTAAAAATTTTGCCAGCTAATGTACTATTATGGTAAAATATGATTCCATAGCGGAGCAGTGATACGAAATTTGCTTTATAGACGGTGATTAGTGTTTTCTTATCTACTAGAGGTTTCAATATTCTTAGAGCGTAGCATATAGAATTTAGTTTTGATTGTAAATCAATGCACTGGTTTTTCCAATCTAATTTGCTGTCTATTACAACTCCTAGTATTGTTGCAGCGGAGGTTAGTTCTAGATTAACTGTTTCCAATTTTAGGGTGGGAGTTTCTATTTTTGGGGTTTTTGAATGGAATATAATAGATTTTGTTTTGTTATCATTTAGTAACAGTTTATTTTGCAGCATCCATGTTTGGGTTGCTTTATACAAAGAACTGGCTATATTTTGCAAATCAACTTCGTCGTTTCCCATTACTAATAAGTTTGAATCATCTGCATAAGATTTAATAGTACAATTATTTTCGTAGACAACCTTAGAAAGGTCATTTACAAATATTAGGAATAATAAGGGTCCTAATATGCTTCCCTATGTTACAATTTCAACTTCTCTTCACCTTCCTCTTCTTTGATTAAAAATTTTAATTTATTTTCCCGTATCCCCATCTCTGGTGTTAACTTGCAGCAAAAATATGGACATATAATTTCAACGATTTCGTCTTCATTAATTATTCCATCTGGACTGTCAACGCGACACAGTAGAACGAAAGTCAAAAATCAAGAACATGGCTTTTATTTTCGTAAAGTTTTTGCAATATAATGCATATACCAAAGAAAACGTTCTATAAATAGTACGCAAAAATGTATTTCTGTTTCCGGTTTAGCAGGAAGTAAGTACAACTTTTGAATTTTGATGAATCCATTTTTTAAATTTTTATTTACATTGGGATGCAAAAAATGTAGAAGTTCGAAATACCAAAAGTTCGTAAAATGCAGGTGGTAAGTAACAACAATATATGGAATTGGGCAATAATTCGCAACTGTAAACTATAAATATATAACATAAAAACTTATTTTTAACATTTAACTAATTAAACTGTTACGTCACATGCTTAGAGGGGTTTCGTACCATTCCGAACATTTTAAGTACATTTTATAAATACACCTATTATTATATGTAAAATACTTTACCAATCAAACAATTTGATGCGAGACAAATCATCTGTGTTACTTAATTACTTAGTCTTGTCATCCGTGATTAAATATATACTCAATGTCTATACCTAATTATATTAATTGTGCCTAAGTGTAGACAATTTTGATCGATAAAATAAGTCGAAAAGCTACAGAATCTTAATATTAAAATGCCACAGACGAGAAATGAAACGAATATTTTTAAAGTCAACTTTAAATTTGCGAAAATAATTGTAGTTAAATAATCTTTTATGCAATGATATTATTTACGAATGGGTCCATAATAAATACAAATTGAATTTGAGATATTAATCTCACAAACAAAAAAATAATGATCTTATAATACCTTATAAATTGATAAAAACTAGATCCTCTTGAAGTACTCGCGATTTTTTAATGAAATACAATGTAATTTGAACGATCAACTTTGCGGCTTTATAATTTCACTCCCAGGATAAATACTCCTTAATAAATATCATTTTGCATGCTTCAGACATTCTACCATTCTAAATTCATATTCCATTAAATTTTGAATATTTTTGTTCTACCAAGTTCCTGATTTCCGTGAATCGGTCCACTGTGCGACAGTCTGGCAGCGTTAAAACACAAACCGACCCGACGGATTAGTATCGTAAAACTTGGCGAGCCGTCTGCTGGATGATTTTAGTATCGCCCACTGGTGTCGGACGCCTTGCATCCAAAACGCAAAATGCTATACCGTTGACACTGTTTACTTCTTACTCAATGCTTGTATCCACTTTTCGTCGTCCTCACATGCTGAGCGTGGTTGTGTTTCTTTTGCCTAGTCCGTCTTCTTGGCTTGTTCCACCTGCTGGCAACTGTTTGAGGCTACAGCGGCGTAGTTTTGGTTTGTGGATTGATTAGTAGAGACCCGAACCAAATTTTGTGTTGATTGGTTAAACTCGGTTACAGGAATCTTCCGATTTGCATTATGGGTTGTTGTTTTAGGTGATACTTCTGGTTTGTTTACTGTTTTTGCTAAGCAGTTTAATTCGCTCATTAAGGTATATTATGTATGATTTCCTCTTGTTTAAATACCTTGTTTTTGAGGTCAAGGAGTTCCGTAATATAGTACTGAAAAAAGTCCTGTAAAGAAGGCTTAAAAAAATTCCCGAAAAATGTAATTAAGAATATTCAGAAAAGAAGTCCTGAACAAGAGGTTCTTAAGAAATTCTCGAAAAAGTCCCAGAACTAAAAATAGATTCTTAAAAAAAGAGTCCTGATAAAAGTCGCCAAGAAAAGTCCTAAAAAGTCTCCATACAAAATACCAGAAATAAATATCCCGAAAAAAAGCCTCAAAAAAACCCTGAAAGAAAGCTAAAATAAGTCCTGAAGAAAGTTCAGAAAAAGAGTCCTGATGAAATATAAAGAAATTGTCCTTGAAAAATTGCCCTGAAAATAAAAATAAAAAAATTTCAGAAAAAAAAGTCCTTGAAAAGATCTGAAGAAATTGTCCTAAAAAGAGATTCCAAAGAGTCTTGAAAAAAATCCTGCAAAAAGGCCTAAAATAAGTTATTAACAAAATTCCTGAAATAAAAAGTTTTGAAAATAGTCTTGAAAAAGTGTGCCAAGTATATCTGAAAAAGTCCTTAATAAGGTCATGAAAAAGAGAATTTTAAAAAATGTCATGAAGAAAATTGCGAAAAAAAACCCGAAATATCAAAAAAAATTGTGAAAACAGTCTTGAAAAATTGCCCTGAAAATAACATGCGTAGATTTAGTAGAATTTGTAGTCATGTGTTGTAGAGTACGTTTGAATAGAGAAGAACCTTGCGCACGAAAGAAAACTGGTTTTTAGCCGTAAGTTGAGTCTATTATGCAGAATAGGGTGTGGCAGTGTTTAATTGGCGTAGTTGCTTCCGAGTTCCAAGTGTCATTCTGCTTTTTATTGTTCGTTGTTTTGCTATGATTCGTTTTTCCTGTGTTTATAAAATCAGTTCTTTCTAGAACTTAATAGTTACTGAACTGTACGATAGTGGTTTATATTAGTTGTTTCATTTTTGATTAAATCATTTATCGCTGCATTTCGAAGGCCACCGAAAGGAAGTGTTTGTTGGGGAAACGTGGACAAGTAATTCGCTCTCAATCTCGTGAAATTATCTGTACAGAGTTTATGGAATACGAAGCAATATAGATGCTTTTGAAGGCGGCACCTATATTGGGATTTTCACGTATTATTTTCTGCCCTCCCAAATATATTTACTTGAATTGCGCACGCCACTGGCACCAGCGACCGTTGAAATCTCGCGCAACCTTGGGCACTTCTCTATTCAAACGTACTCTACCATTGTATTTATATATCTAGTATGCCAACGCAATGTAAATTTTTGATGCTAAAAATTGGGTTTCTAAATACACCAAGAGAGCGCGTAAGAAACTTGAGTAGCGTGTGATATGTGTTGCATACTTGAAAATTATTACTCGTTTTAGAATGAATTTTTGAATTATCGATCGGTATGGGAAATACGAGGCCACTGTCTGAAGGGGCCCATCCACTGTCGTACATGTTGGACGGACCACGACGTACATGCGCGTCCTACATGAACGAATAGTGTATGGGCACGTTCGGGCAAAAGAGAACGTGCAACGCAAACACTACTAGCATTTGCTCGCAATGATGCAAAAACAAATGTTAGCAGTGGTGGCGGTTATCGCTATTAACACAAACATATTTCTTTTTTCTATTTTATTTTTCTTCATATCGTGTAAAATTATTACGAAGAAGTGTAAATATTATAATTTTGTAAACACCGATTTTTAAAACAAATTTGGTAATTTATTTGCCATGTAAATAGACTAGAAATTTTCAATAATGTATTTCTGACGAACGTCGCTGGAAAAGACCGTGGAACGTGGTACGTGTATCCGGCACGACGGTAGGACGGACCAAAATACAAGCGGCGACAGAACTTTGGTCCGTCCTGCAAATTTGCCCATCCACTATCGTACATGCCCGGGCAGACGTGTACGTCGTGCAAAACCGTCCGACATGTACGACAGTGGATGGCCGCCTTGAGCCGAAACTCTTCTGTGCAGGCGTATCAGTAATGTAAACAAACATCGGGAAACATAAATAAACACCGCACCGCATAATATATTTTAACATAAAGACGATAGCGGCAGTAATATTGAAAATATTCTTCATTCAGATAAACTACAATATTGAAATGTATGTAGATAGAATTAATTAGAGGAAAGAAAAAAGCAATATTTACTTTCTCCGTATAAAGTACGCAAAAGTATTGTGATCGTGAAAATATTTAAAAAAACAGTAAAAAACTTCCTCTTTCATATCACTAGAAAATTGTTTAGGTGCTGAACTGAATATATTTTGGTAAATTTTCGTTCACCGGAAGTGGGCATTTATATATCTTTTTTTCTGATATTTTTTTTATATACAGGGCGTAGAATTGGTTTAAGCACCATAGGGATTTCCATGTTGAATTCTTAATGTTGAAATATTGGCTCCCCAAATGATTTTAGAGAAAAAGCGTAAATATGTTTCTGGTAGAGTCTACATAACCGTCTCCTTACTCATTTTTTTACTTTCCATAGAAGGGGGAAATCGAGGAAAATAAAACTACTATTTTAGCAAAAATAGTTGGTACCCTTGAATTTCTGAAACAATAAACCGTTGAACGTTAGTGGTCACGTTAATGTTTTAATCACAAATTCAGGGGTATTTTAAGTAATTCTGAATTAATATTATGGATTTGTTGAATGAAACGATCCTAATTCGAACTATTCTGCTAATAGTGCACGTACAGTAAACCACACTACTGTTAACAGAATGGTCCGCAAATTTCGAAACGTTCAACGGATTTTTGTTCCAAAATCATTTGGGGAGCCAATATTTGAACATTGAGAATTTAACATGGAAATCCCTATGGTGCGTAAACCAATTCTACACCCTGCTTGAAAAATACCAGAAAATCATTTTGAGAAATACAGAAAGTAACAAAAAAAAATTGAAATCTTTCATTATAAATAGTTTTTGTAAACTTTTTGGTTTATGAAAAAAATTTATAAATTTACTACGGCATTTTCAGCATAAGCCACAGCAGGTCTTAAGTTTTTTGTCAATAATTATTAAATCATAAATGTTACATCAAATTTAGTTAAATATAGATAATACCAAAATGAACAATTTAGAATAAGAATATTTCGAAATCTTACGAGGTTTTGAAAAAAATAATGAATAGGGAAAATATCACCATAAACCCTGCTATAATTATATTTTATTTACCCCTTTTGTTCTATAATAAGCGATATGCCCATGGTGAGGCTCGAATTTGAAATACCCTTTATACAATAATTAAAAGTGTTTAACTGCCCTTCTACGTAAAGTTAAGATTATCGTTTAACCATGAGTAACTTTATAGCGTGTTTACGGTTAAACTTGGTTCAAGGAACTATTGACCAACTGGTCCTGCTGTTATTAGCTTTCAATGAAATTTTGTTTTCCATTTTGAACATTACAAATAAGCAATTATTTAAATTTTTTAAAGATTATAACTTCCACATTTGGAAGTTTTGATAATATAAACGCTTTTTATGATATTTTTCACATTTATCGTTTTTTCTCAAAAACTAGTGAGAAGTTCAAAAATAACATGTTTTATAAATTATTATTTTTGACATTATCTATAGATTGTGATACTTCTAATTTCATGTAACTCTCGTAGTTTCATTATTATGAACAAAATATTACAAATATTTGCAATTATTTCATTTTTTCCCAAAATTAAATAAAATTTGAACCATATTTGTTAGAAGTACCTGGACCAACATACCGCCAGACTAACAAACAGAAATGTGTGGAAAATGGTCTCGAAAATACACATTTTCGTTGAAAGTTAGACTAAAAATGGTTTTTAACTTTTGAAACTGTATATAAAAACTTATTGTGCATAATTTTACCTACTCTCACTTTGTAATTAATAAATTAAACAGTTTCCATCTGTCGCAATTGACTCAATATGTAATAATGCAATGTAATGTAAAAATTTAACCATTCAACGTACCTCAAAACGGACATAAAAAACATTTTCACGATCACAATACTTTTCCGTACTTCGTACAGAGAAAATAATGACAAAAATTGAAAATTTCCTTTCTTTTGCGATATTTTCAACTGATTAATATTCCGCGTTATAATACATACATTTACCCTATTTAACCAACTTTGTATGATAACCGAAATCGCCGGAGTACCTTTCTAAAAACGATAAGCCTGCAACTCATTAAATTCCGTTTTATATCGGGTTTTTCAAAAGTAAGTCGTGTATTGAAATACTGATTTTGTATTTTGTATCAATCATTGAGAAATTTGAAAATTAAAAATGCCTATATGTGAAGAAAGAAATGGAGTTATGGATACATTTTAAGTTGCCTTTGAAGAATGCGCCATACTGTGGTGTTACCAATCTCCAAATGGCCTGCTACTTTATTGACACTAGATGTTCCATATTTGTTTTCATTTGCTAAATTTTGCGTTTCTTATTAAACTTCAGCAACTACAACATCTGTTGCAACAGAGGGTCTGGGTCCTGATTTCTTTTTATCCATAACACAACCACTTTCTTCAAATTTTGCTGCCAGAATAGCCCTCAAAGTGCATGGGCTAAAGCCCTGCACAGGCCGTCTTTTAAAGACTCGGCCCGTCAGTGAATATTCAAAGGCCCGGCCCGAAGAAATAAATTGTTTTGTCGGCCCGGCCCGCTAGTGAAAATGAATTATTCTGTTTTGAAATATTTTATAAAAAATCATATCTCAAAAAGTTTTAAAGTGGCTATACTTTTGAAAAACGAAAAATTCTCAGCAAGGATCAGGGCATAACATATATTATTTTTAAGAAAATTAAAATATGAGTAATTGATTATTCTTTGAGATATGTTTTATTTATTAAAAACTAACTATAGCACGAATAAAATTATTATTATTATTATCTAAATATTGTTTTTTTGTTTTGGATTTTTTTTAAACTTTAAACATTCAAGCATAAAAAAGTATAGAATAACTTTTTTCGTATCCGTAACGGTTAACGATATTTTAGAGCCCAAAATAAGTGTACTAAAAGTTTATATTCTTATAACTTTTGACACAATAATTTTCTGAGCCTCAAGTAAAGACCATAAGCCATGTCCTGATACCCTTTATAATATATGTGAAATTCGCTAAAATCCCTGATGTATCCCCAAAAAGTGTGCATTTATTAATGGCATGATTAAACATTTATATAAAATAAAAATGGTCTATTTAATTTTATTTAGAAAGAATTCATGCATCCGAAAATATAATCAAGATCAGCGGGTGTAGTGGAACACGAAACATTATAAAAAAGTATCGTTAAACACACCGAGTAGGTATAAAAAAATTAAACAAACCCAGAGCATTTATCAACAGTAAATCTCTCAACGCTGTACGACCGAAAATGTAAATTAGGACGCGTGTTATTAGTCATTCTCCACAAAAACAAATAATTTCATATTAAATTCAGGCAACTCAGTAGGCATATTATTTTCATAGCCATCTATGAGGGCATAGTAAAATCAATTTAATAGCTATTTTATATCGCAGCGGCAGCGCCTCGCGCTCGCGCTCGCGACGGGTATTTTTTGCGAGGCATTCCTCGGCCTTATCGCAAGACCGTCTGATTTCGCGAGAGCAACGATCACGAACATTATTTTGCAAATCAGCTGATTGATGTAAAACTAAATTATAGTTCAATAACATGATAGTGCAATGGAAAAGATATTATGAAGAATATTCGAAAGAATCACAAACCCAGTATTGTACCATCCATCCTACTCTACCAAAGGGTATACCATCAAAGAACACTCATAGTAGATTCTTCACTTCGTCAATAACACGCCTTAAATTAGGACATGGATGTTACCGTGCACACCTTTTTAAAATTGGAGTGGTGGACAACACAGAGTGCGAGTACGGAGCGGTAATTGAAGATCTAAACCACATCCTTTTCGCATGCGAAAAATATACAAACCAGAGGCTAAAACTGATGGATAACCTGGCAAAACTAAATATATTCCCGCCAATAAATATGACTCATTTACTAGCTACAAATAATATAACCATATATGACCATATAGTTAAATTTCTAATTGAAGCTAAATTAAAAATATAATTAATGACCCAATAAGATAGGTTCCTTTCCTTTATTAAATAGCCTAGAGCTGGCCACATGGACATGCATCCCAGGCCAAAAAAAAAAAACATCAATTAATATTATCTCCTAATATAGTTGGCAACTGTTAATTTAGATCATTTTGTAATTTTGTCCTCCGTTTCTCCTCTGTTATACTCAATTATTCCAGATCCGTGGCCTTATTTGTATGTCTGATTTGAAGCCTTCATAACTGGCCCTTTGAAGTGAAACGAGTGCCCCTGTCTTTTTTAACCATAGAAAATTATAGCAATCCCCAATTTCCTTAATATATTATGTCTTTGGTTTGGACGTTTCACTGGAAAATATTACAAATCGGGAACTATATAAATTAATTGTTGATAAAACTGCAGATATAAATTCAAATATTAATGTTATTAAAAGGGACTTAATATTAAAAGTTGAAAAACTATCAGTATCCCTAACGAATTTAAAATCTGAAAATACAGCACTTAAGACAAAAATCGTCGCTCTTGAAGAAAGAGGGGAAGAAAAACAATATTATTATTTAAACGAAACTAGAGAACTATTATTAGAATTTACTTTGACAAAATTAAATAATTCAACACATATGAATATTAGAAGAGAAGAAATCAATAACATTTACAGAATAGGAAAAAAGGGAACTAATCCTGTATTACTGCAATTTATATCTCAGCATTGCTCATGATTTATCCCCGGAAGAAGCATTTTGCAATCGAATGCTCGAATTAAGTGGGGAAAATTAATAATCGATGGAGAAGCCTATACTGTCAAACAACTGGAAGAACAGGATATTGTCTCTGATAATGAATTTGAAATAACATTACCAAAAAAGCCAACTAGCGCGCCACCAACACCGACAATAGAAACAGTAACTATACATTCTAATACTCAACCTAATACAAACAACAAACATAATAAAACCTGTAGTGATACACACCAACCCACGACTAAAAATGCTCCAAAAACAGTAAAACAAGTTAAACATACATCTGTACAAAACCAAGCTAATATGACCAAGGACACGCCTACCAGCAGTAATCACAGTAGCAGACCGCGCATTGGTTCGAAGCAGCACATCATCTATGAAAACAAGGATGCAAGCGCAAGCTCTTATGTGCAAGACTGTAATTAATTATTACGTGTTTTATTTTAATTTTTAATTTTAAGCGCATGTCCGATCTACAAGCTAGAGTCTATTTTATTACAACGAACTAAATTCTTCTAAAATGAGAATTGGTCATATTAATATACGCTCCTTGATGCGTAAAATTAATTACTTGACGCAAATTCTTTCAAATCATGATTATGATGTTTTCGCTATAAGTGATAATATATCTGCTGTCCGATAATATAAGCGATGCTTCAATAAGTATTGTTGGATACGAGCTTCTGCGACGTGATCGTCCTCGAAGAACTGGAGGTGTTTGTTTATATGTACGCAATCATTTAAAATATAAACTTATAACAAGTGATTTATCTATCGAACAATTGTGGATTTCAATAAACAAAATTGCAATAGGTGTATCGTATCGACCTGAAACCATACATCATGAACTGTTTGTTAACCAACTAGAAGACGCTATTGATTTAGCCTTTTGTAGTTGTGATGAAGTCATTTGTGTCGGTGATTTCAACATTGATGTGCAAAAACTAAATGACCACAAAACAACCAATTTTAAAGTAAGCATGAATGCATTAGGTATGAAGCAAGTAATATCTCAACCCACCAGAGTAACACTTACCTCAGTGTCAACAATTGACCTTATACTCGTATCTGATAACAGTTTCATCGAAGCTTGCGGAGTAATAAACGTGGACTTTTCAGATCACGATTTAACATTTGTTGAAACCAAAACTGAAATAATCCCTTTTAAACCAACAGTTATCACATATCGTGATTTTAAACATTTTAATCCTGATGATTTAACCTTACAACTAGAGTCTTCTCGCTTAGATAATATTGTTTATTTAACCGACGTTAATGAGAAAGTTCATATTTTAAATTATTATCTCTTGGAAGCCTTCTATAAATTAGTGCCATACAAAACCATTAAGATATATAGACCTAAACCACCATGGCTGACTGATAATATTGAGCTTTTAATATCATTAAAAAACAAAGCCAGAGCAAAGTTTAACAAAAACAGAAACCCATCTACTTGGAACTATTATAAATCGCTTCGCAACTACACTAATGTTGCAATAAAAAATGAAAAGAAAGCATACATATTACACAAGTTACGTTCAGCAAATCCAAAATCTTTATGGCGAGAATTAAAATCACTAAATATCGTAAAAAACAAATCTAATTTCAGTAAAATTCCATCATCCCTTGGAGATGCAAATATTATTAATGATTATTTTATTGACTCAATACCTACATTAAAAAATAATCATAACGACATAACAGATTATTATGAAAATTATACATTTTGTGACTTTTCCACACGCTTCAAATTCTTTCTGGTAGACACTGCAGATGTTGGGAAAGCTATTCATCGTATTCTGCCTGCAGCACGAGGTGCTGATGGGTTAGACATACAAATTATAAAAATGTGCTGCCCATTTTTATTAAGTTTCATTACCAATATAATTAATACTTGTCTATTAGAAGGCGTATTTCCGAATGAATGGAAGAAGGTTTTAATTATTCCCTTGCCCAAAAATAAAAATCCAGCCTAGCTCTGTGACCTAAGGCCCATTAGTATCCTTCCTACACTGTCTAAAATATTGGAAGATATTATGAATATTCAACTGAAACAACATTTATCAGAATATAAAATCTTACCTAAATTTCAATCAGGTTTCAGGATAGGCCATAGTTGCACTACAGCATTTTTAAAAGTAACTGATGATATATTGCAAGCCACAGACGAAGGACAAATTACTGCTTTAATACTTTTAGACTATAGTAAAGCATTTGACACTCTATATCATAACGTCATGTTGTCTATACTTCACTACATTGGGCTTGACAGGTCTGCTATTCATTTGCTACAAAACTATTTAATGGGGAGGCATCAGGCAGTCAAACTATGTGTCCCTCAAGGGTCCATCCTAGGGCCTGTTCTATTTACGATATATACTTCAAATATTATTACACGTATACGTCACTGTAAATATCATATTTATGCAGATGACACTCAATTATACTTGTTTTTACCGAAAAATGGTTACGATGCATTAGCTAGGGTTAACCAAGATCTAAATTCAATATATGAAGCATCTGCTTCTCACAGCCTCTACTTAAACCCACTGAAGTCTACATATTTTTTATTTGGGCTGAAAAAAAATGATCTGAATTAATTTATATTTTGAAACCAACATTAAATACACAATTAATTCCTTTCAGGACTAGTTCAAGAAATGTGGGTGTAATAGTAGATAATACTTTTAGATATCATGAATTCGTATCTAAGTGCACACAGATTGCATTTGGTAATCTAAGGTTAATTTATCATAACAGGGAGTTTATAAATCAGCAAACAAAAATCCTGCTCTGCGAATCAACAGTATTATCCCAATTTACATTTTGTTCACCTCTGATACATCCATGCTTGGATGTAAACGCGAAATATAAAATCCAACGTATACAAAATTCATGCCTGAGATTAATTTTCGAAATCAGAAAATATGAAAGAATCTCACATAAACTGCGTGACTTACAATGGTTGGATATGAATAATCGTCGCATATTGCAAAGCTATTGTTTGTTTTATGATATAATTACTTTGAAAACACCTATTTATTTGTATGAAAAATTTAAATATCGCTATGACGTTCATAATATTACTGTAAGAAATCATGATCGCTTAACACCCCCAGCACACATGACAGCAATGTTCGAGAGATCGTTTCACTATACATTCGTTAAGTTTTTAAATAGCCTTAGTTTTCTTGCATCAATAAGATAAGTAAATACATCGTAAGTGTACATCGTAATTTTTTTTTTAATTTAATTATTTTTGTTTAAATTTATTTATCACTGTATTAAGCTAATATGCTATGATGGTGTCTTAATTTTATAACTTAATTTAATTATTCCAAGGTACAATGGAAGAACAGAGGGTGTCCTGACACCCATTTGAATTGTATCTTGTTATTTTCCTCCGTGTTAAACGAAATTGTTTTTTTTTTGTATTGTATTCTATTAAACTTATTGTATACATATGTTAGTATTTAATAAGTGTTGTATATTGTGGGAAAATTAAAAAAAAACTATTATTATTATTATTATTATTATTTAATTTGTTATTACATGTGTTGGTATCAGGTCCGCTTACAAGAATGGATGTGTCATCCGCATACATACAAACATGTGAGTCTGACAGGTGTTTAGGCAAGTCATTTATAAATAGAATGAAGAGAAGTGGACCTGCCACACTTCCTTGCGGTACCTCTAAATCTACTTTATAGGAGTCCGATATTGTAGTATCTAATTTTACAACAAGTCTCCTGTGGTTAAGGTAGGATTTGAACCAGTCATTTAGTACTCCACGTAGTCCTATCGCATTTATCTTCTGTAGTATACACTCGAAATCTAGACTATCAAAAGCTTTTGATAAATCAAAAAAACGCTCCTATTACTTTATATTTGTTGACAATCATGTTGTGAATATGTTGGACGAAATCTATTGTAGTCGTTTCAGTTGATTTGTTAAGGCGGAAACCATGTTGTTCCTTACTAAATTTGTTGATTTTATCAATAAATGCTATGATTTTTTTGCATACAGTTTTTTCTATTATTTTTAAAAATATGCTTAAGAGGGAGATGGGTCTATAATTTTCCAGTTTTAGAGGATCTCCTTTTTTTTAGTATGGGTATTACCATTGGTAACTTTAGGTAATCAGGAAATTGACTAGTGATATAGACTGATTAATTATGGCAGCAAGAACGGGTGCTAATTCATGACAACACTTTTTAATTATCATAATAGGGACTTCATCATGATCAGTAGATGATTTGTTTTTAAATTCATGTATGGTTTCAATAACATCATCTGCAGTAACTGGTTCAAAAAACATAGATGGAATATTGTTTGATTCAGCTTCATCTACAGTGCAATTAGTAGATAGATTTCCTTTGAAATGCTTGTCCTTTACGGCCCTAATATTAGTTAAAAAATATACTCCGAAATGGTTAGATAATTCTTTCATATTTGTAATTTCTGAGACATTTAATATGATTTTATGTGGGATATTTGATTTTTTTTATGTGATTTTTGGTTTGTTTGTTGACAATGTTCCATGTCGTCTTTATTATGTTTGAAGATGATGATATTAAATTGGAATAATATTGTTTTTTGCAAGGAGAATCTCCTTGCGATAGCTATTTTTCAAAATTTTATAGTTACGATTTATATTGTCGGAATTATTATTTTTGTGTAGCCAATACATGTCTCTTAATGCAGTTGCTTTAATTTCAGCTCATTAGTGTACCATGGGATATGTTTATTTTGATTTTTAACTTTCTGTTGATTCGGACGTGTTTAATAGAGAAACATTTTTGAAAACATTCAGAGAAGCCAAAGTGTTCGTACATCATGTTTATATTTGAATAATGTTTAGTATAAAAAGTATGCATGGTCTCATTAAATGTTTGTTTGAATTTGTTAATATGTTTGTCATGAAACAATCTATATTTACTATATTCATTAAGTGGTTCATTCCTTTCTGTTATGGATATATTTTTGCAGGTTATGATCTGTGCTGTATGATCTGATATGTTTGGTTCAATAATACTAAAGGTAACTTTAAATTGGATTGTTGTTACAATATAATCTATTTCACTTTCAATAGTGTGGGACCCATATTTGACACAGGAGTACATCCGATTTGTGATTACTCCAGACTGATTAAGTTTCAAGGATTTCTACGATATTTACTGGTTAATAGTTTTTGTGCTGATCTGAGGAAATCAAGGATGCCCAGGAAGACCGCTGGGCAGGCAGTTGGTGTTCCATCGTGAAAAGTTAAACTTGCGACTAGAATTGTTTGAAGTGTTATAGAGGTTTTTTATTTAATCGTCGTTAAGATAGTTAAGTACCCGAAATTATACATCTCTTTATGGATACCTATTTCACCTGATCTTAAAGTGGCGATGAGTCCCACACGACAATAGTACTATTAATATTATATACAATTCACACAATTTTTAAATACATATTCATCAAAATTATAAAGAAATTTGGTGTTTAAAATCTTGATCCAAAATATATTGTTGGTATTGTACACCATTGTAATTTTCATTCCTTGAAGCCCCTATACATTTTTCGGAAAATGCAGAAGAAGCTTCCTAGTTGTGCCCTTCTAGGATCATTGATGTGCAAAATGTATACCTTTCAATAATAATCTAAAGAACTTTCCTGATGCATATAATTATGTAAAAAACATTTAGTGTAGTTCTAATGTAATATTTCGTTGAATATTCAGCAACTGACAAAATAGCTCATTGAAATGTTATATTTGCTTTGTGGTAATATTCATGTTTGTTAGCATAACGTTTTCGGAGGTATTAAAGGAAAATCCTGATGATTGAATGAAGAAAATTAAGTATGAACTGACTTCGCTAACCACCTAAAAAATAAATATTTTAGTAAACATGAATTATTTCATAAGTTACATACTTCGCTCATAAGCTCCCAATCAAGAATAAAGACTCCCGCGGCAGAGAAAATGACTTCATTTTGTTTAAGCTGCAGAGAAAATAGCCTTACATCTTCAATTACGTATTCTCTATACTCAGTTTTCAGAAATACATTTTGAATTAATTGACCACTTTTAAAACTCTAAAACATAAAACATATAGATCCTCATTTCAATAATATATAAACTTACCTCTTTCTTTACTGCATCACAAAAATAGAAAACGAAATAATGGTGAGTAATACTGCTAACGTACATGTAAAACACTGCCCTTAATACAGTTGAATATATATAAATATCACTTAAATCATCGCCATTGGAAATTGCAATAAATATACCAAATGCTTGTGTGAGCTGTTCAAGCAATGTTGCAATAATCGAAGCGGCATGGAATAATCCGTAAGAATCAGACACATTTTGACAAACACTAATTAGGCATTCGTGCATGATTCTGAGCATCGTCATATTGTCTTTTAATTTAGCAATTCTCATTTTGTCCCAGTGGTTAGATGTCTTACCGGCCACGCTATGACTTAAAGTAATCAACAAAAGTTTTGAATTTTTCTGAGGAAGGTATTCATTTGCTTTGTAAGGATCCAAATTATTAATGAAACTATTTATTTGAACGAATCTCCAATAAGAAAAGTTCAATATTACAATAAATTGTAATACCATTACTTCTCTGATTAAAAATCCCAATAAATTACTTACATTATACCATTGTATAAAATTATATATGTAAAATTGATATATCAATTCTCCAATCATAAAACAATTTGAAATTACCATGTGAATGAAATAATTAGTTATATGCCGTTTACATTGCATGTGTGTATTAATAATTTCATTAAAATACACTTTTACGGACTCGTCAAAACCATTTAACATTTTTAAGTATACAGGAAGTTCTTCAATATGCTTCCAAGATGTTTTGAAAATAATTAAGATCAAAATCAAATTAAATACGAGAGAAGCTCTATCCATGTTAATTAGTATTACACTATTTCCAACCGGATGCATAGTAGCAACATCTACTACTGCCAAATACGTCAATCCACATAGAATTAAACCAAATATTATCAACAAAAACGCATAGCAATAATCAGGTTTCTGTGATTTTTCCTTGGTTATTTTCCAAGTTGATCTCGGCGTCAGACTAAGAATATTTGATAGTATAAATATTGGTTTATATAACTGATAAACGTTATCACGTGACTGCTCCATTGTATTTGAAGAAATTATTTTAAACTATATAGCAGAGTATATAGAATTACGTTAAGAACGATGTAATACAATATAAATTTTACAGGATACACTGGTGGAGACAATTTTATTATTGCTGGTTTTATTGATTTTACATGGGCACACATATAATATGCAGTAATTACTTTTATTCTTAAAATCATATTATTGTCTCAATAATTTATTTATTCATATATATAATTATATTATTGATCCCTGAATTATATACAGAATGTCTAAACCGGAGAAGTTTAATGGGAAAACAATCAATAATCAAAGATAAAAATATTTGGATTGTCAATATATGAGGTTATTCCAAAAACAAATTAGTAACCTTCAAAAAGTTGGAAATTAGCGATTCCAATTGCGAAGGCATACCTCTTGGTTGGCAGAAACATTTTGCGAACCTCAATTTCGAAGTAAAGAAACTGTCAATTGTCAATATAATCTTCAAATTGACAGCAATCACATGCTCGGTTTCTCCGACGAATCCACTGTGAAGGGAATTTTTCAATTCAGTTTAATTACGGATTACCACATGGCAACGGTCGCACCAACCTCTTATAAATACTACTTATTTATAAGTAGATATTAATTATTTGTGCTGTTACACCAACCGAATTTATACATATCTTAGGTTGGCAACATTGTTTTTTTACGTAACGTTGGCAAGCCGTCTAATATCAAATCAATTCTGACCTCATATTAACCTTCATTGTTCTGGTGCGTATATTTCAATTAAAATGTAATATTGTAACGGCGACGAGTGATTTTCACGTCTGAAAGCGTTTACTAGCGTAGCTGGTATCTATCCACATAATTGTGTAGAATAAAACTACAAATGCGACTGCAAGTAAACTGCAGTAAATCCAGAACCAAAGACACGGAATGCAAAACCGCAAAAAAAAACAATTCCAACGAGACGCAGGAAAAAACAAATAGCAAAAATACAATACTCGGATATCCAAACTAGACCCCAAAGAAATCGGGTCAGTGACTGCAAACAAATAAATATGCAAATGAAAATAACGATGGCCTTATAAAAGTTACTAGCCCGAAGGAAAACAGTAATATCACCCTAGGTAACAAAAGATATGATAACAAGGTTGTGTACAAAATTAAAAAAAGAGAATGGTATGACGTGGTAATTTTAAATGGGATTACGATGATACTAAAATCAACCATGCCGTCTACAAATATTCTAGTTCACACAATAGAGTGTAATAATCGATTCACGCTGGAAAAATACAAATGTTTCAAGATTGGTATTCCCACAGATTACAATATAGAGCTTAGTAATCTTGAATTGTGACGGACGGAATCAAAATCAGTAGATATAACTTTTTACGAGACCCAGGCGGATTTCGAAAACAAAATAAAAACAACTACACTAGAAGCCGACGAGGGTAATGCACCAGAACACCAGGAGCATCGCAAATAAAACCGACGAAATTGAAAATGCCTTGGTAGAATACAAACCTAATATCTTATGCATCACTGAAACGTGGTGCAATGACAGAAGCATACAATATGTGCATTTAGATAAGTACTCAAAAATTTCACACTACAATCGAACAACGCATAAAGATGGAGGATGCATGATTCTCGTAGACAATGAACACGAATATAAAAAAATTAATATTAGTAAATTTAGCTTAGAAACTGATATTGAAGCGGCGCACAGTGGGGCCGATTGTATCAAAAGTTGGAAAAAACCCAAAATATTAAAATCTGCTATTTTACATTTATAACCTATGTGTCATAAGCTCAGGGTACCTGCCCGCAATAAACCGTAAGTTTTTAGGTGCTGAGATTGCTACCCTTATAACTAGCACAGTGTAAAGTTGTGTATTGACCGATACTCAGTTGTACGACACGTCGGCGAATTAAAAGTATAATTTGTAAAAGACAAAGTTCGAAGTGGTTTAAAAAATAGATTCACAACCTGGAGGTATGTACAACATAATACTATACTTTGGCCAGCAGATTTGAAATGTAACAGTCTGTTTTATATTTTTATTACATGCGCAAAAATTACATTCAACAAATACTAGTAAATCTGCACTCAACTAGACATTTAGTGACGTTTCCGGAATTGTCGGGCAAAATCCTTTACAAAGCCTTCTAGCCCAATACCTCGGCTATTATAAACTGCAAAAACATTTATTTATTTATTAACGTATCAACTTTTACAAGACTTACAAGCAGTTTATCTATAATCTAGGATTGTTAAATAGAAACAAATATATGCGTGCATAGCAACTAAAGATATAATATAAATTTAAAAAAAAACAAATAGAAAAAATGCTAAGTATAATATAACGCAAGCAAGAAAAATAAAATACTAGGAGCCGCCTAATTAATAGAAAATTTAATAAAATTTGAAATTCAAAGAGGTGAGGAAAGGGCGCTTAGACATTTCTTGCGAAATAAATACATAGATGAGTTAAATATATCAATATTATTGGGCAAAGAGTTAAATAATCTCATGGCGCGACAGAGGGGGTTATTGTATCCATAGTTTGTGCTATGAAATCTTATCCTAAATAAATTGCCGTGTCTGCGTAAATATGATGGTAGAACACTGAAGCTTAATTCAGACAACAGTTCACTACAGCTCAAAGAGCCATTAATCAAATTAAATAAAACACATAAGTCAGCCACTGCTCTGCGAAAATGTAGAGGAGGAATGTTCAATAATGAACGAATCGCTATTTTATCATAATCAGCAATACCAGCACGATATGAGTAGAGTTTAATAAACTTGTTTTGTACCTTTTCAACACTTGACTCGTCACAAATAAAAGATGTGGACCAAATTTGGCCAGCATATTCCAACAATGGAACCAAACTTATATACAGGTGACGTAAAGAACAAGGTGAAAAATTCAAAGAAAATCGGTTCACAAATCCAAGTGTCTTAAAGGCTCTACAAACAATGGATGAAATATGAGTTTTAAATGTCAATTTTCTGTCAAACCAAACACCTAAATCCTTTACAACATCGACATTATTTAGCACACTATTTTTAATATGATAGTCGTACAAGATAGTAGATTTCCCACGCGAGTAAGTTATACTACAACACTTCTTAACATTAAGCTCAAGCATATTATTATCACACCAATGCTCCAATGTTGACAAATGATCTTGCAACGCTTCACAATCACTAACATTAGCAACAGGTTTAAGTATTTTAAGATTATCGGCGTAAACTAGAAATCTACATGATTTAAAGTCCAAGGCAATGTCGTTGATAAAAAGTAAAAATAATAAAGGTCCACAGTGGGAGCCCTGAGGCACACCAGATGTGACATTTATGCACCTTGAGATATGATTATCTATTTTGACGAACTGAATCCTATCGCAGAGGTAACTCTTGATCCATGTAACCGTCCGATCATCCAGTCCCAGATTTGATAGTTTATTTAATAAAATCCCGTGATGAACCCTATCGAACGCCTTGGAGGAACGCCTTGGAGAAGTCCGTGTAAATACAATTCGTCTGCAATCCTTCCTCCATGGCATTCAATATTGATTTTTTAAAAACAAGTAAATTAGTTAAAGAAGAGCGACCGTTGCAAAAGCCGTGTTGTTCTGGGATAATTATTTCTTGACACATCCTTTTTAATTGAACAGCAACTAGACTATCCATCAGTTTAGATGAAACACATGATTGTATAGATATTACATTATCACGATCACCATTCTTGAAAAGGGGCAGTATAAAGCTCGACTTCCATAGCGTGGGGAAGGTCCCAGTGCTGAGAGATTTTTCAGAAAGAATTTTAATCGGAATTGTTACAGTATATATATACACTTCTTCAAAAAGAACGGTGGGATACCATCTTGACCAGAGTTAAGACCATCTTTCAAATTATTAATTCCATTAAAGACATCCGTTGTTGTTACAGTTAATGGTCTATAGGCAACAGAATTAATATTGGGAGTCAAAGGAGAGGCAGGAGTAACAATGTCGGAATACACTGACGAAAAAAAATTAGCAAATAAGTTGGTAGTACTTTCAGCATTATCCGATGTATTCTCGTCGAGATACATATCTTTAGGAAATCCACTTGATTTACGTGAGTCATTCACGAAAGACCAAAATCGCTTAGGGTCGCGTTTAATATTGCCTTCAATCCTGTTTAAGTACGACAGGCGAAGTGTTTTGCTTAAAGTATTACATTGTGACCTTAACGAGGCGAAGTTATCGTAATCCACTGGGTTCAGAGTACGCTTATAATGAGTATGCGCGAGTTTCTTTTCGCGAACCAAACTTTTCAGTTCAGAATTAAACCACGGCGGAAATTGGCTGTTCTTCACCATTACTTTAGGAATGTACATATCAATAGCTGAGTGAGTATATAATATCGTAAAAAAATGACGTAATAATATTAATATCCACCAGTTGCAGCAAATAGTCCCAATTGACACTTGAAAGATAGTTGTTAATTGCAATGTAGTCCCCGCCTCTGAAATTATATGTAAAATACTCATAACTTATCTCGTCCACAGCTACAAGAGGTATTTCAAGGTCATATGAGATGTGGTGAATGGAGTTACCACATATAGCATCATTGCTTGGTCAAACCCGTAGCCCAGTAACGTTTGAGAAGAAAAGATCTAAAAAGACACCACGCGAATTAGGTGCGGCATTTCTTTGAAAAAGGTTATGATAAATGAAACATTCACTGATAATGTCGGCTAATTGACAAGTATTAGAGGAAGAGGTTACTTTTTCAGAATTATCGGCCCAGCGAGCTTTGGGAAGATTATAATCACCACAAATTACAACTTAGTCGTTTCTGTGAGAAGAAAGTAAGGAATCAAGTGTAGAACAATGATTTTCGTAATAAGTATGATTAGATGCAGGTGGAATATATAGTGCACCCACAATAATTGATTTGTTAATCCTTACATACAGCTCCTCGACGATAATCGACTCAATAGCAATTTTGTAAGAACACAAAGTATTCTTTACGGCTATGAGAACCCCCCCGGCTTTAGATTTCAAGCTAGTATTTAATGTGCGATCCTGTCTATATACAACATAGTTTTTAAATCCTAGTTCAGTGTTACTAACCGAATCATCAAGCCATGTCTCAATAAAAACTAAAATATCATAAGATGAACAATTAACATTAAGCATGATATCAATTAACTTTGATCTCATACCACCAACATTTTGCATATAAACAGTTCCAATGACCT
This sequence comes from Ocypus olens, assembly GCA_910593695.2. Classification (NCBI taxonomy): domain Eukaryota; kingdom Metazoa; phylum Arthropoda; class Insecta; order Coleoptera; family Staphylinidae; genus Ocypus; species Ocypus olens. Next base: position 37,700,344 of record OU343060.1, read on the forward strand.
GGAAACAATAGAGGCATTTCCAGGAATAATTACCGGCCGATTCCTTATAAACCTAATGTAAGCATTTGGTTCACCATTGTTCTTGCGAACCTGAAGCTCCGCATTAAGTGATTTTAATTCATCGCGCTGAGAGATAGTCAAATCGGATGAAATACTAATCGAAGGATTGCTTTCTTTAATAGTTTTACGATTTTTTAGAATCGATGCAACCATAAATTTATTATCAAGAGAGACCATAAGCGGCCTCGGCTTGTTGGACTTGCGACCTAGCCGAATAATTTTGTTAGGGTTGATATTAATTGCGGGGACGCAGCTGATAACTTTTTTGAAAGCATCCAGATCATAATTTTTACGCACGTCAATATCAGAAGACGGGGATTGGGTAATGTTGTATAAAATAATATTGCTTTGTCTCTCCTGTCTATCAATAATTTCAGCCATGAGATTTTCATTGGGAATATTTTTCAAACTTTCGATCTCATTACGCAATAGCATATTGTCGTTTTCCAATTCCAAAATTTTATTACTTAGAAGTGACATATTTTCTAAAATATTTGCCACACTTGAGTTAATTTCGTCTCTAAAAGTAGCAAATTCAGAGCGCAACAATGACGTAATTAAACTAATGGTTGGAATTTCACATTTAGGACAGATCCATTTGCCGCCCTTATTTTTTTCCTCGGACCGAAGATGAGCTACGTCCTTATCCGATTTTTTGACACTTAGCGTGAAACCAAAATGAACACTGTCCAGAGCATTTAATTGCCGTCTGGACATTTTTAGGAGGAATTATTAAGTGACAATGGCCGCAGGTCAAAGACATCGCACAGCAATTACTTAGTTCGTTATATTGGCAAATTATATAAACAAATGCGAAATAAGGGATTGCACAGGGATAAACGCTTCACACCCAGGGGTCAATCAGGGTGACTAACAAAAGACAGATAAGAAGACCACGGATGGAAAAAGGTAATGAAACAATAGGAACAGTATTTAACGATGCCACTATATGCAACTTAATATACACGTGGCGTGAAACAGATAAACAAATTATTTAGCGAGATAGGTTAAGTGTGCCTGAACAGCGATTAATCACTTACCGAAGCACCACTACACAATTGAGCGACATACATATGAAACCACTAATTAAACGATAGCTTTCACGCACTATCAGTTATCTAAACCATCAATTGACATTGAAAAAACCACGAAATAGATCAATAAATGCACAGCACATATCACAGGTTCGACATTCGACATTCAACATTACACTATTTACCGCTTTTAACTGCCATCTTAAGATAATAATTGAAATATATTTCAATATCATTCAATGAATTCCCGAACATAATCAAGTATTTCCAAATATACATTCCTTGCGTTTATTACAAGATCGTTAGATGAGAATATTATTCTTACCAAAAAAAAACATCAGTGGATGTACTACTGCAATCGCCTTCGCCAAAAAATGATATTAGATGTGAGTATTTATACGCATATATTCAAAAAATGACAAGATGCAAAAAAAAAACTCAAAGATTGAAGTAAGAACGGGGACTTATAGTAGATAAGCCCAAACCTGGATGTGGTAGTAGCAATGATGGGAATACAGCCAGGCGTTTTTTCCATAATTCGGACATATCAGCGAATATTACCGGAATTGATATAAATATTATCAAACGATTTAATATCATTTTGACTGCAATGGCTAGAGGTTATAATATTAATGTAGAGGCTTTTAAAATATATCCATTAGAAACTGCAAATATGTTTGTAAACGAGTTCCCTTGGTATCCGATGCCTCCTACTGTCCACAAAGTCCTCATTCACGGACCAATTATAATTGAAATGATGAATAGGCCTTACTTCAAATCGGACAACTTAATAAAGAAACGCTAGAAGCAAGTACCAAAGTCTTTAAAAAATATAGAGACCATTCCCACAAGTGTTCTCGTGAAAAAAATTAACGAAGATATAATTCACTCTTTATTAATGTGTTCGGATCCCTTAATTTCAAGGATGCGACAAATGAAAATTAAAGCAAGTCAGTTCAAATATTGCTACTACTAGCTCTGACGTTGAAGTCAGTGACAGTGACAGTGACAGTGACAGTGACAGTGACAGTGACAGTGACAGTGACAGTGACAGTGACAGTGACAGTGACAGTGACAGTGACAGTGACAGTGACAGTGACAGTGACAGTGACAGTGACAGTGACAGTGACAGTGACAGTGACAGTGACAGTGACAGTGACAGTGACAGTGACAGTGACAGTGACAGTGACAGTGACAGTGACAGTGACAGTGACAGTGACAGTGACAGTGACAGTGACAGTGACAGTGACAGTGACAGTGACAGTGACAGTGACAGTGACAGTGACAGTGACAGTGACAGTGACAGTGACAGTGACAGTGACAGTGACAGTGACAGTGACAGTGACAGTGACAGTGACAGTGACAGTGACAGTGACAGTGACAGTGACAGTGACAGTGACAGTGACAGTGACAGTGACAGTGACAGTGACAGTGACAGTGACAGTGACAGTGACAGTGACAGTGACAGTGACAGTGACAGTGACAGTGACAGTGACAGTGACAGTGACAGTGACAGTGACAGTGACAGTGACAGTGACAGTGACAGTGACAGTGACAGTGACAGTGACAGTGACAGTGACAGTGACAGTGACAGTGACAGTGACAGTGACAGTGACAGTGACAGTGACAGTGACAGTGACAGTGACAGTGACAGTGACAGTGACAGTGACAGTGACAGTGACAGTGACAGTGACAGTGACAGTGACAGTGACAGTGACAGTGACAGTGACAGTGACAGTGACAGTGACAGTGACAGTGACAGTGACAGTGACAGTGACAGTGACAGTGACAGTGACAGTGACAGTGACAGTGACAGTGACAGTGACAGTGACAGTGACAGTGACAGTGACAGTGACAGTGACAGTGACAGTGACAGTGACAGTGACAGTGACAGTGACAGTGACAGTGACAGTGACAGTGACAGTGACAGTGACAGTGACAGTGACAGTGACAGTGACAGTGACAGTGACAGTGACAGTGACAGTGACAGTGACAGTGACAGTGACAGTGACAGTGACAGTGACAGTGACAGTGACAGTGACAGTGACAGTGACAGTGACAGTGACAGTGACAGTGACAGTGACAGTGACAGTGACAGTGACAGTGACAGTGACAGTGACAGTGACAGTGACAGTGACAGTGACAGTGACAGTGACAGTGACAGTGACAGTGACAGTGACAGTGACAGTGACAGTGACAGTGACAGTGACAGTGACAGTGACAGTGACAGTGACAGTGACAGTGACAGTGACAGTGACAGTGACAGTGACAGTGACAGTGACAGTGACAGTGACAGTGACAGTGACAGTGACAGTGACAGTGACAGTGACAGTGACAGTGACAGTGACAGTGACAGTGACAGTGACAGTGACAGTGACAGTGACAGTGACAGTGACAGTGACAGTGACAGTGACAGTGACAGTGACAGTGACAGTGACAGTGACAGTGACAGTGACAGTGACAGTGACAGTGACAGTGACAGTGACAGTGACAGTGACAGTGACAGTGACAGTGACAGTGACAGTGACAGTGACAGTGACAGTGACAGTGACAGTGACAGTGACAGTGACAGTGACAGTGACAGTGACAGTGACAGTGACAGTGACAGTGACAGTGACAGTGACAGTGACAGTGACAGTGACAGTGACAGTGACAGTGACAGTGACAGTGACAGTGACAGTGACAGTGACAGTGACAGTGACAGTGACAGTGACAGTGACAGTGACAGTGACAGTGACAGTGACAGTGACAGTGACAGTGACAGTGACAGTGACAGTGACAGTGACAGTGACAGTGACAGTGACAGTGACAGTGACAGTGACAGTGACAGTGACAGTGACAGTGACAGTGACAGTGACAGTGACAGTGACAGTGACAGTGACAGTGACAGTGACAGTGACAGTGACAGTGACAGTGACAGTGACAGTGACAGTGACAGTGACAGTGACAGTGACAGTGACAGTGACAGTGACAGTGACAGTGACAGTGACAGTGACAGTGACAGTGACAGTGACAGTGACAGTGACAGTGACAGTGACAGTGACAGTGACAGTGACAGTGACAGTGACAGTGACAGTGACAGTGACAGTGACAGTGACAGTGACAGTGACAGTGACAGTGACAGTGACAGTGACAGTGACAGTGACAGTGACAGTGACAGTGACAGTGACAGTGACAGTGACAGTGACAGTGACAGTGACAGTGACAGTGACAGTGACAGTGACAGTGACAGTGACAGTGACAGTGACAGTGACAGTGACAGTGACAGTGACAGTGACAGTGACAGTGACAGTGACAGTGACAGTGACAGTGACAGTGACAGTGACAGTGACAGTGACAGTGACAGTGACAGTGACAGTGACAGTGACAGTGACAGTGACAGTGACAGTGACAGTGACAGTGACAGTGATGATTCCTCGTTATAGATATATTTATTAATATGGCGTATCTATTTTTATGATTTGTTGTTCTTGTTTTAAACTAGTTTCACAAATTTTGCTTGTTATTTAATGTACATTGATTTTACATTGGTATGATAAAATTGTCAAAAATATTGCAATTACAAAATTAAAATGCTTAAACTTGGCGTTTTTTTAACACCCAGTATCAATAAATTATTAATTTTTATTAAAATGAATGTCATTTATCATATTCAACAACTAAATCAACGAAAATAATTTTTGCCAGTTTTTGATGTAATCGGCCCCATTGTGCGGCGGCTTGTATAGTAAAAACTAAAGATCTTAAAATTGACATTCTAACGATATACAGGGTGTCAATTTAAAAACTTTCAATGCGAATATCTGTGAAAATAAAAGAGTTAGAAAAACGCAATTTGGTACAAATGTTATACAGGTAGGGGGAACTAGAGCCACCATATTTTGGTTATGGGGTGAGTGACCCCTTGGGCCCCATTCACCCTAACCCCAAAATTTTAAATGGCATCACCCCTTTTGTGATTCCTTAAATTAAACGTTTTTTTGAGGAGTATTCACCAGCACAAGAATTTTTTTAAATTTAATTCAGGGTCGAACAAAAAAGTATAATTAAAATAAAATAAATTCTGTTTCTATGAATTGCTATTTTATTTAATTGGATTCTTATAATTCATTCCATTTTGGGCTACAAAAAAAGATAATAAGATTTTTTGCTCCAAATACTCGAAGCAGTGGGTCAGGTTTCAACAAATAACAATCACCTATTTCAGTCAGGTGTCTAAATCGCAATTCTTTCAGCCATACTGTAAACCATGTCTAATACCGGATAAAAAAGAAAATCAAATAGTGAATTCGTCTGAAATTATTTCACTTCGATCGTTTTTGAATTTGAAGTACAATCTAACACACCTGACTACAATAGGTGATTGTTATTTGTTGAAACCTGACTCACTGGTTCGAGTATTTGGAGAAAAAAAATTTATTAAAATTTTGGGGTTAGGGTGAATGGGGCCCAAGGGGTCACTCACCCCATAACCAACATATGGTGGTTCTAGTTCCCCCTACCTGTATAACATTTGTACTAAATTGCGCTTTTCCGACTCCTTTATTTTCAGAGATATTCGAATTAAAAGTTTTCAAATTGACCCCTGTATAGACCACCTAATGGTACACTAAATGTCTTCTTTGAACATTTATCTGATTTGTTGTGTGAAATATCGACGAAAACAGATTTTATAATTCTCTGCGGAGACCTCAACATAAATTTCTTAGTTGATAGCCCTGAAAAAAAATGCTCGATGATCTTTTTAAATCTTATGAATTAGTCAACAGACTAGAAAAAGCTACCAGGGTAGAACTGACAAATAGAGGTACAACAGCAACCCAAATCGACTACATAGTAACAAATCTAGAAAAGCATTGGACATGCCTAAACACAAATTTGCACATATCAGATCATTGTGCGCAAATGATTACATTAGAACTTGATAAAACTTTCGAAAAAATGGTGATGTGGCCATCATGTTACTTTCTCCGACTTGATGGTATCATAGCCATCTATATTTACGTTTTCATGGATTATTGAAATCATATTTTAAATGTACATCGAGCGTTGTATAAACTCGGATGAAACTGACGTTTAAATCGTCAAAATTATGAAACGAGGAAAAATTATACTTCAAATTCAAAAACTCGGTTTACTCAAAAACTAACGCGATTTCGAATAAAACTTATCCTTTAGAAGCTGTTCATTTTGGAATTCTCTACAATTAGTATTCACACAAATTTGCTGTAACTATTATCGTTTCATAATTATAAACCTAAAATTGAAAAAAAATTCATACATTTTTTTCTCGAATAGCAATGATTTTATGAAAAATATTTTCAAGCAAAAGATGTTCATTTCTTTGTTGTCTTCGATGTTTGTTTAAATATTTTTGTGATATTTTTCATATTTAAGAAAATATTGGCAAAAAAACAAAAAAACAGTTAAGGTAAACACCCACTTCCGGTGTACGAAATTTTACCAAAAGCTTTTCAGTTCTTCAGATTATCAAATAAGACGTATGTTCAAAGTTTCATATCAATTGCTCTATTAGTTTTTGAGATACAGGGCACACAGCCAGACACACACACACACACAGACACACACACACACACACAGACATAAAAAAATTCTAGAAATTGTTGAAATAGCATCTAGGGACCCCAAAAGTAAAAAGAAAGGTCTCCCTGAATTACACCAGACAAATAAACAGGGAAAATATAAATGAATTAAAAAGCAGCCTGAAAAAAGTAAATTGGGAAATTATAAAAACAGGAAATGCCGATTCTGCATTTGATAAATTGATCGAAGAATTTCAATACCACTTTACTGCATCTTGTCCTCTTAAACTCAAAAAACATCGCAAAAACTATAAAAACTGGATTAATGCCGACATCCGTCACTCAAGCAATAAATTGAAGGATTTATATTACGTCGTGCTAGGAACCAAGTCAAAAGACCTAAAATTTAGATACAAAGAGGAAAAGAAAAAACACAAGAAGCTTATAGAGAACACAAAAAGAATATATTTAAGCAGTGAAATTATGAAAAATGACAACAAGCAAAAAGCAGTTTGGAATTTAGTAAACAAAGAATTAAAAGGCAGCCAGATACTGAAAGATATCAGCATTAAAAAGCAATCTGGCGATATCATAACTAGTCGCCAATTCGTTCGCAAACTACTTCTCAAATATCAGAGAGGTCAAACTGGGGGAACATTTAGGCAGCAATATTTCCAGCCAACCAACACTACCTGACCCAAAAAAATCCTCAATGTTTTTAACACCAGTCACTGAGGATGAAATTACGGCCGTCGTAACTAATTTTAAAAATAAAACAAGTGCAGGAAAAGATGAAATCCCGCTTACGGTTATTAAACAAACTTTAAAGCAAATTTTAGAACCAATGGCGTATTTAATAAACCTGTCACTGGAACAAGGCATATTCTCAAGGGCCCCAAAAATTGCCAAAGTGATCCCGATCTTCAAAAAATGGTGATGTGGTGGGTTTATTTTCAATTGAAATCATATTTTAAATGTACATCGAGCGTTGCGTAAACTCGGATGAAACTGACGCTTAAAACGTCAAAATTATGAAAGATGGAAAAATTATACTTCAAATGCAAAAACTCGGTTTACTAAAAAACTAACGAGATTTCAAAAAAAACTTATTCTTTAGAAGTTGTTCATTTTGGCATTCTCTACAATTATTATTCATATAAAATTGCTGTAACTATTATCGTTTCATAATTATAATCCAAAAATTAAAAAAAAAGTAATAATTTTTTTTCTCGAATAGCAATGATTTTATGAAAAATATTTTCAAGCAAAAGCTATTCATTTCTTTGTTGTCTTCGATGTTTGTTTAAATATTTACACACACACACACACACACACACACACACACACACACACACACACACACACACACACACAGGCACACACACACACAGACACAAAAAAAAATATCCAGAAATTGTTGAAATGGCATCTAGGGACCCCAAAACGGATATTTCCGTAAAAAACATTTTTGAAAAAAAAATCACGATCACAATACTTTCTCGTACTTCGTAACGGAGAAAGTAAAAAGGGACAGCAACAGATATGGACAACCATAGACCAATCTCTATATTGAGTTGTTTCTCTAAAATCTTCGAATAAATTATGGTCATACTTAATAAAATTCGAAATCCTAACGGAAACACAGCATGGCTTTCGTCGCAATCGGTCGACAGAAACAGCGAGTGTAGATCTGGTGGAAGAGATTTCAAGAAATGTGGACGCAGTAAAAAAAGTGGCTGGCCTCTTTTATGACTTTTCGCGAGCCTTCGGCTCAATTGACGTGAACTTCGTGCGCGATAAACTAAAAACGTACGGAATACGTGGGAGTTTGTAACGTTAATTTTCCATTTTGCGAGCATTTCATTGAATTAGGTATATTTTATTATAGGCAACCCAATATACACTTGAAGAAAACCGGAAAGCAAAACAAATATTTCTCGATGTATTCATCAGCAACGTGGAGAATGCAAATGCGAGCATATTTCGGCAACTCGGGTCCACTTTCCTGCCTGTTCTTTACAAGCAAAGCATCAGCCCATAATTTGCGAAGTTCCGGATTTGATGGAAATCTAATACAGAATTTTAGGTTATAAGTCAAAAGTCAACTGACGTGTAAATCAGCTGACGAGTATTATAACCGCGTTGGCATATATACGTGGACGTATTGCAGCCTTTCGCATAGCAATACTTTGACAAAGTGTGAATACTTGACAATATAAATGTTTATATATTCAAAGGTGTGAATAAATTGCAGGGTATCACAATATGCAATGCGAGCTCATAGAGTCATATGTCATAGACACAAAATAGCTACCAATTTAGTAACATACCGCAACCATTTAGGGTCCCGCCGCGCCACCGTTGCTTGGAGACACACATGAAGCGGCGCTAGCAGTCCAATAGTATATAGTCAAAGAGTGGAACATATTCGATCTACGATGTATTAATACATTGCTAAGGGTTAGTAGCATACCATGGTTTACTGGGGTTAGAGTTATAAGTAACACTTCAATGGTGGCGAGAAATAGGTTAGGTTTGGTTGAATGACCGGGGGGGGGGGGGGGCTTTTGGTGCAAAATCATAATTTAAGTTCGGTAAGGACAATTCGTCATCGTAGTAAGGCACTAGGAATAAACCATTTCGAAATCTCTCAACCGGGGTAATACTATGGTCGTAATAATAATACTCACATGGGTTATTATGAAACAACACATCGGTGCATCACGGAGGAATCAACGGAGGGATGTGCTGACTGAGAACATCTCGTCATCGTGCGGATAGTAAGCTAGGCCGGCTCAACGTAATAATTACGTTGGTTGTGTTGTTGTTAGTGGTTAGTTCTACCGGCGACTTAAATGACAGCTGGGAGTCGGGGCATTCCGCCGACAGGTCAATGAGTCAAACGGCTGACCAAGTTTTGTTCAGTCCGGCATTAATATGCCGGTAATATGAGATCGTTACTAATTCATGCGATTAGGAATCCTTCGGTTGGGATATGTACATGATTCGGTGATGGAAATTGCGTCGTCAAAATTCGCGCCAGGAAGTGGGTTGGTAGTTTAAGAATTACGAATGGATAATGGCAGGAGCAATGATAATTAAGTAGTAGAACAGTAGCCGCGAATGTTCAAAATTAGGGATGGTATAATAAGTTCTTCTTCCGGTGGTATCCGGTGACGTGGTTCCGTCCTCTCGGAAAAAGTGGTTTTTTGTGCTTGCGAACGAGTTTGGTCAGAGTGTGCATTCGTCTTTATTGGTAGCGCAGCCAAATTAGAAATATTCAACCGGTTCACGGGATTATAGTTGTGCTACTGAGTAATTCAATTGTGTTCTACGTCGTTTGGGATTAGTGGTAGTAGGACCGATTATCGGCAAAGCCGGAAAAAGAAGCACGCTTCGTTCGTTGGCTTTTCTTTGTCTGACCACGCCACATCGATCAACTTTTCGCATCGTTCGTTTGGCAGAAAGTGTTTTGGGTTTCCGCCTGGGTTTTCCTGGTTTACTGGTTCTCCGTTAAACGATGGGAAGCAAAAGGATAGAAGCGTCAGGAGATTATATCGCGGTAAAGCCACGTCTCCTCAGGAAGCTGGTCGTTATCAGTGAAGTCTGAGTTTGAATTCATCCCCTTGTCGAGCTACCTGTCGATCCTGTGAGGGAGGAAGTTGCTACTGCAGGACAGGAGGGAAGATTGTCGCTGTTGGAGGACCGAAAGATAAGAATTTTGTTTTATGGTCAATTTGATGTAATAATTCAATTTTGATTTTTATTCAACTACAATTAATTTTGCTGCCATCATTTGGTTTTTGTTAAACTGATTAATTACAATTAATTGTTGAAACCAATGTAAGGTTAATTACTGGATGAGTTGATTTAGTAACGGTAAATTTTGTTTTGCTTATCGGGTTAATTATGCACAATTGCGATTGTAATTTGATGATAGTTAATTTCTGAGTTAAGAATACTCAATACTTAATCGTGGTTATAATTTAATGCAGTTATGATTCTGACATTGTGACGGGTCAATTAATTGGTGAGTTACTAATATAACAGTAGATCTGATATAGTCAGAGAATTTCATGCTAATAAAAAAAAACCGATTAATTTCTTATTACAATAGTCGTCGGCTAAAATTACTGTTCTAACATTTCGGGGTAAACAACACGGTTGTCAATATACGTAGTTATTTATCGTTGTTTCTTTTTGTTTTCGTTATGAAGGTCGAGGTTTTTACCACTATTATTATTATTAATTAATTTCAGTAATCTAGGAATTTTGTTATACAGTATTGTAATTCTAAAGTGCACTATAGGAAGTTATTCATTTTGTTAATTTATACTTGCATACGATAGATAGTTAAGATATGATAGCTGGCTGATGTTAATCGAGCACCGCTTAAAACCTTGTTGTTTTATACCACAGAACCAAGTAAGAGTCAAGTGGGCTATACAGCTGCCACAAACAATTATAGTAAATAATTGCATTGGATTGAGATTTTGATTATATCATAAGTTCACTATTTAGAATATGCTATAATTATTTTATCTTTAATATTTAGTTGAATAAAGGTTGAGTTGTCGGTTTGGGACAAAAGTGTAGTTGAACAGGGTCATTTCTCTCCTTGGTTCGGAGACAACCAGATTTGAAGGGATTTATCGATATTTCGTAATTTAGTGTTGTGAGCTTACCTTGGTTGTTTCGTCATAAATTACGTGGCGCCCTTTTCCTTTTATCAGTCATCTGAAAACACCCACCCCGTCTTCACTGAGATAGCTGGGTCGAAATAACTATACGGGAAGGTAAGTGATTGGAGATCTAAATTCTCATCTGGTATTGTGATACTGTCGAGTGAAAAACAATTGCGTCACAAATGTTCTAAATTTCATTGTGTCGTTTCTGACTGATCGTAAACTGTATGTACGAATTAAATTCGAGTGATTCCGAAGTATACAACATTAATAAAGGGATTGTGCAAGGATCCACGCTAGGACCACTCTTGTTTATACTATACATTAATGATCTTAGTGATTTTGTTTCATCGGGTTACATGGTCAACTTTGCCGATGATACCACTATTGTTGTTACTGCTGATACACATGAAGAACTAGTGGCAAAAATACAATCGTCTAATAATGAAATTGCCAATTGGTGTACTAAAAATAAATTTATGTTGAATGCTAATAAAACGGTGGCAATACAATTTTGTAACAGAAAACCACCAAAACCAAATACAACAAGGAACAAAGTCAATAAAATTTCTTGGTAGTTTTATAGATAATAAAACATCTTGGTGTCTGCAGATTGACCATTTAACATCCAAACTTAATAGTGCATATTACGCAATTTTAAAACTAAAAAATAAAATAGAAAAAAGTACTTTAATAAATGCCTATTATGCATACTGTCACATATCGTACAATGTGCTGATTTGGGGAAAAGGAGATACCAAGAGCGTTTTCATAGCGCAGAAAAGATTATTAAGATTAATTTTCAATCTCAAGAGGTCTGATTCGTGTAGAACTGTATTCAAATACAACAAGATCTTAAGGTGCATCTCATGCAGATGACTTCAAGACGCGAGTCATTTTATCCCTTACATGTTGCCTCTTTCTAGCAGAAATGGGGATGGGCTTAGTGTGCGTATCGTTGGGTGCGTTGCGTTCGTCACAAAGGTTGCCGTTACCCCTCATCGACGGAAGGGGGGTGCTTTGATTTATGGCACAAAATGTTCTCGATCGCCCACCAATCGTGACTAGGGTATTCTTCGGTTCTTTTAACGACACCGCAAGGGCCGAAATCAGGAAATACTTATATTCCATGTATTTATTTTACAGCAAATGTTTTCTCTATTTAGTAATGCATTATCCGTTTATATTCCGAATTGAAATGCAAGAAAATGCATTGTACTAAAAAAATATTGATTTCAATAATCATAACAAATAAAATGTGACAATATGATACTTCCCGAGCATTTACTTTTATAATATAATAATGGTATATGGAATAAAAGAAACAATTGAATTTATTGTATTCTACACTATAAAAATGTACTGTTGTAAAAAATTTAAAAAATCTAGAAAAACATTCCAAAGAAATCCTAAAAAGTCCTGATTACAATTCGAGAAAAAAAAGATAAGAGTTCCTGTATAAAAAGTTAAAAAAAAATGTCACAGAAACAATCCTGAAAAAAAGGAAAGTTTGTAAATTTTAATCTTGCTACATCGACGTTTTTAACAAGTTTTAATATGTTTAACTGTTATGTTATCGAGCAATTTTATTAATCCTTAATGTTTAACGGTTTATTTTTCACATCTTCCATGTAAGTAGTATTTTCAAAAACACGTGCAAAACCTCAAATACATTTAATCAATTAAAATTAAGTTTGTTTTTCTCTTCAATGTGGAATATGCCTATTATATCTACTTTTGGGGTTTATTATTACCCTATTTATTTAGGTAAATTAATTCATAAAAATATAGATCAAGGTTGATTTGAATAGTTAGGAAGTCTAAATTTATTTAACAATATGACAAATAGGTCTTTATTTTTACAATTTATCTTTAACAATAATTTAATAATTTATTTCATTCTTTTAGTTATATGAATTATATATTTATTTTTTATTTTATATTATTTAAATAGCTTACATAGAGCATAATATTGAAGATATTAAGGAAATAATCTTTATTTTAAAATATAAAAAAAAAAATATTTAATTTTACAATGAAAATGTTATGTTTTTCATTATCAATAAGAGAATGTGAGGGTGCATTAGGCCTTTCTTTGTTAGTTTCTATGATTCGGACTCATGGGAATGATTATTTTCAATCATTTAATATGTTATGATAAAATTTAAAAATTTATTTTTACAATAGTATTTATGATTCCTTTAAGATTTAAAAAGAATATATTTTGATTAAATCAATGATTTTATTTTATTATAACAATATTTTTTTAATAAAATTTAAGTTTAATTACTTAGTTTCTCATATTAGCTATAGATTTGTGATTTACTTAGATTCGTAATGATTTTATTAACATTTTGAATTTGTTCTTTAATGATTTTAGCTAGATCAAAAAGTTTTGTAGCGCTTTCAATTATACACAAATTATTTATCTAATGTTCATTTTATGTTTTTCTTTTCATTCTTATTTCACTACAAGTGTTAAGCTACTGAACATAATTGTAATTTTATTGATTAAAATGTTACATTTCAAAGTAAAAGTTTTGAATTTGATAATTGCCGATTGGATTGCAAAAGTACGTGAAATATGAATTAAATATGAGTTAGTTTTATTCAGCGTATGTTAGTTTGGAACGGATTTTGAGTTGTGTATCATCCATTTAAACGAATTCCTTTTAAAATTTAAAGGGAAGGTCGAACGCAGGTACTAGGCGCAAAGAATGGGAACATCTGGCAAACGAAAAAGCCAAGGTTGCCAGCCCTATAAATATTTGAAAATTGATTTTCATAGAGACTGTTTAAATTAATAAAAGTTTTTAAGTTTTCGCGGTACTATTATTACTATTATAGTCATTATAGTATTTGTACTACTATTACTATTTTCAAAAAGGGACACTTCAATTTCTCTGTTCTTTTACTTCTTTGATTTAGTCGATGTATAATTTAATTGAGCTCTTACTTTTTTAGGCAACGAGAAAACTTAATTGTGTGATTGCACAAATTTCACCAGTAGATGTTTCAAATTTTCCATTCATTGATTGGGAAAAATACGAATAATATAAATGCAGATTACATATTTGATTTGATTTACTTTCTTCATCTGGGTCCGCGGAATGAATATGTGGGGTCCTTAAAACAAACACTCCCCCATTTTTGATTCTAGCACTACCCAGACACAATATGTTTCTACATCTTAAATATAAATTTCCATTTTGTGTCATATTTTGTGATATTTAAACATATCATGGACATAAAAAGTTTTAGTAGAGTCGCAGATAACTTCCATCTTCTTACTTAGAATACTGTCACAGTACTGTTCAACTTTCTTCACCAGAACATTCAATTTACATATTCTACAGAGTCCAAAATTTACAGATTAGCAGTGCAATATAAAACTTCCAAACAACTCCTTAGAAAGAGCTTATATCATTTTAATACTCAAATAGTTTTGAAGTTACAGTTTATATAATTCAAAATGACTTTAAGATATCTTAAAAACTGCTGAGATATCGTCAGCATATATCACCATTGACCATTCTTCAATGTCTACCTTATGTGCCCAGTAATAAATTAAATAATAATAATAATAATAATAATATTTATTTCATATCATATAAATACACTGAATTTACAATATATAGTATATGACACATAGTCAAAGGCGAACAAATGTATAATTAAACGTATATTAATGGCTATTTAAGTACTCTTCAACAGAGTAGGGTTCCATAGTACATAAATAAGTGAACACTTTTCTTTTGTAGCAACTAAAACTAGATTCTTCTTTAATATTCTGTGGTAGATGATTAAAAAACCTCAGAGATGAATAAGTAGGACCCTTCTGAGATTGTGTAAATCGAAATGAGGGATAACGTAAATTTTGTTTGTGTCTAGTTTCATAATCATGTACCATCTCATATGCATCAAACTCTGGGCGATGTTTCCACATGAATTTCAAACATTCTTGAATGTATATGGCAGTGACTGTAAGGATTCCACACTCCGTAAATTTTGTTCTGCATGATTCATATCTGTTTAGTTTAAGCATAACTCTCAGTGCCCTTTTTTGCATGAGGAAGACACGATTTATTTTTGATGAGCTTCCCCAAAATATAATTCCATATCTTACCAAGGATTCGAAGTTCCCGTGATATATGGTTTTCATTAACTCGACAGGATGATTAATACTTAAAGTTAAAATTCTCAACATATATATAGCTTTTCCCAATCTTAAACACAGATCATTAATATGTTCGTACCATTTCAGGTGTTGATCAATTTTAATACCAAGAAACTTGATATCGGAAACAAATTTATAAGTTGTACTATTTGCTTGTAATGTCTTAGGTGTTTCCAAAGAGTTATTTAATTTAAATAGAATACATTGCGTCTTATCAGCATTTAAAACTAATTGATTATTTTGGAACCATATTTTCAATGAAAGTAGTATATCAGTAGCATTAAGTTTTAAATCCATAAAATCAGATCCTCTAATTATGAGATTTGTATCATCTGCAAAATTTATTATGTCGTGATTTAGTCCATTATGTAGCGTAAACATGTCATTTATATAAATATTAAATAATAATGGACCAAGCACACTACCTTGTGGTACACCCCTGTCAACACTGTGCAGATTAGAGTGTACTTTAGTAGAATTTTGTTGTATCTCTACAAACTGTACCCTCCCAGATAAATATGATTTAAGCCAATCATTAGCTATACCACGAATACCGTACAGATGCATTTTTTGTAATAATTGCTCGTGGTTAATGCTATCAAAGGCCTTTGATAAGTCAAGAAATATGCCACAAGTTATTTTACCATTTTCTAAATCGTTTATTATTGTGTTTATAAATTGAAATAAAGCAGTGTTAATATTCCTGCCTTTTCTAAAACCATGTTGGCAATCATTAAAAATGTTATATTGATTTATAAATTTAATAATGCGTTTTTCGATTACTTTTTCAAATATTTTTGAAAATGTAGATAGCATACTAATGGGCCTATAATTATTAATATCATCCGCATTTCCTTTTTTATAGAGAGGTATGACCAATGCTGTTTTCAGTTTTGTTGGAAAAACTCCTTCACTCAAGCTTGCATTAATAATATGACATAGTGGAGTAACTATATCGGGCATTACCTTTTTTAAAAGGTATGATGAAATTTCGTCATTTCCATGGCTTTTTTTATTCCTTAGTGTTCTGGCAATTTCTAATAATTCAAACTCATCAACGGGGTGAAGAAATATTGAGAATTGATTGCATTCAAAGTTACAAACTGGTGGAATAGCTGAGTTTTTAATAGGAGCAGAGTTTGCAAATAAATGATTAAATTTATTGGCAATTTCTTGGAGATCAGAGTATGGTAATGTTTTTTTTGTTTTAGTACCAGTTATATCTCGAATAATAGACCAAGATGTCTTTGCTTTATTGTCAGATTTGGATATCAAGTTTTCGTAGTATGTTTCAGAGTGTTGTTTTAAAAGATTATTATAATGCTGCTTTGAAGCTTTTAATTGTGGTTTGAATTCTGGAATATATGTTACTAATGTTTCATGTAACAATATGTCCTCTTTGGCTTTTACCAGTTCAGGTGTATTGAATTGAAGTCGATATTTTTTCCTCTTTTTTTGACTTTTATACAATGGAAAGCAAATATTATGGCATGAAGTAAAATAATCCATAAAATGATCAAATTTTTCATCTACCGAGTTTGCAATCTTATTTAAAGCTTATATTTTCCTATTTTCTATTCATAACTGTACATTTTATGATAACACTTTTTTAAGAACAATAAGTAATTAACGCACACTAATAACATATGAGTTATTTAATGTACATTTCCTACAGTATAGTACAGTAATAATTTAATAGTATTATAATCTTCGTAAAGATATCAGCTTAATTTTCCTATTTCCTATTCATAATTGTAGATTTTATTACCCCACTTTACTAGGATATCTTTTTGGAAGCTTGTGTTGAAACCTCGTCTTTAGAAGGTAGAAAATGTTCGAATTTGGTCATAAATTACAATTTATATTTAATTACGAAGTACGAGAAAGTTTTGTGATCGTTTTTTTCTAATTTTTTTTTTTTACGGTAATATCCGTTTTGGGGTCCCTCTCTCTTGTATACAAACGGATCATGCATTAGAAATTCCAGAGAACGTTTTGGTTCATTCATCCGTCCGTCCGTCTTCTACCTGGCCCTTCAATTATGGCGGCGGGTGCCCGCCCTTGCTGTCATCGTTCGAAAATTTTCGATTGAGTGGGGATAGGTATGTCCGCCATTTCTGCCAGGATTTTGTGACAAACGACTACGACCCCAACCTTTGTGATGAACGCAACGCACCCGCCTACGACTCCGTATCGTTACCACCCAGTGTTAGTAGAAGGGGAAACTGGAGGCAAACATTAATAAGAGAATATATTTTCCTTATTTTTGGTGCCAACAGTTACAAGAAAACCTTTAATGAGTCATTTTTTCTGGGAACCATTACGGTATTTGATATATATTAAAAATACCTTTTGTATCATCAAATCGGAAAATGTTGTATGATGACTATTCAATTTAATACCTACATGCTATATTTTATACGATCACTCGTAATAATTCGTCATTGACGGCAAAAGAAAATAATGTGAGTCACTCGTCCCGAAACTCCAGCCCGCGCTCATAGACAGTTATTTTTGCTGTATCATTGCATAATGTTTTTTCTAAGCGCGCAAAATTTTTGAAAAATACACTATACACTATTTTCATTTATACACAGTGGGCCAAAAAAGCGGTACAATATTTAAAATATTTTCAATAATAATGAACGCATTAAATATTGTTTCCAAAAACAAAATATCCACACTGTGGATTGCAAAAATAATTAATTGCATTTTTGAAAAGTTTTTGAATCCGGGATATTTCACATTAAGGTGGTTCTCTCCGTCCGATTTCAACCCGTATTTTAGCGATTTTAAAACCAAAACTGAGCTAAAACTAAAGGCTTTTTTTTAAATAAAAAAATTCTATCAGTAAGTATAGGTCCACATAAAGTCATCTAGCTCAGTTATATTATACAAAACTTGATGTTTGATTGGTAAAAAAATTCGCTAACATCGTAAAATGAGTTGTAGTTTTAATGCGTGTATTAAACGATAACTAAATGTTTTTCTTCAAAATAAATGCTCAACATGACTGTATCCGACCTTCATCTACAACAATATGATAATACGAAATTGATTAGACTTGTCTACCGTTGTCAGTTTTGTTTTTAACATTGCCGTGTTTTCGCATATTAATCGTACAGAAATTAAACGCAGCTAAGACGCGCCTACCACCGTCTCTCTTGGCCCAGCCGATGGAACACGAATCAGTTGACACGCACACAGCATTAAATCTGGCCGGTTTACAATCCGAATTGGGACCATTTTTCATTTTAGCGGCTGGGCTGATTTTCTAGCCGAATTATTTTGGATTTTCGAAAAAACTGTCCTATTAATTTAAATTTTTTAATTTCGTTAGTTTCAATAAAGGCCAAACGAAATGTAATCATTATTTTCATGTTTATTTAGACTTTATTCTTTTCCACTTGATTAAAAATGACACAGAAGGAATATCGGATAACAGACAATGCTCAGCATGGAATTAAATGAATTAACATTGATTTGGTATTGTGTATGTAATAAAAACCTAGACGAATCGAATTTTCTGTTTAACTGACAAAATGTAAACACTGCTCAATTTTTAATGCTAGGTATTGTTGTTTTTATTTTGTTTTAATCTGTCAACTTCCAAAATGATTGTTAAATGTCTGTTATAATCATTTAACACTTGACGTGTAAAGAGTGTATTTCTGATTTATATTATTTGTTGTTAGTAATTAGAAGTAGAATTTTAAATAAGGGAAAAAAGTGGGTTACCTCTTTTGACACCATTAAAACGTAGAAAATGGGCAAAAAAGTACAAAGTTGGTCATAATATAAAGATATACAATATTTAATAGAATAATTCAAATTTATATGGATGTGAACTTATAACTTAATTAATTTAGTTTATTTAGTGTCTTTGTGCAGTAATAAATACATTTAAACTTTGTGCAATTTTGACATCTTTGATATTTTTAATACACAAATCTATTGTGTCATTTAATATTCGTCGTGGTATTAGCCAGGAAAATAATTGTTTCAATAGATTATTTGCTTATATTAGTCTTTTGAAGACTCTTAAATTACAGGAGACGAAAAACATCACATTATTATTTTAAGAATGAAAAACAAAATCAAACTAAAGTTTCTTATAATTTATGGAAAATTAAAAAAATGTTAAAAATATATAGGGTGTTCTATTAGATAAGCAAGCTCAATAATTTTCATAAAGTCTAAAAGGTATTGGGGGTTCTGGTTATTTTGACAATACACGAACTGGCAATTTGTAACTGTAACTTGTACAATTACGGACAAAGTTAATTCTACGCCTTTGAAATCACTGTTATTAAATGTTAATGTCAATATCTACCCAGAGTAAAAAAAAAACGATATGCCATCCATTCGTGCATCGTATAGCCTGCATGCTTTCATATTATGAATAAAATTGGTACATGTTGTGGGGCTAGCTACCTACTGGGGATGGGTGCTATTTCACGTACCTGTGATTTTTCACTGATATTGAAAAATCACGGGTTGCTACTGTTACTGAGAGGCGAATGTCACTGCTACATACTGTGATTAAATTCACTGCTATTTAAACTTTGACTGCTTTGTTACTTAAAACGTGATAGCTCCTTAAAATCACAATGGTTACCTAAACTGTGATTGTAGCGTAAAACGTGATTTTAAGAAGACAATAGAACATGGCGCTTCTAAATATTATTTATTATTCATTACTTTATTCTCCCATTTATGCACGGTATTGTATTTCAAATAAATATTTAATAAAAATGCCATACTATAACATATAAAATGAACTCAATTACTGATCTACTAATAATTATTAATTAATTAATTAAGATTTCATAAGAAACAAAAAATGATCTTAACCGGCGTGGAATCGAACCAAGTAGCTGTGATCGATAAAGACTTTACCACGGCTCGACATTTTGTAATCTTAAAATTATTATTTTGTTCCTGTGAAGTGAAAAATAAAAATTATAAAAGAGAAAATTGTGTTACTTTAATATAACAATAAATTGAAAGTTATACATAAAAGTTCTAACATAGCATATGTTTACCAGCCGTGACCAAAGTTTAAAATAATAGGTATTAAAAAGTAGCAATCACAAGTAGCAACATAATTCAAAAGAAGCAGTTTTCTACTGCCTACTTTTAAAATTCAAATATAAATATACTTAAACTAGACAAAATAAGGAGTCTAATTATTTTTGCCCGAAATAGTACATTTTTTCTGTTTTGTGAATAATAATGTAGCATTCGTATAAAATGATATTGCAAGTCATCTTGAATTTGTTAATAATAAGTAAACATGATAACATAGTTGAATACATTAGTGAAATGAAAAGCTGTTACGAGTACACAACTAAAGTTTTGCCCAGCATACTACTTTGGTGTTAATTGAATAATAAATCAAATTTACTGAAATGATGAATGTTTAATTTTTTTATTTCGATAATACAATTTCACATTATTTCTCTCCGATTTGAAAGAAATTTTGTGGATTATTATTGTAAAGGGGGCCAAAATATTTGATACGTATTTTTGTTTCGGATAAAAACATGTTTAGGGGGTGAACTCGCCCCTCGAAAAATCAGCGATATTTTTTTGTTTTTTGGCTATAACTTCTGAACAAATCATGTTTTGTAAATTTCGAAAATTTTAAAGCCTTTCACCGGTATAAAAAATGTGTTTATTGTCTACTTCAAGACTGTAAAAAACATATTGATATTTACGGTTTGTATTTGCGGCAATAATGATATTCGTTAAAAAAAGTGCATATATAAAGACATAAATGATGATGATGATGACCAAAAATAGTTTAATAATTTTTTCCAAACATGGAATGCAAATATATATCCATACATTTCTTCTAAATAAAACCTTCATACTAAAAAAAGGGTTCAGTGGATAAACTTTGAAGTTTTCTACATTTACAAAATTACGCTATTATGATTTGTTCAGAAGTTATAGCCAAAAAACAAAAATATCGCTGATTTTTGAGGGACGAATTGACCCCCGAAACATGTTTTGTAGCCGAAACAGAAAAATACGTATCGAATATTTTGGCCCCCTCTACAAATCCACCAAATTTCATTAAAATCGAAAGGGAACACTTGGGTTAGTTTCTTGTCAGTAATTCTACCGATGCATATGCTGCTAGTAATTTCTATTTTCAAATTACCTCTAAATAAATCCAGGCCCAGCGCTGATAATATAAAATAAACAAACAAGCCGAAGCTCACCGATTCACTTGTGAGTTTTTATTGCTTCAGTTATGCAAACAATTAATCATCAATGGCCCGCACGAATGTATACATTAATTGATTGGGTTCGTATGGAAAGGGATAGATATATGTTTCTTTTACGCGATAGATAAAGACACACTGATTGAATTCTCGGCCCAAATAATGTGTACTACATGACGACCGACACTTGTATCTGCCTATAGACACTTTTACCATAAAATTATAAATTGGCCCGGACGAAAACGGATAGAACCGCTGAAGGCTCTGCAAAAATGGGCGTTTATAATGCACCTTTCAGGAATTTGTACTATACGTGGTCTTCCACTTATTTGTTTGCGATTATTGTTAACGTAAGTTCTGAGTTTAATTATTAATCACTGAATACTTGTAACCGACCAACCCCTTTGTGGGTATTTGTTCACAATCTTTCGTGCACATAAATTGTCATTGTGAAACAAATGTTTAATTTTATCTTCTTTACTTGGGCAAATATTTTTTGTGACAACAACTAAAATGACTGATAGAAGTGACAGCTAATGTCTGAGATTCATTTGAGAACAAAAACAAATCATGGCCCACTAATTTTGATACCTACAAATGCGACGTGGCGATGCATTATAAACTCCCATCATTGCAGCGCCTTCATTAATGTGAAATATCCTCGATAAGAAATCTTTTCAAAAATGTAATTAATTATTTTTGTCATCTGGAAAGTGTAAATATTTTGTTTTCCAAAGCAATATATAATGCGTTAATTATTATTGAAAATATAAATATTTAAAATTTGTACCGTTTTTTTTGGCCCACTGTGTAATATCCCTGACGCGTCAAATATTACCGATCATTTTTTAGTGCATTTTTGAATCAAGAATGATCCCGGGAATTTGAAGCATTTGGGATATTCAGAAGAATATCGGTCGATTTTAAAAGAATGTAACAGAAGTAATATTTATGAAATTTATAAATACAATTTTTACAAAGTAAGTTAATAAGTTATTACAAAGTCGCAACGCTTTGGCGAAAATTCGCTTGCCAAAATAATAAAAGCTATTCAACGAATTACCCCTGCTTACAATAAAAAATCAAAATTATCAATTTGGAATCAGTTTAAAATAAACTAGTCTTGGCTTTGACAGAAGTGATCATTTGCACTAGTACGTATGTCCGGTAAAAACCGGTAAAAGAACAGATTGCCATCCATTCGTGTCTACACGCTGTCACATTGTAAATAAAATTGATATACGTTGTGGGTATAGTTGCGTCCCATTGAAAATTCAAATAGAGATTAATTCACACTCGACAAAAAAGGTGTCCTATTTTTTGGCCGCTAGTTTTCGTTGAGAGTTTTGTATAATCGACTGATTCTGACATGCCAAGTTTTAAACCTCCAGGATTTTTTTTGCTCGAAAAGTCTAATTTGACTGGACTAAAATGCAAAATAAAATTTGAATGCGTCATTAGACACTTTTAGTAGACATTTTAGTTAAAATCAATATTAGTAATTAAAAGAGTTTTTCCTCTTTAAATGCAAACACATGTTCCTTACTTTATGTAGTCCTTTTATTTTTAAATTTACTGATTAATAGGTACAAAAATGCCGACTAATTGTCAATCGATTGTTTTTTAAATTTAATAATTGAAGCAGCTCTAGTTGTAACCGCCCGCACGTTTAAATATTGAATTTCCATATAAAAACGTAATTATGTGGGCAAGCATTAGATCATGGTTTCTTGCGCGACAAGATTTGTGCAAATAAAATTTGATTCCTAGCAGAAGTTTTCATGTGAAACCTCAAAATTTTCGCATACAGACTCATCCGTTGTTATCGTACCTAGCGATGTAAAAGCGAAACCAGATTGCGGCACACGTCTGTACCATGGTGCAAAGATTACATGGTGTGCCTAGACGGCCACGTTCTCTCTCTAAAATCTTCCCCTCTCTCATTTGGCCGATGCTCAGTGATACAACCTTGTAAAACTACTTGCTAAGCTAAAAGAAAGTCGATATAACTAATTTAAATGTCTGTCGCACGTACTTTATTTACATTATATCATATTTTTTCGTATTGTTTAGTGTGCAAATAGCAAATTAAACATCTAAAACCACATTTATTAATTTTCTTACCAACCTAATTGCTTTAAATTAAAAAAAAAACTTTAATGCTCGTGATATTTTAATATATCATTGTGTAATAAACTGAATGTTTTATCGTGTTCTTATGTCGAAATCGAATTTTAACGTGTTTTGCAATTTATTTTCGTTAGTGTTGATTTTAATACTTTTATTTTTCATGGTTGGTAATTGCAGCATCAAAAATATTCAAAAGGGGCGTGGTACGGGAGTTATAGGCACACCATGTAATCTTTGCACCATGGTCTGTACTTCCCCGAAATGTGAATCATGGGAATCGCGCCTCGCACCAATCACGGCAAGTTTGTTTATCGTGAAGATATTGGGGTGTGTCCGGGCACGGTGCAAATTTAATTTATAAATTCTGCCCCTTCGAACGCGGCAACTTAGACATCACTACTCTGATACAATAACGCTACATTTAAGGGGCAGATTTGTTTTTATTAATATCTATAAAAATAAACAAAATTTTCAAATTCCAAAGATGGTCCTCCAATACTTAAAGTGTTATGCAGATAATACCCATCTCATAATTCACTATTTAATCGAATTTATAGAGTAAACTTTAACGTTAAATTCTCATTTTAGGTATACTTCAACATTTATTTATTAAGCAAAACAATAAAAAAGTCAAAATATAGCGTTGCTTGTCTCCGGTCCTAACCTTTCTGTGCATCATACTATTTTACGCATTTTGAAGGTAACACGATTTAGCCAGAAAATACATCGCGGAGGCCCATGTTTTACTTCAAATCGGCAATGTTGGACCTTAAATGTGACCAGTATATTTATATTTAAGTGTGCTATCTTTGCATATTAAAATAAACATAAGCTTACAAAGAATACCAGTGGACATACATACAACACTCGTAACTGTACAGACATCAGAACTCCACAACACGTTAGCACACTGTACGAAAAATCAGCTCTCCATTTATGTATAACGGTGTTCAATAAACTGCCGGCTACTATTAAAAACTGTGAAACATTAAACAAATTTAAAAAAGTGTTACGAATTTTATTAATTGACAAATGTTATTACACGTTTTCTGAATTTATTGTCGACAAAACAATATAGATCTCATTTCTGTTCATATGTTAATGTAAATCTGTGTTGTGCTTTTAATCTAGATTTTAATCAGTAACGTTCATATCCACTACTAATGTATACTGTTTTAATATGTATAACTTATGTATAAGGTGGCAAACTGAATAAAGCGAATTGAATTGAACAAGCAGAAAGATGTAGTGATGCCAATGTGCCGGACGTTAATCCCTAAGCGTTAAATATCAAAAGAGGAAAAGATACTCTAAAGAAAATGTGGGTTAATATGAAATATTTAAAACATCGAGTGAAGGCGATATCATGCTGTTGATAATAAACGA
This sequence comes from Ocypus olens, assembly GCA_910593695.2. Taxonomy (NCBI): domain Eukaryota; kingdom Metazoa; phylum Arthropoda; class Insecta; order Coleoptera; family Staphylinidae; genus Ocypus; species Ocypus olens. The sequence continues at coordinate 37,725,592 of OU343060.1, forward strand.
AACGACGGTGTTCGAGATGTCTAACAATTTCACAGCAATTCTTTTGAGGATGTTATAATAGATAATTAGACTGGAGTAATGAAATATTCAACAGTTATATAACGAGTGCCTATGATTTTGCCGGCAATTATTAGCGGCAGGATCACGATTTTCTAGAAGCAACAAGCAAGAGTAATCCAGACGCAAATAATTGCCTAGGAAAAATAAATCACGAGTTAGATTCGAGAAGACAATTGGCCGAACAGAAAGTTCACACTTCATGATTTGAAAAGTTGAATTTAGTGACACCAAGTGTCAGACGTGTATTAATCTGCGCCACAATAATTGTAGTAAAAATGAGCTTACCAAGATTTTGAGAAATGCCTATGAATACTATTACTTATGAAAGCACTAACACTTCACCCGAAAATACAAACAGATCGAATTCAGGAGCAAACTGCTTAAAAGTCCGGAAATAACTGACGTTTTATACGTTATAGAAAATGAACCAACGCGTTGCTAGGCAATACTAACATGAGAGATTATCTGATTAGATACCACCCAGGGGGAATTGCCATGTTTAACACGCAGCGTGGTCTGTTACGCATCGTAATTAGAATTTTATTGGATCATGTCATCAACGTTATTCGATTTCATTGGTTAATAAATAAATGAGGGCAATAGTCAACAGTAATATAACGAGTGCCTATGATTTTGCCGGCAATTATTAGCGGCAGGATCACGATTGCTTGTTGCGACGAAAATCGGCACGACTGCGAAGCAGGAGTGCCGATTTTCTAGAAGCAACAAGCAAGAGTGATACAGACGCTAATAATTGCCTAGGAAAAATCAGTCACGAGTTAGATTCGGGAAGACAATTGGCCGAACAGAAAGTTCACACTTCATAATATGAAAAGTTAAATTTAGTGACACCAAGTGTCAGACGTGTATTATTCTGCGCCACAATAATTGTAGTAAAAATTAGCTTACCACAATTTTGAGAAATGCCTATGAATACTATTACTGATGAAAGCACTAATACTTCACCCGAAAATACAAACCGATCGAATTCAGGAGCAAACTACTTAAAAGTCCGGCAATAACTGACGTTTTATATGTTATAGGACATGTACTAACGCGTTGCTAGGCAATACCAACATGAGGGATTATCTGATTAGATACCACCCAGGGTGAATTGCCATGCATAATATGCAGCGTCCTCTGTTACGCATCGTAATTACAATTTTATTGGATCATCTCATTAACGTTATTCGATTTCATTGGTTAGTAAGTAAATGAGGGCAATTGTCTATATAACTGTATTAATTTAAGTTACATCACTTTTTATTTGTACACAGATGCACATATCTTGTTTTAGTGGTATTTAACTACCAAAGGTGTCTCATGAATAATTGTTGTGGAATGTATGGTTCTTTGCATAAACATATGTCGACACTAATATCTTGTTTTCTAGCTCTGCTGCTTAGTAGGTAGATCTAATACCTTTAATTGATAGTCGACAAACTAGATCATTTATTAGATCTACATTTTGATCCTAAGCAGTGTGAATGCACTACATCTCCGATTATTGCCGACTCAATGTTTTTTAATCCTGTCACTAGCGATGAAATTATCAAAAATTTAAAAAACACATCTCCTGGAGGTGATGACATACCCATGTATCTGGTGAAGGAATGTGCCGACTTAATTGCGCCTTTCTTATGCGATTTAGTCAACATGTCAGTTTCCACTGGTCGTTTCCCCACACTATTAAAAAATGCGAAAGCAATTCCCATATTCAAGAAGGGCGACTTCCATTGCATTGATCACTACAGACTCATATCACTCCTTAGCTGTTTTTCAAAAATCATAGAGAAAGCAGTTCTTGAACGTATATTTGTTTTTCTAAAACGCAACGACATCTTATTTAACAATCAACATGGTTTCAGGGAGAAACACTCGACTGAAATGGCATCCAACTGTCTTGTTCAACACATATATAACAAGCTAGATGCTAAACATACCGTATACGGCATACTATTCGACTTAACGAAGGCTTTTGATACGATTGATTCAGATTTTTTGTCCATTAAATTGCATTCCGTAGGAATAAGAGGTACGGTAAATAGCTGGGTAAAATCGTTTTTAAGCAATAGAAAGCTGTCTGTCACTTACAACAGGGTGACATCTGAGCAATTCGATGTAAAAAGGGGAACGCCTCAAGGCAGCACTCTGGGTCCGCTTCTTTTCATACTATATGTGAATGATCTCCCTGAAAACATACTTGATGGTTCCGTGTTCATGTATGCTGATGATACAACCATTGTTGTATCGGATATCTCACTTAACGTGGCCCAATCTAAAGTACGTAATATAATAGCTTCCTTTCAAACCTGGTGTACCAAAAACAAATTATTAATAAACATCTCTAAAACTGAGATAGTACAATTCTCAAACATTTACACGAAACTACCAATATGCAAATTTAATATAAATAACATCCCTTTATCGACCACGGACCATGCTAGATTTTTGGGTCTAACTATCGACAAGAATCTCTCATGGGATTGCCACATTGCTGATACCTGCAACAGATTGAATAAACAATTTTATCTAATCATGTCCCTAAAATTAAGTTTACTCCAGTGTAACTTACTAACTGTTTACTACGGTATAGTATACTCGATTTTAAATTTCCATGTTACCTGCTGGGGCAGCGGTCGCGACAGTAACAGAGTCTTCTTAAGGTGACTTCACCGGCTCCGGTTTAGAAACTTTTTTTATTTAAGGTACAAAAAATTTGAAATTTTTTGAGCGTATACTAGATTTAATTATAAAACATTGTAAGAATTTTTCTTTTTTTTTTAGCATTTATAACTTTTGTGTAACACATTTTTATTCCAGACATTTAAATCCAAATCCAAATTCAAATCTTTAGAAGTGTTTACATAAAATTAGTAAATATAAATCAACTAAAATCACTACAATATTTGAGTGTATAAAGGAGATTTTGCAATTTAAATGAAGTACAATATTTACTAAAATCTTTACTTGATACGTGGTAAATGTGGGTTACCGGTCCAAATGTAGCAGCCAATAGAATCGAACAGGAGACACGTTGTGTATGAGAGAGATGAAACAAACATGTGCACATGGTGTGGTGATGAATTTCTATTAGAGAAGGGCAAAATTACTCCTTTTTGTGAGCCAACATTATTATATTTGCCCCGGAAACGTTGTGCACACCAACAAAAAAGGCCTCGCTTCCTTAGTTGTGTAACTACTTTCTTAGGACTCAAAATTAGTTACATATTTTCAACTGGAGTCACTTGACTCCGCGACTCACTTCACGGAGTTAACTCTTTGAGTCAACTCATTCATGAAATACCCATGTTAATGTTGATTAGGGTGACGTTAGAATGTTTTCTGTTTGTCTCACCGCGATTATTTCTTCTAACTTCGACAATAGCCTGACGATCTGGTTAACACATGTTTGACCTTGGTACCTGCTTTTCTGAGAATTCAAAGGGCGCACAAATGTTCGGAGACATAATCCGTGCACAATTCGGCCCGATACTAATTTTCTCAGAATTTCATCGTAAAAATATCGGAAAAATCATGTACGTTTTAAAACAGCTATGTAGAGCAATTGCAACTAGTTAAAAATCTATCCATGGTGGATGTATGTTTTTTACAAGGAATAATAATAATAATAAAATGGAATAAGGCCTCAACAGCAGTAGGAATGAATACTGCATTTATCCGTGATTCAATGACCAATAAACAAATGTTTATTTAGTTAGTATTGAGCTAGCTCTTTGTGATAGCGTTGACAATTAGTCATCTAATTGTCTTATGAGACGTATTATATTTTTTAAATAAAATGATTCCTGATTTGTTTATAATTAGAGATAGGATTTTATGCAAAATGCATATTTATGCATATTTTCCATATTTTGCACATTTACCCATAAATGCATATTTCGCCTTCTAATGCATATTTTAACATATAATAGTAATGTTTAACATTTTGCGGACGGCATATTACAACACGTGCAATTTTCGATGAACCAACATCTAGTCATTCAAGGAAATACTGGGCAAATATTATCAAATCAATTGCCAATTCATCCTGCGATAGACAGTAATTTATGCGTTCACATGTTTTTGTCGGTTTACTTTGAAATATGTGAAATATGCGCATGAAAAGAAATTTGAAGAATTGAAGAAAACTAAATTTTTGCAAAATATGATTTGCGATTTTTGTATAATTCAATATTCGTCGTAGTATTAGCCAGGAAAGTAGTTGTAAAGTAAATTGTTAATTTTGTTAATTTGTTGTATATAGACAAACTTATACAGGGTATTTTTTTTATCGTGGGCCATAGGGTTTTACATGCTAAAAATTATACCTTGTGTTAATATATATTTTATCGCAAAATTTTGAAGGGAAATTTTACTTAGTAATAAATCAATTATTTTTCTACATGATGCGCTTAGTCAGAATAATTTAAACATGTTTTATTCCATTCAAAAAATAAAATTATTTAAAATAAATAACTGAGCAAAAATAATCAAAGTACCTTGAATTTCTGAAATGTCACACTGATTAGTGAATTAATTTCATTTTTTAATGGAATAAAACATGTTTAAGTTAATCTAATTAAGCGCATCATGTGGAGAAGTAATTGATTTATTACTAACTAAAATTTGCTTTAAAATTATATGTTCAAATGTACATAAGCACAAGGTATAACTTTTAGCATGTATAATCCTATGGCCCACGATAAAAAAAACATACTGTATATTATTTTATTGACAATTTATTACTTGCATATTTCAATATAATAATGCGTATTTGTTGTATTTTCGAGGTTTTAAATGCATATATCAAATAATCATTCTTCAAATTTCTTTTCATGCACATATTTCAGCATTTTATAAAATCCTCTCTCTAGTTATAATTAAAACATGCGAGTTATAATTCTTGACAGTGATATCAACATTTAAAGATACTTTCAGTTTAGTTCAATCAAAATTCTTCTGATGTAATGCACATAATTTCAGTTTAAAGGTAATGCAGTCAATTTCCTGTTTTTGAAAATATCGTAAGAAATGAAAACATTAGTATTCGGGTTTATATAATTTTATGGTTCCGTGTGAAAGAAAACGGCTTTGTGTTGAGGGTCGTAATTTTCAATAAAGTGAACAAGCTGCGATAAGCCACTCATTCAAGGACCCATTGACACAGATGAAGAATGAATGTGATGCACATGTTCAAGCCGCCACAATATCATGTGGGTGCATTTAAAGGATAGACATATTTATTTTCTAATGGACTAGATAAAGACAATGCTACTTCTACAAGAGTTCTGGTCTCTGTCGGGTCTCTAGGCCATCGCCGCAGGCCACAGGTATTAAAAATAATAAATTTTGATGGTGTGTTGGGCTTCGAGCATCTAGTTCAACGGAGAACAGATAAGAGATGTAAGTGATCCGCCCATCAAAAATCGCTCTGACGTCATACCGGTGAAACCCCCTTAACGGCATTGGATACCGACGAAGAAATAGAAATGTAAACAAACCAACCCCTTGCTCTTGCATCTAACCCGCGAAACCCCTAGAAGAGCACCATATGTGATATTAATGTAGCGAGACAAGGATGTGGTCGTCAAGAGTGGACCAACCACTTGAATGAAATTTTGGCGCTCAGCACTGTTATACTTATTTGACTTGACTGACTATTAGAATCTTGTGTATGTTTCTAAAAGGGAGGGACCGCCTTATCTGAAGTGACGAGAGATTTATGTAAATTCATTATCGAAAAATCTCACCTCCAAGCGCGCTTGTTCTGAGTATTTCCGTAGTGTTGCCTTCGATGATGAATTCACTGTTCTTGTTGTTTTTTGCAAGATTGACGTATAATTTTTTAAGGAAGTTTTTGGTTATTTCCAATATTTTTCTAAATATGAAAAATATTACAAAAATATTTTAACAAAAGTAAAAATGAACAAATTAATAAATATTTTAATTAACTAATTTCCGAATAAACAAAAAAATATAACATTTTGTTTTGGTACAATTATGAAATTGTAATAGTTGCATGAAATTTTAATAAACAATTTAAAAAAACGCCAAAATTAACGATTTATAAGTAATTATTATTTTACGAAATCTCACCAGTTTTTGTATAAAATCGATAAATATAAAAACGAGTTCGATAAGTGCAAAGAAAAGGCCTTATGAACGAGTTTTTTACAGTATTTTTCTATTTTGCCCCTTTTATTCCATTTATAAATTAAAAAATCGACCATAAATATTTAGAAAATTGTATGGTGGTTGGTAGCACTAATAATTGACATTACAATTTGAAATCAGTTTGCGATTTCCACACATCACATACCCTCAAAACTATCTCGCCAAAAATTTAGCACAGGTTGACGGCTCTGAATTTGAACGGTGCCAACCTTAAAAAAAATTATTAAAGCACTCGGCGAGCCATTAACGAACCCATATGAGTGCGTTAATGACTCCGTTTTAGACGCAAATTAGAAAAAACATATTTATATAATGACGGTATACCTTACTCTTTTTTACTTAAAAAATAATCATATTTATTTTTAAACTTGATTCTCATTGATCACTTGACAAAACATGATTTAATATTTAAAAAACGATTAAATGTAAAAAAAATAACTTGATATGTACATTCCTTAAAAATGGCTTGCAGCCGAAAGTAGTCGGAATTAATAATTTAATAAGTGAAACAAGTGAAACATATCAAGTGATTTTTCTTAAATTTAATCGTTTTTTAAATAAAAAAAATGTGATGTGGCCATCATGTTACTTTCTCCGACTTTATATTTACGTTTTCATGGGTTTATTTTCAATTGAAATCATATTTTAAATGTACATCGAGCGTTGCGTAAACTCGGATGAAGCTGAGTAGGTAAAACAATGGGGCTACGGGACCACTGGACCACTTTAATTACACTTTAATTACAGGTAAAAGCAATGAGGCCACGGGACCACCGACATCCCCACCAGCGAGTGTTTTAATTACCCAATTTACTAATCGGATTATCTAATTAAATTAAATTAAGTATTGCATATTCAAATGAGCCAAATTTGGGGGCGGTAGCAATGCAAACCGCCTCCTGCATGGAGGCGGTCAATTACAGGGAATTCAAAAAATGAAACGTGCGGCTTCGACCCATTAGGGGGAATTCAAAAAATGCGGAGAAAGGTGGTCAGGTAACATGATTTTGTGACGACACGGAAAATACTGATATATATATATATATATATATATATACCGGGTGTGGCACTTAAGACGCCTCGGACCATAGCTCCTTTACGATAAAAGCTATCGAAAAAAATCTAAGAACAAAGTGGTGCATAGTTACCGTCGCTATGTTTTAAAAATATTTCTAATCATCAGTGGCGTGCCGTACTCCAGTGGCGTACCAAACTTATGTTTTTTTAAATGGAATGCCCTATTTTTTATTGCAGATTTGGAAAGTGCTCGAGGAGTACTTATTTTTTTATCTAACATGTTATACCCTTCACTTTATCGGTTTCGATAATCGGTTTCAAAATTGCGCCCCATTTTTGAGATTTTTTTGTAGAGAAACTACATGACGCCGGCGCCTAAATTTTGAATTGAGGTACAGGTTAAGACCTCGTATACCTTCACATAATTTTTTTTCGGGTAATTTATGGAAAAAAAATAATTTTTGATTGATCTTCGTATGTTGTCATTTTTTCCGAAAATTTCAAATGACACCCCCCTAAAAAAATTACGGCGTTGTACAGCCAAAACTCTAAATTTTTCATTGGTGTAAAAAAAATTACACATTGCATAACAAAATTTCGGAGAAAAAAGGAATTTCATCGCAAATGTCGGGAAACGTTTTCCGTTCCCAAGTGTGCCATGAGAAAACAAAAGATTGGTAATTGTCAAAGTACCAAAACAAATACACAAATACGGTCAACATAATAGTATGTACCTATTTATTCAACATGATATGAAAAATGCAGATAAAGAAAATTTAACAACTTAAACTAAATGTTCGAAATGACGACCTTCCTGCTGGAGGCATAACCGCAACTTCTGGTGATATACCGCAGTTCATTATTTTCGGTAATAACTGCCTTCTTTCTAACTCTCCTTGGCCGTTTCACACTTCCCGTAGTAGTAAATCTCTCCAACACTTTTTGAAACGCACGTTCATTTGGATGTGCCCTGTGCGGATATCTCACAGCGTACACTCGTGATGCCAAGAAACAATTCTTGTTACATTCTCCAAGAATAAATATCATGTCAACCATTTCCTCTTGAGTTCGGAACATTTTTAGAACGTTTATCAAAAATGACTTATGGCTGCTACTGGCGTCTAATAATTTACTTTGACAATTACCAATCTTTTGTTTTCTCATGGCACACTTGGGAACGGAAAACGTTTCCCGACATATGCGATGAAATTCCTTTTTTCTCCGAAATTTTGTTATGCAATGTGTAATTTTTTTTACACCAATGAAAAATTTAGAGTTTTGGCTGTACAACGCCGTAATTTTTTTAGGGGGGTGCCATTTGAAATTTTCGGAAAAAATGACAACATGCGAAGATCAATCAAAAATTATTTTTTTGCCATAAATTACCCGAAAAAAAATTATGTGAAGGTATACGAGGTCTTAACCTGTACCTCAATTCAAAATTTAGGCACCGGCGTCATGTAGTTTCTCTACAAAAAAATCTCAAAAATGGGGCGCAATTTTGAAAGAAGGGGTTATAACAGCGAAACCGCTAAAGTGAAGGGTATAACATGTTAGATAAAAAAATAAGTACTCGTCGAGCACTTTCCAAATCTGCAATAAAAAATAGGGCATTCCATTTAAAAAAACATAAGTTTGGTACGCCACTGGAGTACGGCACGCCACTGATGATTAGAAATATTTTTAAAACATAGCGACGGTAACTATGCACCACTTTGTTCTTAGATTTTTTTCGATAGCTTTTATCGTAAAGGAGCTATGGTCCGAGGCGTCTTAAGTGCCACACCCGGTATATATATATATATATATATATATATATATATATATAATGAGGAGAAGTAACGGGAGGTTATGTCCATACAGGGAGAACACTAGTTGATGGGTGGTTCACTCAAGCCTTTATTTCCATGTAAAGCTAATATTTCGCTAAAACTGTTGTTAGCATCTTCAGAGCTACAATATGATGACAAAAAAATAAAAACAATGGGATCTGATTTATAAAAAGTGAGTTACATACATCGGAAAAGGGGCTACCCTATTGTAAAGTTACGCAAAAATATAATTTGAAGTTGAAGTTCAAGACAAAAATCCAACGGTGTGAACATTATTGTTGTTAAAATTTTAAAAAACTTATTCTAAATAACAGTTGTCAGAGTATATTAAAAGAACGTCGATTGCCGGATACGTCGGTGCAATAAAAACAGATTAAAACACAAACTGTGATCAAGAAACACAAAACATATTAAAAACGTGACGAGCGTGTAGGTAAACGTGGTATATGGCGACCGGATATATGGAACAGCTGATCGTATGTTGATGTAGGGACGGACGAAATGGAAAAAGGATGTGCATAAAGTTGCCTACCTCACTGCGAGCCCCCGAGAAGAGAGCAAGCAACAGGGCAAGTGTGTACAGAAAGACCGAACAGGAGGAATTGAAAACTCGAAAATAAAAAAGGCGGGCGTAACGGATTGAACGGGGAAAAGAACTAAAAAATGGGGGATGTAAAAATTGAATGAAATGAAATAAATAGAACACGATCACTGCGCCCTCCAGGGGCCATACAAGGTAAAGAGATGGGATGAAAGTGAAAATGAAGAGGGTTACTGTCTGACCGGGCGGGTGAGGGATTGGTTTAGGAGGTAGGTGTAGATGGAGCTGAGGTTGTTGATATCCTGTTTTGAATTAATCGCGCGGGGTCTATTATTTATGTGGCACATTTCCAAGAAACATCTTTGGAAATAGTTGTTATCGCTTTCCAGAATAGTTGGTTCATTAAATTTGAAGCAATGCCCAGTGGTGTGTGCATGTCTGCTTAACGCACATGCTTGGGGCTTGCATTTAATATCGCTCCTATGAAGTCTAATTCTAGCTTCGAGCTTTTGCGACGTTTGACCAACGTATTCTGCATCGCAGTGATTGCAGTTAAATAAATAGACAATTCCGCTTTTTTGATTAACAGGGGTGGGATCTTTGGGATTGGGAAGGAGGTTTTTAATGAGTTTGATGTTATATGTTGAAAATTTTACATCATATGGCCTGAAAAGCGCAGTGATTTTAGGGGTGAGGTCTCTGATGTATTGGATCTTTTTGTACACGACCCTGCTGGTCACTACGTCATCCTCGGCAGTAACGACGGGAGTGGAGGCGGCTCTATGCGGGGTGGAGAACAGGAGCTTATTAAGGAGTTTGGGGGGGTACATATTGTCACGAAGAATGTTATGAAGGAGGTGGAGGTTCTTTTGGTGGAACTGGGGGTGGGATAGTCTCAGAATTCTATTCTTTAGGCCCAAAATGACATTGACCTTTTGTTTATCTGGGTGGTATGAGTGGTACTGAATGTAGCGGCCTGAGCTAGTGGGTTTTCTATACCAGTCCAGCACAATTTCTTGGTTATTGGTTCTAATCACACTACAATCAAGGAAGGGGACTCTGTTATTGGTTTCAGTTTCAATTGTGAATTTTAAAAGAGGGTCAAAAGAATTAAAAATGTCTAAAATACTGTCTACTGTGGATGATGGAATTGAGGTGATGATGTCATCGACATATTGAAAAATGAAAGGGAAAGTGAAATCAATTTTATCGGTTACAAAGTGGAGCAAGGAATTCATGACTATTTCTGCTAGAATGGGAGAAAGGACAGACCCCATGGGGGTTCCTGTTTTTTGCAAATAGAACTGATTTTGAAATGAAAAATACGTGTTATTGAAAATGAAGGAAATAAGCCGGAGGAAAATGTCTTTTGGAATGGTGGTGTTGGGTTCGATAAGATGCCAATTCTGTGACAGAATGTCTATTACAAGTTCTAATGATATGTTAGTAAAGAGTGATGTGACATCTAATGAAACCACAACAAAGTCGGGTGGGATGGTCATATTTTTCATTATCTCGGCAAAACAAAATGTATCTTTAATTCTGAATTTATTGTAATCTATAAAAGAGGTTTCAAGGATGGTTTTAATAAATGAAGCGAGTTTAAAGGTTGGGCAATTGATACTGGCAATTATGGGTCGGTAGGTCATTGGATCTTTATGTATTTTTGGAAGTCCGTAGAACTTTGGAGGGACCGAGTTGTAATGTTTCAGCGATTTGGACGTTTGAGGTGTAATGTACCCATCCAGCTCTAAATTTTTTATGATTTCGTTGTGCCGTTTCTCAGTTTTTGAAGTAGGGTCTTTATCAATTTTTACATAAGTGTCGGTGTCGTTCAGAAGTTCTAGGGACTTTTCAATGTAATCTGATTTATTGATGGCAACAGTGACGTTGCCTTTGTCTGACTTGGTGATCATGAGGTTGGGGGAGGTTTTGAGGAATGATTTGACTTTGTTTTGGATATCTGTAAACTCGGTTTTGTGGGATTTATTGAAATGTATATGATTTGTAATTAAATTGGTAATTTGTGCACGGACAGAATTTCTAGCACTTTCGGGGATTGATTGGATGGTATTTTCACATTCTGACAGTAGTTTATACATTGAAATGTCATTGTTGGAAACTGGGAGGCTAAATTTGGGACCTAAAGATAAGAATTCTTTGACGTCAGATGGGATGTTTACGTCAGACTTATTGACAAACCATTTGTTTACCAGCCTATCCGGCAGTCGAGTGTTCGGGGTTCTTAATCTAGACAGTTTTATAATATTCGATTTCTTAATTTTGTTAAATAAGTAGTTGAAATGTTTTGATTGAGTATTGAAATAGTCGTCAACTATAAATCTAGGTAATCTACTTGAAATGTTGTTAGAGAGGTTAAGTTTTGACTTATTGAGGAATCTAATTTGGTCGTTTGAGTTTTGAATTTCTATAGATAATAATCTCCTCATTACCATTTGGTTAGTCGCTTCGAGTTTCCTGTTCGTCATAAAGTTGAGGTTTTGTGACAGGGTGCTGATCGATCTGCATCCATCTGTTAGGAAGCGTGGTGTTAATCCTTGTCGTCTGCATTCCATGAGGAAGATTCGTCTGTTGAGTTGTGAGGCCAATTTCCGTAGTGTGGTACTGTACTGTTTTAGAAAAGTTGGGATATCGTATCCATAGTTCTTACCGATGTCTTCATAGAAACCCATTTTGATTCTGTAATGATGTTGAAAAGAAGTAACATATCATTAGAACTTGTAATAGACATTCTGTCACAGAATTGGCATCTTATCGAACCCAACACCACCATTCCAAAAGACATTTTCCTCCGGCTTATTTCCTTCATTTTCAATAACACGTATTTTTCATTTCAAAATCAGTTCTATTTGCAAAAAACAGGAACCCCCATGGGGTCTGTCCTTTCTCCCATTCTAGCAGAAATAGTCATGAATTCCTTGCTCCACTTTGTAACCGATAAAATTGATTTCACTTTCCCTTTCATTTTTCAATATGTCGATGACATCATCACCTCAATTCCATCATCCACAGTAGACAGTATTTTAGACATTTTTAATTCTTTTGACCCTCTTTTAAAATTCACAATTGAAACTGAAACCAATAACAGAGTCCCCTTCCTTGATTGTAGTGTGATTAGAACCAATAACCAAGAAATTGTGCTGGACTGGTATAGAAAACCCACTAGCTCAGGCCGCTACATTCAGTACCACTCATACCACCCAGATAAACAAAAGGTCAATGTCATTTTGGGCCTAAAGAATAGAATTCTGAGACTATCCCACCCCCAGTTCCACCAAAAGAACCTCCACCTCCTTCATAACATTCTTCGTGACAATATGTACCCCCCCAAACTCCTTAATAAGCTCCTGTTCTCCACCCCGCATAGAGCCGCCTCCACTCCCGTCGTTACTGCCGAGGATGACGTAGTGACCAGCAGGGTCGTGTACAAAAAGATCCAATACATCAGAGACCTCACCCCTAAAATCACTGCGCTTTTCAGGCCATATGATGTAAAATTTTCAACATATAACATCAAACTCATTAAAAACCTCCTTCCCAATCCCAAAGATCCCACCCCTGTTAATCAAAAAAGCGGAATTGTCTATTTATTTAACTGCAATCACTGCGATGCAGAATACGTTGGTCAAACGTCGCAAAAGCTCGAAGCTAGAATTAGACTTCATAGGAGCGATATTAAATGCAAGCCCCAAGCATGTGCGTTAAGCAGACATGCACACACCACTGGGCATTGCTTCAAATTTAATGAACCAACTATTCTGGAAAGCGATAACAACTATTTCCAAAGATGTTTCTTGGAAATGTGCCACATAAATAATAGACCCCGCGCGATTAATTCAAAACAGGATATCAACAACCTCAGCTCCATCTACACCTACCTCCTAAACCAATCCCTCACCCGCCCGGTCAGACAGTAACCCTCTTCATTTTCACTTTCATCCCATCTCTTTACCTTGTATGGCCCCTGGAGGGCGCAGTGATCGTGTTCTATTTATTTCATTTCATTCAATTTTTACATCCCCCATTTTTTAGTTCTTTTCCCCGTTCAATCCGTTACGCCCGCCTTTTTTATTTTCGAGTTTTCAATTCCTCCTGTTCGGTCTTTCTGTACACACTTGCCCTGTTGCTTGCTCTCTTCTCGGGGGCTCGCAGTGAGGTAGGCAACTTTATGCACATCCTTTTTCCATTTCGTCCGTCCCTACATCAACATACGATCAGCTGTTCCATATATCCGGTCGCCATATACCACGTTTACCTACACGCTCGTCACGTTTTTAATATGTTTTGTGTTTCTTGATCACAGTTTGTGTTTTAATCTGTTTTTATTGCACCGACGTATCCGGCAATCGACGTTCTTTTAATATACTCTGACAACTGTTATTTAGAATAAGTTTTTTAAAATTTTAACAACAATAATGTTCACACCGTTGGATTTTTGTCTTGAACTTCAACTTCAAATTATATTTTTGCGTAACTTTACAATAGGGTAGCCCCTTTTCCGAGGTATGTAACTCACTTTTTATAAATCAGATCCCATTGTTTTTATTTTTTTGTCATCATATTGTAGCTCTGAAGATGCTAACAACAGTTTTAGCGAAATATTAGCTTTACATGGAAATAAAGGCTTGAGTGAACCACCCATCAACTAGTGTTCTCCCTGTATGGACATAACCTCCCGTTACTTCTCCTCATTACAAGTAAACGTCCGTTACTTCTTTTCAATATATATATATATATATATATATATATATATATATATATATATATATATATATATATATATATATATATATTCTTTCAAATTCTTTCAAAATTGCGCCCCATTTTTGAGATTTTTTTGTAGAGAAACTAATTGACGCCGGCGCCTAAATTTTGAATTGAGGTACAGGTTAAGACCTCGTATACCTTCACATAATTTTTTTTCGGGTAATTTAGGGAAAAAAAATAATTTTTGATTGATCTTCGTATGTTGTCATTTTTTCCGAAAATTTCAAATGGCACCCCCCTAAAAAAATTACGGCGTTGTACAGCCAAAACTCTAAATTTTTCATTGGTGTAAAAAAATTACACATTGCATAACAAAATTTCGGAGAAAAAAGGAATTTCATCGCAAATGTCGGGAAACGTTTTCCGTTCCCAAGTGTGCCATGAGAAAACAAAAGATTGGTAATTGTCAAAGTAAATTATTAGACGCCAGTAGCAGCCATAAGTCATTTTTGATAAACGTTCTAAAAATGTTCGGAACTCAAGAGGAAATGGTTGACATGATATTTATTCTTGGAGAATGTAACAAGAATTGTTTCTTGGCATCACGAGTGTACGCTGCGAGATATCCGCACAGGGCACATCCAAATGAACGTGCGTTTCAAAAAGTGTTGGAGAGATTTACTACTACGGGAAGTGTAGCATTCCATTTAAAAAAACATAAGTTTGGTACGCCACTGGAGTACGGCACGCCACTGATGATTAGAAATATTTTTAAAACATAGCGACGGTAACTATGCACCACTTTGTTCTTAGATTTTTTTCGATAGCTTTTATCGTAAAGGAGCTATGGTCCGAGGCGTCTTAAGTGCCACACCCGGTATATATATATATATATATATATATATATATATATAAGCCAAGCTTAACACGATTAACAGTATCTGTATCTTCGAGTCAGCAGTAGTGCATCCAGAAAAAGGAAAAATCAAGTGGTAAGTTAACAATATAATTATCTATTTTATATGCTATCATACTTTACTGAAAAAATATAATTCTTAGAAAATGGCATCATTACTTGCAACCGCAAACGTGTTGGTGGAGGGCGTAGAAGCCTTCTTCAAGTCGCAAGTGAAAGACCCCGTTCAACTCAAGGAGTGGATCAAGGCCTCCGGGAAAAATATAAATATGTTTAATTATGCCATCGAGATGAGTAAGAGCCAGGCCCTCACGAATGGACTGACGGCCGCCATAGGCAAGCTGGTATGGTACCGCATCCATATGAAAGCGATGCTACAGCAAGCCCAAGGAATAGAGATCCCACAATCAAGTTTAGTAAAAAACCGTGTTCAATATGAGGACATAAAATCAGCATTCAAGGGCAGGATGCGAACGGGGGCTTATATTAATAAGAGCCATATGGATCCCTTCACCTTCCTGGAGTATTGCGGACCCATGTTTGCCCGCAGGACCACCAACGCCTTGAAGACCGAACCATTCCTCAAAATAAACACAATCTTCTGTGCGGAGTTCATCAAGGTGTCCGCAGGTGTAGAAATATTTGACTACAAATACTTCAATACCAAGAATGTTATGGTAAATTTGGACACGAGCTTGAGCGAATGGTTCGCGCTGAACGTTATGGTCCCGATCATGGAGCAATTAGAAGAATTTCAGGTCGGTTTATTTATTTAAATTAAATTCCAATTTATAATTCCATGCTATATTGCAGGAGCGGGATTCGGGCTGGGCTTTAGCATCGGTGATCAATCTAATCGTCAACACAAATAAGTATACACCACAGCTAGGTTCATCATATATCGATCTGCCTGCTCAAATTAAAAGCAAACAGGCGTGCGTAAATATAAAAAACAATGATGATGCTTGTTTTGCTTGGGCTATTAATTCCGCTCTACATCCTGCCTCTCAACATAACGATCGTATGTCATCGTATCCACACTATTCGAACAGCCTTAATTTGGATGGGATCCATTTCCCAATTGCACGAACACAAATCATAAAATTTGAGAGGCAGAACGACATCTCCGTCAACGTATACATCTTAAGTAAGAAAAAGGATATGTTATTAATCAGCCCATCCCGCCTCACCCCCGATAAACGAGAGAAACATGTGAATCTTCTGCTTATTCAAGATGAATACGGTGATGAGGATGATGATAACGAGAAGAACATAAAATACCATTACGTATGGATAAAACATCTATCACGCCTTTTAACCAAACAGATTAGCAAACACAAAAGTAAGAAACATTTTTGCGATCGGTGTTTGCACTATTTTTACAGCGAGGCGGCATTGTCGGCCCATGTAGTAGATTGCGAGCGCATGAACGATTTCAAAGTGAGTCTGATGGCAGGCGGAAAGATATCATTCAGAAACTACAAAAATAAGGTGAGTTGTCCGTTTATTATTTATGCTGATTTTGAGAGTATCTTGAAATCGGTAAAAATAAAGTTTGGTGTGTCAGGTGAGAAATATCAAGAGCACGAAGCCCACAGTGTGGGATACTACGTTAAGTGCTCATATGATGACTCGCTCTCATATTACAAAAGTTATCGCGGTGAGAACTGTGCAGCATGGTTCGCCAACGAATTGGGGCAGGTGGCGGAACATGTGGATACAACTATTTTCCAATGTCCGAAACCCATGCGTAAGCTAACAGCTTTACAGGAGCAGGTGTTTAAACATGCGAGTGCCTGCCATATATGCAAGAAACCTCTCGATGAGAAGCGCGTTAGAGATCATTGTCACCTCACGGGCAGATACAGAGGACCTGCGCACGCAACGTGTAATCTGGAGTTCCAAGACAGCCGCACAATTCCTGTAGTGTTCCACAATTTTAGTGGGTATGACTCGCATTTCATACTAAAAGATGTAGCGATGAAATTGGAAGGGAGGGTGGCTCTCATTCCCAACAATACCGAAAAATTTATTTCACTTATTAAAAGTATCGCAGGATCAGAGGTGAAATTTCGTTTTATAGATTCATGCCGATTCATGGCATCATCCCTGGACAAATTGAGCTCATATCTCGAGGAGAAGGAGATAGTCCGCAAAGAATTCCCGCTGTATGATGAGGATAAAATCAAGCTCTTGACAAGGAAAGGTATATTCCCATATGACCACATCAAGAGCTGGAGGAATCTTGATGAGCCTAATCTTCCGAGCATAGCAGAATTCAGGAGTGAGTTAACAGAGTCTGATATTAGCTCGGAAGACTATGCTCACGCTCAGCGAGTATGGCAGGAATTTGGTATCACATCACTAGGGGAATACAGTGATCTATATCTAAAAACGGATGTGCTGCTCCTCGCTGATGTTTTCGAGGCGTTCAGGGACGTTTGTCTGAAAAATTACCATCTGGATCCTGCACATTATTTCACAGCACCGGGATTGAGCTGGGATGCCATGCTTATGAAAACCGGAGTTACACTGGATATGATAGCCGACGTGGATATGCTGATGTTCTTCGAGAAGGGTATTCGAGGAGGCCTCACCCAGTGCTCAAAGCGACATGCCCGTGCCAACAACAAGCATATGGGAAATTATGACACATCAACACCATCTAAGTACCTCATGTACTATGATGTTAATGCGATGTATGCATGGGCCATGTCGCAGCATCTCCCTTCAGGGGATCTGAATTGGGTCGAGGGCAACGTCTCTGATTTTAATTTCAATAAGCCGGATACCAGCCCAATCGGATATGTATTGGAAGTCGACCTGGAGTATCCTCATCATATCCACGATCGGCAAAGTGATCTCCCCAAAGGCAGGGCTCCCGGCTCAAAGCAGGAGAAAATGCTGGCCACCCTCCTGGACAAGAAGAACTATGTCGTGCACTACAGGAATCTAAAGCAATACATAGCAGAGGGTCTGGTTGTAAGGAAAATACATAGAGTAATGCAGTTTAAGCAGTCTCCATGGTTAAAGGCATACATCGATCTCAATGCCGATCTCCGAAAAAATGCAAAAAATGAGTTTGAAAAAAACTTTTTCAAACTTATGAGCAATGCCGTGTTCAGAAAGACCATGGAGAATGTGCGTAATAGGCGGATGATGAAGTTGGTACATAAGTGGAAAGGTAGATACTCGGCGGAAGCTTACATATCAAAACCGAATTTCCACAGTGCTGCCATCATAGACGAGGGTTTGGCTCTTATCGAATTATTAAAGACTGAAGTCCTATTCGATAAGCCGATCTATGTGGGGATGGCTATTTTAGACATCTCCAAGACCGCATTGTACGAGTTTCATTATTCATACATGAAGAATAAATATGGTACGGACTGCACTCTCTGCTACACAGACACCGATTCGCTTATTTATGACATCCGAACTGAGAATGTATACGACGACATTAAGGAAGCCATCACCAGGTTCGACACCTCCGAATACGAGCCCCAAAATGTATTCGGAATGCCCATTGCCAACAAAAAAGTCCTGGGGTTAATGAAAGATGAAAACTGTGGTAAGTCAACATAAAAAAACTCAATTCAAAGGGATGATATTATAATTTATGTTTTCTGTTAGGATGTATCATGGAGGAATTCGTGGGGCTTCGAGCAAAAATGTATGCCTGTCGGGTGGTATCTAGAGCGGATACTAAAAAAGCTAAAGGCATTAAAGGGTATGTAGTCAAAAATATATAACTTTTGACGACTACCTTAAATGCCTTAATGCTGGTACTGAAATGGTGCATGAGCAGCGCGGTATTCGCTCTTTCAGCCACCAGGTATACAGCATTGCTCAGAAGAAGATAAGCCTTAGCCCTCGTGATGACAAACGCTATTTGTTGCCAGACTGTCATGATACCCTCCCATGGGGACATTATTCCATTATATAAATTACTTAGAGTAAGTAAGTAAATTTTAAACATTAAATTAGCTGTTATAATAATTTCTGCTTATTTATTTATTTTTTTTTTTTTTTTTTTTATAGGTTATAGGAAGAGGAGGGGATTATTAAGTCGAGTTGGACAGTAGATCCCCGTTCACGACAACTAATATTAGGATTGTTTTGCAGTACCCATTAATATGTCAAACATCCCAGCCGTTCGAGTACCATTTGTTTGGCGTGATTTCGAATCTAGACTGACTGCGGCTGGAGTCTATCTGGATGGTATAATCATGCAATATATTGAAAATCATGCAGAATTTGAAGACCAGGTAGGAAGAATACTAATGAGAAGTCCTTGGAGCGGGTCGCCCTGGATTTCTCACTCAGATCAGCGGGCTATTATTCAAATTATAAATATGAGGGCTCGTGAAGTAAGAGGAGGTGAGGTTGAAGAAGAGACGGGTGAAACAAGAAGTGCGACGAATGGAGATGATGATGTAGGAATGCCCATCTCCGCCGAGGAGGGGGTTGAGCTAGTCGAAGATGAAGAATACATAGAAGGATCCTCACGCGGAAGATGTCCAGTATGCCTCACTAATCTGCTAAAATTTGCGATGAACTGTGGACACCTGTTCTGTGCGATGTGTGTTAATAGATTGACTAGTTGTGCGTTGTGTCGTGCGAAGAAAACATCATTTCAGAGGATTTTCCTTCAAAAAAATGAAAATGTCGGACCGACTAATAAAGGAAAAAAACTCGAGCCAGATGTCTCCATCTACACGACATTAACACCGATAAGATACCTACCGATATCTGAAGACCTGGACCTGGATCGCTTCCACAGCTCTTAATAAGACCATTACTCTTAATCTGTATATGAGGGTTTAAATAAATAAAAAAACAAAACTTTTTTTTTTTTTTCTATAACGATTCCGTTTAATTATCATAGATTCGTAACATAGTCATATAATATTTCCACATTCTTAAGACTACACACGCTGAACTTATTTCTATGAACATTACAGCTCCACATAGTTTTTGGTAAAATTGGACATTCATGATTAAACTCTAAATTAACTATATTGGAATAAAAGTTGTTGAGATAATTAGCTTTCTGACTGCCCTTAACATAAACTATATCTGCAGAATATCTCTTAAATATATTGGCTATATCATCTAAGTTCGAATATCCATCATTGTATGGAATGCCATGATGATTTCGTTCCAGCCAGCGGACCTGTTTTTGACACTCTCGACTCAAGAGTACAAATGGCTTATTGGGTTTAAATACGAAGCGCTGTAAGTGATATCTATCGTAGGTAAGCACCATCTCCTTAGGCGTAAACTCTGGAATGCAAAATCCCTGGATATCAACATAGAGTACGCATCTCCGTCCTCTTGTTGAAGCAATTCGCCTCGAAAAAAACGTTCCCATCATTTTACCGATTTTTTCAATTCTTCTCTCGAATCTTAGCCTATCTGCTGCAGCATACTGGTAATTCGTATGCTGCCCTTCACAGCCCATTTTAAACATATAGGTCACAGGGTAGGGATCAAATGCAACTTTCACCATTTAAACTATTTTTCGTACTATTCCCGTGAGCGGCGTATACTCAACAAGGCTGTCGTACAGAATGAGACAGTAAGCTGTCGTTTTATCTTTAAATGCTTTCGTGGCTTCTAACTCAACCGATAAATCGACTGTGGCCGATTTAATGCTCTCATTCTGTTTCGATATGTCGAATACAAACAGCATTTTCTCGCCGAATTGCTCATAATCAAGCATTGGTCTGTATCCAGCATGATTGTAATAACTTTGTTGGAACATGTAATACGCCAGAGTATAATTACCACCAGCAATATCCAAATTTAGAGCGTCATATGGATAGGATTCGGAATTTAGATTAACTCGGATATTTTTAATGTTGCAATGGTCAAATTTGGAAGAGTCCTTGAGACTCTTATTTTTCCTTTCTTCTTGAAACGCTATGATGACATAGCGGGGCTTCTCGAGATTAGTCGAAGTTTTAACCGACCAAATATCCCTATCGGTTGTTCGGAGTGATGGCAGTTCATGTAACTCCCATCGTCGGAACGGGATATAAATGGGTTTATCGATTCTGATTTTTTGGAGCATTTCTAACTTAGCTTCATCATTTGCATGAACGTGCGGCACTCTCCATTCAATTTTGTCGATTTTAAATTCGACCCCATCACCACCGACGTAGCAGTTAACATCACTGCTAGCTCTCAATAATATTAGTTCCTGCTTAGCATTTACAATTACTTTGCGGTAGTCTTCTGCAAATCCGAGCAAATACTTGAGAGGAATGATAACGAAAAATGTCTTGGTATTGTCAATGTAGGTTTTTAAAGCTCCGGTAGGACTCCAACCTGCAATTTCGATGGCGTTTTTCTCATCACCTTTAAGCGATAGAAGACCCTTTATTGCACTGGTTATCCCAACACTACGATTTTTATCAACCTCTATCCCATTCAATTCATATCGTATTTCTTCAAATAGGAAACTATATGCATTTTCCACTAGCTCAATTGTCGTCATAGTTGGAGGGTTTCCTACCGCAGATATTTCAATTTTACCTCTAATATGAATGTAGCTGTCGCATGGTAATGTGAAAACATCCTGCTGTTGAATTGCAATACGAATCTCATCATTATTCCTATAATTCGATGATCTGGGCTGATATGTATGGTACTGCTCTTTTATAATCACCTCTTCGGTTACAACACTCTTAAAAATATCTAGTTCCGACATTTTGTATTCGAGGGCTGATTTTTTAAAATATATCCTAGACCCCGTAGCTGCTGTTTACTCCTAGCTGTTACTACCAAGCTTCTTTGCATGTAACTGACAGAGGCGTCGGTTGATCTATTATTTATACCTCCGAAGTAAATCCCCATATTTGCTAAACTCGCCTCAACTCCAAGCGGACCAATATTTTCTCACCTCTAAAATTGATGAGCTCACCGTTCTGATCGACTATCCTAACTGCTATGTTATCAATAAAGCTTCTGTTAATGATGGGTAGATACAAAATATTTCTGGGCTCTATGTTTATTGCGTATCCAGGATCTACTCCCGGTGCAAACTCAAATAGGGTGTGTGACAACTCGTTATCGTAGTAACTATATTACATTCCACTCTGATGCTGGTAATTTTTATTATCTGTACGGGCGTATCTGATGTGTGAATACCCCCAGCCTTCAATATTCTCTTGCCCGAAAATCCTAATAATTTTCCGATTGTACCTTTCTCCGGTGATAAATCAATATCGTAAACACTTTTAATTTCGCACTGTAGCGTATTGTTGTTTGGCTTGAGCGAGAAGATGCTATCAGCATCAAAATTGTCGTCGTTCCCAACTACCAGCTTTCGCTGTAAATAGCTTTCAATGTCTGAGATTTCGTATGATCCTGAGGGGATTGCAATTTCTTTTGTTCCGTCATATATAAACTTATTACACCCCTCCTCAATATTGGGTATGGTATTATATGTATGAAGGCCAATTAATCCCAAACAATAAGACGCGTTCTCTTCAAGTTCAATGGGCGGGTAATAGTTTGCAGAAAGGCTGCTGGTTACACCTTGTAGGGTGAATGTTTTAGACATAACTAACATGTATGATGATCCATACCACTATTTATACAAAAATTCTAAGCATAGGTGACCGCAGTTGTAAGTGTTAAATTTCTGATAACGGTGGTGGTTATAATTGATTTTGCTAGCCCTCAAATATTGTGCCAGTTCGAGAGGTGGCGGAATATCGCCAAAACTATCGAAATATTTAACTAGAGCTCCACGTTTTTTATATGCTACCCAATGCGTACCATTACCAAATTTACTGTCTAAATTCACAATTGCAGATTCATTATAATAAGGTTTATGAGGTAGCGTATCTCGCATGAATACGCCTCGAAAATATTTTATATTTCCTGCATGTTTATATAGATCAGCATCTGTGAGAGCCCGATCGGGTAGCTTACTTAGTTTTTTGTCTTATTATCATTTAGATAGACCCCCATACCTTTCTTGGATGATTTCAAATACAACCCAGATCCTTTCTTACCCAAAGCAATTGCCTCAATAGTTTTGTTATGTCGACCAGCCTCAAGCAGTTCTTTGCGAGCATTGCTGACAGAATTTACCGCCTTCGCAATACCAGCAACCCCTCCGGCCAAAGATCCTAATGCACTAAGCCCCGCAAATATAGGTATGAGTGGTAGGATACCACCCCGCTTCGGTATTGGTATTATGCGAGGAATCAGAATCTTTTTCTTACCACCAGCCTCCCTAATCGCGATTTTTGCTGCCGCCAATGCAAGCCTGCTACCTTCTCGAAATCCTCCGGTTTTCTCAATCCTCTTTTTAAACTTTTTTATTGCTGCTTTCGCCTTCGTAACTACTCCTGCGCGCATTGGGGTCTTTGCAGGCCCCATTCCCATTCCCACCTTTCTCTTGACCTTCATTGCGTTGGTGACTATCCACGCAGCACTCTTCTCACCTAGCTTCGATTCATGTGACTTGACTCGCTCCCAAGCAGCTTCTTCGAGATCTTTATCAGCTATATGGCGATCGCTCATGTTGTTACTTTGTGCATAGGCAATATCGTGTCGTTTGCAAGCAGCGTCGAGAGGATTTATGCCTGGGTCGTTTCTCCTTAGGCGTTTCTCTAACTTTGTGCCTGGACCGCAGTACTGATAGCCTGGTATGTGTGCTTCAAACGGTAGTGCGTTTATAGCTGAATTGATGATACCTCCACCACGATGCATTATCATTTGATGTGTGGGGTGTATTACGCACTTACATATAAGGTCTAGGCTTGATATTTCTATGCCAGTATAATGAGGATCATTAAACAGAAACAATCCCTCCCCGTGATTAATATGGATCACTGGGTTGGTGGGGGTATTGAATCGAGTAAACATGGCGACTTATTGCCAGATTCCATCAGGGCTCTTATTTGCGGTCCATCGAATTGTGGGAAATCGAACGTCATGTTTTCATTATTATTTGGGGGTAATGGCTTGAGATTTAAAAATGTTTATGTGTATTCTAAATCGCTATATCAGCCAAAATACAAATTTTTGGCAGATGTATTAAATTGTATGCCGGAAATAGGATATTTTCCTTATAAAGAAAATGATGATGTTATCGATCCTAGCGGTGTTGAAGAACATTCAATATTTATTTTTGATGATGTGGCCTGCGATAAGCAGGATAAAATCCGAGAGTTTTTTAGTATGGGACGACACAAACAGGTGGACTCATTTTACCTCTGTCAAACATATACTAGAATACCCAAACATCTTATTCGAGACAATGCAAATTTTATAATATTATTTAAACAGGACGAGCTCAATCTTAAGCATGTGTATAGCGATCATATCAGCAGTGATATGGCATTTGAAAAATTTAAAGAATTGTGTGGTTTATGTTGGAAAGATAAATTCGGCTTTGTGGTGATAGACAAAGATAGAAACATGGATGATGGGAGATATAGAAATGGTATTGATCAGTTTATACACATTGATTAACACTGAAGAAAAAACAATTCGCAGATCCCATATACAGCTTTCAAACGTCTATCGTACAGCTTTCAAACAGCTCCCACACAGCTTCTAAACAGCTTCAAACAGCTCCCACACAGCTTCTAAACAGGTTCAAACAGCTCTCACACAGCTTTTAAACAGCTTCAAACAGCTCCCACACAGCTCTCGCACAGCTTTCAAACAGCTCAACTCTCGCCTAGAACCGCTTTTAAATAGATATATACGTACTAATTTTGCGGTGTGATATCATTACGAAATCTAATGTATTGTGGTATACATCTCTTCTACCCACCTACCTTATAAAACATGAGTGATTTAACAAAGAAGAAACTGATTATTGTTAGAAAGGCCATTCGTCATAAGTTGTTGGCATTGAAATTACACCTCAATGAAAAGGATGCGATGCTGAAGAATTTCTATAAGCCGATCATTACACCCTTAAAATATTTGGCTGTCCAGCTTTCGACACCCCCCGTTTCGAAACCTATAACCCCATCACTAACAAAACCTAGAATATCTCCGGCTAGAAAACCACCACCAACTCAAAGTGTGCAGGCCATAATTACACCAAGCATAAAACCTCAATCAACTCCGATATTACCATCACTAACTTCGCTGTTACCATCCGGATCAAGTTCAACAGTAAATAGTTTATTAGGAGTGAAGAGAAATTTATCCATGATGAAGCAGGAAGTACAAAAGAAACTTGACTTTTTGGACGCTGATGATGATTATGCTGAACATATGGATGAAAGTGGTGTAGAACCTATATATAAGAATGCTACTGGTGTCGATCTAGGATATAATAATCAGGATAGGATGGAGCCACAACCCCCTACCGACATTTTTGAGAAATTATCACCTCTGGCTAGATCATATTTCGAGAGGATATTTAACGGTGATCATCGCGGATTGGATACTAACTTCGGCATTATTTTTAATGCTCATATTAATACATTTCAGTTGGGGAATATGGTAGTTAATGTAGATGGTGATGATATCATAATTGGAGATATTCGATATGCGGGTACTCCAGGACTTTATGATTTGTTGTTTAATAAACATCCCAAATCATTTAGTAAAGATGACAAACATGCGTATGGGGAAATTGTCAACAAAACTAATATTGCCTATCGTAACTTCGATCCCACAAAGCAGCTCCGCGGAAATCAATCGTATAAATACATGGATATTATCAAACCTTTGCTGGATTCTTATAATCAACCATCACCAGCATTAACACGAAGTCGAGCAAAAACTGTCGCTGGAAAGGGGTTTGATTCCGAGTTGACGCACTCATTAGATAGAGCTGTAGAATATCGATACTGGGATAATGTTGAAGAGATGGTAGACAGACTTTGTTTGTTGCATGCTTCAAGGAATGCTGGAAATACCTCTGTTAATAATGAGATTCTAGCGATTGAAAATGAGCTTAGGGAAGCTTCAATAATTGTATAAAACAGATGTGGTACTGTCCGATTGCTTCACATTTAATATGAGTGCTGACAAGTTTGGGCGTATATATCGTACAGGAGCAAAAGGCGTTCAAGGTCGCGCGGGTGTCGGATTTGCGCTAACCTCAAGTGGAGATTATGATTTAAGGGATAAACGATTAACACGGGTGATGGAGCCTGAGGATCTTGATGATGCAGCAACTAAGAAATTTGTTGAAAACAAAATAATGGGGGTCATGATGGGATTCGAGCCTGCTATACTTGAAATATATTCTACATTGGAAAAATCTCTTGCTGATAAAAACGCTATTTTTCAAGATCATGTATTAACTAACTACACCAAACAGAGAACGGCCATAGTAAATGAATTCAAAAAAATTGATGTTTGTATTGCTACATTATAGAAAAAAATTGCGGAACTAGAAGAGGAACGTGAAAAATTTGGATCTAGAGTTAAAGAAATTTTTTTGCTGCTTATAAAAGACAATGATCAAAATGTGGGAGTTATTGCTAAGGGTATTGTGAATGTGAACGCACAATTATGAGCAACATTAAGACTGATGTAGTGAAAGAGTTGCATAAGCCTGCCAGAATTAAATTCGCTCGCAGGCGTACTATAATTAAGGGGCTTGATGATTTATGGCAAGCGGACCTAGCTGAATTTGGATTGTATGCACGTGAAAATAAGGGATACAAATTTATTTTGATAGTAATTGACTGTTTTTCTAAATACTTATGGACGAAGGCGCTCAAGGATAAATCTGCAGCTAGTGTTTGGACGGCATTTCATGAAATTTTTCATGAATATGGACGCATACCTAAGAATTTACAAACAGACAATGGTACTGAATTTTATAACTCCACTATGAATGATCTGCTAATTAAACAAAATGTAAATCATTATTCGACGTACACAACAATCAAGGCCTCTATGGCAGAACGAGTCATTAGAACACTAAAAGATAGACTTTATCGTACGTTCAGTTTGCGCGGAAAGTATGTGTGGATAGATGTTCTAGCCGATATTACTGCTGAATACAATAAACGGAAGCATCGCACCATTGGTATGAGGCCTTTTGACGTTAATAAGAATAATGAGCAGCATTTGCTAAATACTGTTTATTCGCACATAAAAAGTTTGGGCCGTCGGAAATTTAGTATTGGTGATGTTGTTCGAATCAGCAAACAAAAGGCCCTATTTGAAAAAGGATACACCCCCAATTGGTCTGCTGAATTATTTAAAATAAGAACCGCACAAATCACAAATCCGGCGTCATACTTACTGGACGATATGCATGGAAGACCTATCGAAGGAGCATTTTATAATGAAGAGCTGCAACTAGTACAACACCCAGACGTCTACTTAGTAGAAAAAGTTTTACGAAAAAAGGGGAGCAAAATCTTTGTTAAGTGGTTAGGACATGATCACACACATAACAGCTGGATAGAAAAAACATCTGTACTCTAATATTACTCAAAATAAATGTTTTATTTAACCCTAAAATATATATATACATGTTGGACTTTTTATTTATTTATCACTAATACTCCTCCAATTGCCCCATCGCCCCTATGCACACATCGGTGTCTACTGCGTCGAACGCTATGGCCCCATCTCTCGTCTTGTACAGGCACAGGCCTTGGATGATTGTTGCCTTGAATTGGTCTAGGTCCACTGCGTTGAACTTCTTGGGTAGGAATAAAATTGCATCCTCCAGTTCACATAGTATGGCCGGCCCATACCTCGTGTTTACTGCCCTCGCCTCCAGGATGATTTTCTGTTCCCCAATCTGCATATCGCTCACTCTGAGGGTCGGCTTTACACTACCAATTGCATTTAGCTTATTGATGAAGGACATGGCTCTAAATAGAAAAAAAAATAGCATATGAAGTAAATAATTAAAATTACAGTTTGGGACACGCTCATAATAATAATAATAATTGTATTGTTAACTTACCACTTGATTTCTATGGTTCTGTTTACACTTAACTAACTTGTACTGTTGCTGACTCGAATATACTGATATTTTTAATTGTGTTAAGCTGGGCTTATATACACCAAAAAAAAGAAAATCATGTAATCTGACCACCTTTCGCCGCATTTTTCGAATTCCCCCTAATGGGTCGAAGCCTCAAGTTTAAAAATAAAAAAAAAAAGATCTGATTACCCTTTCACATTTTTCGAATTCCCCCTTTGTACTTAACGCTCGAAGATACTTTCTCTTTTAACCTAAATTGACCACCAGTATTTTTCCGTGACGTCAGAAAAACATGTAATCTGGACACCTTTCGCCGCATTTTTCGAAGCCTCGCGTTTTAAAAATAGAATCTGATACCCTTTCACTATATTTTCGAATTCCTCCTTTGTATTTAACGCTAGAAGATATTTTCTCTTTTAACTTAAATTGACAATCAGTATTTTTCCGTGACGTCAGAAAATCATGTAACCTGATTTCCCAGCCGCCACTTCATCGACCTTAACAAATTTACGCTGTAATGGCCGTTGCATGCCGCCTCCTACACAATGACAGCTGCCCCTGTGTGCTATACAATGCCAGCTAATGACCGCATCCATGCAAACCCCCCATAGGAGGCGGTTTGCATTGCTACCGCCCCAAATTTGGCTCATTTGAATATGCAATACTTAATTTAATTTAATTAGATAATCCGATTAGTAAATTGGGTAATTAAAACACTCGCTGGTGGGGATGTCGGTGGTCCCGTGGCCTCATTGCTTTTACCTGTAATTAAAGTGTAATTAAAGTGGTCCAGTGGTCCCGTAGCCCCATTGTTTTACCTACTAAGCTGACGTTTAAAACGTCAAAATCATGAAAGATGGAAAAATTATACTTCAAATACAAAAACTAGGTTTACTCAAAAACTAACGAGATTTCGAAAAAAACTTATTTTTTAGAAGTTGTTTATTTTGGCATTCTCTACAATTATTATTTACATAAAATTGCGGTAACTATTATCGTTTCATAATTATAAACCAAAAATTTAAAAAAATTAATTTTTTTTTTCTCGTATAGCAATGATTTTATGAAAAATATTTTCAAGCAAAAGATGTTCATTTCTTCGATGTTTGTTTAAATGTTCTTGTAACATTTTTTATATTTAAGTAAATATTGGCAAAAAACAAAAAACAGTTAAGGTAAACACCCACTTCCGGTGTACGAAATTTTACCAAAAGCTTTTCAGTTCTTCAGATTATCAAATAAGTTCAAATATGTTCAAAGTTTCATATCAATTGCTCTATTAGTTTTTGAGATACAGCGCGCACAGACACACACAGACACACACAGAGACAAAAAAAAATTCCAGAAATTGTTGAAATGGCATCTAGGGACCCCAAAACGGATATTTCCGTAAAAAAAAAATTTGAAAAAAAAATCACGATCACAATACTTTCTCGTACTTCGTAACGGAGAAAGTAAAAAAGAACATATTTAATTTGTATTTCAGAGGAGAAGTTAGGGAAATTGATTTATCTAATTCGTGATTTCTACCTTTTATAGAGTCTATTCATTCTAGTGACATGTGAGTAAGGAAAAAGTATTTTAAAAGTTTTACCGTTTTGTTATTTCATATCTCTGTATCGCTGGCATTCTATATTTAAAAAAAACACGCAAAAAATCTTCATTCTAAATTAATTTTCTACGAAAATTCCTCGATGAGTATGAATAATAAAATAACAAGATCACCCTTCCTGTTATATTAAGCTGTCCCTGATTTTGGTAGTAATGATTATTCCTATTTAATTTCATTGTATCATTATTTGTTCTGAAAACGAAACATTGCTGCTGCTTTACATCGTGTTTCGTATTGCCTACGTTTTGAAAAATTTACTCTTTTCCCACCAATAAATTTGAAAACAATTGAAGTATTCTACATTATTGGCGTCTACATGTGATACCATCATGGCCTACTTTTCAAAGTGAACAATAATAGTAGATTGTATATCAAGGTGTCTACGCTAAACCGTTTGTTAAAAGTTTACAGGATTGTCGCTCAACACAATATTAGATCAGTTCTCCTCGTGTGAAATATTTTTAACTCTCTAGCACCAAATTTGTTATTTTAAATGGAACACCCTATATATTATTATAATTTTGGATTCCTCGTTTAAATTGCAACATATTTTGTGGGAACTTTTGTACACTTATCTCTTTTAGTTTTTTTAAATTTTAACCTCAAAAATGCATCTTGAAATCTGCCTGAAACTTCTCGTAAGAATGAGATAGAAATTTCATGTATATCTCTGATTGTACCTGGAGGATGCCTCTATGAGCAATATAATTGGAAACTGTCAAAGAAGTTACAGGCAGATTAATTAATTAAAATTATTTTTAAATTTTAAATTTTAAATTTTAAATTTTTTAAATTTTAAATTTTAAATTTTAAATTTTAAATTTTAAGTTTTAAATTTTAAATTTTAAATTTTAAATTTTAAATTTTAAATTTTAAATTTTAAATTTTTAATTTTTAATTTTTAATTTTTAATTTTTAATTTTTAATTTTTAATTTTTAATTTTTAATTTTTAATTTTAAATTTTTAATTTTTAAATAACCTTGTAAGTACATTTGTTAATTGTCGGGTTTTCAGTGAAAACATGACCTGCTACAGTGGGCCCATGAAAGTATCATAATGTAATTGACTCAATCTGTCCGTCGCCGCCATAATCTAAACATATTTTTTGCATTAATGCACGAGATACAAATTATTCATTTCATTTCTTAATTTTGTAGTACATTACAGGCTCATCTAAAATATTACAATGAAATACGCAGAAATCGACGAAAAGCCCTCGGGTAGATAGCCGGTTGTCAGGACCAAAGAGAAGAAATTTTAATCATAAATACATTTTATATAATAATTCCACACAACTGTTTTTGTTTGAGTCGTTAATCCCTCTTGTCACGAAAGAGGTATATGTTTAGTAACACCACTATGTAATTTAGATAACGCGGCTAAAGTTACAGCGAGAAACCGCCTTGGGAACGCCTCCTCTCATATGCACAGCCTGTTAAACAAGAAAGCCGCAGAGGGCGCACCACGACAGAGTATTAAAATGAATATCTTATTATTCAAATTTCGGATACAGTTTCGAAAATATGAAAAAATATTATTTAAATAATAAATTTTAAATAAATTACCCCAGGGTACGACGGATTTTTTTTTTCTAAATTACAGCAATATTAGTATTAAAATTGTTTATAAACATTATTATAAAAAAATAAATCCGTGCTACTCTCTAGAATATATTTATAGAAGTGAATTCAAAATTTCACTTTTAAGTCTTTATCCGTTTGTGAATAATATTTTAAATGAATTTAGAGGTACGCTCCAAGAGCCTTAATTCAAAAACGAATTATAAGATGCATATTCAGCCTTGATTATAGAACTTCTTGCAAACCGTATTTTTTGTCTAAACGAATATTAACTCTGCCTTGCATATATGCTCTAAAACTATTATGTTATATCCGCAAAAACGCGCTTCGATTGCCTTCATGATTATCCGACTAGTAAAAGTAATAAAATAATCTCAAACAAACATAGGAATTCTTTTTACATGAAATCACCCGAATACGCCGGCATTCAACTATTTAATTTATTACCATCGTCATTAACTAAATTAAAGTTCAACCAATTTAAAGCACGCATTAAAGAAATCCTAATTCAGAATGCGTTTTACAGTCTCAATGAGATCAAAGATTATTTTAATACTATGACTACTTAACTTTAATTTTAATTGTACAAAACTGATTTGCTAGATTTGAGTATTTTAAATTGTAATTCGTGTATGTAATTAGTTTTTAGTGAAATTGACTTGTCAAATAGTTACCTCTTTTGTAACTCTTGTAACCTGATTAATAAATAATAATAATAATAATAATAACAATAATAATAATAATAATAATAATAATAAATAAATTCAAAAAACGAAATATAGCCTGAATATATAAATATTCAACCTGTTCGTAACTCTGCAAGCAAAATTAAGTCTTACTAAGACTATAAACAAATAACTTATTGAAACAACTACTTCCCTGGCTAGTGCCACGCCGGATAATTGAATGATACAAAAGAAATTTGCGTTATTACTAGTACTAAGTACTAAGTGAAATAACATTGGTTTAAGATCCCTTATTTCTACCCACAGGACTAACTTGAAAAATAAAACTAAATTGAATTTGAAAACTTTAAATAATAAAACTGAACCCAAAAAAAAATATGTAAGAATTAAGTAAATAGCCATCTGCAGACGCGTTTCGAGATTTATCTCTCATCAGTGCAGCTTCGCATTTAAATTGAATGTTAAAGAATAAAATACACTTACGTGAAGGTGACCGTGACCGTGAAGGAGTCGTAAACAAATGAGGAGATTATAGAAGGGTTGGACTGATTTTATACCTGAATTTAGGTGATTAGTCAAAGTACAGATGTGAAGAAATAAATGATCCTGTTTTCAGTTGGAAAACCGAATACTCGATTTAAATAATAAATAAAATAGAAACAACCTTACTTATTGCAGAAAGTATTAAATAAATTCAAAAAACGAAATATAGCCCAAGTGAAATAACCAATGTTATTTTACTTAGTACTTAGTACTAGTAATAACGCAAATTTCTTTTGTATCATTCAATATCCGGCGTGGCACTAGCCAGGGAAGTAGTTGTTTCAATAAGTTATTTGTTTATAGTCTTAGTAAGACTTAATTTTGCTTGCAGAGTTACGAACAGGTTGAATATTTATATATTCAGGCTATATTTCGTTTTTTGAATTTATTTAATACTTTCTGCAATAAGTAAGGTTGTTTCTATTTAATAATAATAATAATAATAATAATAATAATATATTACGACTATAAATGTGGTATTTTTCATTCATTCTGATCGCATTGTGTTTAAAAATAATACTGCACATTTATTGAAATGAGATGGTAGACGTTTTAATAATTGGTTTATGAATTAAGTTGTTTTACGAGATAACCACGTGTAAGTGAATTTTAAGTTGTATAAATTTCACACTGACAGATACAAATAATTCACTACGCGGACATTCGTTTGCACCGATTCCATTAGAAACGCACAGCAGACTTATTTTCAAGTTTACTCTTTTCATCTGAGCTTTCTAACGAGGCAGAGAGACAAGAATTTTGTTTAGTATTATCGCTTTTATTTGTGATAATGAATTCCTTTAGAATTAATCATGATATACCAATTCAACATTGCTATGATTTTTTCTTCACTAAGGGCTGTAAAAACTACATCAGCTTGTTTTAGATAATAGTGCTGACACATAAGGATGTTTAATTAAATAATGTTATATTAATTATATTAGAGGTGGTGACATAACTATTGTGATGTTTTTTCTTCTCTTTTCGACTTCGATGTTTTTGTGTGAAGAAAAACTTTGTTGCACATCAACGGAAGTTATTGGAGCAAATTTAACACATGCAACTATTGATGGATCCAATTCAAGTGGTAGAATTTTTTTCAAGTGCTTTCAAAATATTTGACATTATTTTTGGTACCTGAAAACCTTCAACACTTGTTTTTCTTTAATACGATTAGCGCACAAACCACTTAATTCAATTTGCCACTTAAATCATTCATTAGATCTATTGATTTATTTATAGACATGCCTTGCTCTTCTATTTTTAAAAGTATCGTTAATTACATTCAAATTAGTTTTTATTGAAACCAGTTCTTGAGTGATGTTTTGCGATTCTTAATAGATATCGAATCTTCATAAAAACTAAGGATCAACTCCTTAATGGCCAATGGTACATTTGGTAATGTCTCTCGATACACTTGTTCTCTTAGCGAAGCTTTGAGAAATACCTTTTTAACGTTTTTAACAATAATATTTACCATTGGAAAATTTATTCTAACTTCTTCCACAACTCTATTGACTTGTGAATAAAGTTTTTATAGAATATTTTCAAATTGTCCAGATTCCTTGCAAGGAACCACGCGCATCAAAATTTCTGTAACGTTGTGGGATGGCAGGACAAATAGAATTACGGTATGATATAAAATAACTGCTTATCCTTCTTTTGCTGGTTTATTATAACTCAGAAAACACGTACTAATTAAAATAGGTACTTTCAGTCTCTGATATTTTTTTAATATATTTATTTTTCTCGTTTCCCAAGTTACGGCACCATTGCTGCCT
This sequence comes from Ocypus olens, assembly GCA_910593695.2. Taxonomy (NCBI): domain Eukaryota; kingdom Metazoa; phylum Arthropoda; class Insecta; order Coleoptera; family Staphylinidae; genus Ocypus; species Ocypus olens. Next base: position 37,760,009 of record OU343060.1, read on the forward strand.
CGGATTTCTGATGCTCCTGTGCTCAAGGTGTCCCCATATCACCCCCGTCTAAGAAAAACTAAAACGAGAAGAAACACAAGAGGCGCTATTTTCAGGTTTCAAAATGGAACGCGGAAATAAATGAGGATGTGAGGTGTTTGTTCTATTTTTCATAGAAGTTGCTGAAATATTAGAAATAAATGTGGGTTATAAGCGATCTATGGAGATGGTGTCTTGTTTACCGTCAATAGTGATCGTAAACAATTTGGAATTTCGACTTACAGTAGACGCTTGGTAATGTGAACACCGGGTAATGGAAATTCGGGATAACGTGAACAACCATTTTCATAACATTGAACGCCGTATAACGTGAACAAGGTTGCATTCGTTAACATGAACACAATTTCGTGCGCCGGATTCCGTCGGATCGGTACGCACCGTTTGTTTTAACGCAGCGGTACTTCCCTGGATTATATGACACGCGCTGTTTACGCAATACAGCTCAATATTTTAACACTTCTTACAGTATTTATTTGACTGGAGAAGTGTTCACATCATGTCGGCGCAAAGAAAACCGAAGTGCTTAACTCTCCTTGAAAAAGCGGGTATAATTGAAGAATTAAAAACCGGCGTAAGTGTAACAAATTTATTTAAAAGATATGGCGTTGCAAAATCCACAATTTGTAAAATAAAAACAAAAAAAGAATTAATATTACGTGCGGTGGCTTGTACTTATGGAGGACCAGGAGAAAGACGAACCTTAAAAGGATCTAAACATCCTGAAATGGAGAAAAAAATTTATAAATGGTTCCTGAGTCAAAGAAATAAAAACATTATGGTGAGTGGTGATATGATTAAACAAAAGGCAAAATCTTTCCATTCTGAGATGAAAGAAAATTCTGGTGAAGAATTTACTGCTAGCGACGGTTGGTTGCAAAGGTTTAAAAGAAGATACGGAATTCGATATTTAAAAATTACTGGCGAAAAATTATCATCTCGGCCAGAACTAATTGATCCATTTAAAGAACAGTTAAAAAATAAAATGGAGGAAATGGAAATTACACGTGATCAGTTATATAATGCTGATGAATCGGCTCTCTATTGGAAGCTTCTACCAGATAAAACCTTTGTTTCATCTCAAGAGAAGACTGCTCCAGGTAGAAAACATGAAAACAACGACCAACATTTTTGGCATGTACCAATGCTACTGGTAGTCATAAAGTCAAGCCGTTGGTTATTGGCAAGGCAAAAAGCCCTAGAGCTTTTAAAAAAATGTCTCTTCCAGTGGACTATGATTACTCTAAATCAGCTTGGATGACGGTGTCAATTTTCAAGAATTGGTTCCATAATTCCTTTGTTCCGCAGGTAAGTCTATAATGACATGGTCTCCCAGAATCATTTACAAGTCATTAATTGTTCTGGAAGGTTACACGTTTTCAGAAATTACATGACCACCCAATAAAAGCTCTTCTTATTTTGGATAATGCTCCATCGCATCCCCCAATAGAAGAATTACAGAGTGAAAATGGGCATATTACAACAATGTATCTTCCGCCAAATGTAACCCTTCTTATCCAACCCATGGATCAGAATGTGATCCGAATTACAAAATTATACTACAGAAGTAGCCTTCTTCGCAATATTATTGCAGATGGCTCCAATTTAGATAATTTAAAAAATGTGACAATAAAAGATGCTGTTACCAATTTGATGAATGCATGGAACCGATTGAATCCAGCAATGATTGCGAAATGCTGGAAAAAATTTTTAGATTTCAGTAATCAAGAAGACGAGGATGATTTACCATTTAGTGTATTACAGCAAAAATGGAAAGAAGATCAGACACAAGCTCTAGCTGAAATACGAGATATTTTAAACACATTACTTTCACATGTATGTAATAAATGTTTATTTCCACACCTTACATCACTATTTGTACATTTTTTTCTAGATTGAACTGAATGAGACAGATGTATATGCATGGAACGAAATGGATGCACAACTAGATAATGTTGGTGTAGAAAACCAAGAAGATGAAACTAAAGATGAGGAAACTGAAGATGTGGAAACTGCAGAAAACCCACACAAGAAAATCACTCCAGACAATGCAATAAAATCATTGAACACATCAATTCAATGGGCAGAAGAGAATGGACTTGAATTGCATAATATTCAAACACTGAAAGAAATGAGAGAAACAGCTATAAAACAAAAAGTAGAAAAAAGCAAAAAACAAACAAAAATTACACAATATTTTTAGAATGTTAATTTATTTTTTGTTTAATAAAAAAATTTGTTAATACAAATAAGTAAACTATTATTTATACAAAAACACCTATTACTACATATTTAAAGCATAAAATAAGTCACTCACTGTAATGTGAACAAATCGTTAGTGGAAACACTCTTCGTTTCATTTTGTTCACGGTATTGAGCGTCAACTGTAAAATCTTGTACGGACCGTCGTAGGATGGATGTGCAATCTTGCGAATGCTACCACGACGAATAAAAACATGTGTACATGTGGACAAATCAGGGTAAATAAAAGACTTGCGACTATGGTAACGAACAGTGGCAGGACTAAGGACACGTAGATTGTCCCTCAAGTCATCAAGAAATTTTGAGACAGAAGGATTATTTTTGATTGCGGTATTTAAAAAAGAAAATCGCCCGGCAAGCGTAAAGTCTTACCGTAGACGAACTCTGCAGCCGTGGCCGAAAGAGATGATTTGAAAGTTGTCCGAATGCCTAAAAGAATTAGTGGGAGGTGAGTGACCCAATTCTTCGGATCGTTGCTTATTTGGATCGAGTCTTTAATTTGTCGATTGAGTCGCTCCACCAAACCGTTACATTGCGGATGGTAGGCGGTTGTGGATTTGTGTGAAATTCCGAAAGACTTGCAGAATTTCTTCCAGATGTTGGACTAGAACTGCCGACCTCGGTCAGTGATGACCGTCGATGGCGTTCCAAAGCGTGCAATCCAACAGTTCAAAAAGATATTGGAAATGGAAACTGCAGTAATTTCGGAAAGAGGTAAAGCTTCTGGCCAACGCATAAAGCGATCGATGCAGACCAGAAGGTATCTGAAATTGTTGCAAATGGGCAAAGGGCCCATTATGTCGATGTGGACGTCAGTGAAACGGCCATCTGGATCGGGAAATTTAGCAACGGGTGACACTGTATGTCGATAAATTTTGATCTTCTGGCAGCTCCAACAAGATTTGACAAATTGTGCAAAGTCGTGATTCATCCGTGGCCACACGTAACGTGCTGTTACGAGACGTTTCATTGCACGAACACCAGGGTGCGTGAGCTCATGCAAAGAACACAAAACTTTTTGTCTTAGTGCAGGAGGGACATAAGGGCGCCGTTGTGCAAGAGAAGTGTCTACGTAGATGTGTGTGCTAGTGCCGTCATGGATGAACCTCTCCAGTTTGAGTGCTGTAGTAGTGCTACCAAGAAGATATTGTAATTCCAAATCCTCAGATTGTAATATTGCCAGGAGGTTGAGGTATAAAGCATTCATTTCGACTCTTGACAGTGTGTCAGTCACGTTGTTTTCCTTTCCCGGGATGTGTCGAATGTCAGTAGTGAATTGAGCGATGAAGGTCAAGTGTCTGTGCTCACGTCCTGAAAAACGATCAGAATTAGAGGTTTATGATCTGTAAATACTATAAATTCGCCAAATATACGGCTAACAATTCACGGCCGAACGTGGGGTATTTGCGTTCTGTTGATGAGAAAGATTTCGAAAAGAAAGCGAGAACTCGCCTTCTGCTGCAAGACCACACCAGCAGCGGAGTCTGATGCGTCTACCATTAGGCTCAACTCCGCAACCGGGTCTGGTAGTGCAAGCATAGCACAGTCGGCAAGAGCAACCTTAACTGTTATAAATGCTTGTTGGGCAGGTTGTGACCAGACCAGTGGTTTGTTGCGTGAAGTTGAAGCAGCGAGATGATTAAGCGGCCCTAAAATGCTCGAGCATGATTTAATGAATCGATGATAAAAGTTTACCATGCCGAGAAATCGTTGAAGAGCTTTTGGGTCAGCAGGTTGCGTGAATGACAAGATCCATCGACCTTGAACTGCAGAGGTTTGATTCCCGAACCACTGATGCTGTGACCCAAAAAGTTCAATTTTATGAATGATGTGACGAACATGTTCGCGTTCGTCTTTACTGAAGACGAAAATGTCGTCAATGTACGCGAAGCAAAATGGTAGTCCGCGTAAAACCGAGTCCATAAAACTCTGAAACGTCTAGGCGGCGTTTCTTAAACCAAAACTCATCCTAGTATATTCATATAGGCCGAAAGGTGTTGTGATTGCCGTTTTAGGAATATCTGCAGGATGAATTGGAATTTGGTGGTATGCCTTGACTAAATCGATTTTGGAAAATAACGTACAACCACAACAGTTATACGCGAAATCGTGGCAAGGAATACCGGTCTGGAATCTTGATTCGATTAAGGCCTCGATAATCTCCACATGGGCGCTAAGAATCATCTGGTTTAACGACCAGATGTAGTGGCGTCGCCCAAGGGCTGGAGGAAGGTCGAACGAAGCCGAGTTGTAACAATTTGCCAAACTCGTCCTTCGCAATTTGGAATTTATGTGGCGGTAATCGCCGTGGTCGACCAAAAACAGGAGGTCCAGAAGTTGCGATGTGATGATACACATCATGTTTGACAGGTTGTGACCGATCGAAAGGGGTTGACAAATTATGAAATTTTAGCAATTTTTAATATGGCGAATTTTGAAAAGTGAGTGAATTTAGTTCTGAAAGGCCGAATGCATTCCTTGCAAGACGATCGTGGGCAATGTCAACGCTGATGTTGAAATGCCGAAGGAAGTCTGCACCCAGAATCGAATGGTTAACTTGTGAACATGAAGTTCCATTGAAAATTCACGTCCAGGCCGATATTAATTATTAATTTGGAATGACCAAAAGTTGGTGTAAAAGTACCAGTAACTGTAGTCAGCGAAAATTTTGCGCGACGATGAGTGTTGACGAAGAATTGATTTACCGCCAAGATGCTAACCTGGGCTCCCGTGTCGACTAAAAATTTGGTCCCAGAATTAGTGTCGCGTATGAAGAATAAATGGCCTGGAGGGATGGCAGGACAATGGGTTGACATTAGCCCTCCCGCTGTTCGTTTCCCTAATCGCAAGGAGGTGTGCATTTGCTCGCCTTCTCTGCGTACCTCTGGTGATACCAACAAAACTTCGATGACTTATCATTGTTGCTTTTAAGTCTTGATTTTGAATGGCTCCTATTCCTTGCAAAATTTGAGAATTGAACAGAGAACTTCTCAACTTGTTGCGTTAAGGCAGTGATCTGGTTTTGCAAATGTAAGGAATCCTCAGTCGTTGTTGGAATCACCCGAGGCGCAGCGGTCATTGCACAAATGGTATGCGGGCCAGAAATCTCGAAGATCTGGTCGGCCATGTCGGCTAAATAATTTAAACTGGATGTGTTTGCCGAAATTAGTATCCGTTGCACGTCAGTGGGCAAACGGCTAAGGAATATTTCCTTAAGTAAACTTTTATCCATGGACGTATTCCCGAGAAGTTGATATAACTTTCGCAGTAATTGCGACGGGGTTTGCTGGCCAAGAGTTTCCTTGGACAAAATTTGTTGCTTGCGACGCTTTTCGGAAACCGTTGTACGCTTTATAACTTCTGATTTGGGCGTTTCATAAGGAAATATTTCTGGGGGATTGATCAGCATATCGCGAACCTCAATCGCTACGTCGGCGGGTAGGGCTGCGACCACGTCATGAAATTTCCGGAGAGAGTTTGTTATGCGATTGTTTTTAAAAATGAATTCCATTTGGATGAACCATATTGTTGGTTCAAATTTTGAAAATATAGGTAATTTATATCGAAAATTATTGACTGTGGATTCAACCTGATAAACCATAGCCCTTAGTACGTTAAAAAGTTTATGTAAAGGATAGATTAGAATAGTATAAAGTAGAAACAGAGGTTGAATAAAGCAACACCTTAAGCACAGGCCGGAACAAAGTAGACAGCGTGTTGCAGGTACGGCAGTAACGGTCGGTTGCGGCCTTCGTGCGTGAAGAATAGACGGTAGGTGATCGTTTGGGGGTTTTTCTGACGTAGCCGTCAGTGTCTTAGGGAAAACAGCCCAGATACAATAACTGCGGAGGGGTCCCTGGATCTTGATCCCGTATAATTCCAAGCGAGTACAGGTTCGTTTCAGTGCGGATCACGTCAGGGTCACCAGATGTAACGTTATGGGAGTTGTCGACAAAGCTCAACTAATGACTCTGCCATTTAGTACGTACATTAGAATTATGGTATGATATAAAATAACTGCTTATCCTTCTTTTGCTGGTTTATTATGACTAAGAGAACACGTACAAATTAAATTAGGTACTTTCAGTCTCTGATATTTTTTCATATCTTTATTGTTCTCGTTTCCCAAATTACCATTGCTGCCTCGGATTTCTACTGCTCCTATGCTCAAGGTATCCCCACACAGCCGTACCTTACCACGCGTCATTTAAGACTTTTTCAAGTTTGCTACACACTTTTTGTGATATTGGACGTATATCAACACAAACCAAAAATTCCTGTAGATTAGCAAATCCACATTCAATTGAAGTGATCCCTTCTACAGCCCGTGTGTTGATATCACTTTGGCACTGGTGATCAGAAGAAATTTTAAATTTCCTTTGGCACATATTACACACAAAATGTAACACTGTAACGTTCAAAAGTCACCTCTCACTTATTACATGAAAAATGGTTTTGATTTCCAATTTATACTGTTGCCAGTACACCTCAGGCTGGTTCAGGATTCGTGATTAGACTTCAGATAAACCAATAACGTCCAATAAATAAACTTAAACAACAATTAATAGTGGTATATTCTAATAAAATATATATTTACAATAAATAAAATAATAATAAATCCCGTCTAAAACAATAAAACAAATTCTGATGTCCTCTATTATGGGGCCGCTTCCTCCCTGATTGAGCAATCTGGTTCGTCCTTCTAGGGATGACGGCTCTTTAATGAAACAAAGAAAACTTATTGATAGTTTACTTGTCTGACTCTAAATATATAATCTGTCTTGAAACAAATCGTGTACGTAACAAAACATTTTTTCGGGTGACAAAATAACTATTTTCGCGAACGCGATAAACGGCGGTGTGTAGGTGGCTGTCAAACCGTCCATACACGGGACTTACGCGAACGCGGTCAACGGCGGTGTGTAGGTGGCTGTCAAACCGTCCATACACGGGACTTACGCGAACGCGGTCAACGGCGGTGTGTAGGTGGCTGTCAAACCGTCCATACACGGGACTTACGCGAACGCGGTCAACGGCGGTGTGTAGGTGGCTGTCAAACCGTCCATACACGGGACTTACGCGGACGCGGTCAACGGCGGTGTGCAGGTGGCTGTCAAACCGTCCATACACGGGACTTACGCGAACGCGGTCAACGGCGGTGTGTAGGTGGCTGTCAAACCGTCCATACACGGGACTTACGCGAACGCGGTCAACGGCGGTGTGTAGGTGGCTGTCAAACCGTCCATACACGGGACTTACGCGAACGCGGTCAACGGCGGTGTGTAGGTGGCTGTCAAACCGTCCATACACGGGACTTACGCGGACGCGGTCAACGGCGGTGTGTAGGTGGCTGTCAAACCGTCCATACACGGGACTTACGCGAACGCGGTCAACGGCGGTGTGTAGGTGGCTGTCAAACCGTCCATACACGGGACTTACGCGAACGCGGTCAACGGCGGTGTGTAGGTGGCTGTCAAACCGTCCATACACGGGACTTACGCGAACGCGGTCAACGGCGGTGTGTAGGTGGCTGTCAAACCGTCCATACACGGGACTTACGCGGACGCGGTCAACGGCGGTGTGTAGGTGGCTGTCAAACCGTCCATACACGGGACTTAATTGAGCAATCTGGTTCGTCCTTCTAGGGATGACGGCTCTTTAATGAAACAAAGAAAACTTATTGATAGTTTACTTGTCTGACTCTAAATATATAATCTGTCTTGAAACAAATCGTGTACGTAACAAAACATTTTTTCGGGTGACAAAATAACTATTTTCGCGAACGCGATAAACGGCGGTGTGTAGGTGGCTGTCAAACCGTCCATACACGGGACTTACGCGAACACGGTCAACGGCGGTGTGTAGGTGGCTGTCAAACCGTCCATACACGGGACTTACGCGGACTCCGAGACACGACCAAATGGAAACGGCTGTCAAACCAGGATACCATTCAGGATCAACCAGGAGTGAGATCACGAGTGATCTGAAGATCCAGGGCTCTCGTCAGGATTTTTATAGGGCAAATTCTCTCCCCCACACGCGAAATTAACGCGCGCCGATTTTCCCTCCTCAAAATACATCCGGGAAGGAGAATACTGCATTTCGACAGTTGCGCGCGTTCTATTCCCCACTATTCTGGTAACGCGAACGTGGAATTCCCTCGCCGCTGTCTACGACGCACGGAATCACCTCGCCGCTGTCTAGGACGCACGGAATCCCCTGCTCGGCCAGATGGTCGCTGTCTGGTTCGAAAAATACTCCGACTAGCAAAAACACTCCGCGCGATGTTATTTCGCTAGCCGAATATGTGCGGTGTATCTGGTTTCGCTGTCGGACTTTCGGGTTCTCGGCCTCTCGGATCGATGCGCATGTTTTATCATGGCGGATTTATATACTGCACAGAGTGACCAACCTCATAAACTGTTTTTATGGATTAGTGGCCACTCCAAGCATATAAAATCGTTACATACCTCCTCCACCCGGGGATACGGTGCTAAATCTTAAGGTATCCTTCAGCAATCGCTTTTCCCCTCCTCATTTTTACCCATTCGCCATTAACCAGGACTCTTATTCTTTTACTGTCATTGACTGGTGATGAATCTGGGATTGGTAACAATGCCTGGACGCCATTGTCTATTTCCCGTACATGTGCTTTTCCACCTCCCTGACCCGAATTCTTTAATAAATAACTCCAAGACGCTTTAATTGGTACATCCGGCACCCGGAATGTGGTTATATCGCGGCCAGGAGTTGTGGGAAGTTTACCTTCCTCCGGTGTCCGTGGCAACGGCGACAATTTGATTATCTGCCGTGACAGTATATCGGTGCCACATGTTTGTTCACATTCCTGCACCGCTTGTAATAAACAACTCCAGGCTACGTTGGTATGCTTCGTCGGCACATCCGGCACCTGGAATATTGGCATATCGCGGCCAGGAGTTGTTGGAAGCATGCCTTCCTCCGGTGTCCGTGGCAACGGCGACAATTTTATTATCGATGGTGGCGGTGTGGATGGGCCAAATAATTCGATTATCCTCAACGCTTTCTTCACCTTGGGAGGAGTATTCGCCAGTGGCGATAGTAGCTCCGGAATCGGGCTGTAATGGAGCTGAAGTACATCCGACTCCTCTTCCGGTACAGTCCGTGGTGGTGTTGTCGGTGGCTGCCAGGGCCGAACTTTTATCTTCTTTCCGCTCTTTCGTCTGAATAGATGTTCCATTGTGGATGCTCGAATGAAACTGGCAAATATATTCAGACAGGTAATAATATATACCATTACCATTACCCCCACCAGGTAAGAACATTTTCTCCTTCTCCTTACAGCAATTTCAACTCGGACACATGTGACCTTCCTTTCGGCTGATTTTGTGTATCCACCAGCTCAACGATAACTGGAGAAATTATTCGGTGAATTATGTACGGACCACCGAACTTCGGAGCCAGTTTCGCTGAAAACTTCTTTGTCGCATCGGAGAGAGGATGTAGTCTTTTATACATCACATCGCCTATCTGTGGACAGTAAGCTCTTCTTCTTAAATTATAGTGGGACTGCTGTTTAACAAATGAACGCCTTAAATTCATTTTAACAAGTTCATTTATTTCTTTTAACTTAATCAGCTGTTCTTGATGTTCATCTGGTGTCCTTAACGGTGTGTCGGGAGGATCAGTATCACCTCGTAGTGTGTTTGTGGATATTAATTCCCTACCATAATTCAACATTGCTGGGGTGAATCCTGTAGACTCGTGCACTGCGCTGTTGATGGAATATGTGAGTTCGGGTATCCATTGATCCCACGTGCGTTGATTTCCTCGACACATTTGTGCCAATGTTGTTCCTATTACCTTATTCATTCTCTCCACTGGATTATTCTGCGGGCTGTATGGAGGACTAAATTGATGTTTAATCTGAAAACTTGTGCAGAAATCCTTTATCAGTTTATTTTTATATTGCGTTCCATTGTCCGAAACAAATATCTTTGGCTTCCCAAAACGGTAAATTAACTCTTTTAATTTCTGTAGGACAATGCTGGCAGTTGCACTTCTAATTGGTATCACCTCGGTCCATTTAGTGAACCTATCTTGAAACACTAGCAGGTAGATATATCCTTTTGTGGATCGTGGAAATGGACCTATTAAATCGGAGCTCACTACCTCCCATGGCCCATTTACCCTGGACCACCACATTTCACCTAGTGGTTGCTGTTGAGAGCTTTTATATTGCTGGCATACTGAACAGGCATTGACATAACTCTTCACGTCACGGAATATTCCAGGCCAGCAATAATCTCTACAAACTCTTGCGATCGTTTTACGGATTCCAAAATGTCCAGCCGAATGACATTCTTCTAGGACGGTGATGCGCCGCGGTGTCGGCACACATAACTTCCAATCAGTATGGAAGCCATCTGTAAGTGTCCTTCCTGGAAACTTTTTATATAAATTTTCCCCAACTACTTTAAATTGTGAAAATTTATCCGGATTGTTCAGCACTTTTCTTTTCAATGAATCGTGCCATACACAAGCTGATTTTTCTGGTTCGGCTGCGTTAATATTATCAACTTGTGTACTGCGAGATAATGCATCTGCTACCTTATTTTCGGTTCCTTTTCGATATATGATTTCAAAATCATATTCTTGCAGTTCTAAGATCCATCTGGCTAGTCGTCTTTTCGGATTCTGCATAGATTGTAACCACTTGAGACTGCGTTGATCGGTCATTATTTTGAAGTGATACCCTTCCACGTATCCCTTCCATTTACGTATCGCCCAAATGACTGCTAAACATTCCTGCTCGATGACTGAATAGTTTTGTTCAGCGCTCGTCAAACTTCGACTTATATACGCTATTACTTTCTCAGCCCCATCCTGTTCTTGGGTTAAGACGGCTCCTAGTCCGGACTGGCTAGCATCTGTTTGTATGGTGAACGTCTTGCTGAAATCAGGACAGACGAGTACGGGAGCACATGTCAACGTCTCCTTTATTTTCCTGAAGGCGTCCTCTTGAGCGGTATCCCAAATATACGGCTGCTTCTTCTTTAGTAGGAGCGTGAGTGGCTGTACGATCTTTGAAAATTCTGGAATAAACTTCCGGTACCACGACGCCATTCCCAAGAATCTCCTTAATGCTTTTACCTTCCCAGGGCTTTCCATGTCGGTTATTGCTTGAATCTTTTCAGGATCCGTTTGTATTCCATTTGAATTTATTACATGCCCCAAATATCTTAATTCTCTTTGAGCAAATGAACACTTTTCTAGATTTATCTTTAGTCCATGTGCGTTTAATTTATCGAATATTGTTTCTAAATGATGTAAATGTTCATTAAACGATGAACTAAAGATAATTATATCATCTAGATAACAAAGTGCATGGTTATCGCATTCTGGGCCTATAATAGAATCCAAATATCGCTGGAATGTAGCTCCGGCAGAATGCAATCCGAATGGCATTACCTTAAACTGGAATAACCCCCTTCCTGGGGCGGTAAAGGCTGTTATTGGTCGGCTCTCTGGTGATAAAGGAACTTGCCAATATCCATCCCTTAAATCCAATGTGCTCAAGTATCTTGCTCCTCGTAACTTGTCCAACAGTCCTTGTACATGAGGTAATGGATACGCGTCCGACTTACTTGCCTCATTTACTTTGCGAAAATCAATACAAAATCTATATTTACCCGATTTCTTTCGTACAAGCGCTATTGGAGAGCTCCAACTGCTGCATGACGGCTCAATCACTTGATTCGCTAACATTTTGTCAATTTCCTGGTTTATTATGTCCTGCATAATAGGGTTCCTGGTGTAATATTTTTGTTTAACAGGTTCACATTCGGGTTTTAATTTTATTCGGTGCTCCACTGAGCTGCTAATTCTCGTTCTTTCCATTGGCTGTAAAGCTTGCTTTAGAAACTTACTTAACTCCTTTTTCTGTGCTTCATTCAACTCTTGAATGCTGGCTAATCCCGATGGATTTATTGGTGTACAGTCCGAAGATGACTCCTGATTAATAAATAATTTTCTCTGTCCTATGTCTATTTTGACCTGGTGCTGGTTTAAAAACTCCATTCCAATCACAACATCTATTGACAAATTCGGAAATACACTCCAAGTCACCATGTATTGACAATTTTTAATTAATATTGGAAATGTTGTTTTTCCCCTGGTTTGAGTGGTGATTCCATTTGCAAGTTTCACGGTTCTTGTCTCTTTTATGTCGAGTTGGTAATTGTTTTCTTGCAAGTTATTCCAAACATCCTCGCTGATGTAACTTTCTGTCGCTCCTGTATCCACTAATGCTCGGTAATGTTTCTGGTTTACTATTATATTAATACAAAATCTAGCTTCATTTGTATCTGCGGGTACACAAATGACAGCTGATTTTCCTTGGGAAACTGGTGCCGATGGATTTAAGAACGTTCCCCGCATTCTGCTCGGCGGTTCCCGTTTCCCGGATTACGGCATGTGCACTCACGTGTGAAAACTCCAGTTTTCCCACAATACGAGCAGAACTTTTTCCACTCTTTCTTGCAATTAATGCGGAGATGCCCTGGTGTTCCGCATCTCCAGCACACATTCTCCCTCTGGTATCTACCTTGTGAAGAATTCTGGTTTTGCACTGGTTTATTCTCCGTTGAATTGACAGTATTTAGGGGATACTGACCTTTCGTTTGTCCTGGTGTATCCCGTTTCATTGCTGGTTTTTGCAACTTACCGGCAAATGCTGTTTCCTGGACAAATGATTGTGTCGGGGTGGGTGGTGATACAAACGAATTATTCGTTAACTGGGTAACCTCGAATTCCTCTGCCAATTCCATTAGTTCTGGTAATGTATTAAAATCTCTGCGACGGATATACAGCTTATACTCAGGACGCAAATTTTCATAAATTCGCTCTAATTGGTCGTCAACATTGAATCCTCCATGTCTACGCATCAGCGTTTGTATTGCTGTTACATATTCGGATGTTTTCTCCTGATATCCCTGTGTCCTCTTTCGAATTTCCTCTTCCATCCGGAATCTAAATCGGGGTGGCAAATACGTACTACGGAAACTGGTCTCAAATTCTGCCCATGTGGTCCAGAACTGCTTATTATTCCTATACCACAAGAGTATTTTACCTTTTAATAATTCTGGTAGCACAATCAATAAGCTATCCGGTGCGTAACCATAACACGTAGCCAATTCATCAATTCTTTCCAGAAATGAAACCGGATCAGCTGTCCCATCGAATTTCAAATTCCATTTTCGGATGCTATCACACATCTGGGCGGCAGGTGGTAATTGCGGTGCTGGTTGTCTATCTTCCATTTTCTGTTCTTGTTCAGATTCCTCGGATTCGTCCTCTGTTCCACTTTCCTGTGTTTCCTGTCCTTCTCCAGTCCTTAGGAATCTAACAATTTTAGCCCTCAATTCTCTAACGGTACCTGTTGAATTGATCCTAATTTTATTAGCTAACTCAACTAATTCTTCTTTATTTTTCCGGTACACCCACGAGACGAGAACTTCAGGATCTTCTATTGATTGTTCGGAAGTTTCACCTGCTTCCTTAACGGACATTACTTATATACCACAAATTGTTTAATTATTGGACTTTATTACGGTTTTATCGGTTTATCTGGGTCCCTGCTCGGGCGCCAATGTAACGTTCAAAAGTCACCTCTCACTTATTACATGAAAAATGGTTTTGATTTCCAATTTATACTGTTGCCAGTACACCTCAGGCTGGTTCAGGATTCGTGATTAGACTTCAGATAAACCAATAACGTCCAATAAATAAACTTAAACAACAATTAATAGTGGTATATTCTAATAAAATATATATTTACAATAAATAAAATAATAATAAATCCCGTCTAATAAATAAAACAAATTCTGGTGTCCTCTATTATGGGGACGCTTCCTCCCTGGTTGAGCAATCTGGTTCGTCCTTCTAGGGATGACGGCTCTTTAATGAAACAAAGAAAACTTATTTATAGTTTACTTGTCTGACTTTAAATATATAATCTGTCTTGAAACAAATCGTGTACGTAACAAAACATTTTCGGGTGACATAATAACTACTTTCGCGAACGCGATAAACGGCGGTGTGTAGGTGGCTGTCAAACCGTCCATACACGGGACTTACGCGAACGCGATCAACGGCGGTGTGTAGGTGGCTGTCAAACCGTCCATACACGGGACTTACGCGAACGCGATCAACGGCGGTGTGTAGGTGGCTGTCAAACCGTCCATACACGGGACTTACGCGAACGCGGTCAACAGCGGTGTGTAGGTGGCTGTCAAACCGTCCATACACGGGACTTACGCGAACGCGATCAACGGCGGTGTGTAGGTGGCTGTCAAACCGTCCATACACGGGACTTACGCGAACGCGATCAACGGCGGTGTGTAGGTGGCTGTCAAACCGTCCATACACGGGACTTACGCGAACGCGGTCAACGGCGGTGTGTAGGTGGCTGTCAAACCGTCCATACACGGGACTTACGCGAACGCGATCAACGGCGGTGTGTAGGTGGCTGTCAAACCGTCCATACACGGGACTTACGCGAACGCGGTCAACGGCGGTGTGTAGGTGGCTGTCAAACCGTCCATACACGGGACTTACGCGAACGCGATCAACGGCGCTGTGTAGGTGGCTGTCAAACCGTCCATACACGGGACTTACGCGAACGCGATCAACGGCGGTGTGTAGGTAGCTGTCAAACCGTCCATACACGGGACTTACGCGAACGCGATCAACGGCGGTGTGTAGGTGGCTGTCAAACCGTCCATACACGGGACTTACGCGAACGCGATCAACGGCGGTGTGTAGGTGGCTGTCAAACCGTCCATACACGGGACTTACGCGAACGCGATCAACGGCGGTGTGTAGGTGGCTGTCAAACCGTCCATACACGGGACTTACGCGAACGCGATCAACGGCGGTGTGTAGGTGGCTGTCAAACCGTCCATACACGGGACTTACGCGAACGCGATCAACGGCGGTGTGTAGGTGGCTGTCAAACCGTCCATACACGGGACTTACGCGAACGCGGTCAACGGCGGTGTGTAGGTGGCTGTCAAACCGTCCATACACGGGACTTACGCGAACGCGATCAACGGCGGTGTGTAGGTGGCTGTCAAACCGTCCATACACGGGACTTACGCGAACGCGATCAACGGCGGTGTGTAGGTGGCTGTCAAACCGTCCATACACGGGACTTACGCGAACGCGGTCAACAGCGGTGTGTAGGTGGCTGTCAAACCGTCCATACACGGGACTTACGCGAACGCGATCAACGGCGGTGTGTAGGTGGCTGTCAAACCGTCCATACACGGGACTTACGCGAACGCGATCAACGGCGGTGTGTAGGTGGCTGTCAAACCGTCCATACACGGAACTTACGCGAACGCGATCAACGGCGGTGTGTAGGTGGCTGTCAAACCGTCCATACACGGGACTTACGCGAACGCGATCAACGGCGGTGTGTAGGTGGCTGTCAAACCGTCCATACACGGGACTTACGCGAACGCGATCAACGGCGGTGTGTAGGTGGCTGTCAAACCGTCCATACACGGGACTTACGCGAACGCGTTCAACGGCGGTGTGTAGGTGGCTGTCAAACCGTCCATACACGGGACTTACGCGAACGCGGTCAACGGCGGTGTGTAGGTGGCTGTCAAACCGTCCATACACGGGACTTACGCGAACGCGATCAACGGCGGTGTGTATTTGGCTGTCAAACCGTCCATACACGGGACTTACGCGAACGCGGTCAACGGCGGTGTGTAGGTGGCTGTCAAACCGTCCATACACGGGACTTACGCGAACGCGATCAACGGCGGTGTGTAGGTGGCTGTCAAACCGTCCATACACGGGACTTACGCGAACGCGGTCAACGGCGGTGTGTAGGTGGCTGTCAAACCGTCCATACACGGGACTTACGCGAACGCGATCAACGGCGGTGTGTAGGTGGCTGTCAAACCGTCCATACACGGGACTTACGCGAACGCGGTCAACGGCGGTGTGTAGGTGGCTGTCAAACCGTCCATACACGGGACTTACGCGAACGCGGTCAACGGCGGTGTGTAGGTGGCTGTCAAACCGTCCATACACGGGACTTACGCGAACGCGATCAACGGCGGTGTGTAGGTGGCTGTCAAACCGTCCATACACGGGACTTACGCGAACGCGGTCAACGGCGGTGTGTAGGTGGCTGTCAAACCGTCCATACACGGGACTTACGCGAACGCGAGCAACGGCGGTGTGTAGGTGGCTGTCAAACCGTCCATACACGGGACTTACGCGAACGCGGTCAACGGCGGTGTGTAGGTGGCTGTCAAACCGTCCATACACGGGACTTACGCGAACGCGATCAACGGCGGTGTGTATTTGGCTGTCAAACCGTCCATACACGGGACTTACGCGAACGCGGTCAACGGCGGTGTGTAGGTGGCTGTCAAACCGTCCATACACGGGACTTACGCGAACGCGATCAACGGCGGTGTGTAGGTGGCTGTCAAACCGTCCATACACGGGACTTACGCGAACGCGGTCAACGGCGGTGTGTAGGTGGCTGTCAAACCGTCCATACACGGGACTTACGCGAACGCGATCAACGGCGGTGTGTAGGTGGCTGTCAAACCGTCCATACACGGGACTTACGCGAACGCGGTCAACGGTGGTGTGTAGGTGGCTGTCAAACCGTCCATACACGGGACTTACGCGAACGCGGTCAACGGCGGTGTGTAGGTGGCTGTCAAACCGTCCATACACGGGACTTACGCGAACGCGATCAACGGCGGTGTGTAGGTGGCTGTCAAACCGTCCATACACGGGACTTACGCGAACGCGGTCAACGGCGGTGTGTAGGTGGCTGTCAAACCGTCCATACACGGGACTTACGCGAACGCGATCAACGGCGGTGTGTAGGTGGCTGTCAAACCGTCCATACACGGGACTTACGCGAACGCGGTCAACGGCGGTGTGTAGGTGGCTGTCAAACCGTCCATACACGGGACTTACGCGAACGCGATCAACGGCGGTGTGTAGGTGGCTGTCAAACCGTCCATACACGGGACTTACGCGAACGCGGTCAACGGCGGTGTGTAGGTGGCTGTCAAACCGTCCATACACGGGACTTACGCGAACGCGATCAACGGCGGTGTGTAGGTGGCTGTCAAACCGTCCATACACGGGACTTACGCGAACGCGGTCAACGGCGGTGTGTAGGTGGCTGTCAAACCGTCCATACACGGGACTTACGCGAACGCGATCAACGGCGGTGTGTAGGTGGCTGTCAAACCGTCCATACACGGGACTTACGCGAACGCGGTCAACGGCGGTGTGTAGGTGGCTGTCAAACCGTCCATACACGGGACTTACGCGAACGCGGTCAACGGCGGTGTGTAGGTGGCTGTCAAACCGTCCATACACGGGACTTACGCGAACGCGATCAACGGCGGTGTGTAGGTGGCTGTCAAACCGTCCATACACGGGACTTACGCGAACGCGGTCAACGGCGGTGTGTAGGTGGCTGTCAAACCGTCCATACACGGGACTTACGCGAACGCGATCAACGGCGGTGTGTAGGTGGCTGTCAAACCGTCCATACACGGGACTTACGCGAACGCGTTCAACGGCGGTGTGTAGGTGGCTGTCAAACCGTCCATACACGGGACTTACGCGAACGCGGTCAACGGCGGTGTGTAGGTGGCTGTCAAACCGTCCATACACGGGACTTACGCGAACGCGATCAACGGCGGTGTGTAGGTGGCTGTCAAACCGTCCATACACGGGACTTACGCGAACGCGGTCAACGGCGGTGTGTAGGTGGCTGTCAAACCGTCCATACACGGGACTTACGCGAACGCGGTCAACGGCGGTGTGTAGGTGGCTGTCAAACCGTCCATACACGGGACTTACGCGAACGCGATCAACGGCGGTGTGTAGGTGGCTGTCAAACCGTCCATACACGGGACTTACGCGAACGCGGTCAACGGCGGTGTGTAGGTGGCTGTCAAACCGTCCATACACGGGACTTACGCGAACGCGATCAACGGCGGTGTGTAGGTGGCTGTCAAACCGTCCATACACGGGACTTACGCGAACGCGGTCAACGGCGGTGTGTAGGTGGCTGTCAAACCGTCCATACACGGGACTTACGCGAACCCGGTCAACGGCGGTGTGTAGGTGGCTGTCAAACCGTCCATACACGGGACTTACGCGAACGCGATCAACGGCGGTGTGTAGGTGGCTGTCAAACCGTCCATACACGGGACTTACGCGAACGCGGTCAACGGCGGTGTGTAGGTGGCTGTCAAACCGTCCATACACGGGACTTACGCGAACGCGGTCAACGGCGGTGTGTAGGTGGCTGTCAAACCGTCCATACACGGGACTTACGCGAACGCGGTCAACAGCGGTGTGTAGGTGGCTGTCAAACCGTCCATACACGGGACTTACGCGAACGCGATCAACGGCGGTGTGTAGGTGGCTGTCAAACCGTCCATACACGGGACTTACGCGAACGCGATCAACGGCGGTGTGTAGGTGGCTGTCAAACCGTCCATACACGGAACTTACGCGAACGCGATCACCGGGGGTGTGTAGGTGGCTGTCAAACCGTCCATACACGGGACTTACGCGAACGCGATCAACGGCGGTGTGTAGGTGGCTGTCAAACCGTCCATACACGGGACTTACGCGAACGCGATCAACGGCGGTGTGTAGGTGGCTGTCAAACCGTCCATACACGGGACTTACGCGAACGCGATCAACGGCGGTGTGTAGGTGGCTGTCAAACCGTCCATACACGGGACTTACGCGCACGCGGTCAACGGCGGTGTGTAGGTGGCTGTCAAACCGTCCATACACGGGACTTACGCGAACCCGGTCAACGGCGGTGTGTAGGTGGCTGTCAAACCGTCCATACACGGGACTTACGCGAACGCGATCAACGGCGGTGTGTAGGTGGCTGTCAAACCGTCCATACACGGGACTTACGCGAACGCGGTCAACGGCGGTGTGTAGGTGGCTGTCAAACCGTCCATACACGGGACTTACGCGAACGCGGTCAACGGCGGTGTGTAGGTGGCTGTCAAACCGTCCATACACGGGACTTACGCGAACGCGGTCAACAGCGGTGTGTAGGTGGCTGTCAAACCGTCCATACACGGGACTTACGCGAACGCGATCAACGGCGGTGTGTAGGTGGCTGTCAAACCGTCCATACACGGGACTTACGCGAACGCGATCAACGGCGGTGTGTAGGTGGCTGTCAAACCGTCCATACACGGAACTTACGCGAACGCGATCAACGGCGGTGTGTAGGTGGCTGTCAAACCGTCCATACACGGGACTTACGCGAACGCGATCAACGGCGGTGTGTAGGTGGCTGTCAAACCGTCCATACACGGGACTTACGCGAACGCGATCAACGGCGGTGTGTAGGTGGCTGTCAAACCGTCCATACACGGGACTTACGCGAACGCGTTCAACGGCGGTGTGTAGGTGGCTGTCAAACCGTCCATACACGGGACTTACGCGAACGCGGTCAACGGCGGTGTGTAGGTGGCTGTCAAACCGTCCATACACGGGACTTACGCGAACGCGATCAACGGCGGTGTGTATTTGGCTGTCAAACCGTCCATACACGGGACTTACGCGAACGCGGTCAACGGCGGTGTGTAGGTGGCTGTCAAACCGTCCATACACGGGACTTACGCGAACGCGGTCAACGGCGGTGTGTAGGTGGCTGTCAAACCGTCCATACACGGGACTTACGCGAACGCGATCAACGGCGGTGTGTAGGTGGCTGTCAAACCGTCCATACACGGGACTTACGCGAACGCGGTCAACGGCGGTGTGTAGGTGGCTGTCAAACCGTCCATACACGGGACTTACGCGAACGCGATCAACGGCGGTGTGTAGGTGGCTGTCAAACCGTCCATACACGGGACTTACGCGACCGCGTTCAACGGCGGTGTGTAGGTGGCTGTCAAACCGTCCATACACGGGACTTACGCGAACGCGATCAACGGCGGTGTGTAGGTGGCTGTCAAACCGTCCATACACGGGACTTACGCGAACGCGATCAACGGCGGTGTGTAGGTGGCTGTCAAACCGTCCATACACGGGACTTACGCGAACGCGGTCAACGGCGGTGTGTAGGTGGCTGTCAAACCGTCCATACACGGGACTTACGCGAACGCGGTCAACGGCGGTGTGTAGGTGGCTGTCAAACCGTCCATACACGGGACTTACGCGAACGCGATCAACGGCGGTGTGTAGGTGGCTGTCAAACCGTCCATACACGGGACTTACGCGAACGCGGTCAACGGCGGTGTGTAGGTGGCTGTCAAACCGTCCATACACGGGACTTACGCGAACGCGATCAACGGCGGTGTGTAGGTGGCTGTCAAACCGTCCATACACGGGACTTACGCGAACGCGGTCAACGGCGGTGTGTAGGTGGCTGTCAAACCGTCCATACACGGGACTTACGCGAACCCGGTCAACGGCGGTGTGTAGGTGGCTGTCAAACCGTCCATACACGGGACTTACGCGAACGCGATCAACGGCGGTGTGTAGGTGGCTGTCAAACCGTCCATACACGGGACTTACGCGAACGCGGTCAACGGCGGTGTGTAGGTGGCTGTCAAACCGTCCATACACGGGACTTACGCGAACGCGGTCAACGGCGGTGTGTAGGTGGCTGTCAAACCGTCCATACACGGGACTTACGCGAACGCGATCAATGGCGGTGTGTAGGTGGCTGTCAAACCGTCCATACACGGGACTTACGCGAACGCGGTCAACGGCGGTGTGTAGGTGGCTGTCAAACCGTCCATACACGGGACTTACGCGAACGCGATCAACGGCGGTGTGTAGGTGGCTGTCAAACCGTCCATACACGGGACTTACGCGAACGCGGTCAACGGCGGTGTGTAGGTGGCTGTCAAACCGTCCATACACGGGACTTACGCGAACGCGATCAACGGCGGTGTGTAGGTGGCTGTCAAACCGTCCATACACGGGACTTACGCGAACGCGGTCAACGGCGGTGTGTAGGTGGCTGTCAAACCGTCCATACACGGGACTTACGCGAACGCGATCAACGGCGGTGTGTAGGTGGCTGTCAAACCGTCCATACACGGGACTTACGCGAACGCGGTCAACGGCGGTGTGTAGGTGGCTGTCAAACCGTCCATACACGGGACTTACGCGAACGCGATCAACGGCGGTGTGTAGGTGGCTGTCAAACCGTCCATACACGGGACTTACGCGAACGCGGTCAACGGCGGTGTGTAGGTGGCTGTCAAACCGTCCATACACGGGACTTACGCGAACCCGGTCAACGGCGGTGTGTAGGTGGCTGTCAAACCGTCCATACACGGGACTTACGCGAACGCGATCAACGGCGGTGTGTAGGTGGCTGTCAAACCGTCCATACACGGGACTTACGCGAACGCGATCAACGGCGGTGTGTAGGTGGCTGTCAAACCGTCCATACACGGGACTTACGCGAACGCGTTCAACGGCGGTGTGTAGGTGGCTGTCAAACCGTCCATACACGGGACTTACGCGAACGCGGTCAACGGCGGTGTGTAGGTGGCTGTCAAACCGTCCATACACGGGACTTACGCGAACGCGATCAACGGCGGTGTGTATTTGGCTGTCAAACCGTCCATACACGGGACTTACGCGAACGCGGTCAACGGCGGTGTGTAGGTGGCTGTCAAACCGTCCATACACGGGACTTACGCGAACGCGGTCAACGGCGGTGTGTAGGTGGCTGTCAAACCGTCCATACACGGGACTTACGCGAACGCGATCAACGGCGGTGTGTAGGTGGCTGTCAAACCGTCCATACACGGGACTTACGCGAACGCGGTCAACGGCGGTGTGTAGGTGGCTGTCAAACCGTCCATACACGGGACTTACGCGAACGCGATCAACGGCGGTGTGTAGGTGGCTGTCAAACCGTCCATACACGGGACTTACGCGAACGCGGTCAACGGCGGTGTGTAGGTGGCTGTCAAACCGTCCATACACGGGACTTACGCGAACCCGGTCAACGGCGGTGTGTAGGTGGCTGTCAAACCGTCCATACACGGGACTTACGCGAACGCGATCAACGGCGGTGTGTAGGTGGCTGTCAAACCGTCCATACACGGGACTTACGCGAACGCGGTCAACGGCGGTGTGTAGGTGGCTGTCAAACCGTCCATACACGGGACTTACGCGAACGCGGTCAACGGCGGTGTGTAGGTGGCTGTCAAACCGTCCATACACGGGACTTACGCGAACGCGATCAACGGCGGTGTGTAGGTGGCTGTCAAACCGTCCATACACGGGACTTACGCGAACGCGGTCAACGGCGGTGTGTAGGTGGCTGTCAAACCGTCCATACACGGGACTTACGCGAACGCGATCAACGGCGGTGTGTAGGTGGCTGTCAAACCGTCCATACACGGGACTTACGCGAACGCGGTCAACGGCGGTGTGTAGGTGGCTGTCAAACCGTCCATACACGGGACTTACGCGAACGCGATCAACGGCGGTGTGTAGGTGGCTGTCAAACCGTCCATACACGGGACTTACGCGAACGCGGTCAACGGCGGTGTGTAGGTGGCTGTCAAACCGTCCATACACGGGACTTACGCGAACGCGATCAACGGCGGTGTGTAGGTGGCTGTCAAACCGTCCATACACGGGACTTACGCGAACGCGGTCAACGGCGGTGTGTAGGTGGCTGTCAAACCGTCCATACACGGGACTTACGCGAACGCGATCAACGGCGGTGTGTAGGTGGCTGTCAAACCGTCCATACACGGGACTTACGCGAACGCGGTCAACGGCGGTGTGTAGGTGGCTGTCAAACCGTCCATACACGGGACTTACGCGAACCCGGTCAACGGCGGTGTGTAGGTGGCTGTCAAACCGTCCATACACGGGACTTACGCGAACGCGATCAACGGCGGTGTGTAGGTGGCTGTCAAACCGTCCATACACGGGACTTACGCGAACGCGATCAACGGCGGTGTGTAGGTGGCTGTCAAACCGTCCATACACGGGACTTACGCGAACGCGGTCAACGGCGGTGTGTAGGTGGCTGTCAAACCGTCCATACACGGGACTTACGCGAACGCGATCAACGGCGGTGTGTAGGTGGCTGTCAAACCGTCCATACACGGGACTTACGCGAACGCGGTCAACGGCGGTGTGTAGGTGGCTGTCAAACCGTCCATACACGGGACTTACGCGAACGCGGTCAACGGCGGTGTGTAGGTGGCTGTCAAACCGTCCATACACGGGACTTACGCGAACGCGATCAACGGCGGTGTGTAGGTGGCTGTCAAACCGTCCATACACGGGACTTACGCGAACGCGGTCAACGGCGGTGTGTAGGTGGCTGTCAAACCGTCCATACACGGGACTTACGCGAACGCGGTCAACGGCGGTGTGTAGGTGGCTGTCAAACCGTCCATACACGGGACTTACGCGAACGCGATCAACGGCGGTGTGTAGGTGGCTGTCAAACCGTCCATACACGGGACTTACGCGAACGCGGTCAACGGCGGTGTGTAGGTGGCTGTCAAACCGTCCATACACGGGACTTACGCGAACGCGATCAACGGCGGTGTGTAGGTGGCTGTCAAACCGTCCATACACGGGACTTACGCGAACGCGGTCAACGGCGGTGTGTAGGTGGCTGTCAAACCGTCCATACACGGGACTTACGCGAACCCGGTCAACGGCGGTGTGTAGGCTGCTGTCAAACCGTCCATACACGGGACTTACGCGAACGCGATCAACGGCGGTGTGTAGGTGGCTGTCAAACCGTCCATACACGGGACTTACGCGAACGCGATCAACGGCGGTGTGTAGGAGACTGTCAAACCGTCCATACACGGGACTTACGCGAACGCGGTCAACGGCGGTGTGTAGGTGGCTGTCAAACCGTCCATACACGGGACTTACGCGAACGCGATCAACGGCGGTGTGTTGGTGGCTGTCAAACCGTCCATACACGGGACTTACGCGAACGCGGTCAACGGCGGTGTGTAGGTGGCTGTCAAACCGTCCATACACGGGACTTACGCGAACGCGGTCAACGGCGGTGTGTAGGTGGCTGTCAAACCGTCCATACACGGGACTTACGCGAACGCGATCAACGGCGGTGTGTAGGTGGCTGTCAAACCGTCCATACACGGGACTTACGCGAACGCGGTCAACGGCGGTGTGTAGGTGGCTGTCAAACCGTCCATACACGGGACTTACGCGAACGCGGTCAACGGCGGTGTGTAGGTGGCTGTCAAACCGTCCATACACGGGACTTACGCGAACGCGATCAACGGCGGTGTGTAGGTGGCTATCAAACCGTCCATACACGGGACTTACGCGAACGCGGTCAACGGCGGTGTGTAGGTGGCTGTCAAACCGTCCATACACGGGACTTACGCGAACGCGGTCAACGGCGGTGTGTAGGTGGCTGTCAAACCGTCCATACACGGGACTTACGCGAACGCGATCAACGGCGGTGTGTAGGTGGCTGTCAAACCGTCCATACACGGGACTTACGCGAACGCGGTCAACGGCGGTGTGTAGGTGGCTGTCAAACCGTCCATACACGGGACTTACGCGAACGCGGTCAACGGCGGTGTGTAGGTGGCTGTCAAACCGTCCATACACGGGACTTACGCGAACGCGGTCAACGGCGGTGTGTAGGTGGCTGTCAAACCGTCCATACACGGGACTTACGCGAACGCGGTCAACGGCGGTGTGTAGGTGGCTGTCAAACCGTCCATACACGGGACTTACGCGAACGCGATCAACGGCGGTGTGTAGGTGGCTGTCAAACCGTCCATACACGGGACTTACGCGAACGCGGTCAACGGCGGTGTGTAGGTGGCTGTCAAACCGTCCATACACGGGACTTACGCGAACGCGATCAACGGCGGTGTGTAGGTGGCTGTCAAACCGTCCATACACGGGACTTACGCGAACGCGATCAACGGCGGTGTGTAGGTGGCTATCAAACCGTCCATACACGGGACTTACGCGAACGCGGTCAACGGCGGTGTGTAGGTGGCTGTCAAACCGTCCATACACGGGACTTACGCGAACGCGATCAACGGCGGTGTGTAGGTGGCTATCAAACCGTCCATACACGGGACTTACGCGAACGCGGTCAACGGCGGTGTGTAGGTGGCTGTCAAACCGTCCATACACGGGACTTACGCGAACGCGGTCAACGGCGGTGTGTAGGTGGCTGTCAAACCGTCCATACACGGGACTTACGCGAACGCGATCAACGGCGGTGTGTAGGTGGCTGTCAAACCGTCCATACACGGGACTTACGCGAACGCGGTCAACGGCGGTGTGTAGGTGGCTGTCAAACCGTCCATACACGGGACTTACGCGAACGCGGTCAACGGCGGTGTGTAGGTGGCTGTCAAACCGTCCATACACGGGACTTACGCGAACGCGATCAACGGCGGTGTGTAGGTGGCTGTCAAACCGTCCATACACGGGACTTACGCGAACGCGGTCAACGGCGGTGTGTAGGTGGCTGTCAAACCGTCCATACACGGGACTTACGCGAACGCGGTCAACGGCGGTGTGTAGGTGGCTGTCAAACCGTCCATACACGGGACTTACGCGAACGCGATCAACGGCGGTGTGTAGGTGGCTGTCAAACCGTCCATACACGGGACTTACGCGAACGCGGTCAACGGCGGTGTGTAGGTGGCTGTCAAACCGTCCATACACGGGACTTACGCGAACGCGGTCAACGGCGGTGTGTAGGTGGCTGTCAAACCGTCCATACACGGGACTTACGCGAACGCGGTCAACGGCGGTGTGTAGGTGGCTATCAAACCGTCCATACACGGGACTTACGCGAACGCGATCAACGGCGGTGTGTAGGTGGCTGTCAAACCGTCCATACACGGGACTTACGCGAACGCGATCAACGGCGGTGTGTAGGTGGCTGTCAAACCGTCCATACACGGGACTTACGCGAACGCGATAAACGGCGGTGTGTAGGTGGCT
This sequence comes from Ocypus olens, assembly GCA_910593695.2. Classification (NCBI taxonomy): domain Eukaryota; kingdom Metazoa; phylum Arthropoda; class Insecta; order Coleoptera; family Staphylinidae; genus Ocypus; species Ocypus olens. The sequence continues at coordinate 37,786,337 of OU343060.1, forward strand.
GTCAAACCGTCCATTCACAGGACTTACGCGAACGCGGTCAACGGCGGTGTGTAGGTGGCTGTCAAACCGTCCATACACGGGACTTACGCGAACGCGATAAACGGCGGTGTGTAGGTGGCTGTCAAACCGTCCATACACGGGACTTACGCGAACGCGATCAACGGCGGTGTGTAGGTGGCTGTCAAACCGTCCATACACGGGACTTACGCGAACGCGATCAACGGCGGTGTGTAGGTGGCTGTCAAACCGTCCATACACGGGACTTACGCGAACGCGGTCAACGGCGGTGTGTAGGTGGCTGTCAAACCGTCCATACACGGGACTTACGCGAACGCGATAAACGGCGGTGTGTAGGTGGCTGTCAAACCGTCCATACACGGGACTTACGCGAACGCGGTCAACGGCGGTGTGTAGGTGGCTGTCAAACCGTCCATACACGGGACTTACGCGAACGCGATAAACGGCGGTGTGTAGGTGGCTGTCAAACCGTCCATACACGGGACTTACGCGAACGCGGTCAACGGCGGTGTGTAGGTGGCTGTCAAACCGTCCATACACGGGACTTACGCGAACGCGATAAACGGCGGTGTGTAGGTGGCTGTCAAACCGTCCATACACGGGACTTACGCGAACGCGATCAACGGCGGTGTGTAGGTGGCTGTCAAACCGTCCATACACGGGACTTACGCGAACGCGATCAACGGCGGTGTGTAGGTGGCTGTCAAACCGTCCATACACGGGACTTACGCGAACGCGATAAACGGCGGTGTGTAGGTGGCTGTCAAACCGTCCATACACGGGACTTACGCGAACGCGGTCAACGGCGGTGTGTAGGTGGCTGTCAAACCGTCCATACACGGGACTTACGCGAACGCGATCAACGGCGGTGTGTAGGTGGCTGTCAAACCGTCCATACACGGGACTTACGCGAACGCGATCAACGGCGGTGTGTAGGTGGCTGTCAAACCGTCCATACACGGGACTTACGCGAACGCGATCAACGGCGGTGTGTAGGTGGCTGTCAAACCGTCCATACACGGGACTTACGCGAACGCGGTCAACGGCGGTGTGTAGGTGGCTGTCAAACCGTCCATACACGGGACTTACGCGAACGCGATCAACGGCGGTGTGTAGGTGGCTGTCAAACCGTCTATACACGGGACTTACGCGAACGCGATAAACGGCGGTGTGTAGGTGGCTGTCAAACCGTCCATACACGGGACTTACGCGAACGCGGTCAACGGCGGTGTGTAGGTGGCTGTCAAACCGTCCATACACGGGACTTACGCGAACGCGATCAACGGCGGTGTGTAGGTGGCTGTCAAACCGTCCATACACGGGACTTACGCGAACGCGATAAACGGCGGTGTGTAGGTGGCTGTCAAACCGTCCATACACGGGACTTACGCGAACGCGGTCAACGGCGGTGTGTAGGTGGCTGTCAAACCGTCCATACACGGGACTTACGCGAACGCGATAAACGGCGGTGTGTAGGTGGCTGTCAAACCGTCCATACACGGGACTTACGCGAACGCGGTCAACGGCGGTGTGTAGGTGGCTGTCAAACCGTCCATACACGGGACTTACGCGAACGCGATAAACGGCGGTGTGTAGGTGGCTGTCAAACCGTCCATACACGGGACTTACGCGAACGCGATAAACGGCGGTGTGTAGGTGGCTGTCAAACCGTCCATACACGGGACTTACGCGAACGCGGTCAACGGCGGTGTGTAGGTGGCTGTCAAACCGTCCATACACGGGACTTACGCGAACGCGATAAACGGCGGTGTGTAGGTGGCTGTCAAACCGTCCATACACGGGACTTACGCGAACGCGATAAACGGCGGTGTGTAGGTGGCTGTCAAACCGTCCATACACGGGACTTACGCGAACGCGATCAACGGCGGTGTGTAGGTGGCTGTCAAACCGTCCATACACGGGACTTACGCGAACGCGGTCAACGGCGGTGTGTAGGTGGCTGTCAAACCGTCCATACACGGGACTTACGCGAACGCGATCAACGGCGGTGTGTAGGTGGCTGTCAAACCGTCCATACACGGGACTTACGCGAACGCGATAAACGGCGGTGTGTAGGTGGCTGTCAAACCGTCCATACACGGGACTTACGCGAACGCGATAAACGGCGGTGTGTAGGTGGCTGTCAAACCGTCCATACACGGGACTTACGCGAACGCGATCAACGGCGGTGTGTAGGTGGCTGTCAAACCGTCCATACACGGGACTTACGCGAACGCGGTCAACGGCGGTGTGTAGGTGGCTGTCAAACCGTCCATACACGGGACTTACGCGAACGCGATCAACGGCGGTGTGTAGGTGGCTGTCAAACCGTCCATACACGGGACTTACGCGAACGCGATAAACGGCGGTGTGTAGGTGGCTGTCAAACCGTCCATACACGGGACTTACGCGAACGCGATCAACGGCGGTGTGTAGGTGGCTGTCAAACCGTCCATACACGGGACTTACGCGAACGCGATCAACGGCGGTGTGTAGGTGGCTGTCAAACCGTCCATACACGGGACTTACGCGAACGCGATCAACGGCGGTGTGTAGGTGGCTGTCAAACCGTCCATACACGGGACTTACGCGAACGCGATCAACGGCGGTGTGTAGGTGGCTGTCAAACCGTCCATACACGGGACTTACGCGAACGCGATAAACGGCGGTGTGTAGGTGGCTGTCAAACCGTCCATACACGGGACTTACGCGAACGCGATAAACGGCGGTGTGTAGGTGGCTGTCAAACCGTCCATACACGGGACTTACGCGAACGCGATCAACGGCGGTGTGTAGGTGGCTGTCAAACCGTCCATACACGGGACTTACGCGAACGCGGTCAACGGCGGTGTGTAGGTGGCTGTCAAACCGTCCATACACGGGACTTACGCGAACGCGATAAACGGCGGTGTGTAGGTGGCTGTCAAACCGTCCATACACGGGACTTACGCGAACGCGATAAACGGCGGTGTGTAGGTGGCTGTCAAACCGTCCATACACGGGACTTACGCGAACGCGATCAACGGCGGTGTGTAGGTGGCTGTCAAACCGTCCATACACGGGACTTACGCGAACGCGATCAACGGCGGTGTGTAGGTGGCTGTCAAACCGTCCATACACGGGACTTACGCGAACGCGATCAACGGCGGTGTGTAGGTGGCTGTCAAACCGTCCATACACGGGACTTACGCGAACGCGATCAACGGCGGTGTGTAGGTGGCTGTCAAACCGTCCATACACGGGACTTACGCGAACGCGATAAACGGCGGTGTGTAGGTGGCTGTCAAACCGTCCATACACGGGACTTACGCGAACGCGATCAACGGCGGTGTGTAGGTGGCTGTCAAACCGTCCATACACGGGACTTACGCGAACGCGATAAACGGCGGTGTGTAGGTGGCTGTCAAACCGTCCATACACGGGACTTACGCGAACGCGATCAACGGCGGTGTGTAGGTGGCTGTCAAACCGTCCATACACGGGACTTACGCGAACGCGATAAACGGCGGTGTGTAGGTGGCTGTCAAACCGTCCATACACGGGACTTACGCGAACGCGATCAACGGCGGTGTGTAGGTGGCTGTCAAACCGTCCATACACGGGACTTACGCGAACGCGATAAACGGCGGTGTGTAGGTGGCTGTCAAACCGTCCATACACGGGACTTACGCGAACGCGATCAACGGCGGTGTGTAGGTGGCTGTCAAACCGTCCATACACGGGACTTACGCGAACGCGATAAACGGCGGTGTGTAGGTGGCTGTCAAACCGTCCATACACGGGACTTACGCGAACGCGATCAACGGCGGTGTGTAGGTGGCTGTCAAACCGTCCATACACGGGACTTACGCGAACGCGATAAACGGCGGTGTGTAGGTGGCTGTCAAACCGTCCATACACGGGACTTACGCGAACGCGATCAACGGCGGTGTGTAGGTGGCTGTCAAACCGTCCATACACGGGACTTACGCGAACGCGATAAACGGCGGTGTGTAGGTGGCTGTCAAACCGTCCATACACGGGACTTACGCGAACGCGATCAACGGCGGTGTGTAGGTGGCTGTCAAACCGTCCATACACGGGACTTACGCGAACGCGATAAACGGCGGTGTGTAGGTGGCTGTCAAACCGTCCATACACGGGACTTACGCGAACGCGATCAACGGCGGTGTGTAGGTGGCTGTCAAACCGTCCATACACGGGACTTACGCGAACGCGATAAACGGCGGTGTGTAGGTGGCTGTCAAACCGTCCATACACGGGACTTACGCGAACGCGATCAACGGCGGTGTGTAGGTGGCTGTCAAACCGTCCATACACGGGACTTACGCGAACGCGATCAACGGCGGTGTGTAGGTGGCTGTCAAACCGTCCATACACGGGACTTACGCGAACGCGATCAACGGCGGTGTGTAGGTGGCTGTCAAACCGTCCATACACGGGACTTACGCGAACGCGATAAACGGCGGTGTGTAGGTGGCTGTCAAACCGTCCATACACGGGACTTACGCGAACGCGATAAACGGCGGTGTGTAGGTGGCTGTCAAACCGTCCATACACGGGACTTACGCGAACGCGATCAACGGCGGTGTGTAGGTGGCTGTCAAACCGTCCATACACGGGACTTACGCGAACGCGGTCAACGGCGGTGTGTAGGTGGCTGTCAAACCGTCCATACACGGGACTTACGCGAACGCGATAAACGGCGGTGTGTAGGTGGCTGTCAAACCGTCCATACACGGGACTTACGCGAACGCGATAAACGGCGGTGTGTAGGTGGCTGTCAAACCGTCCATACACGGGACTTACGCGAACGCGATCAACGGCGGTGTGTAGGTGGCTGTCAAACCGTCCATACACGGGACTTACGCGAACGCGGTCAACGGCGGTGTGTAGGTGGCTGTCAAACCGTCCATACACGGGACTTACGCGAACGCGATCAACGGCGGTGTGTAGGTGGCTGTCAAACCGTCCATACACGGGACTTACGCGAACGCGATAAACGGCGGTGTGTAGGTGGCTGTCAAACCGTCCATACACGGGACTTACGCGAACGCGATCAACGGCGGTGTGTAGGTGGCTGTCAAACCGTCCATACACGGGACTTACGCGAACGCGATCAACGGCGGTGTGTAGGTGGCTGTCAAACCGTCCATACACGGGACTTACGCGAACGCGATCAACGGCGGTGTGTAGGTGGCTGTCAAACCGTCCATACACGGGACTTACGCGAACGCGATCAACGGCGGTGTGTAGGTGGCTGTCAAACCGTCCATACACGGGACTTACGCGAACGCGATAAACGGCGGTGTGTAGGTGGCTGTCAAACCGTCCATACACGGGACTTACGCGAACGCGATAAACGGCGGTGTGTAGGTGGCTGTCAAACCGTCCATACACGGGACTTACGCGAACGCGATCAACGGCGGTGTGTAGGTGGCTGTCAAACCGTCCATACACGGGACTTACGCGAACGCGGTCAACGGCGGTGTGTAGGTGGCTGTCAAACCGTCCATACACGGGACTTACGCGAACGCGATCAACGGCGGTGTGTAGGTGGCTGTCAAACCGTCCATACACGGGACTTACGCGAACGCGATAAACGGCGGTGTGTAGGTGGCTGTCAAACCGTCCATACACGGGACTTACGCGAACGCGATCAACGGCGGTGTGTAGGTGGCTGTCAAACCGTCCATACACGGGACTTACGCGAACGCGATCAACGGCGGTGTGTAGGTGGCTGTCAAACCGTCCATACACGGGACTTACGCGAACGCGATAAACGGCGTGGTGTAGGTGGCTGTCAAACCGTCCATACACGGGACTTACGCGAACGCGATCAACGGCGGTGTGTAGGTGGCTGTCAAACCGTCCATACACGGGACGTACGCGAACGCGATAAACGGCGGTGTGTAGGTGGCTGTCAAACCGTCCATACACGGGACGTACGCGAACGCGATAAACGGCGGTGTGTAGGTGGCTGTCAAACCGTCCATACACGGGACTTACGCGAACGCGATAAACGGCGGTGTGTAGGTGGCTGTCAAACCGTCCATACACGGGACTTACGCGAACGCGATCAACGGCGGTGTGTAGGTGGCTGTCAAACCGTCCATACACGGGACTTACGCGAACGCGATAAACGGCGTGGTGTAGGTGGCTGTCAAACCGTCCATACACGGGACTTACGCGAACGCGATCAACGGCGGTGTGTAGGTGGCTGTCAAACCGTCCATACACGGGACTTACGCGAACGCGGTCAACGGCGGTGTGTAGGTGGCTGTCAAACCGTCCATACACGGGACTTACGCGAACGCGGTCAACGGCGGTGTGTAGGTGGCTGTCAAACCGTCCATACACGGGACTTACGCGAACGCGATCAACGGCGGTGTGTAGGTGGCTGTCAAACCGTCCATACACGGGACTTACGCGAACGCGATAAACGGCGGTGTGTAGGTGGCTGTCAAACCGTCCATACACGGGACTTACGCGAACGCGGTCAACGGCGGTGTGTAGGTGGCTGTCAAACCGTCCATACACGGGACGTACGCGAACGCGATAAACGGCGGTGTGTAGGTGGCTGTCAAACCGTCCATACACGGGACTTACGCGAACGCGATCAACGGCGGTGTGTAGGTGGCTGTCAAACCGTCCATACACGGGACTTACGCGAACGCGATCAACGGCGGTGTGTAGGTGGCTGTCAAACCGTCCATACACGGGACTTACGCGAACGCGATAAACGGCGTGGTGTAGGTGGCTGTCAAACCGTCCATACACGGGACTTACGCGAACGCGATCAACGGCGGTGTGTAGGTGGCTGTCAAACCGTCCATACACGGGACTTACGCGAACGCGGTCAACGGCGGTGTGTAGGTGGCTGTCAAACCGTCCATACACGGGACTTACGCGAACGCGGTCAACGGCGGTGTGTAGGTGGCTGTCAAACCGTCCATACACGGGACTTACGCGAACGCGATCAACGGCGGTGTGTAGGTGGCTATCAAACCGTCCATACACGGGACTTACGCGAACGCGGTCAACGGCGGTGTGTAGGTGGCTGTCAAACCGTCCATACACGGGACTTACGCGAACGCGATCAACGGCGGTGTGTAGGTGGCTGTCAAACCGTCCATACACGGGACTTACGCGAACGCGGTCAACGGCGGTGTGTAGGTGGCTGTCAAACCGTCCATACACGGGACTTACGCGAACGCGGTCAACGGCGGTGTGTAGGTGGCTGTCGAACCGTCCATACACGGGACTTACGCGAACGCGATCAACGGCGGTGTGTAGGTGGCTGTCAAACCGTCCATACACGGGACTTACGCGAACGCGGTCAACGGCGGTGTGTAGGTGGCTGTCAAACCGTCCATATACGGGACTTACGCGAACGCGGTCAACGGCGGTGTGTAGGTGGCTGTCAAACCGTCCATACACGGGACTTACGCGAACGCGATAAACGGCGGTGTGTAGGTGGCTGTCAAACCGTCCATACACGGGACTTACGCGAACGCGATCAACGGCGGTGTGTAGGTGGCTGTCAAACCGTCCATACACGGGACTTACGCGAACGCGGTCAACGGCGGTGTGTAGGTGGCTGTCAAACCGTCCATACACGGGACTTACGCGAACGCGGTCAACGGCGGTGTGTAGGTGGCTGTCAAACCGTCCATACACGGGACTTACGCGAACGCGATCAACGGCGGTGTGTAGGTGGCTGTCAAACCGTCCATACACGGGACTTACGCGAACGCGGTCAACGGCGGTGTGTAGGTGGCTGTCAAACCGTCCATACACGGGACTTACGCGAACGCGGTCAACGGCGGTGTGTAGGTGGCTGTCAAACCGTCCATACACGGGACTTACGCGAACGCGATCAACGGCGGTGTGTAGGTGGCTGTCAAACCGTCCATACACGGGACTTACGCGAACGCGATAAACGGCGGTGTGTAGGTGGCTGTCAAACCGTCCATACACGGGACTTACGCGAACGCGATCAACGGCGGTGTGTAGGTGGCTGTCAAACCGTCCATACACGGGACTTACGCGAACGCGATAAACGGCGGTGTGTAGGTGGCTGTCAAACCGTCCATACACGGGACTTACGCGAACGCGATCAACGGCGGTGTGTAGGTGGCTGTCAAACCGTCCATACACGGGACTTACGCGAACGCGATCAACGGCGGTGTGTAGGTGGCTGTCAAACCGTCCATACACGGGACTTACGCGAACGCGATCAACGGCGGTGTGTAGGTGGCTGTCAAACCGTCCATACACGGGACTTACGCGAACGCGATCAACGGCGGTGTGTAGGTGGCTGTCAAACCGTCCATACACGGGACTTACGCGAACGCGGTCAACGGCGGTGTGTAGGTGGCTGTCAAACCGTCCATACACGGGACTTACGCGAACGCGGTCAACGGCGGTGTGTAGGTGGCTGTCAAACCGTCCATATACGGGACTTACGCGAACGCGATCAACGGCGGTGTGTAGGTGGCTGTCAAACCGTCCATACACGGGACTTACGCGAACGCGATCAACGGCGGTGTGTAGGTGGCTGTCAAACCGTCCATACACGGGACTTACGCGAACGCGATCAACGGCGGTGTGTAGGTGGCTGTCAAACCGTCCATACACGGGACTTACGCGAACGCGGTCAACGGCGGTGTGTAGGTGGCTGTCAAACCGTCCATATACGGGACTTACGCGAACGCGATCAACGGCGGTGTGTAGGTGGCTGTCAAACCGTCCATACACGGGACTTACGCGAACGCGATCAACGGCGGTGTGTAGGTGGCTGTCAAACCGTCCATACACGGGACTTACGCGAACGCGATCAACGGCGGTGTGTAGGTGGCTGTCAAACCGTCCATACACGGGACTTACGCGAACGCGATCAACGGCGGTGTGTAGGTGGCTGTCAAACCGTCCATACACGGGACTTACGCGAACGCGATCAACGGCGGTGTGTAGGTGGCTGTCAAACCGTCCATACACGGGACTTACGCGAACGCGATCAACGGCGGTGTGTAGGTGGCTGTCAAACCGTCCATACACGGGACTTACGCGAACGCGATCAACGGCGGTGTGTAGGTGGCTGTCAAACCGTCCATACACGGGACTTACGCGAACGCGATAAACGGCGGTGTGTAGGTGGCTGTCAAACCGTCCATACACGGGACTTACGCGAACGCGATCAACGGCGGTGTGTAGGTGGCTGTCAAACCGTCCATACACGGGACTTACGCGAACGCGATCAACGGCGGTGTGTAGGTGGCTGTCAAACCGTCCATACACGGGACTTACGCGAACGCGATCAACGGCGGTGTGTAGGTGGCTGTCAAACCGTCCATACACGGGACTTACGCGAACGCGATAAACGGCGGTGTGTAGGTGGCTGTCAAACCGTCCATACACGGGACTTACGCGAACGCGATCAACGGCGGTGTGTAGGTGGCTGTCAAACCGTCCATACACGGGACTTACGCGAACGCGATCAACGGCGGTGTGTAGGTGGCTGTCAAACCGTCCATACACGGGACTTACGCGAACGCGATCAACGGCGGTGTGTAGGTGGCTGTCAAACCGTCCATACACGGGACTTACGCGAACGCGATAAACGGCGGTGTGTAGGTGGCTGTCAAACCGTCCATACACGGGACTTACGCGAACGCGATCAACGGCGGTGTGTAGGTGGCTGTCAAACCGTCCATACACGGGACTTACGCGAACGCGATAAACGGCGGTGTGTAGGTGGCTGTCAAACCGTCCATACACGGGACTTACGCGAACGCGATAAACGGCGGTGTGTAGGTGGCTGTCAAACCGTCCATACACGGGACTTACGCGAACGCGATAAACGGCGGTGTGTAGGTGGCTGTCAAACCGTCCATACACGGGACTTACGCGAACGCGGTCAACGGCGGTGTGTAGGTGGCTGTCAAACCGTCCATACACGGGACTTACGCGAACGCGATAAACGGCGGTGTGTAGGTGGCTGTCAAACCGTCCATACACGGGACTTACGCGAACGCGATAAACGGCGGTGTGTAGGTGGCTGTCAAACCGTCCATACACGGGACTTACGCGAACGCGATAAACGGCGGTGTGTAGGTGGCTGTCAAACCGTCCATACACGGGACTTACGCGAACGCGATAAACGGCGGTGTGTAGGTGGCTGTCAAACCGTCCATACACGGGACTTACGCGAACGCGATAAACGGCGGTGTGTAGGTGGCTGTCAAACCGTCCATACACGGGACTTACGCGAACGCGATCAACGGCGGTGTGTAGGTGGCTGTCAAACCGTCCATACACGGGACTTACGCGAACGCGATAAACGGCGGTGTGTAGGTGGCTGTCAAACCGTCCATACACGGGACTTACGCGAACGCGGTCAACGGCGGTGTGTAGGTGGCTGTCAAACCGTCTATACACGGGACTTACGCGAACGCGATAAACGGCGGTGTGTAGGTGGCTGTCAAACCGTCCATACACGGGACTTACGCGAACGCGATAAACGGCGGTGTGTAGGTGGCTGTCAAACCGTCCATACACGGGACTTACGCGAACGCGATAAACGGCGGTGTGTAGGTGGCTGTCAAACCGTCCATACACGGGACTTACGCGAACGCGATAAACGGCGGTGTGTAGGTGGCTGTCAAACCGTCCATACACGGGACTTACGCGAACGCGATAAACGGCGGTGTGTAGGTGGCTGTCAAACCGTCCATACACGGGACTTACGCGAACGCGATAAACGGCGGTGTGTAGGTGGCTGTCAAACCGTCCATACACGGGACTTACGCGAACGCGATAAACGGCGGTGTGTAGGTGGCTGTCAAACCGTCCATACACGGGACTTACGCGAACGCGATAAACGGCGGTGTGTAGGTGGCTGTCAAACCGTCCATACACGGGACTTACGCGAACGCGATAAACGGCGGTGTGTAGGTGGCTGTCAAACCGTCCATACACGGGACTTACGCGAACGCGATAAACGGCGGTGTGTAGGTGGCTGTCAAACCGTCCATACACGGGACTTACGCGAACGCGATAAACGGCGGTGTGTAGGTGGCTGTCAAACCGTCTATACACGGGACTTACGCGAACGCGATAAACGGCGGTGTGTAGGTGGCTGTCAAACCGTCCATACACGGGACTTACGCGAACGCGATAAACGGCGGTGTGTAGGTGGCTGTCAAACCGTCCATACACGGGACTTACGCGAACGCGATAAACGGCGGTGTGTAGGTGGCTGTCAAACCGTCCATACACGGGACTTACGCGAACGCGATAAACGGCGGTGTGTAGGTGGCTGTCAAACCGTCCATACACGGGACTTACGCGAACGCGGTCAACGGCGGTGTGTAGGTGGCTGTCAAACCGTCCATACACGGGACTTACGCGAACGCGATAAACGGCGGTGTGTAGGTGGCTGTCAAACCGTCCATACACGGGACTTACGCGAACGCGATAAACGGCGGTGTGTAGGTGGCTGTCAAACCGTCCATACACGGGACTTACGCGAACGCGATAAACGGCGGTGTGTAGGTGGCTGTCAAACCGTCCATACACGGGACTTACGCGAACGCGATAAACGGCGGTGTGTAGGTGGCTGTCAAACCGTCCATACACGAAACTTACGCGAACGCGATAAACGGCGGTGTGTAGGTGGCTGTCAAACCGTCCATACACGGGACTTACGCGAACGCGATCAACGGCGGTGTGTAGGTGGCTGTCAAACCGTCCATACACGGGACTTACGCGAACGCGATAAACGGCGGTGTGTAGGTGGCTGTCAAACCGTCCATACACGGGACTTACGCGAACGCGATAAACGGCGGTGTGTAGGTGGCTGTCAAACCGTCCATACACGGGACTTACGCGAACGCGATAAACGGCGGTGTGTAGGTGGCTGTCAAACCGTCCATACACGGGACTTACGCGAACGCGGTCAACGGCGGTGTGTAGGTGGCTGTCAAACCGTCCATCCACGGGACTTACGCGAACGCGATCAACGGCGGTGTGTAGGTGGCTGTCAAACCGTCCATACACGGGACTTACGCGAACGCGATCAACGGCGGTGTGTAGGTGGCTGTCAAACCGTCCATACACGGGACTTACGCGAACGCGGTCAACGGCGGTGTGTAGGTGGCTGTCAAACCGTCCATATACGGGACTTACGCGAACGCGATCAACGGCGGTGTGTAGGTGGCTGTCAAACCGTCCATACACGGGACTTACGCGAACGCGATCAACGGCGGTGTGTAGGTGGCTGTCAAACCGTCCATACACGGGACTTACGCGAACGCGATCAACGGCGGTGTGTAGGTGGCTGTCAAACCGTCCATACACGGGACTTACGCGAACGCGATCAACGGCGGTGTGTAGGTGGCTGTCAAACCGTCCATACACGGGACTTACGCGAACGCGATCAACGGCGGTGTGTAGGTGGCTGTCAAACCGTCCATACACGGGACTTACGCGAACGCGATCAACGGCGGTGTGTAGGTGGCTGTCAAACCGTCCATACACGGGACTTACGCGAACGCGGTCAACGGCGGTGTGTAGGTGGCTGTCAAACCGTCCATACACGGGACTTACGCGAACGCGATAAACGGCGGTGTGTAGGTGGCTGTCAAACCGTCCATACACGGGACTTACGCGAACGCGATCAACGGCGGTGTGTAGGTGGCTGTCAAACCGTCCATACACGGGACTTACGCGAACGCGATCAACGGCGGTGTGTAGGTGGCTGTCAAACCGTCCATACACGGGACTTACGCGAACGCGATCAACGGCGGTGTGTAGGTGGCTGTCAAACCGTCCATACACGGGACTTACGCGAACGCGGTCAACGGCGGTGTGTAGGTGGCTGTCAAACCGTCCATATACGGGACTTACGCGAACGCGATCAACGGCGGTGTGTAGGTGGCTGTCAAACCGTCCATACACGGGACTTACGCGAACGCGATCAACGGCGGTGTGTAGGTGGCTGTCAAACCGTCCATACACGGGACTTACGCGAACGCGGTCAACGGCGGTGTGTAGGTGGCTGTCAAACCGTCCATACACGGGACTTACGCGAACGCGATAAACGGCGGTGTGTAGGTGGCTGTCAAACCGTCCATACACGGGACTTACGCGAACGCGATCAACGGCGGTGTGTAGGTGGCTGTCAAACCGTCCATACACGGGACTTACGCGAACGCGATCAACGGCGGTGTGTAGGTGGCTGTCAAACCGTCCATACACGGGACTTACGCGAACGCGGTCAACGGCGGTGTGTAGGTGGCTGTCAAACCGTCCATATACGGGACTTACGCGAACGCGATAAACGGCGGTGTGTAGGTGGCTGTCAAACCGTCCATACACGGGACTTACGCGAACGCGATCAACGGCGGTGTGTAGGTGGCTGTCAAACCGTCCATACACGGGACTTACGCGAACGCGGTCAACGGCGGTGTGTAGGTGGCTGTCAAACCGTCCATACACGGGACTTACGCGAACGCGGTCAACGGCGGTGTGTAGGTGGCTGTCAAACCGTCCATATACGGGACTTACGCGAACGCGATCAACGGCGGTGTGTAGGTGGCTGTCAAACCGTCCATACACGGGACTTACGCGAACGCGATCAACGGCGGTGTGTAGGTGGCTGTCAAACCGTCCATACACGGGACTTACGCGAACGCGATCAACGGCGGTGTGTAGGTGGCTGTCAAACCGTCCATACACGGGACTTACGCGAACGCGATCAACGGCGGTGTGTAGGTGGCTGTCAAACCGTCCATACACGGGACTTACGCGAACGCGGTCAACGGCGGTGTGTAGGTGGCTGTCAAACCGTCCATATACGGGACTTACGCGAACGCGATCAACGGCGGTGTGTAGGTGGCTGTCAAACCGTCCATACACGGGACTTACGCGAACGCGGTCAACGGCGGTGTGTAGGTGGCTGTCAAACCGTCCATATACGGGACTTACGCGAACGCGATCAACGGCAGTGTGTAGGTGGCTGTCAAACCGTCCATACACGGGACTTACGCGAACGCGATAAACGGCGGTGTGTAGGTGGCTGTCAAACCGTCCATACACGGGACTTACGCGAACGCGATCAACGGCGGTGTGTAGGTGGCTGTCAAACCGTCCATACACGGGACTTACGCGAACGCGGTCAACGGCGGTGTGTAGGTGGCTGTCAAACCGTCCATACACGGGACTTACGCGAACGCGGTCAACGGCGGTGTGTAGGTGGCTGTCAAACCGTCCATACACGGGACTTACGCGAACGCGATCAACGGCGGTGTGTAGGTGGCTGTCAAACCGTCCATACACGGGACTTACGCGAACGCGATCAACGGCGGTGTGTAGGTGGCTGTCAAACCGTCCATACACGGGACTTACGCGAACGCGGTCAACGGCGGTGTGTAGGTGGCTGTCAAACCGTCCATACACGGGACTTACGCGAACGCGATCAACGGCGGTGTGTAGGTGGCTGTCAAACCGTCCATACACGGGACTTACGCGAACGCGATCAACGGCGGTGTGTAGGTGGCTGTCAAACCGTCCATACACGGGACTTACGCGAACGCGATAAACGGCGGTGTGTAGGTGGCTGTCAAACCGTCCATACACGGGACTTACGCGAACGCGATCAACGGCGGTGTGTAGGTGGCTGTCAAATCGTCCATACACGGGACTTACGCGAACGCGATCAACGGCGGTGTGTAGGTGGCTGTCAAACCGTCCATACACGGGACTTACGCGAACGCGATCAACGGCGGTGTGTAGGTGGCTGTCAAACCGTCCATACACGGGACTTACGCGAACGCGATCAACGGCGGTGTGTAGGTGGCTGTCAAACCGTCCATACACGGGACTTACGCGAACGCGATCAACGGCGGTGTGTAGGTGGCTGTCAAACCGTCCATACACGGGACTTACGCGAACGCGATAAACGGCGGTGTGTAGGTGGCTGTCAAACCGTCCATACACGGGACTTACGCGAACGCGGTCAACGGCGGTGTGTAGGTGGCTGTCAAACCGTCCATACACGGGACTTACGCGAACGCGATCAACGGCGGTGTGTAGGTGGCTGTCAAACCGTCCATACACGGGACTTACGCGAACGCGATAAACGGCGGTGTGTAGGTGGCTGTCAAACCGTCCATACACGGGACTTACGCGAACGCGATAAACGGCGGTGTGTAGGTGGCTGTCAAACCGTCCATACACGGGACTTACGCGAACGCGATCAACGGCGGTGTGTAGGTGGCTGTCAAACCGTCCATACACGGGACTTACGCGAACGCGATAAACGGCGGTGTGTAGGTGGCTGTCAAACCGTCCATACACGGGACTTACGCGAACGCGATCAACGGCGGTGTGTAGGTGGCTGTCAAACCGTCCATACACGGGACTTACGCGAACGCGATAAACGGCGGTGTGTAGGTGGCTGTCAAACCATCCATACACGGGACTTACGCGAACGCGGTCAACGGCGGTGTGTAGGTGGCTGTCAAACCGTCCATACACGGGACTTACGCGAACGCGATCAACGGCGGTGTGTAGGTGGCTGTCAAACCGTCCATACACGGGACTTACGCGAACGCGATCAACGGCGGTGTGTAGGTGGCTGTCAAACCGTCCATACACGGGACTTACGCGAACGCGGTCAACGGCGGTGTGTAGGTGGCTGTCAAACCGTCCATACACGGGACGTACGCGAACGCGATAAACGGCGGTGTGTAGGTGGCTGTCAAACCGTCCATACACGGGACTTACGCGAACGCGGTCAACGGCGGTGTGTAGGTGGCTGTCAAACCGTCCATACACGGGACTTACGCGAACGCGATCAACGGCGGTGTGTAGGTGGCTGTCAAACCGTCCATACACGGGACTTACGCGAACGCGATAAACGGCGGTGTGTAGGTGGCTGTCAAACCGTCCATACACGGGACTTACGCGAACGCGATCAACGGCGGTGTGTAGGTGGCTGTCAAACCGTCCATACACGGGACTTACGCGAACGCGATCAACGGCGGTGTGTAGGTGGCTGTCAAACCGTCCATACACGGGACTTACGCGAACGCGATAAACGGCGGTGTGTAGGTGGCTGTCAAACCATCCATACACGGGACTTACGCGAACGCGGTCAACGGCGGTGTGTAGGTGGCTGTCAAACCGTCCATACACGGGACTTACGCGAACGCGATCAACGGCGGTGTGTAGGTGGCTGTCAAACCGTCCATACACGGGACTTACGCGAACGCGATCAACGGCGGTGTGTAGGTGGCTGTCAAACCGTCCATACACGGGACTTACGCGAACGCGGTCAACGGCGGTGTGTAGGTGGCTGTCAAACCGTCCATACACGGGACGTACGCGAACGCGATAAACGGCGGTGTGTAGGTGGCTGTCAAACCGTCCATACACGGGACTTACGCGAACGCGGTCAACGGCGGTGTGTAGGTGGCTGTCAAACCGTCCATACACGGGACTTACGCGAACGCGATCAACGGCGGTGTGTAGGTGGCTGTCAAACCGTCCATACACGGGACTTACGCGAACGCGATAAACGGCGGTGTGTAGGTGGCTGTCAAACCGTCCATACACGGGACTTACGCGAACGCGATCAACGGCGGTGTGTAGGTGGCTGTCAAACCGTCCATACACGGGACTTACGCGAACGCGATCAACGGCGGTGTGTAGGTGGCTGTCAAACCGTCCATACACGGGACTTACGCGAACGCGATCAACGGCGGTGTGTAGGTGGCTGTCAAACCGTCCATACACGGGACTTACGCGAACGCGATCAACGGCGGTGTGTAGGTGGCTGTCAAACCGTCCATACACGGGACTTACGCGAACGCGATAAACGGCGGTGTGTAGGTGGCTGTCAAACCGTCCATACACGGGACTTACGCGAACGCGATCAACGGCGGTGTGTAGGTGGCTGTCAAACCGTCCATACACGGGACTTACGCGAACGCGATCAACGGCGGTGTGTAGGTGGCTGTCAAACCGTCCATACACGGGACTTACGCGAACGCGATCAACGGCGGTGTGTAGGTGGCTGTCAAACCGTCCATACACGGGACTTACGCGAACGCGGTCAACGGCGGTGTGTAGGTGGCTGTCAAACCGTCCATACACGGGACTTACGCCAACGCGGTCAACGGCGGTGTGTAGGTGGCTGTCAAACCGTCCATACACGGGACTTACGCGAACGCGATCAACGGCGGTGTGTAGGTGGCTGTCAAACCGTCCATACACGGGACTTACGCGAACGCGATCAACGGCGGTGTGTAGGTGGCTGTCAAACCGTCCATACACGGGACTTACGCGAACGCGATCAACGGCGGTGTGTAGGTGGCTGTCAAACCGTCCATACACGGGACTTACGCGAACGCGGTCAACGGCGGTGTGTAGGTGGCTGTCAAACCGTCCATACACGGGACTTACGCGAACGCGATCAACGGCGGTGTGTAGGTGGCTGTCAAACCGTCCATACACGGGACTTACGCGAACGCGGTCAACGGCGGTGTGTAGGTGGCTGTCAAACCGTCCATACACGGGACTTACGCCAACGCGGTCAACGGCGGTGTGTAGGTGGCTGTCAAACCGTCCATACACGGGACTTACGCGAACGCGATCAACGGCGGTGTGTAGGTGGCTGTCAAACCGTCCATACACGGGACTTACGCGAACGCGATCAACGGCGGTGTGTAGGTGGCTGTCAAACCGTCCATACACGGGACTTACGCGAACGCGATCAACGGCGGTGTGTAGGTGGCTGTCAAACCGTCCATACACGGGACTTACGCGAACGCGGTCAACGGCGGTGTGTAGGTGGCTGTCAAACCGTCCATACACGGGACTTACGCGAACGCGATCAACGGCGGTGTGTAGGTGGCTGTCAAACCGTCCATACACGGGACTTACGCGAACGCGATCAACGGCGGTGTGTAGGTGGCTGTCAAACCGTCCATACATGGGACTTACGCGAACGCGATCAACGGCGGTGTGTAGGTGGCTGTCAAACCGTCCATACACGGGACTTACGCGAACGCGGTCAACGGCGGTGTGTAGGTGGCTGTCAAACCGTCCATACACGGGACTTACGCGAACGCGATCAACGGCGGTGTGTAGGTGGCTGTCAAACCGTCCATACACGGGACTTACGCGAACGCGGTCAACGGCGGTGTGTAGGTGGCTGTCAAACCGTCCATACACGGGACTTACGCGAACGCGACCAACGGCGGTGTGTAGGTGGCTGTCAAACCGTCCATACACGGGACTTACGCGAACGCGATCAACGGCGGTGTGTAGGTGGCTGTCAAACCGTCCATACACGGGACTTACGCGAACGCGATCAACGGCGGTGTGTAGGTGGCTGTCAAACCGTCCATACACGGGACTTACGCGAACGCGATCAACGGCGGTGTGTAGGTGGCTGTCAAACCGTCCATACACGGGACTTACGCGAACGCGGTCAACGGCGGTGTGTAGGTGGCTGTCAAACCGTCCATACACGGGACTTACGCGAACGCGGTCAACGGCGGTGTGTAGGTGGCTGTCAAACCGTCCATACACGGGACTTACGCGAACGCGATCAACGGCGGTGTGTAGGTGGCTGTCAAACCGTCCATACACGGGACTTACGCGAACGCGATCAACGGCGGTGTGTAGGTGGCTGTCAAACCGTCCATACACGGGACTTACGCGAACGCGATCAACGGCGGTGTGTAGGTGGCTGTCAAACCGTCCATACACGGGACTTACGCGAACGCGGTCAACGGCGGTGTGTAGGTGGCTGTCAAACCGTCCATACACGGGACTTACGCGAACGCGATCAACGGCGGTGTGTAGGTGGCTGTCAAACCGTCCATACACGGGACTTACGCGAACGCGATCAACGGCGGTGTGTAGGTGGCTGTCAAACCGTCCATACATGGGACTTACGCGAACGCGATCAACTGCGGTGTGTAGGTGGCTGTCAAACCGTCCATACACGGGACTTACGCGAACGCGATCAACGGCGGTGTGTAGGTGGCTGTCAAACCGTCCATACACGGGACTTACGCGAACGCGATCAACGGCGGTGTGTAGGTGGCTGTCAAACCGTCCATACACGGGACTTACGCGAACGCGATCAACGGCGGTGTGTAGGTGGCTGTCAAACCGTCCATACACGGGACTTACGCGAACGCGATCAACGGCGGTGTGTAGGTGGCTGTCAAACCGTCCATACACGAGACTTACGCGAACGCGGTCAACGGCGGTGTGTAGGTGGCTGTCAAACCGTCCATACACGGGACTTACGCGAACGCGATCAACGGCGGTGTGTAGGTGGCTGTCAAACCGTCCATACACGGGACTTACGCGAACGCGATCAACGGCAGTGTGTAGGTGGCTGTCAAACCGTCCATACACGGGACTTACGCGAACGCGATCAACGGCGGTGTGTAGGTGGCTGTCAAACCATCCATACACGGGACTTACGCGAACGCGGTCAACGGCGGTGTGTAGGTGGCTGTCAAACCGTCCATACACGGGACTTACGCGAACGCGATCAACGGCGGTGTGTAGGTGGCTGTCAAACCGTCCATACACGGGACTTACGCGAACGCGATCAACGGCGGTGTGTAGGTGGCTGTCAAACCGTCCATACACGGGACTTACGCGAACGCGATCAACGGCGGTGTGTAGGTGGCTGTCAAACCGTCCATACACGGGACTTACGCGAACGCGGTCAACGGCGGTGTGTAGGTGGCTGTCAAACCGTCCATACACGGGACTTACGCGAACGCGGTCAACGGCGGTGTGTAGGTGGCTGTCAAGCCGTCCATACACGGGACTTACGCGAACGCGATCAACGGCGGTGTGTAGGTGGCTGTCAAACCGTCCATACACGGGATTTACGCGAACGCGATCAACGGCGGTGTGTAGGTGGCTGTCAAACCGTCCATACACGGGACTTACGCGAACGCGGTCAACGGCGGTGTGTAGGTGGCTGTCAAACCGTCCATACACGGGACTTACGCGAACGCGATCAACGGCGGTGTGTAGGTGGCTGTCAAACCGTCCATACACGGGACTTACGCGAACGCGGTCAACGGCGGTGTGTAGGTGGCTGTCAAACCGTCCATACACGGGACTTACGCGAACGCGATCAACGGCGGTGTGTAGGTGGCTGTCAAACCGTCCATACACGGGACTTACGCGAACGCGATCAACGGCGGTGTGTAGGTGGCTGTCAAACCGTCCATACACGGGACTTACGCGAACGCGGTCAACGGCGGTGTGTAGGTGGCTGTCAAACCGTCCATACACAGGACTTACGCGAACGCGATCAACGGCGGTGTGTAGGTGGCTGTCAAACCGTCCATACACGGGACTTACGCGAACGCGATCAACGGCGGTGTGTAGGTGGCTGTCAAACCGTCCATACACGGGACTTACGCGAACGCGGTCAACGGCGGTGTGTAGGTGGCTGTCAAACCGTCCATACACGGGACTTACGCGAACGCGATCAACGGCGGTGTGTAGGTGGCTGTCAAACCGTCCATACACGGGACTTACGCGAACGCGATCAACGGCGGTGTGTAGGTGGCTGTCAAACCGTCCATACACGGGACTTACGCGAACGCGGTCAACGGCGGTGTGTAGGTGGCTGTCAAACCGTCCATACACGGGACTTACGCGAACGCGGTCAACGGCGGTGTGTAGGTGGCTGTCAAACCGTCCATACACGGGACTTACGCGAACGCGATCAACGGCGGTGTGTAGGTGGCTGTCAAACCGTCCATACACGGGACTTACGCGAACGCGGTCAACGGCGGTGTGTAGGTGGCTGTCAAACCGTCCATACACGGGACTTACGCGAACGCGATCAACGGCGGTGTGTAGGTGGCTGTCAAACCGTCCATACACGGGACTTACGCGAACGCGATCAACGGCGGTGTGTAGGTGGCTGTCAAACCGTCCATACACGGGACTTACGCGAACGCGGTCAACGGCGGTGTGTAGGTGGCTGTCAAACCGTCCATACACGGGACTTACGCGAACGCGATCAACGGCGGTGTGTAGGTGGCTGTCAAACCGTCCATACACGGGACTTACGCGAACGCGATCAACGGCGGTGTGTAGGTGGCTGTTAAACCGTCCATACACGGGACTTACGCGAACGCGGTCAACGGCGGTGTGTAGGTGGCTGTCAAACCGTCCATACACGGGACTTACGCGAACGCGATCAACGGCGGTGTGTAGGTGGCTGTCAAACCGTCCATACACGGGACTTACGCGAACGCGATCAACGGCGGTGTGTAGGTGGCTGTCAAACCGTCCATACACGGGACTTACGCGAACGCGGTCAACGGCGGTGTGTAGGTGGCTGTCAAACCGTCCATACACGGGACTTACGCGAACGCGATCAACGGCGGTGTGTAGGTGGCTGTCAAACCGTCCATACACGGGACTTACGCGAACGCGATCAACGGCGGTGTGTAGGTGGCTGTCAAACCGTCCATACACGGGACTTACGCGAACGCGGTCAACGGCGGTGTGTAGGTAGCTGTCAAACCGTCCATACACGGGACTTACGCGAACGCGGTCAACGGCGGTGTGTAGGTGGCTGTCAAACCGTCCATACACGGGACTTACGCGAACGCGGTCAACGGCGGTGTGTAGGTAGCTGTCAAACCGTCCATACACGGGACTTACGCGAACGCGGTCAACGGCGGTGTGTAGGTGGCTGTCAAACCGTCCATACACGGGACTTACGCGAACGCGATCAACGGCGGTGTGTAGGTGGCTGTCAAACCGTCCATACACGGGACTTACGCGAACGCGATAAACGGCGGTGTGTAGGTGGCTGTCAAACCGTCCATACACGGGACTTACGCGAACGCGGTCAACGGCGGTGTGTAGGTGGCTGTCAAATAAGTGGCTGTCAAACCGTCCATACACGGGACTTACGCGAACGCGGTCAACGGCGGTGTGTAGGTGGCTGTCAAACCGTCCATACACGGGACTTACGCGAACGCGGTCAACGGCGGTGTGTAGGTGGCTGTCAAACCGTCCATACACGGGACTTACGCGAACGCGGTCAACGGCAGTGTGTAGGTGGCTGTCAAACCGTCCATACACGGGACTTACGCGAACGCGATCAACGGCGGTGTGTAGGTGGCTGTCAAACCGTCCATACACGGGACTTACGCGAACGCGGTCAACGGCGGTGTGTAGGTGGCTGTCAAACCGTCCATACACGGGACTTACGCGAACGCGATCAACGGCGGTGTGTAGGTGGCTGTCAAACCGTCCATACACGGGACTTACGCGAACGCGATCAACGGCGGTGTGTAGGTGGCTGTCAAACCGTCCATACACGGGACTTACGCGAACGCGGTCAACGGCGGTGTGTAGGTGGCTGTCAAACCGTCCATACACGGGACTTACGCGAACGCGATCAACGGCGGTGTGTAGGTGGCTGTCAAACCGTCCATACACGGGACTTACGCGAACGCGGTCAACGGCGGTGTGTAGGTGGCTGTCAAACCGTCCATACACGGGACTTACGCGAACGCGATCAACGGCGGTGTGTAGGTGGCTGTCAAACCGTCCATACACGGGACTTACGCGAACGCGGTCAACGGCGGTGTGTAGGTGGCTGTCAAACCGTCCATACACGGGACGTACGCGAACGCGATCAACGGCGGTGTGTAGGTGGCTGTCAAACCGTCCATACACGGGACTTACGCGAACGCGATCAACGGCGGTGTGTAGGTGGCTGTCAAACCGTCCATACACGGGACTTACGCGAACGCGATCAACGGCGGTGTGTAGGTGGCTGTCAAACCGTCCATACACGGGACTTACGCGAACGCGATCAACGGCGGTGTGTAGGTGGCTGTCAAACCGTCCATACACGGGACTTACGCGAACGCGATCAACGGCGGTGTGTAGGTGGCTGTCAAACCGTCCATACACGGGACTTACGCGAACGCGGTCAACGGCGCTGTGTAGGTGGCTGTCAAACCGTCCATACACGGGACTTACGCGAACGCGATCAACGGCGGTGTGTAGGTGGCTGTCAAACCGTCCATACACGGGACTTACGCGAACGCGATCAACGGCGGTGTGTAGGTGGCTGTCAAACCGTCCATACACGGGACTTACGCGAACGCGGTCAACGGCGGTGTGTAGGTGGCTGTCAAACCGTCCATACACGGGACTTACGCGAACGCGATCAACGGCGGTGTGTAGGTGGCTGTCAAACCGTCCATACACGGGACTTACGCGAACGCGATCAACGGCGGTGTGTAGGTGGCTGTCAAACCGTCCATACACGGGACTTACGCGAACGCGATCAACGGCGGTGTGTAGGTGGCTGTCAAACCGTCCATACACGGGACTTACGCGAACGCGATCAACGGCGGTGTGTAGGTGGCTGTCAAACCGTCCATACACGGGACTTACGCGAACGCGATCAACGGCGGTGTGTAGGTGGCTGTCAAACCGTCCATACACGGGACTTACGCGAACGCGGTCAACGGCGGTGTGTAGGTGGCTGTCAAACCGTCCATACACGGGACTTACGCGAACGCGGTCAACGGCGGTGTGTAGGTGGCTGTCAAACCGTCCATACACGGGACTTACGCGAACGCGATCAACGGCGGTGTGTAGGTGGCTGTCAAACCGTCCATACACGGGACTTACGCGAACGCGGTCAACGGCGGTGTGTAGGTGGCTGTCAAACCGTCCATACACGGGACTTACGCGAACGCGGTCAACGGCGGTGTGTAGGTGGCTGTCAAACCGTCCATACACGGGACTTACGCGAACGCGATCAACGGCGGTGTGTAGGTGGCTGTCAAACCGTCCATACACGGGACTTACGCGAACGCGGTCAACGGCGGTGTGTAGGTGGCTGTCAAACCGTCCATACACGGGACTTACGCGAACGCGATCAACGGCGGTGTGTAGGTGGCTGTCAAACCGTCCATACACGGGACTTACGCGAACGCGGTCAACGGCGGTGTGTAGGTGGCTGTCAAACCGTCCATACACGGGACTTACGCGAACGCGATCAACGGCGGTGTGTAGGTGGCTGTCAAACCGTCCATACACGGGACTTACGCGAACGCGGTCAACGGCGGTGTGTAGGTGGCTGTCAAACCGTCCATACACGGGACTTACGCGAACGCGATCAACGGCGGTGTGTAGGTGGCTGTCAAACCGTCCATACACGGGACTTACGCGAACGCGGTCAACGGCGGTGTGTAGGTGGCTGTCAAACCGTCCATACACGGGACTTACGCGAACGCGATCAACGGCGGTGTGTAGGTGGCTGTCAAACCGTCCATACACGGGACTTACGCGAACGCGGTCAACGGCGGTGTGTAGGTGGCTGTCAAACCGTCCATACACGGGACTTACGCGAACGCGATCAACGGCGGTGTGTAGGTGGCTGTCAAACCGTCCATACACGGGACTTACGCGAACGCGGTCAACGGCGGTGTGTAGGTGGCTGTCAAACCGTCCATACACGGGACTTACGCGAACGCGATCAACGGCGGTGTGTAGGTGGCTGTCAAACCGTCCATACACGGGACTTACGCGAACGCGATCAACGGCGGTGTGTAGGTGGCTGTCAAACCGTCCATACACGGGACTTACGCGAACGCGATCAACGGCGGTGTGTAGGTGGCTGTCAAACCGTCCATACACGGGACTTACGCGAACGCGATCAACGGCGGTGTGTAGGTGGCTGTCAAACCGTCCATACACGGGACTTACGCGAACGCGATCAACGGCGGTGTGTAGGTGGCTGTCAAACCGTCCATACACGGGACTTACGCGAACGCGGTCAACGGCGGTGTGTAGGTGGCTGTCAAACCGTCCATACACGGGACTTACGCGAACGCGGTCAACGGCGGT
Source organism: Ocypus olens (assembly GCA_910593695.2). NCBI lineage: Eukaryota > Metazoa > Arthropoda > Insecta > Coleoptera > Staphylinidae > Ocypus > Ocypus olens. The sequence goes on from OU343060.1 coordinate 37,811,300, forward strand.
GTGTAGGTGGCTGTCAAACCGTCCATACACGGGACTTACGCGAACGCGATCAACGGCGGTGTGTAGGTGGCTGTCAAACCGTCCATACACGGGACTTACGCGAACGCGGTCAACGGCGGTGTGTAGGTGGCTGTCAAACCGTCCATACACGGGACTTACGCGAACGCGATCAACGGCGGTGTGTAGGTGGCTGTCAAACCGTCCATACACGGGACTTACGCGAACGCGGTCAACGGCGGTGTGTAGGTGGCTGTCAAACCGTCCATACACGGGACTTACGCGAACGCGATCAACGGCGGTGTGTAGGTGGCTGTCAAACCGTCCATACACGGGACTTACGCGAACGCGGTCAACGGCGGTGTGTAGGTGGCTGTCAAACCGTCCATACACGGGACTTACGCGAACGCGATCAACGGCGGTGTGTAGGTGGCTGTCAAACCGTCCATACACGGGACTTACGCGAACGCGGTCAACGGCGGTGTGTAGGTGGCTGTCAAACCGTCCATACACGGGACTTACGCGAACGCGATCAACGGCGGTGTGTAGGTGGCTGTCAAACCGTCCATACACGGGACTTACGCGAACGCGGTCAACGGCGGTGTGTAGGTGGCTGTCAAACCGTCCATACACGGGACTTACGCGAACGCGATCAACGGCGGTGTGTAGGTGGCTGTCAAACCGTCCATACACGGGACTTACGCGAACGCGGTCAACGGCGGTGTGTAGGTGGCTGTCAAACCGTCCATACACGGGACTTACGCGAACGCGATCAACGGCGGTGTGTAGGTGGCTGTCAAACCGTCCATACACGGGACTTACGCGAACGCGATCAACGGCGGTGTGTAGGTGGCTGTCAAACCGTCCATACACGGGACTTACGCGAACGCGGTCAACGGCGGTGTGTAGGTGGCTGTCAAACCGTCCATACACGGGACTTACGCGAACGCGGTCAACGGCGGTGTGTAGGTGGCTGTCAAACCGTCCATACACGGGACTTACGCGAACGCGATCAACGGCGGTGTGTAGGTGGCTGTCAAACCGTCCATACACGGGACTTACGCGAACGCGATCAACGGCGGTGTGTAGGTGGCTGTCAAACCGTCCATACACGGGACTTACGCGAACGCGGTCAACGGCGGTGTGTAGGTGGCTGTCAAACCGTCCATACACGGGACTTACGCGAACGCGATCAACGGCGGTGTGTAGGTGGCTGTCAAACCGTCCATACACGGGACTTACGCGAACGCGATCAACGGCGGTGTGTAGGTGGCTGTCAAACCGTCCATACACGGGACTTACGCGAACGCGATCAACGGCGGTGTGTAGGTGGCTGTCAAACCGTCCATACACGGGACTTACGCGAACGCGATCAACGGCGGTGTGTAGGTGGCTGTCAAACCGTCCATACACGGGACTTACGCGAACGCGATCAACGGCGGTGTGTAGGTGGCTGTCAAACCGTCCATACACGGGACTTACGCGAACGCGGTCAACGGCGGTGTGTAGGTGGCTGTCAAACCGTCCATACACGGGACTTACGCGAACGCGATCAACGGCGGTGTGTAGGTGGCTGTCAAACCGTCCATACACGGGACTTACGCGAACGCGATCAACGGCGGTGTGTAGGTGGCTGTCAAACCGTCCATACACGGGACTTACGCGAACGCGATCAACGGCGGTGTGTAGGTGGCTGTCAAACCGTCCATACACGGGACTTACGCGAACGCGGTCAACGGCGGTGTGTAGGTGGCTGTCAAACCGTCCATACACGGGACTTACGCGAACGCGATCAACGGCGGTGTGTAGGTGGCTGTCAAACCGTCCATACACGGGACTTACGCGAACGCGATCAACGGCGGTGTGTAGGTGGCTGTCAAACCGTCCATACACGGGACTTACGCGAACGCGATCAACGGCGGTGTGTAGGTGGCTGTCAAACCGTCCATACACGGGACTTACGCGAACGCGGTCAACGGCGGTGTGTAGGTGGCTGTCAAACCGTCCATACACGGGACTTACGCGAACGCGATCAACGGCGGTGTGTAGGTGGCTGTCAAACCGTCCATACACGGGACTTACGCGAACGCGATCAACGGCGGTGTGTAGGTGGCTGTCAAACCGTCCATACACGGGACTTACGCGAACGCGATCAACGGCGGTGTGTAGGTGGCTGTCAAACCGTCCATACACGGGACTTACGCGAACGCGGTCAACGGCGGTGTGTAGGTGGCTGTCAAACCGTCCATACACGGGACTTACGCGAACGCGATCAACGGCGGTGTGTAGGTGGCTGTCAAACCGTCCATACACGGGACTTACGCGAACGCGATCAACGGCGGTGTGTAGGTGGCTGTCAAACCGTCCATACACGGGACTTACGCGAACGCGATCAACGGCGGTGTGTAGGTGGCTGTCAAACCGTCCATACACGGGACTTACGCGAACGCGATCAACGGCGGTGTGTAGGTGGCTGTCAAACCGTCCATACACGGGACTTACGCGAACGCGATCAACGGCGGTGTGTAGGTGGCTGTCAAACCGTCCATACACGGGACTTACGCGAACGCGATCAACGGCGGTGTGTAGGTGGCTGTCAAACCGTCCATACACGGGACTTACGCGAACGCGATCAACGGCGGTGTGTAGGTGGCTGTCAAACCGTCCATACACGGGATTTACGCGAACGCGATCAACGGCGGTGTGTAGGTGGCTGTCAAACCGTCCATACACGGGACTTACGCGAACGCGGTCAACGGCGGTGTGTAGGTGGCTGTCAAACCGTCCATACACGGGACTTACGCGAACGCGATCAACGGCGGTGTGTAGGTGGCTGTCAAACCGTCCATACACGGGACTTACGCGAACGCGGTCAACGGCGGTGTGTAGGTGGCTGTCAAACCGTCCATACACGGGACTTACGCGAACGCGATCAACGGCGGTGTGTAGGTGGCTGTCAAACCGTCCATACAGGGGACTTACGCGAACGCGATCAACGGCGGTGTGTAGGTGGCTGTCAAACCGTCCATACACGGGACTTACGCGAACGCGGTCAACGGCGGTGTGTAGGTGGCTGTCAAACCGTCCATACACGGGACTTACGCGAACGCGATCAACGGCGGTGTGTAGGTGGCTGTCAAACCGTCCATACACGGGACTTACGCGAACGCGATCAACGGCGGTGTGTAGGTGGCTGTCAAACCGTCCATACACGGGACTTACGCGAACGCGGTCAACGGCGGTGTGTAGGTGGCTGTCAAACCGTCCATACACGGGACTTACGCGAACGCGATCAACGGCGGTGTGTAGGTGGCTGTCAAACCGTCCATACACGGGACTTACGCGAACGCGATCAACGGCGGTGTGTAGGTGGCTGTCAAACCGTCCATACACGGGACTTACGCGAACGCGATCAACGGCGGTGTGTAGGTGGCTGTCAAACCGTCCATACACGGGACTTACGCGAACGCGGTCAACGGCGGTGTGTAGGTGGCTGTCAAACCGTCCATACACGGGACTTACGCGAACGCGATCAACGGCGGTGTGTAGGTGGCTGTCAAACCGTCCATACAGGGGACTTACGCGAACGCGATCAACGGCGGTGTGTAGGTGGCTGTCAAACCGTCCATACACGGGACTTACGCGAACGCGGTCAACGGCGGTGTGTAGGTGGCTGTCAAACCGTCCATACACGGGACTTACGCGAACGCGATCAACGGCGGTGTGTAGGTGGCTGTCAAACCGTCCATACACGGGACTTACGCGAACGCGGTCAACGGCGGTGTGTAGGTGGCTGTCAAACCGTCCATACACGGGACTTACGCGAACGCGGTCAACGGCGGTGTGTAGGTGGCTGTCAAACCGTCCATACACGGGACTTACGCGAACGCGATCAACGGCGGTGTGTAGGTGGCTGTCAAACCGTCCATACACGGGACTTACGCGAACGCGGTCAACGGCGGTGTGTAGGTGGCTGTCAAACCGTCCATACACGGGACTTACGCGAACGCGATCAACGGCGGTGTGTAGGTGGCTGTCAAACCGTCCATACACGGGACTTACGCGAACGCGGTCAACGGCGGTGTGTAGGTGGCTGTCAAACCGTCCATACACGGGACTTACGCGAACGCGATCAACGGCGGTGTGTAGGTGGCTGTCAAACCGTCCATACACGGGACTTACGCGAACGCGGTCAACGGCGGTGTGTAGGTGGCTGTCAAACCGTCCATACACGGGACTTACGCGAACGCGATCAACGGCGGTGTGTAGGTGGCTGTCAAACCGTCCATACACGGGACTTACGCGAACGCGGTCAACGGCGGTGTGTAGGTGGCTGTCAAACCGTCCATACACGGGACTTACGCGAACGCGATCAACGGCGGTGTGTAGGTGGCTGTCAAACCGTCCATACACGGGACTTACGCGAACGCGGTCAACGGCGGTGTGTAGGTGGCTGTCAAACCGTCCATACACGGGACTTACGCGAACGCGATCAACGGCGGTGTGTAGGTGGCTGTCAAACCGTCCATACACGGGACTTACGCGAACGCGGTCAACGGCGGTGTGTAGGTGGCTGTCAAACCGTCCATACACGGGACTTACGCGAACGCGATCAACGGCGGTGTGTAGGTGGCTGTCAAACCGTCCATACACGGGACTTACGCGAACGCGGTCAACGGCGGTGTGTAGGTGGCTGTCAAACCGTCCATACACGGGACTTACGCGAACGCGATCAACGGCGGTGTGTAGGTGGCTGTCAAACCGTCCATACACGGGACTTACGCGAACGCGGTCAACGGCGGTGTGTAGGTGGCTGTCAAACCGTCCATACACGGGACTTACGCGAACGCGATCAACGGCGGTGTGTAGGTGGCTGTCAAACCGTCCATACACGGGACTTACGCGAACGCGGTCAACGGCGGTGTGTAGGTGGCTGTCAAACCGTCCATACACGGGACTTACGCGAACGCGATCAACGGCGGTGTGTAGGTGGCTGTCAAACCGTCCATACACGGGACTTACGCGAACGCGATCAACGGCGGTGTGTAGGTGGCTGTCAAACCGTCCATACACGGGACTTACGCGAACGCGATCAACGGCGGTGTGTAGGTGGCTGTCAAACCGTCCATACACGGGACTTACGCGAACGCGATCAACGGCGGTGTGTAGGTGGCTGTCAAACCGTCCATACACGGGACTTACGCGAACGCGATCAACGGCGGTGTGTAGGTGGCTGTCAAACCGTCCATACACGGGACTTACGCGAACGCGGTCAACGGCGGTGTGTAGGTGGCTGTCAAACCGTCCATACACGGGACTTACGCGAACGCGGTCAACGGCGGTGTGTAGGTGGCTGTCAAACCGTCCATACACGGGACTTACGCGAACGCGATCAACGGCGGTGTGTAGGTGGCTGTCAAACCGTCCATACACGGGACTTACGCGAACGCGGTCAACGGCGGTGTGTAGGTGGCTGTCAAACCGTCCATACACGGGACTTACGCGAACGCGGTCAACGGCGGTGTGTAGGTGGCTGTCAAACCGTCCATACACGGGACTTACGCGAACGCGATCAACGGCGGTGTGTAGGTGGCTGTCAAACCGTCCATACACGGGACTTACGCGAACGCGGTCAACGGCGGTGTGTAGGTGGCTGTCAAACCGTCCATACACGGGACTTACGCGAACGCGATCAACGGCGGTGTGTAGGTGGCTGTCAAACCGTCCATACACGGGACTTACGCGAACGCGGTCAACGGCGGTGTGTAGGTGGCTGTCAAACCGTCCATACACGGGACTTACGCGAACGCGATCAACGGCGGTGTGTAGGTGGCTGTCAAACCGTCCATACACGGGACTTACGCGAACGCGGTCAACGGCGGTGTGTAGGTGGCTGTCAAACCGTCCATACACGGGACTTACGCGAACGCGATCAACGGCGGTGTGTAGGTGGCTGTCAAACCGTCCATACACGGGACTTACGCGAACGCGGTCAACGGCGGTGTGTAGGTGGCTGTCAAACCGTCCATACACGGGACTTACGCGAACGCGATCAACGGCGGTGTGTAGGTGGCTGTCAAACCGTCCATACACGGGACTTACGCGAACGCGGTCAACGGCGGTGTGTAGGTGGCTGTCAAACCGTCCATACACGGGACTTACGCGAACGCGATCAACGGCGGTGTGTAGGTGGCTGTCAAACCGTCCATACACGGGACTTACGCGAACGCGGTCAACGGCGGTGTGTAGGTGGCTGTCAAACCGTCCATACACGGGACTTACGCGAACGCGATCAACGGCGGTGTGTAGGTGGCTGTCAAACCGTCCATACACGGGACTTACGCGAACGCGATCAACGGCGGTGTGTAGGTGGCTGTCAAACCGTCCATACACGGGACTTACGCGAACGCGGTCAACGGCGGTGTGTAGGTGGCTGTCAAACCGTCCATACACGGGACTTACGCGAACGCGGTCAACGGCGGTGTGTAGGTGGCTGTCAAACCGTCCATACACGGGACTTACGCGAACGCGATCAACGGCGGTGTGTAGGTGGCTGTCAAACCGTCCATACACGGGACTTACGCGAACGCGATCAACGGCGGTGTGTAGGTGGCTGTCAAACCGTCCATACACGGGACTTACGCGAACGCGGTCAACGGCGGTGTGTAGGTGGCTGTCAAACCGTCCATACACGGGACTTACGCGAACGCGATCAACGGCGGTGTGTAGGTGGCTGTCAAACCGTCCATACACGGGACTTACGCGAACGCGATCAACGACGGTGTGTAGGTGGCTGTCAAACCGTCCATACACGGGACTTACGCGAACGCGATCAACGGCGGTGTGTAGGTGGCTGTCAAACCGTCCATACACGGGACTTACGCGAACGCGATCAACGGCGGTGTGTAGGTGGCTGTCAAACCGTCCATACACGGGACTTACGCGAACGCGATCAACGGCGGTGTGTAGGTGGCTGTCAAACCGTCCATACACGGGACTTACGCGAACGCGGTCAACGGCGGTGTGTAGGTGGCTGTCAAACCGTCCATACACGGGACTTACGCGAACGCGATCAACGGCGGTGTGTAGGTGGCTGTCAAACCGTCCATACACGGGACTTACGCGAACGCGATCAACGGCGGTGTGTAGGTGGCTGTCAAACCGTCCATACACGGGACTTACGCGAACGCGATCAACGGCGGTGTGTAGGTGGCTGTCAAACCGTCCATACACGGGACTTACGCGAACGCGGTCAACGGCGGTGTGTAGGTGGCTGTCAAACCGTCCATACACGGGACTTACGCGAACGCGATCAACGGCGGTGTGTAGGTGGCTGTCAAACCGTCCATACACGGGACTTACGCGAACGCGATCAACGGCGGTGTGTAGGTGGCTGTCAAACCGTCCATACACGGGACTTACGCGAACGCGATCAACGGCGGTGTGTAGGTGGCTGTCAAACCGTCCATACACGGGACTTACGCGAACGCGGTCAACGGCGGTGTGTAGGTGGCTGTCAAACCGTCCATACACGGGACTTACGCGAACGCGATCAACGGCGGTGTGTAGGTGGCTGTCAAACCGTCCATACACGGGACTTACGCGAACGCGATCAACGGCGGTGTGTAGGTGGCTGTCAAACCGTCCATACACGGGACTTACGCGAACGCGATCAACGGCGGTGTGTAGGTGGCTGTCAAACCGTCCATACACGGGACTTACGCGAACGCGGTCAACGGCGGTGTGTAGGTGGCTGTCAAACCGTCCATACACGGGACTTACGCGAACGCGATCAACGGCGGTGTGTAGGTGGCTGTCAAACCGTCCATACACGGGACTTACGCGAACGCGATCAACGGCGGTGTGTAGGTGGCTGTCAAACCGTCCATACACGGGACTTACGCGAACGCGATCAACGGCGGTGTGTAGGTGGCTGTCAAACCGTCCATACACGGGACTTACGCGAACGCGATCAACGGCGGTGTGTAGGTGGCTGTCAAACCGTCCATACACGGGACTTACGCGAACGCGATCAACGGCGGTGTGTAGGTGGCTGTCAAACCGTCCATACACGGGACTTACGCGAACGCGATCAACGGCGGTGTGTAGGTGGCTGTCAAACCGTCCATACACGGGACTTACGCGAACGCGATCAACGGCGGTGTGTAGGTGGCTGTCAAACCGTCCATACACGGGATTTACGCGAACGCGATCAACGGCGGTGTGTAGGTGGCTGTCAAACCGTCCATACACGGGACTTACGCGAACGCGGTCAACGGCGGTGTGTAGGTGGCTGTCAAACCGTCCATACACGGGACTTACGCGAACGCGATCAACGGCGGTGTGTAGGTGGCTGTCAAACCGTCCATACACGGGACTTACGCGAACGCGGTCAACGGCGGTGTGTAGGTGGCTGTCAAACCGTCCATACACGGGACTTACGCGAACGCGATCAACGGCGGTGTGTAGGTGGCTGTCAAACCGTCCATACAGGGGACTTACGCGAACGCGATCAACGGCGGTGTGTAGGTGGCTGTCAAACCGTCCATACACGGGACTTACGCGAACGCGGTCAACGGCGGTGTGTAGGTGGCTGTCAAACCGTCCATACACGGGACTTACGCGAACGCGATCAACGGCGGTGTGTAGGTGGCTGTCAAACCGTCCATACACGGGACTTACGCGAACGCGATCAACGGCGGTGTGTAGGTGGCTGTCAAACCGTCCATACACGGGACTTACGCGAACGCGGTCAACGGCGGTGTGTAGGTGGCTGTCAAACCGTCCATACACGGGACTTACGCGAACGCGATCAACGGCGGTGTGTAGGTGGCTGTCAAACCGTCCATACACGGGACTTACGCGAACGCGATCAACGGCGGTGTGTAGGTGGCTGTCAAACCGTCCATACACGGGACTTACGCGAACGCGATCAACGGCGGTGTGTAGGTGGCTGTCAAACCGTCCATACACGGGACTTACGCGAACGCGGTCAACGGCGGTGTGTAGGTGGCTGTCAAACCGTCCATACACGGGACTTACGCGAACGCGATCAACGGCGGTGTGTAGGTGGCTGTCAAACCGTCCATACAGGGGACTTACGCGAACGCGATCAACGGCGGTGTGTAGGTGGCTGTCAAACCGTCCATACACGGGACTTACGCGAACGCGGTCAACGGCGGTGTGTAGGTGGCTGTCAAACCGTCCATACACGGGACTTACGCGAACGCGATCAACGGCGGTGTGTAGGTGGCTGTCAAACCGTCCATACACGGGACTTACGCGAACGCGGTCAACGGCGGTGTGTAGGTGGCTGTCAAACCGTCCATACACGGGACTTACGCGAACGCGGTCAACGGCGGTGTGTAGGTGGCTGTCAAACCGTCCATACACGGGACTTACGCGAACGCGGTCAACGGCGGTGTGTAGGTGGCTGTCAAACCGTCCATACACGGGACTTACGCGAACGCGATCAACGGCGGTGTGTAGGTGGCTGTCAAACCGTCCATACACGGGACTTACGCGAACGCGGTCAACGGCGGTGTGTAGGTGGCTGTCAAACCGTCCATACACGGGACTTACGCGAACGCGGTCAACGGCGGTGTGTAGGTGGCTGTCAAACCGTCCATACACGGGACTTACGCGAACGCGATCAACGGCGGTGTGTAGGTGGCTGTCAAACCGTCCATACACGGGACTTACGCGAACGCGGTCAACGGCGGTGTGTAGGTGGCTGTCAAACCGTCCATACACGGGACTTACGCGAACGCGATCAACGGCGGTGTGTAGGTGGCTGTCAAACCGTCCATACACGGGACTTACGCGAACGCGGTCAACGGCGGTGTGTAGGTGGCTGTCAAACCGTCCATACACGGGACTTACGCGAACGCGATCAACGGCGGTGTGTAGGTGGCTGTCAAACCGTCCATACACGGGACTTACGCGAACGCGGTCAACGGCGGTGTGTAGGTGGCTGTCAAACCGTCCATACACGGGACTTACGCGAACGCGATCAACGGCGGTGTGTAGGTGGCTGTCAAACCGTCCATACACGGGACTTACGCGAACGCGGTCAACGGCGGTGTGTAGGTGGCTGTCAAACCGTCCATACACGGGACTTACGCGAACGCGATCAACGGCGGTGTGTAGGTGGCTGTCAAACCGTCCATACACGGGACTTACGCGAACGCGGTCAACGGCGGTGTGTAGGTGGCTGTCAAACCGTCCATACACGGGACTTACGCGAACGCGATCAACGGCGGTGTGTAGGTGGCTGTCAAACCGTCCATACACGGGACTTACGCGAACGCGGTCAACGGCGGTGTGTAGGTGGCTGTCAAACCGTCCATACACGGGACTTACGCGAACGCGATCAACGGCGGTGTGTAGGTGGCTGTCAAACCGTCCATACACGGGACTTACGCGAACGCGATCAACGGCGGTGTGTAGGTGGCTGTCAAACCGTCCATACACGGGACTTACGCGAACGCGATCAACGGCGGTGTGTAGGTGGCTGTCAAACCGTCCATACACGGGACTTACGCGAACGCGATCAACGGCGGTGTGTAGGTGGCTGTCAAACCGTCCATACACGGGACTTACGCGAACGCGATCAACGGCGGTGTGTAGGTGGCTGTCAAACCGTCCATACACGGGACTTACGCGAACGCGGTCAACGGCGGTGTGTAGGTGGCTGTCAAACCGTCCATACACGGGACTTACGCGAACGCGGTCAACGGCGGTGTGTAGGTGGCTGTCAAACCGTCCATACACGGGACTTACGCGAACGCGATCAACGGCGGTGTGTAGGTGGCTGTCAAACCGTCCATACACGGGACTTACGCGAACGCGGTCAACGGCGGTGTGTAGGTGGCTGTCAAACCGTCCATACACGGGACTTACGCGAACGCGGTCAACGGCGGTGTGTAGGTGGCTGTCAAACCGTCCATACACGGGACTTACGCGAACGCGATCAACGGCGGTGTGTAGGTGGCTGTCAAACCGTCCATACACGGGACTTACGCGAACGCGGTCAACGGCGGTGTGTAGGTGGCTGTCAAACCGTCCATACACGGGACTTACGCGAACGCGATCAACGGCGGTGTGTAGGTGGCTGTCAAACCGTCCATACACGGGACTTACGCGAACGCGGTCAACGGCGGTGTGTAGGTGGCTGTCAAACCGTCCATACACGGGACTTACGCGAACGCGATCAACGGCGGTGTGTAGGTGGCTGTCAAACCGTCCATACACGGGACTTACGCGAACGCGGTCAACGGCGGTGTGTAGGTGGCTGTCAAACCGTCCATACACGGGACTTACGCGAACGCGATCAACGGCGGTGTGTAGGTGGCTGTCAAACCGTCCATACACGGGACTTACGCGAACGCGGTCAACGGCGGTGTGTAGGTGGCTGTCAAACCGTCCATACACGGGACTTACGCGAACGCGATCAACGGCGGTGTGTAGGTGGCTGTCAAACCGTCCATACACGGGACTTACGCGAACGCGGTCAACGGCGGTGTGTAGGTGGCTGTCAAACCGTCCATACACGGGACTTACGCGAACGCGATCAACGGCGGTGTGTAGGTGGCTGTCAAACCGTCCATACACGGGACTTACGCGAACGCGGTCAACGGCGGTGTGTAGGTGGCTGTCAAACCGTCCATACACGGGACTTACGCGAACGCGATCAACGGCGGTGTGTAGGTGGCTGTCAAACCGTCCATACACGGGACTTACGCGAACGCGATCAACGGCGGTGTGTAGGTGGCTGTCAAACCGTCCATACACGGGACTTACGCGAACGCGGTCAACGGCGGTGTGTAGGTGGCTGTCAAACCGTCCATACACGGGACTTACGCGAACGCGGTCAACGGCGGTGTGTAGGTGGCTGTCAAACCGTCCATACACGGGACTTACGCGAACGCGATCAACGGCGGTGTGTAGGTGGCTGTCAAACCGTCCATACACGGGACTTACGCGAACGCGATCAACGGCGGTGTGTAGGTGGCTGTCAAACCGTCCATACACGGGACTTACGCGAACGCGGTCAACGGCGGTGTGTAGGTGGCTGTCAAACCGTCCATACACGGGACTTACGCGAACGCGATCAACGGCGGTGTGTAGGTGGCTGTCAAACCGTCCATACACGGGACTTACGCGAACGCGATCAACGGCGGTGTGTAGGTGGCTGTCAAACCGTCCATACACGGGACTTACGCGAACGCGATCAACGGCGGTGTGTAGGTGGCTGTCAAACCGTCCATACACGGGACTTACGCGAACGCGATCAACGGCGGTGTGTAGGTGGCTGTCAAACCGTCCATACACGGGACTTACGCGAACGCGATCAACGGCGGTGTGTAGGTGGCTGTCAAACCGTCCATACACGGGACTTACGCGAACGCGGTCAACGGCGGTGTGTAGGTGGCTGTCAAACCGTCCATACACGGGACTTACGCGAACGCGATCAACGGCGGTGTGTAGGTGGCTGTCAAACCGTCCATACACGGGACTTACGCGAACGCGATCAACGGCGGTGTGTAGGTGGCTGTCAAACCGTCCATACACGGGACTTACGCGAACGCGGTCAACGGCGGTGTGTAGGTGGCTGTCAAACCGTCCATACACGGGACTTACGCGAACGCGGTCAACGGCGGTGTGTAGGTGGCTGTCAAACCGTCCATACACGGGACTTACGCGAACGCGGTCAACGGCGGTGTGTAGGTGGCTGTCAAGCCGTCCATACACGGGACTTACGCGAACGCGATCAACGGCGGTGTGTAGGTGGCTGTCAAACCGTCCATACACGGGATTTACGCGAACGCGATCAACGGCGGTGTGTAGGTGGCTGTCAAACCGTCCATACACGGGACTTACGCGAACGCGGTCAACGGCGGTGTGTAGGTGGCTGTCAAACCGTCCATACACGGGACTTACGCGAACGCGATCAACGGCGGTGTGTAGGTGGCTGTCAAACCGTCCATACACGGGACTTACGCGAACGCGGTCAACGGCGGTGTGTAGGTGGCTGTCAAACCGTCCATACACGGGACTTACGCGAACGCGATCAACGGCGGTGTGTAGGTGGCTGTCAAACCGTCCATACACGGGACTTACGCGAACGCGATCAACGGCGGTGTGTAGGTGGCTGTCAAACCGTCCATACACGGGACTTACGCGAACGCGGTCAACGGCGGTGTGTAGGTGGCTGTCAAACCGTCCATACACGGGACTTACGCGAACGCGATCAACGGCGGTGTGTAGGTGGCTGTCAAACCGTCCATACACGGGACTTACGCGAACGCGATCAACGGCGGTGTGTAGGTGGCTGTTAAACCGTCCATACACGGGACTTACGCGAACGCGGTCAACGGCGGTGTGTAGGTGGCTGTCAAACCGTCCATACACGGGACTTACGCGAACGCGATCAACGGCGGTGTGTAGGTGGCTGTCAAACCGTCCATACACGGGACTTACGCGAACGCGATCAACGGCGGTGTGTAGGTGGCTGTCAAACCGTCCATACACGGGACTTACGCGAACGCGGTCAACGGCGGTGTGTAGGTGGCTGTCAAACCGTCCATACACGGGACTTACGCGAACGCGATCAACGGCGGTGTGTAGGTGGCTGTCAAACCGTCCATACACGGGACTTACGCGAACGCGATCAACGGCGGTGTGTAGGTGGCTGTCAAACCGTCCATACACGGGACTTACGCGAACGCGGTCAACGGCGGTGTGTAGGTAGCTGTCAAACCGTCCATACACGGGACTTACGCGAACGCGGTCAACGGCGGTGTGTAGGTGGCTGTCAAACCGTCCATACACGGGACTTACGCGAACGCGGTCAACGGCAGTGTGTAGGTGGCTGTCAAACCGTCCATACACGGGACTTACGCGAACGCGATCAACGGCGGTGTGTAGGTGGCTGTCAAACCGTCCATACACGGGACTTACGCGAACGCGATAAACGGCGGTGTGTAGGTGGCTGTCAAACCGTCCATACACGGGACTTACGCGAACGCGGTCAACGGCGGTGTGTAGGTGGCTGTCAAATAAGTGGCTGTCAAACCGTCCATACACGGGACTTACGCGAACGCGGTCAACGGCGGTGTGTAGGTGGCTGTCAAACCGTCCATACACGGGACTTACGCGAACGCGGTCAACGGCGGTGTGTAGGTGGCTGTCAAACCGTCCATACACGGGACTTACGCGAACGCGGTCAACGGCAGTGTGTAGGTGGCTGTCAAACCGTCCATACACGGGACTTACGCGAACGCGATCAACGGCGGTGTGTAGGTGGCTGTCAAACCGTCCATACACGGGACTTACGCGAACGCGGTCAACGGCGGTGTGTAGGTGGCTGTCAAACCGTCCATACACGGGACTTACGCGAACGCGATCAACGGCGGTGTGTAGGTGGCTGTCAAACCGTCCATACACGGGACTTACGCGAACGCGGTCAACGGCGGTGTGTAGGTGGCTGTCAAACCGTCCATACACGGGACTTACGCGAACGCGATCAACGGCGGTGTGTAGGTGGCTGTCAAACCGTCCATACACGGGACTTACGCGAACGCGGTCAACGGCGGTGTGTAGGTGGCTGTCAAACCGTCCATACACGGGACTTACGCGAACGCGGTCAACGGCGGTGTGTAGGTGGCTGTCAAACCGTCCATACACGGGACTTACGCGAACGCGGTCAACGACGGTGTGTAGGTGGCTGTCAAACCGTCCATACACGGGACTTACGCGAACGCGGTCAACGGCGGTGTGTAGGTGGCTGTCAAACCGTCCATACACGGGACTTACGCGAACGCGATCAACGGCGGTGTGTAGGTGGCTGTCAAACCGTCCATACACGGGACTTACGCGAACGCGGTCAACGGCGGTGTGTAGGTGGCTGTCAAACCGTCCATACACGGGACTTACGCGAACGCGGTCAACGGCGGTGTGTAGGTGGCTGTCAAACCGTCCATACACGGGACTTACGCGAGCGCGGTCAACGACGGTGTGTAGGTGGCTGTCAAACCGTCCATACACGGGACTTACGCGAACGCGGTCAACGGCGGTGTGTAGGTGGCTGTCAAACCGTCCATACACGGGACTTACGCGAACGCGATCAACGGCGGTGTGTAGGTGGCTGTCAAACCGTCCATACACGGGACTTACGCGAACGCGGTCAACGGCGGTGTGTAGGTGGCTGTCAAACCGTCCATACACGGGACTTACGCGAACGCGGTCAACGGCGGTGTGTAGGTGGCTGTCAAACCGTCCATACACGGGACTTACGCGAACGCGGTCAACGACGGTGTGTAGGTGGCTGTCAAACCGTCCATACACGGGACTTACGCGAACGCGGTCAACGGCGGTGTGTAGGTGGCTGTCAAACCGTCCATACACGGGACTTACGCGAACGCGATCAACGGCGGTGTGTAGGTGGCTGTCAAACCGTCCATACACGGGACTTACGCGAACGCGGTCAACGGCGGTGTGTAGGTGGCTGTCAAACCGTCCATACACGGGACTTACGCGAACGCGGTCAACGACGGTGTGTAGGTGGCTGTCAAACCGTCCATACACGGGACTTACGCGAACGCGGTCAACGGCGGTGTGTAGGTGGCTGTCAAACCGTCCATACACGGGACTTACGCGAACGCGGTCAACGGCGGTGTGTAGGTGGCTGTCAAACCGTCCATACACGGGACTTACGCGAACGCGGTCAACGGCGGTGTGTAGGTGGCTGTCAAACCGTCCATACACGGGACTTACGCGGACTCCGAGACACGACCAAATGGAAACGGCTGTCAAACCAGGATACCATTCAGGATCAACCAGGAGTGAGATCACGAGTGATCTGAAGATCCAGGGCTCTCGTCAGGATTTTTATAGGGCAAATTCTCTCCCCCACACGCGAAATTAACGCGCGCCGATTTTCCCTCCTCAAAATCCATCCGGGAAGGAGAATACTGCATTGCGACAGTTGCGCGCGTTCTATTCCCCACTATTCTGGTAACGCGAACGTGGAATTCCCTCGCCGCTGTCTAGGACGCACGGAATCCCCTGCTCGGCCAGATGGTCGCTGTCTGGTTCGAAAAATACTCCGACTAGCAAAAACACTCCGCGCGATGTTATTTCGCTAGCCGAATATGTGCGGTGTATCTGGTTTCGCTGTCGGACTTTCGGGTTCTCGGCCTCTCGGATCGATGCGCATGTTTTATCATGGCGGATTTATATACTGCACAGAGTGACCAACCTCATAAACTGTTTTTATGGATTAGTGGCCACTCCATGCATATAAAATCGTTACAACACTGAATATAATTCGTTTCTTGTCTCTGATGTCAACATTAGTTTCTCAAGAGCACAATTATATAGTGATGAATGCGAAGAAATGTTTTTTAATTGCGTTAATAAAAAGTTGAAATTTACAATACGATTGTCTTCAATTTTAATATCTTCTTCAGGTATTTTTAATCTTGGCGATGAATCAGTTATATTCAATGTATTGAACTCCATTTTCTTGAAGACTAACAGTATTTGAAGAGTCATCTAGTTGAATGATGGGAAAGGCATCCTACTGCAATCAAAATTTTTCATTTCCGATGGATTCCTACTTTTCATAAATTTTTGTTTGTTGCAGATATCAAAGGATGGCATATTTTGGGAAAATATTGTATCAACATTAAAAATATTTTATTATAATTGTATTTTGCCCGAATTGGTTGACCCACGTCGTTCGAGAATTTTAGAAACTAGAGATTTCTTATTAAATCTTCTTCGTGTGATATATTCGTAATCGTAATATAATTAATTCGACATGTGAATAACCCTTTATTCTCTATTCTTTATTCTTATTTCGGGAGATTTTTCTCCCTTCCCCATGGCGATACAAAGGAGGAAATAAGTAACGCATAAGGGCCTAAATAAAAATTACAACAATAAATGTACTTGCAGAATGTAAGGTTAGTGTATTATATTTATAAATAAACATTGAAAACAATAAAACGTCGAAGTGGTACTTAACATGCACGTCGACTGGATATGTACGCAAACTATTAGCACGATTTTGTATTAAATAACGATAAAGATGTATAAAAAACGCAGCTGTAAACAAAAACACTACTGTTAGAAGTGTTTATTACAAGACTCTATTTTAGAATTTTATACTTTTAGTCAATGTAATTGTCAACTACCGTTAACAGTTATAACTTGTAACAATGCGGTAGAAAAATGTTATTTTGAAAGCCGTTCAATAGACAATTTATACGGAAATATTATTAACATCACGATTTATTTTATTTTCACGATATAACTATTTTTGTTCAGTTAATCTCGCTCAGTACAAGTTTACTAAGTTCACTACCTTCATTAATTTACTTTATGTTACCGGAGTAACTTTGAACATTTGCATTTAATATCTAAATTTATTTTATTTGTAAAATATATCGTGTGAGCCACAAAATTTTGTTTTAGAGTTGGCTGTAACGATGATAAACAAGGTATGTCCCATATTATTACGTTATGAGACTAGATTAGTTCAATTGAATTAGATTTTAAAAAATAAATTAATCTCGCATATTAAGAAGTATTTAAAAACCGAAGTAAAACTGCTGTGTTCTGGTGACGAAGCTCAAAATTCACAATATTGTCCCGTATACGTAATCCACTATAGGTTGATGGGTGGCACACACATGTTTATCAGGCAGAATCAATGGAAACAGTCAATTAACGAAGTATTGCACGCAAAGCAGCTAGCACTCTTCTATTGATTAACAGGTATACTCTATATGCGTTTACAACTCTTTTAATACAGTGATCTTTCCATTTAAAATTAGATGCGCTTCGCTAGGCAGGGCCTCTGTGATGAGCCTAAAATTGGGAATTTTAAAGAGAGATACCCTCTTCAAGCGGGCGGCATAATGGAAGAAAACAAACCACAATTTATGAGGGCCTCTGTGAAGAGTCTAAAATTGGGAATTTTAAAGAGAGATACCCTCTTCAAGCGGGCGGCATAATGGAAGAAAAGAAACCACAATTTATGGCGTGTTGTTGAGGGTGTTTAAGTGGTTCGTCAGGGTTGTTTACATGCGTTGCGTCCATAAATTATAAAAAGGATGAACAGGCGAGACGTTTTCGTAAACTGGTATCAAGTCAAGATGGACTAATACCCAATGAATACAATGCGCCAATCCTCGAGCTGTATTCCTTTCCTGCACCAATGACAAACATTCTATTTGAATGAATCTCGTTTTCCCAAAATCCACTCGAGATTATACTATTTTCGATTACTATTTTAAACCCTTTATCACAAATGCAAATTACTGATTTATTGAGGTTATTGTTCGGCCGAACTATTAAAAAAAACATACTTAGAAAAAATATTATTTACCTGTTCTATTTTTAAAATCGGGAATATTAAACTGAGCTAGTGTTGTATTTTATATTGTATATGGTAGATGCTGTATTTAAACGGGCATACATAGGTCAATTTGGTTATAAATTTAATATATAATGTAATTTGATTAAGGCAAGAATGAATGTAATTGTAATAAGACAACAACCACAATATGTGTACCTCTATCGAGTATTTGATTCATTGTTGAAGTATTTTTAATCGCTGAGCCACAGAAATAGCAGCAAAATCAATATTTCAGTGTAAATTTTATAATCAAGTATTTTTAAGAACATCGTTTCTATGTACTTATGACATTAAACTAAAAAAAACAATGTTTTATTTGTTGATAGAAACTTGATGATTATTTAGAAAAATCAGTTGACTAAGATCATGATTTAAATGTATTGATTTAAATCGTCACATAAATACATACCTGTAAATTCTACGCCAATCTAGGGTCCCACAATTAACGACCGATTAAGGGTTACACAACTTTTATTTAAATTATTTTTTGATCTGGTTTATAATTAAAAAAATATAGCAATGCGATTTGTTGAAACCATAGTCAGAAAAATAGTCGATAGAATTAATTAAAACAAAGATTTTGATATAGTTATATAATTAATAAATTATTCTATTTGCAACAACATTTAATCGAAAGAAATAATATTTGCTCATTCCAGATTTACACTTCTTCCTTATTTCAGTGATTTTTTAAAATGAAATTACTTTAATAAAATTCATATAAATGGATATTTTGTGTTTTTGCGGTCGGTATTTTTCCCCTTGCCCTCCACCTTTTCGGGAAGGAGATGCAACGACCGAAATTTTAGACACTTTGCGGTGGTCGCATCCCAAGAAGGTCTCGACGGCACGTGCGGCAAATGTTTCCTTTCCAAAGTGTCTGTCGGTGTTTTTGCGGTCGGTGTTTTTCCCCTTACCCTCCACCTTTTCGGGAAGGAGATGCAACGACCGAAATTTTAGACACTATGCGGTGGTCGCAATTTATGGCGTGTTGTTGAGGGTGTTTAATGTAAACAACCCTGACGAACCACCGTCAGGGTTGTTTATATGCGTCGCGTCCATAAATTATAAGAAGGATGAACAGGCGTGACGTTTTCGTAAACTGGTATCAAGTCAACGTGGACTAATACCCAATGAATACAATGCACCAATCCTCGAGCCGTATTCCTTTCCTGCACCAATGACAAAAATTCTATTTGAATGAATCTCGTTTTCCTAAAATCCACTTGAAATTATACTATTTTCGATTTCTAATTTTAACCCCTTTATCACAAATGAAAATTACTGATTTATTGGGGTTATTGTTCGGCCGAACTATTAAAAAAAAAACATATTTAGAATAGTTATTTATGCAACAAGTGAGTAAAGTTGCTTTACTCTCGAGTTTCATACAAAATTTTTTCTACGTCCGTAACTTTAAATAAATTTATAAATTTGATAAAACCTTAATCAATTTTTATATGTAATAATACTTCTTTTAAATAAAGAAAATAATAATAATCATCAAGTTTTCTTGATCGGAAACGAATGTTTGATATTTATCGGCAGAACTCGCGGCGTGTTGCGAAACGTTCATGACACACTTTGCGCAAACAATTTTTTAGTTGCGTTAAAAAATGAACCGCTACGGCACTTTTTTTCACGCAAAACAGTGAAAAAATGAACCGTTATGGCGCTTTTTTTCACGCTACTTGAAGGGTTCAGGAATCACATATTTTATGAACGCAGATTAATGAAAAAAACTGTACATTTTATAACGGACGTAGAAAAAAAATATTATTTACCTGTTCTATTGTTAAAATCGGGAATATTAAACTGTTGTATTTTATATTGTATATGGTAAATGCTGTATTTAAAGGGGCATACATAGGTCAATTTGGTTATAAATTTAATATATAATGTAATTTGATTAAGGCAAGAATGCATGTAATTGTAACAAGACAACAACCACAATATGTGTACCTCTATCGAGTATTTGATTCATTGTTGAAGTATTTTTAATCGCTGAGCCACAGAAATAGCAGCAAAATCAATATTTCTGTGTCAATTTTATAATCAAGTATTTTTAAGAATATAGTTTCTTTGTACTTATGACATTAAACTAAAAAAAAACAATGTTTTATTTGTTGATAGAAACTTGATGATTATTTAGAAAAATCAGTTGACTAAGATCATGATTTAAATGTATTGACTTAAATCGTCACATAAATACATACCTGTAAATTCCACGCCAATCTAGGGTCCCACAATTAACGACCGATTAAGGGTTACACAACTTTTATTTAAATTATTTTCTAATCTGGTTCATAATTAAAAAAATATAGCAATGCGATTTGTTGAAACCATAAAGTCAGAAAAATAGTCGATATAATTAATTAAAACAAAGATTTTGATATAGTTATATAATTCATAAATTATTCTATTTGCAACAACATTTAATCGAAAGAAATGATATTTGCTCATTCCAGATTTACACTTCTTTCTTATTTCAGTGATTTTTTTAAATGAAATTACGTTAATAAAATTCATATAAATGGATATTTTGTGTATATTGCACTTTCAAATAAGCCCCAATTATGTATCTAATGTTCATTTCATGGTTTATTTTATTCGTTCTCATTTCACTTTACCTGTGTTAATGCTTTTATGTGTTAATAATTGCAATTTAAAACTTGAAAATACGTGTAATATGAAATAAATATGAATTAAGTTTATTTCATGAATGTTTGTTTGGACCGGATATTGAGATGCAACGCATTCATTCGAACAAAACTTGGGGGGTGAATTATGCGAACATCTGCATAAGATACATTTTCGAAGGCATGGCTCCTTATTTCGAAATAGATTTTTATTATAGCTATTTAAATTAATAATTTTCTCTAAGTATTTTGCGGATTGAAACTAAACCAGTGTGCGTTTTAGAGTTTTAATTTAAATGAAAGACTCATGATATTCTTTGTTCCTTTATCTCTTAGATTTAGTCATTGTATAATTTAATTGAGCTCTTACTTCGCCAGGCAGGAAAAAAATGATTAACCCCTCAATAGCATTAAGAATCATGCTTTTATTTTTAGTAGTAAATTTTCCGTCTGTTGAAATCTGATTTATTGTTCGACCGAACTGTTTTAAATACATTTAGAAATAATAACATGAATTAATATATAATATTAACCATTTATTATAATTATAACAAATATAAATGAAATTGATATGTTAATTTAAAAACTAATTCAGTCATTCACTTACACCCCTTATACTATAACATACAATAACTTGTAAATTGAAAACAGAACGGTGCGTTTAAGTAATTTATTTTACCCTATAATGTTAACATGCCAATGACTCTTTAGCAACGAGTTACTTTAAGATAACTTTAACAACACTATTGTTAGAAATTCTTAACAACACTAGTATTATTAAATGCATCTTAACGCAACTCGTTGCTAAGAAGTTATTGGCATACAAACAATATTTCGCTTTCTGACAGTTTTCATTAAACATTTTCTTTAAATTAACGAAATGGAAATAGAATAAAATAAACCATATTACAACATACCCAAATATACTGCGAGCTTGGATGAATTATCAAAAAACATTTTTTTCGTACTTACCTTTTAGTAATTCATCTCGACATATCATTTGTTGTCAACAAATGTTATTGTCTCGTTAAATTACTCGGTAACAAGGTACTCAAAAAACGATTTTTTAATAATTAACCTCGATCTAGGTATATTACTACCGATAATTTAAAAACACTCGCTCCTATGTCGCTCGTGCTCTCAAACTTTTCTCTCGTTATGTAAAAAGCTTCATTACGTTACTTATATCATAAATTATTATTATTTAACTTTATTGCGAAATCTGCCTTTACTTCATTTATTCCATCCGGTAATCTTACTAAATTTAAAAGCGGGTAACAACTAATAATTATTTTATATTATGAGACAATTAAATCTTCAGATTTACTTTTCGGTGTCAGATTTGAATTATCACATAAGTGCCCGTCCTCTTAAGGGTAGGGTACCCATTAAAGTAGCCGCCCAAGAAATCGAATATATCGTTGTAAATATAAACTTTTTCGAAAAGTTTATTTTGATAACATATTATAAAACGATCGATTATTATTTCTGTGTTTTGTAACGAAATTATTTCGTTACTTCTAAATCAAACTTATTAATAGCAATTTTAAACTATCACCCTAGGCAACCGAATGAACTATCTGACCTTTACTTTAAAAGTTGGAGTGGGGGCGCGTGAAGATTAAGAAGAGGAATAATTAGGACGACGGGCGTGACCCGCTCTCTCTTTTTCGGTGCTGGTTCTAGGGTGCAGAGAGGCAGCACGTTGGTGTTGGCCCGGTGTCGTTTTGTCCTGTTGGTTTTGGTAGGGTATGTAGAGTAATTGTAATTATCTAATTAGGTGATCGGTCGCGTATTAGCCGTTTTTGAGTGTACATGGTCACAATTTCGCCGAGAAGGTAATTTGAGGCGTAGATTGCAGTCGGCCATTTGGGTATTGTATCCCGCGTGGTTATTTTTTTTGAGTGTTGATAACGGGCGGTCATTATAGGGAGCGGATGCAAGAGCATCCACTCAGTATTTAGGCGGTGTCTGGTGGCGAATTCGGCCTGCGTTGAGGCAATTTGGCGTAGTGCAACCAGACGCATTTTTTTGGGGGCCGCTCGGAAATTGGTGTAACCACGCGGTGTGCACAGGTTTTTTTGTGAGGTCGGCGGCTGCAATCCGCGTAGTACGGTGAGGCATACGCGTACCGAGGCATAGATCGGTTAGATTAGATAATTACAATTACGCCATTTGTGTAATTAACTTCATTGTTTTGCTAACGAGTCATATTTTTTTGGTTTGTCTTTTTCTTTCTTTACTTTCCTATTGCGTGAGCTCCCTTCCGGATATTTTTTTCATTTGAATTGTATAACCAGTCAATTACTTGAAACTTTGTTAAATTTTACTTGAAACGGATAATTTTTTTTTGCATTTGAATTGTATAACCAGTCAATTACTTGAAACTTTGTCAAATTTTACTTGAATCTTGAATTTTGAAATCGTTACCACTCTTGGTCACACTATTATCACAGAGGGCTGAAATATTACTGTTTGCATGTAACTCTTGCTGGACCCGGGAAGAGGCTTAGAAGAACTGGCCACCGAGGGAATAGGACCGAGGGGAAGCCAAGCTACCGAGGGCACGTCCCACCGCAGCAGCCCCGTCAATACCAACACACGACTGGAGGCGTAGGAAGCGGAGCAAGACGTGCAGCTGGACGGCCCTACTACCAACCCCGTACCCGGTCCGCCAGTAGCCAGCCAGGGCCAGACAAGGGCGCAAAGACAATAGCTTGCCATTTATAAGTGTGCTAAGTCACTTTTCCCTTTTCATTAAATTGATTGTGTTAATTACCAATTTACTGTACTTTTTTTTCCCTCGCCTCAAAAGCAAATACCATTAAGCAGCCACTGTTCTTTGTTTCTTTGTGTACGTTTTTCTGCCGTTCTCTTACGGCTGGCGCCCATAACCGACTATCAACGAACCACGCCCGCCGAAACAATCTGAGCAGCTGATCCCACCAAATTGTGAACAAAAAGTGTTACAGTTTACATTTTGGTTTAATCGTTATTATTAACAAAGTTAGCAACATTTTACTTTAAACAGACAAACTGCAGAACCAAGTGAGTAACAACAGTGAAATTTGACTTGTAGCCAACCAATACATACATCTAGGTAATGAAGTAATTTGAAGGCAAAATCATAGTTAATAAAAAAATTATGAACGAATTAGCAGACAAGTGAATAATAAAATGATGTTTTTTGTATCTATTTCCATTAGTATTGGTCAAAACTTGATAAAATTTTCTTACTGTCTAGACAGGAACATAATTGACATATGTGCAAAATTTCAAAATAATCCTGTGGCAACTTTTTAAGATAGTCAATCAGAAAGAAATAAAAAAGTTATGTAGATATTTCTTGCAGCGAGCCTATTGCTCTTCATAATAGTACGGGCATTCGGCCACTTGAGCGTGATGGTAGTGTGCGCGGGGATTAGGGGATACGTTATGATAGGGGAGTTTATTTAGCGCGACGTTCAAATCGTTCTTCCGTGCTAGATTTCGTATGCCATATGCATATTCACCTACATGCCCAATACCATCGCATGTTATTCACATTTCTGCTGCGTCACTCGCGACGGCGGCACTTACTCATATTAGTGTATCGAGTTACAACTGCACTAAAAAATAAACAAGGGACCGGAGGGCAGGGTACCTGCGACGATTCCGATTTATAACATGTATTACTTGTTGCGATCGCAGTGCGAGTGTGCATCCATTTTAATTGGTGTTATTCGTAGTATTGTAAATATCAGTTGTTTATCTGAGTACATATATAGTCTGTTGGTGTTACTGGTGTTGTACTGGGCGCATTGTTATCATCGTACAGTAAGTAGCTACTGAGTAGTTGGAAAGTTGTATTTTAACCTACAATAATATTTCCGCTCTCGCCATATATACTTCCAAGGCCAATTCAATCGAAAAATTAATATTCCTTTTTACCTTTGTTTACATTGTGTTTTTACCTATCCGTGGCCTTCGTTCCTTGTGTGTATTTTTGTTAATCACCGCGATAGGCCGCGCTGGTGTGAAGAGTGTGTCCATTGTTTTCTTCCTTAATCGTTTATCATTTTCTCTTTAACTAAAATATTAAGGTATTAATTAATACTTTAATTATGGTTAATTTCTGCGGGATTTGCGATCGTGGTGTAACGCCTAATACCCCGTATATAAAATGTGGGGGTGGTTGTGCTAAACATATTCACAATAAATGTAGCGGTCTCAACGACTCTGAAATTGCACAGCTTATCACACTAAAAGCGAAATGGACTTGCCCTAAATGCTTAACTTCATTACCTCCTACTTCATCATCTCAAAATTTACCCCTTACTATTGAATCAATTAATCACATACTTACTCGGCAGTTTGAGCTGTTTAAAGATGAAATTAAATCATTCATTTCGTCTCGCTTCGACAATATCGAGTCGCGTATCCTGCAGCTGGAGAATAAACAATCTAATTTGGAAACAGTTCTGAGTCAAGTTCAATCATCTCCTAGCGGATATGTAGAGGATACTATTTCGGAGTTGGAAGAACGGCGCATCAGGGCCTCTAATGCCATTATATATAATCTCAATGAATCCTCCTCAACGGTTGTTGAAGATAGAGTTAATCATGACACAATTCTAGTAAATAATATTCTCCAGTCTCGCAACATCTGCATTGCTCCTGTGAAAACTATACGTTTGGGGAAAAAAGTGTCTGGACTTAAACCTAGACCGCTTAAAATAATTTTTGAGAATAAGGAACAAGCTAATAATGTATTACGCAGTAATGCGTCTGCGCCGAATAAAACATTTACTTTCCTGCCTGATCGAACAAAAAAGCAGATGGATTATTATAACTCACTGAAGGATGAATTAACTAGAAGAAGATCAAATGGTGAACTAAATTTGCGCATTGCTTACAGAAATGGTACTCCATACCTGTCTATTAATAATCGTAATTCTCCTAGTGCATCTTCTTCAAATAACTCAAAAAACTAAAAATCTATTATCAAAATTGTGGCGGGTTACGTACTAAAATTAAATATTTTTTACTTGCTGTTAATGTGAATGATTTTGATATTATTATAATCGTGGAAACATGGCTCTATGGCAATATTTTGAACAGTCAGCTTCAACTACATAATTACTCCCTCTTCAGGTCTGACAGAAGTATTGATGGCAGCGTTAGAGGTGGGGGGATACTCATTGCAATTAAGGCTCATCTAAACTCATCACTTATTTTGAGCGACAATTTATTGGAACACATATTCGTTTTAATTAAAATTAATAATTGTTCCTATATTGTAGGAGGCGTTTACATCCCACCGAGTTCCCATTATGATAAATACCATGATCATTGTGTATGTATTGAAAGTTTGGTTGAAAAATATAATTGTCATAATATTGCAATTTTTGGTGATTTCAATCTACCGAGTATTAATTGGGATAACATGATCAACAGCCAAGGTCTACCTGATGCAAAATCATCTGCTATTACTAACTGTTACAACTTTTTAAATGCATCACAAATTAACGTTATTTCAAATTCACGGGGCACGTTTCTCGACCTATGCTTCAGCTCACTAGCCAATATATCCATTTACAAATCCCTCGATCCCCTGCTACCGACGTCCGTACATCATTATGCGTACTTTGCGAAGCTCTCAATTGAGTTTAACCACAACGTTGTCACATGTGAAAAACAATTTCTTTATAATTTTGCTGATTTCAACCTGATTAACTCTTACCTCAATTCTATCAACTGGGATTTCCTGACTTCGACTGATGACTTCGATGTCGCGATTAGTGAATTCTACGATATCATTTATACCGCTATTGATACATTTGTTCCTTATAAATATACGCAGCATTACACGAATAGTTACCCTAGATGGATGTCCAAACATTTGATTTCACTAATTAAGAAAAAGAAAGAAGCGCATGCATCCTATAAACGTTCTGGTCGGGTTGAGGACTACCATTTATTTTCGCAACTTAGGAAGGATTGCAAGAGCTTATCTGAATCCTGCTACAACAAGTATCTCAATGATGTGCAATCATCTATTAAATCGAACCCGCGTTATTTCTGGAAATATGCCAAAGAGTTAAAAAAGGAAGCTGGTTATCCGAATGAAATGATTTATAATGATATCTCCGCCGATAATGGTCTTGATATAGTTAATTTATTCTCGGAATACTTTAGGACTGTCTACACCACTTCATCTAATTCATCCCATCAACCTTATTCTGGTTCCTCTGAGGTTCATGATGTTAAACTAGTTTTAAATATTCAAGATGTGTTTAGTGCCATTTCTAACTTAAAACCATCGCATACATACGGTCCTGATCAATTATCTAGTTATTTCCTGCAAAATTGCATTTACTCCTTGTGTCGTCCTATTTATATCATGTTTGCTAGATCATTGAATCAAGGCGTAGTACCGGAGTTATGGAAAAATAGCTTCATTGTCCCGTTACATAAATCTGGCTCGAGAGCGGACGTGAAAAACTACAGGGGCGTATGTATACAATCCACGATACCTAAAATGTTGGATAAAATGGTTGCAGATCTGTTGGCTTGGTGTACTAAGTCTATTATTTCTCCCAACCAGCATGGGTTTATTGCTGGTAGGTCCACTCTATCTAACCTTCTGGAATATAAGGAATTCGTCTCGAATGCTTTGGATAGTCGGTATCAGATAGACACTATCTACACTGACTTTACCAAGGCGTTTGATAGAATTGACATTATTCTTTTGCAGGATAAGTTGAGTTCGTTGGGTTTACGTGTCGAAGTTTTGTTATGGATATCCTCCTTTCTCAATAACAGGGTACAGTTTGTTAAGATCGGTAACTTTACATCTAATGCAATTACAGTTACTTCGGGGGTACCCCAGGGGTCTCATTGCGGCCCAATCCTCTTCCTATTATTTATCAACGATTTACTTGAATCAATTGTAAAGTGTAACTCTTCATTGTATGCCGATGACTTAAAGATCTTTAAAGTCATCCATACACCTGAAGACTGTGCTGAGGTTCAGGCTGACCTGGATCGTATAAATATGTGGTGTGTCAGAAATCGTTTGTCTCTGAATGTCACAAAATGTTTTTCAATGTCTACATATCGTTGTAATAATCCAATCATGCATACTTACACTATCAACTCAGTTAGCATAAAACAGGTTACCACTATGAGAGACTTGGGCATTACTTTCGATACCAGATTCACTTTCAACAACCATATTGCTAATATTACTAATAATGCATTAAAAATGTGGGGGTATGTGTGGTCCATAAGTAAAGACATGAATGCTGCAAGTTTGAAAGTTTTATATTGCTCTCTTGTTAGATCAATTTTAGAATATAACTCACCCATTTGGACTCCATTTACTACCACCAATATTATGCGACTTGAACTTGTCCAAAAGAAATACCTAAGAAGCATGGAGTTCAAACTAGGTCGTCATCATATTCGAGGTGATTACCAGGCAATATTGGACGTCCTAAGCATGAAGACACTGGCGGATCGTCGCATTGACGCGGACTTATGCTTACTACACCGTTTGGTTCACGGAAAGATCGACTCCCCAAATATTTTAAATATGTTTTTGTTTCATACTCCTAATAGAAGGACTCGATCAACTACTCTTTTCTACCAAAACACCCACAATACTGTATCTGGTCACAACAATTCGATTTCTCGGCTAACTACACTTGGAAATGAATTTAATTGCCATGACTGGTTTGATTTATTTGACAATTCATTTAATCGTTTTAAAAGAAACTTGAAATTTAGATAATGAAATTTGTATTTATTTTTGGTATTCTTTACTTTCACGATTTTAATATTATATAACTTAAGCATTGTATAACTTTTATGTCAATTTTGATCTCTACCATTTATATGTTGTTTCTTTGTAATGGATGTACTCATTAAGTTGAAATGTTTCACATACTTTATTTTGTTATTATATATTTTGTATTTTATGTATACAAAGGTGGTTACCGTAAATAAACTTTATTATTAAACTTTATTATTATTATTATTACATACTACAATGCGTTCAATAAAATTTATAAATTAATTACGTCATGTATACTTTTGATAAATAGAAGTTGTTGATCCCCTCATCATTGCAGAGTACAAAACTAACTTGAAAAGTATACAAGCTAATAAGAATAGTCACATAATCGGGGAATTCCAGATATTTATTAGTAAATAATTTAAGACCGATACAGTGACGGCTCGCGGGGTGACTCATGGTACGGTCGAGGTAGCAATACAGATGGTAGGGTCGGTTGCAAAGACGGCTAGCGGCGTGATTTATCTGTATTACCATCTCTGCTACCTCGGCCGTACCAGAGCCAACCCGCGAGCCGTCACTGGTCCGATAATTTATAGAGTATTAATTGGAAATTGTTGTTTTGTTTTGTTTGTTTTTGTTTAACGTTCGGCTGTTTATTATCTATTCCTCAATTTTTTTTTATAGAAAACATTTTTAGGTCTGCTTTTTAAAAAGTATTTACCCACTGGTATCCCACTATATTGTCAATTAAATACCGGTACCCCCAGCACAGTGGTCCAGCTATCCTAAAAATCTGGCCAAAATCCCAAATGAACTTACATTCGTGCAGAAATTGGTATATAGGGATTTTTGACGTCGCTGATTACAACTCCTAATTCAAAATTACTATAAACACAATGGTGTATCCAATATGGCGGCAAAATATGTGGAAATTACATAAAAAATTGATGAAAATTAGTATGTGGGGGTTTTCGAAGTCGCAAATTACAAATCTAAAGTTAAAATTATTCTAAACAAAATAGCGGATCCAATATGCGGCAACATATATGGAAATGATATAAAAAGTGATGAAAATTAGTATATGGGGGTTTTCGAGGTCGCAAATTACGAATCTAAAGTCAAAATGAATTTAAACAAAATTGCTGATCCATTTTTCATTCAGCGCGTTTTTTTAATTTTTTTAAACTTCAAATAACTCCTATAGCAAACAATTTAGTGTTAAGTGTGATATTTCATTAATTTTGGGAGGTGAAAAGCTACTCAAAAAAGAAATAAAAAATGATGATTATTGTGGGTATCTTAATAACGAAACGTCGTATTTTAGAAATAAAATTATTTTTTGGAAGAGCTTAATATTGTAAGAAACATAATGCAATATAATTTTCCACATAGGCCTTCTGTATGCTTTGTACACAAATATGAAAAATTTATATTCGCAAGCCGTATTATTATGCATTCAAAACACTCACTTCATCTTACGACTTTAACGGCTCATCATGGACTATGGGGTACGACTTTATTTTAATTATTAATATTTTATAATGCTATCCACGTTTATCTTTCAAACTACCTTAGTTTTGAAGCTTCTTTTCGACTTTGCAATTTAGGATTTTGGCCAGATTTTGAGTGCAGCTGGACCACTGTGAAGTGGCGTAACTGTAATGAGGCAGAGGAGGGAACTGCCTCCGAACCCCGGGTCTAGAGGGACCCAGGCCCGATTTCGGGGTATAATATCCCAGCCGTACTGTAGTTCATATTGAATTTCAATGCAAATGAGGTTATGTTATGTCGGCGAGGTTTTACTTTGCACACATTTTGCATTTTTTATTTGATTATTAATTGGCCGTGGAAAACATCCAAAAGCATGTTACAAAGAGACTGGAGTTTCAGGGTGCCTTCCAGGTATGCTAGACAAGTCTCCTCAAGTGTTTTGATGCAGGGGGAGAGTATTTTGAAGAATTGGAAGCATTTGTACCGGTGCGATCAATAAATATATTTTAGCCAGAAAATGCGCATTACTTATATAATGGGCTCATACAACAGATATGGTTTCAAACTACATTATAAAATCTATTGGTAGCTTTTGGAGATTTGTTGTATGACAATAATGAAAATTTCAAGTTATAATCCCCAAGATATTATTTCTTGGGAATTACTTGCTTACGATTATGTCGCCCTTCAACTGTGTTTGGACGACGCTCGCTAGACCGTGAAATGGTTGGGTGGGCGGGGTTTGGTGTAAACGCTACAGCAGAAGTGTTTTTTTATAACTTCTCACCCGCCACCACCCATGCGAAAAAAAAAATAACCACAATACATATTCTAATACGGTTCTCACGCTCGCGCTGTAGCGGGGTGCAGACGTATAATAGCCTCTCTCTTTTAGAATCGCAGGCGCAACCTTGAATGTATTAGATATACGGAAATAGCACTGAGTTAATTTACCCTCGCTGTAAGCTGGGTTGCCTACAGTCATACCAATTTGATTTAATCCCCCTCTCGCGGGCGTTTACCGTACTTTTGATGGATTACCGTTAAGATCCCGCAGAACTGGGACCGACTACCTGATCCCAAGAAGGTCTCGACGGCACGTCCGGCAAATGTTTCCTTCCCAAAGTGTCTGTCGGTGTTTTTGCGGTCGGTGTTTTTCCCCTTGCCCTCCACCTTTTCGGGAAGGAGATGCAACGACCGAAATTTTAGACACTACGCGGTGGTCGCCCGGCCCGGCCTGATCTAAATGATCAATCGGAAAGCCCGGCCCGGCCCGGAGTTTGAAAAATACGGCCAGGCCCTTAAGGCTCGGGGCGACCACCGCGTAGTGTCTAAAAGATCAGGCCGGGCCGGGCCGGGCTTAGTTAAATTTAATTTTATTATAGTTTGGAAAGTAACAACTAAGTTATTTGAACAAAAAAATGGGTTCTTGTTATTAACGATATAATTAAAGAATTGTAAGGAGTACGTGGCACAGCCCTGTAGAAGAAGGTTATAGAAAGCCCGACCCGGCCCAGCCCGATGGCGAGAATTTAAAACCCGGCCCGGCTCGATAAAAAGAAAGTGTGATGTGGGTCCGGCCCGTCATGGCGATGGTCCGGTCTAAATTATCGATCCGAAAACCCGGCCCTGTCCGGAGTTTGAAAAATACGGCCGGGCCCACGTCGTCGGGCCGGGCCAGAGCTTTCCGCAAGAACAAATGTCAATTTGAAGTCCGTGAAGCGTCAGCAAAGAAAACTCGAAAATGGATAGTCGGAAAAATCAACTCTTTCAATAATCATCGTAGAGAAAAAATGCAAGAAAATTGTCACCATGAACACTGACTTTTTCCAGACTTTGAACCCCCGAAGCGGCTAAACGAAAAATACAAATCGAACGCGGATCGCAAATCTGTGCAAGTTAGTCAGATTCAATTAAAATTGACTATTTTTAATTTTTGGCGAAAACGTGAAATTCGATCCCCTTCTTACTTGGCTTCGAAATGATTTCCTAAAAAAAACACTGGTTCGATTCCGGATTTCTATACATCACTGAAAAGACTCAACCAGATTGCTTCAGAAAATGTACTTTCGGAAGAACAAATGGTAATTTCAAGCCCGTGACGCGTCACCAAAGAAAACTCGAAAATTGAAAAAATCAACAAAATTTTAATTTTTTGGACATACGGAGCAGACAATTTTTAAAAAAATTACTATATAAGCATTACTAAAGGCCGTACCTATAGGTACAGTTAAAAACATTTTTGATACCTCACCTTAAACATCCCCAAATTTCACAAAAATATAGTATGTATGTTCAATTTGTGAAACGGATAGTGAAGAAATTGATAATAATTTTGGTAGCGCTGACGGAATGGCTATTAGTAACAACATTGAAAAGATTGTGGAAAACTGTGTTGAGAAAACGATCAGCCTGATCTTAAACAAGCAACTATCTCAATTTAAGAAAGATATAGTACAATCACTTCAAGAGGAAATCGGTAAACTAAACGTGAAATTTACAACTATTGAAAAGCATGCGTGCGTGATCCCTCTAATTAAAGTGGATACAGAGCAATTGTTCGTAAAATTAGAAATTAACAACAAATGTATGGTGATTGGAGTAGTGTATCTACCCCCGTTAAGCCCTATAGAAAAATATGAGTCGCATTGTACTGCTGTAAACTTTATCGCGGAATCTCTCCAACCGGATTCGTTTTTGATTTGCGGGGACTACAATCTACCTACTGATGTCTGGCAGAATGATGACCTTGGCGTGAACGTCTCCAACAACTCCAGCCCTAAAGCTAGGCTCATATCAGAGTGTATGGGATTTCTAAACCTTATGCAGCTGAATACAATTCCAAATCCTCATGGTATCTACTTAGACTTAGTATTTGGTAGTGTAAGCAATACCAGTATTTCTGCGGCAGTGGATCTCTTAGATCATAATTCAAATCATCATGTGGCGTACAATATTGAATTCAACAGTGAACTTCACTGTGAAACCATCGTTAGTGACATCAAGCTTCACGACTTCTCAAAAGCAGACTTTGAGGGAATTAACTATTTTATAGCGTCCATCGATTGGTGCCAATACTTGGATACTTTCAGTAGTTTAGATGGTGCTGTTGAGGCTTTTTATGATGTTCTGTTTTACGCAATTAATACATTTGTACCGCTGAAAGTTTTATATAGTAATAAATTTCCAAAATGGTTTACCAAAGAGTTAATTGACTTAATTAAAATTAAGAAAAACATTCATTGTAAATACAAGAGATCAAACGACTTGGGTGACTATCTTCAATTTCAGGCTCTGAGGTCTCAATGTAAAGAATTAAATAATTCCCTTTACAGTAAATATTTAAAAGATGTAGAAGATAGTATTAGCCGTAACAGTAAAACATTTTGGAACTTCGTTAATGATTCGAAAAAGGTAAAGGGTTTCCCAGTGGACATGTTCTTAGGCGGTAAAATAAGCAGAAATTTACAAGACACGGTCGATTTGTTTGCGGAGTTTTATTCAAATGTTTACTGTGACGACCATGTCCTTATTTCCGATTTCATTAGTGATAAATCAGTGGATCCGTCGTTTCAATTTTCTGTAAACTTTATTGATGTCTTCAACTCGATTAGTGTACTAAAGCACTCTGCTTCAGCCGGTCCGGATAATATTCCTAACACATTTTTACTTAATTGCATTTTTACTATCACACATCCTATTACGCTGCTTTTCAAGAGATCAATTATCGAGCAGTTTGTACCGTCAATTTGGAAAGATAGCTACATTACTCCGATCTTTAAATCAGGGAATAGGTCTGATATTAGTAAATACAGGGGAGTCTGCATTCAGTCAGCGATTCCAAAGATTTTAGATAGTATCCTAGCATGCCAACTTAAATGGTTATGTAAAAGTATTATAGCCAATGAACAACATGGTTTCTGGTCTGGGAGATCAACTACAACCAATCTAATTACATATAATCATTTTATATCGAACGCCTTGGAGGATTTCGGTCAGGTGGATGCTATCTACACTGATTTCTCTAAGGCGTTCGATCGGGTCTCCCATAATTTACTCCTGTATAAATTGGAAGTGTTGGGCTTCAATTCTAGTATTTTAAATTGGCTAAAGAGTTTTTTGAGTAATCGCAAACAATATGTAAAGATTGACAGCTACGTCTCAAGTGAAATATTGGTGAAGTCGGGGGTCCCGCAAGGGTCTCATATAGGTCCGTTATTGTTTGTAGTCTTTATAAATGACATAATGGGTAATCTTAACTTCTGTTCAGGCCTATTGTACGCGGATGACTTAAAACTCTATGCCATAGTAAAAAATCCAGATGATGCAGCTCTTATTCAAAATGATCTCAATGAGATCTCTAATTGGTGTGCTAGGAACAATCTGTTGCTAAATATGGCAAAATGCAAAACTATATCGTTTTACAGATGTAAAAATGCAATAATCGTCGATTACTCTATTAACGACACTATATTGGAACGAGTGGAGGATATTACCGACTTGGGGGTTATTTTCGATAAAAAAATGAATTTTATTTCACATATTCATTATACAGTCAATAAGGGTCTGAAGCTTTTGGGCTTCACATCAAGAATAGGCGCGGATTTATCACTCAATGCAATTCGATGCTTATATTTGTCACTAGTTCGCTCAGGTCTGGAATATGCATCATGGGTATGGTCCCCTCATCAGCAATATTTAAAAGACGAACTTGCAAAGGTTCAAAATAAGTTTTTACGTATAGCTGCCTTTAAATTACATATCCCGATTGACACTTTAAATTACACTCATCTTAGTGGCCATCTAAATATCACTTCCTTACAGGATCGCCACATAATTGCAGATTTGCAATTTTTGTTTAAAATTGTCAATGGGATTTTGGAATGTCCGGAAATTCTGGAAAATATTACTTTTAATTATCAAGGCAGTGGTACTATTACCCGAAGCAAAGATACTTTTCGTTTGTCTCTTCATAGAACCAACTACGGTTACCACAAACCACTTACAAGAATGATGAGAATGGCCAACAAATTGCAGAGGAGCAATAATTTTTTAATTTTTGGCTTTAGTAAGGAGTCCTTTACCAGAGGCCTACGCGTTATTGACCTGAGCGTGATTAATGATTAATAATTAATGATTAGTGTCAACGTGTTTAAACTACCATTGTGCTATTATTAAATTATAATGTATTTATTTATTTTATCAATGTTAATTATTGTTGTATTGTCACTTAATTTAACTGCGGTACTATTTATCGGTGTAATACTAATGTATTTTGAAATGTTTTATATTCAAAAGGGTGAATCCCGTGAATAAATGAATTATTATTATTATTATTATATAACACTACATGAACAAAATTTTATTTTTTTGGCAAACAGAGCAGACATTTTTGAAATATTTTATCATGGTAGCATTGCTTAAGACTATCGGCATCGGTACAGTTAAAAACATTATGAAACATCCCAATTTCACGAAAAATATAGAACACTACATGAACAAAATTTTATTTTTTTGGTAAACAGAGCAGACATTTTTGAAATATTTTATCATGGTAGCATTGCTTAAGGCCCTAGACATCGGTACAGTTAAAAACAATATGAAACATCCCCATGTCACAAAAAATATAGAACACTGCATGAACAAAATTTTATTTTTTTGGCAAACGGAGCAGACCTTTTTGAAATATTTTATCATGGTAGCATTGCCTAAGGCCCTAGACATCGGCACAGTTAAAACCATTATGAAACATCCCCATTTCACAAAAAATATAGAACACTGCATGAACAAAATTTTATTTTTTTGGCAAACGGAGCAGACATTTTTGAAATATTTTATCATGGTAGCATTGCTTAAGACCATGGACATCGGTACTGTTAAAAACATTATAAAACATCCCCATTTCACAAAAAAATACAGAACACTTCATGAACAAAATTTTATTTTTTTGGCAAACAGAGCAGACATTTTTGAAATATTTTATCATGGTCGCATTGCTTAAGGTCATAGACATCGGAACAGTTAAAAACATTGTGAAACATCGCCATTTCACGAAAAATATGGAACACTACATGAACAAAATTTTATTTTTTTGGTAAACAGAGCAGACATTTTTGAAATATTTTATCATGGTAGCATTGCTTAAGACCATAGGCATCGGTACAGTTAAAAACATTGTGAAACATCGCCATTTCACGAAAAATATAGAACACTACATGAACAAAATTTTATTTTTTTGGCAAACAGAGCAGACATTTTTGAAATATTTTATCATGGTAGCATTGCTTAAGGTCATAGACATCGGAACAGTTAAAAACATTGTGAAACATCGCCATTTCACGAAAAATATAGAATACTACATGAACAAAATTTTATTTTTTTGGTAAACAGAGCAGACATTTTTGTCAATATTTTATCATGGTAGCATTGCTTAAGACCATAGGCATCGGTACAGTTAAAAACATTGTAAAACATCCCCATTTCACGAAAAATATAGAACACTGCATGAACAAAATTTTATTTTTTTGGCAAACGGAGCAGACATTTTTGAAATATTTTATCATGGTAGCATTGCTTAAGGCCCTAGACATCGGTACAGTTAAAACCATTATGAAACATCCCCATTTCACAAAAAATATAGAACACTGCATGAACAAAATTTTATTTTTTTGGCAAACGGAGCAGACATTTTTGAAATATTTTATGATGGTAGCATTGCTTAAGACCATGGACATCGGTACTGTTAAAAACATTATGAAACATCCCCATTTCACAAAAAAATATAGAACACTTCATGAACAAAATTTTATTTTTTTGGCAAACAGAGCAGACATTTTTGAAATATTTTATCATGGTCGCATTGCTTAAGGTCATAGACATCGGAACAGTTAAAAACATTGTGAAACATCGCCATTTCACGAAAAATATGGAACACTTCATGAACAAAATTTTATTTTTTTGGTAAACAGAGCAGACATTTTTGAAATATTTTATCATGGTAGCATTGCTTAAGACCATAGGCATCGGTACGGTTAAAAACATTGTGAAACATCGCCATTTCACGAAAAATATAGAACACTACATGAAAAAAAATTTATTTTTTT
The DNA here is from genome assembly GCA_910593695.2 of Ocypus olens. NCBI lineage: Eukaryota > Metazoa > Arthropoda > Insecta > Coleoptera > Staphylinidae > Ocypus > Ocypus olens. The sequence goes on from OU343060.1 coordinate 37,848,737, forward strand.
GGTAAACAGAGCAGACATTTTTGAAATATTTTATCATGGTAGCATTGCTTAAGACCATAGGCATCGGTACAGTTAAAAACATTGTGAAACATCCCAATTTCACGAAAAATATAGAACACTACATGAACAAAATTTTATTTTTTTGGTAAACAGAGCAGACATTTTTGAAATATTTTATCATGGTAGCATTGCTTAAGACCATAGGCATCGGTACAGTTAAAAACATTGTGAAACATCGCCATTTCACAAAAAAATATAGAACACTACATGAACAAAATTTTATTTTTTTGGTAAACAGAGCAGACATTTTTGAAATATTTTATCATGGTAGCATTGCTTAAGACCATAGGCATCGGTACAGTTAAAAACATTGTAAAACATCCCCATTTCACGAAAAATATAGAACACTACATGAACAAAATTTTATTTTTTTGGCAAACAGAGCAGACATTTTTGAAATATTTTATCATGGTAGCATTGCTTAAGGTCATAGACATCGGAACAGTTAAAAACATTGTGAAACATCGCTATTTCACTAAAAATATAGAACACTACATGAACAAAATTTTATTTTTTTGGTAAACAGAGCAGACATTTTTGAAATATTTTATCATGGTAGCATTGCTTAAGACCATAGGCATCGGTACAGTTAAAAACATTGTGAAACATCCCCATTTCACGAAAAATATAGAACACTACATGAACAAAATTTTATTTTTTTGGCAAACAGAGCAGACTTTTTTGAAATATTTTATCATGGTAGCATTGCTTAAGGTCATAGACATCGGAACAGTAAAAAACATTGTGAAACATCGCCATTTCACGAAAAATATAGAACACTACATGAACTAAATTTTATTTTTTTGGTAAACAGAGCGGACATTTTTGAAATATTTTATCATGGTAGCATTGCTTAAGACTATAGGCATCGGTACAGTTAAAAACATTATGAAACATTTCAATTTCACGAAAAATATAGAACACTACATGAACAAAATTTTATTTTTTTGGCAAACAGAGCAGACCTTTGTGAAATATTTTATCATGGTAGCATTGCTTAAGACTATAGGCATCGGTACAGTTGAAAACATTATGAAACATCCCAATTTCACGAAAAATATAGAACACTACATGAACAAAATTTTATTTTTTTGGTAAATAGAGCAGACATTTTTGAAATATTTTATCATGGTAGCATTGCTTAAGACTATAGGCATCGGTACAGTTAAAAACATTATGAAACATTTCAATTTCACGAAAAATATCGAACACTACATGAACAAAATTTTATTTTTTTGGCAAACAGAGCAGACATTTGTGAAATATTTTATCATGATAGCATTGCTTAAGACTATAGGCATCGGTACAGTTAAAAACATTATGAAACATCCCAATTTCACGAAAAATATAGAACACTACATGAACAAAATTTTATTTTTTTGGCAAACAGAGCAGACATTTTTGAAATATTTTATCATGGTAGCATTGCTTAAGACTATAGGCATCGGTACAGTTAAAAACATTATGAAACATCCCAATTTCACGAAAAATATAGAACACTACATGAACAAAATTTTATTTTTTTGGTAAACAGAGCAGACATTTTTGAAATATTTTATCATGGTAGCATTGCTTAAGACCATAGACATCGGTACAGTTAAAAACATTGTGAAACATCCTTATTTCACGAAAAATATAGAACACTACATGAACAAAATTTAATTTTTTTGGCAAACAGAGCAGACATTTTAGAAATATTTTATCATGGTAGCATTGCTTAAGGCCATAGACATCGGTACAGTTAAAAACATTGTGAAACATCCCCATTTCACAAAAAATATAGAACTCTACATGAACAAAATTTTATTTTTTTCGCAAACAGAGCAGACATTTTCGAAAAATTTTATCATGGTAGCATTGCTTAAGGCCATAGACATCGGTACAGTTCAAAACATTGTGAAACATCCCCATTTCACAAAAAATATAGAACACTGCATGAACAAAATTTAATTTTTTTGGCAAACGGAGCAGAAATTTTTGAAATATTTTATCATGGTAGCATTGCTTAAGGCCATAGACATCGGTACAGTTAAAAACATTATGAAACATCCCCGTTTCACAAAAAATATAGAACACTACATGATCAAAATTTTATTTTTTTGGCAAACAGAGCAGACATTTTTGAAATATTTTATCATGGTAGCATTGCTTAAGGCCATAGACATCGGTACAGTTCAAAACATTGTGAAACATCCCCATTTCACAAAAAATATAGAACACTACATGAACAAAATTTTATTTTTTTGGCAAACAGAGCAGACATTTTTGAAATATTTTATCATGGTAGCATTGCTTAAGGCCATAGACATCGGTACAGTTAAAAACATTATGAAACATCCCCGTTTCACAAAAAATATAGAACACTGCATGAACAAAATTTAATTTTTTTGGTAAATGGAGCAGACATTTTTGAAATATTTTATCATGGTAGCATTGCTTAAGGCCCTAGACATCGGTACAGTTAAAACAATATGAAACATCCCCGTTTCACAAAAAATATAGAACACTGCATGAACAAAATTTTATTTTTTTGGCAAACGGAGCAGACATTTTTGAAATATTTTATCATGGTAGCATTGCTTAAGGCCATAGACATCGGAACTGTTAAAAACATTATGAAACATCCCCATTTCACAAAAAATATAGAACACTACATGAACAAAATTTTATTTTTTTGGTAAATAGAGCAGACATTTTTGAAATATTTTATCATGGTAGCATTGCTTAAGACTATAGGCATCGGTACAGTTAAAAACATTATGAAACATCCCAATTTCACGAAAAATATAGAACACTACATGAACAAAATTTTATTTTTTTGGCAAACAGAGCAGACCTTTTTGAAATATTTTATCATGGTAGCATTGCTTAAGACTATAGGCATCGGTACAGTTGAAAACATTATGAAACATCCCAATTTCACGAAAAATATAGAACACTACATGAACAAAATTTTATTTTTTTGGTAAATAGAGCAGACATTTTTGAAATATTTTATCATGGTAGCATTGCTTAAGACTATAGGCATCGGTACAGTTAAAAACATTATGAAACATTTCAATTTCACGAAAAATATAGAACACTACATGAACAAAATTTTATTTTTTTGGCAAACAGAGCAGACATTTGTGAAATATTTTATCATGATAGCATTGCTTAAGACTATAGGCATCGGTACAGTTAAAAACATTATGAAACATCCCAATTTCACGAAAAATATAGAACACTATAAGAACAAAATTTTATTTTTTTGGTAAACAGAGCAGACATTTTTGAAATATTTTATCATGGTAGTATTGCTTAAGACCATAGGCATCGGTACAGTTAAAAACATTGTAAAACATCCCCATTTCACGAAAAATATAGAACACTACATGAACAAAATTTTATTTTTTTGGCAAACAGAGCAGACATTTTTGAAATATTTTATCATGGTAGCATTGCTTAAGACTATAGGCATCGGTACAGTTGAAAACATTATGAAACATCCCAATTTCACGAAAAATATAGAACACTACATGAACAAAATTTTATTTTTTTGGTAAATAGAGCAGACATTTTTGAAATATTTTATCATGGTAGCATTGCTTAAGACTATAGGCATCGGTACAGTTAAAAACATTATGAAACATCCCAATTTCACGAAAAATTTAGAACACAACATGAACAAAATTTTATTTTTTTGGCAAACAGAGCAGACATTTTTGCAATATTTTATCATGGTAGCATTGCTTAAGACTATAGGCATCGGTACAGTTAAAAACATTATTAAACATCCCAATTTCACGAAAAATATAGAACACTACATGAACAAAATTTTATTTTTTTGGCAAACAGAGCAGACATTTTTGAAATATTTTATCATGGTAGCATTGCTTAAGACTATAGGCATCGGTACAGTTAAAAACATTATGAAACATCCCAATTTCACGAAAAATATAGAACACTACATGAACAAAATTTTATTTTTTTGGCAAACAGAGCAGACATTTTTGAAATATTTTATCATGGTAGCATTGCTTAAGACTATAGGCATCGGTACAGTTAAAAACATTATGAAACATCCCAATTTCACGAAAAATATAGAACACTACATGAACAAAATTTTATTTTTTTGGTAAACAGAGCAGACATTTTTGAAATATTTTATCATGGTAGCATTGCTTAAGACCATAGACATCGGTACAGTTAAAAACATTGTGAAACATCCTTATTTCACGAAAAATATAGAACACTACATGAACAAAATTTAATTTTTTTGGCAAACAGAGCAGACATTTTAGAAATATTTTATCATGGTAGCATTGCTTAAGGCCATAGACATCGGTACAGTTAAAAACATTGTGAAACATCCCCATTTCACAAAAAATATAGAACTCTACATGAACAAAATTTTATTTTTTTCGCAAACAGAGCAGACATTTTCGAAAAATTTTATCATGGTAGCATTGCTTAAGGCCATAGACATCGGTACAGTTCAAAACATTGTGAAACATCCCCATTTCACAAAAAATATAGAACACTGCATGAACAAAATTTAATTTTTTTGGCAAACGGAGCAGACATTTTTGAAATATTTTATCATGGTAGCATTGCTTAAGGCCATAGACATCGGTACAGTTAAAAACATTATGAAACATCCCCGTTTCACAAAAAATATAGAACACTACATGATCAAAATTTTATTTTTTTGGCAAACAGAGCAGACATTTTTGAAATATTTTATCATGGTAGCATTGCTTAAGGCCATAGACATCGGTACAGTTCAAAACATTGTGAAACATCCCCATTTCACAAAAAATATAGAACACTACATGAACAAAATTTTATTTTTTTGGCAAACAGAGCAGACATTTTTGAAATATTTTATCATGGTAGCATTGCTTAAGGCCATAGACATCGGTACAGTTAAAAACATTATGAAACATTCCCGTTTCACAAAAAATATAGAACACTGCATGAACAAAATTTAATTTTTTTGGTAAACGGAGCAGACATTTTTGAAATATTTTATCATGGTAGCATTGCTTAAGGCCCTAGACATCGGTACAGTTAAAACAGTATGAAACATCCCCGTTTCACAAAAAATATAGAACACTGCATGAACAAAATTTTATTTTTTTGGCAAACGGAGCAGACATTTTTGAAATATTTTATCATGGTAGCATTGCTTAAGGCCATAGACATCGGAACTGTTAAAAACATTATGAAACATCCCCATTTCACAAAAAATATAGAACACTACATGAACAAAATTTTATTTTTTTGGTAAATAGAGCAGACATTTTTGAAATATTTTATCATGGTAGCATTGCTTAAGACTATAGGCATCGGTACAGTTAAAAACATTATGAAACATCCCAATTTCACGAAAAATATAGAACACTACATGAACAAAATTTTATTTTTTTGGCAAACAGAGCAGACCTTTTTGAAATATTTTATCATGGTAGCATTGCTTAAGACTATAGGCATCGGTACAGTTGAAAACATTATGAAACATCCCAATTTCACGAAAAATATAGAACACTACATGAACAAAATTTTATTTTTTTGGTAAATAGAGCAGACATTTTTGAAATATTTTATCATGGTAGCATTGCTTAAGACGATAGGCATCGGTACAGTTAAAAACATTATGAAACATTTCAATTTCACGAAAAATATAGAACACTACATGAACAAAATTTTATTTTTTTGGCAAACAGAGCAGACATTTGTGAAATATTTTATCATGATAGCATTGCTTAAGACTATAGGCATCGGTACAGTTAAAAACATTATGAAACATCCCAATTTCACGAAAAATATAGAACACTATAAGAACAAAATTTTATTTTTTTGGTAAACAGAGCAGACATTTTTGAAATATTTTATCATGGTAGTATTGCTTAAGACCATAGGCATCGGTACAGTTAAAAACATTGTAAAACATCCCCATTTCACGAAAAATATAGAACACTACATGAACAAAATTTTATTTTTTTGGCAAACAGAGCAGACATTTTTGAAATATTTTATCATGGTAGCATTGCTTAAGACTATAGGCATCGGTACAGTTGAAAACATTATGAAACATCCCAATTTCACGAAAAATATAGAACACTACATGAACAAAATTTTATTTTTTTGGTAAATAGAGCAGACATTTTTGAAATATTTTATCATGGTAGCATTGCTTAAGACTATAGGCATCGGTACAGTTAAAAACATTATGAAACATCCCAATTTCACGAAAAATTTAGAACACAACATGAACAAAATTTTATTTTTTTGGCAAACAGAGCAGACATTTTTGCAATATTTTATCATGGTAGCATTGCTTAAGACTATAGGCATCGGTACAGTTAAAAACATTATTAAACATCCCAATTTCACGAAAAATATAGAACACTACATGAACAAAATTTTATTTTTTTGGCAAACAGAGCAGACATTTTTGAAATATTTTATCATGGTAGCATTGCTTAAGACTATAGGCATCGGTACAGTTAAAAACATTATGAAACATCCCAATTTCACGAAAAATATAGAACACTACATGAACAAAATTTTATTTTTTTGGCAAACAGAGCAGACATTTTTGAAATATTTTATCATGGTAGCATTGCTTAAGACTATAGGCATCGGTACAGTTAAAAACATTATGAAACATCCCAATTTCACGAAAAATATAGAACACTACATGAACAAAATTTTATTTTTTTGGTAAACAGAGCAGACATTTTTGAAATATTTTATCATGGTAGCATTGCTTAAGACCATAGACATCGGTACAGTTAAAAACATTGTGAAACATCCTTATTTCACGAAAAATATAGAACACTACATGAACAAAATTTAATTTTTTTGGCAAACAGAGCAGACATTTTAGAAATATTTTATCATGGTAGCATTGCTTAAGGCCATAGACATCGGTACAGTTAAAAACATTGTGAAACATCCCCATTTCACAAAAAATATAGAACTCTACATGAACAAAATTTTATTTTTTTCGCAAACAGAGCAGACATTTTCGAAAAATTTTATCATGGTAGCATTGCTTAAGGCCATAGACATCGGTACAGTTCAAAACATTGTGAAACATCCCCATTTCACAAAAAATATAGAACACTGCATGAACAAAATTTAATTTTTTTGGCAAACGGAGCAGACATTTTTGAAATATTTTATCATGGTAGCATTGCTTAAGGCCATAGACATCGGTACAGTTAAAAACATTATGAAACATCCCCGTTTCACAAAAAATATAGAACACTACATGATCAAAATTTTATTTTTTTGGCAAACAGAGCAGACATTTTTGAAATATTTTATCATGGTAGCATTGCTTAAGGCCATAGACATCGGTACAGTTCAAAACATTGTGAAACATCCCCATTTCACAAAAAATATAGAACACTACATGAACAAAATTTTATTTTTTTGGCAAACAGAGCAGACATTTTTGAAATATTTTATCATGGTAGCATTGCTTAAGGCCATAGACATCGGTACAGTTAAAAACATTATGAAACATCCCCGTTTCACAAAAAATATAGAACACTGCATGAACAAAATTTAATTTTTTTGGTAAACGGAGCAGACATTTTTGAAATATTTTATCATGGTAGCATTGCTTAAGGCCCTAGACATCGGTACAGTTAAAACAGTATGAAACATCCCCGTTTCACAAAAAATATAGAACACTGCATGAACAAAATTTTATTTTTTTGGCAAACGGAGCAGACATTTTTGAAATATTTTATCATGGTAGCATTGCTTAAGGCCATAGACATCGGTACTGTTAAAAACATTATGAAACATCCCCATTTCACAAAAAATATAGAACACTACATGAACAAAATTTTATTTTTTTGGCAAACAGAGCAGACATTTTTGAAATATTTTATCATGGTAGCATTGCTTAAGGCCATAGACATCGGTACAGTTAAAAACATTATGAAACATCCCCATTTCACAAAAAATATAGAACACTGCATGAACAAAATTTTATTTTTTTGGCAAACGGAGCAGACATTTTTGAAAATTTTTATCATGGTGGCATTGCTTAAGACTATGGACATCGGTACTGGTAAAAACATTATGAAACATCCCCATTTCACAAAAAATATAGAACACTACATGAACAAAATTTTATTTTTTTGGCAAACAGAGCAGACATTTTTGAAATGTTTTATCATGGTAGCATTGCTTAAGGCCATAGACATCGGTACAGTTAAAAACATTGTGAAACATCCCCATTTCACAAAAAATATAGAACACTGCATGAACAAAATTTTATTTTTTTGGCAAACGGAGCAGACATTTTTGAAAAATTTTATCATGGTAGCATTGCCTAAGACCATGGACATCGGTACTGTTAAAAACATTATGAAACATCCCCATTTCACAAAAAATATAGAACACTACATTTATTATTCTATATACGGTAATCACCCTTTTACAATAAAAATACAATTATGAAGAGAGTACACATAATAGATAAATACAACTAGGTGGTATTGAACCTATAACTAAACATAATTCTTAAATTAAAATTTAGAAAAACATTTTGAATATTAATTAAATTACAAACATTAAACAATTAATGATCTCTACAATTGAGAATGTGACCAACTGTTTTTTTAAATAGACACAAAGACCCATCAAACAAATTAATATTGTAACAGGATAGCGAGTTAAATAATCGCATAGAGCGGTTTAAGGGACTATTTAAACCATAATTAGTCCTATGTTGACTTAATCTAAACGTTTTCATATGACGTTGTAAGTGTGGCTGCATCGCATTAAAATTTAAATACTGTAGAAGGTCATTGCAGTTTATATTAGAATTACAAATATTAAACAGAAAACATAAGTCAGCTACATCTCTTCTAACCTCAAGAGATGGTAAATTAAATACACATCTAAGGGATTCCGTTTGTACGACTTCGAAACCACACTTATAACTCATAAGTTTTAAAAATCTGTTTTGCACGCGTTCGAGTTTTAAGGTGCTGGTATCATATTGTGGTGACCAAACTATAGATGCATACTCAAGTTGCGGCCTAATAAGTGTAATATATAACATTCTTACTGTATCACCAGAAAATTTCTGAGAAAATCTACTTACAAATCCAAGTAACTTTGTACATTTTGATGCTAAATTTGTTATGTGCGCATTAAAGAATAGCTTCGTGTCAAAAATTACACCTAAATCCCTCACAATTTCAGTATCTTGTAATATAGTTTGACCAATACAATATTCATAATTATGAATTATCCTATTGCGGGTAAACGTGACCTTATGGCATTTGTTTATATTTAAATATAATTTATTAATTTCGCACCAGTCTAATAAACTTGCAATATCATGTTGTAATAGCAAACAGTCATCAACAGATTTTATATTGAGAAACAATTTTAAATCGTCAGCAAAAAGCAGACAATGGCTAAATTTTAACATTTTAACGATGTCGTTAATAAATAAAATAAACAGAACTGGTCCGCAGTGAGATCCCTGTGGTACCCCTGATGTCACATCAACGACTCTAGAAATATTAGAACCTATCTTAATGCATTGACTACGACCTGAAATATAACTTCCGATCCAATTAATGGCAACAGACCCAAAACCCATTGAAGTTAGTTTAGCAATAAGAACACCGTGATGGACACGATCGAATGCTTTAGCAAAATCTGTGTATATTGCATCAACTTGCATGCCGCTCTCAAAAGCTTCGAGGATATAAGTTTCAAATAAAACTAGATTCGTCGATGTGGACCGTCTCTCGCAGAATCCATGTTGTTCGTCAACGACTATATTCCTGCATGCCCATTTCAACTGCTCAGCTACTAATGAGTCAAGCATTTTGGGGATTGTAGACTGAATGCAAATACCTCTGTAATTTTTCACATCTTCCCGATTCCCAGATTTAAACAGTGGCGTTACATAACAATTTTTCCACAAGGACGGCACCATACCAGTATTAAGTGAACATTGAAACAGCATAGTAATAGGCGTACATAGCGAAAATATACAGTTTTTTAGAAAGTAGGCAGGAATACCATCAGGACCAACAACGAAACTATCCTTGAGATCCGATATTTGTTGAAACACAAGTTCAGAATTAACACAGAACGAATTAAGATTAATTTCACTTTCACAGTTGAATGCAGGAACCACACAATCAATATTTGAATACACTGACGCAAAGTAGTCGGCAAATAAATTGACGCACTCCAAATCATTTTCAGCTGTCTTCTCGTTCGAGAACATATGGCTGGGGTGCCCAGTTGTATCACGTACCTCGTTCACAAACGACCAGAATCTTGTCGGATTTGAATGTAGCTCAAGTTCTTTATTTCTCATGTACGATGTATGTAAGGAGTTATTTAGTTGAGTACACTGTGTTCTTAGGTCTGCAAATCGGTCATAATCAGATTTTCTATTTGTCGATTTAAACAATTGATGAGCCTCCTTTTTTTCGTGTATCAAGTTTATAAGAGTAGAATTAAACCATTTGGGATAGCTATTAGGTTTCATCTTACGTACAGGAACAAATTTATTAATTAATTCATGTAACAAATTATAAAATTTAACACTAGATCGTTCATCATCATTATCAAAAAACATTTTCCAGTCAACACTTGCCAGAGCACTGTTTATAGCGTTGTAATTGCCTTGCTTGAAATTGAATTCTGTTATGCTAGTATCAATCCTTTCGGTAGCATTACATAATTGTAGTGATATTTCGTACGGTAAGTGATGTATTGACTCTTTATACCATACATCACTGGCAATAGAAACGGATATTTCTAAACTAGAAAAGATCAGATCAAGAAATACACCACGCTTATTTGGAATACGATTCGCTTGATGCATGTCATGAAAGCTAAAACATTCGCTGATAATGTCCGCATAATTACACATATTATATGGATCAACTATAGAATCTGAATCTAAAGACCACTGCTTTTGGTAGGTTATAATCACCACAGATAATAATGTTTTTGCAACTGTATTGTTCCATCAACATATCAATTGTGTTACAGTGGTCTATATATTTAGATTCGTTAGATGATGGTGGAATATAAACGGCACCGAGAATTAAATTGTCGCTTAAATAAACAAACAATTGCTCAACACCTGAATGACATGTTGAAATTAAATGTGATTTGATATCATTGTGAATGGCAACAAGTACGCCCCCGCCTCTAATTTTGATACTAGTTTTCAATGATCTATCAAGTCTATAAATGGCATAATTTTTAAATTGAAGTTCAGCATCTGAAACTGTTTCATCAAGCCATGTTTCTATCAATATGATGATATTATAAAAGGAACTGTTAACAAATTGCATGAGATCATAAAGTTTTGTTTTTAAACCACCCACATTTTCATAAAAAATTGTTAGTTTTTTTGTTTCTTTGTGCTGTGTTTATTAACATTATTTTTACAAATTGTGGGCCGATTATTAACATATTTAATAAAGATATCATTCTCCCCTTCATTCTTACGACGGTTTAAATCGTCATAAAGTCGTTTGATATAATTTCTTTAATCAATAGTTAAATCGGCTTTAATATTAATTTCAGGAAAATGTTGTTTAATAATATCACGTTTCTTCAATACCTCACGTGCTCGTGCACTATTGTCAAGTAGGATTTTAAGTGGTCTAGTTTTATCTGATTTGCTACCTAATCTTATTATGTTCAATGGTTCCGTGCCACCCAAATCGCAAGAGCTAACAATGTTCTTAAATACATCCATATCATGTTTTTTGCGTTGTTCGGCGTTAACTAAACTTGATTCCGGAATATTCATGAACAAAATTTTATTTTTTTGGCAAACAGAGCAGACATTTTTGAAATTTTTTATCATGGTAGCATTGCTTAAGGCCATAGACATCGGTACAGTTAAAAACATTGTGAAACATCCCCATTTCACAAAAAATATAGAACACTACATGAACAAAATTTAATTTTTTGGCAAACTGAGCAGACATTTTTGAAAATTTTTATCATGGTAGCATTGCTTAAGGCCATAGACATCGGTACAGTTAAAAACATTATGGAACATCCCAATTTCACGAAAAATATGGAACACTACATGAACAAAATTTTATTTTTTTGGTAAACGGAGCAGACATTTTTGAAATATTTTATCATGGTAGCATTGCTTAAGGCCCTAGACATCGGTACAGTTAAAAACATTATGAAACATCCCCGTTTCACAAAAAATATAGAACACTGCATGAACAAAATTTTATTTTTTTGGCAAACGGAGCAGACATTTTTGAAATATTTTATCATGGTAGCATTCCTTAAGGCCCTAGACATCGGTACAGTTAAAAACATTATGAAACATCCCCGTTTCACAAAAAATATAGAACACTACATGAACAAAATTTTATTTTTTAGGCAAACAGAGCAGACATTTTTGAAAATTTTTAATATGGTAGCATTGCTTAAGGCCATAGACATCTGTACAGTTAAAAACATTATGAAACATCCCCATTTCACAAAAAATATAGAACACTACATGAACAAAATTTTATTTTTTTGGTAAACGGAGCAGACATTTTTGAAATATTTTATCATGGTAGCATTCCTTAAGGCCCTAGACATCGGTACAGTTAAAAACATTATGAAACATCCCCGTTTCACAAAAAATATAGAACACTGCATGAACAAAATTTTATTTTTTTGGCAAACGGAGCAGACATTTTTAAAATATTTTATCATGGTAGCATTCCTTAAGGCCCTAGACATCGGTACAGTTAAAAACATTATGAAACATCCCCGTTTCACAAAAAATATAGAACACTACATGAACAAAATTTTATTTTTTAGGCAAACAGAGCAGACATTTTTGAAAATTTTTAATATGGTAGCATTGCTTAAGGCCATAGACATCTGTACAGTTGAAAACATTATGAAACATCCCCATTTCACAAAAAATATAGAACACTACATGAACAAAATTTTATTTTTTTGGTAAACGGAGCAGACATTTTTGAAATATTTTATCATGGTAGCATTCCTTAAGGCCCTAGACATCGGTACAGTTAAAAACATTATGAAACATCCCCGTTTCACAAAAAATATAGAACACTGCATGAACAAAATTTTATTTTTTTGGCAAACGGAGCAGACATTTTTAAAATATTTTATCATGGTAGCATTGCTTAAGGCCATAGACATCGGTACAGTTAAAAACATTATGAAACATCCCCGTTTCACAAAAAATATGGAACACTACATGAACAAAATTTTATTTTTTTGGTAAACGGAGCAGACATTTTTGAAATATTTTACCATGGTAGCATTGCTTAAGGCCATAGACATCGGTACAGTTAAAAACATTATAAAACATCCCAATTTCACGAAAAATATAGAACACTACATGAACAAAATTTTATTTTTTTGGTAAACGGAGCAGACATTTTTGAAATATTCTATCATGGTAGCATTACTTAAGGCCCTAGACATCGGTACAGTTAAAAACATTATGAAACATCCCCGTTTCACAAAAAATATAGAACACTACATGAACAAAATTTTATTTTTTAGGCAAACAGAGCAGACATTTTTGAAAATTTTTAATATGGTAGCATTGCTTAAGGCCATAGACATCTATACAGTTAAAAACATTATGAAACATCCCCATTTCACAAAAAATATAGAACACTACATGAACAAAATTTGATTTTTTTGGTAAACGGAGCAGACATTTTTGAAATATTTTATCATGGTAGCATTCCTTAAGGCCCTAGACATCGGTACAGTTAAAAACATTATGAAACATCCCCGTTTCACAAAAAATATAGAACACTGCATGAACAAAATTTTATTTTTTTGGCAAACGGAGCAGACATTTTTAAAATATTTTATCATGGTAGCATTGCTTAAGGCCATAGACATCGGTACAGTTAAAAACATTATGAAACATCCCAATTTCACGAAAAATATAGAACACTACATGAACAAAATTTTATTTTTTTGGTAAACAGAGCAGACATTTTTGAAATATTTTATCATGACAGCATTGCCTAAGGCCCTAGACATCGGTACAGTTAAAAACATTATGAAACATCTCCATTTCACAAAAAATATAGAACACTGCATGAACAAAATTTTATTTTTTTGGCAAACGGAGCAGACATTTTTGAAATATTTCATCATGGTAGCATTGCTTAAGGCCATAGACATCGGTACAGTTAAAAACATTGTGAAACATCCCCATTTCACGAAAAATATAGAACACTACATGAACAAAATTTTATTTTTTTGGTAAACAGAGCAGACATTTTTGAAATATTTTATCATGGTAGCATTGCTTAAGACCATAGGCATCGGTACAGTTAAAAACATTATGAAACATCCCCATTTCACAAAAAATATAGAACACTACATGAACAAAATTTTATTTTTTTGGTAAACGGAGCAGACATTTTTGAAATATTTTATCATGGTAGCATTCCTTAAGGCCCTAGACATCGGTACAGTTAAAAACATTATGAAACATCCCCGTTTCACAAAAAATATAGAACACTGCATGAACAAAATTTTATTTTTTTGGTAAACGGAGCAGACATTTTTGAAATATTTTATCATGGTAGCATTCCTTAAGGCCCTAGACATCGGTACAGTTAAAAACATTATGAAACATCCCCGTTTCACAAAAAATATGGAACACTACATGAACAAAATTTTATTTTTTTGGTAAACGGAGCAGACATTTTTGAAATATTTTACCATGGTAGCATTGCTTAAGGCCATAGACATCGGTACAGTTAAAAACATTATAAAACATCCCAATTTCACGAAAAATATAGAACACTACATGAACAAAATTTTATTTTTTTGGTAAACGGAGCAGACATTTTTGAAATGTTCTATCATGGTAGCATTACTTAAGGCCCTAGACATCGGTACAGTTAAAAACATTATGAAACATCCCCGTTTCACAAAAAATATAGAACACTACATGAACAAAATTTTATTTTTTAGGCAAACAGAGCAGACATTTTTGAAAATTTTTAATATGGTAGCATTGCTTAAGGCCATAGACATCTGCACAGTTAAAAACATTATGAAACATCCCCATTTCACAAAAAATATAGAACACTGCATGAACAAAATTTTATTTTTTTGGTAAACGGAGCAGACATTTTTGAAATATTTTATCATGGTAGCATTGCTTAAGGCCCTAGACATCGGTACACGTAAAAACATTATGAAGCATCCCCGTTTCACAAAAAATATAAAACACTGCATGAACAAAATTTTATTTTTTTGGCAAACGGAGCAGACATTTTTGAAATATTTTATCATGGTAGCATTGCTTAAGGCCATAGACATCGGTACAGTTAAAAACATTATGAAACATCCCAATTTCACGAAAAATATAGAACACTACATGAACAAAATTTTATTTTTTTGGTAAACAGAGCAGACATTTTTGAAATATTTTATCATGACAGCATTGCCTAAGGCCCTAGACATCGGTACAGTTAAAAACATTATGAAACATCTCCATTTCACAAAAAATATAGAACACTGCATGAACAAAATTTTATTTTTTTGGCAAACGGAGCAGACAGTTTTGAAATATTTCATCATGGTAGCATTGCTTAAGGCCATAGACATCGGTACAGTTAAAAACATTGTGAAACATCCCCATTTCACGAAAAATATAGAACACTACATGAACAAAATTTTATTTTTTTGGTAAACAGAGCAGACATTTTTGAAATATTTTATCATGGTAGCATTGCTTAAGACCATAGGCATCGGTACAGTTAAAAACATTATGAAACATCCCCATTTCACAAAAAATATAGAACACTACATGAACAAAATTTTATTTTTTTGGTAAACGGAGCAGACATTTTTGAAATATTTTATCATGGTAGCATTCCTTAAGGCCCTAGACATCGGTACAGTTAAAAACATTATGAAACATCCCCGTTTCACAAAAAATATAGAACACTGCATGAACAAAATTTTATTTTTTTGGTAAACGGAGCAGACATTTTTGAAATATTTTATCATGGTAGCATTCCTTAAGGCCCTAGACATCGGTACAGTTAAAAACATTACGAAACATCCCCGTTTCACAAAAAATATGGAACACTACATGAACAAAATTTTATTTTTTTGGTAAACGGAGCAGACATTTTTGAAATATTTTACCATGGTAGCATTGCTTAAGGCCATAGACATCGGTACAGTTAAAAACATTATAAAACATCCCAATTTCACGAAAAATATAGAACACTACATGAACAAAATTTTATTTTTTTGGTAAACGGAGCAGACATTTTTGAAATATTCTATCATGGTAGCATTACTTAAGGCCCTAGACATCGGTACAGTTAAAAACATTATGAAACATCCCCGTTTCACAAAAAATATAGAACACTACATGAACAAAATTTTATTTTTTAGGCAAACAGAGCAGACATTTTTGAAAATTTTTAATATGGTAGCATTGCTTAAGGCCATAGACATCTGTACAGTTAAAAACATTATGAAACATCCCCATTTCACAAAAAATATAGAACACTACATGAACAAAATTTTATTTTTTTGGTAAACGGAGCAGACATTTTTAAAATATTTTATCATGGTAGCATTCCTTAAGGCCCTAGACATCGGTACAGTTTATTTATTTATTTATTTATTTATTTATTTATTTAACGAAATCTCTATATAAAAATAGTAATACAAAGAAAAATGCATAAATTACATGAAATGAAAAAAATTAAATTTAGCGTACATACATACATAATAAATGAAACCAAATTGAAACATAATAGTTAGAAACTAAAACTAAGAATTATAAAAAAAATATAAATTATAAAAAAGTCATATTCAAATTAATGACACATAATGATTTACGGAACAAGCTATAATTTTTTAAGAATAAATCGAAATTCGGTGATGGCAAGAGGCAATTAGCAGTGTGTGATAGCCTAGATAGAGGTTTATTAAGACCATAGTTAACCCGACTGGTTTTCTCTCTGAAGAGCTTTTTCAATCTGGTTGAGGATCCTCCAGATTGATGCCAAAAATCTATCAATCTTAACAAAGAGGGACAAATAATATTACCATTTAAAAGTTTATACAAAAAGCACATGTCAAACAAAAAAACATTAAAAACATTATGAAACATCTCCATTTCACAAAAAATATAGAACACTGCATGAACAAAATTTTATTTTTTTGGCAAACGGAGCAGACATTTTTGAAATATTTCATCATGGTAGCATTGCTTAAGGCCATAGACATCGGTACAGTTAAAAACATTATGAAACATCCCCATTTCACGAAAAATATAGAACACTACATGAACAAAATTTTATTTTTTTGGAAAACGGAGCAGACATTTTTGAAATATTTTATCATGGTAGCATTGCTTAAGGCCATAGACATCGGTACAGTTAAAAACATTGTGAAACATCCCCATTTCACGAAAAATATAGAACACTACATGAACAAAATTTTATTTTTTTGGTAAACAGAGCAGACATTTTTGAAATATTTTATCATGGTAGCATTGCTTAAGACCATAGGCATCGGTACAGTTAAAAACATTGTGAAACATCGCCATTTCACGAAAAATATAGAACACTACATGAACAAAATTTTATTTTTTTGGCAAACAGAGCAGACATTTTTGAAATATTTCATCATGGTAGCATTGCTTAAGGCCATAGACATCGGTACAGTTAAAAACATTGTGAAACATCCCCATTTCACGAAAAATATAGAACACTACATGAACAAAATTTTATTTTTTTGGCAAACGGAGCAGACATTTTTGAAATATTTCATCATGGTAGCATTGCTTAAGGCCATAGACATCGGTACAGTTAAAAACATTGTGAAACATCCCCATTTCACGAAAAATATAGAACACTACATGAACAAAATTTTATTTTTTTGGCAAACGGAGCAGACATTTTTGAAATATTTCATCATGGTAGCATTGCTTAAGGCCATAGACATCGGTACAGTTAAAAACATTGTGAAACATCCCCATTTCACGAAAAATATAGAACACTACATGAACAAAATTTTATTTTTTAGGCAAACAGAGCAGACATTTTTGAAAATTTTTAATATGGTAGCATTGCTTAAGGCCATAGACATCTGTACAGTTAAAAACATTATGAAACATCCCCATTTCACAAAAAATATAGAACACTGCATGAACAAAATTTTATTTTTTTGGTAAACGGAGCAGACATTTTTGAAATATTTTATCATGGTAGCATTGCTTAAGGCCCTAGACATCGGTACACGTAAAAACATTATGAAGCATCCCCGTTTCACAAAAAATATAAAACACTGCATGAACAAAATTTTATTTTTTTGGCAAACGGAGCAGACATTTTTGAAATATTTTATCATGGTAGCATTGCCTAAGGCCATAGACATCGGTACAGTTAAAAACATTGTGAAACATCGCCATTTCACGAAAAATATAGAACACTACATGAACAAAATTTTATTTTTTTGGCAAACAGAGCAGACATTTTTGAAATATTTTATCATGGTAGCATTGCTTAAGGCCATAGACATCGGTACAGTTAAAAACATTATGAAACATCGCCATTTCACGAAAAATATAGAACACTACATGAACAAAATTTTATTTTTTTGGCAAACAGAGCAGACATTTTTGAAATATTTTATCATGGTAGCATTGCTTAAGGCCATAGACATCGGTACAGTTAAAAACATTGTGAAACATCGCCATTTCACGAAAAATATAGGACACTACATGAACAAAATTTTATTTTTTTGGCAAACAGAGCAGACATTTTTGAAATATTTTATCATGGTAGCATTGCTTAAGGCCATAGACATCGGTACAGTTAAAAACATTATGAAACATCCCAATTTCACGAAAAATATAGAACACTACATGAACAAAATTTTATTTTTTTGGTAAACAGAGCAGACATTTTTGAAATATTTTATCATGGTAGCATTGCCTAAGGCCCTAGACATCGGTACAGTTAAAAACATTATGAAACATCCCCATTTCACAAAAAATATAGAACACTACATGAACAAAATTTTATTTTTTTGGCAAACGGAGCAGACATTTTTGAAATATTTCATCATGGTAGCATTGCTTAAGGCCATAGACATCGGTACAGTTAAAAACATTATGAAACATCCCCATTTCACGAAAAATATAGAACACTACATGAACAAAATTTTATTTTTTTGGAAAACGGAGCAGACATTTTTGAAATATTTTATCATGGTAGCATTGCTTAAGGCCATAGACATCGGTACAGTTAAAAACATTGTGAAACATCCCCATTTCACGAAAAATATAGAACACTACATGAACAAAATTTTATTTTGTTGGCAAACGGAGCAGACATTTTTGAAATATTTTATCATGGTAGCATTGCTTAAGGCCATAGACATCGGTACAGTTAAAAACATTGTGAAACATCCCCATTTCACGAAAAATATAGAACACTACATGAAATTTTATTTTTTTGGTAAACAGAGCAGACATTTTTGAAATATTTTATCATGGTAGCATTGCTTAAGGCCCTAGACATCGGTACAGTTAAAAACATTATGAAACATCCCAATTTCACGAAAAATATAGAACACTACATGAACAAAATTTTATTTTTTTGGCAAACGGAGCAGACATTTTTGAAATATTTTATCATGGTAGCATTGCTTAAGGCCATAGGCATCGGTACAGTTAAAAACATTATGAAACATCCCCATTTCACAAAAAATATAGAACACTGCATGAACAAAATTTTATTTTTTTGGCAAACGGAGCAGACATTTTTGAAATATTTTATCATGGTAGCATTGCTTAAGGCCATAGGCATCGGTACAGTTAAAAACATTATGAAACATCCCCATTTCACAAAAAATATAGAACACTACATGAACAAAATTTTATTTTTTTGGCAAACGGAGCAGACATTTTTGAAATATTTTATCATGGTAGCATTGCTTAAGGCCATAGGCATCGGTACAGTTAAAAACATTATGAAACATCCCCATTTCACAAAAAATATAGAACACTGCATGAACAAAATTTTATTTTTTTGGCAAACGGAGCAGACATTTTTGAAATATTTTATCATGGTAGCATTGCTTAAGGCCATAGGCATCGGTACAGTTAAAAACATTGTGAAACATCGCCATTTCACGAAAAATATAGAACACTACATGAACAAAATTTTATTTTTTTGGCAAACAGAGCAGACATTTTTGAAATATTTTATCATGGTAGCATTGCTTAAGGCCATAGACATCGGTACAGTTAAAAACATTGTGAAACATCCCCATTTCACGAAAAATATAGAACACTACATGAACAAAATTTTATTTTTTAGGCAAACAGAGCAGACATTTTTGAAAATTTTTAATATGGTAGCATTGCTTAAGGCCATAGACATCTGTACAGTTAAAAACATTATGAAACATCCCCATTTCACAAAAAATATAGAACACTGCATGAACAAAATTTTATTTTTTTGGTAAACGGAGCAGACATTTTTGAAATATTTCATCATGGTAGCATTGCTTAAGGCCATAGACATCGGTACAGTTAAAAACATTATGAAACATCCCCATTTCACAAAAAATATAGAACACTGCATGAACAAAATTTTATTTTTTTGGCAAACGGAGCAGACATTTTTGAAATATTTTATCATGGTAGCATTGCTTAAGGCCATAGGCATCGGTACAGTTAAAAACATTGTGAAACATCGCCATTTCACGAAAAATATAGAACACTACATGAACAAAATTTTATTTTTTTGGCAAACAGAGCAGACATTTTTGAAATATTTTATCATGGTAGCATTGCTTAAGGCCCTAGACATCGGTACACGTAAAAACATTATGAAGCATCCCCGTTTCACAAAAAATATAAAACACTGCATGAACAAAATTTTATTTTTTTGGCAAACGGAGCAGACATTTTTGAAATATTTTATCATGGTAGCATTGCCTAAGGCCATAGACATCGGTACAGTTAAAAACATTGTGAAACATCGCCATTTCACGAAAAATATAGAACACTACATGAACAAAATTTTATTTTTTTGGCAAACAGAGCAGACATTTTTGAAATATTTTATCATGGTAGCATTGCTTAAGGCCATAGACATCGGTACAGTTAAAAACATTATGAAACATCGCCATTTCACGAAAAATATAGAACACTACATGAACAAAATTTTATTTTTTTGGCAAACAGAGCAGACATTTTTGAAATATTTTATCATGGTAGCATTGCTTAAGGCCATAGACATCGGTACAGTTAAAAACATTGTGAAACATCGCCATTTCACGAAAAATATAGAACACTACATGAACAAAATTTTATTTTTTTGGCAAACAGAGCAGACATTTTTGAAATATTTTATCATGGTAGCATTGCTTAAGGCCATAGACATCGGTACAGTTAAAAACATTATGAAACATCCCAATTTCACGAAAAATATAGAACACTACATGAACAAAATTTTATTTTTTTGGTAAACAGAGCAGACATTTTTGAAATATTTTATCATGGTAGCATTGCCTAAGGCCCTAGACATCGGTACAGTTAAAAACATTATGAAACATCCCCATTTCACAAAAAATATAGAACACTACATGAACAAAATTTTATTTTTTTGGCAAACGGAGCAGACATTTTTGAAATATTTTATCATGGTAGCATTGCTTAAGGCCATAGACATCGGTACAGTTAAAAACATTGTGAAACATCCCCATTTCACGAAAAATATAGAACACTACATGAACAAAATTTTATTTTGTTGGCAAACGGAGCAGACATTTTTGAAATATTTTATCATGGTAGCATTGCTTAAGGCCATAGACATCGGTACAGTTAAAAACATTGTGAAACATCCCCATTTCACGAAAAATATAGAACACTACATGAAATTTTATTTTTTTGGTAAACAGAGCAGACATTTTTGAAATATTTTATCATGGTAGCATTGCTTAAGGCCCTAGACATCGGTACAGTTAAAAACATTATGAAACATCCCAATTTCACGAAAAATATAGAACACTACATGAACAAAATTTTATTTTTTTGGCAAACGGAGCAGACATTTTTGAAATATTTTATCATGGTAGCATTGCTTAAGGCCATAGGCATCGGTACAGTTAAAAACATTATGAAACATCCCCATTTCACAAAAAATATAGAACACTGCATGAACAAAATTTTATTTTTTTGGCAAACGGAGCAGACATTTTTGAAATATTTTATCTGGGTAGCATTGCTTAAGGCCATAGGCATCGGTACAGTTAAAAACATTATGAAACATCCCCATTTCACAAAAAATATAGAACACTGCATGAACAAAATTTTATTTTTTTGGCAAACGGAGCAGACATTTTTGAAATATTTTATCATGGTAGCATTGCTTAAGGCCATAGGCATCGGTACAGTTAAAAACATTATGAAACATCCCCATTTCACAAAAAATATAGAACACTGCATGAACAAAATTTTATTTTTTTGGCAAACGGAGCAGACATTTTTGAAATATTTTATCATGGTAGCATTGCTTAAGGCCATAGGCATCGGTACAGTTAAAAACATTATGAAACATCCCCATTTCACAAAAAATATAGAACACTGCATGAACAAAATTTTATTTTTTTGGCAAACGGAGCAGACATTTTTGAAATATTTTATCATGGTAGCATTGCTTAAGGCCATAGGCATCGGTACAGTTAAAAACATTATGAAACAT
Organism: Ocypus olens; assembly: GCA_910593695.2. Classification (NCBI taxonomy): domain Eukaryota; kingdom Metazoa; phylum Arthropoda; class Insecta; order Coleoptera; family Staphylinidae; genus Ocypus; species Ocypus olens. Next base: position 37,871,569 of record OU343060.1, read on the forward strand.
CCCAATTTCACGAAAAATATAGAACACTACATGAACAAAATTTTATTTTTTTGGCAAACGGAGCAGACATTTTTGAAATATTTTATCATGGTGGCATTGCTTAAGGCCATAGACATCGGTACAGTTAAAAACATTATGAAACATCCCAATTTCACGAAAAATATAGAACACTACATGAACAAAATTTTATTTTTTTGGCAAACGGAGCAGACATTTTTGAAATATTTTATCATGGTAGCATTGCTTAAGGCCATAGGCATCGGTACAGTTAAAAACATTATGAAACATCCCCATTTCACAAAAAATATAGAACACTGCATGAACAAAATTTTATTTTTTTGGCAAACGGAGCAGACATTTTTGAAATATTTTATCATGGTAGCATTGCTTAAGGCCATAGGCATCGGTACAGTTAAAAACATTATGAAACATCCCCATTTCACAAAAAATATAGAACACTGCATGAACAAAATTTTATTTTTTTGGCAAACGGAGCAGACATTTTTGAAATATTTTATCATGGTAGCATTCCTTAAGGCCCTAGACATCGGTACAGTTAAAAACATTATGAAACATCCCCGTTTCACAAAAAATATAGAACACTGCATGAACAAAATTTTATTTTTTTGGTAAACGGAGCAGACATTCTTAAAATATTTTATCATGGTAGCATTGCTTAAGGCCATAGACATCGGTACAGGTAAAAACATTATGAAACATCCCCGTTTCACAAAAAATATAGAACACTGCATGAACAAAATTTTATTTTTTTGGCAAACGGAGCAGACATTTTTAAAATATTTTATCATGGTAGCATTGCTTAAGGCCATAGACATCGGTACAGGTAAAAACATTATGAAACATCCCAATTTCACGAAAAATATAGAACACTACATGAACAAAATTTTATTTTTTTGGTAAACAGAGCAGACATTTTTGAAATATTTTATCATGGTAGCATTGCCTAAGGCCCTAGACATCGGTACAGTTAAAAACATTATGAAACATCTCCATTTCACAAAAAATATAGAACACTGCATGAACAAAATTTTATTTTTTTGGCAAACGGAGCAGACATTTTTGAAATATTTCATCATGGTAGCATTGCTTAAGGCCATAGACATCGGTACAGTTAAAAACATTGTGAAACATCCCCATTTCACGAAAAATATAGAACACTACATGAACAAAATTTTATTTTTTTGGTAAACAGAGCAGACATTTTTGAAATATTTTATCATGGTAGCATTGCTTAAGGCCATAGGCATCGGTACAGTTAAAAACATTGTGAAACATCCCCATTTCACGAAAAATATAGAACACTACATGAACAAAATTTTATTTTTTTGGCAAACGGAGCAGACATTTTTGAAATATTTTATCATGGTAGCATTGCTTAAGGCCATAGGCATCGGTACAGTTAAAAACATTGTGAAACATCCCCATTTCACGAAAAATATAGAACACTACATGAACAAAATTTTATTTTTTTGGCAAACGGAGCAGACATTTTTGAAATATTTTATCATGGTAGCATTGCTTAAGGCCATAGGCATCGGTACAGTTAAAAACATTGTGAAACATCCCCATTTCACGAAAAATATAGAACACTACATGAACAAAATTTTATTTTTTTGGCAAACGGAGCAGACATTTTTGAAATATTTTATCATGGTAGCATTGCTTAAGGCCATAGACATCGGTACAGTTAAAAACATTATGAAACATCCCAATTTCACGAAAAATATAGAACACTACATGAACAAAATTTTATTTTTTAGGCAAACAGAGCAGACATTTTTGAAAATTTTTAATATGGTAGCATTGCTTAAGGCCATAGACATCTGTACAGTTAAAAACATTATGAAACATCCCCATTTCACAAAAAATATAGAACACTACATGAACAAAATTTTATTTTTTTGGTAAACGGAGCAGACATTTTTAAAATATTTTATCATGGTAGCATTCCTTAAGGCCCTAGACATCGGTACAGTTAAAAACATTATGAAACATCCCCGTTTCACAAAAAATATAGAACACTGCATGAACAAAATTTTATTTTTTTGGCAAACGGAGCAGACATTTTTAAAATATTTTATCATGGTAGCATTGCTTAAGGCCATAGACATCGGTACAGGTAAAAACATTATGAAACATCCCAATTTCACGAAAAATATAGAACACTACATGAACAAAATTTTATTTTTTTGGTAAACAGAGCAGACATTTTTGAAATATTTTATCATGGTAGCATTGCCTAAGGCCCTAGACATCGGTACAGTTAAAAACATTATGAAACATCTCCATTTCACAAAAAATATAGAACACTGCATGAACAAAATTTTATTTTTTTGGCAAACGGAGCAGACATTTTTGAAATATTTCATCATGGTAGCATTGCTTAAGGCCATAGACATCGGTACAGTTAAAAACATTGTGAAACATCCCCATTTCACGAAAAATATAGAACACTACATGAACAAAATTTTATTTTTTTGGTAAACAGAGCAGACATTTTTGAAATATTTTATCATGGTAGCATTGCTTAAGACCATAGGCATCGGTACAGTTAAAAACATTGTGAAACATCGCCATTTCACGAAAAATATAGAACACTACATGAACAAAATTTTATTTTTTTGGCAAACAGAGCAGACATTTTTGAAATATTTTATCATGGTAGCATTGCTTAAGGCCCTAGACATCGGTACACGTAAAAACATTATGAAGCATCCCCGTTTCACAAAAAATATAAAACACTGCATGAACAAAATTTTATTTTTTTGGCAAACGGAGCAGACATTTTTGAAATATTTTATCATGGTAGCATTGCTTAAGGCCATAGACATCGGTACAGTTAAAAACATTATGAAACATCCCAATTTCACGAAAAATATAGAACACTACATGAACAAAATTTTATTTTTTTGGTAAACAGAGCAGACATTTTTGAAATATTTTATCATGACAGCATTGCCTAAGGCCCTAGACATCGGTACAGTTAAAAACATTATGAAACATCTCCATTTCACAAAAAATATAGAACACTGCATGAACAAAATTTTATTTTTTTGGCAAACGGAGCAGACATTTTTGAAATATTTCATCATGGTAGCATTGCTTAAGGCCATAGACATCGGTACAGTTAAAAACATTGTGAAACATCCCCATTTCACGAAAAATATAGAACACTACATGAACAAAATTTTATTTTTTTGGTAAACAGAGCAGACATTTTTGAAATATTTTATCATGGTAGCATTGCTTAAGACCATAGGCATCGGTACAGTTAAAAACATTATGAAACATCCCCATTTCACAAAAAATATAGAACACTACATGAACAAAATTTTATTTTTTTGGTAAACGGAGCAGACATTTTTGAAATATTTTATCATGGTAGCATTCCTTAAGGCCCTAGACATCGGTACAGTTAAAAACATTATGAAACATCCCCGTTTCACAAAAAATATAGAACACTGCATGAACAAAATTTTATTTTTTTGGTAAACGGAGCAGACATTTTTGAAATATTTTATCATGGTAGCATTCCTTAAGGCCCTAGACATTGGTACAGTTAAAAACATTATGAAACATCCCCGTTTCACAAAAAATATGGAACACTACATGAACAAAATTTTATTTTTTTGGTAAACGGAGCAGACATTTTTGAAATATTTTACCATGGTAGCATTGCTTAAGGCCATAGACATCGGTACAGTTAAAAACATTATAAAACATCCCAATTTCACGAAAAATATAGAACACTACATGAACAAAATTTTATTTTTTTGGTAAACGGAGCAGACATTTTTGAAATATTCTATCATGGTAGCATTACTTAAGGCCCTAGACATCGGTACAGTTAAAAACATTATGAAACATCCCCGTTTCACAAAAAATATAGAACACTACATGAACAAAATTTTATTTTTTAGGCAAACAGAGCAGACATTTTTGAAAATTTTTAATATGGTAGCATTGCTTAAGGCCATAGACATCTGTACAGTTAAAAACATTATGAAACATCCCCATTTCACAAAAAATATAGAACACTACATGAACAAAATTTTATTTTTTTGGTAAACGGAGCAGACATTTTTAAAATATTTTATCATGGTAGCATTCCTTAAGGCCCTAGACATCGGTACAGTTAAAAACATTATGAAACATCCCCGTTTCACAAAAAATATAGAACACTGCATGAACAAAATTTTATTTTTTTGGCAAACGGAGCAGACATTTTTAAAATATTTTATCATGGTAGCATTGCTTAAGGCCATAGACATCGGTACAGGTAAAAACATTATGAAACATCCCAATTTCACGAAAAATATAGAACACTACATGAACAAAATTTTATTTTTTTGGTAAACAGAGCAGACATTTTTGAAATATTTTATCATGGTAGCATTGCCTAAGGCCCTAGACATCGGTACAGTTAAAAACATTATGAAACATCTCCATTTCACAAAAAATATAGAACACTGCATGAACAAAATTTTATTTTTTTGGCAAACGGAGCAGACATTTTTGAAATATTTCATCATGGTAGCATTGCTTAAGGCCATAGACATCGGTACAGTTAAAAACATTGTGAAACATCCCCATTTCACGAAAAATATAGAACACTACATGAACAAAATTTTATTTTTTTGGTAAACAGAGCAGACATTTTTGAAATATTTTATCATGGTAGCATTGCTTAAGACCATAGGCATCGGTACAGTTAAAAACATTGTGAAACATCGCCATTTCACGAAAAATATAGAACACTACATGAACAAAATTTTATTTTTTTGGCAAACAGAGGAGACATTTTTGAAATATTTTATCATGGTAGCATTGCTTAAGGCCATAGACATCGGTACAGTTAAAAACATTGTGAAACATCCCCATTTCACGAAAAATATAGAACACTACATGAACAAAATTTTATTTTTTAGGCAAACAGAGCAGACATTTTTGAAAATTTTTAATATGGTAGCATTGCTTAAGGCTATAGACATCTGTACAGTTAAAAACATTATGAAACATCCCCATTTCACAAAAAATATAGAACACTGCATGAACAAAATTTTATTTTTTTGGTAAACGGAGCAGACATTTTTGAAATATTTTATCATGGTAGCATTGCTTAAGGCCCTAGACATCGGTACACGTAAAAACATTATGAAGCATCCCCGTTTCACAAAAAATATAAAACACTGCATGAACAAAATTTTATTTTTTTGGCAAACGGAGCAGACATTTTTGAAATATTTTATCATGGTAGCATTGCCTAAGGCCATAGACATCGGTACAGTTAAAAACATTGTGAAACATCGCCATTTCACGAAAAATATAGAACACTACATGAACAAAATTTTATTTTTTTGGCAAACAGAGCAGACATTTTTGAAATATTTTATCATGGTAGCATTGCTTAAGGCCATAGACATCGGTACAGTTAAAAACATTATGAAACATCGCCATTTCACGAAAAATATAGAACACTACATGAACAAAATTTTATTTTTTTGGCAAACAGAGCAGACATTTTTGAAATATTTTATCATGGTAGCATTGCTTAAGGCCATAGACATCGGTACAGTTAAAAACATTGTGAAACATCGCCATTTCACGAAAAATATAGAACACTACATGAACAAAATTTTATTTTTTTGGCAAACAGAGCAGACATTTTTGAAATATTTTATCATGGTAGCATTGCTTAAGGCCATAGACATCGGTACAGTTAAAAACATTATGAAACATCCCAATTTCACGAAAAATATAGAACACTACATGAACAAAATTTTATTTTTTTGGTAAACAGAGCAGACATTTTTGAAATATTTTATCATGGTAGCATTGCCTAAGGCCCTACACATCGGTACAGTTAAAAACATTATGAAACATCCCCATTTCACAAAAAATATAGAACACTACATGAACAAAATTTTATTTTTTTGGCAAACGGAGCAGACATTTTTGAAATATTTCATCATGGTAGCATTGCTTAAGGCCATAGACATCGGTACAGTTAAAAACATTATGAAACATCTCCATTTCACGAAAAATATAGAACACTACATGAACAAAATTTTATTTTTTTGGCAAACGGAGCAGACATTTTTGAAATATTTTATCATGGTAGCATTGCTTAAGGCCATAGACATCGGTACAGTTAAAAACATTGTGAAACATCCCCATTTCACGAAAAATATAGAACACTACATGAACAAAATTTTATTTTGTTGGCAAACGGAGCAGACATTTTTGAAATATTTTATCATGGTAGCATTGCTTAAGGCCATAGACATCGGTACAGTTAAAAACATTGTGAAACATCCCCATTTCACGAAAAATATAGAACACTACATGAAATTTTATTTTTTTGGTAAACAGAGCAGACATTTTTGAAATATTTTATCATGGTAGCATTGCTTAAGGCCCTAGACATCGGTACAGTTAAAAACATTATGAAACATCCCAATTTCACGAAAAATATAGAACACTACATGAACAAAATTTTATTTTTTTGGCAAACGGAGCAGACATTTTTGAAATATTTTATCATGGTAGCATTGCTTAAGGCCATAGGCATCGGTACAGTTAAAAACATTATGAAACATCCCCATTTCACAAAAAATATAGAACACTGCATGAACAAAATTTTATTTTTTTGGCAAACGGAGCAGACATTTTTGAAATATTTTATCATGGTAGCATTGCTTAAGGCCATAGGCATCGGTACAGTTAAAAACATTATGAAACATCCCCATTTCACAAAAAATATAGAACACTGCATGAACAAAATTTTATTTTTTTGGCAAACGGAGCAGACATTTTTGAAATATTTTATCATGGTAGCATTGCTTAAGGCCATAGGCATCGGTACAGTTAAAAACATTATGAAACATCCCCATTTCACAAAAAATATAGAACACTGCATGAACAAAATTTTATTTTTTTGGCAAACGGAGCAGACATTTTTGAAATATTTTATCATGGTAGCATTGCTTAAGGCCATAGGCATCGGTACAGTTAAAAACATTATGAAACATCCCCATTTCACAAAAAATATAGAACACTGCATGAACAAAATTTTATTTTTTTGGCAGACGGAGCAGACATTTTTGAAATATTTTATCATGGTAGCATTGCTTAAGGCCATAGGCATCGGTACAGTTAAAAACATTATGAAACATCCCAATTTCACGAAAAATATAGAACACTACATGAACAAAATTTTATTTTTTTGGCAAACGGAGCAGACATTTTTGAAATATTTTATCATGGTAGCATTGCTTAAGGCCATAGACATCGGTACAGTTAAAAACATTATGAAACATCCCAATTTCACGAAAAATATAGAACACTACATGAACAAAATTTTATTTTTTTGGCAAACGGAGCAGACATTTTTGAAATATTTTATCATGGTAGCATTGCTTAAGGCCATAGGCATCGGTACAGTTAAAAACATTATGAAACATCCCCATTTCACAAAAAATATAGAACACTGCATGAACAAAATTTTATTTTTTTGGCAAACGGAGCAGACATTTTTGAAATATTTTATCATGGTAGCATTGCTTAAGGCCATAGGCATCGGTACAGTTAAAAACATTATGAAACATCCCCATTTCACAAAAAATATAGAACACTGCATGAACAAAATTTTATTTTTTTGGCAAACGGAGCAGACATTTTTGAAATATTTTATCATGGTAGCATTGCTTAAGGCCATTGGCATCGGTACAGTTAAAAACATTGTGAAACATCCCCATTTCACGAAAAATATAGAACACTACATGAACAAAATTTTATTTTTTTGGCAAACGGAGCAGACATTTTTGAAATATTTTATCATGGTAGCATTGCTTAAGGCCATAGACATCGGTACAGTTAAAAACATTATGAAACATCCCAATTTCACGAAAAATATAGAACACTACATGAACAAAATTTTATTTTTTTGGTAAACAGAGCAGACATTTTTGAAATATTTTATCATGGTAGCATTGCCTAAGGCCCTAGACATCGGTACAGTTAAAAACATTATGAAACATCCCCATTTCACAAAAAATATAGAACACTGCATGAACAAAATTTTATTTTTTTGGCAAACGGAGCAGACATTTTTGAAATATTTTATCATGGTAGCATTGCTTAAGACCATAGGCATCGGTACAGTTAAAACATTATGAAACATCCCCATTTCACGAAAAATATAGAACACTACATGAACAAAATTTTATTTTTTTGGTAAACAGAGCAGACATTTTTGAAATATTTTATCATGGTAGCATTGCTTAAGACCATAGGCATCGGTACAGTTAAAAACTTTGTGAAACATCGCCATTTCACGAAAAATATAGAACACTACATGAACAAAATTTTATTTTTTTGGCAAACAGAGCAGACATTTTTGAAATATTTTATCATGGTAGCATTGCTTAAGGCCATAGACATCGGTACAGTTAAAAACATTGTGAAACATCCCCATTTCACGAAAAATATAGAACACTACATGAACAAAATTTTATTTTTTTGGCAAACAGAGCAGACATTTTTGAAAATTTTTATCATGGTAGCATTGCTTAAGGCCATAGACATCGGTACAGTTAAAAATATTGTGAAACATCCCCATTTCACGAAAAATATAGAACACTACATGAAATTTTATTTTTTTGGCAAACAGAGCAGACATTTTTAAATATTTTATCATGGTAGCATTGCTTAAGACCATAGACATCGGTACAGTTAAAAACATTGTGAAACATCCCCATTTCACGAAAAATATAGAACACTACATGAAATTTTATTTTTTTGGCAAACAGAGCAGACATTTTTGAAATATTTTATCATGGTAGCATTGCTTAAGGCCATAGACATCGGTACAGTTAAAAACATTGTGAAACATCCCCATTTCACGAAAAATATAGAACACTACATGAAATTTTATTTTTTTGGCAAACAGAGCAGACATTTTTGAAATATTTTATCATGGTAGCATTGCTTAAGACCATAGACATCTGTACAGTTAAAAACATTGTGAAACATCCCCATTTCACGAAAAATATAGAACACTACATGAACAAAATTTTATTTTTTTGGCAAACAGAGCAGACATTTTTGAAATATTTTATCATGGTAGCATTGCTTAAGGCCATAGACATCGGTACAGTTAAAAACATTGTGAAACATCCCCATTTCACGAAAAATATAGAACACTACATGAAATTTTATTTTTTTGGCAAACAGAGCAGACATTTTTGAAATATTTTATCATGGTAGCATTGCTTAAGACCATAGACATCGGTACAGTTAAAAACATTGTGAAACATCCCCATTTCACGAAAAATATAGAACACTACATGAAATTTTATTTTTTTGGCAAACAGAGCAGACATTTTTGAAATATTTTATCATGGTAGCATTGCTTAAGACCATAGACATCGGTACAGTTAAAAACATTGTGAAACATCCCCATTTCATGAAAAATATAGAACACTACATGAAATTTTATTTTTTTGGCAAACAGAGCAGACATTTTTGAAATATTTTATCATGGTAGCATTGCTTAAGACCATAGACATCGGTACAGTTAAAAACATTGTGAAACATCCCCATTTCACGAAAAATATAGAACACTACTTGAACAAAATTTTATTTTTTTGGCAAACAGAGCAGACATTTTTGAAATATTTTATCATGGTAGCATTGCTTAAGACCATAGACATCGGTACAGTTAAAAACATTGTGAAACATCCCCATTTCACGAAAAATATAGAACACTACATGAAATTTTATTTTTTTGGTAAACAGAGCAGATATTTTTGAAATATTTTATCATGGTAGCATTGCTTAAGACCATAGACATCGGTACAGTTAAAAACATTATGAAACATCCCCATTTCACGAAAAATATAGAACACTACATGAAATTTTATTTTTTTGGCAAACAGAGCAGACATTTTTGAAATATTTTATAATGGTAGCATTGCTTAAGACCATAGACATCGGTACAGTTAAAAACATTGTGAAACATCCCCATTTCACGAAAAATATAGAACACTACTTGAACAAAATTTTATTTTTTTGGCAAACAGAGCAGACATTTTTGAAATATTTTATCATGGTAGCATTGCTTAAGGCCATAGACATCGGTACAGTTAAAAACATTGTGAAACATCCCCATTTCACGAAAAATATAGAACACTACATGAAATTTTATTTTTTTGGTAAACAGAGCAGATATTTTTGAAATATTTTATCATGGTAGCATTGCTTAAGACCATAGACATCGGTACAGTTAAAAACATTATGAAACATCCCCATTTCACGAAAAATATAGAACACTACATGAAATTTTATTTTTTTGGCAAACAGAGCAGACATTTTTGAAATATTTTATCATGGTAGCATTGCTTAAGACCATAGACATCGGTACAGTTAAAAACATTGTGAAACATCCCCATTTCACGAAAAATATAGAACACTACTTGAACAAAATTTTATTTTTTTGGCAAACAGAGCAGACATTTTTGAAATATTTTATCATGGTAGCATTGCTTAAGACCATAGACATCGGTACAGTTAAAAACATTGTGAAACATCCCCATTTCACGAAAAATATAGAACACTACATGAAATTTTATTTTTTTGGTAAACAGAGCAGATATTTTTGAAATATTTTATCATGGTAGCATTGCTTAAGACCATAGACATCGGTACAGTTAAAAACATTATGAAACATCCCCATTTCACGAAAAATATAGAACACTACATGAAATTTTATTTTTTTGGCAAACAGAGCAGACATTTTTGAAATATTTTATCATGGTAGCATTGCTTAAGACCATAGACATCGGTACAGTTAAAAACATTGTGAAACATCCCCATTTCACGAAAAATATAGAACACTACATGAACAAAATTTTATTTTTTTGGCAAACAGAGCAGACATTTTTGAAATATTTTATCATGGTAGCATTGCTTAAGGCCATAGACATCGGTACAGTTAAAAACATGATGAAACATCCCCGTTTCACGAAAAATATTGAACACTACATGAACAAAATTTTATTTTTTTTGGCAAACGGTGCAGACATTTTTGAAATATTTTATCATGGTAGCATTGCTTAAGGTCATAGACATCGGTACAGTTAAAAACATTATGAAACATCCCCATTTCACGAAAAATATAGAACACTACATGAAATTTTATTTTTTTGGCAAACAGAGCAGACATTTTTGAAATATTTTATCATGGTAGCATTGCTTAAGGTCATAGACATCGGTACAGTTAAAAACATGATGAAACATCCCAATTTCACGAAAAATATAGAACACTACATGAACAAAATTTTATTTTTTTGGTAAACAGAGCAGACATTTTTGAAATATTTTATCATGGTAGCATTGCTTAAGACCATAGACATCGGTACAGTTAAAAACATGATGAAACATCCCCGTTTCACGAAAAATATTGAACACTACATGAACAAAATTTTATTTTTTTGGCAAACAGAGCAGACATTTTTGAAATATTTTATCATGGTAGCATTGCTTAAGGCCATAGACATCGGTACAGTTAAAAAAATTGTGAAACATCCCCATTTCACGAAAAATATAGAACACTACATGAAATTTTATTTTTTTGGCAAACAGAGCAGACATTTTTGAAATATTTTATCATGGCAGCATTGCTTAAGACCATAGACATCGGTACAGTTAAAAACATTATGAAACATCCCTATTTCACGAAAAATATAGAACACTACATGAACAAAATTTTATTTTTTTGGCAAACAGAGCAGACATTTTTGAAATATTTTATCATGGTAGCATTGCTTAAGGTCATAGACATCGGTACAGTTAAAAACATTGTGAAACATCCCCATTTCACGAAAAATATAGAACACTACATGAACAAAATTTTATTTTTTTGGCAAACAGAGCAGACATTTTTGAAATATTTTATCATGGTAGCATTGCTTAAGACCATAGACATCGGTACAGTTAAAAACATGATGAAACATCCCCGTTTCACGAAAAATATTGAACACTACATGAACAAAATTTTATTGTTTTGGCAAAGAGAGCAGACATTTTTGAAATATTTTATCATGGTAGCATTGCTTAAGGCCATAGACATTGGTACAGTTAAAAACATGATGAAACATCCCCGTTTCACGAAAAATATTGAACACTACATGAACAAAATTTTATTTTTTTGGCAAACAGAGCAGACATTTTTGAAATATTTTATCATGGTAGCATTGCTTAAGACCATAGACATCGGTACAGTTAAAAACATGATGAAACATCCCCGTTTCACGAAAAATATTGAACACTACATGAACAAAATTTTATTTTTTTGGCAAACAGAGCAGACATTTTTGAAATATTTTATCATGGTAGCATTGCTTAAGGTCATAGACATCGGTACAGTTAAAAACATTGTGAAACATCCCCATTTCACGAAAAATATAGAACACTACATGAACAAAATTTTATTGTTTTGGCAAAGAGAGCAGACATTTTTGAAATATTTTATCATGGTAGCATTGCTTAAGGCCATAGACATCGGTACAGTTAAAAACATTGTGAAACATCCCCATTTCACGAAAAATATAGAACACTACATGAAATTTTATTTTTTTGGCAAACAGAGCAGACATTTTTGAAATATTTTATCATGGCAGCATTGCTTAAGACCATAGACATCGGTACAGTTAAAAACATTATGAAACATCCCCATTTCACGAAAAATATAGAACACTACATGAACAAAATTTTATTTTTTTGGCAAACAGAGCAGACATTTTTAAAATATTTTATCATGGTAGCATTGCTTAAGGTCATAGACATCGGTACAGTTAAAAACATTATGAAACATCCCCATTTCACGAAAAATATAGAACACCACATGAACAAAATTTTATTTTTTTGGCAAACAGAGCAGACATTTTTAAAATATTTTATCATGGTAGCATTGCTTAAGGTCATAGACATCGGTACAGTTAAAAACATTATGAAACATCCCCATTTTACGAAAAATATAGAACACTACATGAACAAAATTTTATTTTTTGGTAAACAGAGCAGACATTTTTGAAATATTTTATCATGGTAGCATTGCTCAAGGCCATAGACATCGGTACAGTTAAAACATTATGAAACACCCCAATTTCACGAAAAATATAGAACACTACATGAACAAAATTTTATTTTTCTGGTAAACAGAGCAGACATTTTTGAAATATTTCATCATGGTAGCATTGCTTAAGACCATAGACATCGGTACAGTTAAAAACATGATGAAACATCCCCGTTTCACGAAAAATATTGAACACTACATGAACAAAATTTTATTTTTTTGGCAAACAGAGCAGACATTTTTGAAACATTTTATCATGGTAGCATTGCTTAAGGCCATAGACATCGGTACAGTTAAAAACATTGTGAAACATCCCCATTTCACGAAAAATATAGAACACTACATGAAATTTTATTTTTTTGGCAAACAGAGCAGACATTTTTGAAATATTTTATCATGGCAGCATTGCTTAAGACCATAGACATCGGTACAGTTAAAAACATTATGAAACATCCCCATTTCACGAAAAATATAGAACACTACATGAACAAAATTTTATTTTTTTGGTAAACAGAGCAGACATTTTTGAAATATTTTATCATGGTAGCATTGCTTAAGACCATAGACATCGGTACAGTTAAAAACATGATGAAACTTCCCCGTTTCACGAAAAATATAGAACACTACATGAACAAAATTTTATTTTTTTGGCAAACAGAGCAGACATTTTTGAAATATTTTATCATGGTAGCATTGCTTAAGGCCATAGACATCGGTACAGTTAAAAACATTGTGAAACATCCCCATTTCACGAAAAATATAGAACACTACATGAAATTTTATTTTTTTGGCAAACAGAGCAGACATTTTTGAAATATTTTATCATGGTAGCATTGCTTAAGGTCATAGACATCGGTACAGTTAAAAACATTATGAAACATCCCCATTTCACGAAAAATATAGAACACTACATGAACAAAATTTTATTTTTTTGGTAAACAGAGCAGACATTTTTGAAATATTTTATCATGGTAGCATTGCTTAAGGTCATAGACATCGGTACAGTTAAAAACATTGTGAAACATCCCCATTTCACGAAAAATATAGAACACTACATGAAATTTTATTTTTTTGGTAAACAGAGCAGACATTTTTGAAATATTTTATCATGGTAGCATTGCTTAAGACCATAGACATCGGTACAGTTAAAAACATGATGAAACATCCCCGTTTCACGAAAAATATAGAACACTACATGAACAAAATTTTATTTTTTTGGTAAACAGAGCAGACATTTTTGAAATATTTTATCATGGTAGCATTGCTTAAGACCATAGACATCGGTACAGTTAAAAACATGATGAAACATCCCCATTTCACGAAAAATATAGAACACTACATGAACAAAATTTTATTTTTTTGGTAAACAGAGCAGACATTTTTGAAATATTTTATCATGGTAGCATTGCTTAAGACCATAGACATCGGTACAGTTAAAAACATGATGAAACATCCCAATTTCACGAAAAATATAGAACACTACATGAACAAAATTTTATTTTTTTGGTAAACAGAGCAGACATTTTTGAAATATTTTATCATGGTAGCATTGCCCAAGGCCCTAGACATCGGTACAGTTAAAAACATTATGAAACATCTCCATTTCACAAAAAATATAGAACACTGCATGAACAAAATTTTATTTTTTTGGCAAACGGAGCAGACATTTTTGAAATATTTTATCATGGTAGCATTGCTTAAGGTCATAGACATCGGTACAGTTAAAAACATTATGAAACATCCACATTTCACGAAAAATATTGAACACTACATGAACAAAATTTTATTTTTTTGGTAAACAGAGCAGACATTTTTGAAATATTTTATCATGGTAGCATTGCTTAAGACCATAGACATCGGTACAGTTAAAAACATGATGAAACATCCCTATTTCACGAAAAATATAGAACACTACATGAACAAAATTTTATTTTTTTGGTAAACAGAGCAGACATTTTTGAAATATTTTATCATGGTAGCATTGCTTAAGACCATAGACATCGGTACAGTTAAAAACATGATGAAACATCCCAATTTCACGAAAAATATAGAACACTACATGAACAAAATTTTATTTTTTTGGTAAACAGAGCAGACATTTTTGAAATATTTTATCATGGTAGCATTGCTTAAGACCATAGACATCGGTACAGTTAAAAACATGATGAAACATCCCCATTTCACGAAAAATATAGGACACTACATGAACAAAATTTTATTTTTTTGGTAAACAGAGCAGACATTTTTGAAATATTTTATCATGGTAGCATTGCTTAAGACCATAGACATCGGTACAGTTAAAAACATTATGAAACATCCCCATTTCACGAAAAATATAGAACACTACATGAACAAAATTTTATTTTTTTGGTAAACAGAGCAGACATTTTTGAAATATTTTATCATGGTAGCATTGCTTAAGACCATAGACATCGGTACAGTTAAAAACATGATGAAACATCCCCGTTTCACGAAAAATATTGAACACTACATGAACAAAATTTTATTTTTTTGGCAAACAGAGCAGACATTTTTGAAATATTTTATCATGGTAGCATTGCTTAAGGCCATAGACATCGGTACAGTTAAAAACATTATTAAACATCCCCATTTCACGAAAAATATAGAACACTACATGAACAAAATTTTATTTTTTTGGTAAACAGAGCAGACATTTTTGAAATATTTTATCATTCTAGCATTGCTTAAGGCCATAGACATCGGTACAGTTAAAAACATTATGAAACATCCCAATTTCACGAAAAATATAGAACACTACATGAACAAAATTTTATTTTTTTGGTAAACAGAGCAGACATTTTTGAAATATTTTATCATGGTAGCATTGCCCAAGGCCCTAGACATCGGTACAGTTAAAAACATTATGAAACATCTCCATTTCACAAAAAATATAGAACACTGCATGAACAAAATTTTATTTTTTTGGCAAACGGAGCAGACATTTTTGAAATATTTCATCATGGTAGCATTGCTTAAGGCCATAGACATCGGTACAGTTAAAAACATTGTGAAACATCCCCATTTCACGAAAAATATAGAACACTACATGAACAAAATTTTATTTTTTTGGTAAACAGAGCAGACATTTTTGAAATATTTTATCATGGTAGCATTGCTTAAGACCATAGGCATCGGTACAGTTAAAAACATTGTGAAACATCGCCATTTCACGAAAAATATAGAACACTACATGAACAAAATTTTATTTTTTTGGCAAACAGAGCAGACATTTTTGAAATATTTTATCATGGTAGCATTGCTTAAGGCCATAGACATCGGTACAGTTAAAAACATTGTGAAACATCCCCATTTCACGAAAAATATAGAACACTACATGAACAAAATTTTATTTTTTAGGCAAACAGAGCAGACATTTTTGAAAATTTTTAATATGGTAGCATTGCTTAAGGCCATAGACATCTGTACAGTTAAAAACATTATGAAACATCCCCATTTCACAAAAAATATAAAACACTGCATGAACAAAATTTTATTTTTTTGGTAAACGGAGCAGACATTTTTGAAATATTTTATCATGGTAGCATTGCTTAAGGCCATAGACATCGGTACAGTTAAAAACATGATGAAACTTCCCCGTTTCACGAAAAATATAGAACACTACATGAACAAAATTTTATTTTTTTGGCAAACGGAGCAGACATTTTTGAAATATTTCATCATGGTAGCATTGCTTAAGGCCATAGACATCGGTACAGTTAAAAACATTATGAAACATCCCAATTTCACGAAAAATATAGAACACTACATGAACAAAATTTTATTTTTTTGGCAAACGGAGCAGACATTTTTGAAATATTTCATCATGGTAGCATTGCTTAAGGCCCTAGACATCGGTACACGTAAAAACATTATGAAGCATCCCCGTTTCACAAAAAATATAAAACACTGCATGAACAAAATTTTATTTTTTTGGCAAACGGAGCAGACATTTTTGAAATATTTTATCATGGTAGCATTGCTTAAGGCCCTAGACATCGGTACACGTAAAAACATTATGAAGCATCCCCGTTTCACAAAAAATATAAAACACTGCATGAACAAAATTTTATTTTTTTGGCAAACGGAGCAGACATTTTTGAAATATTTTATCATGGTAGCATTGCTTAAGGCCATAGACATCGGTACAGTTAAAAACATTATGAAACATCCCAATTTCACGAAAAATATAGAACACTACATGAACAAAATTTTATTTTTTTGGTAAACAGAGCGGACATTTTTGAAATATTTTATCATGGTAGCATTGCCTAAGGCCCTAGACATCGGTACAGTTAAAAACATTATGAAACATCCCCATTTCACAAAAAATATAGAACACTACATGAACAAAATTTTATTTTTTTGGCAAACGGAGCAGACATTTTTGAAATATTTCATCATGGTAGCATTGCTTAAGGCCATAGACATCGGTACAGTTAAAAACATTATGAAACATCCCCATTTCACGAAAAATATAGAACACTACATGAACAAAATTTTATTTTTTTGGCAAACGGAGCAGACATTTTTGAAATATTTTATCATGGTAGCATTGCTTAAGGCCATAGACATCGGTACAGTTAAAAACATTGTGAAACATCCCCATTTCACGAAAAATATAGAACACTACATGAAATTTTATTTTTTTGGTAAACAGAGCAGACATTTTTGAAATATTTTATCATGGTAGCATTGCTTAAGGCCATAGACATCGGTACAGTTAAAAACATTATGAAACATCCCCATTTCACAAAAAATATAGAACACTGCATGAACAAAATTTTATTTTTTTGGCAAACGGAGCAGACATTTTTGAAATATTTTATCATGGTAGCATTGCTTAAGGCCATAGGCATCGGTACAGTTAAAAACATTATGAAACATCCCCATTTCACAAAAAATATAGAACACTGCATGAACAAAATTTTATTTTTTTGGCAAACGGAGCAGACATTTTTGAAATATTTTATCATGGTAGCATTGCTTAAGGCCATAGGCATCGGTACAGTTAAAAATATTATGAAACATCCCAATTTCACGAAAAATATAGAACACTACATGAACAAAATTTTATTTTTTTGGCAAACGGAGCAGACATTTTTGAAATATTTTATCATGGTAGCATTGCTTAAGGCCATAGGCATCGGTACAGTTAAAAACATTATGAAACATCCCCATTTCACGAAAAATATAGAACACTGCATGAACAAAATTTTATTTTTTTGGCAAACGGAGCAGACATTTTTGAAATATTTTATCATGGTAGCATTGCTTAAGGCCATAGGCATCGGTACAGTTAAAAACATTATGAAACATCCCCATTTCACAAAAAATATAGAACACTGCATGAACAAAATTTTATTTTTTTGGCAAACGGAGCAGACATTTTTGAAATATTTTATCATGGTAGCATTGCTTAAGGCCATAGGCATCGGTACAGTTAAAAACATTGTGAAACATCCCCATTTCACGAAAAATATAGAACACTACATGAACAAAATTTTATTTTTTTGGCAAACGGAGCAGACATTTTTGAAATATTTTATCATGGTAGCATTGCTTAAGGCCATAGACATCGGTACAGTTAAAAACATTATGAAACATCCCCATTTCACAAAAAATATAGAACACTGCATGAACAAAATTTTATTTTTTTGGCAAACGGAGCAGACATTTTTGAAATATTTTATCATGGTAGCATTGCTTAAGGCCATAGGCATCGGTACAGTTAAAAACATTATGAAACATCCCCATTTCACAAAAAATATAGAACACTGCATGAACAAAATTTTATTTTTTTGGCAAACGGAGCAGACATTTTTGAAACATTTTATCATGGTAGCATTGCTTAAGGCCATAGACATCGGTACAGTTAAAAACATTCTGAAACATCCCCATTTCACGAAAAATATAGAACACTACATGAAATTTTATTTTTTTGGCAAACAGAGCAGACATTTTTGAAATATTTTATCATGGCAGCATTGCTTAAGACCATAGACATCGGTACAGTTAAAAACATTATGAAACATCCCCATTTCACGAAAAATATAGAACACTACATGAACAAAATTTTATTTTTTTGGTAAACAGAGCAGACATTTTTGAAATATTTTATCATGGTAGCATTGCTTAAGACCATAGACATCGGTACAGTTAAAAACATGATGAAACTTCCCCGTTTCACGAAAAATATAGAACACTACATGAACAAAATTTTATTTTTTTGGCAAACAGAGCAGACATTTTTGAAATATTTTATCATGGTAGCATTGCTTAAGGCCATAGACATCGGTACAGTTAAAAACATTGTGAAACATCCCCATTTCACGAAAAATATAGAACACTACATGAAATTTTATTTTTTTGGCAAACAGAGCAGACATTTTTGAAATATTTTATCATGGTAGCATTGCTTAAGGTCATAGACATCGGTACAGTTAAAAACATTATGAAACATCCCCATTTCACGAAAAATATAGAACACCACATGAACAAAATTTTATTTTTTTGGCAAACAGAGCAGACATTTTTAAAATATTTTATCATGGTAGCATTGCTTAAGGTCATAGACATCGGTACGGTTAAAAACATTATGAAACATCCCCATTTCACGAAAAATATAGAACACTACATGAACAAAATTTTATACTTTTGGGAAACAGAGCAGACATTTTTAAAATATTTTATCATGGTAGCATTGCTTAAGGTCATAGACATCGGTACGGTTAAAAACATTATGAAACATCCCCATTTCACGAAAAATATAAAACACTGCATGAACAAAATTTTATTTTTTTGGCAAACAGAGCAGACATTTTTGAAATATTTTATCATGGTAGCATTGCTTAAGGTCATAGACATCGGTACAGTTAAAAACATTATGAAACATCCCCATTTCACGAAAAATATAGAACACCACATGAACAAAATTTTATTTTTTTGGCAAACAGAGCAGACATTTTTAAAATATTTTATCATGGTAGCATTGCTTAAGGTCATAGACATCGGTACAGTTAAAACATTATGAAACACCCCAATTTCACGAAAAATATAGAACACTACATGAACAAAATTTTATTTTTTTGGCAAACAGAGCAGACATTTTTAAAATATTTTATCATGGTAGCATTGCTTAAGGCCATAGACATCGGTACAGTTAAAAACATTGTGAAACATCCCCATTTCACGAAAAATATAGAACACTATATGAAATTTTATTTTTTTGGTAAACAGAGCAGACATTTTTGAAATATTTTATCATGGTAGCATTGCTTAAGACCATAGACATCGGTACAGTTAAAAACATGATGAAACATTCCCGTTTCACGAAAAATATAGAACACTACATGAACAAAATTTTATTTTTTTGGTAAACAGAGCAGACATTTTTGAAATATTTTATCATGGTAGCATTGCTTAAGACCATAGACATCGGTACAGTTAAAAACATGATGAAACATCCCAATTTCACGAAAAATATAGAACACTACATGAACAAAATTTTATTTTTTTGGTAAACAGAGCAGACATTTTTGAAATATTTTATCATGGTAGCATTGCTTAAGACCATAGACATCGGTACAGTTAAAAACATGATGAAACATCCCAATTTCACGAAAAATATAGAACACTACATGAACAAAATTTTATTTTTTTGGTAAACAGAGCAGACATTTTTGAAATATTTTATCATGGTAGCATTGCCCAAGGCCCTAGACATCGGTACAGTTAAAAACATTATGAAACATCTCCATTTCACAAAAAATATAGAACACTGCATGAACAAAATTTTATTTTTTTGGCAAACGGAGCAGACATTTTTGAAATATTTTATCATGGTAGCATTGCTTAAGGTCATAGACATCGGTACAGTTAAAAACATTATGAAACATCCACATTTCACGAAAAATATTGAACACTACATGAACAAAATTTTATTTTTTTGGTAAACAGAGCAGACATTTTTGAAATATTTTATCATGGTAGCATTGCTTAAGACCATAGACATCGGTACAGTTAAAAACATGATGAAACATCCCCATTTCACGAAAAATATAGAACACTACATGAACAAAATTTTATTTTTTTGGTAAACAGAGCAGACATTTTTGAAATATTTTATCATGGTAGCATTGCTTAAGACCATAGACATCGG
The DNA here is from genome assembly GCA_910593695.2 of Ocypus olens. Classification (NCBI taxonomy): domain Eukaryota; kingdom Metazoa; phylum Arthropoda; class Insecta; order Coleoptera; family Staphylinidae; genus Ocypus; species Ocypus olens. The sequence goes on from OU343060.1 coordinate 37,892,904, forward strand.
TACAGTTAAAAACATTATGAAACATCCCCATTTCACGAAAAATATAGAACACTACATGAACAAAATTTTATTTTTTTGGTAAACAGAGCAGACATTTTTGAAATATTTTATCATGTTAGCATTGCTTAAGACCATAGACATCGGTACAGTTAAAAACATTATGAAACATCCCCATTTCACGAAAAATATAGAACACTACATGAACAAAATTTTATTTTTTTGGTAAACAGAGCAGACATTTTTGAAATATTTTATCATGGTAGCATTGCTTAAGACCATAGACATCGGTACAGTTAAAAACATGATGAAACATCCCCGTTTCACGAAAAATATTGAACACTACATGAACAAAATTTTATTTTTTTGGCAAACAGAGCAGACATTTTTGAAACATTTTATCATGGTAGCATTGCTTAAGGCCATAGACATCGGTACAGTTAAAAATATTATTAAACATCCCCATTTCACGAAAAATATAGAACACTACATGAACAAAATTTTATTTTTTTGGTAAACAGAGCAGACATTTTTGAAATATTTTATCATTCTAGCATTGCTTAAGGCCATAGACATCGGTACAGTTAAAAACATTATTAAACATCCCCATTTCACGAAAAATATAGAACACTGCATGAACAAAATTTTATTTTTTTGGTAAACAGAGCAGACATTTTTGAAATATTTTATCATTCTAGCATTGCTTAAGGCCATAGACATCGGTACAGTTAAAAACATTATTAAACATCCCCATTTCACGAAAAATATAGAACACTACATGAACAAAATTTTATTTTTTTGGTAAACAAGCAGACATTTTTGAAATATTTTATCATTCTAGCATTGCTTAAGGCCATAGACATCGGTACAGTTAAAAACATTATTAAACATCCCCATTTCACGAAAAATATAGAACACTACATGAACAAAATTTTATTTTTTTGGTAAACAGAGCAGACATTTTTGAAATATTTTATCATGGTAGCATTGCCCAAGGCCCTAGACATCGGTACAGTTAAAAACATTATGAAACATCTCCATTTCACAAAAAATATAGAACACTGCATGAACAAAATTTTATTTTTTTGGCAAACGGAGCAGACATTTTTGAAATATTTCATCATGGTAGCATTGCTTAAGGCCATAGACATCGGTACAGTTAAAAACATTGTGAAACATCCCCATTTCACGAAAAATATAGAACACTACATGAACAAAATTTTATTTTTTTGGTAAACAGAGCAGACATTTTTGAAATATTTTATCATGGTAGCATTGCTTAAGACCATAGGCATCGGTACAGTTAAAAACATTGTGAAACATCGCCATTTCACGAAAAATATAGAACACTACATGAACAAAATTTTATTTTTTTGGCAAACAGAGCAGACATTTTTGAAATATTTTATCATGGTAGCATTGCTTAAGGCCATAGACATCTGTACAGTTAAAAACATTATGAAACATCCCCATTTCACAAAAAATATAAAACACTGCATGAACAAAATTTTATTTTTTTGGTAAACGGAGCAGACATTTTTGAAATATTTTATCATGGTAGCATTGCTTAAGACCATAGGCATCGGTACAGTTAAAAACATTGTGAAACATCGCCATTTCACGAAAAATATAGAACACTACATGAACAAAATTTTATTTTTTTGGTAAACAGAGCGGACATTTTTGAAATATTTTATCATGGTAGCATTGCCTAAGGCCCTAGACATCGGTACAGTTAAAAACATTATGAAACATCCCCATTTCACAAAAAATATAGAACACTACATGAACAAAATTTTATTTTTTTGGCAAACGGAGCAGACATTTTTGAAATATTTCATCATGGTAGCATTGCTTAAGGCCATAGACATCGGTACAGTTAAAAACATTATGAAACATCCCCATTTCATGAAAAATATAGAACACTACATGAACAAAATTTTATTTTTTTGGTAAACAGAGCAGACATTTTTGAAATATTTTATCATGGTAGCATTGCTTAAGACCATAGGCATCGGTACAGTTAAAAACATTGTAAAACATCCCCATTTCACGAAAAATATAGAACACTACATGAACAAAATTTTATTTTTTTGGCAAACGGAGCAGACATTTTTGAAATATTTTATCATGGTAGCATTGCTTAAGGCCATAGACATCGGTACAGTTAAAAACATTGTGAAACATCCCCATTTCACAAAAAATATAGAACACTACATGAAATTTTATTTTTTTGGTAAACAGAGCAGACATTTTTGAAATATTTTATCATGGTAGCATTGCTTAAGGCCATAGACATCGGTACAGTTAAAAACATTATGAAACATCCCCATTTCACAAAAAATATAGAACACTGCATGAACAAAATTTTATTTTTTTGGCAAACGGAGCAGACATTTTTGAAATATTTTATCATGGTAGCATTGCTTAAGGCCATAGGCATCGGTACAGTTAAAAACATTATGAAACATCCCCATTTCACGAAAAATATTGAACACTACATGAACAAAATTTTATTTTTTTGGTAAACAGAGCAGACATTTTTGAAATATTTTATCATGGTAGCATTGCTTAAGACCATAGACATCGGTACAGTTAAAAACATGATGAAACATCCCCATTTCACGAAAAATATAGAACACTACATGAACAAAATTTTATTTTTTTGGTAAACAGAGCAGACATTTTTGAAATATTTTATCATGGTAGCATTGCTTAAGACCATAGACATCGGTACAGTTAAAAACATGATGAAACATCCCAATTTCACGAAAAATATAGAACACTACATGAACAAAATTTTATTTTTTTGGTAAACAGAGCAGACATTTTTGAAATATTTTATCATGGTAGCATTGCTTAAGACCATAGACATCGGTACAGTTAAAAACATGATGAAACATCCCCATTTCACGAAAAATATAGAACACTACATGAACAAAATTTTATTTTTTTGGTAAACAGAGCAGACATTTTTGAAATATTTTATCATGGTAGCATTGCTTAAGACCATAGACATCGGTACAGTTAAAAACATTATGAAACATCCCCATTTCACGAAAAATATAGAACACTACATGAACAAAATTTTATTTTTTTGGTAAACAGAGCAGACATTTTTGAAATATTTTATCATGGTAGCATTGCTTAAGACCATAGACATCGGTACAGTTAAAAACATGATGAAACATCCCCGTTTCACGAAAAATATTGAACACTACATGAACAAAATTTTATTTTTTTGGCAAACAGAGCAGACATTTTTGAAACATTTTATCATGGTAGCATTGCTTAAGGCCATAGACATCGGTACAGTTAAAAACATTATTAAACATCCCCATTTCACGAAAAATATAGAACACTACATGAACAAAATTTTATTTTTTTGGTAAACAGAGCAGACATTTTTGAAATATTTTATCATTCTAGCATTGCTTAAGGCCATAGACATCGGTACAGTTAAAAACATTATGAAACATCCCAATTTCACGAAAAATATAGAACACTACATGAACAAAATTTTATTTTTTTGGTAAACAGAGCAGACATTTTTGAAATATTTTATCATGGTAGCATTGCCCAAGGCCCTAGACATCGGTACAGTTAAAAACATTATGAAACATCTCCATTTCACAAAAAATATAGAACACTGCATGAACAAAATTTTATTTTTTTGGCAAACGGAGCAGACATTTTTGAAATATTTCATCATGGTAGCATTGCTTAAGGCCATAGACATCGGTACAGTTAAAAACATTGTGAAACATCCCCATTTCACGAAAAATATAGAACACTACATGAACAAAATTTTATTTTTTTGGTAAACAGAGCAGACATTTTTGAAATATTTTATCATGGTAGCATTGCTTAAGACCATAGGCATCGGTACAGTTAAAAACATTGTGAAACATCGCCATTTCACGAAAAATATAGAACACTACATGAACAAAATTTTATTTTTTTGGCAAACAGAGCAGACATTTTTGAAATATTTTATCATGGTAGCATTGCTTAAGGCCATAGACATCTGTACAGTTAAAAACATTATGAAACATCCCCATTTCACAAAAAATATAAAACACTGCATGAACAAAATTTTATTTTTTTGGTAAACGGAGCAGACATTTTTGAAATATTTTATCATGGTAGCATTGCTTAAGACCATAGGCATCGGTACAGTTAAAAACATTGTGAAACATCGCCATTTCACGAAAAATATAGAACACTACATGAACAAAATTTTATTTTTTTGGTAAACAGAGCGGACATTTTTGAAATATTTTATCATGGTAGCATTGCCTAAGGCCCTAGACATCGGTACAGTTAAAAACATTATGAAACATCCCCATTTCACAAAAAATATAGAACACTACATGAACAAAATTTTATTTTTTTGGCAAACGGAGCAGACATTTTTGAAATATTTCATCATGGTAGCATTGCTTAAGGCCATAGACATCGGTACAGTTAAAAACATTATGAAACATCCCCATTTCATGAAAAATATAGAACACTACATGAACAAAATTTTATTTTTTTGGTAAACAGAGCAGACATTTTTGAAATATTTTATCATGGTAGCATTGCTTAAGACCATAGGCATCGGTACAGTTAAAAACATTGTGAAACATCCCCATTTCACGAAAAATATAGAACACTACATGAACAAAATTTTATTTTTTTGGCAAACGGAGCAGACATTTTTGAAATATTTTATCATGGTAGCATTGCTTAAGGCCATAGACATCGGTACAGTTAAAAACATTGTGAAACATCCCCATTTCACAAAAAATATAGAACACTACATGAAATTTTATTTTTTTGGTAAACAGAGCAGACATTTTTGAAATATTTTATCATGGTAGCATTGCTTAAGGCCATAGACATCGGTACAGTTAAAAACATTATGAAACATCCCCATTTCACAAAAAATATAGAACACTGCATGAACAAAATTTTATTTTTTTGGCAAACGGAGCAGACATTTTTGAAATATTTTATCATGGTAGCATTGCTTAAGGCCATAGGCATCGGTACAGTTAAAAACATTATGAAACATCCCAATTTCACGAAAAATATAGAACACTACATGAACAAAATTTTATTTTTTTGGCAAACGGAGCAGACATTTTTGAAATATTTTATCATGGTAGCATTGCTTAAGGCCATAGACATCGGTACAGTTAAAAACATTATGAAACATCCCAATTTCACGAAAAATATAGAACACTACATGAACAAAATTTTATTTTTTTGGCAAACGGAGCAGACATTTTTGAAATATTTTATCATGGTAGCATTGCTTAAGGCCATAGGCATCGGTACAGTTAAAAACATTATGAAACATCCCCATTTCACAAAAAATATAGAACACTGCATGAACAAAATTTTATTTTTTTGGCAAACGGAGCAGACATTTTTGAAATATTTTATCATGGTAGCATTGCTTAAGGCCATAGGCATCGGTACAGTTAAAAACATTATGAAACATCCCCATTTCACAAAAAATATAGAACACTGCATGAACAAAATTTTATTTTTTTGGCAAACGGAGCAGACATTTTTGAAATATTTTATCATGGTAGCATTGCTTAAGGCCATAGGCATCGGTACAGTTAAAAACATTGTGAAACATCCCCATTTCACGAAAAATATAGAACACTACATGAACAAAATTTTATTTTTTTGGCAAACGGAGCAGACATTTTTGAAATATTTTATCATGGTAGCATTGCTTAAGGCCATAGACATCGGTACAGTTAAAAACATTATGAAACATCCCAATTTCACGAAAAATATAGAACACTACATGAACAAAATTTTATTTTTTTGGTAAACAGAGCAGACATTTTTGAAATATTTTATCATGGTAGCATTGCCTAAGGCCCTAGACATCGGTACAGTTAAAAACATTATGAAACATCCCCATTTCACAAAAAATATAGAACACTGCATGAACAAAATTTTATTTTTTTGGCAAACGGAGCAGACATTTTTGAAATATTTTATCATGGTAGCATTGCTTAAGACCATAGGCATCGGTACAGTTAAAACATTATGAAACATCCCCATTTCACGAAAAATATAGAACACTACATGAACAAAATTTTATTTTTTTGGTAAACAGAGCAGACATTTTTGAAATATTTTATCATGGTAGCATTGCTTAAGACCATAGGCATCGGTACAGTTAAAAACATTGTGAAACATCGCCATTTCACGAAAAATATAGAACACTACATGAACAAAATTTTATTTTTTTGGCAAACAGAGCAGACATTTTTGAAATATTTTATCATGGTAGCATTGCTTAAGGCCATAGACATCGGTACAGTTAAAAACATTGTGAAACATCCCCATTTCACGAAAAATATAGAACACTACATGAACAAAATTTTATTTTTTTGGCAAACGGAGCAGACATTTTTGAAATATTTTATCATGGTAGCATTGCTTAAGGCCATAGGCATCGGTACAGTTAAAAACATTATGAAACATCCCCATTTCACAAAAAATATAGAACACTGCATGAACAAAATTTTATTTTTTTGGCAAACGGAGCAGACATTTTTGAAATATTTTATCATGGTAGCATTGCTTAAGGCCATAGACATCGGTACAGTTAAAAACATTATGAAACATCCCCATTTCACGAAAAATATAGAACACTACATGAACAAAATTTTATTTTTTTGGTAAACAGAGCAGACATTTTTGAAATATTTTATCATGGTAGCATTGCTTAAGACCATAGGCATCGGTACAGTTAAAAACATTGTGAAACATCGCCATTTCACGAAAAATATAGAACACTACATGAACAAAATTTTATTTTTTTGGCAAACAGAGCAGACATTTTTGAAATATTTTATCATGGTAGCATTGCTTAAGGCCATAGACATCTGTACAGTTAAAAACATTATGAAACATCCCCATTTCACAAAAAATATAAAACACTGCATGAACAAAATTTTATTTTTTTGGTAAACGGAGCAGACATTTTTGAAATATTTTATCATGGTAGCATTGCTTAAGACCATAGGCATCGGTACAGTTAAAAACATTGTGAAACATCGCCATTTCACGAAAAATATAGAACACTACATGAACAAAATTTTATTTTTTTGGTAAACAGAGCGGACATTTTTGAAATATTTTATCATGGTAGCATTGCCTAAGGCCCTAGACATCGGTACAGTTAAAAACATTATGAAACATCCCCATTTCACAAAAAATATAGAACACTACATGAACAAAATTTTATTTTTTTGGCAAACGGAGCAGACATTTTTGAAATATTTCATCATGGTAGCATTGCTTAAGGCCATAGACATCGGTACAGTTAAAAACATTATGAAACATCCCCATTTCATGAAAAATATAGAACACTACATGAACAAAATTTTATTTTTTTGGTAAACAGAGCAGACATTTTTGAAATATTTTATCATGGTAGCATTGCTTAAGACCATAGGCATCGGTACAGTTAAAAACATTGTGAAACATCCCCATTTCACGAAAAATATAGAACACTACATGAACAAAATTTTATTTTTTTGGCAAACGGAGCAGACATTTTTGAAATATTTTATCATGGTAGCATTGCTTAAGGCCATAGACATCGGTACAGTTAAAAACATTGTGAAACATCCCCATTTCACAAAAAATATAGAACACTACATGAAATTTTATTTTTTTGGTAAACAGAGCAGACATTTTTGAAATATTTTATCATGGTAGCATTGCTTAAGGCCATAGACATCGGTACAGTTAAAAACATTATGAAACATCCCCATTTCACAAAAAATATAGAACACTGCATGAACAAAATTTTATTTTTTTGGCAAACGGAGCAGACATTTTTGAAATATTTTATCATGGTAGCATTGCTTAAGGCCATAGGCATCGGTACAGTTAAAAACATTATGAAACATCCCCATTTCACAAAAAATATAGAACACTGCATGAACAAAATTTTATTTTTTTGGCAAACGGAGCAGACATTTTTGAAATATTTTATCATGGTAGCATTGCTTAAGGCCATAGGCATCGGTACAGTTAAAAACATTATGAAACATCCCAATTTCACGAAAAATATAGAACACTACATGAACAAAATTTTATTTTTTTGGCAAACGGAGCAGACATTTTTGAAATATTTTATCATGGTAGCATTGCTTAAGGCCATAGACATCGGTACAGTTAAAAACATTATGAAACATCCCAATTTCACGAAAAATATAGAACACTACATGAACAAAATTTTATTTTTTTGGCAAACGGAGCAGACATTTTTGAAATATTTTATCATGGTAGCATTGCTTAAGGCCATAGGCATCGGTACAGTTAAAAACATTATGAAACATCCCCATTTCACAAAAAATATAGAACACTGCATGAACAAAATTTTATTTTTTTGGCAAACGGAGCAGACATTTTTGAAATATTTTATCATGGTAGCATTGCTTAAGGCCATAGGCATCGGTACAGTTAAAAACATTATGAAACATCCCCATTTCACAAAAAATATAGAACACTGCTTGAACAAAATTTTATTTTTTTGGCAAACGGAGCAGACATTTTTGAAATATTTTATCATGGTAGCATTGCTTAAGGCCATAGGCATCGGTACAGTTAAAAACATTGTGAAACATCCCCATTTCACGAAAAATATAGAACACTACATGAACAAAATTTTATTTTTTTGGCAAACGGAGCAGACATTTTTGAAATATTTTATCATGGTAGCATTGCTTAAGGCCATAGACATCGGTACAGTTAAAAACATTATGAAACATCCCAATTTCACGAAAAATATAGAACACTACATGAACAAAATTTTATTTTTTTGGTAAACAGAGCAGACATTTTTGAAATATTTTATCATGGTAGCATTGCCTAAGGCCCTAGACATCGGTACAGTTAAAAACATTATGAAACATCCCCATTTCACAAAAAATATAGAACACTGCATGAACAAAATTTTATTTTTTTGGCAAACGGAGCAGACATTTTTGAAATATTTTATCATGGTAGCATTGCTTAAGACCATAGGCATCGGTACAGTTAAAACATTATGAAACATCCCCATTTCACGAAAAATATAGAACACTACATGAACAAAATTTTATTTTTTTGGTAAACAGAGCAGACATTTTTGAAATATTTTATCATGGTAGCATTGCTTAAGGCCATAGGCATCGGTACAGTTAAAAACATTATGAAACATCCCCATTTCACAAAAAATATAGAACACTGCATGAACAAAATTTTATTTTTTTGGCAAACGGAGCAGACATTTTTGAAATATTTTATCATGGTAGCATTGCTTAAGGCCATAGACATCGGTACAGTTAAAAACATTATGAAACATCCCCATTTCACGAAAAATATAGAACACTACATGAACAAAATTTTATTTTTTTGGCAAACAGAGCAGACATTTTTAAAATATTTTATCATGGTAGCATTGCTTAAGGTCATAGACATCGGTACAGTTAAAAACATTATGAAACATCCCCATTTCACGAAAAATATAGAACACCACAGGAACAAAATTTTATTTTTTTGGCAAACAGAGCAGACATTTTTAAAATATTTTATCATGGTAGCATTGCTTAAGGTCATAGACATTGGTACAGTTAAAAACATTGTGAAACATCCCCATTTCACGAAAAATATAGAACACTACATGAAATTTTATTTTTTTGGCAAACAGAGCAGACATTTTTGAAATATTTTATCATGGCAGCATTGCTTAAGACCATAGACATCGGTACAGTTAAAAACATTATGAAACATCCCCATTTCACGAAAAATATAGAACACTACATGAACAAAATTTTATTTTTTTGGCAAACAGAGCAGACATTTTTAAAATATTTTATCATGGTAGCATTGCTTAAGGTCATAGACATCGGTACAGTTAAAAACATTATGAAACATCCCCATTTCACGAAAAATATAGAACACCACATGAACAAAATTTTATTTTTTTGGCAAACAGAGCAGACATTTTTAAAATATTTTATCATGGTAGCATTGCTTAAGGTCATAGACATCGGTACAGTTAAAAACATTATGAAACATCCCCATTTCACGAAAAATATAGAACACTACATGAACAAAATTTTATTTTTTGGTAAACAGAGCAGACATTTTTGAAATATTTTATCATGGTAGCATTGCTCAAGGCCATAGACATCGGTACAGTTAAAACATTATGAAACACCCCAATTTCACGAAAAATATAGAACACTACATGAACAAAATTTTATTTTTTTGGTAAACAGAGCAGACATTTTTGAAATATTTCATCATGGTAGCATTGCTTAAGACCATAGACATCGGTACAGTTAAAAACATGATGAAACATCCCCGTTTCACGAAAAATATTGAACACTACATGAACAAAATTTTATTTTTTTGGCAAACAGAGCAGACATTTTTGAAACATTTTATCATGGTAGCATTGCTTAAGGCCATAGACATCGGTACAGTTAAAAACATTGTGAAACATCCCCATTTCACGAAAAATATAGAACACTACATGAAATTTTATTTTTTTGGCAAACAGAGCAGACATTTTTGAAATATTTTATCATGGCAGCATTGCTTAAGACCATAGACATCGGTACAGTTAAAAACATTATGAAACATCCCCATTTCACGAAAAATATAGAACACTACATGAACAAAATTTTATTTTTTTGGTAAACAGAGCAGACATTTTTGAAATATTTTATCATAGTAGCATTGCTTAAGACCATAGACATCGGTACAGTTAAAAACATGATGAAACATCCCCGTTTCACGAAAAATATAGAACACTACATGAACAAAATTTTATTTTTTTGGCAAACAGAGCAGACATTTTTGAAATATTTTATCATGGTAGCATTGCTTAAGGCCATAGACATCGGTACAGTTAAAAACATTGTGAAACATCCCCATTTCACGAAAAATATAGAACACTACATGAAATTTTATTTTTTTGGCAAACAGAGCAGACATTTTTGAAATAATCATGGTAGCATTGCTTAAGGTCATAGACATCGGTACAGTTAAAAACATTATGAAACATCCCCATTTCACGAAAAATATAGAACACCACATGAACAAAATTTTATTTTTTTGGCAAACAGAGCAGACATTTTTAAAATATTTTATCATGGTAGCATTGCTTAAGGTCATAGACATCGGTACAGTTAAAACATTATGAAACACCCCAATTTCACGAAAAATATAGAACACTACATGAACAAAATTTTATTTTTTTGGCAAACAGAGCAGACATTTTTAAAATATTTTATCATGGTAGCATTGCTTAAGGCCATAGACATCGGTACAGTTAAAAACATTGTGAAAACATCCCCATTTCACGAAAAATATAGAACACTACATGAAATTTTATTTTTTTTGGTAAACAGAGCAGACATTTTTGAAATATTTTATCATGGTAGCATTGCTTAAGACCATAGACATCGGTACAGTTAAAAACATGATGAAACATCCCCGTTTCACGAAAAATATTGAACACTACATGAACAAAATTTTATTTTTTTGGCAAACAGAGCAGACATTTTTGAAACATTTTATCATGGTAGCATTGCTTAAGGTCATAGACATCGGTACAGTTAAAAACATTAGGAAACATCCCCATTTCACGAAAAATATAGAACACTACATGAACAAAATTTTATTTTTTTTTGGTAAACAGAGCAGACATTTTTGAAATATTTTATCATGGTAGCATTGCTTAAGGTCATAGACATCGGTACAGTTAAAAACATTAGGAAACATCCCCATTTCACGAAAAATATAGAACACTACATGAACAAAATTTTATTTTTTTTGGTAAACAGAGCAGACATTTTTGAAATATTTTATCATGGTAGCATTGCTTAAGACCATAGACATCGGTACAGTTAAAAACATTATGAAACATCCCCATTTCACGAAAATATAGAACACTACATGAAATTTAATTTTTTTACAAACAGAGCAGACATTTTTGAAACATTTTATCATGGTAGCATTGCTTAAGGTCATAGACATCGGTACAGTTAAAAACATTATGAAACATCCCCATTTCACGAAAAATATAGAACACAACATGAACAAAATTTTATTTTTTTGGTAAACAGAGCAGACATTTTTGAAATATTTTATCATGGTAGCATTGCTTAAGACCATAGACATCGGTACAGTTAAAAACATGATGAAACATCCCCGTTTCACGAAAAATATTGAACACTACATGAACAAAATTTTATTTTTTTGGCAAACAGAGCAGACATTTTTGAAATATTTTATCATGGTAGCATTGCTTAAGGCCATAGACATCGGTACAGTTAAAAAAATTGTGAAACATCCCCATTTCACGAAAAATATAGAACACTACATGAAATTTTATTTTTTTGGCAAACAGAGCAGACATTTTTGAAATATTTTATCATGGCAGCATTGCTTAAGACCATAGACATCGGTACAGTTAAAAACATTATGAAACATCCCTATTTCACGAAAAATATAGAACACTACATGAACAAAATTTTATTTTTTTGGCAAACAGAGCAGGACATTTTTGAAATATTTTATCATGGTAGCATTGCTTAAGGTCATAGACATCGGTACAGTTAAAAACATTGTGAAACATCCCCATTTCACGAAAAATATAGAACACTACATGAACAAAATTTTATTTTTTTGGCAAACAGAGCAGACATTTTTGAAATATTTTATCATGGTAGCATTGCTTAAGACCATAGACATCGGTACAGTTAAAAACATGATGAAACATCCCCGATTCACGAAAAATATTGAACACTACATGAACAAAATTTTATTTTTTTTGGCAAACAGAGCAGACATTTTTGAAATATTTTATCATGGTAGCATTGCTTAAGGCCATAGACATTGGTACAGTTAAAACATTGTGAAACATCCCCATTTCACGAAAAATATAGAACACTACATGAAATTTTATTTTTTTGGCAAACAGAGCAGACATTTTTGAAATATTTTATCATGGCAGCATTGCTTAAGACCATAGACATCGGTACAGTTAAAAACATTATGAAACATCCCTATTTCACGAAAAATATAGAACACTACATGAACAAAATTTTATTTTTTTGGCAAACAGAGCAGACATTTTAAAATATTTTATCATGGTAGCATTGCTTAAGGTCATAGACATCGGTACAGTTAAAAACATTATGAAACATCCCCATTTCACGAAAAATATAGAACACCACATGAACAAAATTTTATTTTTTTGGCAAACAGAGCAGACATTTTTAAAATATTTTATCATGGTAGCATTGCTTAAGGTCATAGACATCGGTACAGTTAAAAACATTATGAAACATCCCCATTTCACGAAAAATATAGAACACCACATGAACAAAATTTTATTTTTTTGGCAAACAGAGCAGACATTTTTGAAACATTTTATCATGGTAGCATTGCTTAAGGTCATAGACATCGGTACAGTTAAAAACATTATGAAACATCCCCATTTCACGAAAAATATAGAACACTACATGAACAAAATTTTATTTTTTTGGCAAACAGAGCAGACATTTTTAAAATATTTTATCATGGTAGCATTGCTTAAGGTCATAGACATCGGTACAGTTAAAAACATTATGAAACATCCCCATTTCACGAAAAATATAGAACACCACATGAACAAAATTTTATTTTTTTGGCAAACAGAGCAGACATTTTTAAAATATTTTATCATGGTAGCATTGCTTAAGGTCATAGACATCGGTACAGTTAAAAACATTATGAAACATCCCCATTTCACGAAAAATATAGAACACTACATGAACAAAATTTTATTTTTTGGTAAACAGAGCAGACATTTTTGAAATATTTTATCATGGTAGCATTGCTCAAGGCCATAGACATCGGTACAGTTAAAACATTATGAAACACCCCAATTTCACGAAAAATATAGAACACTACATGAACAAAATTTTATTTTTTTGGTAAACAGAGCAGACATTTTTGAAATATTTCATCATGGTAGCATTGCTTAGGACCATAGACATCGGTACAGTTAAAAACATGATGAAACATCCCCGTTTCACGAAAAATATTGAACACTACATGAACAAAATTTTATTTTTTTGGCAAACAGAGCAGACATTTTTGAAACATTTTATCATGGTAGCATTGCTTAAGGCCATAGACATCGGTACAGTTAAAAACATTGTGAAACATCCCCATTTCACGAAAAATATAGAACACTACATGAAATTTTATTTTTTTGGCAAACAGAGCAGACATTTTTGAAATATTTTATCATGGCAGCATTGCTTAAGACCATAGACATCGGTACAGTTAAAAACATTATGAAACATCCCCATTTCACGAAAAATATAGAACACTACATGAACAAAATTTTATTTTTTTGGTAAACAGAGCAGACATTTTTGAAATATTTTATCATAGTAGCATTGCTTAAGACCATAGACATCGGTACAGTTAAAAACATGATGAAACATCCCCGTTTCACGAAAAATATAGAACACTACATGAACAAAATTTTATTTTTTTGGCAAACAGAGCAGACATTTTTGAAATATTTTATCATGGTAGCATTGCTTAAGGCCATAGACATCGGTACAGTTAAAAACATTGTGAAACATCCCCATTTCACGAAAAATATAGAACACTACATGAAATTTTATTTTTTTGGCAAACAGAGCAGACATTTTTGAAATATTTTATCATGGTAGCATTGCTTAAGGTCATAGACATCGGTACAGTTAAAAACATTATGAAACATCCCCATTTCACGAAAAATATAGAACACCACATGAACAAAATTTTATTTTTTTGGCAAACAGAGCAGACATTTTTAAAATATTTTATCATGGTAGCATTGCTTAAGGTCATAGACATCGGTACAGTTAAAACATTATGAAACACCCCAATTTCACGAAAAATATAGAACACTACATGAACAAAATTTTATTTTTTTGGCAAACAGAGCAGACATTTTTAAAATATTTTATCATGGTAGCATTGCTTAAGGCCATAGACATCGGTACAGTTAAAAACATTGTGAAACATCCCCATTTCACGAAAAATATAGAACACTACATGAAATTTTATTTTTTTGGTAAACAGAGCAGACATTTTTGAAATATTTTATCATGGTAGCATTGCTTAAGACCATAGACATCGGTACAGTTAAAAACATGATGAAACATCCCCGTTTCACGAAAAATATTGAACACTACATGAACAAAATTTTATTTTTTTGGCAAACAGAGCAGACATTTTTGAAACATTTTATCATGGTAGCATTGCTTAAGGTCATAGACATCGGTACAGTTAAAAACATTAGGAAACATCCCCATTTCACGAAAAATATAGAACACTACATGAACAAAATTTTATTTTTTTGGTAAACAGAGCAGACATTTTTGAAACATTTTATCATGGTAGCATTGCTTAAGGTCATAGACATCGGTACAGTTAAAAACATTAGGAAACATCCCCATTTCACGAAAAATATAGAACACTACATGAACAAAATTTTATTTTTTTGGTAAACAGAGCAGACATTTTTGAATAATTTTATCATGGTAGCATTGCTTAAGACCATAGACATCGGTACAGTTAAAAACATTATGAAACATCCCCATTTCACGAAAAATATAGAACACTACATGAAATTTAATTTTTTTACAAACAGAGCAGACATTTTTGAAACATTTTATCATGGTAGCATTGCTTAAGGTCATAGACATCGGTACAGTTAAAAACATTATGAAACATCCCCATTTCACGAAAAATATAGAACACAACATGAACAAAATTTTATTTTTTTGGTAAACAGAGCAGACATTTTTGAAATATTTTATCATGGTAGCATTGCTTAAGACCATAGACATCGGTACAGTTAAAAACATGATGAAACATCCCCGTTTCACGAAAAATATTGAACACTACATGAACAAAATTTTATTTTTTTGGCAAACAGAGCAGACATTTTTGAAATATTTTATCATGGTAGCATTGCTTAAGGCCATAGACATCGGTACAGTTAAAAAAATTGTGAAACATCCCCATTTCACGAAAAATATAGAACACTACATGAAATTTTATTTTTTTGGCAAACAGAGCAGACATTTTTGAAATATTTTATCATGGCAGCATTGCTTAAGACCATAGACATCGGTACAGTTAAAAACATTATGAAACATCCCTATTTCACGAAAAATATAGAACACTACATGAACAAAATTTTATTTTTTTGGCAAACAGAGCAGACATTTTTGAAATATTTTATCATGGTAGCATTGCTTAAGGTCATAGACATCGGTACAGTTAAAAACATTGTGAAACATCCCCATTTCACGAAAAATATAGAACACTACATGAACAAAATTTTATTTTTTTGGCAAACAGAGCAGACATTTTTGAAATATTTTATCATGGTAGCATTGCTTAAGACCATAGACATCGGTACAGTTAAAAACATGATGAAACATCCCCGTTTCACGAAAAATATTGAACACTACATGAACAAAATTTTATTTTTTTGGCAAACAGAGCAGACATTTTTGAAATATTTTATCATGGTAGCATTGCTTAAGGCCATAGACATTGGTACAGTTAAAAACATTGTGAAACATCCCCATTTCACGAAAAATATAGAACACTACATGAAATTTTATTTTTTTGGCAAACAGAGCAGACATTTTTGAAATATTTTATCATGGCAGCATTGCTTAAGACCATAGACATCGGTACAGTTAAAAACATTATGAAACATCCCCATTTCACGAAAAATATAGAACACTACATGAACAAAATTTTATTTTTTTGGCAAACAGAGCAGACATTTTTAAAATATTTTATCATGGTAGCATTGCTTAAGGTCATAGACATCGGTACAGTTAAAAACATTATGAAACATCCCCATTTCACGAAAAATATAGAACACCACATGAACAAAATTTTATTTTTTTGGCAAACAGAGCAGACATTTTTAAAATATTTTATCATGGTAGCATTGCTTAAGGTCATAGACATCGGTACAGTTAAAAACATTATGAAACATCCCCATTTCACGAAAAATATAGAACACTACATGAACAAAATTTTATTTTTTGGTAAACAGAGCAGACATTTTTGAAATATTTTATCATGGTAGCATTGCTCAAGGCCATAGACATCGGTACAGTTAAAACATTATGAAACACCCCAATTTCACGAAAAATATAGAACACTACATGAACAAAATTTTATTTTTTTGGTAAACAGAGCAGACATTTTTGAAATATTTCATCATGGTAGCATTGCTTAAGACCATAGACATCGGTACAGTTAAAAACATGATGAAACATCCCCGTTTCACGAAAAATATTGAACACTACATGAACAAAATTTTATTTTTTTGGCAAACAGAGCAGACATTTTTGAAACATTTTATCATGGTAGCATTGCTTAAGGCCATAGACATCGGTACAGTTAAAAACATTGTGAAACATCCCCATTTCACGAAAAATATAGAACACTACATGAAATTTTATTTTTTTGGCAAACAGAGCAGACATTTTTGAAATATTTTATCATGGCAGCATTGCTTAAGACCATAGACATCGGTACAGTTAAAAACATTATGAAACATCCCCATTTCACGAAAAATATAGAACACTACATGAACAAAATTTTATTTTTTTGGTAAACAGAGCAGACATTTTTGAAATATTTTATCATGGTAGCATTGCTTAAGACCATAGACATCGGTACAGTTAAAAACATGATGAAACATCCCCGTTTCACGAAAAATATAGAACACTACATGAACAAAATTTTATTTTTTTGGCAAACAGAGCAGACATTTTTGAAATATTTTATCATGGTAGCATTGCTTAAGGCCATAGACATCGGTACAGTTAAAAACATTGTGAAACATCCCCATTTCACGAAAAATATAGAACACTACATGAAATTTTATTTTTTTGGCAAACAGAGCAGACATTTTTGAAATATTTTATCATGGTAGAATTGCTTAAGGTCATAGACATCGGTACAGTTAAAAACATTATGAAACATCCCCATTTCACGAAAAATATAGAACACCACATGAACAAAATTTTATTTTTTTGGCAAACAGAGCAGACATTTTTAAAATATTTTATCATGGTAGCATTGCTTAAGGTCATAGACATCGGTACAGTTAAAACATTATGAAACACCCCAATTTCACGAAAAATATAGAACACTACATGAACAAAATTTTATTTTTTTGGCAAACAGAGCAGACATTTTTAAAATATTTTATCATGGTAGCATTGCTTAAGGTCATAGACATCGGTACAGTTTAAAACATTATGTAACATCCCCATTTCACGAAAAATATAGAACACTACATGAACAAAATTTTATTTTTTTGGTAAACAGAGCAGACATTTTTGAAATATTTTATCATGGTAGCATTGCTTAAGACCATAGACATCGGTACAGTTAAAAACATTATGAAACATCCCCATTTCACGAAAAATATAGAACACTACATGAAATTTTATTTTTTTGGCAAACAGAGCAGACATTTTTGAAACATTTTATCATGGTAGCATTGCTTAAGGTCATAGACATCGGTACAGTTAAAAACATTATGAAACATCCCCATTTCACGAAAAATATAGAACACAACATGAACAAAATTTTATTTTTTTGGTAAACAGAGCAGACATTTTTGAAATATTTTATCATGGTAGCATTGCTTAAGGTCATAGACATCGGTACAGTTTAAAACATTATGTAACATCCCCATTTCACGAAAAATATAGAACACTACATGAAATTTTATTTTTTTGGCAAACAGAGCAGACATTTTTGAAACATTTTATCATGGTAGCATTGCTTAAGGTCATAGACATCGGTACAGTTAAAAACATTATGAAACATCCCCATTTCACGAAAAATATAGAACACCACATGAACAAAATTTTATTTTTTTGGCAAACAGAGCAGACATTTTTGAAACATTTTATCATGGTAGCATTGCTTAAGGTCATAGACATCGGTACAGTTAAAAACATTATGAAACATCCCCATTTCACGAAAAATATAGAACACTACATGAACAAAATTTTATTTTTTTGGTAAACAGAGCAGACATTTTTGAAATATTTTATCATGGTAGCATTGCTTAAGACCATAGACATCGGTACAGTTAAAAACATTATGAAACATCCCCATTTCACGAAAAATATAGAACACTACATGAAATTTTATTTTTTTGGCAAACAGAGCAGACATTTTTGAAACATTTTATCATGGTAGCATTGCTTAAGGTCATAGACATCGGTACAGTTAAAAACATTATGAAACATCCCCATTTCACGAAAAATATAGAACACTACATGAACAAAATTTTATTTTTTTGGTAAACAGAGCAGACATTTTTGAAACATTTTATCATGGTAGCATTGCTTAAGGTCATAGACATCGGTACAGTTAAAAACATTATGAAACATCCCCATTTCACGAAAAATATAGAACACTACATGAACAAAATTTTATTTTTTTGGTAAACAGAGCAGACATTTTTGAAACATTTTATCATGGTAGCATTGCTTAAGGTCATAGACATCGGTACAGTTAAAAACATTATGAAACATCCCCATTTCACGAAAAATATAGAACACTACATGAACAAAATTTTATTTTTTTGGCAAACAGAGCAGACATTTTTGAAACATTTTATCATGGTAGCATTGCTTAAGGTCATAGACATCGGTACAGTTAAAAACATTATGAAACATCCCCATTTCACGAAAAATATAGAACACTACATGAACAAAATTTTATTTTTTTGGTAAACAGAGCAGACATTTTTGAAACATTTTATCATGGTAGCATTGCTTAAGGTCATAGACATCGGTACAGTTAAAAACATTATGTAACATCCCCATTTCACGAAAAATATAGAACACTACATGAAATTTCATTTTTTTGGCAAACAGAGCAGACATTTTTGAAATATTTTATCATGGTAGCATTGCTTAAGGTCATAGACATCGGTACAGTTAAAAACATTATGAAACATCCCCATTTCACGAAAAATATAGAACACCACATGAACAAAATTTAATTTTTTTGGCAAACAGAGCAGACATTTTTGAAACATTTTATCATGGTAGCATTGCTTAAGGTCATAGACATCGGTACAGTTAAAAACATTATGAAACATCCCCATTTCACGAAAAATATAGAACACTACATGAACAAAATTTTATTTTTTTGGTAAACAGAGCAGACATTTTTGAAATATTTTATCATGGTAGCATTGCTTAAGACCATAGACATCGGTACAGTTAAAAACATTATGAAACATCCCCATTTCACGAAAAATATAGAACACTACATGAAATTTTATTTTTTTGGCAAACAGAGCAGACATTTTTGAAACATTTTATCATGGTAGCATTGCTTAAGGTCATAGACATCGGTACAGTTAAAAACATTATGAAACATCCCCATTTCACGAAAAATATAGAACACTACATGAACAAAATTTTATTTTTTTGGTAAACAGAGCAGACATTTTTGAAATATTTTATCATGGTAGCATTGCTTAAGGTCATAGATATCGGTACAGTTAAAAACATTATGAAACATCCCCATTTCACGAAAAATATAGAACACTACATGAACAAAATTTTATTTTTTTGGTAAACAGAGCAGACATTTTTGAAATATTTTATCATGGTAGCATTGCTTAAGACCATAGACATCGGTACAGTTAAAAACATTATGAAACATCCCCATTTCACGAAAAATATAGAACACTACATGAAATTTTATTTTTTTGGCAAACAGAGCAGACATTTTTGAAATATTTTATCATGGTAGCATTGCTTAAGGTCATAGACATCGGTACAGTTAAAAACATTATGAAACATCCACATTTCACGAAAAATATAGAACACCACATGAACAAAATTTTATTTTTTTGGCAAACAGAGCAGACATTTTTAAAATATTTTATCATGGTAGCATTGCTTAAGGTCATAGACATCGGTACAGTTAAAAACATTATGAAACATCCCCATTTCACGAAAAATATAGAACACTACATGAACAAAATTTTATTTTTTTTGGTAAACAGAGCAGACATTTTTGAAATATTTTATCATGGTAGCATTGCTTAAGACCATAGACATCGGAACTGTTAAAAACATGATGAAACATCCCCGTTTCACGAAAAATATTGAACACTACATGAACAAAATTTTATTTTTTTGGCAAACAGAGCAGACATTTTTGAAACATTTTATCATGGTAGCATTGCTTAAGGCCATAGACATCGGTACAGTTAAAAACATTATGAAACATCCCCATTTCACGAAAAATATAGAACACTACATGAACAAAATTTTATTTTTTTGGTAAACAGAGCAGACATTTTTGAAATATTTTATCATGGTAGCATTGCTTAAGACCATAGACATCGGTACAGTTGAAAACATGATGAAACATCCCCGTTTCACGAAAAATATAGAACACTACATGAACAAAATTTTATTTTTTTGGCAAACAGAGCAGACATTTTTGAAATATTTTATCATGGTAGCATTGCTTAAGGCCATCGATATCGGTACAGTTAAAAACATTGTGAAACATCCCCATTTCACGAAAAATATAGAACACTACATGAAATTTTATTTTTTTGGCAAACAGAGCAGACATTTTTGAAATATTTTATCATGGCAGCATTGCTTAAGACCATAGACATCGGTACAGTTAAAAACATTATGAAACATCCCCATTTCACGAAAAATATAGAACACTACATGAACAAAATTTTATTTTTTTGGCAAACAGAGCAAACATTTTTGATATATTTTATCATGGTAGCATTGCTCAAGGCCATAGACATTGGTACAGTTAAAAACATTGTGAAACATCCCCATTTCACGAAAAATATAGAACACTACATGAACAAAATTTTATTTTTTTGGTAAATAGAGCAGACATTTTTGAAATATTTTATCATGGTAGCATTGCTTAAGACCATTGGCATCGGTACAATTAAAAACATGATGAAACATCCCAATTTCACGAAAAATATAGAACACTACATGAACAAAATTTTATTTTTTTGGTAAACAGAGCAGACATTTTTGAAATATTTTATCATGGTAGCATTGCTTAAGACCATAGACATCGGTACAGTTAAAAACATGATGAAACATCCCCGTTTCACGAAAAATATTGAACACTACATGAACAAAATTTTATTTTTTTGGCAAACAGAGCAGACATTTTTGAAATATTTTATCATGGTAGCATTGCTTAAGGCCATAGACATCGGTACAGTTAAAAACATTGTGAAACATCCCCATTTCACGAAAAATATAGAACACTACATGAAATTTTATTTTTTTGGCAAACAGAGCAGACATTTTTGAAATATTTTATCATGGTAGCATTTCTTAAGGCCATAGACATCGATACAGTTAAAAACATTATGAAACATCCCCATTTCACGAAAAATATAGAACACTACATGAACAAAATTTTATTTTTTTGGCAAACAGAGCAGACATTTTTGAAATATATTATCATGGAAGCATTGCTTAAGGCCATAGACATCGGTACAGTTAAAAACATTGTGAAACATCCCCATTTCACGAAAAATATAGAACACTACATGAAATTTTATTTTTTTGGCAAACAGAGCAGACATTTTTGAAATATTTTATCATGGTAGCATTGCTTAAGACCATAGGCATCGGTACTGTTAAAAACATTGTGAAACATCGCCATTTCACGAAAAATATAGAACACTACATGAACAAAATTTTATTTTTTTGGCAAACAGAGCAGACATTTTTGAAATATTTTATCATGGTAGCATTGCTTAAGGTCATAGACATCGATACAGTTAAAAACATTATGAAACATCCCCATTTCACGAAAAATATAGAACACTACATGAAATTTTATTTTTTTGGCAAACAGAGCAGACATTTTTGAAATATTTTATCATGGTAGCATTTCTTAAGGCCATAGACATCGATACATTTAAAAACATTATGAAACATCCCCATTTCACGAAAAATATAGAACACTACATGAACAAAATTTTATTTTTTTGGCAAACGGAGCAGACATTTTTGAAATATTTTATCATGGTAGCATTTCTTAAGGCCATAGACATCAATACAGTTAAAAAAATTATGAAACATCCCCATTTCACGAAAAATATAGAACACTACATGAACAAAATTTTATTTTTTTGGCAAACGGAGCAGACATTTTTGAAATATTTTATCATGGTAGCATTGCTTAAGGTCATAGACATCGATACAGTTAAAAACATTATGAAACATCCCCATTTCACGAAAAATATAGAACACTACATGAAATTTTATTTTTTTGGCAAACAGAGCAGACATTTTTGAAATATTTTATCATGGTAGCATTTCTTAAGGCCATAGACATCGATACATTTAAAAACATTATGAAACATCCCCATTTCACGAAAAATATAGAACACTACATGAACAAAATTTTATTTTTTTGGCAAACGGAGCAGACATTTTTGAAATATTTTATCATGGTAGCATTTCTTAAGGCCATAGACATCGATACAGTTAAAAAAATTATGAAACATCCCCATTTCACGAAAAATATAGAACACTACATGAACAAAATTTTATTTTTTTGGCAAACGGAGCAGACATTTTTGAAATATTTTATCACGGTAGCATTGCTTAAGGTCATAGACATCGATACAGTTAAAAACATTATGAAACATCCCCATTTCACGAAAAATATAGAACACTACATGAACAAAATTTTATTTTTTTGGCAAACAGAGCAGACATTTTTGAAATATATTATCATGGAAGCATTGCTTAAGGCCATAGACATCGGTACAGTTAAAAACATTATGAAACATCCCCATTTCACGAAAAATATAGAACACTACATGAACAAAATTTTATTTTTTTGGCAAACAGAGCAGACATTTTTGAAATATTTTATCATGGTAGCATTGCTTAAGGCCATAGACATCGATACAGTTAAAAACATTATGAAACATCCCCATTTCACGAAAAATATAGAACACTACATGAACAAAATTTTATTTTTTTGGCAAACAGAGCAGACATTTTTGAAATATTTTATCATGGTAGCATTGCTTAAGTCCATAGACATCGGTACAGTTAAAAACATTGTGAAACATCCCCATTTCACGAAAAATATAGAACACTACATGAAATTTTATTTTTTTGGCAAACAGAGCAGACATTTTTGAAATATTTTATCATGGTAGCATTTTTCAAGGCCATAGACATCGATACATTTAAAAACATTATGAAACATCCCCATTTCACGAAAAATATAGAACACTACATGAACAAAATTTTATTTTTTTGGCAAAAGGAGCAGACATTTTTGAAATATTTTATCATGGTAGCATTTCTTAAGGCCATAGACATCGATACATTTAAAAACATTATGAAACATCCCCATTTCACGAAAAATATAGAACACTACATGAACAAAATTTTATTTTTTTGGCAAACGGAGCAGACATTTTTGAAATATTTTATCATGGTAGCATTGCTTAAGGTCATAGACATCGGTACAGTTAAAAACATTGTGAAACATCCCCATTTCACGAAAAATATAGAACACTACATGAACAAAATTTTATTTTTTTGGCAAACAGAGCAGACATTTTTGAAATATTTTATCATGGTAGCATTGCTTAAGACCATAGGCATCGGTACTGTTAAAAACATTGTGAAACATCGCCATTTCACGAAAAATATAGAACACTACATGAACAAAATTTTATTTTTTTTGGCAAACAGAGCAGACATTTTTGAAATATTTTATCATGGTAGCATTGCTTAAGGTCATAGACATCGATACAGTTAAAAACATTATGAAACATCCCCATTTCACGAAAAATATAGAACACTACATGAAATTTTATTTTTTTGGCAAACAGAGCAGACATTTTTGAAATATTTTATCATGGTAGCATTTTTTAAGGCCATAGACATCGATACATTTAAAAACATTATGAAACATCCCCATTTCACGAAAAATATAGAACACTACATGAACAAAATTTTATTTTTTTGGCAAACGGAGCAGACATTTTTGAAATATTTTATCATGGTAGCATTGCTTAAGGCCATAGACATCGATACAGTTAAAAACATTATGAAACATCCCCATTTCACGAAAAATATAGAACACTACATGAACAAAATTTTATTTTTTTTGGCAAACAGAGCAGACATTTTTAAAATATTTTATCATGGTAGCATTGCTTAAGGCCATAGACATCGGTACAGTTAAAAACATTGTGAAACATCCCCATTTCACGAAAAATATGGAACACTGCATGAAATTTTATTTTTTTGGCAAACAGAGCAGACATTTTTGAAATATTTTATCATGGTAGCATTTCTTAAGGCCATAGACATCGATACATTTAAAAACATTATGAAACATCCCCATTTCACGAAAAATATAGAACACTACATGAAATTTTATTTTTTTGGCAAACAGAGCAGACATTTTTGAAATATTTTATCATGGTAGCATTTCTTAAGGCCATAGACATCGATACATTTAAAAACATTATGAAACATCCCCATTTCACGAAAAATATAGAACACTACATGAACAAAATTTTATTTTTTTGGCAAACGGAGCAGACATTTTTGAAATATTTTATCATAATAGCATTTCTTAAGGCCATAGACATCGATACAGTTAAAAACATTATGAAACATCCCCATTTCACGAAAAATATAAAACACTACATGAACAAAATTTTATTTTTTTGGCAAACGGAGCAGACATTTTTGAAATATTTTATCATGGTAGCATTGCTTAAGACCATAGACATCGGTACAGTTAAAAACATTATGAAACATCCCCATTTCACGAAAAATATAAAACACTACATGAACAAAATTTTATTTTTTTGGCAAACGGAGCAGACATTTTTGAAATATTTTATAATGGTAGCATTGCTTAAGACCATAGGCATCGGTACTGTTAAAAACATTGTGAAACATCGCCATTTCACGAAAAATATAGAACACTACATGAACAAAATTTTATTTTTTTGGCAAACAGAGCAGACATTTTTGAAATATTTTATCATGATAGCATTGCTTAAGGTCATAGACATCGATACAGTTAAAAACATTATGAAACATCCCCATTTCACGAAAAATATAGAACACTACATGAAATTTTATTTTTTTGGCAAACAGAGCAGACATTTTTGAAATATTTTATCATGGTAGCATTTCTTAAGGCCATAGACATCGATACATTTAAAAACATTATGAAACATCCCCATTTCACGAAAAATATAGAACACTACATGAACAAAATTTTATTTTTTTGGCAAACGGAGCAGACATTTTTGAAATATTTTATCATAATAGCATTTCTTAAGGCCATAGACATCGATACAGTTAAAAACATTATGAAACATCCCCATTTCACGAAAAATATAAAACACTACATGAACAAAATTTTATTTTTTTGGCAAACGGAGCAGACATTTTTGAAATATTTTATAATGGTAGCATTGCTTAAGACCATAGGTATCGGTACTGTTAAAAACATTGTGAAACATCGCCATTTCACGAAAAATATAGAACACTACATGAACAAAATTTTATTTTTTTGGCAAACAGAGCAGACATTTTTGAAATATTTTATCATAGTAGCATTGCTTAAGACCATAGGCATCGGTACTGTTAAAAACATTGTGAAACATCGCCATTTCACGAAAAATATAGAACACTACATGAACAAAATTTTATTTTTTTTGGCAAACAGAGCAGACATTTTTGAAATATTTTATCATGGTAGCATTGCTTAAGGTCATAGACATCGATACAGTTAAAAACATTATGAAACATCCCCATTTCACGAAAAATATAGAACACTACATGAACAAAATTTTATTTTTTTGGCAAACAGAGCAGACATTTTTGAAATATTTTATCATGGTAGCATTGCTTAAGACCATAGGCATCGGTACTGTTAAAAACATTGTGAAACATCGCCATTTCACGAAAAATATAGAACACTACATGAACAAAATTTTATTTTTTTTGACAAACAGAGCAGACATTTTTGAAATATTTTATCATGGTAGCATTGCTTAAGGTCATAGACATCGATACAGTTAAAAACATTATGAAACATCCCCATTTCACGAAAAATATAGAACACTACATGAAATTTTATTTTTTTGGCAAACAGAGCAGACATTTTTGAAATATTTTATTATGGTAGCATTTCTTAAGGCCATAGACATCGATACATTTAAAAACATTATGAAACATCCCCATTTCACGAAAAATATAGAACACTACATGAACAAAATTTTATTTTTTTGGCAAACGGAGCAGACATTTTTGAAATATTTTATCATGGTAGCATTTCTTAAGGCCATAGACATCGATACAGTTAAAAACATTATGAAACATGAAACATCCCCATTTCACGAAAAATATAGAACACTACATGAACAAAATTTTATTTTTTTGGCAAACGGAGCAGACATTTTTGAAATATTTTATCATGGTAGCATTGCTTAAGGCCATAGACATCGATACAGTTAAAAACATTATAAAACATCCCCATTTCACGAAAAATATAGAACACTACATGAACAAAATTTTATTTTTTTGGCAAACGGAGCAGACATTTTTGAAATATTTTATCATGGTAGCATTGCTTAAGGTCATAGACATCGGTACAGTTAAAAACATTGTGAAACATCCCCATTTCACGAAAAATATAGAACACTACATGAACAAAATTTTATTTTTTTGGCAAACAGAGCAGACATTTTTGAAATATTTTATCATGGTAGCATTGCTTAAGACCATAGACATCGATACAGTTAAAAACATTATAAAACATCCCCATTTCACGAAAAATATAGAACACTACATGAACAAAATTTTATTTTTTTGGCAAACAGAGCAGACATTTTTGAAATATTTTATCATGGTAGCATTGCTTAAGACCATAGACATCGATACAGTTAAAAACATTATAAAACATCCCCATTTCACGAAAAATATAGAACACTACATGAACAAAATTTTATTTTTTTTGGCAAACAGAGCAGACATTTTTGAAATATTTTATCATGGTAGCATTGCTTAAGGCCATAGACATCGGTACAGTTAAAAACATTGTGAAACATCGCCATTTCACGAAAAATATAGAACACTACATGAACAAAATTTTATTTTTTTTGGCAAACAGAGCAGACATTTTTGAAATATTTTATCATGGTAGCATTGCTTAAGGTCATAGACATCGATACAGTTAAAAACATTATGAAACATCCCCATTTCACGAAAAATATAGAACACTACATGAAATTTTATTTTTTTGGCAAACAGAGCAGACATTTTTGAAATATTTTATCATGGTAGCATTTTTTAAGGCCATAGACATCGATACATTTAAAAACATTATGAAACATCCCCATTTCACGAAAAATATAGAACACTACATGAACAAAATTTTATTTTTTTGGCAAACGGAGCAGACATTTTTGAAATATTTTATCATGGTAGCATTTCTTAAGGCCATAGACATCGATACATTTAAAAACATTATGAAACATCCCCATTTCACGAAAAATATAGAACACTACATGAACAAAATTTTATTTTTTTGGCAAACGGAGCAGACATCTTTGAAATATTTGATCATGGTAGCATTGCTTAAGGTCATAGACATCGGTACAGTTAAAAACATTGTGAAACATCCCCATTTCACGAAAAATATAGAACACCGCATGAAATTTTATTTTTTTGGTAAACAGAGCAGACATTTTCGAAATATTTTATCATGGTAGCATTGCTTAAGACCATAGACATCGGTACAGTTAAAAACATGATGAAACATCCCCATTTCACGAAAAATATTGAACACTACATGAACAAAATTTTATTTTTTTGGCAAACAGAGCAGACATTTTTGAAATATATTATCATGGAAGCATTGCTTAAGGCCATAGACATCGGTACAGTTAAAAACATTATGAAACATCCCCATTTCACGAAAAATATAGAACACTACATGAACAAAATTTTATTTTTTTGGCAAACAGAGCAGACATTTTTGAAATATATTATCATGGAAGCATTGCTTAAGGCCATAGACATCGGTACAGTTAAAAACATTATGAAACATCCCCATTTCACGAAAAATATAGAACACTACATGAACAAAATTTTATTTTTTTGGCAAACAGAGCAGACATTTTTGAAATATATTATCATGGAAGCATTGCTTAAGGCCATAGACATCGGTACAGTTAAAAACATTATGAAACATCCCCATTTCACGAAAAATATAGAACACTACATGAACAAAATTTTATTTTTTTGGCAAACAGAGCAGACATTTTTGAAATATTTTATCATGGTAGCATTGCTTAAGGCCATAGACATCGATACAGTTAAAAACATTATGAAACATCCCCATTTCACGAAAAATATAGAACACTACATGAACAAAATTTTATTTTTTTGGCAAACAGAGCAGACATTTTTGAAATATTTGATCATGGTAGCATTGCTTAAGGTCATAGACATCGGTACAGTTAAAAACATTGTGAAACATCCCCATTTCACGAAAAATATAGAACACTGCATGAAATTTTATTTTTTTGGCAAACAGAGCAGACATTTTTGAAATATTTTATCATGGTAGCATTTCTTAAGGCCATAGACATCGATACATTTAAAAACATTATGAAACATCCCCATTTCACGAAAAATATAGAACACTACATGAACAAAATTTTATTTTTTTTGGCAAACAGAGCAGACATTTTTGAAATATTTTATCATGGTAGCATTGCTTAAGGCCATAGACATCGGTACAGTTAAAAACATTGTGAAACATCCCCATTTCACGAAAAATATAGAACACTGCATGAAATTTTATTTTTTTGGCAAACAGAGCAGACATTTTTGAAATATATTATCATGGAAGCATTGCTTAAGGCCATAGACATCGGTACAGTTAAAAACATTATGAAACATCCCCATTTCACGAAAAATATAGAACACTACATGAACAAAATTTTATTTTTTTTGGCAAACAGAGCAGACATTTTTGAAATATTTTATCATGGTAGCATTGCTTAAGGCCATAGACATCGGTACAGTTAAAAACATTGTGAAACATCCCCATTTCACGAAAAATATAGAACACTGCATGAAATTTTATTTTTTTGGCAAACAGAGCAGACATTTTTGAAATATTTTATCATGGTAGCATTTCTTAAGGCCATAGACATCGATACATTTAAAAACATTATGAAACATCCCCATTTCACGAAAAATATAGAACACTACATGAACAAAATTTTATTTTTTTGGCAAACGGAGCAGACATCTTTGAAATATTTGATCATGGTAGCATTGCTTAAGGTCATAGACATCGGTACAGTTAAAAACATTGTGAAACATCCCCATTTCACGAAAAATATAGAACACCGCATGAAATTTTATTTTTTTGGTAAACAGAGCAGACATTTTCGAAATATTTTATCATGGTAGCATTGCTTAAGACCATAGACATCGGTACAGTTAAAAACATGATGAAACATCCCCATTTCACGAAAAATATTGAACACTACATGAACAAAATTTTATTTTTTTGGCAAACAGAGCAGACATTTTTGAAATATATTATCATGGAAGCATTGCTTAAGGCCATAGACATCGGTACAGTTAAAAACATTATGAAACATCCCCATTTCACGAAAAATATAGAACACTACATGAACAAAATTTTATTTTTTTGGCAAACAGAGCAGACATTTTTGAAATATATTATCATGGAAGCATTGCTTAAGGCCATAGACATCGGTACAGTTAAAAACATTATGAAACATCCCCATTTCACGAAAAATATAGAACACTACATGAACAAAATTTTATTTTTTTGGCAAACAGAGCAGACATTTTTGAAATATATTATCATGGAAGCATTGCTTAAGGCCATAGACATCGGTACAGTTAAAAACATTATGAAACATCCCCATTTCACGAAAAATATAGAACACTACATGAACAAAATTTTATTTTTTTGGCAAACAGAGCAGACATTTTTGAAATATTTTATCATGGTAGCATTGCTTAAGGCCATAGACATCGATACAGTTAAAAACATTATGAAACATCCCCATTTCACGAAAAATATAGAACACTACATGAACAAAATTTTATTTTTTTGGCAAACAGAGCAGACATTTTTGAAATATTTTATCATGGTAGCATTGCTTAAGTCCATAGACATCGGTACAGTTAAAAACATTGTGAAACATCCCCATTTCACGAAAAATATAGAACACTACATGAAATTTTATTTTTTTGGCAAACAGAGCAGACATTTTTGAAATATTTTATCATGGTAGCATTTCTTAAGGCCATAGACATCGATACAGTTAAAAACATTATGAAACATCCCCATTTCACGAAAAATATAGAACACTACATGAACAAAATTTTATTTTTTTTGGCAAACAGAGCAGACATTTTTGAAATATTTTATCATGGTAGCATTGCTTAAGGCCATAGACATCGGTACAGTTAAAAACATTGTGAAACATCCCCATTTCACGAAAAATATAGAACACTGCATGAAATTTTATTTTTTTGGCAAACAGAGCAGACATTTTTGAAATATTTTATCATGGCAGCATTTCTTAAGGCCATAGACATCGATACATTTAAAAACATTATGAAACATCCCCATTTCACGAAAAATATAGAACACTACATGAACAAAATTTTATTTTTTTGGCAAACGGAGCAGACATTTTTGAAATATTTTATCATGGTAGCATTGCTTAAGGTCATAGACATCGGTACAGTTAAAAACATTGTGAAACATCCCCATTTCACGAAAAATATAGAACACTACATGAACAAAATTTTATTTTTTTGGCAAACAGAGCAGACATTTTTGAAATATTTTATCATGGTAGCATTGCTTAAGACCATAGACATCGATACAGTTAAAAACATTATAAAACATCCCCATTTCACGAAAAATATAGAACACTACATGAACAAAATTTTATTTTTTTTGGCAAACAGAGCAGACATTTTTGAAATATTTTATCATGGTAGCATTGCTTAAGACCATAGACATCGGTACAGTTAAAAACATTGTGAAACATCGCCATTTCACGAAAAATATAGAACACTACATGAACAAAATTTTATTTTTTTGGCAAACAGAGCAGACATTTTTGAAATATTTTATCATGGTAGCATTGCTTAAGGTCATAGACATCGGTACAGTTAAAAACATTGTGAAACATCCCCATTTCACGAAAAATATAGAACACTACATGAACAAAATTTTATTTTTTTGGCAAACAGAGCAGACATTTTTGAAATATTTTATCATGGTAGCATTGCTTAAGACCATAGACATCGATACAGTTCAAAACATTATAAAACATCCCCATTTCACGAAAAATATAGAACACTACATGAACAAAATTTTATTTTTTTTGGCAAACAGAGCAGACATTTTTGAAATATTTTATCATGGTAGCATTGCTTAAGGCCATAGACATCGGTACAGTTAAAAACATTGTGAAACATCGCCATTTCACGAAAAATATAGAACACTACATGAACAAAATTTTATTTTTTTTGGCAAACAGAGCAGACATTTTTGAAATATTTTATCATGGTAGCATTGCTTAAGGTCATAGACATCGATACAGTTAAAAACATTATAAAACATCCCCATTTCACGAAAAATATAGAACACTACATGAACAAAATTTTATTTTTTTTGGCAAACAGAGCAGACATTTTTGAAATATTTTATCATGGTAGCATTGCTTAAGGCCATAGACATAGGTACAGTTAAAAACATTGTGAAACATCGCCATTTCACGAAAAATATAGAACACTACATGAACAAAATTTTATTTTTTTTGGCAAACAGAGCAGACATTTTTGAAATATTTTATCATGGTAGCATTGCTTAAGACCATAGACATCGGTACAGTTAAAAACATTGTGAAACATCGCCATTTCACGAAAAATATAGAACACTACATGAACAAAATTTTATTTTTTTGGCAAACGGAGCAGACATTTTTGAAATATTTTATCATGGTAGCATTTCTTAAGGCCATAGACATAGGTACAGTTAAAAACATTATGAAACATCCCCATTTCACGAAAAATATAGAACACTACATGAAATTTTATTTTTTTGGCAAACAGAGCAGACATTTTTGAAATATTTTATCATGGTAGCATTGCTTAAGACCATAGACATCGATACAGTTAAAAACATTATAAAACATCCCCATTTCACGAAAAATATAGAACACTACATGAACAAAATTTTATTTTTTTTGGCAAACAGAGCAGACATTTTTGAAATATTTTATCATGGTAGCATTGCTTAAGGTCATAGACATCGATACAGTTAAAAACATTATAAAACATCCCCATTTCACGAAAAATATAGAACACTACATGAACAAAATTTTATTTTTTTTGGCAAACAGAGCAGACATTTTTGAAATATTTTATCATGGTAGCATTGCTTAAGGCCATAGACATAGGTACAGTTAAAAACATTGTGAAACATCGCCATTTCACGAAAAATATAGAACACTACATGAACAAAATTTTATTTTTTTTGGCAAACAGAGCAGACATTTTTGAAATATTTTATCATGGTAGCATTGCTTAAGACCATAGACATCGGTACAGTTAAAAACATTGTGAAACATCGCCATTTCACGAAAAATATAGAACACTACATGAACAAAATTTTATTTTTTTGGCAAACGGAGCAGACATTTTTGAAATATTTTATCATGGTAGCATTTCTTAAGGCCATAGACATCGATACATTTAAAAACATTATGAAACATCCCCATTTCACGAAAAATATAGAACACTACATGAACAAAATTTTATTTTTTTTGGCAAACAGAGCAGACATTTTTGAAATATTTTATCATGGTAGCATTGCTTAAGGCCATAGACATCGGTACAGTTAAAAACATTGTGAAACATCCCCATTTCACGAAAAATATAGAACACTGCATGAAATTTTATTTTTTTGGCAAACAGAGCAGACATTTTTGAAATATTTTATCATGGTAGCATTTCTTAAGGCCATAGACATCGATACATTTAAAAACATTATGAAACATCCCCATTTCACGAAAAATATAGAACACTACATGAACAAAATTTTATTTTTTTGGCAAACGGAGCAGACATCTTTGAAATATTTGATCATGGTAGCATTGCTTAAGGTCATAGACATGGGTACAGTTAAAAACATTGTGAAACATCCCCATTTCACGAAAAATATAGAACACCGCATGAAATTTTATTTTTTTGGTAAACAGAGCAGACATTTTCGAAATATTTTATCATGGTAGCATTGCTTAAGACCATAGACATCGGTACAGTTAAAAACATGATGAAACATCCCCATTTCACGAAAAATATTGAACACTACATGAACAAAATTTTATTTTTTTGGCAAACAGAGCAGACATTTTTGAAATATATTATCATGGAAGCATTGCTTAAGGCCATAGACATCGGTACAGTTAAAAACATTATGAAACATCCCCATTTCACGAAAAATATAGAACACTACATGAACAAAATTTTATTTTTTTGGCAAACAGAGCAGACATTTTTGAAATATATTATCATGGAAGCATTGCTTAAGGCCATAGACATCGGTACAGTTAAAAACATTATGAAACATCCCCATTTCACGAAAAATATAGAACACTACATGAACAAAATTTTATTTTTTTGGCAAACAGAGCAGACATTTTTGAAATATATTATCATGGAAGCATTGCTTAAGGCCATAGACATCGGTACAGTTAAAAACATTATGAAACATCCCCATTTCACGAAAAATATAGAACACTACATGAACAAAATTTTATTTTTTTGGCAAACAGAGCAGACATTTTTGAAATATTTTATCATGGTAGCATTGCTTAAGGCCATAGACATCGATACAGTTAAAAACATTATGAAACATCCCCATTTCACGAAAAATATAGAACACTACATGAACAAAATTTTATTTTTTTGGCAAACAGAGCAGACATTTTTGAAATATTTTATCATGGTAGCATTGCTTAAGTCCATAGACATCGGTACAGTTAAAAACATTGTGAAACATCCCCATTTCACGAAAAATATAGAACACTACATGAAATTTTATTTTTTTGGCAAACAGAGCAGACATTTTTGAAATATTTTATCATGGTAGCATTTCTTAAGGCCATAGACATCGATACAGTTAAAAACATTATGAAACATCCCCATTTCACGAAAAATATAGAACACTACATGAAATTTTATTTTTTTGGCAAACAGAACAGACATTTTTGAAATATTTTATCATGGTAGCATTTTTTAAGGCCATAGACATCGATACATTTAAAAACATTATGAAACATCCCCATTTCACGAAAAATATAGAACACTACATGAACAAAATTTTATTTTTTTGGCAAACGGAGCAGACATTTTTGAAATATTTTATCATGGTAGCATTGCTTAAGGCCATAGACATCGATACAGTTAAAAACATTATGAAACATCCCCATTTCACGAAAAATATAGAACACTACATGAACAAAATTTTATTTTTTTTGGCAAACAGAGCAGACATTTTTAAAATATTTTATCATGGTAGCATTGCTTAAGGCTATAGACGTCGGTACAGTTAAAAACATTGTGAAACATCCCCATTTCACGAAAAATATAGAACACTGCATGAAATTTTATTTTTTTGGCAAACAGAGCAGACATTTTTGAAATATTTTATCATGGTAGCATTTCTTAAGGCCATAGACATCGATACATTTAAAAACATTATGAAACATCCCCATTTCACGAAAAATATAGAACACTACATGAACAAAATTTTATTTTTTTGGCAAACGGAGCAGACATTTTTGAAATATTTTATCATGGTAGCATTGCTTAAGGTCATAGACATCGGTACAGTTAAAAACATTGTGAAACATCCCCATTTCACGAAAAATATAGAACACTGCATGAAACTTTATTTTTTTGGTAAACAGAGCAGACTTTTTTGAAATATTTTATCATGGTAGCATTGCTTAAGACCATAGACATCGGTACAGTTAAAAACATGATGAAACATCCCCATTTCACGAAAAATATTGAACACTACATGAACAAAATTTTATTTTTTTGGCAAGCAGAGCAGACATTTTTGAAATATATTATCATGGAAGCATTGCTTAAGGCCATAGACATCGGTACAGTTAAAATAATTATGAAACATCCCCATTTCACGAAAAATATAGAACACTACATGAACAAAATTTTATTTTTTTGGCAAACAGAGCAGACATTTTTGAAATATTTTATCATAGTAGCATTGCTTAAGACCATAGGCATCGGTACTGTTAAAAACATTGTGAAACATCGCCATTTCACGAAAAATATAGAACACTACATAAACAAAATTTTATTTTTTTTGGCAAACAGAGCAGACATTTTTGAAATATTTTATCATGGTAGCATTGCTTAAGGTCATAGACATCGATACAGTTAAAAACATTATGAAACATCCCCATTTCACGAAAAATATAGAACACTACATGAACAAAATTTTATTTTTTTGGCAAACAGAGCAGACATTTTTGAAATATTTTATCATGGTAGCATTGCTTAAGACCATAGGCATCGGTACTGTTAAAAACATTGTGAAACATCGCCATTTCACGAAAAATATAGAACACTACATGAACAAAATTTTATTTTTTTTGACAAACAGAGCAGACATTTTTGAAATATTTTATCATGGTAGCATTGCTTAAGGTCATAGACATCGATACAGTTAAAAACATTATGAAACATCCCCATTTCACGAAAAATATAGAACACTACATGAAATTTTATTTTTTTGGCAAACAGAGCAGACATTTTTGAAATATTTTATCATGGTAGCATTTTTTAAGGCCATAGACATCGATACATTTAAAAACATTATGAAACATCCCCATTTCACGAAAAATATAGAACACTACATGAACAAAATTTTATTTTTTTGGCAAACGGAGCAGACATTTTTGAAATATTTTATCATGGTAGCATTGCTTAAGGCCATAGACATCGATACAGTTAAAAACATTATAAAACATCCCCATTTCACGAAAAATATAGAACACTACATGAACAAAATTTTATTTTTTTTGGCAAACAGAGCAGACATTTTTGAAATATTTTATCATGGTAGCATTGCTTAAGGTCATAGACATCGATACAGTTAAAAACATTATGAAACATCCCCATTTCACGAAAAATATAGAACACTACATGAACAAAATTTTATTTTTTTGGCAAACAGAGCAGACATTTTTGAAATATTTTATCATGGTAGCATTGCTTAAGGTCATAGACATCGATACAGTTAAAAACATTATGAAACATCCCCATTTCACGAAAAATATAGAACACTACATGAAATTTTATTTTTTTGGCAAACAGAGCAGACATTTTTGAAATATTTTATCATGGTAGCATTGCTTAAGGTCATAGACATCGGTACAGTTAAAAACTTTATGAAACATCCCCATTTCACGAAAAATATAGAACACTACATGAACAAAATTTTATTTTTTTTGGCAAACAGAGCAGACATTTTTGAAATATTTTATCATGGTAGCATTGCTTAAGGTCATAGACATCGATACAGTTAAAAACATTATGAAACATCCCCATTTCACGAAAAATATAGAACACTACATGAAATTTTATTTTTTTGGCAAACAGAGCAGACATTTTTGAAATATTTTATCATGGTAGCATTGCTTAAGGTCATAGACATCGGTACAGTTAAAAACTTTATGAAACATCCCCATTTCACGAAAAATATAGAACACTACATGAACAAAATTTTATTTTTTTGGCAAACGGAGCAGACATTTTTGAAATATTTTATCATAATAGCATTTCTTAAGGCCATAGACATCGGTACAGTTAAAAACATTGTGAAACATCCCCATTTCACGAAAAATATAGAACACTGCATGAAATTTTATTTTTTTGGCAAACAGAGCAGACATTTTTGAAATATTTTATCATGGTAGCATTGCTTAAGGTCATAGACATCGGTACAGTTAAAAACATTGTGAAACATCCCCATTTCACGAAAAATATAGAACACTACATGAAATTTTATTTTTTTGGCAAACAGAGCAGACATTTTTGAAATATTTTATCATGGTAGCATTTCTTAAGGCCATAGACATCGATACATTTAAAAACATTATGAAACATCCCCATTTCACGAAAAATATAGAACACTACATGAACAAAATTTTATTTTTTTGGCAAACGGATCAGACATTTTTGAAATATTTTATCATAATAGCATTTCTTAAGGCCATAGACATCGATACAGTTAAAAACATTATGAAACATCCCCATTTCACGAAAAATATAAAACACTACATGAACAAAATTTTATTTTTTTGGCAAACGGAGCAGACATTTTTGAAATATTTTATCATGGTAGCATTGCTTAAGACCATAGGCATCGGTACTGTTAAAAACATTGTGAAACATCGCCATTTCACGAAAAATATAGAACACTACATGAACAAAATTTTATTTTTTTGGCAAACAGAGCAGACATTTTTGAAATATTTTATCATAGTAGCATT
This sequence comes from Ocypus olens, assembly GCA_910593695.2. NCBI lineage: Eukaryota > Metazoa > Arthropoda > Insecta > Coleoptera > Staphylinidae > Ocypus > Ocypus olens. Next base: position 37,931,704 of record OU343060.1, read on the forward strand.
GCTTAAGACCATAGGCATCGGTACTGTTAAAAACATTGTGAAACATCGCCATTTCACGAAAAATATAGAACACTACATGAACAAAATTTTATTTTTTTTGGCAAACAGAGCAGACATTTTTGAAATATTTTATCATGGTAGCATTGCTTAAGGTCATAGACATCGATACAGTTAAAAACATTATAAAACATCCCCATTTCACGAAAAATATAGAACACTACATGAACAAAATTTTATTTTTTTGGCAAACAGAGCAGACATTTTTGAAATATTTTATCATGGTAGCATTGCTTAAGACCATAGGCATCGGTACTGTTAAAAACATTGTGAAACATCGCCATTTCACGAAAAATATAGAACACTACATGAACAAAATTTTATTTCTTTTGGCAAACAGAGCAGACATTTTTGAAATATTTTATCATGGTAGCATTGCTTAAGGTCATAGACATCGATACAGTTAAAAACATTATGAAACATCCCCATTTCACGAAAAATATAGAACACTACATGAAATTTTATTTTTTTGGCAAACAGAGCAGACATTTTTGAAATATTTTATCATAGTAGCATTGCTTAAGACCATAGGCATCGGTACTGTTAAAAACATTGTGAAACATCGCCATTTCACGAAAAATATAGAACACTACATGAACAAAATTTTATTTTTTTTGGCAAACAGAGCAGACATTTTTGAAATATTTTATCATGGTAGCATTGCTTAAGGTCATAGACATCGATACAGTTAAAAACATTATGAAACATCCCCATTTCACGAAAAATATAGAACACTACATGAACAAAATTTTATTTTTTTGGCAAACAGAGCAGACATTTTTGAAATATTTTATCATGGTAGCATTGCTTAAGACCATAGGCATCGGTACTGTTAAAAACATTGTGAAACATCGCCATTTCACGAAAAATATAGAACACTACATGAACAAAATTTTATTTCTTTTGGCAAACAGAGCAGACATTTTTGAAATATTTTATCATGGTAGCATTGCTTAAGGTCATAGACATCGATACAGTTAAAAACATTGTGAAACATCCCCATTTCACGAAAAATATAGAACACTACATGAAATTTTATTTTTTTGGCAAACAGAGCAGACATTTTTGAAATATTTTATCATGGTAGCATTGCTTAAGACCATAGGCATCGGTACTGTTAAAAACATTATGAAACATCCCCATTTCACGAAAAATATAGAACACTACATGAACAAAATTTTATTTTTTTGGCAAACGGAGCAGACATTTTTGAAATATTTTATCCTGGTAGCATTTCTTAAGGCCATAGACATCGATACAGTTAAAAACATTATGAAACATCCCCATTTCACGAAAAATATAGAACACTACAAGAACAAAATTTTATTTTTTTGGCAAACGGAGCAGACATTTTTGAAATATTTTATCATGGTAGCATTGCTTAAGGCCATAGACATCGATACAGTTAAAAACATTATAAAACATCCCCATTTCACGAAAAATATAGAACACTACATGAACAAAATTTAATTTTTTTTGGCAAACAGAGCAGACATTTTTGAAATATTTTATCATGGTAGCATTGCTTAAGGACATAGACATCGGTACAGTTAAAAACATTATGAAACATCCCCATTTCACGAAAAATATAGAACACTACATGAACAAAATTTTATTTTTTTGGTAAACAGAGCAGACATTTATGAAATATTTTATCATGGTAGCATTGCTAAGGACCTTAGACATCGGTACAGTTAAAAACATTATGAAACATCCCCATTTCACGAAAAATATAGAACACTGCATGAACAAAATTTTATTTTTTTGGTAAACAGAGCAGACATTTATGAAATATTTTATCATGGTAGCATTGCTAAGGACCTTAGACATCGGTACAGTTAAAAACATTATGAAACATTCCCATTTCACGAAAAATATAGAACACTGCATGAAATTTTATTTTTTTGGCAAACGGAGCAGACATTTATGAAATATTTTATCATGGTAGCATTGCTAAGGACCTTAGACATCGGTACAGTTAAAAACATTATGAAACATCCCCATTTCACGAAAAATATAGAACACTACATGAACAAAATTTTATTTTTTTGGTAAACAGAGCAGACATTTTTGAAACATTTTATCATGGAAGCATTGCTGAAGACCATAGACATCGGTACAGTTAAAAACATTATGAAACATTTCCATTTCACGAAAAATATAGAACACTACATGAACAAAATTTTATTTGTTTGGTAAACAGAGCAGACATTTTTGAAACATTTTATCATGGTAGCATTGCTGAAGACCATAGACATCGGTACAGTTAAAAACATTATGAAACATCCCCATTTCACAAAAAATATAGAACACTACATGAACAAAATTTTATTTTTTTTGGCAAACGGAGCAGACATTTTTGAAATATTTTATCATGGTAGCATTGCTTAAGGTCATAGACATCGGTACAGTTAAAAACTTTATGAAACATCCCCATTTCACGAAAAATATAGAACACTACATGAACAAAATTTTATTTTTTTTGGCAAACAGAGCAGACATTTTTGAAATATTTTATCATGGTAGCATTGCTTAAGGTCATAGACATCGGTACAGTTAAAAACATTGTGAAACATCCCCATTTCACGAAAAATATAGAACACTACATGAACAAAATTTTATTTTTTTGGTAAACAGAGCAGACATTTATGAAATATTTTATCATGGTAGCATTGCTAAGGACCTTAGACATCGGTACAGTTAAAAACATTATGAAACATTCCCATTTCACGAAAAATATGGAACACTACATGAACAAAATTTTATTTTTTTTTGGCAAACGGAGCAGACATTTTTGAAATATTTTATCATGGTAGCATTGCTTAAGGTTATAGACATCGGTACAGTTAAAAACATTATGAAACATCCCCATTTCACGAAAAATATAGAACACTACATGAACAAAATTTTATTTTTTTGGTAAACAGAGCAGACATTTTTGAAACATTTTAGCATGGTAGCATTGCTGAAGACCATAGACATCGGTACAGTTAAAAACATTATGAAACATCCCCATTTCACAAAAAATATAGAACACTACATGAACAAAATTTTATTTTTTTGGTAAACAGAGCAGACATTTTTGAAACATTTTATCATGGTAGCATTGCTGAAGACCATAGACATCGGTACAGTTAAAAACATTATGAAACATCCCCATTTCACAAAAAATATAGAACACTACATGAACAAAATTTTATTTTTTTGGTAAACAGAGCAGACATTTTTGAAATATTTTATCATGGTAGCATTGCTTAAGGTCATAGACATCGGTACAGTTAAAAACATTATGAAACATTTCCATTTCACGAAAAATATAGAACACTACATGAACAAAATTTTATTTTTTTTTGCAAACGGAGCAGACATTTTTGAAATATTTTATCATGGTAGCATTGCTTAAGGTCATAGACATCGGTACAGTTAGAAACATTATGAAACATCCCCATTTCACAAAAAATATAGAACACTACATGAACAAAATTTTATTTTTTTGGTAAACAGAGCAGACATTTTTGAAACATTTTATCATGGTAGCATTGCTGAAGACCATAGACATCGGTACAGTTAAAAACATTATGAAACATCCCCATTTCACAAAAAATATAGAACACTACATGAACAAAATTTTATTTTTTTTGGCAAACGGAGCAGACATTTTTGAAATATTTTATCATGGTAGCATTGCTTAAGGTTATAGACATCGGTACAGTTAAAAACATTATGAAACATCCCCATTTCACGAAAAATATAGAACACTACATGAACAAAATTTTATTTTTTTGGTAAACAGAGCAGACATTTATGAAATATTTTATCATGGTAGCATTGCTAAGGACCTTAGACATCGGTACAGTTAAAAACATTATGAAACATCCCCATTTCACGAAAAATATAGAACACTACATGAACAAAATTTTATTTTTTTGGTAAACAGAGCAGACATTTATGAAATATTTTATCATGGTAGCATTGCTAAGGACCTTAGACATCGGTACAGTTAAAAACATTATGAAACATCCCCATTTCACGAAAAATATAGAACACTACATGAACAAAATTTTATTTTTTTGGTAAACAGAGCAGACATTTTTGAAACATTTTATCATGGAAGCATTGCTGAAGACCATAGACATCGGTACAGTTAAAAACATTATGAAACATTTCCATTTCACGAAAAATATAGAACACTACATGAACAAAATTTTATTTGTTTGGTAAACAGAGCAGACATTTTTGAAACATTTTATCATGGTAGCATTGCTGAAGACCATAGACATCGGTACAGTTAAAAACATTATGAAACATCCCCATTTCACAAAAAATATAGAACACTACATGAACAAAATTTTATTTTTTTTGGCAAACGGAGCAGACATTTTTGAAATATTTTATCATGGTAGCATTGCTTAAGGTCATAGACATCGGTACAGTTAAAAACTTTATGAAACATCCCCATTTCACGAAAAATATAGAACACTACATGAACAAAATTTTATTTTTTTGGTAAACAGAGCAGACATTTATGAAATATTTTATCATGGTAGCATTGCTAAGGACCTTAGACATCGGTACAGTTAAAAACATTATGAAACATCCCCATTTCACGAAAAATATAGAACACTACATGAACAAAATTTTATTTTTTTTGGCAAACGGAGCAGACATTTTTGAAATATTTTATCATGGTAGCATTGCTTAAGGTTATAGACATCGATACAGTTAAAAACATTATGAAACATCCCCATTTCACGAAAAATATAGAACACTACATGAACAAAATTTTATTTTTTTGGTAAACAGAGCAGACATTTTTGAAACATTTTATCATGGTAGCATTGCTGAAGACCATAGACATCGGTACAGTTAAAAACATTATGAAACATCCCCATTTCACAAAAAATATAGAACACTACATGAACAAAATTTTATTTTTTTGGTAAACAGAGCAGACATTTTTGAAACATTTTATCATGGTAGCATTGCTGAAGACCATAGACATCGGTACAGTTAAAAACATTATGAAACATCCCCATTTCACGAAAAATATAGAACACTACATGAACAAAATTTTATTTTTTTTTGCAAACGGAGCAGACATTTTTGAAATATTTTATCATGGTAGCATTGCTTAAAGTCATAGACATCGGTACAGTTAAAAACATTATGAAACATGCCCATTTCACAAAAAATATAGAACACTACATTAACAAAATTTTATTTTTTTGGTAAACAGAGCAGACATTTTTGAAATATTTTATCATGGTAGCATTGCTTAAGGCCATAGACATCGGTACAGTTATAAACATTATTAAACATCCCCATTTCACGAAAAATATAGAACACTACATGAACAAAATTTTATTTTTTTGGCAAACGGAGCAGACATTTTTGAAATATTTTATCATGGTAGCATTGCTAAGGACCTTAGACATCGGTACAGTTAAAAACATTATGAAACATCCCCATTTCACGAAAAATATAGAACACTACATGAACAAAATTTTATTTTTTTTGGCAAACGGAGCAGACATTTTTGAAATATTTTATCATGGTAGCATTGCTTAAGGTTATAGACATCGGTACAGTTAAAAACATTATGAAACATCCCCATTTCACGAAAAATATAGAACACTACATGAACAAAATTTTATTTTTTTGGTAAACAGAGCAGACATTTTTGAAACATTTTATCATGGTAGCATTGCTGAAGACCATAGACATCGGTACAGTTAAAAACATTATGAAACATCCCCATTTCACAAAAAATATAGAACACTACATGAACAAAATTTTATTTTTTTGGTAAACAGAGCAGACATTTTTGAAACATTTTATCATGGTAGCATTGCTGAAGATCATAGACATCGGTACAGTTAAAAACATTATGAAACATCCCCATTTCACGAAAAATATAGAACACTACATGAACAAAATTTTATTTTTTTTTGCAAACGGAGCAGACATTTTTGAAATATTTTATCATGGTAGCATTGTTTAAGGTCATAGACATCGGTACAGTTATAAACATTATTAAACATCCCCATTTCACGAAAAATATAGAACACTACATGAACAAAATTTTATTTTTTTGGCAAACGGAGCAGACATTTTTGAAATATTTTATCATGGTAGCATTGCTTAAGGCCTTAGACATCGGTACAGTTATAAACATTATTAAACATCCCCATTTCACGAAAAATATAGAACACTACATGAACAAAATTTTATTTTTTTGGCAAACGGAGCAGACATTTTTGAAATATTTTATCATGGTAGCATTGTTTAAGGTCATAGACATCGGTACAGTTAAAAACATTATGAAACATCCCCATTTCACAAAAAATATAGAACACTACATGAACAAAATTTTATTTTTTTTAGCAAACGGAGCAGACATTTTTGAAATATTTTATCATGGTAGCATTGCTGAAGACCATAGACATCGGTACAGTTAAAAACATTGTGAAACACCCCCATTTCACAAAAAATATAGAACACTACATGAACAAAATTTTATTTTTTTGGCAAACAGAGCAGACATTTTTGAAAATTTTTATCATGGTAGCATTGCTTAAGACCATAGACATCGGTACAGTTAAAAACATTGTGAAACATCCCCATTTCACAAAAAATATAGAACACTACATGAACAAAATTTTATTTTTTTGGCAAACGGAGCAGACCTTTTTGAAATATTTTATCATGGTAGCATTGCTTAAGGCCATAGACATCGGTACAGTTAAAAACATTATGAAACATCCCCATTTCACAAAAAATATAGAACACTGCATCAACAAAATTTTATTTTTTTGGCAAACGGAGCAGATATTTTTGAAATATTTTATCATGGAAGCATTGCTTAAGGCCATAGACATCGGTACAGTTAAAAACATTATGAAACATCCCCATTTCACAAAAAATATAGAACACTAGATGAACAAAATTTTATTTTTTTAGCAAACGGAGCTGACATTTTTGAAATATTTTATCATGGTAGCATTGCTTAAGGCCATAGACATCGGTACAGTTAAAAACATTATGAAACATCCCCATTTCACAAAAAATATAGAACACTGCATCAACAAAATTTTATTTTTTCGGCAAACGGAGCAGATATTTTTGAAATATTTTATCATGGAAGCATTGCTTAAGGCCATAGACATCGGTACAGTTAAAAACATTATGAAACATCCCCATTTCACAAAAAATATAGAACACTACATGAACAAAATTTTATTTTTTTGGCAAACGGAGCAGACATTTTTGTAATATTTTATCATGGTAGCATTGCTTAAGGCCTTAGACATCGGTACAGTTATAAACATTATTAAACATCCCCATTTCACGAAAAATATGGAACACTACATGAACAAAATTTTATTTTTTTGGCAAACGGAGCAGACATTTTTGAAATATTTTATCATGGTAGCATTGCTTAAGGCCATAGACACCGGTACAGTTAAAAACATTATGAAACATCCCCATTTCACAAAAAATATAGAACACTACATGAACAAAATTTTATTTTTTTTGGCAAACGGAGCAGACATTTTTGAAATATTTTATCATGGTAGCATTGCTGAAGACCATAGACATCGGTACAGTTAAAAACATTGTGAAACACCCCCATTTCACAAAAAATATAGAACACTACATGAACAAAATTTTATTTTTTTTGCAAACAGAGCAGACATTTTTGAAATTTTTTATCATGGTAGCATTGCTTAAGACCATAGACATCGGTACAGTTAAAAACATTGTGAAACATCCCCATTTCACAAAAAATATAGAACACTACATGAACAAAATTTTATTTTTTTGGCAAACGGAGCAGACCTTTTTGAAATATTTTATCATGGTAGCATTGCTTAAGGCCATAGACATCGGTACAGTTAAAAACATTATAAAACATCCCCATTTCACAAAAAATATAGAACACTGCATCAACAAAATTTTATTTTTTTGGCAAACGGAGCAGATATTTTTGAAATATTTTATCATGGAAGCATTGCTTAAGGCCATAGACATCGGTACAGTTAAAAACATTATGAAACATCCCCATTTCACGAAAAATATGGAACACTACATGAACAAAATTTTATTTTTTTGGCAAACGGAGCAGACCTTTTTGAAATATTTTATCATGGTAGCATTGCTTAAGGCCATAGACATCGGTACAAATAAAAACATTATGAAACATCCCCATTTCACAAAAAATATAGAACACTGCATGAACAAAATTTTATTTTTTTGGCAAACGGAGCAGACATTTTTGAAATATTTTATCATGGTAGCATTGCTCAAGGCCATAGACATACAGTTAAAAACATTATGAAACATCCCCATTTCACGAAAAATATAGAACACTACATGAACAAAATTTTATTTTTTTTGGCAAACGGAGCAGACATTTTTGAAATATTTTATCATGGTAGCATTGCTTAAGGCCTTAGACATCGGTACAGTTATAAACATTATTAAACATCCCCATTTCACGAAAAATATAGAACACTACATGAACAAAATTTTATTTTTTTGGCAAACGGAGCAGACATTTTTGAAATATTTTATCATGGTAGCATTGCTTAAGGCCTTAGACATCGGTACAGTTATAAACATTATTAAACATCCCCATTTCACGAAAAATATAGAACACTACATGAACAAAATTTTATTTTTTTGGCAAACGGAGCAGACATTTTTGAAATATTTTATCATAGTAGCATTGCTTAAGGCCTTAGACATCGGTACAGTTATAAACATTATTAAACATCCCCATTTCACGAAAAATATAGAACACTACATGAACAAAATTTAAATTTTTAGGCAAACGGAGCAGACATTTTTGAAATATTTTATTATGGTAGCATTGTTTAAGGTCATAGACATCGGTACAGTTAAAAACATTATGAAACATCCCCATTTCACAAAAAATATAGAACACTACATGAACAAAATTTTATTTTTTTTGGCAAACGGAGCAGACATTTTTGAAATATTTTATCATGGTAGCATTGCTGAAGACCATAGACATCGGTACAGTTATAAACATTATTAAACATCCCCATTTCACGAAAAATATAGAACACTACATGAACAAAATTTTATTTTTTTTGGCAAACAGAGCAGACATTTTTGAAATATTTTATCATGGTAGCATTGCTGAAGACCATAGACATCGGTACAGTTATAAACATTATTAAACATCCCCATTTCACGAAAAATATAGAACACTACATGAACAAAATTTAATTTTTTAGGCAAACGGAGCAGACATTTTTCAAAATATTTTATCATGGTAGCATTGCTTAAGGTCATAGACATCGGTACAGTTAAAAACATTATGAAACATCCCCATTTCACGAAAAATATAGAACACTACATGAACAAAATTTTATTTTTTCGGTAAACAGAGCAGACATTTTTGAAATATTTTATCATGGTAGCATTGCTTAAGGCCTTAGACATCGGTACAGTTATAAACATTATTAAACATCCCCATTTCACGAAAAATATAGAACACTACATTAACAAAATTTTATTTTTTTTTGGCAAACGGAGCAGACATTTTTGAAATATTTTATCATGGTAGCATTGCTTAAGGTCATAGACATCGGTACAGTTATAAACATTATTAAACATCCCCATTTCACGAAAAATATAGAACACTACATGAACAAAATTTTATTTTTTTGGTAAACAGAGCAGACATTTTTGAAATATTTTATCATGGTAGCATTGCTTAAGGCCTTAGACATCGGTACAGTTATAAACATTATTAAATATCCCCATTTCACGAAAAATATAGAACACTACATGAACAAAATTTTATTTTTTTTGGCAAACGGAGCAGACATTTTTGAAATATTTTATCATGGTAGCATTGCTTAAGGTCATAGACATCGGTACAGTTAAAAACATTATTAAACATCCCCATTTCACGAAAAATATAGAACACTACATGAACAAAATTTTATTTTTTTGGTAAACAGAGCAGACATTTTTGAAATATTTTATCATGGTAGCATTGCTTAAGGCCTTAGACATCGGTACAGTTATAAACATTATTAAACATCCCCATTTCACGAAAAATATAGAACACTACATGAACAAAATTTTATTTTTTTGGTAAACAGAGCAGACATTTTTGAAATATTTTATCATGGTAGCATTGCTTAAGGCCTTAGACATCGGTACAGTTATAAACATTATTAAACATCCCCATTTCACGAAAAATATAGAACACTACATGAACAAAATTTTATTTTTTTGGTAAACAGAGCAGACATTTTTGAAATATTTTATCATGGTAGCATTGCTTAAGGCCATAGACATCGGTACAGTTAAAAACATTATGAAACATCCCCATTTCACAAAAAATATAGAACACTACATGAACAAAATTTTATTTTTTTGGCAAACGGAGCAGACATTTTTGTAATATTTTATCATGGTAGCATTGCTTAAGGCCTTAGACATCGGTACAGTTATAAACATTATTAAACATCCCCATTTCACGAAAAATATGGAACACTACATGAACAAAATTTTATTTTTTTGGCAAACGGAGCAGACATTTTTGAAATATTTTATCATGGTAGCATTGCTTAAGGCCATAGACACCGGTACAGTTAAAAACGTTATGAAACATCCCCATTTCACAAAAAATATAGAACACTACATGAACAAAATTTTATTTTTTTTGGCAAACGGAGCAGACATTTTTGAAATATTTTATCATGGTAGCATTGCTGAAGACCATAGACATCGGTACAGTTAAAAACATTGTGAAACACCCCCATTTCACAAAAAATATAGAACACTACATGAACAAAATTTTATTTTTTTGGCAAACAGAGCAGACATTTTTGAAAATTTTTATCATGGTAGCATTGCTTAAGACCATAGACATCGGTACAGTTAAAAACATTGTGAAACATCCCCATTTCACAAAAAATATAGAACACTACATGAACAAAATTTTATTTTTTTGGCAAACGGAGCAGACCTTTTTGAAATATTTTATCATGGTAGCATTGCTTAAGGCCATAGACATCGGTACAGTTAAAAACATTATAAAACATCCCCATTTCACAAAAAATATAGAACACTGCATCAACAAAATTTTATTTTTTTGGCAAACGGAGCAGATATTTTTGAAATATTTTATCATGGAAGCATTGCTTAAGGCCATAGACATCGGTACAGTTAAAAACATTATGAAACATCCCCATTTCACAAAAAATATAGAACACTGCATGAACAAAATTTTATTTTTTTGGCAAACGGAGCAGACATTTTTGAAATATTTTATCATGGTAGCATTGCTCAAGGCCATAGACATACAGTTAAAAACATTATGAAACATCCCCATTTCACGAAAAATATAGAACACTACATGAACAAAATTTTATTTTTTTTGGCAAACGGAGCAGACATTTTTGAAATATTTTATCATGGTAGCATTGCTTAAGGCCTTAGACATCGGTACAGTTATAAACATTATTAAACATCCCCATTTCACGAAAAATATAGAACACTACATGAACAAAATTTTATTTTTTTGGCAAACGGAGCAGACATTTTTGAAATATTTTATCATGGTAGCATTGCTTAAGGCCTTAGACATCGGTACAGTTATAAACATTATTAAACATCCCCATTTCACGAAAAATATAGAACACTACATGAACAAAATTTTATTTTTTTGGCAAACGGAGCAGACATTTTTGAAATATTTTATCATGGTAGCATTGCTTAAGGCCTTAGACATCGGTACAGTTATAAACATTATTAAACATCCCCATTTCACGAAAAATATAGAACACTACATGAACAAAATTTAAATTTTTAGGCAAACGGAGCAGACATTTTTGAAATATTTTATTATGGTAGCATTGTTTAAGGTCATAGACATCGGTACAGTTAAAAACATTATGAAACATCCCCATTTCACAAAAAATATAGAACACTACATGAACAAAATTTTATTTTTTTTGGCAAACGGAGCAGACATTTTTGAAATATTTTATCATGGTAGCATTGCTGAAGACCATAGACATCGGTACAGTTATAAACATTATTAAACATCCCCATTTCACGAAAAATATAGAACACTACATGAACAAAATTTTATTTTTTTTGGCAAACAGAGCAGACATTTTTGAAATATTTTATCATGGTAGCATTGCTGAAGACCATAGACATCGGTACAGTTATAAACATTATTAAACATCCCCATTTCACGAAAAATATAGAACACTACATGAACAAAATTTAATTTTTTAGGCAAACGGAGCAGACATTTTTGAAATATTTTATCATGGTAGCATTGCTTAAGGCCTTAGACATCGGTACAGTTATAAACATTATTAAACATCCCCATTTCACGAAAAATATAGAACACTACATGAACAAAATTTTATTTTTTTGGCAAACGGAGCAGACATTTTTGAAATATTTTATCATGGTAGCATTGCTTAAGGCCTTAGACATCGGTACAGTTATAAACATTATTAAACATCCCCATTTCACGAAAAATATAGAACACTACATGAACAAAATTTTATTTTTTTTGGCAAACAGAGCAGACATTTTTGAAATATTTTATCATGGTAGCATTGCTGAAGACCATAGACATCGGTACAGTTATAAACATTATTAAACATCCCCATTTCACGAAAAATATAGAACACTACATGAACAAAATTTAATTTTTTAGGCAAACGGAGCAGACATTTTTGAAATATTTTATCATGGTAGCATTGCTTAAGGCCTTAGACATCGGTACAGTTATAAACATTATTAAACATCCCCATTTCACGAAAAATATAGAACACTACATGAACAAAATTTTATTTTTTTGGCAAACGGAGCAGACATTTTTGAAATATTTTATCATGGTAGCATTGCTTAAGGTCATAGACATCGGTACAGTTAAAAACATTATTAAACATCCCCATTTACCGAAAAATATAGAACACTACATGAACAAAATTTTATTTTTTTGGTAAACAGAGCAGACATTTTTGAAATATTTTATCATGGTAGCATTGCTTAAGGCCTTAGACATCGGTACAGTTATAAACATTATTAAACATCCCCATTTCACGAAAAATATAGAACACTACATGAACAAAATTTTATTTTTTTTGGCAAACGGAGCAGACATTTTTGAAATATTTTATCATGGTAGCATTGCTTAAGGTCATAGACATCGGTACAGTTAAAAACATTATGAAACATCCCCATTTCACGAAAAATATAGAACACTACATGAACAAAATTTTATTTTTTTGGTTAACAGAGCAGACATTTTTGAAATATTTTATCATGGTAGCATTGCTTAAGGCCTTAGACATCGGTACAGTTATAAACATTATTAAACATCGACATTTCACGAAAAATATAGAACACTACATGAACAAAATTTTATTTTTTTGGTAAACAGAGCAGACATTTTTGAAATATTTTATCATGGTAGCATTGCTTAAGGCCTTAGACATCGGTGCAGTTATAAACATTATTAAACATCCCCATTTCACGAAAAATATAGAACACTACATGAACAAAATTTTATTTTTTTTGGCAAACGGAGCAGACATTTTTGAAATATTTTATCATGGTAGCATTGCTTAAGGCCTTAGACATCGGTACAGTTATAAACATTATTAAACATCCCCATTTCACGAAAAATATAGAACACTACATGAACAAAATTTTATTTTTTTGGTAAACAGAGCAGACATTTTTGAAATATTTTATCATGGTAGCATTGCTTAAGGTCATAGACATCGGTACAGTTAAAAACATTATGAAACATCCCCATTTCACGAAAAATATAGAACACTACATGAACAAAATTTTATTTTTTTTGGCAAACAGAGCAGACATTTTTGAAATATTTTATCATGGTAGCATTGCTGAAGACCATAGACATCGGTACAGTTATAAACATTCTTAAACATCCCCATTTCACGAAAAATATAGAACACTACATGAACAAAATGTTATTTTTTTTGGCAAACGGAGCAGACATTTTTGAAATATTTTATCATGGTAGCATTGCTTAAGGTCATAGACATCGGTACAGTTAAAAACATTATGAAACATCCCCATTTCACGAAAAATATAGAACACTACATGAACAAAAATTTTTTTTTTTGGCAAACGGAGCAGACATTTTTGAAATATTTTATCATGGTAGCATTGCTTAAGGTCATAGACATCGGTACAGTTAAAAACATTATGTAACATCCCCATTTCACGAAAAATATAGAACACTACATGAACAAAATTTTATTTTTTTTGGCAAACGGAGCAGACATTTTTGAAATATTTTATCATGGTAGCATTGCTTAAGGTCATAGACATCGGTACAGTTAAAAACATTATGTAACATCCCCATTTCACGAAAAATATAGAACACTACATGAACAAAATTTTATTTTTTTTGGCAAACGGAGCAGACATTTTTGAAATATTTTATCATGGTAGCATTGCTTAAGGTCATAGACATCGGTACAGTTAAAAACATTATTAAACATCCCCATTTCACGAAAAATATAGAACACTACATGAACAAAATTTTTTTTTTTTGGCAAACGGAGCAGACATTTTTGAAATATTTTATCATGGTAGCATTGCTTAAGGTCATAGACATCGGTACAGTTAAAAACATTATGAAACATCCCCATTTCACGAAAAATATAGAACACTACATGAACAAAATTTTATTTTTTTTGGCAAACGGAGCAGACATTTTTGAAATATTTTATCATGGTAGCATTGCTTAAGGTCGTAGACATCGGTACAGTTAAAAACATTATGAAACATCCCCATTTCACGAAAAATATAGAACACTACATGAACAAAATTTTATTTTTTTTGGCAAACAGAGCAGACATTTTTGAAATATTTTATCATGGTAGCATTGCTGAAGACCATAGACATCGGTACAGTTATAAACATTATTAAACATCCCCATTTCACGAAAAATATAGAACACTACATGAACAAAATTTTATTTTTTTTGGCAAACAGAGCAGACATTTTTGAAATATTTTATCATGGGAGCATTGCTGAAGACCATAGACATCGGTACAGTTATAAACATTATTAAACATCCCCATTTCACGAAAAATATAGAACACTACATGAACAAAATTTTATTTTTTTTGGCAAACGGAGCAGACATTTTTGAAATATTTTATCATGGTAGCATTGCTTAAGGTCATAGACATCGGTACAGTTAAAAACATTATGAAACATCCCCATTTCACGAAAAATATAGAACACTACATGAACAAAATTTTATTTTTTTGGTAAACAGAGCAGACATTTTTGAAATATTTTATCATGGTAGCATTGCTTAAGGCCTTAAACATCGGTACAGTTATAAACATTATTAAACATCCCCATTTCACGAAAAATATAGAACACTACATGAACAAAATTTTATTTTTTTGGTAAACAGAGCAGACATTTTTGAAATATTTTATCATGGTAGCATTGCTTAAGGCCTTAGACATCGGTACAGTTATAAACATTATTAAACATCCCCATTTCACGAAAAATATAGAACACTACATGAACAAAATTTTATTTTTTTTGGCAAACGGAGCAGACATTTTTGAAATATTTTATCATGGTAGCATTGCTTAAGGTCATAGACATCGGTACAGTTAAAAACATTATGAAACATCCCCATTTCACGAAAAATATAGAACACTACATGAACAAAATTTTATTTTTTTAGTAAACAGAGCAGACATTTTTGAAATATTTTATCATGGTAGCATTGCTTAAGGCCTTAGACATCGGTACAGTTATAAACATTATTAAACATCCCCATTTCACGAAAAATATAGAACACTACATGAACAAAATTTTATTTTTTTTGGCAAACGGAGCAGACATTTTTGAAATATTTTATCATGGTAGCATTGCTTAAGGTCATAGACATCGGTACAGTTAAAAACATTATGAAACATCCCCATTTCACGAAAAATATAGAACACTACATGAACAAAATTTTATTTTTTTGGTTAACAGAGCAGACATTTTTGAAATATTTTATCATGGTAGCATTGCTTAAGGCCTTAGACATCGGTACAGTTATAAACATTATTAAACATCCCCATTTCACGAAAAATATAGAACACTACATGAACAAAATTTTATTTTTTTGGTAAACAGAGCAGACATTTTTGAAATATTTTATCATGGTAGCATTGCTTAAGGCCTTAGACATCGGTGCAGTTATAAACATTATTAAACATCCCCATTTCACGAAAAATATAGAACACTACATGAACAAAATTTTATTTTTTTTGGCAAACGGAGCAGACATTTTTGAAATATTTTATCATGGTAGCATTGCTGAAGACCATAGACATCGGTACAGTTAAAAACATTATGAAACATCCCCATTTCACAAAAAATATAGAACACTACATGAACAAAATTATATTTTTTTTGGCAAACAGAGCAGACATTTTTGAAATATTTTATCATGGTAGCATTGCTTAAGGTCATAGACATCGGTACAGTTAAAAACATTATGAAACATCCCCATTTCACAAA
This sequence comes from Ocypus olens, assembly GCA_910593695.2. NCBI lineage: Eukaryota > Metazoa > Arthropoda > Insecta > Coleoptera > Staphylinidae > Ocypus > Ocypus olens. Next base: position 37,948,348 of record OU343060.1, read on the forward strand.
AAATATAGAACACTACATGAACAAAATTTTATTTTTTTTGGCAAACGGAGCAGACATTTTTGAAATATTTTATCATGGTAGCATTGCTGAAGACCATAGACATCGGTACAGTTAAAAACATTATGAAACATCCCCATTTCACAAAAAATATAGAAAACTACATGAACAAAATTATATTTTTTTTGGCAAACAGAGCAGACATTTTTGAAATATTTTATCATGGTAGCATTGCTTAAGGTCATAGACATCGGTACAGTTAAAAACATTATGAAACATCCCCATTTCACAAAAAATATAGAACACTACATGAACAAAATTTTATTTTTTTTGGCAAACAGAGCAGACATTTTTGAAATATTTTATCATGGTAGCATTGCTGAAGACCATAGACATCGGTACAGTTATAAACATTATGAAACATCCCCATTTCACGAAAAATATAGAACACTACATGAACAAAATTTTATTTTTTTTGGCAAACGGAGCAGACATTTTTGAAATATTTTATCATGGTAGCATTGCTGAAGACCATAGACATCGGTACAGTTAAAAACATTATGAAACATCCCCATTTCACAAAAAATATAGAACACTACATGAACAAAATTATATTTTTTTTGGCAAACAGAGCAGACATTTTTGAAATATTTTATCATGGTAGCATTGCTTAAGGTCATAGACATCGGTACAGTTAAAAACATTATGAAACATCCCCATTTCACAAAAAATATAGAACACTACATGAACAAAATTTTATTTTTTTTGGCAAACGGAGCAGACATTTTTGAAATATTTTATCATGGTAGCATTGCTGAAGACCATAGACATCGGTACAGTTATAAACATTATTAAACATCCCCATTTCACGAAAAATATAGAACACTACATGAACAAAATTTTATTTTTTTTGGCAAACGGAGCAGACATTTTTGAAATATTTTATCATGGTAGCATTGCTGAAGACCATAGACATCGGTACAGTTATAAACATTATTAAACATCCCCATTTCACGAAAAATATAGAACACTACATGAACAAAATTTTATTTTTTTTGGCAAACAGAGCAGACATTTTTGAAATATTTTATCATGGTAGCATTGCTGAAGACCATAGACATCGGTACAGTTATAAACATTATTAAACATCCCCATTTCACGAAAAATATAGAACACTACATGAACAAAATTTTATTTTTTTTGGCAAACGGAGCAGACATTTTTGAAATATTTTATCATGGTAGCATTGCTTAAGGTCATAGACATCGGTACAGTTAAAAACATTATGAAACATCCCCATTTCACGAAAAATATAGAACACTACATGAACAAAATTTTATTTTTTTGGTAAACAGAGCAGACATTTTTGAAACATTTTATCATGGTAGCATTGCTGAAGACCATAGACATCGGTACAGTTAAAAACATTATGAAACATCCCCATTTCACGAAAAATATAGAACACTACATGAACAAAATTTTATTTTTTTGGTAAACAGAGCAGACATTTTTGAAACATTTTATCATGGTAGCATTGCTGAAGACCATAGACATCGGTACAGTTAAAAACATTATGAAACATCCCCATTTCACGAAAAATATAGAACACTACATGAACAAAATTTTATTTTTTTTGGCAAACGGAGCACACATTTTTGAAATATTTTATCTTGGTAGCATTGCTTAAGGTCTTAGACATCGGTACAGTTAAAAACATTATGAAACATCCCAATTTCACGAAAAATATAGAACACTACATGAACAAAATTTTATTTTTTTGGCAAACAGAGCAGACATTTTTGAAATATTTTATCATGGTAGCATTGCTTAAGGCCATAGACATCGGTACAGTTAAAAACATTGTGAAACATCCCCATTTCACGAAAAATATAGAACACTACATAAACAAAATTTTATTTTTTTGGTAAACAGAGCAGACATTTTTGAAATATTTTATCATGGTAGCATTGCTTAAGACCATAGGCATCGGTTCAGTTATAAACATTATGAAACATCCCCATTTCACGAAAAATATAGAACACTACATGAACAAAATTTTATTTTTTTGGCAAACAGAGCAGACATTTTTGAAATATTTTATCATGGTAGCATTGCTTAAGGCCATAGACATCGGTACAGTTAAAAACATTGTGAAACATCCCCATTTCACGAAAAATATAGAACACTACATAAACAAAATTTTATTTTTTTGGTAAACAGAGCAGACATTTTTGAAATATTTTATCATGGTAGCATTGCTTAAGACCATAGGCATCGGTTCAGTTAAAAACATTATGAAACATCCCCATTTCACGAAAAATATAGAACACTACATGAACAAAATTTTATTTTTTTGGCAAACAGAGCAGACATTTTTGAAATATTTTATCATTGTAGCATTGCTTAAGGCCATAGACATCGGTACAGTTAAGAACATTGTGAAACATCCCCATTTCACAAAAAATATAGAACACTACATGAACAAAATTTTATTTTTTTGGCAAACAGAGCAGACATTTTTGAAATATTTTATCATGGTAGCATTGCTTAAGGTCATAGACATCGGAACAGTTGAAAACATTGTGAAACATCCCCATTTCACGAAAAATATAGAACACTACATGAACAAAATTTTATTTTTTTGGTAAACAGAGCAGACATTTTTGAAAAATTTTATCATGGTAGCATTGCTTAAGGCCATAGACATCGGTACAGTTAAAAACATTGTGAAACATCCCCATTTCACAAAAAATATAGAACACTGCATCAACAAAATTTTATTTTTTTGGCAAACGGAGCAGACATTTTTGAAATATTTTATCATGGTAGCATCGCTCAAGGCCATAGACATCGGTACAGTTAAAAACATTATGAAACATCCCCATTTCACGAAAAATATAGAACACTACATGAACAAAATTTTATTTTTTTGGCAAATAGAGCAGACATTTTTGAAATATTTTATCACGGTAGCATTGCTTAAGGCCATAGACATCGGTACGGTTAAAAACATTATGAAACATCCCCATTTCACAAAAAATATAGAACACTGCATGAACAAAATTTTATTTTTTTGGCAAACAGAGCAGACATTTTTGAAATATTTTATCATGGTAGCATTGCTTAAGACCATGGACATCGGTACAGTTAAAAACATTATGAAACATCCCCATTTCACGAAAAATATAGAACACTACATGAACAAAATTTTATTTTTTTGGCAAACGGAGCAGACATTTTTGAAATATTTTATCATGGTAGCATTGCTTAAGGCCATAGACATCGGTACAGTTAAAAACATTGTGAAACATCCCCATTTCACAAAAAATATAGAACACTACATGAACAAAATTTTATTTTTTTGGAAAACGGAGCAGACATTTTTGAAATATTTTATCATGGTAGCATTGCTGAAGACCATAAACATCGGTACAGTTAAAAACATTATGAAACATCCCCATTTCACGAAAAATATAGAACACTACATGAACAAAATTTTATTTTTTTGGCAAACGGAGCAGACATTTTTGAAATATTTTATCATGGTAGCATTGCTTAATGTCATAGACATCGGTACAGTTAAAAACATTATGAAACATCCCCATTTCACGAAAAAAATAGAACACTACATGAGCAAAATTTTATTTTTTTTGGCAAACGGAGCAGACATTTTTGAAATATTTTATCATGGTAGCATTGCTTAAGGTCATAGACATCGGTACAGTTAAAAACATTATGAAACATCCTCATTTCACGAAAAATATAGAACACTACATGAACAAAATTCTATTTTTTTGGCAAACAGAGCAGACATTTTTGAAATATTTTATCATGGTAACATTGCTTAAGGCCATAGACATCGGTACAGTTAAAAACATTATGAAACATCCCCATTTCACGAAAAATATAGAACACTACATGAACAAAATTTTATTTTTTTTTCAAACAGAGCAGACATTTTTGAAATATTTTATCATGGTAGCATTGCTTAAGGCCATAGACATCGGTACAGTTAAGAACATTCTGAAACATCCCCATTTCACAAAAAATATAGAACACTACATGAACAAAATTTTATTTTTTTGGCAAACAGAGCAGACATTTTTGAAATATTTTATCATGGTAGCATTGCTTAAGGTCATAGACATCGGAACAGTTGAAAACATTGTGAAACATCCCCATTTCACGAAAAATATAGAACACTACATGAACAAAATTTTATTTTTTTGGCAAACAGAGCAGACATTTTTGAAATATTTTTGGTAGCATTGCGTAAGGCCATAGACATCGGTACAGTTAAAAACATTGTGAAACATCCCCATTTCACAAAAAATATAGAACACTACATGAACAAAATTTTATTTTTTTGGCAAACAGAGCAGACATTTTTGAAATATTTTATCATGGTAGCATTGTTTAAGGCCATAGACATCGGTACAGTTAAAAACATTGTGAAACATCCCCATTTCACGAAAAATATAGAACACTACATAAACAAAATTTAATTTTTTTGGTAAACAGAGCAGACATTTTTGAAATATTTTATCATGGTAGCATTGCTTAAGACCATAGGCATCGGTTCAGTTAAAAACATTATGAAACATCCCCATTTCACGAAAAATATAGAACACTACATGAACAAAATTTTATTTTTTTGGCAAACAGAGCAGACATTTTTGAAATATTTTATCATGGTAGCATTGCTTAAGGCCATAGACATCGGTACAGTTAAAAACATTGTGAAACATCCCCATTTCACAAAAAATATAGAACACTACATGAACAAAATTTAATTTTTTTGGCAAACAGAGCAGACATTTTTGAAATATTTTATCATGGTAGCATTGCTTAAGGTCATAGACATCGGAACAGTTGAAAACATTGTGCAACATCCCCATTTCACGAAAAATATAGAACACTACATGAACAAAATTTTATTTTTTTGGTAAACAGAGCAGACATTTTTGAAAAATTTTATCATGGTAGCATTGCTTAAGGCCATAGACATCGGTACAGTTAAAAACATTGTGAAACATCCCCATTTCACAAAAAATATAGAACACTACATGAACAAAATTTTATTTTTTTGGCAAACGGAGCAGACATTTTTGAAATATTTTATCATGGTAGCATTGCTTAAGGCCATAGACATCGGTACAGTTAAAAACATTATGAAACATCCCCATTTCACAAAAAATATAGAACACTGCATGAACAAAATTTTATTTTTTTGGCAAACAGAGCAGACATTTTTGAAATATTTTATCATGGTAGCATTGCTTAAGACCATGGACATCGGTACAGTTAAAAACATTATGAAACATCCCCATTTCACGAAAAATATAGAACACTACATGAACAAAATTTTATTTTTTTGGCAAACGGAGCAGACATTTTTGAAATATTTTATCATGGTAGCATTGCTTAAGGCCATAGACATCGGTACAGTTAAAAACATTGTGAAACATCCCCATTTCACAAAAAATATAGAACACTACATGAACAAAATTTTATTTTTTTGGAAAACGGAGCAGACATTTTTGAAATATTTTATCATGGTAGCATTGCTGAAGACCATAAACATCGGTACAGTTAAAAACATTATGAAACATCCCCATTTCACGAAAAATATAGAACACTACATGAACAAAATTTTATTTTTTTGGCAAACGGAGCAGACATTTTTGAAATATTTTATCATGGTAGCATTGCTTAATGTCATAGACATCGGTACAGTTAAAAACATTATGAAACATCCCCATTTCACGAAAAAAATAGAACACTACATGAGCAAAATTTTATTTTTTTTGGCAAACGGAGCAGACATTTTTGAAATATTTTATCATGGTAGCATTGCTTAAGGTCATAGACATCGGTACAGTTAAAAACATTATGAAACATCCTCATTTCACGAAAAATATAGAACACTACATGAACAAAATTCTATTTTTTTGGCAAACAGAGCAGACATTTTTGAAATATTTTATCATGGTAACATTGCTTAAGGCCATAGACATCGGTACAGTTAAAAACATTATGAAACATCCCCATTTCACGAAAAATATAGAACACTACATGAACAAAATTTTATTTTTTTTTCAAACAGAGCAGACATTTTTGAAATATTTTATCATGGTAGCATTGCTTAAGGCCATAGACATCGGTACAGTTAAGAACATTCTGAAACATCCCCATTTCACAAAAAATATAGAACACTACATGAACAAAATTTTATTTTTTTGGCAAACAGAGCAGACATTTTTGAAATATTTTATCATGGTAGCATTGCTTAAGGTCATAGACATCGGAACAGTTGAAAACATTGTGAAAAATCCCCATTTCACGAAAAATATAGAACACTACATGAACAAAATTTTATTTTTTTGGCAAACAGAGCAGACATTTTTGAAATATTTTATCATGGTAGCATTGCGTAAGGCCATAGACATCGGTACAGTTAAAAACATTGTGAAACATCCCCATTTCACGAAAAATATAGAACACTACATGAACAAAATTTTATTTTTTTGGCAAACAGAGCAGACATTTTTGAAATATTTTATCATGGTAGAATTGCTTAAGGCCATAGACATCGGTACAGTTAAGAACATTGTGAAACATCCCCATTTCACAAAAAATATAGAACACTACATGAACAAAATTTTATTTTTTTGGCAAACAGAGCAGACATTTTTGAAATATTTTATCATGGTAGCATTGTTTAAGGCCATAGACATCGGTACAGTTAAAAACATTGTGAAACATCCCCATTTCACGAAAAATATAGAACACTACATAAACAAAATTTAATTTTTTTGGTAAACAGAGCAGACATTTTTGAAATATTTTATCATGGTAGCATTGCTTAAGACCATAGGCATCGGTTCAGTTAAAAACATTATGAAACATCCCCATTTCACGAAAAATATAGAACACTACATGAACAAAATTTTATTTTTTTGGCAAACAGAGCAGACATTTTTGAAATATTTTATCATGGTAGCATTGCTTAAGGCCATAGACATCGGTACAGTTAAGAACATTGTGAAACATCCCCATTTCACAAAAAATATAGAACACTACATGAACAAAATTTAATTTTTTTGGCAAACAGAGCAGACATTTTTGAAATATTTTATCATGGTAGCATTGCTTAAGGTCATAGACATCGGAACAGTTGAAAACATTGTGAAACATCCCCATTTCACGAAAAATATAGAACACTACATGAACAAAATTTTATTTTTTTGGTAAACAGAGCAGACATTTTTGAAAAATTTTATCATGGTAGCATTGCTTAAGGCCATAGACATCGGTACAGTTAAAAACATTGTGAAACATCCCCATTTCACAAAAAATATAGAACACTACATGAACAAAATTTTATTTTTTTGGCAAACGGAGCAGACATTTTTGAAATATTTTATCATGGTAGCATTGCTTAAGGCCATAGACATCGGTACAGTTAAAAACATTATGAAACATCCCCATTTCACAAAAAATATAGAACACTGCATGAACAAAATTTTATTTTTTTGGCAAACAGAGCAGACATTTTTGAAATATTTTATCATGGTAGCATTGCTTAAGACCATAGACATCGGTACAGTTAAAAACATTATGAAACATCCCCATTTCACGAAAAATATAGAACACTACATGAACAAAATTTTATTTTTTTGGCAAACGGAGCAGACATTTTTGAAATATTTTATCATGGTAGCATTGCTTAAGGCCATAGACATCGGTACAGTTAAAAACATTGTGAAACATCCCCATTTCACAAAAAATATAGAACACTACATGAACAAAATTTTATTTTTTTGGAAAACGGAGCAGACATTTTTGAAATATTTTATCATGGTAGCATTGCTGAAGACCATAAACATCGGTACAGTTAAAAACATTATGAAACATCCCCATTTCACGAAAAATATAGAACACTACATGAACAAAATTTTATTTTTTTGGCAAACGGAGCAGACATTTTTGAAATATTTTATCATGGTAGCATTGCTTAATGTCATAGACATCGGTACAGTTAAAAACATTATGAAACATCCCCATTTCACGAAAAAAATAGAACACTACATGAGCAAAATTTTATTTTTTTTGGCAAACGGAGCAGACATTTTTGAAATATTTTATCATGGTAGCATTGCTTAAGGTCATAGACATCGGTACAGTTAAAAACATTATGAAACATCCTCATTTCACGAAAAATATAGAACACTACATGAACAAAATTCTATTTTTTTGGCAAACAGAGCAGACATTTTTGAAATATTTTATCATGGTAACATTGCTTAAGGCCATAGACATCGGTACAGTTAAAAACATTATGAAACATCCCCATTTCACGAAAAATATAGAACACTACATGAACAAAATTTTATTTTTTTTTCAAACAGAGCAGACATTTTTGAAATATTTTATCATGGTAGCATTGCTTAAGGCCATAGACATCGGTACAGTTAAGAACATTCTGAAACATCCCCATTTCACAAAAAATATAGAACACTACATGAACAAAATTTTATTTTTTTGGCAAACAGAGCAGACATTTTTGAAATATTTTATCATGGTAGCATTGCTTAAGGTCATAGACATCGGAACAGTTGAAAACATTGTGAAACATCCCCATTTCACGAAAAATATAGAACACTACATGAACAAAATTTTATTTTTTTGGCAAACAGAGCAGACATTTTTGAAATATTTTATCATGGTAGCATTGCGTAAGGCCATAGACATCGGTACAGTTAAGAACATTGTGAAACATCCCCATTTCACAAAAAATATAGAACACTACATGAACAAAATTTTATTTTTTTGGCAAACAGAGCAGACATTTTTGAAATATTTTATCATAGTAGAATTGCTTAAGGCCATAGACATCGGTACAGTTAAGAACATTGTGAAACATCCCCATTTCACAAAAAATATAGAACACTACATGAACAAAATTTTATTTTTTTGGCAAACAGAGCAGACATTTTTGAAATATTTTATCATGGTAGCATTGTTTAAGGCCATAGACATCGGTACAGTTAAAAACATTGTGAAACATCCCCATTTCACGAAAAATATAGAACACTACATGAACAAAATTTTATTTTTTTGGCAAACAGAGCAGACATTTTTGAAATATTTTATCATGGTAGCATTGCGTAAGGCCATAGACATCGGTACAGTTAAGAACATTGTGAAACATCCCCATTTCACAAAAAATATAGAACACTACATGAACAAAATTTTATTTTTTTGGCAAACAGAGCAGACATTTTTAAATATTTTATCATGGTAGCATTGCTTAAGGTCATAGACATCGGAACAGTTGAAAACATTGTGAAACATCCCCATTTCACGAAAAATATAGAACACTACATGAACAAAATTTTATTTTTTTGGCAAACAGAGCAGACATTTTTGAAATATTTTATCATGGTAGCATTGCGTAAGGCCATAGACATCGGTACAGTTAAAAACATTGTGAAACATCCCCATTTCACAAAAAATATAGAACACTACATGAACAAAATTTTATTTTTTTGGCAAACAGAGCAGACATTTTTGAAATATTTTATCATGGTAGCATTGTTTAAGGCCATAGACATCGGTACAGTTAAAAACATTGTGAAACATCCCCATTTCACGAAAAATATAGAACACTACATAAACAAAATTTAATTTTTTTGGTAAACAGAGCAGACATTTTTGAAATATTTTATCATGGTAGCATTGCTTAAGACCATAGGCATCGGTTCAGTTAAAAACATTATGAAACATCCCCATTTCACGAAAAATATAGAACACTACATGAACAAAATTTTATTTTTTTGGCAAACAGAGCAGACATTTTTGAAATATTTTATCATGGTAGCATTGCTTAAGGCCATAGACATCGGTACAGTTAAGAACATTGTGAAACATCCCCATTTCACAAAAAATATAGAACACTACATGAACAAAATTTAATTTTTTTGGCAAACAGAGCAGACATTTTTGAAATATTTTATCATGGTAGCATTGCTTAAGGTCATAGACATCGGAACAGTTGAAAACATTGTGCAACATCCCCATTTCACGAAAAATATAGAACACTACATGAACAAAATTTTATTTTTTTGGTAAACAGAGCAGACATTTTTGAAAAATTTTATCATGGTAGCATTGCTTAAGGCCATAGACATCGGTACAGTTAAAAACATTGTGAAACATCCCCATTTCACAAAAAATATAGAACACTACATGAACAAAATTTTATTTTTTTGGCAAACGGAGCAGACATTTTTGAAATATTTTATCATGGTAGCATTGCTTAAGGCCATAGACATCGGTACAGTTAAAAACATTATGAAACATCCCCATTTCACAAAAAATATAGAACACTGCATGAACAAAATTTTATTTTTTTGGCAAACAGAGCAGACATTTTTGAAATATTTTATCATGGTAGCATTGCTTAAGACCATGGACATCGGTACAGTTAAAAACATTATGAAACATCCCCATTTCACGAAAAATATAGAACACTACATGAACAAAATTTTATTTTTTTGGCAAACGGAGCAGACATTTTTGAAATATTTTATCATGGTAGCATTGCTTAAGGCCATAGACATCGGTACAGTTAAAAACATTGTGAAACATCCCCATTTCACAAAAAATATAGAACACTACATGAACAAAATTTTATTTTTTTGGAAAACGGAGCAGACATTTTTGAAATATTTTATCATGGTAGCATTGCTGAAGACCATAAACATCGGTACAGTTAAAAACATTATGAAACATCCCCATTTCACGAAAAATATAGAACACTACATGAACAAAATTTTATTTTTTTGGCAAACGGAGCAGACATTTTTGAAATATTTTATCATGGTAGCATTGCTTAATGTCATAGACATCGGTACAGTTAAAAACATTATGAAACATCCCCATTTCACGAAAAAAATAGAACACTACATGAGCAAAATTTTATTTTTTTTGGCAAACGGAGCAGACATTTTTGAAATATTTTATCATGGTAGCATTGCTTAAGGTCATAGACATCGGTACAGTTAAAAACATTATGAAACATCCTCATTTCACGAAAAATATAGAACACTACATGAACAAAATTCTATTTTTTTGGCAAACAGAGCAGACATTTTTGAAATATTTTATCATGGTAACATTGCTTAAGGCCATAGACATCGGTACAGTTAAAAACATTATGAAACATCCCCATTTCACGAAAAATATAGAACACTACATGAACAAAATTTTATTTTTTTTTCAAACAGAGCAGACATTTTTGAAATATTTTATCATGGTAGCATTGCTTAAGGCCATAGACATCGGTACAGTTAAGAACATTCTGAAACATCCCCATTTCACAAAAAATATAGAACACTACATGAACAAAATTTTATTTTTTTGGCAAACAGAGCAGACATTTTTGAAATATTTTATCATGGTAGCATTGCTTAAGGTCATAGACATCGGAACAGTTGAAAACATTGTGAAACATCCCCATTTCACGAAAAATATAGAACACTACATGAACAAAATTTTATTTTTTTGGCAAACAGAGCAGACATTTTTGAAATATTTTATCATGGTAGCATTGCGTAAGGCCATAGACATCGGTACAGTTAAAAACATTGTGAAACATCCCCATTTCACGAAAAATATAGAACACTACATGAACAAAATTTTATTTTTTTGGCAAACAGAGCAGACATTTTTGAAATATTTTATCATGGTAGAATTGCTTAAGGCCATAGACATCGGTACAGTTAAGAACATTGTGAAACATCCCCATTTCACAAAAAATATAGAACACTACATGAACAAAATTTTATTTTTTTGGCAAACAGAGCAGACATTTTTGAAATATTTTATCATGGTAGCATTGTTTAAGGCCATAGACATCGGTACAGTTAAAAACATTGTGAAACATCCCCATTTCACGAAAAATATAGAACACTACATAAACAAAATTTAATTTTTTTGGTAAACAGAGCAGACATTTTTGAAATATTTTATCATGGTAGCATTGCTTAAGACCATAGGCATCGGTTCAGTTAAAAACATTATGAAACATCCCCATTTCACGAAAAATATAGAACACTACATGAACAAAATTTTATTTTTTTGGCAAACAGAGCAGACATTTTTGAAATATTTTATCATGGTAGCATTGCTTAAGGCCATAGACATCGGTACAGTTAAGAACATTGTGAAACATCCCCATTTCACAAAAAATATAGAACACTACATGAACAAAATTTAATTTTTTTGGCAAACAGAGCAGACATTTTTGAAATATTTTATCATGGTAGCATTGCTTAAGGTCATAGACATCGGAACAGTTGAAAACATTGTGAAACATCCCCATTTCACGAAAAATATAGAACACTACATGAACAAAATTTTATTTTTTTGGTAAACAGAGCAGACATTTTTGAAAAATTTTATCATGGTAGCATTGCTTAAGGCCATAGACATCGGTACAGTTAAAAACATTGTGAAACATCCCCATTTCACAAAAAATATAGAACACTACATGAACAAAATTTTATTTTTTTGGCAAACGGAGCAGACATTTTTGAAATATTTTATCATGGTAGCATTGCTTAAGGCCATAGACATCGGTACAGTTAAAAACATTATGAAACATCCCCATTTCACAAAAAATATAGAACACTGCATGAACAAAATTTTATTTTTTTGGCAAACAGAGCAGACATTTTTGAAATATTTTATCATGGTAGCATTGCTTAAGACCATGGACATCGGTACAGTTAAAAACATTATGAAACATCCCCATTTCACGAAAAATATAGAACACTACATGAACAAAATTTTATTTTTTTGGCAAACGGAGCAGACATTTTTGAAATATTTTATCATGGTAGCATTGCTTAAGGCCATAGACATCGGTACAGTTAAAAACATTGTGAAACATCCCCATTTCACAAAAAATATAGAACACTACATGAACAAAATTTTATTTTTTTGGAAAACGGAGCAGACATTTTTGAAATATTTTATCATGGTAGCATTGCTGAAGACCATAAACATCGGTACAGTTAAAAACATTATGAAACATCCCCATTTCACGAAAAATATAGAACACTACATGAACAAAATTTTATTTTTTTGGCAAACGGAGCAGACATTTTTGAAATATTTTATCATGGTAGCATTGCTTAATGTCATAGACATCGGTACAGTTAAAAACATTATGAAACATCCCCATTTCACGAAAAAAATAGAACACTACATGAGCAAAATTTTATTTTTTTTGGCAAACGGAGCAGACATTTTTGAAATATTTTATCATGGTAGCATTGCTTAAGGTCATAGACATCGGTACAGTTAAAAACATTATGAAACATCCTCATTTCACGAAAAATATAGAACACTACATGAACAAAATTCTATTTTTTTGGCAAACAGAGCAGACATTTTTGAAATATTTTATCATGGTAACATTGCTTAAGGCCATAGACATCGGTACAGTTAAAAACATTATGAAACATCCCCATTTCACGAAAAATATAGAACACTACATGAACAAAATTTTATTTTTTTTTCAAACAGAGCAGACATTTTTGAAATATTTTATCATGGTAGCATTGCTTAAGGCCATAGACATCGGTACAGTTAAGAACATTCTGAAACATCCCCATTTCACAAAAAATATAGAACACTACATGAACAAAATTTTATTTTTTTGGCAAACAGAGCAGACATTTTTGAAATATTTTATCATGGTAGCATTGCTTAAGGTCATAGACATCGGAACAGTTGAAAACATTGTGAAACATCCCCATTTCACGAAAAATATAGAACACTACATGAACAAAATTTTATTTTTTTGGCAAACAGAGCAGACATTTTTGAAATATTTTATCATGGTAGCATTGCGTAAGGCCATAGACATCGGTACAGTTAAGAACATTGTGAAACATCCCCATTTCACAAAAAATATAGAACACTACATGAACAAAATTTTATTTTTTTGGCAAACAGAGCAGACATTTTTGAAATATTTTATCATAGTAGAATTGCTTAAGGCCATAGACATCGGTACAGTTAAGAACATTGTGAAACATCCCCATTTCACAAAAAATATAGAACACTACATGAACAAAATTTTATTTTTTTGGCAAACAGAGCAGACATTTTTGAAATATTTTATCATGGTAGCATTGTTTAAGGCCATAGACATCGGTACAGTTAAAAACATTGTGAAACATCCCCATTTCACGAAAAATATAGAACACTACATGAACAAAATTTTATTTTTTTGGCAAACAGAGCAGACATTTTTGAAATATTTTATCATGGTAGCATTGCGTAAGGCCATAGACATCGGTACAGTTAAGAACATTGTGAAACATCCCCATTTCACAAAAAATATAGAACACTACATGAACAAAATTTTATTTTTTTGGCAAACAGAGCAGACATTTTTGAAATATTTTATCATAGTAGAATTGCTTAAGGCCATAGACATCGGTACAGTTAAGAACATTGTGAAACATCCCCATTTCACAAAAAATATAGAACACTACATGAACAAAATTTTATTTTTTTGGCAAACAGAGCAGACATTTTTGAAATATTTTATCATGGTAGCATTGTTTAAGGCCATAGACATCGGTACAGTTAAAAACATTGTGAAACATCCCCATTTCACGAAAAATATAGAACACTAAATAAACAAAATTTAATTTTTTTGGTAAACAGAGCAGACATTTTTGAAATATTTTATCATGGTAGCATTGCTTAAGACCATAGGCATCGGTTCAGTTAAAAACATTATGAAACATCCCCATTTCACGAAAAATATAGAACACTACATGAACAAAATTTTATTTTTTTGGCAAACAGAGCAGACATTTTTGAAATATTTTATCATGGTAGCATTGCTTAAGGCCATAGACATCGGTACAGTTAAGAACATTGTGAAACATCCCCATTTCACAAAAAATATAGAACACTACATGAACAAAATTTAATTTTTTTGGCAAACAGAGCAGACATTTTTGAAATATTTTATCATGGTAGCATTGCTTAAGGTCATAGACATCGGAACAGTTGAAAACATTGTGAAACATCCCCATTTCACGAAAAATATAGAACACTACATGAACAAAATTTTATTTTTTTGGTAAACAGAGCAGACATTTTTGAAAAATTTTATCATGGTAGCATTGCTTAAGGCCATAGACATTGGTACAGTTAAAAACATTGTGAAACATCCCCATTTCACAAAAAATATAGAACACTACATGAACAAAATTTTATTTTTTTGGCAAACGGAGCAGACATTTTTGAAATATTTTATCATGGTAGCATTGCTTAAGGCCATAGACATCGGTACAGTTAAAAACATTATGAAACATCCCCATTTCACAAAAAAATATAGAACACTAGATGAACAAAATTTTATTTTTTTGGCAAACGGAACTGACATTTTTGAAATATTTTATCATGGTAGCATTGCTTAAGGCCATAGACATCGGTACAGTTAAAAACATTATAAAACATCCCCATTTCACAAAAAATATAGAACACTGCATAAACAAAATTTTATTTTTTTGGCAAACGGAGCAGACATTTTTGAAATATTTTATCATGGTAGCATTGCTTAAGGCCATAGACATCGGTACAGTTAAAAACATTATGAAACATCCCCATTTCACAAAAAATATAGAACACTGCATCAACAAAATTTTATTTTTTTGGCAAACGGAGCAGACATTTTTGAAATATTTTATCATGGAAGCATTGCTTAAGGCCATAGACATCGGTACAGTTAAAAACATTATGAAACATCCCCATTTCACAAAAAAATATAGAACACTAGATGAACAAAATTTTATTTTTTTGGCAAACGGAACTGACATTTTTGAAATATTTTATCATGGTAGCATTGCTTAAGGCCATAGACATCGGTACAGTTAAAAACATTATAAAACATCCCCATTTCACAAAAAATATAGAACACTGCATGAACAAAATTTTATTTTTTTGGCAAACGGAGCAGACATTTTTGAAATATTTTATTATGGTAGCATTGCTCAAGGCCATAGACATCGGTACAGTTAAAAACATTATGAAACATCCCCATTTCACGAAAAATATAGAACACTACATGAACAAAATTTTATTTTTTTGGCAAATGGAGCAGACATTTTTGAAATATTTTATCATGGTAGCATTGCTTAAGGCCATAGACATCGGTACAGTTAAAAACATTATAAAACATCCCCATTTCACAAAAAATATAGAACACTGCATGAACAAAATTTTATTTTTTTGGCAAACGGAGCAGACATTTTTGAAATATTTTATCACGGTAGCATTGCTTAAGGCCATAGACATCGGTACGGTTAAAAACATTATGAAACATCCCCATTTCACAAAAAATATAGAACACTGCATGAACAAAATTTTATTTTTTTGGCAAACAGAGCAGACATTTTTGAAATATTTTATCATGGTAGCATTGCTTAAGACCTTGGACATCGGTACAGTTAAAAACATTATGAAACATCCCCATTTCACGAAAAATATAGAACACTACATGAACAAAATTTTATTTTTTTGGCAAACAGAGCAGACATTTTTGAAATATTTTATCATGGTAGCATTGCTTAAGGCCATAGACATCGGTACAGTTAAAAACATTATGAAACATCCCCATTTCACGAAAAATATAGAACACTACATGAACAAAATTTTATTTTTTTGGCAAACAGAGCAGACATTTTTGAAATATTTTATCATGGTAGCATTGCTTAAGGCCATAGACATCGGTAC